>OY743141.1:22150163-23400163 GCA_963555695.1 Dasypolia templi | reverse complement strand
GCCGCGTCGCAATCCCTGCCCCCCTCGACCGATCACCATGTTCGCCGATCCCTTGGGAGAAGCGATCCAAATATCTGGGTGTAGTGCTCGATGAGCACCTCTCTTTTTCAGAGCACATTAAGGCGGCTCGTTCGCGCGCTGCCTTCGCTCTAGGTAGACTTCACTTTGTCCTAAATGCACGTAGCAAATTGTTACTAAAGTGCAAAATGTGTATTTACACAGCGTGCATCCGCCCGATCATGACATATGCCAGTGCAGTCTTTGCACACGCCAAGCCCTATCGCTTCAATAGAATGCAGACCCTCCAGAACAAGTTCCTCCGTAGGATTACAGGCTCCCCCTGGTGCGTTCGCAACGAGATCCTTCACGTTGACCTAAAGATTCCCACTATCCGCCAGTTCATGAAACGCATTTCAAAGCGTTTCTTCGAGACCGCCGCGAATCACCGCAACCCTCTGGTTGTCAAGGCCGCTAGCTATATTCCCTCCTCCATTAGTCATGTCCGCCGTCCCAAGCATGTCCTCACCGATCCCGACGACCACATATCTCTCATTCAAGAGAGCAGTAGGGCCACCAGTACAGTGCACAAACACAGACCGACATTCCGACCTCGCCGCCGAGGTTCCTCGCGAAGATCCCGACGTAACTGTCCCCCCCGACCCTTGCTCGACGAAGTGCCAGCCCGCGCCGTAGCTGAGCCTATAGCTTTAAATTCCCCTGATAATAATAATATAATCCAGATCCAGCCTGTCCCATCTTGCTGTCCTCCCGTCAGCGACGCCCTAAGCCGAGGTCCGTACCCCACAGGGGGTGCCCTTCGCGAGCGTTCGCTTAGTAATGTAAGTAGTTTTACACCCCTGGCTGGAGGCTTTGAGTCCGCTTAAGGCAGCCACAGGATAGTCCGGTTAAGTAGCCAAGACCTCTCAAGGTCAACTACGAGATGCCATACATAAAAAAAAACATTATCGCTTTCTTTTCACAAGGACAACTGACCAGATCGAACTTCCGTCAAACTATATATTTGTTTCCATTTTGTATTGCTGCTCCGCTTATGATTAAAACCCGATAAGTATACCTAACCGTTGATTTATATTGTACTTAGTAAAATAAATGTAGTTCAATGTTTATTTAAAGTAATAAGTGGTTGTTAATTTCCTTTTCGTATGACAAAATTATAACGTATGCTGTGTTTTCTTTATATGATTACTAATTAAAATAATTAACTAAGGTTGTTTGAATTTCATTTATTATAAGCCCTGTGTTTAATCTGCCGTTACACATATATCCCGTGGAGGAAGGTAGCACCTACTACGATTCTTGCATACCTACTCCTTTTGCTTCGTCCACTTTTATACATCCGAGTCATAAACGCGCGTTCCAGTACTATTGGCAGGACTTATTACGGTTAACAGGGTGTCTTCTCCTGGCCAGTATAAATAATAAAAATAAAAGTCTCTATCAATAGGTAGGTATCTATAGGTTCCTTCTACATCTGTTTAGCCAGATAAACCTGGTGTATATAAAGTACTAAGGGTCCTGTTGCATAATGTTAATTGGAAGAGATTGGCTGAATGAATTAAGATTATGGCCCCCTAAAATGCAGTATAATTTAAACACTGGAACTAATATGGTTCAAAATATTACAGATGCACAACAGCTGGTAAAGAATCAGTTCGCAGAAATATTTAGCCCGGGTTGGGGAAAATTCAAAGGTGAGGAAATAATATTGAAATGAAAACCAAACACGATACCGAAACGCTTACCTGTTCGCCGTGTACCATTTCCGTTACGTGAAAAAGTGAATAATTAAGTGCAACGATTGCTTAAAAATGGTCGAATTAGTACTGTAAAACAAAGTGAATGGGGCACACCAGTGGTTCCAATTTTAAAACCAGATGGCTCAGTTCGTCTGTGCGGTGATTAGAAACTAACAGTTAATCCATGTTTGGAGCCCGATCATTTTCCAATGCCTCATGTTGATGACATCTTGAACAAACTCAAACATGGCGAATATTACTGTGAACTGGACTTAAAGGAAGCATATTTACAGGCTGCTATTAGTGCTGAAAGTAAAGATTGCACAACAATAGTGACAGAAGTTGGCACTTTTAGGTATAATTATCTTCCCTTTGGAGTTAGTACAGGACCTGGTTAATTTCAGCGATTGATGAGTAAAAGTTGGATAAGATTCCAAACACTATTGTATTCATAGATAATATCTATATTAAAGGAAATAGCTTGAAAGAAATTCTTGATATATAAATTAAGGTTTTATGTAGACTCCAAGAAAGTGAATTTAAGTTAAAGTTGGAGAAATGTAAGTTATTTACTACTAGTATCGATGTATTTGGTTTTCGTGTAAACAAAAATAGTATCAGTGTTATACAGTCAAATATTGATCCCTTATTAAAAGCTAAATCACCAACAAATTTGACATTACTGAAATCATTTTTGGGTAAAATCAATTATTATTCACGTTTCTTACAAAATATGGCAACAGTTTTAGCACCATTATATGATTGTACAAAGAAAGATAGATTTAACTGGTCACCAGAATGCGAAAAGGCTTTTCAAATGATAAAATAGAACTTGGCATCTGCTAAAAATTTAAGGCACTACGACCCACTGCTTCCACTAATTTTGACATGTGATGCATCTGAAACTGGTCTGTGAGCAGTTTTATCTAATAGAGATCAAAACGGTGTTGTAAAACCAATCTGTCATGCTAGCAAAAAACTGAGTGAAGTGGAACAGAAATATTCCACCAGAAAGTGGCGGTAGCCTGATTTCTGCGAACTGATTCTTTACCAGCTGTTGTGCATCTGTAATATTTTGAACCATATTAGTTCCAGTGTTTAAATTATACTGCATTTTAAGCGGCCATAATCTTAATTCATTCAGCCAATCTCTTCCAATTATCCTTGGGTTTGCAAAACATAAATATTTAACCTTTTATATAATCCACTATATTGTACGGTTACATTTTGTATAATACCTAAAGGCTGTGTAATAGTCTGATCAAATTTTTTTAAATAATGTATTACATTTAACTAAAGAAAGTGAATTAAAATATTTTACTTTATCTGTCATTGAAATAGTTGTTTCATTGAACACTTTAAAAATATGCCCTTTTTGTCCACATTCAGAGCAGTATTTATTATTCAAACTGCACTCTGATTTTTTGTGATTGTTTTTTCCACAACAATAACATATCACAGAATTTTGTTCTCTATTCATTTTATTTTGTTTGTATGCAGGTTTTGTCTTTTTCTGGTTATAATATGTTTTCGTCTCTACACTTGACTTTCTAATTTGCATTGTTTCACTTGTATTGTTAGTGTGCATCAGAGCAGCTTCCACTGTGCGAGCTACCTCCACACATCTTTCAAGTGATATGTCTGCTTCTGAATGCGTGCACTGACTGGACAGGTCCACTCATTCTGTTTGGTTCTTTCCTCAAAAGACCATTTCAGACATCAATCCACATGGTCTTCACATGACCTGACCAAGATTATGTCTGGACTTTAAAAGAGACTGTGACCTCTGAGTTTGTTTTGGCGTTTCTTTTCAGAGTAGTCAGATAGGAAACGCCGATCTCATCTACTTTTAAAATAGTATTGACGTGTAAAAGTGTTTGTAAAAACCTACTTACAGAAATAAAATCATTTATCATTTATCACTTTTCAGCAATTCAAAACATAATTGTTTTGGAACTTACTCCTTCAATAAATTTTTCTTTTAATTGATCCTCCACATCCTTAAAGTTACATTTTCCTGCTAATTTCCTTAATTCCAGCATATAATCTTCTACCTTCTCATCTGGCAGTTGGTCTCTTTTTCTAAATTCTACTCTTTCTAAGAGAGTTGATAATGGTTTGGCATACTTATCCTTAATTTATTGCAAAGCTCAACAAAAGATATTTTCATGGGTTTTACTGGCGAACATAAGTATGTTAATGTTTCAAACACCTTTGTGGTCAATTTTGTAATTAGCAGTGGAACTTTTTTATCTTCATCAATTTCATTGACAATCATGTAGCACTCCAGCTGTTGTTCAAATACTTCCCATTTTTCACCATCAAAAGCTTTTATTTCGCCGCAAACCGACATTTTTGATTCTTTTGGTTTCAAATTTTTTTTTGTCTTGTAATATGTACTCAATAATTTACGTAATTCGTCGATATTTCCCTGTTTACGATATTTCAACCCCTCTGTCTGAATTATTAGCTGTAGTTCTACTTTATTGCATTGGTAAATATATTTTCTTTTTCCAGACTTTATTAGGGTAATCTTTTGTTCGAAACTAATATTTTCTTTTTCTGACATTAATGTAAACAACTGTGAAGTTGGATCTTTTCTTTTTCCGTGTAGTTAGCACTCAAAACGCACAATGGCGTCTTTTTCGATGCAAACTGGCGTCCTGTAGCCAACTTCGCACCCGGTCTTTTTAATTTTTCGTTAAATTTTGTCTTTCAATCAATAATTTTGCTCTCATAATATTTGAAATCACTGCACTGTGAGTTCTTCTATCGTCGCATCTCAAATAAACACCTAAATTATTTAATTAGTATTTATTTAATACAGAGTAACACATGACATGTTAGATACGTCTATTGAAAAGGGGAGATAAATATGTGCGAGGGAGTAAAGTAATCTTATGAGTGCGTTCCAGATCTCACAGAAGGGTTGCAACGCTGGTATTTAAGACGATAACTAGGTAATTGATGATTCATAAAACTGCTAACATTTACGTCTGCAGGGATTAGGGAACTCTATGTACCTACTCTAATTACGGTGTTCGGATTAAACCAAGCTGAAAAAAGCAGGTATCGTGTAATTTTAACAGCCTCATCCTCCTGACCCTCCTTTCATATAAACTAGGGATTTGTTAAATAAAACAATTAATAAAAAAAAATTACTATATAATATTACGTATAAAATATGTATTTTATAAAATATTCAAGACAATCACTGTACATAATTTTTTCCTTTTATTTTCTTATTCAATCCTAGATCATTTATTTTTTCTAATTAAAACAAAGAAGCTGAAAGCAGAGACAAAGCACTGATTTCTTGAATCGCCCATGTACCACAATATGCTTATAATATGAGAGCAAATCCCACTGTCCGTGTTCCCACGGGGTTATTAAAATAATATTCTAATAAGGCATTTCGACCCTCCAGCCTCTTATCTACTGCGATGTACGTGTTATAAGACTTGCTACCTATTTGCGTAGATTTAATTCAGGCACATAGATGGGTGGTTGTCAACAAATATCCCTTCTAGAGGAGTCTCATTCCGGCCAATTTCTATTGCATACATTTCGTAGTCTCCTATGTGCTCCGCTACATATGTATATTATCACTTGCAAATCGTTATCCAGAAGTAAATGCCGTAGTCTAGGTTGGTGTGCAGAATAGTCAGTACAAAGGTAAGCCATGTTGTCAAGAATCCACACAATCGCAAAAATGGCTTAGAAATCCCACGTAAGCCGTTGAACACAAACAATGGCATGACAAATGACAAATTTGATATTTGACATGACAATTTCACACTAACGTTCCGTTTTCCGTTTCATGTTTTCAATACCGTTAAAACACAAAATTATTTATATATTTTTATGTACGGTATGTTTATATTGTAGGTATTTTACATGTTTCGTTTTTATATATATTTGGTTTATTTATCAAAAAAAAGTATAAAAGAAGCAAAAACGTACTTAGGTGCAAGAAGGTAAATCATTAGTGTAGATTGGAATGTAATTCGCGAAAAACGTTCCGTTCGGAAACTGCGCGATTACTCATTTATAAATAAATTTAAATCTAAACTATCTAATGGAACTTTTAATTCCCATCACCTTGTAACATAATTTTTTTATAGAACTTCTATACACTTGTAATTATAATTAATATAAACTTGCCCGTAAACGGTGATCCGGTAATTTTTAAATAACGCGGGTCCAACCTCGCCATCCTTCTTTACATTTCGTTTTATAAATCAGCCAACAAAATTCGTTTCACATTTTTTCAAAGTTGTTTTTCCAAGTTTTTTTTAAAGCTTCTATTTTGTTTTCATTTGAATATGAATTTTGTTCACTCGGAACTATCAAAGTTTAAAACTTCATAAACAGGTAAAATTTAGAAAGATCAAAGTTCTCTCTACTTTTGTGAAAACGCATTCAAACTAATTCTTTTTCAAATAAAGTAATTTGTCTGAAGAATTAATAAAGCTTTCGAAAGCTTTTAAAGTCGGCTTTCATAACTACGATAGCTGTCATAAGCTGTCGTTAATCTCTCAGCCAGTAAAATCTGTAGATAGCACTTTTCACTTATTAAATTCGGAAATATCGTAATTTTGGATGATGGATCGTTAAGTAGCGTACGATCTACAGAGTTTGTTTGGTGACCCCTAAAATTGTGAATCGGGTACATAAGGTTAACCGAAATCGATTCTGATGAATGTCGACCAGCTATATGATTTCTATTTGATTGCGAGCGTCAGGCACTGACAATTATTTGGGTACTCATAGGCAACACGTATCCATATGCGCTATGTTATGTTACTGATATTGTGATCTATTACTGTTTGTCAAATTTCATCCAAATCCATTCAGTAGTTTTTGCGTGAAAGAGGAACAAACATTCATCCATCCATTCTCACAAACATTCGACGAGAACGGCTCGACCGATTTAGCACTTTCTTTTTTGTGTTCATAGTTATCAGTACAAGGTCATTCAAATCCACCGGAAAGTCGGGTTTGATGGTATTTTTGTAAGCAGTGGTTTACCACTGGGACAGAGATATGAAATTCACACGGGAGATGAGGGACACGAACAGCTACAGTCATCTTACTTAAAAACTCAGGGTCTTTTTTTTTTCTTTCTCTTTCACTGCCTTCGTAGCGGAAAAAGCTTTCCAAGAACCTCCGGTACGCTAAAGCTTTTAGTCGGATTTTACCTTGAACAGACCATTATTAGTTGGTAAGTCAACAGTTCGAAGTGTAGTGTGAATATTGCAATCCAACATGACCCGGCAGTAGTGGCTTCTCGGTATTTTTCCAGGCCAGTGGGCCAAGATAGAACGCGCGGAGTAGGTAACCGTAAAAACGATCGATTAAAAAAATTTAAAATACATATTCATAAATTTTATTTACTTGGTTTTAAGACTTTATTAAATTCTATGGGTTGGCGCAACAAAATATTTTCAATTAAAAAAATAGTACGAATTTACGTTACGTTAACGTCGTGTGTTCATGCTAGGGCCTCTGACGTCGAAACGTATTAATTCGATTCAGAGAGTTAAGGCTTTTCTGTAGATTACATAATACGCCTTAATAGTGAGGATTTTAGTAGAACTAAAGTAAACTCACTATTAATATTCAACTCGGTCTGTCTGCTGCGGCTTGGCATAGTGAAAATTTAATCAGTTCATAACTTGACGGTACCTATAGGCATTTACTTCTAAGTTTCTATGACTTTGTGTGTGTAATATGCGAAGTCTTGATTTATAATGCAGCAGAGCTAAGATTGTTTTTATTCAACTACTGTTAATTCGATTGGTCAGGTAGTGGTAAAAATAAAAGTTTTAGGAAACACCTAGGTAGTTAAATTTCAATGTAACAAGAACACACACATTCCAAGGCAATTTGATCAAACTGGGAGACAGCAAACATAGTTATATAACTTGTTAACAACACTAGAAATCACTAGAGATACGTTATTGGCACACAACGTTAGCTCCCACGTCACACGTCGGCAATACACGATATATTGGATTTCAAATCAAGGCACCTAATCAAATAATGGACTGTTGATTGTTTAAAACATTAACAGCTTCAGCTTTGTATGCTAATCAAATCAAAGGTCGTTTCAAAGGTTCGGGCGTTAAATGTAGATTTATGGCCAATTTCCATTTTAAGTTTTAAATGGTCGTCGGACGTAAAATTTGAAGATATCTACGTCCGGACTGCCAACCTTGGGGCTCGAGTTCTCGTCCGTCACTTAGAATCCTTCTAACTTTAGATATTTGGACAAAGCGAGTTTCGTAAACTGAGCTAATACGCCGTCCACTTTGTGGGACAGCACTTCGGGAAGTTTGCGGCACCACTCGACCCTCGTTTTCTTTTTCCTGCTATCTTATGTATTGGGTCCAAACGTGAAATTGAAAACTAAAGGCTCCGAATTCTATAAGGTGAAATGGCACTGGAATGGGTTCCGATAACGATCTCGTAGTCCACGATAATGAAGCTCGGAATAGGCTCTTAGTTTTTTTTTGTCATGTTCGGTATAAGTATTAATTAAAGCAACCGTGCCGTGTCCTTATCTACCCACGTTTAATATAATAACCACTAGAGCAGGCTGGCTATGTTATCAAAACTATGAAGGACTAAAATGTTTACAGCCATATTGGAAAAACGAAGGTGAGAATATTTCTCCAGCAAACATTTCGTATTTCTTGCAAGACGCGTGAAAAATGTAAATGAATAATATGCAGAGCTTGGGATAACAAACGTATTTTTTGCCTGGATGTACGATAGTTAAAAATTAACACCGTAACTACTCGACATACAAAATAGTAATCATCATTGTATGGACTTTATTATAGTTTGTAATAAGCTGTAATAACGGCAAGTCGACTTTTAGAAAATATCGGATTTGTAGTCGTCTCTGTTACACATAGCAGCTATCTCTTTCTACCGCTCAATGTGCGATTTTCAAACCCCGACGGAAAAGAAGGGTGTTATAAGTTTAAAGTGTGTATCTGTTGTGTCTGTCTGCGGCAACGTAGTTGCCAAACGGATGAACTGTTTTTGTTTTATTTTGTATTATTTGAAGGGTGACTTGATCGAGTTTCCTTACTTAAAAAAATTAAATAAGAAAATCTGTTCTGACGTTTTTTAGAGGTTTTTGTTTGCGTCGAAAGTATTTTATTTTAAAAACTTGTAACAAATACTGTGTAAAAAGTTGCATAATTATGAGCAGTGAGTCACGGCCGCAAATTACGCGTCGTAGTTCGTAGGGTCGAACCCAGTCAGGTGCTTTACTTTGTGTGAATTATTTTATCACCACTGCTCTCAAACCCGTGAACGAAAACATCGAGAGGAAACCAGCATTTCCTAGAGCCAAAAAATCTAAAACATGTGACATCTACTAACCCACATCGGGCTCGCGTGGAGGATCACGGCCTACTTCCTCTCACTAAGATAATGCCTGTATCCCAGCAGTGCTACCCAATTTAGTAAATACAAAGCAATTATCCTCAAAACAAATCATAGCTTATCTCTTTTATATTCTCCGAGACTTTACGGCTTACGTAATTGGAAGACACGGCTTTTCTTTAGCTCAAGTTTTATTTAGTGCACGAGTAAGCAATTATTTTCTCTCTGCCTGGCGTTTTCCCAACTTAGTCGCCTCTCTTTAGTTCTAACCATAGATGCAACTAAATTCTACGCAATCCATTTACTGAGGAATCAGGATTTGCACAGATAAAATTGATGATCAGGCTTTTGGGTACCACCCAGGAACGATTATCGAAATCATGACAACCGTGACCTACGTATCGGCACAATATAAATATGAAGTATTGGCATGTTTACATAACATCACGACTGTAATCCCAGAAGAGTTAGGCAGACGTATAGTACACCCACATTTCGCCAGTTATGCACAAGTCTATGTAATAGGGGGGAGCCTATTGCAATCAACCGGTCACAAATCCATACTCCGGGCTGCTACTGAGGAATTCTAGAAACCCAATAACACTGTAGCTCTTGCGACCACTGGACCAACGAGGCAGGGAAAAGAAAGAAAATTTTACGAATTATCACCAACGGTTAATTTTTTTTTTTATTTAGCTACTAAATCAATCATTTTAAAAAGGATCTTTTGAACATCTGTATCTGTACTTATTATAAATTAAAAACGCATTTCGTCTGTTTGAGCGTTGCATTGTTGTTCTAAACTAGGCAAAGGATTTTGATGCGATTTTCACTATCATTTAGAGAATTTATTCCCTCCGGAAGGTTTAGTATAACTTGTACGTTAGTATTTAACTTACACATAATAAATATATCTCCATATTTTGTCAAGTGCGCTAGTATTTTATAACCCATGTAAAAAAATATGGAAAATAGTGTGGATCCTAAAAAGCGAAAAGCCAAAAAAAAAAAAGGACAAAGGACAATGCCTTAAAGCATCGTCACTGCTGCTTGGGAAAGCAAATGGAACTTTGTAAGCTGCTGCCGTTACTGAAATATATAAAAGGCACAAAAATTTCTCACGCCTCAGTGCACGGTTGAAATATCAATGAAATATCTAACTGCTGCGTTATTAATGAAATGGAACGCTCGGCTACGAACGATCGAATCAAATAAACACAATCAAAGATAGCACTAGCTCGAAGTATTTATTTCACCAGCCTGTGCCCATGCTGTCTGTTTTCATGACCTAAAAATATATTTTTTACACGGCTTAACAGTTTTTTATTTAATTTTTAATTTATAAAGGTGCCTTGACGTAACTAAAAAAAACAAAAGAAGGATGAAAAATCTGTTCATCCGTTTTTAGAGGTTTTTGTTTATGACGGTTTTTTTTTAATTTAACTTGTTTTATTATAAGTCGTACCTAACGTAATTAAAGACGTTTTACTCTGGTCTATGTGGGTAAGTATGTTTTAGTTCACCAATGAAACTGAACGCGTTCAGAACATCTAAAACGCGTTCAAGAGCTGTTAGTGTCATCCCGTTTTGTGTAATCCCCAGCGTCAGCTGGCACTGACAGCTCACTCCACCTAAGTTTTCACGGTGAGATGGTTACATAATAGCACTACAGATTGTGGTGGGTTTTATGTTATGTAATGTAAGGTAAGAAGAAGCAAATAATAAAATTATTTATAAAACAAGCAAAGCTAACGACTGTAGCCTTTGAAGATAAGTAAGAACATAATCTTGAAAGTGTTCCATAGGACATTTTAATTTGTTAATCTTTATAAAAAAAATATTTTTTTAAATAAGAATAGCACATTTATTACGTGAAGTAGTGTACAATAGATTATGGCACTTCGTTGCGCATTATTATTAGATATTATATTTCTTAATACTAAATACTTATAAGAATGAAAAACAACGTACAAAATACTGGTTACACTGACACGGAATCTCCATTCGAACGAACAACATGAATACGTCTGTGATCCTCCGAGGGGGCGTCGCGTCTTACCCTCAAATGACAAAGACGGTATTGAGTCCCAACTCCCATATTATAGGGGCAAACCGCTCGTCTAGCTATTTCAACCCCGGGTTGGATTTCCCTATAGAAAACTGCCTGAGTACCCGGGGCTTCACACCAATGCAGGTGGCGGTTGAGGTGAGGTGTTGTTCTGCTAGCCGTAGCCTCTGAAGTGGTTTCGTTCGAGCAGTCGGCAGGCGTTGCAGCAGTACTTCCTGAAGGGGGGCACGAGGCAGTGCCTCGCGAGCTGGTCGGTATCAAAAAGTTCGCAGTACTGCGTGGTGTCGTTGGGGGGGCAGGCGGGGCGGGCGCGCGCGCCGCAGGGGCGCACGCGGCAGCGGCGGCGGCGCTCGCGCGGGCGCGGCCCGCACAGCAGCTCGTCGGACGCGGGGCAGACGAGAGGTCGTTGAGAGAAGCCGCGGCCGCATGTTGCGGAACACTGCAAAGATATCATTATAACTTTTAAGAGTCTAATGCCCGTTGTCACGAACACGCGACACATAAATGAATGCCTAACTAAAATCTATCGTGCTGTTGGATTTTTACCGTCGGCTCAATGCCTCAAGTTGAAAATCTAATAGCGCCATTATTCACTTCACCTCCCAAGTCTTAGGCCTCTCCTGAGGCGAAACGCCTCCTGCTGAGTAGGCGAGTCACTGGCACCACTAGATTTTCTTAACAAACCATTATCCTGAACAGCAGCCAAAAATCTCACATCAATGCAGCGCTCTTAAGTGATGGCAGTAATCTTCTAAAGGCTTCAGGAGCCTTCAGTTATCGATATCGATTTGCCTCAAATCGAGTTTAACGTTTCAGTAAACTGAATAATAAGTTTCAGTACTGAATGTTTAATTTTAGACCCCACTGCACTTTGAAACAGCGTTATTGCGTTATATTGAATTTACCATTATTTTCCGAAGGAGCATCATGATAAACATTGACCTTTGCCAGACGCATAATAACATTCTCTAATCAACTTGCAAACCGCCAATTAGCTGCGGCTATAACAGTTTTGCGAACTAGTAAATCAAACCAATTTGCAGTTATATCTCGACTCTATTTGCACGAAATGCATTGCAAGGTTTCTAGCTAACTGGGCCGCACCACTGAGTCCAATCGTGCCTCCGATATCATTTCTTCAATAGACGCTGTGAACGTAATCCTACTCACGACATTCTTAGCTTGAAAGCCTCTTTGTGTTAAATATACCCAGGCTATACAAACTAGGCCATTCATGACTTCATGACTTTTTCATGAAGGTTCCATTTACATTTATATACGGGACCTCTACATGTTTACGGTTGGTTACGCTCGGCCCATATGTTATGTAGATAGGTAACAACATACATATTTACGTAGCAAACAATCCGAAATTTGCTCGTGCTCTTATTTTTAAAGGATAGGTACACGTACTATGTATATTAGTACTGCTTTAATCTTTGGAAGCTTTAACACGGAGAATATTTGAGGGCCACAGTGGTTTGCAGTTGCTTTGTTGCTTTGTTGCAAATTATGTATTGAATACGAGTTTGGTCTCGTAAAGAATAATTGTAGGAGCTCAGAATCTGACTGAGGTGCGCCAGATGAAGTTCTAATAAACAAACATAACGATTCAAGAGCCTAGGTACGTTATTCACTATGGACAAACTACAAAAAAGTTATATCTACGGATTACAATCGTGATACGCTACGATGTCTTAGTGTAATGTATTACCTGCGTCCACGGCATCTCTCTCCAATACACGGGACAAGGCAAGCGGTTGCAAGGCTGCCGTGTTTCCGGCTTCGGTGACGTACACAGTGCTGGAGACACGCTGTTTTTTATTAGTTCTCGTCTCGACGATGTACTGCGGAAATAACACACCGTGAACTCAAAAAGATTATAATGATGTTGTTTGAAAGTTGTTCCATGGCCAAATGAAGATGCACCTTCGTTGAGCATAATACGATTCGTTGCAAAAAAAATATCGACCCTTTCCAACAACACTTTCAAGTCTTTTTCGCGTAACCACAAGGTCATAATTACCATTTAGCCGAAAGACGACAACTGGGCATAACCCTCCAAATTATCACATCGATTGTTTCCTGTGCTTTTCGCATTATGATTAAGTGTGTAGTTGTAATGGAACTCTTTTTTTTTGAGTTGGCATTTCTTTTGACAAATACCTACACTGTTTGCACTGGACGTAGAAGACTAATGTATGACTAACCTGACGTTGAGTGGCACACAGAACAGCTGCCTCTCCTGCACGCCATCCTCTCCGCACGTGGCGGTGCACTCCTCCCACTCACCGCTGGCCCACGTGAACTCACAACTGTGTGACAAAACCAGAAGTATTAACGATTTGTTGTTTAAATAAACATGTCGGTGGTGAGTACAAGATGTCGTGAAGGCTTTGTTATATTTTAGATTATCAATTGTTAAAATAATCAATTGTCCAGAAGATTAAATGACGTAATCTTCTGGACAATTGATTATTCTTGGCTGTGCTTGAATGTTTTTTGTATCTCCGTCTCTATTTAGTTATTTTTTTAATGCTTAAGGGGTGGGAGTCCTATATAACTTTTGTTAGCTTTGCTTATGTAGTTTTTTAGTTAGCTTCAATAATACGTATTTTTCCACTTAGTTTATATTGATGATGTTTGAAGCAGTGGTGCGGTAATATTTTTATACAGTATTGTAACTCGGCCGTAACTTTGAAATAAATGCCTACGGCCGTGCGGTACGTAAACTTGCGATAGGCCTGCCCGCCTCCAGCATTTTAATTACATTTGCCTACTTTGTGTTTCCATTAGTTTTGTGATTGTAAATACTTTTTTTTTATATAAACAAACCAAATACTTTGTGAATTTAATAGGTAGTGTTCAATAAAAATGTGTGTTGTTTTTTGATTGGTAGATTAATTAAAATACCATGTTTATGTTTGAATAACAATTATTTAATACAATTTATTTTTTCTAGTATTATTCCACGTCTTTACTTTTCCTTATACAAACTAACAAAACAAAACACACATGCCCCGAGGTTTTAACACAAGCGTGTAGGTACGCTTGTGTTAAAACCTCTTATCATGATTCATGAACCGCCTATAACTACCTATTTCACTCGTGTCAACCACTTTATTTATTAATCCATCATCTCAACATCTTTTTTTCGGGAGATAAAAGGAAATACTTATCCATTAAAAATACACACATTATGTACCTACCCACTAGTAAGTAAAATTATTTTATAGTCGTACCTTGAGTTTCCAGTTAATCTAAAAAAAGGTATCTCTGGATGCGATATTGACGAATTCATGCAACCAAAAACAGCACAATATATCCTACTCGTCATTTTTTATTAAAATGTACTTGAGCTTAGTTTTAGTAAACCATCGCGAGGTTATTGTTAAAAAAAAAACAACACACCGTCCGTTCGTCACTGCGGCACAGTCGCGACTGTCTGCATGCCGAGCGCATGCCGAGATCGAGGCGCGTAGGCATAGCTCGCGCTTCGTCCGTTTGTATGAAGTTGGAATACTGTATGATAATATTAACGTAGTAGTGGTGCGGTATACGAATTTGTGTGGGGTAGGTACCACGAAAAATGAGTTAATAAAAACAACCGACTTCCAAAAAAGCACTACAAAAATAAATTAAAATTTTTGATTTTTAGGTAAACATTTTCGCAGAAACTATATTCTCTTATGTGCATAATTATGTTATGGCTTTATGAGACTACGATATTTAACGACTACTGTTTCACGTCTAGTCTAGTTTAATACAAAAGTTCGTGGTATAATATCAAACACGGGCTGTAAATAATCTTCATGAGCTAACGTTTTAAAACAATTTTACAGGTGAGCATTAATTCGGAGAACAGGAAAATAGAAAGGAGTTTGTTCGCCCGTCTACCTGATTTAAATAACAAATTGAAGATAATGACAAAGTTCTAGAAGAGCCAATAGATTTGTTATTTATGAATATTTAACTAAGGGACCTTTTCAGAAAATTAGCACAGTTATTAATTTGGGATCGGGTCGGCAGCCACAATTAAATATTGAGTTGGGACGGGATCGATGTATTCGATGTCAAAACATTTATAAAAGTTTAGCAAGTGTATGCACAGAAGGTCTTTTCAATACAATAAGAGAAAGTTATAGTCTGGGACGTGGTTATTACAAAGAAGCTTGCTGATTTTACAAGTTTTCTTGCAATGCTCTTCATTTTTTGAGCCGACTGTAAATATACTATTCAAAGGTTTTTTAAGCCTCAAACACGATTGCCCCATCCCCTCTGAGTATTTTTTTGTACCTACACATACATACGTTTAAGACATTCTCTTTCATTATCTTCTATGTGCGACGTTTTCATTATTTTTCGTGGATCTTCCACACCTATCCATTTAATACTCAGACTCGCTGAATTTTTGATACGAGCGGCACGTGGCTCTTATGGAAATTAATCATACCGCCACCACACGACTTTATGACGTTGTGGCGTGTTGCACCGGGTGCATTATTTTAATCGTTTTCTCGTTATTTTCGTGTTTTTGCTCAGTCAATACGAAAACGCGTCGATTTAGACATTCGTTCGTTTATTTCGTTTGAAGCTTGCACGCAATTTGTGGATTACATTCTAATTTGTAGTATTTGCTATTGAACTGCTGTAAAATTACAAAACATGTAGGTCCCTACTTGTTTTGTGTTTTTTTTGTGTTATCCTCACATCATTGGTGTACTGTAAAATCAGTTCAACTCTCTCGTTTCACTTTCATCTCTGTAATGTTGTTGTAGATGAAGGAACAAAGTTCCCCAATTTTAAAGGAGAATCCATCCTTTATAATGAAGGAACGCTAGCAGACAGGCAGCATCAGCGACTCACTACACTTAGTGAGTCGCTGATTCTGCGTGCCGGCTACCAGAGACTGTATTTTACCACGCCATCTAGGAGTCGGCTACTTTTAAAAAGTTTCGTGCAAACCTTCTATATAAAGTTTAATAGTTCCCCGGAACTATTAAACTTTCAGAAAAACATGACGTTTATAGATTTATTTTACATTTCTATGTAAAGTAATTTAAAAAAAAGTTGTATGATTTCAATTATTAACGATAGTGGCTACTCTGATGTGTTTAAATTGAGTAAAGCGCCATCTATTGGAAAGAGCTCTAAACGGAATGATTAACAGATCATCATTTTATGGGTTCGAAATGAACTGTAAGGCTTCATTCATGTTTTCTTGAAAATACGTGCAATATGGGTTTGAATAGATAAATCAGCGTTAAACAAGATAGTTTTAATTTTTACCAATCTTCCCCCACTTGTTCCTCCATGTACAATTTTTTAATGATTAGTCTTTTTGGTATGTATACCTGTGCGTATTACAAGCTTCGAACATGACTGGCGCGCACTTGTGCTCGCGCAGGCAGCGCGGACGCACCACGCGCACGCCGCCGCCACACGAAGATGAGCACGGACCACGTTCCGTGGACCATCTGATAGATACAGGAGAACAACATCAGGCTGGTTTTACAAGATTACAGATTTTATTTAGGTTTTGTTTACACTTATCTAAGTAATTACCTACACTATTGTGGCGTCATCTACACCGCCACATGCGAACAACGCATTACACTGACGTCCTGCATCGCGCAAGCAGAGTTTACCGCGCAACTAGCATACATACAACGTCCCAACATCAATCGTCGGGCGTTGCCCACCAGACACGACAGCCGTCTGGTTGGAGAATCCTCCCATTTGTATTGAGGATGAGTGAACTTCACACCCTTTTCCTCACGCCTCTATACAAACATTTGACTCACGGGAGTTTGCGTTTGGAACTAAAATGTTAAATGAAATATTCATGAAAAATGTTTGTATTATGTACGTGTACGTTGTATTATGTATTTGTATTAAGCATCACTAACATACCACTTTAATCTAAAAGTATGTATAGAGGCACGTCCCTAGAGGAAAAACTGTTTGTGGTTTCCAAGATTGTTTCAATTTCTGTGTAGGTAGCAGTTTTTCCAATTTACACATAATAACGTTTGGCCTTCGCAGGTCAGTACATGTAAAATATCACAAACAGCGGCAGCTTCTGTTCATATATCTCAGAAAAAGCTGGGAGTATCCTTGGCTGCTGCTTGCATTTACTCAAAAATTCTTGAACAATTTGTGATTTAAAACAACATCAAAGAACGGCTTTATTGTAGGTATAGTACCGTATCATTTTAACCATCCCCCTTGTTATCGTTTCGTTAGCGAAATAACAATGTTACAGAAATTAATGGTGAACGGGCACATAAATTGGTAATGATATTAATACCTGTACCAGAGCAGTGTACATTAACCACAAGTACATTAACCACAGGGATTCAACTTACCCGATGTTGAGTTTAACAGATTTATACATAATTTACCTATAGACACAAAGGCGTGACCTTTAAAGGGTGAAACAGTTTGATCGAACTTGTTTGAAGTGTCTAGAGATAGGCACACTGTATATAGGTATATGCAGCACACGGAGATCACACGCACACACACAAAGAGAGCGGTAATTCTCGTGTTTTTTTTAAATTTTAAAATTCTAATCTAAGTCTGAATCTGTCAAAAATACCTAAGATTTTCGTACATTTTGAACGTTTTTATGTAAGGGAATTGGCATTCTGTGTGCTACATATATGTATATGTATGTATATACAGGGTCAAATTAGATAAGCTAGCGAAACTTCGCAGACGTGATGGGTGATCGTATATCTTAACACGGTAAAATAAAAAAAAATAAAAAATTGATGTATTTTTCGGGGGTCAACGACCGCTGGTAGTTATTACATGAAGTATAAATTAAAAATTGTTTTATCGTGTTTAGATATCGATATCAATCACATCTGTGGAATTTACGCAAAAAACATAGTTTAGTTTTTAAAACTGGTGTTTCTATTGAATATCAATTTAAATATCAATTTATAAATGCGGTCAACTACAATAAAAACATCAATTTTGATGATTTTTAGAAATACATCACTTCTGCGTAGTTTCTCTAGCTAATTTAGTTTGGCCAAATATTTATGTATAGATATATATTATATATTAGTAAATACTTCATGTATGTATTTATATATTGTATATGTAAGCAAATGTTATACCGCAGACTACCTGATGCAGTATTCTCTCTAACTCTCCCTTTAAATCCATCCAAAGGTTGTTTTTAAAAGATCGCAAAAAAGCAATAAGGCCGCCAATTGTGTCTCCTTATGAAAAAAATTCTACAGTCATATCTGTAATTCGTATAGTTTACTTATTAAAGAGTATTCCATTCTATTCTGCACGTATAACCTAAGACACGAATATTCAAAATAAAAGCCCTAGATGTAACAAGCCTAGTGCAAAAATTAAAAAACTTCAGTTATTGGTAAATAGGAAGGCAACTAAGTAATGATTATAACAAACAAAAGCAATGTATTGTATACCCTAACTTCACGATACAAATGCGACGCAAAATAAAGGGTAAGTTATTGTGTTATATAGGAAACTTGTAGCGAAATTTGGAGTCTACAGAACTTGCCAAGTAATTCAAATATGTATTTGCCGCATGGCTCAATTCAAAGTACGGAGACATTGTCCGTTAGTTATAAATGTTATAATAGGTGATACAACGAGTACATATTTGTTCAGTTCTTTAAATTCAAATCGTCAAACTTTGGTTGTTCCACCTAAGAATTTTTCAAAATAAATCTTATGAAGATTCTTAGGTGGAACATGTTTCCAATGTTTGACGATGGATAAGAAATTGATGTCAGTAAATATATCAGTCCTACAATCACGATCGCATTTTGATCAACATCTGACGTAAAACAGAGCAGCAATTTGCAAAAATAAACAAAGAAAGTTTGAACTTGGCGGGCTTAGATACATCTAATGTAGATGTAATAAATCGTGATTTATGTCTGCGCAGCCATGAATTTGAAAGTCTCATTACTTAAACAGTGATATAACGGCTAGTACGTGATATATAAAGATTTCGTAATGCAGTCATAGTTTTCACAAACGACCCGACCAGTGCGCAGTGACGGGAGTACCTACTCGCATTGCATTAGCGAGTAGATGCCCAAATTAAAATATCAAATCGAAACTGCTGAAATCATATTAAGTTCTTCGTAGGTTAAATCTACTTTCAATCAAAGATGTAGCCTCTAATAACGAATAATTACAGTATTTTATACTACTGAAACAATCACTTCAGTCGATCAGCACAATGAAAGCGAAACGAGCGAAAAAGCTCAATTGTTTTATGAGGGAGACTATATCCACATGAGCAGTCATCTTAAGCAAGGCTCATGTGAAAACAAAAGCGCGACAAGCGACAAACTATGACAAGTTTTGTCATTAGCACAAGTTTTTATAGTTAAGTTCTACGTAATTATTTCAAGTACACAATTCTTAATTAGTTGCGAAATAGAGACTATTAGAAAATATCTTGTTAATAACTTTTAAACGAGGGAATTCAAATTAGTTAGATTAAATGTTTATTCAGAGGAAAACAGCATTGTAGAATCTTCAACATCATCTTCGTCATCATTTTGCTATTTACGGGACTAAAGTTAAATTTCGAGGTGAAACAGTTTTCGAATGGTACTCTAACAAACTACTTACGAACATTGTAATACCGAACATTCTCGAGCTAAGAATTCAGCCCGGGATAGATTAAAGACGACCATTAATTAGTTTCCGAACAAATAAACCAAGCCAAACAATAGTTAGATACACAGAATAGTCAGAATACAAAACTAACAATATCCTCTCGTTAAACTACGACATAATCAGAAAATATAGGTTCAACTTTCCTTATAAAACTCTCTATAAACAAATCAGTGGAACAGACGTATAGAAAAAGAATTTTCCGGGATGTTCGCCCGTCCCGGAAAATTCTTTTTCGATGCGTCTGTTCTACTGATTTGTTTATAGATAGTTTTATGGCCAGAAAAAAGTAACTCTTTTGTTTCACTTAGTAGCACTGAGCGGAGCCAGTTTCGAAGATAAGTCAGCTGCTCCCCGTCGATACGGCGAGGGATTTGCTCAACTTGTAGGTACATGTTCCAATATTTATGTACGTGTATATATTATGTACATTATACTTTTTTTACAAGTATTCTTCAGAGCTGTAGGTATATTTGTGAAGTTATTTGTATTGAAGGGTTTTGCTAAGAATGTGTTATTCAAATGTAAGTATTGTGTAATCTGAAAGGGTTATGCTATGAAACTAAAGGTTTAAACTCAAACTCAAAGAAGTTATTTCAAATAAACACTTTTGAATAATCTTTTAAATATAACTATTGTAACCAAAATTTGGTTAATTATGATTAGTCATGCATGTAGACATTATATATGTGAGAGCAATGTAGCAAGACGTGAATGTTAAAAGCGTTCGTAATAAACATTTAAAACCACAATTTAAAAAAATCTTAAGGCCAGGCTTATAGCCTTAAGTGATGACCAGTCCCTACTGACTGACGGTGCCCGTTCACGAACATGACATCAGTATGGATCAGCACCATTCAGCTCAACAATTTTGAAGGGACCTTAATGTTTTTAAGGGAACTTATTAAAGTTTTTTAACAATAGATACGAGTAAAAGACGAAAGTCTAGTTCAAAAAAGGTTCCAAGAGAACGAGCGACTTGAAAACGATTTATGTAAAGTCATAAGTTATGAAACACAGTTTAAGAAAAAATGTAAGAAGATAATTTTATGTCGCACCGACCAAACACCGCAAAAACGAGACTCTTGTCATAAAAATCAATGTACTCTAATTTTCTTTCATTCTTTGAAAATTAAGGAAAATGTTTGAAGAAATGCTATTTCTTTTGATTTACCCAAAGGGAAGTTCCTTTGTAGGATTTTCTCCTTATCAGCAGTATTATTATAGCTTAGTGAAATAATACAAGTTCGTAGCTTTTGCGTATAACGAACCTTCAGATACATAATTGGTGGGCAGAGAGTAAAATATCTGGCCGTTAGTTAGTTCATTGAACTTTTCAATCTATTCGATAACGAGTTTCACCAAACTTAATTTTATCTCAAAGTAAGACTTATCGAGGAAAGGTTACAATAACCGTCGGTTTCATAAAGAGTAGGTAATTGGTTTTATTTTAAGAGAGATACTAATCATTAGAATAGTTAGAACCAACGATTTAAGACTTCAAGGTTCAAATGACCAAATTTTTAAATACCCAGCTTTGCTGTTCTTGACTATCAAAGAACATCATTGCTGGATAATTTAGTAAAATCCATCCCAATAGCTACCAGATCTCAACTTCCACATTAAGGCTCCTCTTCAAACAAGACGAGAATCGCGTGGGTGCCTTTATGTCGCGCCAGCCTGTACGAGCCTTTACTACAAGGAGGCTGCAGCTTTTCGCTTTCTCCTTACATTCTCGATGCCATTGAGGAAAAGTAGCATGAAGGAAACCTTCAAGTTATATTTACCTATACTCCAAGGGTCTCGTTCGGCTTGCAGGTGTGCTGTAGTTCACCGATACTTCCACCATCACTGCTTCTCCGGATACCACAGGATGTTCGGGAAAAGCCTGCGCAACAGATAATATTGATCATGATGGAATTGCATGCTTCCTCGATTTTTTCGAGAGAGAAAACAAAATACTTGTTTTGGTTCATATTGACTTAATTTTTTAAAGTAGGGAGTGGCGATAACGACAAATTGTGCAAATGATGTGCATGTGTGAATAGGAAAATGTGCATGTGTGAATAGGCAAATTTGCATGTGTGAATTGGCAAATGTGCATGTGTGAATAGGCAAATATGCATGTGTGAATAGGCAAATGTGCATGTGTGAATAGGCAAATGTGCATGTGCGAATAGGCAAATGTGCAAGTGTAAATAAGGCAAATGTGCGTGTTTGAATAGGCAAATGTGGTTTCACCCGCATAAGTCTCCATCCCATGGGAATATCGCGATAAAAATATATCCTAGGCCCTAAACTGGTCATGGTCTACCTGGTTCAAATCTGTTCAGCTGTTTTCGCGTGAAAGCGTAATACGTAACGTCGCTTTTATAAAATTAGTTAGGTTATATTATATATAAATTGTCAAAAAAGCAAAGCTCCGCAGCATACGCTGTTAGAAAAATTCGAAATTTAACTGATTTAGAGACAGCCCGTTTAGTATACTTTAGTTATTTTCATAGTGTGATGTCGTACGGTATTCTTTTGTGGGGAAATGCCACCGACATTCAGACTATATTTGTTTTGCAGAAAAGAGCTGTTAGATCAATTTATAAATTAAGTCCGCGACACTCTCAAATTAATGTAATGACTGTGCCTTCTCAGTATATTTATGAAAATCTTTTATATGCCCACAAAAACATAAAATTGTTAAAAAAATACATTGATATCCATAATATAAATACTAGGAACAAACACAAATTTGTTGTACCTACAACAAGGCTCAAGAAAATAGGTGGCTCGTTCAGATGTCAATGTATACGCTTTTATAATAAACTTCCAAACCACATTCAAGAACTAAGCCTTAATAAATTCAAATTATTTATTAAACGTAAGTTGTGCCAGAAAGCTTTTTATACAGTCAAAGACTATATTGAGGACAAAAAGGCTTGGGACTGACCTGCTCCAATTTTTGCATACTGTTTTTTTGTTTTTGTTTTGTACCAAACTTTTGTTTTATTTCATATACACTTTGACATTTCATGATTATTAAATACACAATGACATGAATATTTACTTTGTATAATATTATTATTATTTTAAATTCGTGTGAGGACTTTAGTGGGCAATATTTTTTTTATCTGGCAGTTTGAGTACTTAAAGCGGCCTACCCAAATGCCCTTTCTTTGGTATTGTTCGTCGAATCGTTGAGCTCCTTACGTTTTGAGTTGAGCTGCACGATTAATGACAAATGCGTGCACTGACTGGACAGGCCCACTCAAATCTGTATGGTTCTTTCCTCAAAAGACCATTTCAGACACCTACCTACATGGTCCTCATATGATCTGACCAAGATTATGTCTGGACTTTAAAAGAGACTGTGACCTCTGAGTTTGTTTCGGCTTTTCTTCTCAGAGTAGTCAGATACGAAATGCCGACCTCACCTAGTTTAAAAAAATGTTTGACGTGTAAAAGTGTTTAAAAAACAAACCCACTTACAGAAATAAAAATCATTGATCATTTATCATTAGTAAGGATAGTTTAGATAAATCTATTATCTATACTAATCCATCTTCTATATATTACTAATAATAAAGCTGAAGAGTTTGTTTGAACACGCTAATCTCTGGAACTACCGGTTGGGTTGGCAAAATTATTTTGCATTTGATAGCCCATCTTAATTAAGGAAGGCTATAGGCTACTTAATATCACGCTAGAACCCTTAGCCTCCTAGCAAAAAGAAAAAGGTCAGAAAGAACCCAAAGCGCAAACAAAATTATAGTGTGGGCCGAAGATGCGATACGACGGGGTGGGTCTGGGGGACAAGAAACATAACGTAACATTACATCACGCCTTTTTTCCCCGAAGGGTTGGGCAGAGGTGCACCTATAGTTCACCCACATTTCGCCAGTTTTGTTTAGGTCCCATGTAATAGGGGGCGAGCTTATTGCCATCAACCGGCCACTTAATCCAGACTCCGGGCTGCTACTCCAGATAGAAAAATCCAATAACACGTTGCCTGATGGCCCGACGAGGCAGTCCCAACGAGGCGGTCCAAACAGGTTGAATATTTATATTCTAAATCATCGTAAATTACTTATATTCTAAAAGATTTGCAATTTATTTCCACTAAAATTGTTACAGTTGTAAATTTCCAAGCGAACACGTGGATTTTAACACGCGGCTGAGCTAAGTATCCATAACTCTGAAAACTGCTAACAGGTTATAGCGATATAAAGCCAACGCGACCGTACCAGCGATACATAACACTTTATGTAACATTAAACACATTACGGTAAAGAGTAACACGTGTAGGTACCTAATGGACTCTTTGTTACTTTTATTATCACCTATTATGATAAACAGAAAGGGTGATTGAAAACAATACCACTGCCGTATTTATGTTTATTATGATCAAACCAAAACAAAAGATATAGCTTTTGTTTTATATGTAAGCGAAACTTCGTATTATTTCGATGTAAAACAATACTATAGTCACGTTGAAACGACAACTCTGCCTGAAAATATGTAAGGTGGCCATTTTACTGATGAAAATATCACTTTTTACAGGTATACAACCTTTGTGAAAGAAAGCTTTATGCTGTAGTCGTTTATGCGATTTGGTAGGTCCCGTTCTCAACGGCGATGATCAGAATGTTATCAACAAGGGCGGAACCCTAGGCGGTGCAGACGGTTCAAGTAAAACAAGGTATGCCAAACTTAAAATCAACAAAACTTCTTTTAATTTCACGAAATCGACTTCGACGTCTTAGTGGCTTTCTAACTATTCAATTTGTATGAGATCATCAGTTTTATTCTTCGAACGGGTTAACAATCTACGTCTACGGCACTGCCTTTGCAGTTGTAGTTTCTTAAAAGATAGCGCGGTTAGAAGGGCTTGGCCCCTTCAAAATTTATGCAGCTTCCCACAACTCATCATAGGTAGTTAGCTAATAAGTAGGTACACTGGTACAGTCGAGTTCATTAATATATTGGCAGTGGCAATGTTTCAAAACATTGTAAGCGTTAAAATGATCATAAAGTCCTATACAAACTTAGACATCAATGAAATGTTATCATATAAACTGTTCATAGGTATGTTACGGTAGTGCAGTCAAAAATATCTGACTACTCTTCGGAACATTAATATCGAAATACTTTTGATTTCAATAAATTTGGTGCAACTTAAGATTCGTAAATATCTATCTATACAGCTTTGAATATTCAACTAAATGGTTTTTACCATAAATTATTTTTTTGCTTGCCTGTGTAGAAGTACGAGTAACAATGCAATGTTGTCGTACGTGATAGGACTGTACTAATCTGACAACTTCAAATTCAAGTATTTTTATTTGTAGAACACAGGTAAACAAAAAGTACAGATATCAATATTAATAGAATGAAAGCTATGTCTTGCCGTCAACTGCGCACAAATACATATTCTAATTATAATTTCTATGAGAGAACTGTATTATTTGATTAATTAAGTTTTAGGAAATCTTAGGGTCAACGGATAGGGAAATCTTAAGGTCACCGAAGACGAGGCGCCGACCAGCCCACCGGTAGAAGGCGTCCCAAAGGGTCATGGCAATTCGGCTGGTCCGGGGATACCGCACGGTCTCTTGTGAGAAGCCTCCTTGCCGGATTGCCGCCATAGGATCTGGAGGCAAAAGCCCTCGCGCACGTGTAGGAGTGGCGCGAGAAGGCAATACGCCGGGGCGTAACTCCGCTGCCGCGAGAAATCACGGTACAGCGGACAGAGCTCCGGCGGGATCTCATGGCAACATGGAGGGTGCGATTGTCGCAACCCAGTGCTGGGCACGCCACTATAGCGGCGGTAAATCCCCTCCTTGATGAGTGGTTGGAGAGGTGCCACGGCGTCCTTACCTTCCGCCTGACACAGTTCCTCACCGGACATGGTTGTTTCGGGAGGTTCCAGTTTCGCATAAGGCGGGTGGAAACGCCCGGATGTCACAGGGAGGCAATCGGCGGTGGCGATCTCTCGCGTCCGGCCCTAGTCCAGGCCATGGTACGGAGCTTGAGGGAATGGAAAGCCGTCACCTCCTTCTGCGAAGCAGTAATGCTTGCGAAGGATGAGGCGGAGCGCGTGAGGGAGAGAACCCTGTGCCCTCACGCCACTAGTCGCCGCAGGAGATGCCCTGGGAGTCGGGTATCGCCAACAGATTCCCGGCAACCGTAGGCGCGGGCATGTGGACGGCGAGCAATGGGTAGCTCGACGTCCAATAAGGACCAGGCCCGAGTCGACGGCGCGTCGTGTTCCACGCGCACCACAAAGAGAAGTCAGCACTCAATGACGGGGAACGATAGGGCCGATGCCTGCCAGGGTCGCGGGTTGTTCAAAAGAGATACCGTGGCCCTGGCACATGCAACTGAAGGAACATGGGTGGGTTTTTGTCAGTAAAAGTCTGACACGCCCTCCCGCTCCCCTGGGGCGGGAGAAGTCATTTGATAATATCCCACCCAAAAAAAAAGGGGTCCACGAAGACTATACCTACATATTTGTTTAAAACTTCGAGACATTTCAAATTGTCAAGATGTGTTTCATAGAAAAATTGCATAGATATTTGTGAACCTAACTTTGTGCTATTTAATATGAACCAGGGATTGCGTATTGAGTCTTTGTCTGTAGCAATATTATTGATATAAATGTAGTCACATATTTATATTATATATATTAAAACAGATTGCTTACAATTTATTGTAAGGCTAGCAGTTTAGAGTTTTATGAAACTTATCATTGCCTATATATTTTTGATTCATGAACATGCTCAGATTTTATGGAATTCGACTGTACCTACTAGGAATGGTAAAATTAAAAAACTAACCAAACCATCCCGAGATGAGTGTTATTAAGTTCGCTTTACTCGCTCTTGTAGGAAGGGGCGACACGCTCGGGGCCCGTGTTTGGTAAACAAGGTCAAAATATGTGCAGTAAGAAGCAGTTTCGAGTTGGAAGCCCCGTACGTACGTAGGCAAAATATAAATGTAGGGTGCTAAAATTAATTCTCAAACTTGACCATAAAAATAAATCCTGGATACGCCCCTGAATGATATCTTAACTAATAATATAAATGCGAAAGTAAGGTTGTTTGTTTTTTTATTTGTTATGCTTTCACAACAAAACATCTGAACAGATGAGGATGAAATGGCTCACAGATAGAATGGGTCGCAGACGAAGTCGCGAGCAACAGTAGTTTTGTGTAACTTTGAGATCACAAGAAAGTTTCATATAAATTTCAAAACTCAATAGCATAATCATAATCAATCAGACTACAATGTTCCCACTGATGCGACACAGGCCTCCTATCTGTGCCATAATCCACCACGCGAGCCCCGTTGTTGTTGGTAGATGGAAAAACCCTAGCGGCCTAGCGTAATAATAGCCTTTTGTGAATTCTTTTTTTTTGTTTTGTTTATTCTTATATACGTCACCCAAAACGCAGCAAAGCTCAAATGGGACAGGGCCGGTCACGTTTGCCGCATGTCGGATGCATTGTGGGCTAAGACGACTAAAGCATGGGTTTCTGAAAACGTCCAACGGACTCGCGAAAAACCAAGGCGTACATGGCGGGATGAACTTTACACTTGTAGGATGGATTGGTCCATATTGGCATAGGATCGAGTTGAGTGGGAAACGGAAAGGGAGGCCTTCGTGTGCAGTGGGACAACACATGCTGATAATGTATTCTTCTTTGTATTTCTTTAGGTTTCTATTAGTGTGTTTAGTTGAGTTTGTAACAGGGGGACCTGTACAAGTCCCAATAAATTATTTTTCTTTCATTCAAATACAGGACAGCGCCGTATGAACGTTATGTACGTTCCTCTTTGAATAAAATACGATAAAGAAAGAAGAATTAAAAAATAAAGTGTGCATATAACGTGAGTCCGAATTAACTTCAGCGGTAGGTACAGTTGAATGCGTTGTTGAATAATTAACCGGGTCGCGGTTCCGACCCTTATCATCCGATATTTTGCTTCGTTACACTTTTCATAGTTTATTCTCTTTATACGTGTTGTGCTCAGCGCACAATTACTGAATTAGGCAGTTTCTCTTCAATTTAAAATCTCTTTGAAAATAACAGCTCTTGTGAATGGAGATAATGGGCGGCCGGCCGTGAAAAAGGATTTTATATAAATTTCCGACGTCAACGCTATCATTTTTTATTTCCACGTGGAATACTCGAGGTTTTATGTTGGAGTTAAATTATAAAGCGGTGTTAGGTGAAGACTGAGGCGGTACTTAAGTAAAACAGGTAGGAATGGTAACTAGATGTTAGTTTTACGCGATCTTATTTGTAATTGAATAGTTGTAGAGTCTCGGAAAGGACGTTAAGCCGATGGTACCGGCTGTCATTCGTGGATCTTTGACAGTCGTTATGGGTCGTCGGAAACCCGAAAGTCTGACAACCAGCAGTCTGGCAAGGGGTACCCAGAGGTCATATAGGCAATCGCTTCATGTAAAATACTGGGTTAGACTGAAAACCACCTCCAAAATGAAAAGACCTAGGCCTAGAGTTTACATAATATATAAATAGCTGCATCCGCGACTTCGTTCGTGTACATGTCGGACTCCTCAATTGAAAAGGAAGAGTGTTCCAATCTTGCCTCGTGGGAAGCGCTACCTGGGGTTCTCCACCACGGTCCTTTCGAATGCAGTCGCTGCGTCTGCAGAGTTTATAATATCAATGCGACGAAGTGTGACTTTAATTTTAGAGAATAAATAAAAATCAAGGCGCCCGGCTGCACCTGCCGTACTCAATAAATCGACTGCCCGTCTGGAGGAGTGTGCTGAAGCGTTATTATGGTGAAAAAGGATCACGCTTTCAGTGCGCTGTGAAACGAACACAGGCAAAAAAATTACATAAGCCATTATCAACATAATGCTATTGTGATTTATATTGCATCTGTGTAAGTATCCTTTGTTGGAGATTCCAAGTAAAAAAACAAAATATCTTAAAAACTTGTTTTCATTTTGAAAATGCTTCGCTGTAAACGATGTTAGAACCGCTCTAACGTCTGCTTGCCCCTCGACCTAGAAGACCTCATACATACAGTTACCCGTGTGAAAAGATACATTTACCCATCCACCACTGGTTATGTCTGCCGTTTTGGAACTTGATTTCTGATTTTCGGCACCGACGCGTCTCCCTCAAAAACAACGCAGAGCACCCATAACGAAAATGTTGCCTCTTATTTGCCCCGTAAAATACAAAAATTACACCAGTGAGAATTAATACAGTATTACGTGTCCACCGTTAAATAAAAGTTATCATAAAAACCGTTAAATAAAACTATACAACCGACTTCTTTAAAGAAAACACTACGAAGTGCAAATAACATTAATTTGGAGAGTCGTCAGCAAGGGCAATACCTATATAATTAAGTCCATTTAAGTCGGTAAAAAGTTTTGAATAGTATAATTGTGCAAACAAAAATTCGTGTACTACTTTATATTGATACTTAGAAAAAATAAAACACAAAGGTACCGTACAAAACCCAGTCACGTCTGTTAGTTTCTTCGGAGTCCATGATCAATTAGGTACGTTAACAGCTACCTACTGTGTTTCTTCTTCCGTACGATTACCCATTCACGAAACAATAATCCTCCGAGTAAATTGGCTGTGTGACATACGGACGGACAGACGGACAGGACGAAATGATAAGAGTTCCGTTACTACGTGCCATTTGCCTACGGAACCCTTAAAACAGACGAATTGAGAACTTCTTCCTTTTCAAAGTCGGTTATAAAGATGCCTCAAATAATCTTCAGTATTTGTTCAATAGATTCGGGCGAGAACTGAGTGAGAACTTGAATGAGATGAGACCTCTAGAGAGATGTAGCCACCACACATCACAGCACCTTACCACGTTTTGACCATCAGTTACACACACGTCACAAACACAGAAGCAAACAGTTCAGAAAAGAACTGACACCTCCACGCTTTGACCATCAGTTAAAGAAACACAAAAGCCAACAGTTCTGAAAAGAACTGACACAACGTTTTGACATCCGTTAAAGAAATAGGAGCTGCAGAGGCCACACGCCGCCAACGTGATCTCCAGGACACTCCAGTCTTCGTCACACGAGGCACGTCTGCAATCCACAGCTCCCAACACGAATCTTCATTCGACGGCGGCCGCTCTGCAAAGGAACCGCGAACTTTTTTTTTTTCGGTAATGGCATCTCGCAGGTCAACCTATGAGGTTGTCGTCTGCTTAGACGGACTTGCCTGTGGTTGCCCTAATAAATTAAGGCCTCCAGCCAGGACTTTAACTTAAATACTAACTAAAACTAAGCGACAACGCTAAGGGCACCCCCTGTGGGGTACGGACCTCGGCTTAGGGCGTCGCTGGAAGAGGGCAGCAAGGGACTAGCTGGATCAGGATTCCTTTGATTTAGGGACGAATTTAAAGCTACAGGCTCAGCGGCGCGGGCTGGCTCGAGCAAGGGTCGGGAGGGGCGTGTATTTGGGCGTCGCGGCGGGCCTCGGCGGCGAGGACGGTAGGACGGAGATCGGGTTTTGGGCTTATGTAGTGTGCTGGTGGCCTTACTACTCTCCTGGAGGAGGGTAGTGGCGTCGTCGGGGGCGATTAAATTATGCATTGGTCGGCGAATACTGCTAATGCGGGAGGGAGTGTAGCGGGCGGCCGCTGAGATCAAGGGGTTGGAGCGTTTGATGCCACAGTCAAAGAAACGCTTCGATAAGCGTTTCATGAACTGGTTTATGGTAGGCATTTTAAGGTCGATGTGGAGATTTATTTTACGGACATAGAAGGGGGCACCCGTGACCTTTCTGAGGAAACGGTTCTGGAGGGTCTGCATCTTATGGAGATGACGTGGGTGAGCGTACGCAAATACAACGCAGGCATAGGTAATGATGGGACGGATGACTGCGGTGTAGATGCGCAGCTTGCATTTAAGTGACAGTTTACTACGGGCTGTCAGTACAAAGTGGAGCCTGCAAAAGCAAAGGAGGCGCGCGCGCGAACCGCCTTAATATGAGCCTTAAAGGTTAGGTTTTCATCGAGGATCACGCCTAGGTATTTGGCTTGCTTCTCCCAGGGGATCGGCTTACCGTACATAGTGATCGGGCTGGGATTTGGGGGAGGGAGTCGACGACGTCTCGAGAAGAGAACCGCCTGACTCTTATCGGGGTTGACCTCGATTCTCCATTTACGGAACCAAGCGCCTAAGACGTTTGCGTTTTGCGTTTGGAGTAAACGGCAGTGTCGTCGGCGAAGAGAGCCAACTGAGCCTTTTTACTCTGTGGGATATCGCTGGTGAACAGCGTGAAGACTAGAGGAGACATGAGGGAACCCTGAGGGACACCGGCGCGAATAGGGTGAGGGGACGAGAGTGCACCCTCGATGCGATAGCGGAAGGTGCGATTCGACATAAAGTCTCGTAAGATGAGCACGAGACGATCTGGCACTCCTAGTTGGTAAAGCTTGTATAACAAGCCGTTGTGCCAGACTTTGTCGAAGGCTTTCGCTATGTCGAACAATAGCACACCCGTCGTCGCGTTACGCTGCATACCGGCGCACAAGTGCTCTACAATACGGTGGACCTGGTGGATACTCGAGTGTTGGGGACGGAAACCAAACTGCTCGTTGGGAATGAGGCTCTTTGCTTCGGCGTAGTCTTCGAGACGATTATAAATAAGCCTCTCGTAGATTTTGCCGAGAACGTTGAGTAAGCTAATGGGACGGTAGCTGGAGGGCTCAGACTTTGGCTTGCCTGGCTTTGGGATACCGATGACTGTTGCTTCTTTCCACGCTTGTGGGAAGATGTTGTTGCTCAAGGCGCCATTGAAGATGGCGGTCATAAGCATTATTAGAGGGGCAGGTAGGAGTTTGTATACCTTGTTGGTAATACCGTCCGAACCGGAGGCTTTACGAGCTTGGAGCCCTTTTATGATGTCGTGCACTTCGTCTGGAGTGACGGGAGGCAGAGGATCATCAGGGTCTTCGACGGGTGGAAGGGAGGCTCTCCGTTCGACTTCAGCGTCGACCTTGTTCAGGTGAGCTTGGTCTACTGGTTGAGAACTGGGAGAACACTGGGACTCTAGGCTGTCAGCAAGGCATTCGGCCTTGTCGGTGCTGTCGAACGCGACGCTCTTGTCAGGGCGGAGGAATCGCGAACTACGAGGCACCTATATTTATCCCTTCAGAGAGCCCGCCAAGTCGCAGCCGCGAGCACACAGACACTACCTCGCGGATTCATTACGACAACAGTGCGCTGTGATGTGATTGGACGAAATAACGCAATCCTATTTGCTATGTTTTTGCAAACGTTTTATTTAATTTAATATACACGTTTTTATTGGTAGATTGTAGTTTGTAAAATAGTATAAAACTCGCATTATTTTCATAATAAATTATTCACATTCATTCATCGACAACGAGTATTTCTTCCACCATCTACTAAACCAAAGTCATCCTAAAGAGAAATCTAGAGTCAAATATTCCAAGAATACTACCTTATTTCCGACAATGTTATTTCATTAATTTAAATTTAGTTAAAACTTATTATTAATAAATGAACGAGTCTCACTCTTCTGCGGAAAAACATAACAAAGCGATTCCGAAAATGACGACATTTGCTCAACGCCATCCATCGACTACTTACACAACTGTTAGATTCGCATTGCATACAATTAAGGTGATTGCGTAGTGGCACTTCCCCATACATAATTTCGGGTAACAAATCTCGATATATAAACATATATATTATATTTCTTACATATATTTCTTTACAATGCCGGTATTTCAACATATTATAAGAATATTTCGAGATCTAGGCCTTGTAGAGAAAATCTAGCAGATAAGTCATACATACCTTTCCTAAATAATTTTGTAAACCAAAGTTGAACGTACCTATATGCTGTCGGTGTTCTTGAATAAATTACTTATGGTACCTATACATCGTCATCGCGCGCGGTCTTTGTGGGGAACTAGCCGACACGACGACGTGTAAATATACTCGTAAATATTTATTTTTATTGTCTTTATTCATTTTAAAGCCTGTATAATATTATTTATTCCCTTGGTCTCTCTTTAAAAAACTAAAGCTTCTTCTGTCTTATTTATGTACACAAGCCTTAGTTTTTACTTATTCCTTTCACTAAACTTAAAAATTGTTACTAAGCAATAATCTAAATCCAGCCTATAATGTTCCCACTGCTGGGACACAGGCCTTCTCTCTGTGAGAGGGAGTGGACCGTAATCAACCACGCGGGCCCCGTGCGGGTTGGTCGTCTCGCGACACGCGGTGCCTTTGTGTCGCGCTGTGGCGTCGCGCCATTCTGAACGAGACTTGTTACTCTTTCACGCAAAAACTACTAAACGTATTTTGACGAAACTATACAGTTACATAGCATACATTTACATCAGAATAGTACATAGACTACAATTTATAAAGATGTTGTGTGATTTGGTCATAATATAACGATAAGTACAAAGTAAGTCGTAAATAATCTTGCCATCTTTGCATTTGCATAGAAAGTTATAATTATAAATACAAGTACTCATGAAAAACAACAAATCGTAAAATATTTCTTGCCTACACTACGTTATTTTTGTCGTCATATATCACAGCGACTACTATTTTTGCAGTAAATACATTGCTTCTTAACCACTACCTAAGTATGTCGCTAAGTGACAGGACAAGCAATGTAATAATCACAAAACTATACTTTGTTCAAGCGTACGAATTACGAATTCAAGATTGTTGATGTTTTCGTGAACGCTATGTCTTGCCGTCAACTGCGCACAAATACATGTTCTAATTATAATTTCTAAGAGAGAACTGTATTATTTGATAAATTAAGTTTTAGGAAATCTTAGGGTCAACGCATAGGGAAATCTTAAGGTCACCGAAGACGAGGCGCCGACCAGCCCACCGGTAGAAGGCGTCCCAAAGGGTCATGACAATTCGGTTGGTCCAGGGATACCAGACGGTCTCTTGTGAGAAGCCTCCTTGCCGGATTGCCGCCATAGGATCTGGAGGCAAAAGCCCTCGCGCACGTGTAGGAGTGGCGCGAGGAGACAATACGCCGGGGCGTAACTCTGCTGCGGCGAGAAATCACGGTACAGCGGACAGAGCTCCGGCGGGATCTCATGGCAACATGGAGGGTGCGATTGTCGCAACCCAGTGCTAGGCGTGCAACAATAACGTCGATATCTCTCGTCCGGCCCTAGTCCAGGCCAATGTACGGAGCAAGAGCAAATGGGAAGCCGTCACCTCCTTTTGCGATCAGTAATGCTTGCGAAGGAGGAGGCGGAGCGCGTGAGGGTGTTCTCTACATTACGCCCTCACGCCCCTGGTCGCTGCAGGAGACGCCCTGGGCGTTGGGAATCGCCAGCAGATTCCCGGCCACCATGGGCGCGGGCTTGCGGACGGCGAGTAATGGGTAGCTCGCCGTCCGGTAAGGACCAGCCCCGGGCGTCGTGTTTCACGCGACTCAAAGAGATGTTAGCACTGATTGACGGGGTCCATTAGTGCCGATGGCTGCCAGGGTCGTGGGTTGTTTGAAAGAGATACCGTGGCAACTGAAGGTACACGGCTGAGTTTTCAGTCAGTAAAAGTCTGACACGCCCTCCCGCTTCACCCAGAGCGGGAGAAGTCATTTGATGATTTCCCAACCAAAAAAAAATAAAAACTTGGCGAACATGCATATTCGGATACAAATCCTGTCATAATTCTCTACAGCGAAAGCTAAGTTAATAGTGCGCCAGAAGCGACCGCTTTTCAAAGAAAGGTATCTCGTTAGTAAATTGCTTGGAATCCATTGGAAGTTGAGCAAAAAAGCTATGCGAAAATGTGAACTATTTATTTTAGTCATGTTTAGAGTCCATGTGGCAATCGATTTCAAAGCGTTTCGTATTTCTAAAACGACTTTAAACAAGATTATCATGCTAGCTTTTAGGTAGCATATTTCAATTCAATATATTTTTTAGTTTTCTATCATCGATATCACTGATAGAATAACACTCGGTCTAGACCCGTACCTAATTAATAGGTAGAAACTTGAAAACAGGTCGACTATTTTCCTAATGGTTATAAATCTTTGTTCGGTATTTCATATTTGGCTGAACTCGTCATTCAATTTTACGTTTGACATCAACCAATTCGCTCAAATCGTAATGTATTTGATTTTGATTGATACGAAATACGTGGGAAACTCAGAACGTTTTGCGAAAAGAATAATAAATGTTCTTAGGTAAATATTTTACTATCAAATCTTTTAAAAGTACCCACTAGCATCTATACAAAATTTCATGCGTCTGAACCAGTTTTCGAAACACTTTTTCCAGTCCGCCGTCTACGGCGGACTGGAAAAAAATATAAGTTGTCTACAACTTATATTTTTTTATATTTATTTATTTATACTTTATTGTACACCACAAAATACATACCTAAAAAATAAAAACAAACATTTTCACGCAACATTGGAATGGACAGCGATTTCAGTCCAAGAGAAGTTCTTGTCAATGAATATCCCCAAGTTTTTAACTTTTTTACTGAAGGGAATAACAGAGTTGTCAAAGGAACCTTGGGGAAGAGTCGTCCAGTCAATTCTTGAGACCGTCCTAGAACTGCCAACAACAACAGCCCGCGTTTTTATGGGGTTGACCATAAGTCCATACCTCTTGCTCCAGTCGCATATCCGTATATCGTGCCAGATCGCGATTAATCGTTAAGATAGCCTCGGACAGATTTCCAAGAGGAGCTCGCGACTAAATTTGTAAATCATCCGCATAAAGATGGTAGGAAGAAATTAGTTCGTCAGAGATAGAGTTAATAAAAACTGCGAAAAGTAAAGGAGATAGAACGCCACCCTGTGGTACACCGGCAGAAGTTTTACTACAGGAAGACAAGGTCTCTCCGATGCAAATACGTTGCCGAACAGGTAACTACGATCCGCCGTCAATCACCGATGGAGATATATTAAATGAGCATAGAATAGCCAAGCAAGACATCGAAATCAACAGTATTAAAAGCATGGCTGAAATTTAACACAGCTAATACCGTTGGATTACCGTTTTCCATGATGGCTGACCTTACATCATCCGTAATATACAGAAGCGCAATGATGGTGCTATGACCAGGACGGAAGCCTGACTGGAAAGGGTTAAGGAGATTATTTTTGAAGGGGAAAGTGCTTACTTGACCGATGATTACCGTTCAAGGGCTTTGGATAGGAATGGTAAGACGGATATTGAACGATATTCAGAAAAGAATGACGGATTAGACGTTTTAGGTAATGGAATTATTTGAGCACGACACCACTAGATGCAAAAAAAAATAGGATATGACAAATGACGGGAAGGATTACATCCAGCACAGGGACTGCATGTGAAGTAATCGATTGTATACTCTGCTTAACATCACATGCGGAGAATTGACCAAAAACAAATGGAGAATAACTGGGAGTCGGAAGAGAAGAAAGATAATTCAGCGCATTAAATTTTGTTGTCCTATCAAAATCGGACGAAGCAGTAAAATTATTATTCATTGCATCAATGTCTAAATATTTTGGGATTGTCTCTTGTCGGGTTTTACCGACCCCCAGTGACCTTAGAAATTTCCATAATTTGGATGCGTCCCCATTTTGGACAGAAGCATGAATGTGATGGCGATTAGCATTCCTACATCCCTTATTGCAGTGCGTACGGATTGAGACATATCTTTCCTTGTTAGCATCATCAGGCCTACGCTTAAACTTAGACTTTGCCGTCACTTTTTTGTGCATTTTACTTTTAATCTCATCTGTAAGTCACGGCGCCGGCAAATGTCTAACTTTAACTTCTCGAACAGGTGCGTGATGATCATAAAGCTCTATTAGCTTAGCCGCAAATATATTCACTTGCTCACCGACTGATCTAGAGGCAAATAGAGTAGACCAATCTATATTGCTGGCATACATGTAAAGATCGTCAACATTATATCACCAAAATTGCGTTGCATGAGAATCTTGGCTTAGGCTTAGACGTAGCGGCGGGTATTGCGGTGCGCCGCTCTCCCTACCTTCTGCGTCCCTAACGTCCCCCCATAACGAGGAGGCAGCCGAGGCAGGCGCCGGCACCAGTCGGGGTTGCAGAAGAATCGTATGTTCCCACGACCCCGACGTAGGAGTGAGATGGAACACCAGGGTGGTTTTTAGTCAGTAAGAGTCTGACAGACCCCTCCGCCCGCCCCAGGGCGGAGGACATCCATGAAGATTTCCCACCCCGAAACAAAAAAAAAGGGCCTTCATCCATGAAAGCCATTTGAAGTCTATCATACGATTCGTCCGGTTTCAGGCGACACTTAAATCGTAGAAAATCATAGCGCGAAATTGTTCCCGGCGCATATACATTTTTTATGAGACACGAAAATTTAAATTGGCTCGCAAACAAGGTGGAGGGAAATTTTGAAATTGGAACGGACCTATTTTTACTTATACATAATCATATTTTATAAATAGGCTATGACTGGCCAGTCTCTCATACATAAAACTTTTTTTCGCAATACTTTCTGAGTGGCCTGATAACTTATACTTTTTATAATCTATAAAATACAGCAATACCTAAAACATGCAAAATTAAATGTATTGTCAACTAAGAACATGCATTTTACTAGAGGTATAATTTTGTTTCGAAAAAAGCATTCTTTTTTAACATGTTTCTAAGAATTCACGAATAAAAACGTAGCTTATTAAGTCATTTCGTATCTTAAAATGTACAATCACAATCAAACTTTTAACAGGTCAAAGAAAATTCAAACTCACCATTATCATTAAGTCGGTCTGGAGCCTCGAGTCTGAGGATATAAAAACATCTGTGTCGGTCCTTGTCCAGCGCACGAGGGTCCCACCCGCGACCACCTCGCCCTCCCAGCGAGACCCTTCCTTTATATCTATGACGTGACTATCCACTTCAATAATCTGTAGGTTCTGTGGCACGTTAGGGTCATACTTCAAATATTTGTCTTGTTTAGAATCAATGTCGTATCGTTTTGAATGTTTCATCAGGTCCAGCATCTGTTTGTCTCGCTTTTTCTCTCGCATGGCTATGCTTAGAGGTATGGGGGTGGCGATGTGGACTGAGAGTTGGTGAGCGTCGTGTGGGATCATTGTCATGCGGGTCCAGCCTGTAACATGATTACTTCAGTAAATCATACAGTATGTAAATAGCCAGCGGGGTAGTGGGGGCTATCGTTTTTGTGCACCACCAGTTGGCGCCACCGGTGAGTAAGGTCCTGTCAGAACTTTGTGGATATGTATACAATACCCATAAATTCAAATAATGTTTATATTATTACATTTTAAAACTTCAAATGAATATTTAGATTATAATGTTCCTAAAATTGGCAAGCATGAAGCAGAATAATGTTATTGTGCCTTCAGTGCTACCAAATTAGATCTTTTTTTTTCTTAAAATCTTAATCCATAATTAATCAGGAATGGCACAACCATTACAACAATTAAGCATCATTACTTAAATCGGTGATAAAATCCCGCAAACGTGAACCATGAACGTTCAGTAAATTTTACATCTAGATACCTTACTCTACACTAGCGCCTCTAGCGTACTTGAGCGCAATAGTCCTCATTGCGTTAATAACGTTGTTGAGCAGACAAATTTGTCGAAGATATTAAGCAATGGATTAGCAATATCCTTCAAAATAATTCAGATTGTGGTTGATAGTTTTACGCCGTTAGAATACCGAGACCATGGCACGTCCACTAGATACAATCTTCTTTGCTTTTCAAAACATTCACCTGATGACTGATATTTCGGGAAACAACCTGAGTAACAAATGTACCTGTGGACTACCAACCATTTATATTCTACAAGTTACTGTCCAAGATTAAACAACCCGAGCGAGAATCTTGGATCAAAATTAAGCAAATTGCTTAATTTTCTTTCTTCCAAGTCTTTGATCCAAGATTCTCTTTGTAGTGGTAAATCATAGTCTGTGGTAAGCACTATTTGAAAGTAGGAAAATGTATTAACCACCCCATCTTGGCAGTTTCTTTTACCTAGAAAAGTTTTAGTTTATCAATCGCCTAGACGTATGAATTCCATTTCACAATTGAATATCCCAGGCGGTCTTTGACCTCCACAAATTATTCGAGATCTTAGATTCAGTCAGACGTTGTTTATCTGACTCGTCGACTGAGCTATTCTTAATGAAATCTAAGTGAATTACTCTTTCGCTCCAAAACGTTCACTTATTCCCTAAAATCTCGCTCCTAGATAACATTGAGGGGTTCAACTTGCTGTTCGTAGCAAAAGTTTTAACTATCCAGGCGATAAAATCTTCTTATTGTTTTAACAGTAAATTACCTTTTTATTAGCAATTAGGTTGAGCTCAGGTCATACGGATAATCGTTTTGGGAATTGGTTTTGGAGTTCGGACAATAATTAATGAAATTGATATTTTTCGGCTTACGAATTAGAAGTTTATGAAACTGATGCATAATGAGGGGTATTAAGACACGAGTGTTTAACCTACCACCTAGTTATGTGCAGTTTCCGAACCTACTTAGTGCCGATTTAACCAATAAACTGAGCGGTCATCAGCACAAAAACTAGGTTTAAATGCTGTCAGTGTCATTTATTTCTGTGTAATATTGACACTGACAGCTCTTCAGTTTCATTGTTGAAATTGGCACTTAATCTAGTCTCATTCATTAGGATTGAACCTAAGAAATAAAAAATCTAATTTAAAAGAGTAACTACAATTCTCGACGTTGCTAGTAATATATTATGAGTCATTTCCGTTGTCCTCGCCGCATCTAAACCACCGGGCGGAGTCAAAATTTTTTCAGATTCACTGATATCAGACATTTTTAAGCAAAAATAACAAATACACCGGATGAAAAAAACTATGACTTATGATTCTACTCCGTTCACCTGTTTTTCAGGACGGTAAAAAAAGTAATTTACTATAATAATTATAAATAATTATGGGTATTTTGTCATTATGCAACAGTTTCATTAACTACTAATATCGCTCGATAAGCACTCTTACCATTGCCCAGCTGCCGAGTGTAAACGTGTGTGTTATTGTTGCAGTAACCATCTGGACACCAGTTGCAGACAGTGTCTGAAGAGTTGCAGTGTCCTGGCACACATGTACCCTGAGAAAAAAACAAAAAGGGAAAGACATTATACTATACTTTTGCACAATAATATTAGATGTTTACGGCATGTATTTAATCGATCCTCAAATCATTCCCATTTTGCTATCATAAAAATATTATTCACCCCTCTAATATAATGAATTAACCTCTTTTTGTGAACCTCTAATAATTTATATTTACGAGTCCTGAAAACACTAAATAACCAAGTAACTTCGGCCAACATGGATGACCGGAGAAAGAGAAAATTAGAGGGAGCTCATAAAAAAACCGTGAATCATTACAAGCCCAAAATGTTTTTAGAGGTGAATTATTTAAAAATCATGCATCATTAGATGGTCAAAAAGATTTAAAAGGATCAATTGAATATTACCTTATCTATACCACAGTACCCGGGCGTTAATATGGCGCATCCGACACATGGTTTTAGAAAGGGTAGGTATGACTTGTGACAAAGACAACACTGTATATAACGGAACTTTTCACAAAACTTGATATGTTACTATCAGCCGTGTACTGTAGAAATATAGATACAGTTTACATCAGTAAAATGAAAACGGTGTCACAAGCTAATAAACGAAAAAAAAAAATTAAGAACATTTCTTCTGCCAAGTTTCGTTGAGAGTTTTCCACATTGCCCTAAAAAGTGCCTCGGGTTGGGACCTCTTCATTAAGTTGATATTATAATGGCTGCACATTATCTTAATATAAGTAAGTGGTATTTAATTCCTCTTACTTATACTTTCGTCGCAATTTTCGACTGTGTTTTTTGTGCCATTTATCCATCACATAATTAAATTGTAGGTTATGGTGTCGGGTTAAATTTATATACATACTCGTTTACGACCACAAATATGCAAACAGGCCTCCATTTTTAAGGACGTGAAAAAAGCTAAACTTGGCTTAGAGTTTGGGCACTGGCTTCAACACGTGTGAGTCAGATTCTTTAGGAATTTCATTACCTACGAACCCAATTCTGAAGCTTCGATACAGCATAATTTGGAACCCTTAGCCATAGAGATAAGATAAAATAAGTATTTATTTGCCTTAAACATGGTATAAAGTTGTTACAGTCTGGTTTTGATAAACATGTCCACATGTTTAGCTATACAGAATATTGTATCAATTGCATGCAAAATAATTAATACACAAGTTAAAAGTGAACTTATACAATATCACAGATTAATTGGTGATACAATAATAGCCATTAAGATCATACATCACTTACATGTTCATTAATACACCACATATACACATACCCATTTTATATTTTCATGTTAAAGAAATCTTTAATGTCATAAAAGTTTTGTCCATTCAGCCATTTGTATAGTTTGTTTTTAAATGAGTTAGTATTATTTAGTCATTTTAGTTCTTTTGATATTTTGATGTAAATACGTACACACATCACAAGGCAGCTTTTCGCATACTTAGGATAATTTAATGAAGTAGGCACGAATAAATAATCATAAAATACAAACTCTAAGTACCCGATGGGCTTTTCTCAACGGCAAAATTAACGAACTTCCGTACAAACTTTCATTTCCTATTTAACTCCTTCAGGGGATGAATTTTTAAAAATTCCTTCCTCAATCCATTTTCGTAATATAGGGAACTCTTGTGAAAAACTTCATGCAAGACCCAGCGTTTTAGGCTGTGAGCTGTCTGTCATTGAATGAATGGTTAATGTCAATAAAATGTTATTTTTATTCTGTAGTATGATAACAAAAAGAGTTTTTACCTGAAAGCAGACGTCATAAGGTCTACTGTAGCTACACGGTGTACCGTCAGGCAGAGCTCCGAAGTTGGACGGACCTCCGCCGCCGTAGTCCACGCACCAGACCTCACAGTGCTGGGTTTCTAATAAACACAATGTAGAATGTTTGAATCAATGTTGAATTAATTAATTAATCAATTACAAACTTCGAAGTCTAAACCAGACAGATTCCGTGGCCTTATCTTTAACACTCTAGTCGTGAAATATGTGTCCAAACTAAAGAAAGGCATAAAGTTACAAGGGTAAGTCTAACTCAGCCTAAAATTAATAAGAGGGAGCTGTTTAGTTTACGTGTACATGTAATACGTTTTGTATTTTTCTGAGCCCCTGAAAATCACAGATCAACAGGCACATGATGCAGCGCTTTGAGTTAACTGCTTTAATTTGGCACCGAAAAGTTGGAACCAGTGTTGTTACAATATACTCTTCTAAAACTAACCATTAGGGTGCAGGTAAGGTATGAATCGAGCATGTTGTCGTAGACAGATGTCTGCGCGCGCGTCGCGTGTGGCTGCGCAGTTCACTCCAGCCCAACACGTGCGTACTTGAAAACCGGCGCCCTCGCAAGCACTCTCTGATATTAGACTGTGAAATGTAAGCAGGAATTGTCAAAAGAAAGTTTATCTATTAGATTTTCTTCTTCTTTCATAGCAAATTGTTTAATTTCCAAGGTTACAGAAAACATAACTATGTAAGTGAGATCGTTTGTTAGTAAATGCCATTTGACTTAATTGGTTTAAAGTCTCTACAAATACGGCTTGTTAAAACAATAATTTCAAACATGAAAGGAGACGCAGTCACCTTAAAATTTACTTACTTTTAAAATCATTAAAATAACCATATTCCACTCACCCTTTATACCTGCACCGTCTGAGGCGCGTACGCAGGCCATACCCGCAGTCGGCACTACAGGCACTCCACTTCCCCCAGTCACTCCACTCGGGTCTCTCATTGTCCCGCTCCCTGTCTTCCACCTTGTGTTCAATCACTTCTGTAGGCTTCTTCTCTGACTCAGTCTTTATAGCGTGGCCGGGCATCGGCTCGCATATGCGGTCTACGCACCACTGCAAAAAATAATCGTCATTTCAGAATAAGTACTGCATCTTAATATTTATTAAGGCTCCTTGAAACAGGCGCGACAGGCGACGTGAATCGAATCGACACAAAGGCACCGCTCGTCGCTTTGTGTCTCGTGCGATTCGCGTCTGCACGAGCATTAAGCGAACCACCCTCAGTAATATAGAGCTCAACATTCACAATACACTACTGCTGTACCCTTCCGAGAAATCATACACATTCTCTAAGCAGAAACTTTTCTATGTTTATAGAAATTTTGAGCTTTCTTCAAAGTAATTCATAATAAGTAATTTATTTATTAAGATAAGCTTTAATCTAGTGGCATGTGCCAAGAGATCAAAGCCGAAAACCTTACTATCAAATATTTATAAGATTAGTCAAAGTAGAGTGGCGTGGCTTCTTCGGCAAGACTTTCGGTTCATGGAAGGCAACGAAAGTGAACGATAATCATGTAAATGCGTTTCAGCGAATCGTAAATTCGATTTATCAATCCGCGCAACCCTCGAAGCCAGTCTTTTACGGTCCAATTGGACACAAAAGTTATAAAACGGAAAGCGTGTCTGTTATTGGATATAAAGATTTCAGTTCAAAGGAAAGTGATATAGCCAATAATACTTATATTTTTTCTTTACCCCGCTCTCTTCGGTTCAACGAAATAAAACAGAGAACATTAAAATCATTACTATACCGATGTTTCTGTGAAGCCTCAAAGCGGCTTTATTATAAGGAGATTAAAAACTCCTTGCAATCTGAGGGGCAATTTTATGATTGTTTCGTTTTTATATATAATACCTACTTTGGATTTATTAACTCTGAAGGGAACGGTTTTTTTAAAGATGTCTTTTATTTTAAATTGTTTCGTTGACAAAAAGTAGATATACAACCGAGAGCTTTTACAACCTAATCTACAATTAATTAAGTACACTGAAGCATTTCTAGTCACATAAGCATTTGAACTCTCGATGACAAACTTCTTCACGAATTCCAAGAACAACATTGAGGCGCGTAGTGCGGCCCTATAAGTAAAGCTAATTGCTTTCTCAGAAGTTCAATGAGAGATCTTTCTCGACTTTCAAAATAAAACAGGCTGGTTTTTTAATTAAATGGGCGCAGTTCTTATTGAAATGTCCTCGGATTGAAATTGGTTTTAAATTGTCATTGAATTTCGCATTGGCATGAAAGCGCTCTAGAATTGCTGTGTTATTTCACGTCTGTGCACAATGGCACTCGCGTTGGCGGCGGTGTTTATCTGCCGGTGCCAGCACTCGTCATTTGCATAGCTTGAAAAACATATTCACAAAGGATTCCATCGAATTTATGCGCACACACGTGCCCTCCGTGTGCGACCGATGGAATCCTTAGTAAGGTATGCGACAGCCAAACGTGAACACGATTACTATGTTCTATTTACCTAGAAATGTGAATATTGCTTGTTAAATAATGATATTAATGTTGTTTTGACCAAGGACGACATTATTTTACTTTAAGAAATTACAATATATTTTTTTCTCAATATTCTTCCTGTTTGGCGGTATTAATGTCGGCTGTTGCCTTAGTGCCTTTCGGCTTTGTTATTTTCACTTTGCTCAGGCTTGTGTAAGTACTTCAGAAGTTGGCTTTACTTAATTTAATGTCATATAGTGAAGGTAACCTTCAACTTGAAATGGAACTTACTATTATAAACAGTGTCTACCTGTGCTACTGTAATGTCCAGTAACATTGTAGTGTAAAACAGTTGATACGCAATATCGACAAGTGTCTGAGCGATTCGGTACAGTACCTTGTTGTGACCGCAGGGCGTGCCCTCGAGCGGTGGTGCCCGCTTGGTGTGGCAGACATGCGGCTTGGCGCGGTGGGCGCACCACAGCCGCGAGCAGGCCGACCGCACCTTCACTGACTTGCATACTGAGAACCTAAAGAAAGTGAAAATTCAATAATAGTAAAATTGCCATGGTCAGTTCAAAATCAGTCTGAACTGACGAAAATTCGAAGCGTGTTACGGCCTTAAGATCGATTGCCTAGTACGGCTGGAAGGATTTGTGCACGTGTATGTTCAGACAGATGGCGCATTTTCATTAAAACCTTCTATTACACAAATGTAATAGAAGGTTTGTATGATAATATACAGCTTTATGTATCAGTGATTAATTTTCTCACAATCCCTTCCAATCCATTGTACTAACCAATCTGACGAATCAATTTGCATACAAATAGTCCGAAATGTAGTTAGTGATGCGCACATACACAGTTCTGTAGATATCGATTGTGAATCGTCACGAATGTGAATCGAAAATGTATTTAAAATTAGGTTCTTGATGATGAGATATTTGGATTGTACGAGTAGTAGGGTTTTATATTACGTAAAATTTGTACATACAGTGAGATAAACGCGGGTGAAGTCGACACTGACCCAGAAGTCGTCGAATTATCTAAAAACATCAATATCTTTTTCTACTAAACATGATACTGGCCGATTTTTCTGGCAACATATTTCTGGTAACATATTACACTATTAAAATAAGAACACTGCGTTTTAACTTTAATATCGTTTGAAATATTTTATTTCAAAAGTGTGTCCCACATTTTTTAACTTTTTTGCAAGTTTAGCATCTAAATACATATGTGAAACTCAAAAAGAACGAAGTTTTGTGTTTTGATTTGTGCGACTTCAATGGGATCTACGTTAAGTCTGATTGTTTGATGAATTAGTTACGTTAATTTGCTGACGATATAACATGAAAGGAACACATTTATCATGGAAGTATTTAATTTCGAATGTGACATCACAAAGGTTAAAATTTCAACTTTGTCATTTTAACAAGTTACTATTATTCTTACTACCAATATCTCGTTTTGTTTAAGATTAAATGAAAAACGCTGTGTACTCAAGTTACAAGAGCTTAAAATTCTTATGTCTTATTTTTAAACAACACCATTTAACTAGATGAAAGGCTGTTGATACGCTCATTATTATGCATTGAAAATGTTTGAATAATATACAAATTTATCGTACTTGTACCGGCTCTTACTCCAAGAGCCCTAGAAATTGAAGAGCCAAGCTAATTTTAGGTCTTGAAGTATTTTACTCAAAGAGAAGTCAAAGACGCCACTTGTGAAGGGTTGGGTGGGTACTTGAGTGATGGTATTTAATATAGTATAAAAGTTAAAGTTCAAGAAAGTATAATTTATATGGATGATATTATGATGGGTTAGGCCGTCGTAAGTTGTTATAGTGAACATGACATATTGTGATAAAAAAATTGAACCTATTACAATTTCTTACATAATCTTTGTTGTGTTATTTATCTTGTTTGTGATTGTTATACCTACAATCGCTTATTTATTGCAGTTAATTATTTAAAGCATACAAAATAATCTGGGACGGGCTTGTGACTTAGTTATAACAGCCGCGCGGGTCGATCGATCAGGTTAAGCTACGCTTGCCGGGGTTGGTCCGTGGATGGGTGACCAACATATAACAACCTAGACCCCTCAGTGCCTCAGAAAGCACGTTAAGCCGTTGGTCCCGGCTGTCATTGGTGGATTTTTGACCGACGTTACGGGTCGTCGGAAGCTCGAAAGTCTGACAACCAGTCTTACCAAGGGGTATCGTATTACCCATTAACTGGGTTTCGGAGGTCAGGTAGGCAGTCTCTCCATGTAAAGTACTGGTATTCAGCTACATCCGGGTAGACCGGAAGCCGTTAGCCGGTTAGTTTTAAGTACGTAATTTAAGAATGAGTGTATATCGAGACTCACCGAACCCACAGTCAAACCATTACTACTGTTTTGTGGGGCTTAATTTATAAGTTATTTACTTACAATTACACACACACACACACAACATCACGCTTTGTTTCCCCAAAGGGTTGGGCAGAGGTGTTCCACCCACATTTCGCCAGTTATGTTTAGGTCCCATGTAATAGGGGGCGAGCCTATTGCCATCAACCGGGCACAATTCCAGTCTCCGGGCCGCTACTGAGAAATTCTAGATAGAAAAACCCAATAACACGTTGCCCGACCTTTTTTTTTTTGGGTGTTCCTTCAGTTGCCTGTGCCAGGGCCACGGTTTTCTCTTCAGAATTACCCGCGACCCTGAGGCGACGTTGCCTGACCTGGGAATTGCACCCAGGACCTCATGCTCTGCAGTAGCGTGTGAATATAAAAATAAAAATAAAATGTTGTATTAAAAATCATAGCATCGTAATTAAATTTAATAAGTCTGAAGCGTCTCATTAAGATAATGATTGGTTATTAGTTGGCCGTAATGTAACAAAATACTGCAAACGCAGACTTTGATAGAATTTCAGAGTGGGTTCAGAGGAAGCGACGGTCGATACTCATAAGCTGGAGACAGCGGGATTGCGCTCCGGGCTACAGAACTACAGACAGATACTGCGATGATATAGGTACATAGAACAGGGATGAAAAACCTTTAGGTATACATAAAATATTTATGCAATTTTACCTTTTTTATCGTAGTAATGGTTCTAAACACAAAGAAAAAGATCATAATGTTACAAATACAGTGCGCTGTAAGAAGTAGACATTAAATGAATTAAAGAAAATGAACAATTTAATGGAGCGGTTTGGTACAATTACTTACAAATGAATGGCGTGCACGTTTCAGGATTTTAACGAAACATTTATACGATAGAGCTGTTCAGAAGCAAAAATTGATCATTTAAATTTGAGTACTCCATTGCCACGAAAAGTAGAAGAATAGAGTAACCAGCAGATCTGTTCTGTAAAAACCTCACCGTGTAAACTTAGGTGAAGTCACCTTGCAATTAGCTGTCACTAATGTCAATCCCTAGCATAAGTAGTGCTATTCCGTAACCATCTCACCTTGAAGACTTAGGTGAAGTGAGCTGTCAGTGCCATTGAAGCTAGGGATTGACCAAGACGGGATGACACTGAGAGCTCACTGGACACAAGTCTTCACGGTGAGATTTTTATAGAATCGACATGCTGGTGAAATGACAGTTCATATCTCACTTCAAGCACAGATTAGCTGAATTTTGAGTCACGTGCCAACCGTGTAACGCGTATCTAACATGGGTTCGCCACCCCTGATATAGATTATGTATAAATTTACCACAGAGATGTGTGTCTGTGTGCTGAACCAAGTTCCACTATGATTGTATTACAGTTAATATTGAATATGTGTTACGAGTCGCTTCAGTGTTTCAGGTGAACACTTTGCTTTAATGTATTTAGGCAATGTTTGGTATGAAAGCGGAACGTGAGAATCATGTTTATTCTACAAGTGATTTCTGATTTCAGGAAATGTGGAAACAGATATGTAAAGTGACTGCATTTTCAGTCAACTTTGTGCTTATGGGAAACAATACATTGTTTGCGATTATCACACTGCACCGCGCTCCGCCACGTAGCGCGGGGCGGCCATGGTTTGGGTTTTCTATACAAACTTATAATGTTTAATGGTATTGATGCGACAATACTTTTTCAATATGATATTTTGCTAAAGTGACAAAGACTTGTTAAATGTGTCACCCCACGCTACAAGATGGAGTGCAGTGTGATAGACGCCCGAGTCTTGCGAAACGACCAGGCTGACCGGCGTGATACTTCTTTGCTTGTCTAATGCTTTGGTTTTCTAAGAAAACAGTGAACCGACACACAATAACGGCTGTCCAAATATAGAGCGTCGGACACCTTAAAATGTCAAATACTGGAGAAAGTCACAGATTTTCATGACGGATGTTACAATTTGACGGAATATGGGAAATTAGCCGATTTCCTAGGAAACCCAAGCGTACCTAACGGAAGGCTTACTAGCATTCGACGTTGAGCTAGTGTCTTGAACCAGCACCATAATTGCGTTGCTGCTGAGTATGAGGTCCTGGGTTCGATTCCCAGGTCGGGCAACGTGTTATTGAGTTTTTCTATCTGGAATTTCTCAGTAGCAGCCCGGAGTCTGGATTTGTGCCCGGTTGATGGCAATAGGCTCGCCCCCTATTACATGGGACTTAAACATAACTGGCGAAATGTGGGTGTACTATGGGTACACCTCTGCCCAACCCTTCGGGGAAACAAGGCGTGATGTTATGTTATGTATGTTTTAAGGATATTGCTATTCCATTGCTTCATATGTTCGAAAAATTTGTCTGTTCAACAAAGTAAACAACGCAATGATTGTTGTTGAACTGTCAAAATGAAAGCGATTACTACTGATAGTGTGTTACTCAATTACCCCGTAGGTAATGTAAATAAAGCTTTTCCCGTTAAATAATACCTGTGTCATGAAAATTTAATGCATGCCTACTAACCAGTGTTATACATTAGCAAATAAATAAATCGATTGTTATTTATCCGGTACCATCATTATGATAATTCTAAGTTGGCTAAATAAACAAAGCAGAGCTGCGAAGTCATGACAGTTGTATAGAAGATTCTGTATGTGTGAGATGATCGATTGCTTTGCCATGTCATCACGGACCATCATTCGTCCCATTCATTCAATCAAATTGGTATAAACAAAGCAATTTCACACTTCATCAACGTAAATAAAAGTAACAGTGAATGAGTAATCAAATATAACATAAAATAACATAACATCACGCCTTGTTTCCCCGAAGGGTTGGGGAAAAGAAAAGAAAAAAAAAGACTGCCTCGTTGGTCTAGTGGTCGCAATCGCTACTGCCGAGCATGAGGTCCTGGGTTCGATTCCCAGGTCGGGCAACGTGTTATTGGGTTTTTCTATCTGGAATTTCTCAGTAGCAGCCCGAAGTCTGGATTTGTGCCCGGTAGATGGCAATAGGCTCGCCCCCTATTACATGGGACTTAAACATAACTGGCGAAATGTGGGTGTACTATAGGTGCACCTCTGCCCATGAGTAATCAAGTTGAGTTAATTCTCTAGTAACCACTGACTAACGTTACTCGAGACAATAAACTATCATCCTTTGTGTCCGTTAATTAGAGGACGGCAGGCTTTAATGATCGACCCAAATACCGGATAACATATCGTTATGAACCAATCAAATGAGTTTGTATTATACAGGAATATCGAATAAGATTTCAATAGATGTCGCAGTGGTATTTTTTAAGTGATGGCTAGGTATGTAGGTACCTGCTTGCTGTCAATACTATGTAAATGTGGAAAACACCTTTCGTTATTTATCGGGTACAATCTAAAGTCTAGGCTGGCCCTATCCTTGATAGGAAAATCAATCTTTTGAAACCTTTTCAATAGATAGATTTTCCTATCAATCGTGCAGAAGCTGTTATGAAGTATGCTTTTGCTGAAGGTTCCAATTTTTTGTTTGGGAAGTAGATTTATCATCCTTTAAAAATCATCATTTTCGATAAGTTAAATGCAAGATGTTTTAGTCAATCATGTCATTACAGTACCGTCAGAACAATGAGAACAAAGTAGTCCCAAACGTTAATTAATAGAGAACTGGTTAAGAGGAAAACTCAATCTATAACGGTTCTCGGGATTAATTCTCAGGTTTGGGAATCGTAAGAATTTTTTTTTTGTTCAAAAATTAAAACAGACATTTAAATAATGTGGTAATACACTTTATTCTATAATCTGATACTAAACATCTGTGTCCGAACTAGATATAAATATCAGTTTTTCTGAAATCAGTGCCTCTTCCCCTGTTCTTGGCGACACATGTGCTTATGACACATTCGATCAAAGATACATAATAAAGTGATACAATAAAAGGAAGTGACTTATGTAGAAGTATGATTGCACTCATAGGCCTTACTAAATCAATAAAGTAGTTGGTCATATTAAATAATATTTATAACAAGAGTATTAAAATCCATTCTCACTCACAATGCATTCAGTCAAGGCCAGCCGGAGTGAGTTAAAACGACAAAGGAAAATATTTTCAAGTCATTCAAACTCAAACTCAAACAATTTATTTCAATTAAACCATTTACAGGCACTTTTGAATTGTTAAGGAGTCGGTTATTCAGAAATATGAAGCTAGTTGCCCATTCTTTATGTGAGAACGATGTACAAAAACCGTATACGTTAAAAGCGTCCAGAGTGCAGCAATACATGATTAAAAACAATCCAAAAAATGAACTATTAAAATAAGCCGTGGCAGCTAAGAGATGACCAGTCCCAACTGACGGCGCCCATTCACGAACATGACGCATGGATCAGCACCATTCAACCTCAACCATTTTGAAGGGAGCTAAATGATCCAACACACGCGCCACCGTCCGCGTCAGCGAGACATTTGAGTGAGCATGACATACTATCAGCCGCCAGGGCACATTCAAGTCAATGTATGACATTACCCGGTAAATGGTAGCTCTATAGTACAAAGTACGCACACTTGTGCAATGCGTCTATATTATAAAAAGGAGATTGAGTTTATATAATGCAAATATATTCTTACAATCTTCAGCAGCTGGAAGATAACTTATTTACATTCATATTGAGTTTTGTGATTATTACTAAGTTTCTAGATAATAATTGATGTAACGATGTTGTCTTTATTCTATTGTTACTGATAGCGCGGTTGATTTAGGTCCCTTATGAATTAAGTAAAGGAATGTACAAATTTCAATCCTTGAGCCTAGCATATTGTAGGTAAATCTAATTGAGAGAATCGGATGCTACGTTTCTACGCTAAGCTTTTGCACGGTTATTATTACTTAGCCTAAAATGTTCTGTAGGTACATATCTAGAACCGAAACAGAAACTTTCATGTCTGATTCGCATTGCCATAATTTGATGTGACAAAGTAAGGTGTTTCGTGTTCTTCACCATTTCGCATGCGAAACCGGTAGGATCGCTCGAGTTATGAGACACCACTCAATTTTTATATCCTTTCGAACACTTGAGGCAAACCCGCATCATGTAAATAAGCTTTTTCCTAGTCCTGTGACAGATGTATTCAAAAGTGTTGTATAAACAATACGTATAAATAGAGTAATACAAGGTTAAGGTAAAAAATTCTGAAATTGTTTTGTGTTGAAAAAACAAGATGGCTGCATTAATTCCGATTCTGGCCACGCGCCGAAATAATGTACAACTGTTTCAAATACTTAAACAAAATAAAAAAAATAAACTGCCTGAAACAGTTTTGTTTGAGTTTGTTCGTTAAAAGAATCATGTTGTTTAGTCCTTTGAGCTACCAATGTCGATCCTCGCTCGGGGCAGAGAAAGAGCTCGTTATCAAAGGGCGGCCACCCTTTGTTACCGACCAGTGTTTTCATATGATTAAAAAAGCAATGGCAGTTACAGAATGAACAAAACATTATTAAGTTCGAGACGTTATTATGAAAATACAGGACTTTCGCATTGAATATTGTTGCACAATATATTAGGCCGCTCAGAAAGTAATGCGAAAAAAAGTTTTTATGTATGAGAAACTGGCCAGTTATAGTATATTTTGAAAATATGATAATTTGTAAGTAGATATAATATATACCTATGATAATCGTACGATAGACTTCAAATGGCATTCATGGATGAAGGTCCCTCTAAAGCAACCGTGTATCCACGGTATAAGGAATAAAGCGCGTTGGACTAACTTTAGGGATGAAGAAAGAAGTGGTCGCCCTTTGACGGCTGTTACGGAAGAAAATGTGCTAGCAGTGAAAAATTTAATCCAAGACAATAGGCGAGTTACGTATCAAGAGATTCAGCACATACTGCAGGTTGGATCGGGAAGCCTTCACGAAATTCTACACGTGCATATTCGCGTGAGGAGGATGGTTTCACGCTGGGTGCCGCACAACCTCACCGATGCAGATGCTCAGAAGCAGGCCCAATACGAATGGTGCCGTGATATGATAAAAAAAAAGTTTGAAGCAGACTCGTATTTACGACATCGTTACAGGTTTAGTCTTGGATTTATCAATACGATCGAGAAATGAAGCGCCAGTCGACGGTTTCTGTGTTTCAAAATGCATCAACGCCTACCAAAGTGAAGCGATCTAGAAGCGGGCGGAAGGCTTCTTGGTGTCAATTCCTTTGCTGAACCAAAGCCCCCTAAAGAAGAGGAGGAGGAGGTTTCGTAAAGGAATTGACACTAAATAGCCAATTAAATTAAAAAGCTCGCGATCAAAATCTTCCCCCCGCTTCGAGATCGCATTGTTGTGAGGAACAAGCGACCAAACACAGGGCTCTGCGGGCTACGGCTCCACCACGACAAAGCGCCTTCGCACACCGTGCTCAAAACGAGGGACTTCCTGGAAAGCACGCCGGTCAAACGTCTGGGTCACCCTCCTTACAGCCCTGATCTAGCACCGTGTGACTTCTTTTTATTAACGAAAAAAATGACTGCTTTTAATTTTACAATTTTCTTCGCCGGAAGATGCGCTGTCAGACTGGAAAAAGTGTTTCGAAAACTGGTTCAGGTGCATGGAAGTTTGTATAGAGGCCAGTGGAGAGTACTTTGAAAAGATTTATTAAAAATTATACTTACAGAACATTTATTTTTATTTTCGCTTCGATATCTTTCTGAGTGTCCCACGTATAGAAAGCTGAAGCGATATTATCACAAAGAAACCGTAATTTCATTAATGTTTTTAGTGTAGGTGATGGTCAGATCGATATACCTACAGTTACGAATTTAATCTACAAAGTTAATAGCCCATAAAATATTCGGTTTTGAGTAGTGTTTAAAATGGCTAGCTTTTAATATATCCAACTAACTAATGCCTTAGCCCTAACGGCTTATTCGTCGATTCGAATGTCGGCGAATCGACAATTTTTAACATTTTTTTTGTGGAGGGTTTTATCGGCGATACGATTCAATTCCACCCGGGCACTCCTTTTTTCGTTCTAGAATCACAGACAATCCTGATCGATAGACAAGGATAGATCATGAAAAGAGGCGATTCCTTTCTGATAGATGTGGGCCAACCCTAACACTGACAAAGGCGGAAAACTCGTGGCGCAACTTGCACTAAAGTGGGTTGTTCGGTCCATAGGTATGCTAATCACTATTGTCTACCTCAAATTACCTAAGGTGCTGAAGAGCTAGGTAGCTAACGTAAACACTGTAATTTTCACTCCCATAATACCTACAAATGGTTATTGTTCTGAAACTTGTGAAATGCAACGCTTTTCCCGGTATTGTTAAATATTCCGTTATGCAATATTCAAAAGCGTATTATTGTTATTCTTGGGAGTTCAATTCTACTAACACACATTACCCGAGTTGTATGTTTTGGTTTTATACGACTAGTTGGTAAACTGGGTGGTTCTAAAGATATATTAGGAACCACGTGCCGCCGTTGAGAGCAGATAAACAATAACAGCCGTTGCGGAAAATTTATTATTATTTTGAGCATTTTATTAGATACTCGAACAATCTAACTATGCAGAAACGTGGTTGATTAATTCTATTTGTAATGTATGTTATGCTCAACAGGATCAGAGATTAATCTCAGTAAGCGGCACCATTTTTTAATTGTGTACAAGTAGTAGCATTGTATGTCTGCCAGAGATAATCTTTTAATTTGTTTTATCGCAAAAAAACTCGTTTCAAACAATATGTGTGTTTATAATACTGTACCTACCTTAGTTGTCTAGCAGCAACCAGATCATAATAGTCTGCAATAAACTGCGCCAAGGGACGACAGTCAACACTTAATGTTGCAACGTTACGACCGCCTCAGAGGCAGACGAAATAAAACGGATCCACAGGTGTCTGAATAAAACTTAGGTTAACTCAAGATATTTGGTTGTCCCCAGTCATGATTCACGATTTCATTTGGTCTCCAAATATTCGTATGTTCATTTATAATGCAATCCGTCGCCGCTGAAAATATATTCCGCGCCGCCTGCACACATTCGATTACACGTAAAGAGATTATAGGAAAAATCTCAACTGTAGTGTCCTATATAGCGCGCCTGCCGCCCATCGCGCCAACGTACCTCCACCACGTATTTGAAGAACTTTTACAACATTCCCGACGAATAGAGGCAGTTCTAATTTCGCCACACACGAGTAGCTTCTGTTGTTTAGAGCATTTGTCTTTGTTCTGTCTTTTTCTTTTCGTGTAAAGAAGAAAACAACAGAGACAAGAAAAATTACTTTCATAAGTACTAAGTACTAAGTTACATTTATTACCATAAGAAAATAACCGCACTTTTCCATATTTTTATGTTTTTCATTGTAATTTTCGTCATATTGCTCTTAAATAAAATAAAATAAAACTATCGTGTATGAACACTCCAGTCATCTATGAACTTTATTTAAGTAAATGAATCATAATATAAAACTACGTCTTATATTTAAAAAAGTAGGGAAATAGAGAAAAAAATCCTCGAAAAGAGGTAACTTTGCGAATTTATTCTATCGACCCAACATTATCAAATCGTGTTTTCAACGTGTAGGTATACCTACTGCCTCGTATATGTCCCCAAGTATACCGAAGTATTAAGATTTAAATTTAAACTAAAGTATTTAAAAACGTGAATTGTGTATGAAAAGCTCGGAACCGTCTTAAGTTATAATAATACACCCAATTGCAGTGTTGCATCATGGTAGTTAAACACAATTTACAGTTTCGTATATGTAAGGAACTGTAAGGTGTTTATACCCCTACAACAATATCTGAATCGGTCGATTAAAACGTGGTTAAAACAGTCAAAAGCTTCAATTAATAATTAATTAAACTTTCCGGCTTCCGAGTATGCACGTGTACATCGACTTATTAACTGTTCCAATAACTGCGACAATGTGAGTAATTAATTTTATTGGTGTAATAAATGTTTAAGGAATAAACTTCACTTAAAATTTTAGTGATTTATTGATGTCTTTTTGCTCAAAACATGAAGAAAAATAATTAATTTAAGTAATACAAATATATATATTGGGAAGCTATTTTTATTATAATTAAGCCCGCATTGAGAACCGACCACAATTACTAAACGTCACATATCTCAATTGACAGTTTGACTTGTTTTAAATGAACTGTCCCGCTGTATCTTGTTTCATTCATCAAAGTTACGAGGAACCTTGACTCCCTGAGTAGTTTGACAAAATCGATCAATTTGTGCCACGTTGATTGCATTTATGTACAAAGAAAGTTGCTTTTATTAGCTGTTGAATTAGTAAAATAATGTGTACCTACTGCTTAAATCATTTTACGAAGATTGAAATTAAGTCTACACGTACAAACAAACGGTTTTTTCAAGTACACGGTAGTATTTTTAGAATAAACAACGATTGCTAAACAATCCTTGCATATGTCGGATATTCCTTAATAACAGCAGAAGCTATATTTAATTTTCGTATAAACAACTACCCCCTACCTATACGTGTTACTTTTTTAGTTTGTATCGTTTCGCTTTATCTACAGGATATTTTGCAATGCACTCTTAAAAAAGCAAAAAATACTTTTTGAAAGGCAAGAGATTGCGAAGGCTGACAATGACAAAAATAAACTCTGGGAGATAATGAGGTTTTAAAACGGCCAAAACCTGGAAAGCCCAGTAGAATCCCCTACAGATGAAAATGAAATTGAGTTTCTTATCTCAGATCTCAGGGAGAATTGTGCAGTGGGAGTGGACGAAATACCGGGTAAAATCATCAAACGATACAAACAGTTACTCACTCTTCCCATTACGTTTATCTGTCATTTGTAACCTGGCCCTTTCTAAGGGCTTTTTTTCCCGGGTCTTTATAGCCGCTCTAATTAAACCCATCTTCAAGAGCGGTGACGGAGATTGTGTCAATAACTACAGGGCAATCTCTATACTAACAACCTTGTCTAAGATTTTTGAGTGTCTAAGAAACAAACGCCTAATGAGTTTCTTGGAATCAAAAAACCTTCTTTTACCATCTCAGTTTGGTTTTCGTTACAGGGAATCTACTGCTGACGAGAGCTGAGCTGAGTTGAGACATGAGCTAAATAATGCTATTGTTTCCAATTTGAACTCCAAAAAAATGCTTGACCATATTACTGGATCTGGCCAAGGCCTTTGACAAGGCCTTTGACACGGTCTGTCCCTCACCTTTTGAAGAAGCTAGACAGGATTGGAGTGAGAGGACTTCCCCTCCTGCTTTTTGGGGACTACCTCAACAACCGTACACAGAGAGTGAGAATAGACAACTGGACCAGTGATGAGGTTATTGTAGACTATGGTGTTACACAAGGAAATATACTTGGACCCTCATTGTTTTTATTGTACGAGTATATCAACGATCTTTGTCAGCTACAACTTCATAACGGAAGAATATTAACCTTCGCTGATGACACTGCTCTCTTGTTCCACGGAAATAATTGGGATGATGTTTTTCGTAATGCGCAGGATAGATTTCTGAATGCCACAAAACGACATACATAACATTAGCTCCTAGAAAAAAACCTCCTACCTCCTACGGCTCTATCTATGACTGCTCATCTATGTCACCACCCGGAGTTGACTGGCTGCGACTGTAAGACCCTCCAAAGACCGGATACTCTAAAATACTTAGGTGTCACTTTAGACCAATCCCTGTCATTCAAATCCCACCTGGGGGTTCTTGTGACCAGCAAGGTTAACTACCTATTTAAGACACCCAGACAAATTGGTGACCGTCCCACAATCAATATGGTATATGCCCTTTGTCAATATTTCATCAAAAATTGGGTAGCCTCGTGGGAAGAGCCGGCAAAAACTCAAATTTTGAAGGTTGAAAGAGCGTAGTGGGCAAGGTAGGAGCTGGACTTTCTTTACGATTTCCTACTGCACAATTTCACAAAAAAATCGATGTCCTGGCAGTCAGGTAGACATTTTTACTAAAAATAATTAAAAAAAACACTCCCAGTTGATGTACAATAAGGACCTACTTTAATGAAATCGAAGGATGGGTACGGTATGCCATAACTACTTATTTAAAACCCGCTTTTCTAACAAATTCTATTGCTTCTTTGGTTCATTCATCTACAACACAGCTCTTTCCATCTACCACAGTAGGTATGATGACAATTTTTTTATTTTTATCTCAAAAAAATGTTTATTTCCAAATAGTGCAAATAGTATTACAAAAAGTGTAAAAGCTTAAAAACTGCCAAGTTATAAACGTTTTAAAGTAAGTGTTAGAGTAGGACAGCACTATCGTAGAAGTGACGTCACGACTACGTAACTTCATACTAGCGCCGTACATTGTCCGTACCGCGCGACAAGGACAGGAATAATCCCCTCTAAACATTTTTAAAGCTTGTATCTTCTTCATATTTACATCGATTTAACAGATTTTTTCGATATTCTCATTTTTACTATACCTTCTTTGAAATTACATTATTTTTACGAACATTTTTAATAGTACTCATCATCCCAGTTCTCTTCAGTCTCACAAAGCACCCAATGTAATACTTATGAAACGTCGTGGGGCCCTGGTGACTTGTACCACAGGCGTTGCTATTTCAAGCACCAGTCTCTCACAGGCTAGTTTTAAGCATTACTACTGTACATTTGTGAAGAGAAAATAAATATACTTGAAGAGATATGAGGAACAGGGTGTAAAGTTCACTCATACTCTTGGAAAAGGGAGGATCCTCCGACCAGTTGGATGTCGTATCTGGTGGGCAACTGCCCGACGATTGATGTCGGGAAGTTGTATATATGCTAGCTGCGCCGTAAACTCTCATTGCGCGATGCAGGATTTGTATGACGTCAGTGTCATGCGTTTTTCGCATGTAGCGGTATAGTTGCCGCCACATACTTATATCTTGAACAAGCGAACCGCCCCCCTGCTTCGCACGGGTTTTATGACTTGACAAAACAGTGAGATTTCTTTATTAGGAGTATAAGTGGGTATGAAATTATTAAAATTACACATAAAACCTTTTGGAATAAATTCTCTTGATGATGGTGAAAAATCGCATCAAAATCCGTTGGGAAAGGTAGAAAAAAGACGCTTTCACACAGAAAGCGACTGTAATTTAGTAGGTAGGTACTAGCTACTAATTTTTTTTTTTCTTAGTAACCATCTCCGGCGCGCACTCATTAACATACCAATGTTTTATCACAATCAGTCGACCCATTTTCGAGTTTTAGTGGGACTAACAAAAAGCAATTGATTTTTACCCAACTTCGGCAAAAAGAAACGTTATGATTTTAGCAGCCTATTTAATTATGTGTATTATTGTATTTACGTGTGTGTACGAGCACATTACAAATATGTCCATACACATACACCATATTGTCTAAGTAAATAATTATTTTTAAATTGTTAAAAACAAGCAAAAATGAGACTGCGCTACGTACATAATTATATCTATACAATAAAAAGCATGATTAACTTGATACCAACGCGCAGTTAATCAAAGACCATGCCAACCATAAATAAGAGGAAAAACAAGTGTAACGAAATATTTATATTTTGGATTTTTTCGAAGCTCGATAGACTGTGCATGTTGGTATCGAAATAAATCGCGCTATGGTTTCGTTCAAGGCACTATGCACTGCCATTGGAATTTAACTACCGGTTTACCTATTACTCTTATTTACGTTGTCGTAACGTTTCAAGCGTTAAACGGAAAAGTATTTAAAAAATGCTTAAAACTGAAAACCGACTACAGAAAAGTAAAAGTGATCTAAAAAGTAAGAAACAAGAAAATATTTCAGACAGAAATCAAGACGAAGAAGGTAAAGCCGTGGTCGCATGCCTGTAGGTACACTATGTGGATGCCAGGAATACCTACAAAATTAAAATGGCATGCGACCACGGCTTGTACCATGATCATTTTTGCCTATGTCTTGATTTCGGACTGAAATAATTTCTCTGTTTCGTACTTTTTAGATCACTTACTTTTCCGTAGTCAGGTTTTCTACAGTTTTTAAACTTATTATTTAAATTTTATTTAAGATGATGCGTGTCTTGTAGATAGGTACTGATAAATATAGGAGGTTGCCGGCTGCTTAACGGGGCTTACATGTGGCTGTAGGCCGTAAAAAATTAACGCCTACAGCCAGGGCTTATAAACTAAACAGGCTAAGGGCGACCCCCTTTGGGGTACGGACCTCGTTTTAGGGCGTCGCTGGAAGAGGGCAGCATGGGACAGGCTGGATTGGAATTATTAGTATTTGAGGAATTTAAAGCTACAGCAAGGGTCGGGGCGGTGTAACTTGTACCTGATTATTAGCTATTTATAGAAAAATACCATACCTAACTAACCTCAGTTCTCCACGATAGATTTGAAGTGTCTCATTTTACAGAATTTTTTTCACTTAACAACGAATTGCAGCCGCCGTTCTCAGGTTTGTGATTGAATTCGAGGAAATCCTGAATCCAATATTTTCATTTAGACTCGTGTACTGAGTGTGAAGTTAATAATATTCCTCGTTTTACGTGAAAACAGGACCTGCATTTGAGTATTTATCGAAGAATTCTATGATTACTTCCGACATGAAAGCGAATGGATTGGATTTGCTAATTAAAAGTTTTACTATAAACTATTCCTTACTACCTAAGCTTTGTACTTCCAACTGAATTGTTAAAGTATATCAATCACATATTTTATTTTTATGAGTCTTCAAACATTTTATGCGCGCATCTGGTTCAAAAATATTATGACGTACATAATATGGGTTCCCATAAAACAATTTTATCGGTTTTTCTTGTGGTTTTAAATGACCCAGAAGGAGCAGAAACATTAATACATAGCCATTGTTTAGTACAAAAATAAAGTAATGAACTATCAAGGTCAGGATTAAAACATTTTTATGTAGAAGCATTATAATTTATCAGAGAATTTACTTTATGTTTTGATTCACAAGCTGCGAAGATACGCAAATAATGTTACGCTAAAAGCTTTTGCGTTCGATTGCAGATTGACAGCAACTATGTGTCTGCTTTTATATATACCGCATAAAAACTTCTCGCTGGTTAAATTGATTGGTTACAACCGAGTCCCAATTGGCAGAGCACTCTTTCAATCTAGCAGTTTATTTTTAGCTTTTTTTAATTATCATTATTTCACCTAGCCTGTAATGTGTAATCAAGAATAAGAATTAATGCCCTTGCTTTTTTATTAGTGTATATAACAAAAGACTCTTTCTCTCTCTCGTCTTTCAATCCTTTGATTCCTAATGGTACATTAGTGCAGCGGCTGACAACACAGGCTTTGATGGGCGAACATGAAAATGTGTACCTATGCGAAGCCGAGGCGAACATGTGAGTCTATTAATGCCTGGTGGCCCTGCACTTTTCTAAAATAATGCGCGGTAATTCAGTAAATTAAATATAAATTCCAGAATCAATGACGTACAATGATAACTTGTCTCGCACCAATATATTCTCTATTTGCTAAGCCAGTACGAGATTTAAAAATCTTAGTAAGTTACCTCCTTGGTTGCCAAGGGCCGAAGTAAAAAGTTCGTTCCATTTTTAAATTACATGACGGATATGTGATTTCATCGTAATATAAAGAATGACCAACTTATCAGTTTAATTATTGGGGGCACTGGTTGTAAACGAAATCCAAAAAGTTTAATAAAATCCGATCGTGTGTCCCATTCAAAATGTTAGTTCGAAAAACGGCCGTTGCACAGATAAGTTGTTTGAAATATATTCGGCCGCTAATCACGACCGATATGGATTTGGCCAGAAGGTTGTCTAAATAATGCTCGAAGTTCCAAGCATATTTGACAATTAAATATTGATAGAATAAATAATACAAACCCTTCTCCAAACTCCGTCCGGCACTGTTCGTCCATCGTGAACACGTAATGGGATACCTCTTTAGCACCTCCCAGCACCAGGCCTTCGTCTCGACTCCTTTCGTGCAGACACCACCAGCGTCTGTACAAGTGATTAGGTTAATGTTACTAAGAAATATATACCTAGTGGTGATAAAATATGGGCATAGCTAATCAGCAACATCATTCCTCAATTTTTTTGGGGTCGGCGAAACATGTATTTCTGCTTTCTTTCATACCTCTTCCTCTCTACCTCTCGGGACAAAAGGACCCCGGGCAGGCGTATGAAAAGATGAAAACACTTGATTTTGGAATTAGTGGTGGAGGTATTTTAAAATTTCACATTATGTCGGCCGTTTTATATCATATTTTTTACGACCTCTATTATGGTACGTGTATATATTTATTGTTTAAAGCCTAATGTAACTTAAACGAAATTCTAATTAAGACTTGTCTATGCGATTGCATTGGATGCATCAAACTGCAGATCAGTAAACTGCAAGTAATCGTATATCGCATGGCCGAAAAATCTAGATCGAAGTGTGAAACATATGTTTTTTTTTATTCGTGTTGTATCTACGAATAAAACACAATACAAAACGACCTTTACCCGGGTAACACCAGCTTAATTGTCATCTCGGTAGTCATGCCTCTTCCCAGCCATATCATCCTTCACACAGTCCATCTATCGTGTCTTTGGTCTTCATCTACTCTTATAGCTATCCACATTGATACTCAAATTTTTCCTCACGATGTTTACCTCAGTCCTCAGCATTACATGACTTTTGTGACAAGACTATGACATACTGAAAGTTTCTGGACCTGGCATTAAACAAAATGAAAAGCAATTACGGAATTCGAAACTGGAACTGTCTGGGAACATGTTACTTTTAATTTTCGAGACTGTCATTTGTTTTTTTTTTCAGTGTGACGCCATTTAGAAAATTATGTGTCGGTTTGGAATCGGCGGTGAATGCGTTCCACTAAGCCATTGATGAAAACCCTAAGGAAGACTGTTCTAACTGCTTTTACAATGGTTCCAGCGAATGCAGCAATGTATAAATTGCGAGGACATATACTTTGAAAAACAATAAATGAATCATAACATTAATATCTACTCATATTTACCAGAATCCAGAAACTTTCAGTATGGCCAAAGTGCCATGATTAATCAATGAATGTTGTAACTGCCAATCTAATAAGCGCATAAGATAATAATTTAGTTAATTATTTTCCCGAAGGCAGTCAATTTTACGCCAGTCACAGGAAAATGTTGTAAACGAAAATGGAAAAATCCTATCACGAAGTAGGTACAGGTAAGAACCCAAAAAAATGTGACAGGTTACGTATCTATTTCGATGTTGTTTTGACAAATTGGATTATTACAATAGGTACTCGTGCACGAATTGATCGCTTCAACTTATAATCTATATTTGAACAGTTGCGTTCATTTACTCAGTATGACGTCGACAGACCGGTAACATCATTACTAATGAGCAACGAAATACGTCGTAATGATGTTAGTGGTCAACAGAGGCTTAACGTGGTTTAATAAGTCATGACGTCATGCAAATATGGTGATAAGTGGAGGATCAAACTAGCGAACGTGCGGTCTAAATTCATTCAATTTGTTCAAATATTAGCTTATTTACTATGAATGTAACATCAACACTGTTTAGAACTCTCAACCAAGGTATTCCTTTAATAAAGTAGTTGATGTCTATACATTTATAATAAAATCGTATCAATTTTTTTTTTACTTTTGGTGTGTTTGTCTGAATGTATGTTCCAGCAACACGCAAAAACTACCGAATAGATTTTGTTCAACTTTTGCATAGATGTTCCCTGCAATTCAAGTCAGTCTGTAGGCTACAAACTATTACACTATTTGCCATGGGGGATGCGCAATGTTGCAATTTATTCGTATTCTTCTATTTCTTCTAAAGGTTACAATATTGCTGATAATTAAAGATTTAACCTTTTAAAAGATAATCATCACGCTATACCTTTATGGAGCTAAGCGGTCAATCACGACATTAACAGGATGGCTTTTCGAGATGGGCAGGTACCTTAACCGTTGTCGCTACAAGAAAACGGTCTTAGGAGACTGTCTTAACTTTTGAAACATTTTGTAATTAGGGTAATGAACAAGTTTCACAAAAAAAAGTATTTAAATTATTACCAATCGATAATTTTTCTTTAAAAGAATAAAAAAACTCTATGGGACCACTGCGGTTTGAGTACCTACTAGGTAAAAGAAAAAACACTTCCCATACATTTCGTAGGAAATGAGACTGAGATAAAAGAGAACACAAGAAACCAGTTTATGACAACATTCTAATTATTCCATTACTTTACTGGGTTGAATAGGGAACGAATAAAGATCGTTACAGATTTAACCTTTAAAATGATTATGATCCCGCTATACCTTCAAGGAGCAGACATAATACAGGGCGGCATTAATATTGCTGAATAAATGTACTAAATCCAATGATATTTAATTTTGACATAACTGTAATTTCTCAATTTAATTGTACTAATATGTAAGGAAATAATAATGTTACTTATATACTTAATCAGTTGCTTAGACATTTTAACTTAAATAGTCTACTTCATAATGAACAAAATGGCTCTACAAAAGAACGTTCGACTACAGATGCAGGTGTTGCTCTGCTGAAACACATATTTAATGCATGGGAGAAATCGCAAAATGCTATTGGAGTTTTCTGTGATCTCTCTAAAGCCTTTGATTGCGTGCGCCATGACACGCTTTTGCGTAAACTACGTCATTCCGGTGTCCAAAACGAAGCTCTCAACGTAATAAATTCTTATTTACACAATAGGTTCCAATGTGTAGTTGTCGATGGTGTAAAATCTTTCGAGCTACCAGTTCAGTTAGGTGTACCTCAAGGCTCAATACTGGGTCCATTCTTGTTCTTAGTGTATATCAATGACTTACCATTCTATTTTGATGATATCTGTGACGTTGTACTGTTTGCAGATGATACCTCTCTTATTTTTAAAGTAGACAGGAATAGACAAGATTTTGACGACGTAAACAGTGCACTCTCAATGGTTACGGATTGGTTTACGTCAAATCACCTAGTTCTAAATGCCAAGAAAACGACATGCGTGAAGTTCGTCTTACCGAATGTTAGAAATCTAGGACCCAACATCGTCTTAGATAAAGAGCTGCTTGAAACTGTAGACTCGGCGGTTTTTCTGGGCATAACAGTGGATGCCAAACTTCATAAGGTGCATAACTCATTTGTTGGGCTTGGTATAACCTTTTATAACAAGTTGCCCTCTTCTTTACTAGATTTACCTTTTAATGCGTTTAAGGCTCAAGTAAAATCTAACCTTAGTTCAAAGGCATATATTCCATTTACGACTCCTTAAACGATAAGAACTGTTGGTCGCTGTGATTAACTCAAGGCAATGTTCGTGTTCTTTCACCAGAATCAGCTTACCTACTGACAGGGTATATGAGTTCATATATTTGTTTATTTTATTTAATTTGACGGTATAAGTCAATTATTTTGTAATTTTCATTTATTGTTGGCACGATCTACTCATTACAATGTTGTTTAATGAGCTGTATTGCAATATGTGGTTAGCTAGCGACCTCGAAAATTGATAATATTATTCATTCTTCGTCATGCTCCCTTAGATGTCACTGCTTGCGGTAGCGTTGGGGGTCGGGTAAATATCCCCCTCCCCTCGGTCCCTTAAATATGGCGAGGGGGTAATGGCTGATATTTGCGTTATGCTCGTGAACGGGTGCTGCTTGTGGTGACTGGTCGTCTTGCTGTCTATGGTTTTAGTATTGTTACAGTAATTGTTCTGTTAATTTATTTGACTAAGCTAATTTATTAAGCTTTATTTACATTTATTTTTTTTTCCTCTTTGTTTGGTATTGGCGTGGCTAGCTGACGTATGGCAATTAATTTAATGTTTTGGTAATTACTTACAATTGTTTAGAATCGAGTTCTTCTAACCGAACAGACAGCTGTGATGCTGGGGAGTTTGTTGCACCACTTCTTCTTCCCAGCTAAGCACTAGGAAGTGGTGAAGGGCGGGCGTTTTGGGGACTGTCTTATGTAATTTTGACGTTCGAAAAGTGCTAATTCTCAGCCTAATTTGAATAAATGACTTTTGATTTGATTTGATTTGTTTAATGCATTCATTTAATCAGTTCGGGTTTCGGCCAGGACTTTTTACAGAAAGAGCAGCTCTGTGTCTCAGGCTGTCAGGTAGGTTCAAACAAAAAGAAGAACAACCGTTTTCGCTTGCTTCCTGGATCTGTCTAGGGCTTTTGATTTGGTTTCCAACGATATGTTATGGAAGAAACTTCAACTATATTAAAGATTGTTCAGGGGATACACCCCGGCTATACCCGTTGTTTTTGTCTTTATTCCTTTTGTTTAACTTAGAACACAAAATAAACAATCTCTTCATATCATTCACCTGTTGATTCCGTAAATTCCTTGGTTCATTTGCCTCAACAAGTCGACCTGGTCTAAAATTCCTTTTCTTAAAACAGCAAAGTTATTTGGCATCATTTATTGTTCGAGAACATCTGCCACATAAAAGCTGCTTCTTGTATAGTAAGCTCAAATAATGTGGTTAATTTATGGGCACAGAATAACGAGGGTTACAGAAGTGTGTGAAAGACGGGGGAATAAGAAAGTGGAAATACGGCTATTTGGCACAGTTGGAAGAACAGTTATTATTGGAGAGAATGCGAGACAATTTAGTTTTCTCTATAATATAAAGAAGTAAAAATACTTATTTTATTTTTCTGCTTTAGTTTATGCGCAGATGGCGTATATGAGCTCACAGTTAAACACTACAGAATTAACTACGTTAAAATCTCTTACCAACGAGCTAATAATATATGGTTTCAAATGTCTTGGCAACACAGCGGTAACTACACTCTGTTTCTAGACAGTCGGGCGCTTCCACCAATTTGTCGACCGCAGGCAATTGGCTGTCGGCATTTATTATACCTATGTGCGTTCAGTTACACTAGATACGTTCCATTTGCTTCTATTGTACAGTTTTAACCATCCAGAGCTTAATTCAACAGCTTAAACCTAAGCTAGGATAAAGAAAATCTTCCCAGGTAATATTTACGTGAGATTTTCGTTCATTACTTACATGAGGTGTTTAGGGGTGGAGGGGGTCGAGCCGACTCTCACTCAATCTCAGGTCAGAGGGGGAGGCTTAGTCTCGGCAAATATCACGTATTTTTATCCACTAATACAGTGTAAAGTTGCGAGAAAACTGGGTTAAATTAAGAAAAACATATTTCTCCACATAATACTGAGCTTCTGTGTGCAAGAGACAACGGTATAGAGTGACTAAATCGAAGCAAGGTTGAAGGATGAACATTTGAATGGTTTTAAGTATTTTATTGTTCGATTTTCTCACTGTCATATTATACTCCGTTATTAGTAGTCTTAATTAAACTCTAGTCTTATATAAAAATAATAAGGTTTTATTTAATCCAACGTAATGAAGCACGGATAACGTATTTCAAATACGCATTTTCAAAAATGTCACCTGAGATTAGTGGGGGGTCGAGCAAAATCTCACGGCATCTCACCTAGGTTGCAGCAGAAGTCGAAAAATCTCCAAAATCGCCTCACGTAATTAATGGACCCCCATAAGGCGCTCCTTAAATAATATTTTCGATAGTGGGATTCCAGAGTTTTGATCACGCGCCTACGTGCTATGAACATGGCAACCAATAAATTAATTGGTTGGCTAGAAGAATTTGAATAGTATATAAGTACTTATACATATTGTAATAACACACACGATAAGCTCTCCCAGTCGCCATGCCACACAAATACCCTGATAGTTTGAAGCCATGTTCCTTTAGCTTGACAAATCGCCACTGACTGCCTGTAACTTTGACAGCTGGTAGAGATGTATGGACATGCTTTATAACATAATCAGCTTATTATGTTCCCACTGCTGGGACAGGCCTCCTCTCTGTGAGAGGGAGTGGGCCGTAATTCACCACGCGTGCCCAGTGCGGGTTGGTAGATGTCACATGTCTTCGAATTTTTGGTTCTAAGACATGCTGGTTTCCTCACGATGTTTTCCTACACCGTTTTAAGAGCAGTGGTGATGAAATAGTTAACACAAAGTAAAGCACCTGTCTGGGTTCGAATCTACGACCTACAACTCGCCACCATTGCTCTCTCATAAGCCAAAAATAATCAAAATTCTGAATATTGACTGAATGTCTGAATTTGAACCATTTTAACTTGTTAAAAAAGTTGTAATAACTGTTAAAAAGGTAGATCAGCTTTTAAACAGGCTATAAATAGCTTGTTGTACATTTATTCAACTACTATGTTGCTATTATATTGAAAATACAATTTTAAGTATTTTTATTTTTGTGCCCAAATTTCTTGAATAACACCGATGTAAGCGATTGCTGCGGACATGCTGAACTGATATCAAATCATTTTGAGGATGATGACTGATACACAAACCTTACGTAGTTGGAATAAGTTTTATAATTCAATGAATACTCACTTGGACTTGTCATGGAACTGCTCCTTGGAACAAGACGACCACGCGTAGTTGTGTAGCGTGGCCAGGACAGTTGGCGCCATCACTGAGCCTTTGATTGCCTCGCTCTGGCATTGGCTGTCACCGTCGTGAGTTAGTCCTAACCTGTGAAATTAAATAACTATCATTACTTCTAATACAGATAATCATTTATTCAAATAGATAATAAAGAGATCACGTTTTAGAAAAGAAAATACACAATATACTATACATAGAATTTATGCTATGTTGAGTTTATGAATGGCTCTGTTTGTTTTTTCTATATCAGTTTCCAACCTACAGCAACGATTCAACGAAATAAAAAAGTCACGGACACGCAACATAATTCTTTTCAACGGAAAAACTACGAAGATCGTTGCAATGAAAATCCGACAAACAATGAAGTTTTGGTCAATCAAAGTACACGTAGACACCACATAAAATGTATGGAGATTCCAGTTGCAGTAACAAAGGATTTTTCTTTTGGAATGCAGACATAAACTCAGAATCCTATATTTAGACTCTTTCTCTTGTTTTACGAGGACAGTGACATGTTCACGTGCATATGCGGTATGATAGTGGCATATAAACGGTATCTTATTGATTTCTTCTACTGGTGATACAAACAACTTTATTGACCAAACTCCGACTTGCCTAAACAAACTTTGATTCCTGTTTTTTTTATAAATAAATGGGAACGAATAGAAGGGAATAAGCCTGGCCTGCACCGGGGGATTAGGAAAAGGTCTTAATAAACCTATTTAAAAAAATACAGAAGACAAGAAAATATAAATAGCACTACTCTCAACAGATATGCCCCACACAGCCTAATAAATTTCCCATTGCCTCGAGAAACTATAAAGGTGTCAATTACAGATGAATGTACCACAGGCCTTTTAAAACTTGCCGCTCTCGACCCGCGTTTAGTTTTAGTTTCAAATGGAGCGGTTGCTTTGAAGTGGCCTTTTATGAAACTTACGAGTATGTCGGCAATTAGTCCGTGCGGGCTGCGGGCTTCAACATGACTCAACAGCCACCCAAACGTTAGAGTATGTTGCTAGCCGCCATATTATTGGGACGGGTGCTACCAAATTGTTACGATACGGGAAGCGGTTATTGATGCCAATGAAACGTTTGGGTGTACGGGATTGTTTACAATTTGATTGTTGTACATAGTTACAACTAACTATTTGAAAAGCTTCAGTTTTTAAGTGTTTCTAATACTCAAAGAACTGCCTAATTCTGCGTCTTTGTTTTTGCGCTATTCATAATTCTCATTTGTTTTTTTATTTAGACGTTCTTTTATTTCTAGTTTATCTTAAAATTCTTCAATGTTACATAATATATATTTTCGGCCAGATAAGCCTAGTTATTTTAAAATTAAAAAAATATTATTTATTTTTTAAATATAAAGTAAATATCGCGCAAAAGTATTATTCTTATGTTACCTAAAGTTTTCCTTCTAAAGCTACGGTTTCCTAGAAAAGCGGTGCCCGCTGCATGCCGCCGTAATTACTGATTAATAAGCGTTTTTATACCGTCATGCCAAATACTGAAGAAAATTATAGATTATCATGACGACCGTTATGAATGTGAAGGTAGGTTTAGGGCTGGTTTTTGGAGTTCTCTAATTTATGTTATACTGTCTTATATATTATTCAGGTAAAAGTCCCAAGTTATCAGTTTTCGATATCTGAGCCTCTTATAATCCAATATTTAAGCATACACCTCAGGAAGTTAGAATAGTATCAACGAAATTGCGAGTGTCTAAAAATTATTTTAATATCCATACATGTTTACCCAAGGCCACCCTTCAGGCAAATTAATTAATCCTGGTGAACGAAGCTAATTGCGCGTGTGAACGGCACGCGGAGTTCCGTACCGACACGTTGACGTAACGGATTAATCGAGAGCATGATTCGGGAAATTGTACACAGTTTAACTACATTTATGTGTAAAGTTACGATTACGACACAGCCATGTCTCTCGCTTTGTATTTCACTTTTGGTTTGACAAGCTCGTATAGACTAATGACAAGATAAAGTAACGTTTTAGAACTATCGTTTGAATATAAAATCTTCAAACAATTCAACTTTCTGGCTGAACACTCTTGGCGAATTTTGAACGCGTTGAGCACATCAGAGTCAAACTAGTTATGGAATATTGATACTGACAGCTCATGAACTGGGTTTAAAAGTGCTGATCGCGCTCAGTTTCATTGGTAAAATCGTCACTTAGTCTCTACAATAATACCTGAAATTGATTTAATTGAAAGACATTGTTTCGGTTTGATAAGGTGCCCGTATGTTCGATCCTTACATGGAACAAATTTTAATAAAGTCTGACTGAAGAGTCGTTTCGAGCCTTTAAAAAGTTTTTATTAATTTACGATATTTACCAGTTAACTACTATGCCATGATGTAGCACAGAGAAAAAGAAGTTGAATCATCACCTTTGTTAGATACCACAGTATAACCACCATGCTAATGTTAAAAATATTTACAATGTGTCCAAAGCGTTACCCAATTAAAGTTTCCTACTACCTTTTATAGAATTCCGAGAATCGGCACCTTATATTTTCCATGTGCGTAAGAACAATTTATGTGTATTTTACAAGAGGGATAATCACATCCATATCCATGTTTTCAAATAGGAACCTATATCTATTACATTATATTTTATATTATACCATTCACAGCGAGAGAAATAATAAGAAATAACTCAGTCTGCCCTAAGATCATACTGAGAAACTTATGGTAGTACTCGGTAGTCGCGCTTGCAATCATTAGATATATAACACAGATAAGATAAAATTTGCCTCGTTGGTCTAGTGGTCGCAATCGCTACTGCTGAGCATGAGGTCCTGGGTTCGATTCCCAGGTCGGGCAAAGTGTTATTGGGTTTTTCTATCTGGAATTTCTCAATAGCAGCCCGGAGTCTGGATTTGTGCCCGGTTGATGGCAATAGGCTCGCCCCCTATTACATGGGACTTAAACATAACTGGCGAAATGTGGGTGTACAGGTACACCTCTGCCCAACCCTTCGGGGAAACAAGGCGTGATGTTATGTAAGATAAAATTTCTAATGTAGTACTAAGTAAGTCTGAAACTAGCGTCTTTACGGTTCTAGAATCATCTCTATCCCAGCTTACATTCACGCCTTTACGCAGTTGAACTAAAAGCGGCTTATTCCCACAACGCTATCACAAACTAAAGAAGATATTTATCAATGACACCACTGTTTTTGTTTTGCACAGATGTTCAACTGTTTTTCGAAAACGGTCAAACGAAACATTTATCAAAGGGGCCGGGGTTTTTTTTTTATCAACGGGGCATCTCCGATATTTATTGTGTCAACAACGGTTGATGGTTGACATATGCATGCCTTGACCTGTATTTAACTTTATTCCAACAGCCCAAACAATCAGGTTGGTTAGATAAGGTTTCCATATAAATCATAAATCATTCTGTTCGTGCCCTCTATGCTATCTATCTTAGGTACAAACAACACCGTATATGTACCGCAGAATTATCTCCGAGAATGTCTACGTGCCTACATTTGGAGCAGCCCAGATATAATTAAGTCTTCCATATCCAACGTCACTCTGGTTAAATTCAATTGTGGGCCAAGGGCCAAATGCAATATGTAAACGAAATTATTTTCGTTCAATGAGTTATTTTGTTTCACAAAACACGTTTTGAAATGAAGATGCGGTTTATTTTATAATGTAAAATAAAACACTCATCTTGTTAATTGGGTCGCAGTCGTTAAACATTACTCGCGCACAAGGTCACGATCAAGCGTTAAGACTAAAATAAATAACAGACAACAGAATACTTGTCTATATTACTTTCTCCGGCAGACAAAATACTAAAATAAGCGGCTTGTACAAATAATCATAATATAACCGCGTACTTTATGCGTGCCCGCCGGGACCCTTGTTCCAAACTGTGACAGATGACCGCAACGGAAATACATTTGTTGAACATACGGCGCACATCAAAAGGTCAGGGCATGTGTGGAAACACTCGGTATATTTAGAACTGAGCTCTAAATGAGCTCAAAATACGCGAACCGGCTGCATAATGCATGAGACGGTACGTAGACGAATTCCCAGCGACTGCTAACTCTCAGTACTCATTCATGTCGTCATTTTATTTCTGGCTGTCGTTACGTCATTTGGACGCAAGTGTGAATCCTTTGTGACTCATCGATTGTCGACCTGAGGTTATCTAGGCCTAATGTTACCAACAAAAATTTTTGATAAGGAGATAATATTATTTTATTTGCCTTGTTTTTGGAAGTTATAAGGCTTTTATGGAGTAGATATTATCAAGAAACACAGCTGTTTTTAATTCTAAGTAAGCAAATACATATATATTATGATTCCAGTATAAAATCGTATAAAGTAAACATCCATAAAAGTGATGTCATTGATCTAAGAGTACTCACTCGATTAAGGCAGGGTATCCAATGGCAGTACAATGCTATGTCAATTATGTCAATATGGTGACATTATAAGGATGACATTTGACTAGACCACAGCAAAAAGTCGGAGGTTTACATTTACAAACACGAGACAACTGGAATAAAGTATTCTATTTCAGAAAAGGATTATTTTAATAATGTTAAAGTACAATCTATATTTGGAAATGTAAGTACTGCCCACTCGGTTGAAGTCCATAATTTGAATGTTGCTTTTTATGATAGCCCTGTATACGGTATGATAATAACAATAAAACTATTCACATTTGGGATAATTACTTGGTTATGGCAAGTTGTAAGACAGTTTTTTGCCTACATTTTGAAGCTTATGAAAGCTCCGTGGAGGCCTGTGTCCCATCAGTGTATCATCAGTGTATCATAGGCTGATAATGATGAGGCTACGTCGGATGATTTTGTACTGCAAGAAAATTGTTGAAAAGTATTTTTGTCGACATCATGTTTGCTGTAACACAGAAACATTTAGTATACCATTGGACAGCATCGACTTTCTTCCTAAAAGCAACAACAATATTTTCTTTCTTAGTAAAGTTTAATTAAAACAGTTGCAAACTAAATTAGTTCCACCTTACTATAAATACAGGAATAGGACACACCCTGACGGCCGTGTCTTCCTCGAGTCGTGCTACTCGAGCCACTCGTGCTATTTACGTGTTAATTAAGTGCCGGAACATACGGGCTTCCGAACTCGTCAGCACTGAGATATGCTCGCGAGACGAGTTAGTGATTATGGTAGTAGTATTGGTGACTACAGAATATAATTAAATTAAAAAGTCACTCATGTCTGAATAACATGAGTGAGGTAGAATTTAGCTTTTAGAATTGATTATGTTGTACAAAATCATGTATCTTAATAGATATTCTCTAGGACCAATAGTACCACACTTCTAATGAGGGTTTCCATTAATATTCACGCCCCCAGTTGGCACCAATTTGACAAGAGGTCATCCACTTCGACAATAAATATACAATTTATGATGACGTTCATCATTCGTTTCATTCGTTCGTCCATCATTCAGTCACGACTAAAGAAAATATAGGCGCTTTGACTCTTTTGACACATGCCTGGCGTCTCAGTTCTGCCAGAAAACCCTCATTGCAATGTCTTTCATTTTGACAACTCAACAATATTCATCGCGTTATTTACGTTGTCAGCAGACGAATTTTTCAAACACGGTTCATTGGATTAGGAGTTTTCTTCAAAATCTGAAGGATTGTTTTGAAAGTGTGTTACGCAATTAGGATGCTGGTACTTATATTTTACAGAGTTCCTTTGAATGATTTGCCTTTGCCTGGTAAAATTGTCGACCGATGACTGAAAATGACAGATATAACACCCAGCATAAACCCGTTTTTATTTCATTTAATTTTTAATTTTTGACTCTGTACTTTCTTGAGTGGTTAATGATGTCGTCGATGATTTTGGTGCACGGTAAAAATCTAATAAGTTTATGTTGGCACCAACTTAATATAAATGAATGTATGTGTATCTAACTGAATAAATAAATAAATAACAATAAAAAATTAAAGTACCAACGTAATAATTACGTGGCGTTCATTCTATCTAACACACAGACAGACAAACATATAAGTACACAAGATACGTCACTCACAATTTCCGACTTGGCTACAAATAAGATCCGCTCGATCATTACACTCAGATAAAGCAATTTCCTTTGCAGGAGGAAACATGAAAGTTATGTCAGTACAGGTTATCGAAACTTTCCGAAGTTATTGTAAAGTGGAGTACAATTAATGATGCGAATTTTACTAATATTCAGGGACTTAAAAACATATTAATTAAGGTAACAGAATAATAAGTGTTACATTTTGAATTGCCAACAGAATCAAATTATGTAACACGTATATATGTGTTTTTAAATGTTAACGCAAAACACTTACAAAAGTGTAACAGTAATATATTTGTAACCGATATAAAAGTTTTAACAGTGTTAATGTGTAACAGGTAAACACGGCGTTGCCAAAATAGCCGCTATCCCGTCTGGGTTAAGGCTATTTTGGCAACGCCTCCTTGTTGCGGTACTGTGCAGTTGTACCTAAAACAGCTAATTTCTGTTACACATTAACAAAAAAAGGTTACTTTTTGATACTGTAACACTATTTTATCGTTACATTTATGAAGGTTTATCTTTTAGAACAGTTTTAAAAGCCAGTGTAAAAAAACATTTTTCAGTTTTTTTAAATTACGGTTACAGTTTCAGTTCAGTTTTAATGGCACAAAACCGGTCGAAGTGGCGATGCTTGGGGGAACCCTAAGTCCAGCAGCGGACGTCTTTCTTGCTGCTGAAATAAATATTTGATAAGTACTTCAACGTTAAAAAAGATTAAAAAAAAAAATCGGCTATTGTAGCCTGAAATAAAATCCTGGATAAGTTATAAGCAACATTACTTCTTTTTGTCATTTCGGTGTTCACCAATAATGAGTCCGTAAAAGCAATCTTACCACCCGTGACACTCAAAAGATTAACAACCGGAAAAGGATCATCACACTTTAAGACAATTACAGCAATCTCAGTACATTTATGGCCGTTAATGTACTTATAAGTGCTTCCAAACGGTACCAACACTTAGCATTTTCGTCCCGTTTGATTTGGCTTGCCTCTTAGACATAGTAAGTGATACATACGTATACAAGCATTCTGCTTTACTTGGCAGTGACATCAGCCTTAGGCACCTGTCTCACTGCCAGCGATACGAGTATCACTACCAACTTCTGAGAGCAAGCAACTAGCGAGAGTTCTGACCGCCAAGCGAGCGTCGCTAGATGATTACTCTCTTTGATAACTTGTCGCTGCGAATAACGAGTACTCGCCAGCAGTGTGACCAGTCGGCTATCAACTATTAACGTGTCATGTATCTCTTTTACATACATTGGACCTACAATCTGTTGTACGTTTCGCGAGCGAGTCAATCATTGATCGCTTCCTCGTCAGCGTTGGAACAGATGCCTAAGTATTGAAACTACTTTGTTACACATTGCGATCACGTTACCATGCAATTTAAAATTCTGATTAAATAACTCATTTATTTTTATGTAAACACGAGAGACTGTAATGAATACAAATTGTTTTACTCGACAAGGCTTTTGATACTGTAGCGTGGGACGGTGGACAAATAATTAGATTTCAGTATTTTTTTATTTACGGGGTTTCCTAACAGAAGAGATGCTTGAAACTGTTGGTGGTAGTTTTCATACTTAAACGTATGGAAACTTTTTTTTTAAATAAATTATTCAATTAAAGCAATGAGTAGAATGAAATAGAATGTCGAATCGTTAACATTATTTATAAGATTTGAAAAAAAAAACGTTATAATTCTTATTTGTTGTTGAGTAATCATCTCTATGTTTATTACAAAGATAAACTATAACTATCATGTTTACTGCAAATAAACGTTTTTTCTTTTTTTACAACTACTGTAATCCTTGTTACGCTTCCACGGTAAAATGGCAGAACGGATTGTGATAAAATTTGGCACACAGATAAACCATGACCTGAGTAAGGGCCTAGGGCTGGATCGCGGCCGAAGTCGCGGGCCTGTTGCCCGCGTTAAGTTAAATAAACGTCGAAGATGCTACATAAAAGTAACGTTTAACCGGGTCTTACACGACCCAACCAATAGCAAATTAGTTACAAAAATAACGCGTTTGTCCCTTGAGTCCCGTGCCATAAAATTAAATGTGGGTGTACTTTTATAGGTACCCACAGCTCTGCCTATCCCTTCTGGGATTACAAGCTTGATGTTATGTTATGTAGGTAAGTCCCGTCGTGTACAAACCGCCATTGATATAGTAATGATGTTACATTCGGGATAATTATTGCTGATTTGTATTCACACATCACTTTTTGGCCTAACCGCGCCGAAGTACCGCGATACTCAACTGCGTCGCGACGCGACTCAGTCGCAGCTTGCCCATAAAACTTGCAATTACTTTCATACATATTAACGACGTTTACGACAGCTAGTTGGGATGTTATTGCTTTCCAGAAATTAAATGAAAACTAAATGGATGACTATATGTGATGAGATAAACTTAAAAGATGTTTTGTTGATACTGCCACAACAATAAGCACTATTTTAGAAGAAGTTTTTTGAAAGCATGAGTAAAAAGTATGCTGCTATCAAAATCAAAATCAAAATATTTTATTTCACATAAACCTACATGGGCACTTATGAAACGTCAGATTCTAGGTGCACGGTTCCAATTGGTCGTTTCCTATGGAGAAGAGCCGGCAAGAAACTCCATGGTTACTCTTTTAAAAGTATTTGTCTTTTACAATGTTTTTTAATTACAGTGTTAATAGGTATGGGAGGACAGTGTAGCCCTGTCAACAAGTGCCATATGTTAAACAAATAGACAATCTAATATATAAAATTCTCGTGTCACAGTTTTCGTTGCCATACTCCTCCGAAACGGCTTGACCGATTTTGATGAAATTTTGTGTGCATATCGGGTAGGTCTGAGAATCGGCCAAAATATATTTTTCAAAAAAAAAATTTCAAAAAAAAAAAATATTAGCAAAACAACGTTTGCGGGTTCAGCTAGTGGTCTATAAATTTACAATCCACAAGGCCGGACGTTCTCACATTTACAAAATATAAAATAATCTAATAAAGTAAAATCAAAAACTAATTAAAAATTGAAGGTATATAATGTCAAATAATGAAAATATTATGTCAGAGTTATGTAAAAGTCAATTTATAATAAAAAATAAAAATTAAACACCATTATTTGGGAGCAGTTATTAGAAATTTACAAAGTGATGCCGTTTATGAGGTACCAGGGAAGCCACATGTGCAGAGGGAATTATTACCAAACTTTCTTGTCTTCGACGTAGTCTTTAATCTTATAGTACGCTTTTTTGATAAGGACACGTTTGATGTGGGTTTTGAACTTTCCATCGCTAAGTTCTGTAACCGACTTTGGCAACTTGTTATAAAAGCGGATACTGTTTATCAGAAATTATTTGCTTGTTTTAGTTAATCTAAATTTGGGTATAACGATTTCATTTTTACTACGTGTATTTATATTATGGAAATCGCTTCTTATTTTAAAAAGTCCTAAGTTTTTGCGAACATACAAAATACTTTCTAAGATATAAAGAGAAGGCAGAGTTAGTATATCAATTTCTTTGAATTTGTTTCTAAGAGATTCGAAAGGACCCATTTCATAGATCGCGCGGATTGCCCACTTTTGTAAAATGAAAATTGAATCTACGGCAGCTGCTGATCCCAACAGCAGAACGCCATAAGACATAATACTGTGGAAATAAGCAAAGTATACTAACGTAGCTGTGGCTATATCGGTCAACTGCCTTATTTTTCTTACTGCATATGCAGCTGAACTTAATTTACCTGAAAGAGCTCTAATGTGAGCAATTGAATTGAATTCATTGCAATTTTGAATCTAAAGTAATTCCTAGAAATACAGTTTCCGTAATAGCATCTACTTTCTTGCCATCAAGTTTTAAATTAAAACCCACTTGGGGTACATTTGGTAATGAGAACTTAAGACATTTAGTTTTGTTGAGTAAAAGATTATTAGCTGCAAACCATTTCGAAAGAACAGCCAGACTATTTACATGTAAGACATCCGTATCTTTTCTATCTATTTTAAAAATAAGAGAAGTGTCATCAGCGAATAAAATTATATCTGATAAGTTAGCCATCATGTAAGGAAGGTCATTAATATAAACTAGAAATAAGAAAGGGCCGAGAATTGAACCTTGAGGCACGCCCATCTTAACTAAGGACCCCGAGGACGTCGCCCCGTTAACGTTCACTTTCGTGAACGTACTATAGCATACTATTTATGTTTGCACGCCTATTTTTAGGTAGTTTGTACAGGGATCGCCGATGTTATTGTTACAACTTATTTTAAGTAGGTAAAATCTATGTAACATACCTACTTGCTTTCTTAGGTGTGAACCCATCTTAGGTAAGAATCCTTTTCTATCGCTCATGATTGAAAGATAAAGTTCGAATCGAATCGCAGATTTCGCCGCGTGCACTCTATATTTCTAACTGTATAATAAGCATAGTGAAGACATAAATGACATAGCATATAGCACGCAAGGAAACCGGCATGTGCTTGAACCACAAATTCGAAGACATGTGACATCTACCAACTCGCGCTTGGCCCGCGTGGTGGATTAGGACCTACTCCCTCTCACAGAGAGGAGGCCTGCGGCCTAGCAGTGGGAACATTAAAGGCTGATTATGCTATATGCTACATTTAAAACATGCTGCCTACTACAAATCATAGTCCTCCAGACCCAAAATCGGCAATAGTAACCAATCTCAGCGGAGACTAGCCTTCGGCACGAGAGCTAATAGTGCACAAGTGTGTGCGCAGACACAGGTGCGCTCTCTTTTCCCTCACTCTCATAGTTCGATGGGACGGCAATCCAACACGACCGGAGAGAGATCATGGGGTAATTGCGTGTGTTACGCACTATCAGTAGTAATTGCTTTTATTTTCAACAACATTCATTGCGTTATTTACGTTGTTGAGTAGACAAATTTTTCGAACATGTGAAGCAATGGATTAGCAATTTCCTTCAAAATGATTCAGATTCATTGTGTGTCACGCAATTAGGGTGCAACATGTCGAATGGCAATACACATTCCTCTATTAGATTGGAATTAAACATGAACGAACGAAAAGTGGCTGTTTATTTTTGGCTTTGAATGAAACTCATTTGTACCTCAAGAACTCGAATTGAGTTCTTCTTATTTCGATTGGAGAGTGGTTTTACTTAACAAGTCTGCCTACCCCATAGTTGAATACACGTGTAATGTAATGTTGTGCATGTATGTCATGTTGGAGTAGGTACACAACCTTGGTTGTCAATATCAATCAGCTGGAAGCGATCGGTACCGAAATAGATGAAAGCTCTAGATTCGTGAGTGATCAGCCGACTCGATAAACACGATTTATTTAAATGTATGTGTAATTTGATGGAGTAAATAAAGATTTTGCACTGACACTGATAGTTTTATTTAAATCTGGTTTAAAGATTCCAACTAGCAACATACAAATTCGCAAACACACATATTGTTTGCGAATTTGTATGTTGCTAGTTGGAATATAAAATGGGTAACTTTTCTTTTCAAGTAACATAAACAAAACATACCAATCCATCGGTCGCTTTGTTGCTCGTTGTTTTAAAAGAACAATGTATTACCCAAACAAATTAGTATGATTATTACGAAGTTAACACTGAATACCGCGTTAATAAGAAACGGACTTGTAAACTCTTCCTCGAACAACAATTATTCACTTTATGGAAAATGATCCTCAATTCCATAACTTGGTGGTACCGCCATAAAAATAAAATTCATTAATTTGTGTTAGGGCAATCTCAAACGAACCAATCGGGTGCTAATTAAGAGGCGGACTGAAGGGTTCTTTGTGGGGTTCAGTACACTTTGAACCCGCGGTCCCACACTGATTCACTACTTTATCGTCGGCCTCTACATTAGGATAAAATATATTTTATGACGTGACTCGTGAATGACTGACGCGACCGCGGTCCAGTGTTGCCGTTTTAGCGCATTTGGAGTTAGATCTAGTGCAATTTTAGGGGCTTTATCGCTTTTTTTCTCTTATATAAGCGCTAAACAATATCTAGTGGAATCTGGCGGAAAATTTTGATGCCAGATCTAGCACTATTTTCATAAATATAGCACTGAAATTTAACTATTCGAGCTAAAGAATTGGGATTTAACGATGAAAATATTGACACGGTGGCATGGAATTCAATTCTTCAGTGGGATGATGATGGTAATGATACAGTGAAGTTTTGGGCTCAAGTCTCCAGATACAAAAATGTGGCTGGGATGAATGCCTTTCAAGAATTAGTGGACTTGGCTATCACCATGCTGTCGCTTCCACACTCAAATGCCGAAGTAGAGAGAATCTTTAGCGTTTTGAACCAAGTCAAAAGTAAGCTACGTAACCGGATGTCAGCTGAAGCAATGAACTCAATTTTAATGATAAGTCATCAATTGAAAATTCTTAAGCGAAGCTACCACACGTATGTTACCTGAAAATATCCTAGACAAAATTACCAAAACTGTGAAAAAAGGAACAGCAGCTGGTGTAGGCTCATCATCGGAATCTGGGAGTGATGATGACCATGAAGTAGTAGTGGAATTGTTTAATTTATTTGATTTTTAGTACTTATTGTTAGTTAATTAAACGAAAAACTTCCAGTGAAAATGAGAACAAAACTTAGCGGAATTTAGTGGATTTTAGAAATGGGATTATCTCCAAATATAGCGCAATTTTGATAAGAATTTAGTGCATATTTTTTTCTTCATACGGCAACACTGCCGCGGTCCGCACTTCGTGTACAGTCACACAAAGATTATAGAGGCAGCACGTGCATGGTGTGCTGAGAGTTGACGTCACAGCACCACAGTCTTTGATGTCACTCTTTTAATCGTGTCTTTTATTTTTAATAGTTATTCGTCGTCCTCTCGCCTATATAGTATTTTTTTTGGGATCTCTGTAGCATGCCTATTTCTTCCATAATACATTTCTATTAGTTTAAAAAAATATTACTCACAATGAACATAAAATAGATGAAAATTGACAGCTTTGTGGGACGTTCGTTATTTTGTCTGATACTTAAAGCATTTCTATCAATTAAACCATTAACAGGCACTTTTGAACTGTCAAGAATCGGTCAGTTAGTCAGAAAGATGAAGTTGACCATTCCAAAACGTAGAACTCTATGGGGAAGAATGGGGAAGAAACTCGATGGACACTCTTTTAAATCAAGATATTACAAAAACCTGGGAACATTATTCTTGTTGCTTCTACGAGAACAATGTAAAAAACAAAATGAAAAGATTTAAAGAAAAGCTATGGTGGTAACTAACCCAACTCTCTCGCTTACTGCACTTTCATAAAATGTTTAAGGAGGCCGTAATAAAAGGCGAACACTTACGTATTGACGTATTCCTAAAAGTTCTTAAACCGTTTAATGGTCACCGTAATAATATGTTTTATGTTATTAATTACTCACCCATGTTGTTCGTTTGATGTGTCTATAAAAAGAAAACATTGATTTTAAAGTGCTCATGTATATTTGGAGACAACGATGATTTGCACATACTGAAAGTTATGTTGCGTGGCGTATATTATATATGTGAAAGTTTGTAAAGATATTTGTTTCTTCAACCACACACAAACGACAATACGGATTAGTTTGGCACTTACGTAGATATTCTTTAAACAGATGAAGTTTCCTTATGGAAACTTCATCTGTTTAAAGAATCAACCCTCATTTTGCAGTCGCGTCTTATGACGCGACTGCAAAATGAGGGTTATAAGGCCACACTACCAATCGTAGTGAGGCCTAGTTACCCTTGTTAAGTTCATAATGTCAACATTATTTGATGGTCTGAGTCTCTTCAAGTCTTTAAGAGTAAAGCTAGGGTTTCCTAGGAATGCGGTTCAGTCATACAATAATAATTTTCTCCAGTATTTGACATTAATTGGTCAAAAACGCGCTGTATTTGGATAACCGATAATGTGTGACCGTTCTGCGCTTTTTAAGGAAGCCAAAGTTTCAATAGATATGAAAGTTTTTTTATTTGCCAACTATCAAATTTTAGCATAGACTGAAGACTACTACTATAAGTAATTTTTTGTTGTATATTATAATTATGTTTATAGTCTACTTAAAACCGCTCGTAAGACATAGAAATCGGGATGTAGAACTTTAATCTTATGTCAAATAGTTGAAGTTCAGACAGGCGCCTCTTCTAATATAAGTCTATTACATTTTATTTGTAGGAAACATGAAATGCGTCATTCTTTTGTGGAGACGTGGAAGAACAAAGGGTTTTGTTCTAAATAAACTTCCGTGTTGTGATTCAATTAAGACTTATTAAATACATACCTACTTAACTATAAACTTATGTTCTTATTAACAAATAATAATACATATATCAAATTCAATAGTTATAAATGACGGTTATCGATATGGGTATCATAATATATGGCTGTTTTGTGCTAGATATCATAAGAGAAATAGAATTGTTTTTTTCTTTTTCTTTCTACCAAATTGTTAGGTTTGATTTATTGGAAAACCACGCAGCAATTGTGTCAGAGTAAATTGAAATCCTGATATTGAGTCGGATAGAAAAATACCTTGATTGGGTGTTTTTTTTTTATAAGAGATTACAGATATAACAAGAAAGACACCAAGTTGAAGGCTTTTATTTTCGTATCTGTTCTGTATCCAACTTGGGCGTAAAAAAAGGAAAATGGATTCACATCTGGCTTTGGTGTTCCTTGCGAAGACGCAGCGCTGCGCTCGCTGGCGTCGTCGTCGTTTGCTTAACGTATATGTTCGACTAACGCATACGCTGGATAAATAGTGTGGCTGAGCTGAAAAAGCGCGGTCACTGTCAGACTGCACAGAAAAGAAAGAGAAGCGCGATGACACAAAGCTGGTAGTTTATTGCAAAAAAGGAAGCGACTACGAGTATCTATTTACAAAAGTCTATTGACTGGACTAAAAAATTAAACAATGTTACTTTAATATTTTGCTTGTAGAATAATCTGACAAAAAACCAAAATGATTGCATGTCGTATCAAATTAGTTGTACCTATTATGTTTTCAACACACTATCTAACTAGCATATATCCTGAAGAATATCATATATTTTTCTGATGTTGTTTACTGCAGTGGATCATATACTGTTAGGCATTATAAACCTTGCATTTAGGTCCATTAGTTTCCTTAATTGTAAAAAATTGGAAATATTGCACAATCATTTCAATTAACCACGTCTTTAAGTAAATTAGCTTACCAAGAACTCTATAAATGAAACCACAGCAATGTTTGATCGGGCCTTTCATTTGGTCAACATAAGTAAGTAACCGTCTAATGCCGCCATTTTACTGGCCGGGCTGAGTGCGGCCATTGCTGCACTGCTCATAAAAATATTTTCGCCCTCGACGTAAATGGGTTAGAAAAATGTGCTCGTATATAACAGTACGGAAAAGCTTTTTCAGGCGAAGCCTATTTCGGTAAAGTAATAGAGTTTTGAAAGTATCTGAAGTGAAATATTGAAATACTGGAACAAAGCAGTTAGGTTTAGCTGACACCCTGTACCTAGAATTATTTTAGAGGTTATCACAAAATGTTGTTTATTAAAAGAAACATGTAAGACCTTCTAGCTCAAAAAAGTAAAGAACCGCTGCAACAAGATCTTATCTACTTGTCCAGGAAACTTAAACCACTGAACGGAAATTGCAGGAAATAAGGACAATATCAAAGATAATTCACAACGGTCGCGTTTGTTTGAAATATTGCTGGAGTGACTATAAACAATTTCTCTAAAATTATTTAATTATTAGAAAGCTTATAAAGTGTGCTAAGAAAAATTTGCCACAAAACATGAATATTAAAATACTGACACCAAGTCCTTTTTAAAATAATTAATTATTTTCCCGAACGTTAATTTAATAAGGAATACGACATCCTGTTATTGTAATTTTATTTCGTCCCTAGAAATTATGATGAGTCAAGAGAGTGGCTACGTAATTAATTGGAAATTTTAAATTCTAATTGATATGATTCAGAGAACAGCTATGCGTTTTTTAATTTACCACTAAGTATGATAGGTCTTCTGTTTTATTTACACATGTACGTAGGTACCTCACTACAGAATATATGACTTTGGTCGGTATTCGATAATACAAATCGTAGTGTTGGTGCTACAAGCATGATTCTCGTTCCAAAATAGACAAATGTCACTCTCAAATCTAATTTAAATTCCAGAATTATTGTTGAGCGTGTTTGGGCTTAAGAATGTCCCTAAAATTTACTGTGGTCATCGAGTCAACATTTTATGTCGTGAGGATATCGTAGATGAATTAATATGAAATTGTAGTTTCGTGGAAGATATAACAGTTCAGCAGACGGTTGCGTCCACCGACATGCCACGATAAGTATGTTGCTTCGCACCTGTTGTTTACGATAAAGCTTCATTGATTGAGGGATTGACTGCATTCAAACAATTTCTCGAAAAGAATTTGTATGCGTGGTGTCACGAGCGTAACAAGGCGTAATTTATGCAGGTTAAAGTTATTCGCTCAAACGCTACATTAGATTTCAAAGCAACGGATCAATTCCAACCGTGATTCGAATATATGTGTCAGTGAACGCATTTTGGTAGGCCAAAATTACGCCTAGTTATGCTTGATTAAACATAATCATGAAAGATTACTCACAGATGTGCCAGTTCATGGGCTATGACGAAGGCGCTGGTGAGACCCTCATCTCGGTCTATAGCTGCCGACCGGGTTCTCGAGCAGACTCCCCCGACGGGGGCGAAGCCCGAGGGCCCGCCTAATTGTGCCCGCGTCAGCCATACTGCAGCATCCCATCCAGTGGTGCCTGCGAATAGTCAAGTATTTTAAAAAATAGTCTGGAATTAATGAATGAATGATGGATGAGATGGCGGGATGAACTCGAATCTTCTAGAGGAGCTTAACAATAAACAGTCAAAGAGAAGAGTAGAGGAAAGAAGAAGGGAAATGCATGGAGCATTTGCTCTGCAGTGGAACACTGAATGCTTATTAGAATGAACTAAATGAAATAAAATAATGAAAAACGTCGTGTTTAACGTAAAACCGATTAGATGAAAATTCGAGTTCTTTGAAATGAATTTAAATCTTTTGAAGTTCACATTTTGGAAGACTTGGAATTAGCACAAATGTGGACAAACAAATGTAGTTTTTAAAATGTATACGTTCAACGCTAAATAAATCTAACAGCTTTGCAATAAATCGTCAGTAAATAAATATTTGATGTTGTCATTCGACAAACTTTGGTAATATTAATAGTTTTAAAAATAAATTACCCACATGTTTTTGTTAGTTTGAAAATATATGGGATAATTAAATTCAACGCATCTGTGTATATAACAACATGAAATATACCTACGTTTGTATTTGGTATAGTTTGTTTCATAAGTCCATACGCCCAAAGGCGAAATAAACCCAGTGAAGAAAAAAACTGGGACACGTGTCATTAGGTTATAGCATGATTTCAGAGCGGAAATTGTCATAAAGCTACAATTAAAATAAATCTTAAAATAAACGTTAACATGTGACGATATGACACACACTGACTTCAGCTAATCCTCGGCCAGATAGATATTGAAGATAAGTGGCAGATTAGAATTTCATGTTTCGACGTTTTGTAAAAGAAAATTAATACAGAATGACACGAAGTATAAAATAATCAATGAGAGACGAGAGTTAATATACAGCACCTGTCGGCAACTTCATCAAATGTCTGTAGTTCCACTTATTCACTGCTTCCAGAGACTTTCTGACGTTCCCATATTTTATGATATAATCCTTCTCCTCGTACAGATACAGTTTGTTGATCACGAGCGTCATATTCGAGTTCAGAGACGGATCGTTGAAGATGGCACTGACCTATAATGTATTATATAAAGATTCATGAGTTTAACCATGCACCGATAGCGTCGTACCAAAATAAACAGGCGTGCGCATACATTCTGAGGCTTCCATACTCACGATGTTCATTAATGCGAGAATGTAGTGCCTCACTCTGTCCTTGCCGTGGAACTTGAGCATCGTATGATCGGCCACGATAGCCATTTCGAGCCACAAACCCTTGACACCTGGAACATTACGGAATAATCACGAAATTGGACATCCAGGACATAACTAATCGGCTTCTTCAAATTATTAACACTACAACCACACCTGAAACTGGTCTACTGATAGCTATTGGTCCCCGAAAGTAGTCAGTATCGGGATAAACACTGTGTCGAGGTCGCACGTGCGGCTCCGGCACCGGGTCGTCCTCCTCGCCGAAGTCAAGTTCAAGGTCGCTGACCGTGTCACCCGTGAGATTGTACGCGGCTGCCCACTCGGACAGTTCCACGTCCCGTCTGCGCAGCACATGCGCCGAGCCCTCCCTGCGCGTCGGCTGCAGCACGAACTCTTCGCCGCCGACCTGCAGCAGCCCGTAAAGCTGGCCAGCGCAATCTGTCACCGTCGCAGAAGAGAGCTCCTCATCTAAAACTTTCCCTTTGTAGAACTGACACTCATCGTAGTAAGGAGATCGTATCTGTGTGTTCTCCTGAAGTTCCAGACGCCAGCCGAGCAGCTGGAGGTGGCGGGTGCCGCTGTGTACGGCATGCCTGCGCACGCGCGGTGCGAGCACGAGGGTGCTGGCCGGCGGGGCCCAGGCGCCGGCGCCGGCCACTGCCGCAAGGAGCATGGCCGCCCACAGCCAGCGCGGCATCGTCCGCGCTCCGCCGCGAGCTCCGCCTCTCTGCCCGACGCCGCACGACGCGCTGCGCTTACGCATCTACGCACATGGCGGGCGTCTCGTCGCGCGGAAGGTAAACGACTCCGCGACTTATAGATTGCATGTGCTTCATGCCTCATGCGTCATTTGTAAACAAAGGGCGAGCGCCTGTTTTTGTTTTATTATCGCCTAGCGTGTAACGTGCGGCTATATCTGTGTATGTATGTACTTGTGCAACTTCCGATTTATTCCTTTTTGGAATAATTATGTATTTTATTTAGTTTTCGGCTCATGTAGTGCATACGATGGATTTTTTCCTCTCACTGCGACAGTTATTGCAAAGTTTGTAGCAAATATTGATAAGACTTGTGCGATAAATGTCAAGTGCATGAACTTTTGCTCTGCTAATTGAGCTGATAGTGCTCTGCAGAGCAACAGTAATGTTTCAATTGTTTATTATTTATTTTACGATACCTTGCGTCACTGCCACATTGAATATGAACTTTCGACTGACTCTGCACACATGCAGTACCAAACTACCGAGTTCATTCTGGATGGCTGCTTATATTGAACAAGTTTTTTTTTTGTTTTGTAAAAAAAAACATTGTTCGTTCTCATCGTTTCTTTATATGTAGTTAATGCCAGATAAGTATAGGGGTACATATGTACTAAAAGTAAATAGTCGTCATCATATTTTAAACCCTCGAACTTGGAACAATTTCAATCATACAAAGCTTTCGAGCGAATTCCTAAAATGCATCAATGTAGCTGTGAAAATATTTTTGTCACGTGTAGCGACGATGCACGTTCCATACACAGTAGGCACATTCTGAGTGCATTGTGTTATGCTGCAACTACACGCTGGCTTAAAGCGATATACTATTCCCATACTATATTTCATGTATTTCCTGGAGAATAGGGATGATGATTAATATTAAAATGTTCGAAAAAATTGTGTAATTACAAAGATGACATAGTAAACATGAGAGAATCGAAAAAAAAACATGTAAAAAAATCGATGTTAATAGGAATAAGCTACACGCTTTAAATGTTTTTGGAGAGGATTATTCCCGTCCTTGTCGCCCGGTACAGAAAATGTATGGCGCTAGTATGAAGTTACATAGTCGTGACGCCAGTTCACTTATTTTCAAACGTTTATTACTTGGTGGTTTTTAAAGTTTTCACACTTTTTATAATAATATTTGCACTATTTGGAAACAATTTTTTTTTCAGTTTAAAATAAATTGTCATCATACATATTGGGCAGAGTTGTATAATTATAGTTGGTACGTATACATTTCACCAGTAACATATAAGCCTTTATTGTTAATTGCAGGTCATTAAGACTTAATACTGCTATTGAGGAATTTCCTAATTTAAACAACAATAAACACTTTACCCGGCCGAAGATGATTCCGTCAGCAGTAATTCACTTTCAAGCTCCGACCACTAATTATAATAAAAAATCATTTATATCTCTCATAAAGGTAAAATTTTCGGTTCGGTCATAAATAACAGCAAGGTAACCCTTGTGAGGAACAGGAGTCTATACTGGGATCGAGACCTGCATGTAGATTCTGTAAAAATCTCACCGTGAAGACTTGCGTGGAGTGAGCTGTCAGTGTCATCCCGTCTTAGTCAATCCCTAGCATCAGTGGCACCGACAGCTCATTCCACGCTCACTTCACCTAAATTTTCACGGTGATATCACGGTTACAGAATAGCACAACTGTATAATAAAACAATAACAAAGTAATGGACAAAATTACAAAACTTTTTAAATGCTGAATACGAGGCCTTTGCCTACTTTGTATGTGTGTAATTTATGTAAATTTTTTGTAATGTGCGTTTTGTTTGTGCAGAATAAACATTTTTTTTAATTTTTTTTATAACAGATCCCAGCCTCTTACGCTCTGATAATCGATGAATTGTCTGTGTATTTTAAGAGAGTGTGAGCCCGTTTCACAAATGAGAATAGTTACACAAATATGCCAAATATCAAACTCCATTCAGTAACACACTATTTATCGTTGACTGCCTTGATGGTCCCCTTCTATAATTAGAACTAGAAGATTAATTCATTTAAAATTCTAACGTCCATGAAAGTATGTTTTGTGTCAATTAGTCGCAGATGTCATTTGTGTACGCACGACTACATAAAGCGATACATTTCCAGTATTAGATGAGTTCTAATTGTACGAAAAGCCAGGTCAGCTGAAACTGGAAATGTAGGTTTAGCTTGATATGTCGTCGTGTGCACGTCAAAGTTTTCGACGTTTCTCAAAGTGTGGAAGCAGCATTAGACATTCACAATACCACAGCTCGTAGTGTTATTGACACAATATAATATCTGGTTTCGCACGCAAATTATACAATGTATTGAATATTTCAATTACTGTGTAAACATACATGCTTACTAAACGCTTTGTTGCTGTCACACACACGACACGAGTCACGGTCATCAATTTCAATTGAAAGCGATGTTCTTTCGAGGAGATGTTTTTCTTTTATTTTAAATTCGGAACTCAAACATTTGACGATCGGTATCAATCTTTGACAAAAATCACAGAGTAGAGAAAAACAGTGTGTTTGGATGTACTTGGTTTCAATCATTTGTATTATGGCGTCCAAAAATCAACTAAGCTGCAGGTTTGTTTAGAGAAAATATTTATTTTAGTTAATGAGGACTTTGTTCTTCTTTTCCCAGATCGTACAAGGTCAAATAAAAATAACTGGCAAAACTTCACGGACGTAAGTAACTGCAAAATAAAATAATCCGCTGCCCCAAACATTTGGGACAATTAGGTATTAAAGTTTTGTATGGGACAGACGGAGTACAGTGGTGGCCCGATGGTAACTACCACGAGTAACGAGTTGTAGGTCGTAGGTTCGAACCCAGACAGGCGCTTTCCTAAAATAAATAAATAAAATTCGTAGACATGTCACATCTACCAACCCACACTAGGCCCACGCAGTGGATTACAGCCCACTCCCTCTCATAGAGAGGCGGCCTGTGTCCTAGCAGTGGGAACATAATAGGCTGATTATGCATGGGACATATTTTTTTGCGATTACGTTGTTGGTCGAATGGAAAAAGTTATACAGTTTGATGGTCTGTACCACACACTTAAATATGTCCACATATTTCTGATATACGCTGTATATCAAACCATTATTGCTGAATCATTTTCTTTAATGTTTGTATAGTGTTTTAATAGATAACCTTTTTATTTAATAATAGTAAGTTTATAGCTAAATAATTAAAAATGATCACAATATTAAACTAAATTAACAAACAAACTATTAAATTATAATAACCTAACCTGATAAAAACGATTAACAAACAAAAATATGTCGTCGAAATATTCCTGTACCCAAGAGACAGGTCGCATTGCCACGTTCTATGGCAATGCTTAACCTTGGCCAAGATAAAAGTCAGCCCTTGGGATACGGCAAGTGACAACCAAATTTTTGGAGATTTTGTTGAACAAACCATGAGTACTCGGACCCCACGGCCCAAAAGTTTCCATCCCAAACGGCCCGAAAATATAATTGTGTTATAGTACGAGTAGTTACTAGATTAGTAGAATCTGTTGGAAACATAGTACAGATGGCTATGATAACGTCATCACTGGGCGTGGATAGCCAGAATTTCCCAACGGAGCATCACTAATAGATCATTGTTAACATTTACCGCACCTTTAAAGCTTCGTGTAAGCCTTTATAATTCACTCTTTGTTAGGTCATCATAAAATAACATCACGCCTGTGTTAGGAGGGTTGGGCAAAGGTGTACCTAATAATACAGCCACATCCAGCCAGTTATGTTTAAGTCCCATGTATCAGGGGGCGAGCCTATTGCCATCAACGGGGCACAAATCCAGAGTTGGGCTGCTACTGAGAAATTCCTGATGAAAAAACCTAATAACACTTTGCCCGACCTAGAAATCGAAACCGTCCCGGCCACCGTAGGCGCGGGCTAGCGGACGGCGAGCAATGGGTAGCTCGCCGTCCGGTAAGGCCCACGCCCGGGTCGACGGCGCGTCGTGTTCCACGCGCGCCTCAATGAGATGTCAGCAGTTATTGACGGGGTCCATTAGGGCCGATGCCTGCCAGGGTCGCGGGTTTTTCGAAAGAGATACCGTGGCCCTGGCACAGGCAACTGAAGGAACCACTTTTTTAAGACACTAAAAGTCTGCCCTTCTGCTCCACCCAGAGCATTTGAGGTTTTCCCACCCAAAAAATAAAAAGAATCTAAACCGTCCTGTGTACGATTCCCAGGTCGGGCTCACGTTCTCAAAATGCACTGATGGCAAAAACACAAACACAAAACGCACAATATTAATCTTAATAATTTTATTCATATAATTAGCTGACGCCGCAAACGTTGTTTTGCATCTGTTTTTTTTTCAAAAATAGATGTTGGCCGATTCTCAGACCTACCCGATCATCCATCATCCACAGCCTGACTTCACCCACTGCTGAGCATAGGCCTCTCTTTTCTTGTGCCAATCTCCACGCTTCCGTGCCAGCCTCATCCAGGTTCTACCCGCGATGCCAACAATATCGTCAGCCCATCTCGCCGCCGGACGACCGATATTTCGTCTTCCAGTCCTTGGACGCCACTCAGTCACTGCCTTACTCCACCTGCCATCACTGCGCCTTGCCAGGTGTCCTGACCAATTCCATTTGAGTTCCATAACTCGTTTTCCGATATCAAAAACCTTCATACGGTTTCGGATCTCGATGTTTGGAACTCGGTCTATGAGCTTTATACCACGCATGGAACGCTCCATGGCTCTCTGTGCAACTCTCATCCTGTACACAGCCTCCTGCGTGAGCGTCCACGTCTCAGCACCATATGTCATGGTGGGCAGAACACACTGGTTATAGAGGCGGGACTTCAGACATTGTGGAATTTTAACAGATTTCAGAATGTCGTCGAGTTTGCTGAATGCGGCCCACCCAAGCTGTATTCTTCTCGATATCTCTGTTTCTTGATGCTCTTTGCCAAATGAAAGAATATGGCCAAGATAGACATACTGGTCAACCATTTCCAACGTTTCATTTCCAACTTTAATAGGAGGATTTGAATTGCTTAAGATGTTTGCCATAACCTTCGTCTTGGCCATATTCATCCCAAGTCCTACCATAAAAGAAGCATCGTAAAGGTTCTGAAGCATTTTTTGAAGATCATTGAAATTTTTAAGCGGAAAGCACAAGGTCATCTGCAAATCGTAAGTGGGACATGTAGGCACCATTGATGTTAACACCGCAATAGTCCCAAGCTAAGCTTTTCGCGATGTCTTCTAGGACTGCTGTGAAAAGATTCGGTGAAATGGTGTCCCCCTGTCTCACTCCCCGCCTGATCGGTACTGGTTTAGATAGGGTATGCATGCGGACCTGTAGAGTGGCCTACGTGTAAAGTTCCCGCAGCACATCCACGTAACGGGAATCTATGTGACATCGATGAACAGCGTGGAACACGGCCCAATGCTCAACACTGTCGAAGGCCTTCTCGTAATCGACGAAAGCCATGCACAGGGGACGGTTATACTCTTGGCACTTCTCCATCAGTTGCTTTACCGTGTGAATATGGTCGATGGTCGAATATCCGCTGCGGAAGCCGGCCTGCTCGATGGGCTGGGCTTCATCAAGCTCACGGGTAAGGCAATTATTGAGGATTTTGGCGAATAGCTTGTATATCTGAGAGAGGAGGCTAATGGGACGGTAGTTCGTTAATTTTGAAATGTCACCTTTTTGTGAATGATGGTCACTATAGAGTTCTTCCATTGTTCTGGAGTACGGACATCATACATTACCCTATTAAAAAGTTCCACGAGGACCTTTTGAACTGGTTCACCACCTGCTCGCAGTAGTTCAACAGTGATTCCATCTTCACCAGGAGACTTTTCTGTTTTCATGTCGTGAAGTGCTTTTATAACCTCACATGGTAAAATAGGTTTTCGAGTTTTATGTTCAATAGAGGGTGCTCTAGGAACGTCTTCGTCAGAAAGTAGTTCTGCAGATTTCGATGTATATAGTTCCTCGTAGAATTTCTCAACAATAGATACATCTGAGTCCGGTCGGTCACCACTTTATCGTTGTCATCTTTGAGCTTAGTGATCTGTTTGGAACCTATGCAAGTTTTCCTTCTAAACACTTTTGGGCCTTTGTACGATTTTATTGTAATAATGATTGTATCAGTGTTATACTGTCTAAAATCTTTCCGTATTGACTTTTTTATTTGTTTATTTATCTTATCTATGTCTTTTATATCTATTGCAGTATGAAAAGTCATGTCTCTTCTCTGTTTTATTAAGTCTAAAGTTTCGGGCGACAACTTTTTATGTTTCTTTTGAACTCCACCTAGGTGTTTTTTAGCTACTTCGGTCAAAGCTCCACACAATAGATTTATTAATGTCGTCTACATCTAGGTTTTCCTCTTCAAGTCCTTCAAATCTGTTCTTTAATTCTGCTTGGAAAGTGTCTTGCAAGAAAGCGATTTCATGCGTCTCGTACCTCCTTGTGGATGTTATCATCTTAGTTCGTTCACACTTCAAGTCAAACCTAAATTCAGCTCTTACCAGCCTATGGTCACTCCCCGCATTGAAACGAGAGAGAACCGAGACATCCGTTACAACGTATTTATGTGAGCTGATTATATAATCTATCTCACTCTTGGTATTACCATCTGGGCTTACCCAAGTCCACTTTCTGGGCGCTCTTTTCTGGAAAAAGGTGTTCATCGCGTATAGTTTGTTATGTTCTAGAAAGTTGACTAGGGTTTGTCCTCTTTTGTTGCGTAAGCCAAGACCAAAATTGCCAACAGATTTTTCGTTATTTAACGGTTGGCCGATTCTGGCGTTGAAATCGCCAATTACGGTAGAGAAGTGACATGGTGTGTCGTTGAGGGCCTTTTCAATGTCGTCATAAAATGTCTCCACTTCTTCGTCACAATGGCTAGACGTTGGAGCGTATACTTGAATTATCTTCATGGAGTATCGTTGGTTAAGTTTAACTATCATAAAGCAAACACGTGTTGATACACTTTTAATGTTTGTCATTACCGGAGCAATAGATCTTCCAATCAGAAATCCAACCCCTCCGTAAGTGGAGTCTTCATGACCCCTATAAAAGAACAAGTTACCTGAAGTTAGTTTAATTAGATCTTCGCCTTTTCTTCTCACCTCAGATAAGCCTATAACATCCCATTTGATGTTTTCTAATTCATTCTGCAATTCTAATAATCGGTCGCCAGGGTCAGGGTCGTTGTGTTGTGACAGCTGGGCGATATCCAGAGATTCTTTGCACCCTCTGCCCCACCGTTACCAGAGCCGCTGTCAGAACTCGGAATAACGGGGCTGCTGGGCACTGAGGGCCATGGTTTATTGACACTATTCATAAAAGAGGGTTTAGCCATCAAACGCCACGCTGGCCAATGCGTCTTGGCGAGTTTTTCGTCAGAGCCTCGTTCGTTATTCAGCAGGAGCACCGCGTGCATGAGAGGTTGACTTGGGTGATCAGATATTATGCCACCCCGTTACCCCCCGATATGCACACATAATTTCATACATTGAAATTATGTGTGCATATCGGACAGAATTTTATATATTAGTAGATTACAAACAATGCTAGGTGGTACTTGTCGGCGCATCATCGCCATTGTTTGTCGAAGTCAGACATATTGGTTTGCACCAATATATCACACAAATACACGATAATAGTGAATTGCAGCAAGATGTTTAAGAGAGTACAAAGAAAATACCTTACCTCAACTCAGGGTGTTTATTCCACGGGCAGCGTATAAAGAATGTGTTTCCATTTTTTTTTTGGGTATGGCATCTCGCAGGTAAACCTGTAAGGTTGTCGTCTGCTTAACCGGACTTGCCTGTGGTGCCCTAATAAATTAAGGCCTCCACCCAGGACTTAAACTTAAATACTAACTAAAACTAAGCGACTACTCTAAGGGCACCCCCTGTGGGGTACAGACCTCGGCTTAGGGCGTCGCTGGAAGAGTAGACTAGCTGGATCAGGATTTACTGGATTTCGGGACGAATTTAAACCTACAGGCTCAGCGGCGCGGGCTGGCTCGAGCAAGGGTCGGGAGGGGTGTGGATTTGGGTGTCGCGGCGGGCTTCGGCGGCGAAAGCGGTAGGACGGCGATCGGGTTTTGGGTTTACTTAGAGAGCTGGTGGCCTTACTACTCTCCTGGAGGAGGGTAGTGGCGTCGTCGGGGGCGATTAAGGTATGCCTTGGTCGGCGAATACTGCTAATGCGGGAGGGAGTGTAGCGGGCGGCCGCTGAGATCAAGGGGTTTGGGTGTTTGATGCCACAGTCGAAGAAACGCTTCGATAAGCGTCTCATGAACTGTTTTATGGTGGGCATTTTAAGGTCTACGTGGAGATCTATATTACGGACATAGTAGGGAGCACCCGTGACCTTTCTGAGGAAACGGTTTTGGAGGGTCTGCATCTTATGGTGATGACGTGGGTGAGCGTGCGCAAATACAACGCAGGCATATATAGGTCATGATGGGACGGATGACTGCGGTATAGATGTGCAGCTTGCATTTAAGTGACAGATTGCAACTGGCTCTCAGAATGAAGTGGAGTCTACCAAGAGCGAAAGCGGCGCGCGCGCGAACCGCCTTAATGTTAAAACTTTAGGTTTTGATCAAGGATCACGCCTAGGTATTTGGCTTGCTTCTGCCAAGGGATTGGCTAGCCGTCCATAGGGATTGGCTGGGAAGGGGGGTGGGACTCGACGACGTCTCGAGAAGAGAACCGCCTGACTCTTATCAGGGTTGACCTCGATTCTTCATTTCCGGAACCAAGCGCCTAAGACGTTTGCGGAGGTTTGGAGAGTACGAGCTATAGCATTGGGACAATGACCGGTATAGTAAACCGCAGTGTCGTCGGCGAAGAGAGCCAACTGAGCCTTTTTACTCTGCGGGATATCGCTGGTAAACAGCGTGAAGATGAGATGAGATAGTACGGAACCCTGAGGGACACCGGCGCGAATAGGATGAGGGAACGAGAGTGCTCCCTCGATGCGATAGCGAAAGGTGCGATTCGACAAAAAGTCTCGTAAGATGAGCACGAGACGATCTGGCACTCCTAGTTGGTAAAGCTTGTTTATCAAGCCGTTGTGCCAGACTTTGTCGAAGGCTTTTGCTATGTCGAAGAATAGCACACCCGTCGTCGCGTTACGCTGCAGACCAGCGCATAAGTACTCTACGATACGGTTGACCTGTTGGGTGCTCGAGTGTTGGCTTCGGAAACCAAAACTGCTCGTTGGGTATGCGGCTCTTTGCTGGACGGTAGCTGGAGGGCACAGACATTGGCTTGCCTGGCTTTGGGATAACGATGACGGTGGCTTCTTTCCATGCTTGTGGGAAGATGTTGTTGCTCAAGGCGCCATTGAAGATGGCGGTCATAAGCATTATTTGCGGGGCAGGAAAGAGTTTGTATACCTTATTGGTAATACCACACGAACCGGGGGCCTTACGAGCTTGGAGCCCTTTAATGATGTCGTGCACTTCGTCTGGAGTGACGGGAGGCAGAGGATCATCAGGGTCTTCGACGGGAGGGAGGGAGGCTCTCCGTTCGACTTCAGCGTCGACCTTGTTCAGGTGAGACTGATCTACTGGTTGAGAGCTGGGAGAACATTGGGACTCTAGGCTGTCAGCACGACATTCAGCCTTATCGGGACTGTCGAAAGCGACACTCTTGTCTGGGCGGATGAGTGTGTTTCCATTCGTATTACAACGGTTTTTATACACAAAATTACCGCCAAACTTAACTGCGAATCTTTACCGCCAATTAGAATTTATATAAATCAAGCGGGTATGTCAAAATAATACCTAAACATTTTAAATCATTCAAACGGATGTGTCAACACACATCCTGAATAATATTAACTCAAAAGAAATTACATTTTTTACAATTCAAGCGGATGTGTCAAGATAAATTCTTAATCCCAACAAACTAAAATAAAGTCAACCGGAAAAGCACAATATTTTAAATAAATCAAAATAAAAACTCAGCATTTCAATAGTTTCTTTAACATAAATAAATCAAGGAAGTAGCTCAAATAGAAACTAACATAAATTCAACCGGAAACAACATTTTTTTCAATAAATCAAAACAAAAACTTAGCATAGACTTAACCGGAAATACAAGTATTAATTTAATAAATAACATGGAAGTCAGATTGAGTACAAAATAATCGAAGACAATTTAAAATTAAAATCAAATAATGGTTTGGCGCCCATATACTCGTATAACGAACACTAAATGACTGAAGTCAATGATCGCAACCGTTATTAAATCGATAGTGTTTCAAATATTTGTCCGCGAGTTTTTATCAACTGCGTTCGAACAACAATTAGAGTTCTTTTTTTAATCTTAAATCAAACTAAGAATTTATTTGTCCTGTTAACTCGGGGTCTCTGATAACAAAAAATCTGTTACGGTGAGGATTATGATTGTGTAGTTTTTGCAGTAATGGACGAACTGTGTCGTCTAATATGTGGTCTGCGAGGTTTGGCTCTTCCTCATCATCCTCACTTGTATCCCCACGTTTTTTTAAGTGAAGGTCATAACAACACATTCATCGTTAGGATTTCCTTCACCATTAAGACAAGATTTGCGCAAACTGTTCGACAAATACATCCCCACATCTCCAACGTGATTGACTCGATCCTTTTTGAAATCTTCTGCATTAAATGATGGATAGTTATTCAGGTTATTCGACAAAATACCTAGGTCGGCTATTTTCTTTGATACATCTTTTAGATCTGGACTGCGACCTCCGATCGCCTGAAAATCATGAAAAGTTTTTAGATAGAATAAGTACAACTATCTGGGAAATTAATGATTAAGCAAATTGACACCCTACGTCAATTTTCCGTGTTATATGCATTTCATACCGCTATCAAAGAAATACACTTCTGATTTGAATATCCTAACTTCATTAATATTATGTAAGTAAGTTTTGTTTGTTTGTTACACTTTCACGCCAAAACGGCTTAACGGATTTGTAACAAAATTGGCACACAGATAGACCATGACCTGAGTAAGGACATAGGCTATTTTTCATCCTGGATCGCAGATGAATTCGCAGGCAACAGCTAGGACAATTTAAGTTGGTAGTAAATTTGCCTGACTTTAAAACCTCAGTCCCTTTTCGTTCTCTCCGGCAGCCGGATAGTAGGCACAATAAATTCTGACGGTATCTAAATGTAATAACTTTCAAACTAACCTAACTACACAAAACTTCGTTACTGGGCTATTCGGGAGTCGTAAAGTGTGAAAGGCACTTAGAGCTTGAGCTCTTGTATAACACACTCATATCATACATTTTGTCATAAAATTTAACTTTATGTAATTTTTTATTCTTTGATATGTATAGAATAAAAACTATTTTTTTATTTTTATTCTGTATGTTTATAAGATTTCTCAGACTATACGTATACAACATGTCCCAAAATTCAACGATAAGCCAACACCGGAGGATAGACCTGCCCCGGACTAATCGGGGAAAAAAAGAAAAAAAAAATATCCCAATTACATTTTAAGTTATATAAAAAAAAAAAAATCTTCAGAAATTGAGACCGTTTACGATATTTTTCACTACCATGACCACAATTTTTTAAATATTTGTTTCTTTTTTTTATAGGCAACCTGAATAGCACTGCTATCTACCACAGTTCTTAAAAATCCAGAATAACTCTTGTTTTATCACGAAAATTAATGAAACTTGTTTTATTCCCTAAATTTTCTGAAGACTTTTAACCAACTTTAACTTATCGTGGTGCAAAAAAAAAGTATGAACACTAGTATGGCAAGTTTTTTTTTAACTTGACGGAACTAACCAACATTCCAAAATGGTATAATACTCTAGGAAAACAAGTTATAAAAAAAGCAAACCACCCTCCGAAAACGCACATTAATAAACACTCGATAATCAGGATACGAGTATCTTCGAGCATTTGGGTATCTTTCTCGATACAGTCTGCTAGCAGCGTTAGCGTTACATCGGCATTCTCCATAGATTAAATGCATATTAGCGTATTCCTGTGGTGTGTACGGTTGCGGCATGTTAAACGCCAAACAGTCCAAAATGCGCCAGAACTCTAAATCACAGTGCAATCAGCAGTGCTATTCAGGTTGCCTATAAGAAAAAAAAAACAAACATTAAAAAAATGTGGTCATGGTAATGAAAAATATCATAAACGGTCTCAACTTCTGAAGTTTTTTTTTTTATATCTTAAAATATAATTGGGATATATATTTTTTTCTTTTTTTCCCCGATTAGTCCGGGGCAGGTCTATCCTCCGGTGTTGGCTTATCGTTGAATTTTGGGACATGTTGTATATACGTTGCTGTCTTTAGGGTGAACTTGCGACAGGCATTCATATGTCATCACTTCTATTTTCTTATTGTTTAATGGTTTAGTATGTGCAGCTGTTTGTGTACAAAATAAATAAATAAATCTAGTATCAGCTTCTTTTGTGACAATATTTTGATTTTCAAGGGTGTCCATGGAGTTTCTTCCCTTGACGATAATTCAAAGTGTTGAGTGAAATGCTTCCAGTTTGAGTTCTTACTCTAACATTTCTATTATTAAAAAAACCGACTCCGTGCTTTGGTATTCTATAGCCTTAATCGTATGATTGTTACCATAATATTAAAAGCCAATAACTACATATGTTTATCTAGTATAAATGATGACGACAGTGCCAAATGTCGCATGTATACACTGTGGATCCGGTTCACTCACCAGCTACTGTCTATTAATCAAAGTAATGTATTGCAGTCAGCAATTTCACGGAGCAATAAGCAGAAGGGGTGTTTTCTTAGTATAAGCTATATTGAACAACATGCAAACGAAGCTATACATAGTGAAGCGCTAATCTGCTACAGTTAAAAAAAATTGTATTTCAACCTGTTTGGACCGCCTCGTTGGTACTGCCTCTTTAGATAGTGGTCGCAAGAGATACTGCTGAGCATGAGGTCCCGGGGTTCGATTCCCATGTCGGGCAAAGTATTATTGGATTTTCTATATCAATTTGTCAGTAGCAGCCTGGAGTCTGGATTTGTGCACGGTTGATGGCAAGTTTCGCCCCCTATTACAAGTGACTTCAACATAACTGGTGAAATATGGGTGTACTATAGGTACACCTCTGTCTCACTCTTCTGGGATTACAGGCGTGTTATGTTATGTTTTGTGAAACCTGTTTGGCTTTCAATGTTTTTTTTTCTGAATTTCAAACTTCGGTTTTGTCGAAAATATGGGTACGAGTATCATTTTTTCCTCTGACTGATGCATCATTGCAGAATTTATTCAACCAACGATGGAAGTATTTTAATCCTATATTCTTTATGTATTTGATCATCTCTGATCTCTAGGTTGTAAACAATGACATAATTATCTCAGCTGTATTCCTGTGAAATTTACATTTGATAATTGGTACGTATTTCGTCAGTTTCTCATTATTGTTTTGTGTGATCCTACTATTGACTCTCGCTCGGTCTATCAAAGATTCTGCTTGTATCTTTAGTCTGATTGTCTATTTATTTATCTGTGGATTACGACTGTTTAATGCAACCGAATTTCGGCTCTCCCGACGGACTAGAAACGTTGTAGACAGCTCGTGACAAACCGACGCAGCACAACGGCGTCGGTTTGTCATCCTGCGTATCAGTGACGTAGCGTGCCTTGGCGGGGCCTCGTATAAAAATTTGTTTGGGGGTCCCTAAGAAGCGTAAAGATTTCTCACTCTCAAAAGAAAAAGAAAAAAGTTTGCATAAAATTAAAAGAAATATTACTTTTTATTTTACTTTTTCCAAAAATTTTACAAACAATTCAACTTATACATACACTCTCCTTGCCTTTTTTTCGGCAAACTGATTTATTAAATCATTTATAGCTGATGATGACTTTAGATTTTCTAAAGTTACTGCCTCTATGGACAACAATAGTGACAGGTCTGACAAGCGTTCATGTAGGGGGCCCCGTATAATTGATATGGCAGAATAAAATACAGCGGTAGCTACGATCCAGCTGCGTGTGCCTCCATCGCCAAGATAGATTTTCCTATTTTTAGGGTTGATAACATTTTAATTTGACTTTGTAATGACCCACGGTTCAATTTAGTGCTTTATACCGTAAAGGGACAGAATTTGACGTGCATAGGCCTTTATTTAAACGATTACAATCGGTTCGAGATAGGTCGTGTACCAAAATATTTACGAACTATTATTATTTCTCCTTCCAGAAACACCCCGTACACATCTACGTACATATACATCACAACTACTAACATACAACCTGTATAGTATAGATATGTCTCTAACACAATATAGATTGAAATATTTTCTACCTTATTAAAACAAAACATAACTCGAGTACATCACTGTTGTAGATTAACCCAACATCAGTGCGGTGCCAGGTTTCTGATACCAGTTCTAATAGACCTGGTAACCGCACTTGATAGAAAAGAATTACGTTCTATTGAAGCCAGGGCTAACCGACCTGATATAAGTTTTTACATAAATCTAGTCATAGTTGACGAGACAATGCTAAAAATATATTTGTCTCTTTTCTATGCCTTTTAGTTCCTAAGATACAGCTCCTGTACCAGCGGTAAATTTGTCATTGTCGCCCCCGCACTAAATTAAAGGTACGTTCCAGGTCTCAAGTATCTGGTAACGCAGTGAATGTGTTAAACATAATCTAAAATCACAAAAAGTACAGCAAAACCAAACATTTAATACTTAACAATTTAGGTCTGAAACAACGTCAATAGGATACCTACGTCATGTATGGATTATACACGACGGGGCTTTTAGTATAGAAATGAAGAAATGTTTTTGACAAGAATTGTAATTTGTGCTAGGTATAAACGCGGGGTTAGGAATAGTACAACAATGTAACAATGGAGGACCAAATGTGCTAGAATTTTATTAATTACATGGGATTTTAATACAGCATGATTGGCTTCTAAATTTATTCGGACACATACCTCTATCTACTTAAATAATTGTGCAGTGAACTTACCTGAATATTAGTCAACGCCAAAAAATATCCCACTACATCCATGATGATCTATTTTGATAAGAAAATAAGATTGAGTATGAAAAAATGTTAAAACGATAAAGTACTGCCTCACTTCGGGCCGTTCACTTCGTACACTCCAATATATTTGGGGGCCGCAACTGTTTCACACTTTTTATTTATAATTAGTAAGCACACAGCTTTGACAAATTGTTCAAGCTGCCTCCTTACAAGTAGAAATGTTTTGAACGAATGTTAATGAGGCCGTGACAATGTGCGCGAATTTAAATGATAATGAACAAGGTGAGTGGTTAACATAACATAAGGCCAAATTTTTGTACACTTAGGTTGCAATAAACGTTTTGGTTTTGAATTTGACATAGGTACCCGTAAGAACAAAGACATTGAAATGTTCCGTAGCGTAAAAGGTTCTTGTGCCAACTACTTTAATGAAACAGGACCTACATACTTGAACTACAAGCCTTACCTTACTAAACCTAATTATGCCTGAAGGCTTTTATTTATGTAATAAGTTTTATATTTTTTTTTTCATTGTTTCTGTTGGTTAGCTGACATATGGCAAATAATTTAATTTGATGTTCTGTGTCTTGTAATAATTATTACTTTGCATACCCAAGTTTTTTCTTGCTGATCAGACATCTGTGCTGCTGGAGAGTTTTCTTGCGCCACTTCTTCTTCCCAGCTAAAGCACTAGGAAGTGGTAAAAGGCGGGCCTTTTGTGTGACTGTCTCATGTAGTTATGACCGTTCGAAAAGTGCGGATTCTCAGGTTAATTTGAAAAAATGACTTTTGATTTGATTCTTGATTGTGATTTTATGGATAGTTATACATTTTGGCCCTCAGAGAAAACAGAAAACATCATTAGGGTTTCGTACCCAAAGTAGTAGTAGTCCTCCGCTGTCCGTCCTGTTTGTCCATCAGCGGGCTGTAGGTATCTCATGAACCATAATAAGTAGACAATTGAAAATTTCACAGAGTGTGTGAAATTCTATTGCCGCTATAACAAATAACAATACAATTCAAATAAATTTAATATTAAAGGGAAATACCGTACAAGAAACGTGTCTTTTGCGGCGTTTTTTGCTTTGTGGTACGGACTGTTTTTCTATACCTACTCCTGGCTTATCCAAGGTCAGACTGCTGCTTTCACACATTTCCATTTAAATTCCGTTCCATTTACCATCAAAGTTTTTTTTTGGATCTGGATATACCCATACATAAACTCACACCTTTTTCCCATGGTGCTAGGCAGAAACTACAAATAAATACTAGTTATGATCCTTTCATAAGTACTCCTTTTGCTTCGTACGTTACGTTCTTATGCGTCCCTTTTTTGTGAGCATAAAATATTGTGTCCCCAAACCATGTCCCTTGTATAACCATTCACACCGTATATGTACCTATGTTGCGTTTGTTATTGTAAACCTAAACTACGTCTATCTTTTCCAATGTCTCTTAACATACTCATTAATCTATGCTTCGTCCACATATTGGTCTAACTTGTTTACCTCGTTCGTATGAATCATAGATTTTATAGAACTTCATACCGTCATGTAACAGGTGTAGGTACTGACAAGGCTTCAAAAACTAACACTCAACACCTTTCAAAGTTTCAGGTAGGGCTGCCGCTATGTCTAAGTTAAGCCGAGCGTTGAGAATCTAACAGAAAGCATCCCAGCGCGCCTAAAAAACCCACTGTTGTATTTTTAACTCTTGGCGCTAAGCAGAGGGTTGGCTTACATTACACATTTCGCCAGTTTTGAACAATTACCGTCATCCGGGCATAAATCCGGACTCCGGGCTGCTACAAAAAAAATCACTTTGCCTGATCTGGGGATAGAATCCATGGCCTAATCGGCTGTCGCGCTTGAGACTATTAAACCAACGAGGCTGAAATACGTCAATCACTTTGATTCGTCACATCAACGCGTCTGTCATTCTTTATTGTTGATGATTATCTTATTGTCGTTGATGCCATATTAGAAGTGTTTTATTGTGAGATGGATTCTACGTAACTACGTATGTAGTAAATACGCCTGGGGTTGTTGAGCGATGGGTAGCATGCTGTCTTGGTCGATTGACACTTCTCTCTGAGCTATTATTTGTTCTAAGTTTATGGCTTAGTCCTTTAGTACGCGTTGTTCTTTCGTCTTCGTTTTAGCACTTTCATGGTCGTTGTCATATACGTATGAACTTCTCGATATTTTGGGTCAGAAACGAACATATTGTTTGCTTTACTATCATTCCAATTTTGAGAATATAATAGTGATAAGTTCAGCGTAGGTACTGGTCCTTTTGAGTACTTAGCTCAGAAGGAATTAACTTTAAGGTCGACGCAGTGTTTTCTTACTAAGTTGATTAAACTTTTATTTCCATTGTGGATACACAGCTTTTATTATTTCATTTTGTGAAGGTTGACGATATGGCTAGACTCCCACGAAACTGCCTTCTAAACGGCGCCTTTTCTCATATAATAAATCATGAAATTATAACAAGAGACATTCACAAGGACACTAAGTAAACAGCCGGAAAGTTAGTACAAGTGCTCACATCAAGTCAATAAAACTTAGGTCTATAGTCTTAAGACCTATTCGTAAGTTGAACAGGTCTTGGGAACATTGTCCGGGCAAGGAATATTGTGAGCAAGTGACCCTCGTAATAATTTATAGGGTGACTTAGCAAAGCGCCAATGTTAACCGTAATGGGGGTCTGGTCCTAATGGCTATGGCCTGTTTGGCAAAATTTTAGATTTTTCGTGGCTTGTGTTTGCTATGTATTCGTTGAAGGAATTTGAAGGAAATGTTTTACTTCTACTAATTGGTATTTATAAAATACTAGTTCGACTTACGAGTTTATTATTTCATCACCTATACTACTTTCTGTAAATTATTTCATCACCACTGCTGTGATGCGAGCTCGGCCTTCATGTCACTCTGCAACGATGCCAGTGTTGTGGTAACTTCGACATGTACACTGTACGAAGTGCCCAGAGCGATTGACACAGCCCGTTGCCGAGAACAACATTCTCACGGATCTGATCATTTCTTCTCGGCTCAGGTAACGTCTTGTCTCCATGGTAACGTTTTATTGAATTGATTCCATTCAGATAAACGGCAGAAATTTTACTGATTTGGCCTCCACCCCGTTGCAAGATTCTAAAGGAATACTATTCCATTTTCAAATAATGAAACTTACTAAAAGTATCCATAGAAGTAACAAATAATTCAATTAACTTGCAAAAACGTGGTTGATTACTAGACACTTTTGATGTGGGTATTTGGGTGTGTCGGAAGCGTTGGGCATCAATTGTGATGAAGGTACTCTTTCGGAATGGTAAAATGGACTCAGGCTGAACTCGACGCCCTGGATAGGGGGGTCCGTACGCTTGACTTGAAATCGAATGCATCAACCACGATCATTGGTAATGAGACTGTCTATGCCGCGAAGGCATGGCAATCACGAGATACGCAGTCTCAGCAGGGAACGTTTCCTTGAAGCTTACGTGGCGATGCATCGAGATTTGCTCCTTAGCTAAAGATAACTGGGTGAGTAAGAAGCTTCACAGACGCTTTATCCGGCCCTACATGAACCAGAAGTAGATCTAGCGTCCGTAGTCTGGCTGCATTTCGGTGACCTCTTTTGGGGTAACCGTTTGTTTTGTCTATGTTATTATGATACTTGTTTACAAGAACAAGTTTGACTGCTGCTTAATGCCACTATTAGCACCTACCGCAAACACTATTTAACCTATTTTTAGTTTTTACAAAATGTATCTTGTTATTTGTGTGTGACTGCCACAACCTGGCTTTTCTTTAGTTCTGGGGCTTAGAACTAGCGTCATGAGATAAGAGACATGGGATAACACATTGGATAATTACTATCTTCGATGAGATTTCTCACGAACTCATTCACTTCAAACCTCCTTAATACTTACTGAGCCTAATTAGTGTAGTGGATTTAAGCGATCGATGTTGTTCTTCCTCTGTATAATTCCCGCGCGCCGGCGTTTCAAAATGATTAAATTATTCTGCATCTCGTTCTGAAATATCGTAAAAGATTGTCGAAGTCCAAATTTACTCAGGCACAACTCGATAGTAGGAACAAAGTAACCTGAAAGCATACAATAATCATATTGGCAGTTCTTCACTAACTGGACGCCTGATGGAAGATATCGCTGCCTAGGTAGACCGCGGCGAACATAACATAGGGTAACAAAACATAAAACATAATTATTCTATTGAATCGATCAGTTGAATCAAATAAAATACGCCATCTTAACTCTTAGCGTCCTCATAACAGTTCACATTCAAATATTTTTATTTGTAGAATACACCTGTATTCTACAAATAAAATATTTAAGATAAACAATAATAATAATAATATATTATATAAAAAAATAATATATTATATAAACAAAAAGTACAGATGACAATAATAATAAAATGAACGCTATCTTGTCTTGCCATCAACGGCGAACTAATCGCCGTTGACGGCAATACATAACATGTTCTAATCATAATTTATTATTGATTAGTAATAAATAAAATAAAACATTCAAAATGAATAAATAAAACTAATCTTAAACAAATTAATACAAAAAATTACATTAATTATTTCAATCAATTATCGTAACAATATTATAAAACAAATTAAAAACATTTAAGAAAAAAAAAAAATTGACACATTTAAATTCCAAACTCAAATGTACTTAATACAAACTAAAAATAAAACACATGTCAATAAATTATAGTTTGTTGTGTGTGCACTCATTGATTGTGTAGTATGCTTTTATATTTTATAAATTAAGAACAACCTTTTTGAAATGATGTACTCGTATGTCAAGATCTTTAACAGATTTTGGAATCTTGTTACATATTTTGGGTGCCGTTCCAAAGAAGTAAATTGTTAATATCGCAATTTGTGCGGAACAGAAGATATCTATTTGTTGCGTTGTCTTGATCTCAATAGCATAACATAGCATGCTCAGCCTATTAAGTTCCCACTGCTGGGACACAGGCCTCCTCTCTGTGATAGGGAGACTCTGTGAGGGGCCCACTGCTGGACCGTTATCCACCACGCGGGCCCAGTGCGGGTTGGTAGATTCGATCGAATTTTTGGTTCTAAGACATGCCGGTTTCCTCACGATGTTTTCCTTCACCGTTTTGAGAGCAGTGGTGATGAAATAATTTACACAATCCTACCACCATCTCTAATCTAAGACACGCTGGTAAGCATTCGCCCCGAGTTTTATCGTTGCTGTATAACTTCTGCATCTCGCATTCCTATCTGTGCCCAGTGGCCTGATGAAAACTGTTGTGGTACCTATTATTATGATCGTAGTATATCGGGATACATGGACTGACGTGAAATATCATGCAGGACATTCGCTACATACGGTTGTGAGGTGGCTGCAGAATAACCTTCTGTCACCTAACTTGGCTAAAACCAACTACATTCCTTTTTCCATTAGTCGCAGGACTAATGCTCCATCTGATTTAAATGTCCTTGTTCATACCTGCTTGGAATCCTCTTCATGTTCATGTTCAGCACTAACTCGTGTTAGTCAAACCAAATACCTGGGTGTACTGATTGATGACGGACTAAAGTGGTACTCTCAAGTTGAAAGTCTAACGTCAAGGGTCAGGAAACTTATTTATATCTTCAAGTCTTTAAGGCAATGCGCTGACTCCAAAACATTTAAAATTGTATATCTTGCACTTTGGCAGTCTGTCATCAGTTATTGCATTCCGGTGTGGGGTGGCACCGCTAAGACTAAACTGCTTCCCCTCAGGAAGCATAGTCAGGTTCACCCTTTAGATCCAAACCACTGGTAAATCCAAATCTGCGTGCCCATCAGCTTCTCACAAAACAGCTTTCGCTAGCCGACAGCTTTATTTAATAAGTTCACTCATTTACAGAAGGGTCAACAAGCATATCCTAATCAGTAATTTAAATAAATACGAACTCAAAACTAAATTACAAAACTGGCTATATAATCTGGACTATTCCCATACAGAAGACATTATTTCTAAAATAATGTAGGCATGTAATAATCATTATTATTCTACAAGGACGGATACAGAAACACTTGCAACATCACACGAACAGTCCTTACTCGACTACACACACGCTCCCACACACCCCACACACACACACCCACAGACATCCTACCACTAAACATCCCCCCCCCCCCTCTCATACACCACACTACATCGCTCAGACCCTCACAGCTATCGCCCCCTTTACACATATACATAACACACAAATAAATAAAGGTTTCTTTTGTACACGAAGTTACAGTAGAACACTGACTCCTAGGTCACAAGGGTTTTCCTAGTTTAGGAGACAGGGTATTAAACTATTTGTGCAGCCTTTTCCCAAAATACAATGTAGGTTTCTTTGAAATGTATTGGTATATGGTGATATATGACAAGTTAAGGGATAAGTCAATCAAACTAAATATATGCTATTGGAAATTATAAAGATTTTTAGGTACTGGTATGGTCACTAGGTGAACTGTGCGCGTTGGGCTGAGGCCAATTCTGATGACTATAGGTTAGAGTGTGGGGTCAGACAGGGTGGTTTTACTTCTCCGATATTGTTTAACCAATACATAAATGGAATCATTAGTGAGCACAGTAGCTTGCAGGCCGGCTGTTATATAGATGGAGTAGCTTTTAATAATATCAAATTCCTCAGAAAGTTTTCCTCCCATTAGATTAACAGGTAATACCTTGAACCGTGTTCAACATTTTCAATATCTTGGTCATATTGTAACCGCGGGCACCAAAGATGATCTGGACGTAGAAAGGGAACGAAGAGAACATATAAATCTGTTTAAATACGTAACTTAAATAACTAAAAAGAGAATATAGTGGAATCCGTTCATAATGACATCGAAGGGAAATAACAAATACGTCATACTAAGCGGACGTCTTAAAAAGCATTTTGTAGAAAATAAACAATCTCCTATTTATCCAAAATAGAGATAAATAAAAATAAAAATTGTACGTAGTACACGATGCATATGTATTTTTTTTCAATTTGTACATAAGAAATCAGTAATGCTTTTTTGCTTTCGTTTTTTACTTATATTGTAACAATAGTCTCTAATACCTTTGTGCAAAGAAGACATCGCCATCGTCAAATTATCATTTTAAATATTGCTATGTTTCAGATATCAACAACAAACAATGCGTGACCTTCAACTATCAATAAACCCCTTTTTTTTGGGTGGCAAATCATCAAATGACTTTTCCCGCTCTGGGTGGTGCGGGAGGGCGTGTCAGACTTTTACTGACTAAAACCCACCCGTGTTCCTTCAATTGCCTGTACCAGGGCCACGGTTACTCTTTCGAATTACCTGCGACCCTGAGGCGTCGGCCCTATCGGACGCTGTCATTTCGTGTTGACATCTCTTTGAGGCGCGCTTGGAACACGACGCGCCGTCGACCCGGGCCTGGTCCCTACCGGACGGCGAGCTACCCATTGCTCGTCGTCCGCAAGCCCGCGCCTACGGTGGCCGGGAGGCTGCAGGCGACTCCCGAGGCCCAGGGCTTCTCCTGCGGCGACTAGGGGCGTGAAGGCGCAAGGCTCCCTCCCTCACGCGCTCCGTCTCCTCCTTCGCAAGCATTACGGCTTCGCAGAAGGAGGTGACGGCTTTCCATTCCCTCTCGCTCCGTACCATGGCCTGGACAAGGGCCGGACGCGAGAGATCGCCTCCGCGAGGACACTGCGGTGCTCCGCCCAAGCTGGGCAGTCCTCCACCGTATGCTCCACTGTGTCCTCCGGGCGATCCACACAAGGGTGACACCCGGGCGTTTCCTCCCGCCTTATTCGAATCAGGAACCTCCCGAAACAACCATGTCCGGTGAGGACCTGTGTCAGGCGGAAGGTGAGGACGCCGTGGTGCCTCTCCAACCACTCCTCAAAAAGGGGACTTACCGCCGCTAGTGTGGCGTGCCCACCACTGGGATCAATTACCCCCTGAGCTTGAGACTCAAAACAAAAACATGCACGCGCTGAACGTCGTGACTCTCCCGAAGGTGTTAGAAATCATGTAGGTCACTATAACCAGACAACATTTATTAAAAATGGGTCTCAATAAGCGACATGTCACTATAAGCGATTGTATGTCATTATAAGCGATTGTATGTCATTATAAGTCATTATATCCGACTTTATTATAAAAAAAAATATTTGAAAACCAAACTTTGCTGTGTAATTACTTCATAATAAGTGGTTGGTCATTTAAGGCGGAGTCATAACAAATGGATTCTACTGTGCTTATAAACACATTATAAACAAAAATGCTAAGTCAATAATAACTCAAGACTTTAATCAGTTTTATTCCTATTTATGCAATTTAGTACCTAATAACTATAACATCGTTACTATCAATACTCAATTATTAAGGGGCCGACGAACAACGCACGTAATAGCAATTCGAGGCCAGTACAAAATTCCTTCGGAATATTGCTATCTCTGTTTGACAAAAGAAGGGAGCGAGGGACGCGGTGCGCAGCCGTGACTGTGTGAGTCTATCAGTAATTAGGTATGTTCATGATTTGCTTTGTTTTTGTTGATGTCTTTGGGGTATCTCAACTTATAAGAATATTTCGAAATCTAGGCCTTGTAGAGAAAATTAAGAAAAGTGCCTATATGCTGTTGGTGTTCTTGAATAAATTATATAAGGTACTACTTATGGTACTTATATATCGTCATCGCGTGCGGTCTTAGGGGGAACCGGCCGACGTTGTACGTCGAGTAAATACAAATTAAAGGGATATTGTATTTGTTTTAATAAAATTTTAAGCCTGTATAAGTTAAATAAAACCCTTGATCTCCTCTTTTAAAAAAACTAAGGCTTCTTCTGTCTTATTTATGTACTTTTTACTTTTACTAAACTTAAAAATTGTTACTTAATGTATTAATAATGAATACAAGTCAAATAATAAAAGTGGCAAATAAATTTTTGTCCAATAAGTTTTACAATGACAACGTCCTGAGCTAAGAACAATAAAAATAAAGGATTTTGAATGAAAATATCGGGATAGGCCCCCATCATCGATAATTATTACACTTGCACTTTGTAAGAAGGCGTGGATTGTCGGGCGATGAAAATAGAGACACTAGTTATAGCACAATCACTTTATTTCACTCACAATTTCTTATAAAATAATCACCATGAAATAACCTGAAGGCAGAGGTCCGACAAAATGAAAGTATGAAATATAGCAGTAACCAACTTTTTTATTCCAACCGCTTGTTAATTAATTAAATGGATCGCTATAATAGCTCTAGGCGCTACAGCAGGTGCACCGGGCCGAACCTGCCACAAGAATGATCTCCCCACTCGCTGCGCACTAGCTTACATTAAGTTGCTTGAGAAGTAGGGAGACGAACGTCCCGCTTTGCACAGCGTAACTCGGCCCGTTGCACTTGCTGTTAACAAAGGTGACTCCGACACGACCATACTGACGTGCGGACGTCCTCGTACTTGTAGTCTCATCAAGCATTGTCTAAAAAGACATAACGTTATCATTAATGCTCGTTCATCCTGACTAGCAATCTGATCGCAGTCATCCCTACTGACTGTGCAACTAACTATGGACCGCTCGATATTGAGCCTTCCGGACTTTTACTAGTAATCTGGTCCGGTTCAGCCCTGCAGAGTTATAATCTTCTGGCCCGGTCTAGCGACCCTTCAGAATCATAACCGCCTGGATCGGTCTAACGACCTTTCAGAATTATAACCTCCTAGTCCGGTCTAACGACCCTACAGAGTTATAATCTCCTGGTCCGGTTTATAGCAAACCGTTCAGGATTGTTACTTCTTGGTCCGGTCATGGACGACCCTTTTTTTTGTCCCTTTTTTGTCTCCTTTTTCTCTCTTTTTTGTTTCTCATTTGTCTCTTTTTTGTCTGTTGTTAGTCCGGACTAAAATGGTCCCTGTAGATTGTATAATCAAATGCATTAAAGTACTTGTCTCAACAATCCACACATGCTATGCCCATTGGCAGTTTCACTACCACCAAAGTCATTTACTTTAGAGCCTATAACAAAAAAAAACTTTTTTAATCTTAAGAATAGACTCGACTTAGTCACTCCACCGAATGCGTAGTACGCCTGTGCGATGCCAACCGAGTCTCATGCCAAACAGCCAGCAAAATGTCACTTCAATGTGCATAAGCATTCAGTGTTGTGTCAGAGTGTCATGTCATTGAATGTGTCGTAGCAGACACATTCACTCTAAAGTTCAGGCGACGGGCGTATACTGTGTTTACAGATTGTAGCTCCCTCAAGGCCATCTAGTTCAGTGATCGGCCTCGCTCCAGGTGCTCACGTGCGGTGGGCCCTTTTGCGGGTCTATGACTTCGGTTGAATCCATGGGCCGTGGAGTGGCATAGAGCATGCAGATTTTCAGTCCCCGAAATCAAATTACGGAGTTGGTGCATGGTCCCGTCCAATGGGCTATCAGGAAAAATTGTTCAGTTTGTTAAATTGCATCTGCGTGGGCTTTCATTGGTGGGGCTGCCGCGACTCTAGATCCATATGAGATCATGGATCTAGAGTCGCGTGGCGATGGGCGTAGCAGTCAGGCTGTGGCTCACACTTGCGACGTTCGTGGGTTAGTATAGTGTAGGAGAATTGAACGTGGTAAGTGTGTATTTTGGCTTCCATTAGTCCCGGAGTCACTAACATGGACTTTTATAAGTCGTATTCACACAGAGGTTGGATTCCATGGTGCGGATGAAGCCCTTGCTGGGGTTTGTGAGCAATTCTGGTTCCCTGAGATGGCTAGGTGGGTGCGAAATGAAGTCCTGCATTGTGTGCTGGGCCTCAAGGGATTGTTACGGGGACTCTATCCTATGCTTAGGGTTTCTGCACAATGGCATACTGTACATATAGACATCGCGGGTAAGTTGGGTGGAGGAATCCCTTATTCTTGTCATTGTTGACTCTTTCACTAAATGCGTCCTTCTCGAGTGCACTTCTTAGTTGGATGCAGCTGGTGCAGATGAAGCACTAAAGGAGGCTGTCTGTCTTTTCCGTGCGACTTCCCGGATCATTTCGGATCGGGGTGGGTGTTGTATTGGCGCAGACAGAGCAATTTTATGGTGATAGTGGTGTAGAGTTGCACCTTGTTGCTAACGGTTCTGGCAGGGCAGGTGTTCGGGTAGAGAGAGTTATGAGGACATTGGGGTGCTTACTTGTTATAATCGAAAGTGAATCTGGTGGGACCAGGCGCGGCGAGCTTCTCGAAGTGCAGCTAGCGACGGATGGTGCAAGGTCTAGGGTACACACCAACAGAACTTGTGTTTGGCACTCGGGCGCGGTTTTTAAGTGTGGCTTTATATTCTGAGTCTGGGTTTCGGTTAGATTTGGGTGGAATTCGTAAGATAGCATCCGAAAATATTGGGACAGTTGCTGCGTCACAGTGGGAAAATGAGACCGTTCTACAGTGGCGATTCCTACTTCATTGAATGTGACAGGGGGGTTCGACTGGGCTTCGCAGGGAGTATAGACTTCCCTTTGTTGTGTGTCTAATAGAGAATACAAATATTTATAGCATTTTCGTGCAATGCCCAAGGGATGTGAGGGCTTGGTGGATTTAGCTACCACCTTGACTGGTATCTTGAAGGAGGCCGAGGTGGCGGCAGTCCGCGATTGACGAGTTGAGTGGGCGTCATCGGGTGGTTTCAGTAATGCTTTGTCTATTTGTAGTTCACGTACGTTATCCGCCAGCTCTGGAAACCTCTCGGCCTCGGAGAGTGAAGAAACGTAATTTAACGTAACATTGGTACTAATCTGTGAGATAAAGTAACTGTGTGAGGATACTGTAAGGAACCGACTCATGCGGGCTGACGTCCTATGGTGTGTGTTATTGGGTAGTCTAAAGAACTGGCTTATGCAGACCGATGTTCTGGGTCATATTATAAAATGATCGTATAGTCTGAGAGGCTATGAGATCAATGGAGATATGTGTGGTACAAGTGAGTGATCGGAGAGATGCTGATTGGTTGCCCGGTCCATGTTATCTGGAGAGATAACTGGTTGAAGTGACGCCTATTTAAGTTGTCCGGCTCAGCTCCTAAAGGTTGATTATGTGGGTTATAAAACGTTGTAATGTATGTCACTGATGGACGAGCGTACAAAGTAATGTATCTACTAGTTTTATTCTCTTTACAGAAAATTGGGCCCGCGGTGACTTAAGGGGATGGAGACGTCGAGTTGTTGGTGTTGAGCGATCTGTAGGTCTACAGATCGCTCAAAATAAATTTATTAAACTATTATTTCACTATGATTACCTTACATCTACAGTTAAAATTTACAGGGAAACGAAACTCATGAATATTAAACAAATTCATGCATGTTGTACCAGCATACTTATAAGAAAAATTCTAAGTAAGTCCATTCACATAAAAATACATCAGATACACAATCGCAGCAGTCGAAGGAATGATCACATTTTACTAGCGCGAGTGCGCACAGTCAATGGCGAGAGAACAATTATTTTTCCGGGAGTGCAACAATATAATAAGCTACATATTGAAGTAAATAAGTAATTTAGTCAAGAACACCGACAGCTTATAAAAGGTACATTTAGGAAAGGTATGTATGAAATTACTGCTAGATTTTCTTTACAAGGCCTAGATATCGAAATATTCTTATATGTTGTGATATCGGCATTGTAAAGAAATGTCCAAAAAACGCATAACTTGTCTGTAGATTAATACTTCCGAGTCGTTGTGAATGAATGGTAGGAACTAACTGTAAAGTACAGTACAGCTCATAAAAGCTATCTATCTACTCACACAGACACACACACACGGCTGCGCACGCGTCCCTCGTTCGCAATAACTTCTTCTTTCTTCTTCTGTCAAACAGAGATAGCAATATTCCGAATGAATTTTGTACTCGACTCGAAGTGTTATTACGCGCTTGTTACGTCGGCCCCTTAATGTTTATTAAGAATTTATGGATGTTTCTTTTGTAATAAAATTATTTATAAGTTACATAGAAGGATTTAGTGGCAGTGATCTTGTGTAGATCTTGGATAGGAGCAAGGAATGGGGGATCTAGGATGGATTGTATATTTTGGGGAATGGGTTCTAAAGCTGGGGAATCCTGATATCTATTGCAGCAGCGACAATTTCTGGAGGCTATAAAGAGATAATGAATAAACGTATGTGCGTTATATAAACGTATGTGCTTTATATAATAAATTTAAATAAATTATTCATATCTACTGATATGTTTTTTACTGGTTTTAGGTGTTCGGGACACCTGGCGTACCCTGGCCGAAATATTTTCCCAGTATTAGAATAAATTTTACTTCTATTGCAGTCAAGGGTTTCTCTTTCTCTCCCACTTCCAGTCCGCACAGGAGACACCCGAATGGCAGCAATCCTCCCTTTTTGGCCTTATAGTCTATCCATCACTGGAAAAAAACATTGCTTAATTTAATATTGGTAAAATAATAACATAAACTTAATTAACTTTACAAAATAACATTTAGATAGTTATTTTACTCCAGCCAGCCCAATTTTATGAGCACCATCGCCTTCGGAGTTCAATATTTCCGCAAGCTCTCTCCACGTTCTTTGTAAGTACTCCTTGGCTTGTAGAGCACGATTGTGGGCGGTAGCGATGGCTCTGTTGAATTTAAACATTCCCAGAGCTGACGCAGACTGCATAGCATAAGCATAATCAGCCTATAATGTTCCCACTGCTGGGACACAGGCCTCCTCTCTGTGAGAGGTAGTGGGCTGTAATCCACCACGCGGGCCCAGTGCGGGTTGGACGCAGACTGAATGAATAACAAATACTTAACTGTTTCAAACTGACTTCGTCAACATATTTGGCGTAATATTTTTGCGTACATCACATAGTAATTTGTGACATGACAATCATGACATAAACATTTTGTTCGGATTCATTTTTTACCGCAGGTTATTTTATAAACATTTCGATTGTTTTTCGTACTTTTCAAAGCTAAATATTAAATTTATGTATTTTATGTAAATGACTTCTTCAGTTAATAAATGGAATAAAGACTATACTTCGTAGGTCGATCCGACAAAACGTGTGAAAGAGACAGCGCTACACTAAGACTAAGGCTTGGTTAGATGTATACGAACCATGACAGAATGCATTACAAATTAAGAAAAGATCCGGAAAATACGATCCTTCAAATAACTTATAAAAGATGTCGTAAATGCCTTAAAACATTATTAAAAAACTGAAGCGAGCACATAATAAAAATGAATTGAAAAAGGCCAGAAACAACCCTAAGGCTACTTGGAGGGCAATTAAAGCTAATACCAACTCCATTTCTCAACCGAAATCTCCCAAAAAGCTACTTCAACTCACCCATCCCAAAACATCAGCAAACCGTGTTAACTGCGTTTTCACTGATATAGGCCATAAACTAGCCTCTCAAGTATCTCCTCTCTCAATATATAACCGTATTGTTAGAATCCCTCCACCACCTCCATCTTGCCAGTCTCTCGTCATACTGCCAGTAAATGAAGCACAAGTGGAAAGGCTGATTAGCTCCTTTCGCTCTGATTGTGCCACTGGCTACGACAACATGTCAGCTAAAGTACTGAAACAATCGAGTTCCGTTCTGTCATCACCTATCACGCATATCTTCAATCGTACTATTGATTCTGGTGTATTTCCCAACGTCCTCAAAAAAGCGGTCGTGCACCCCATTGAGTGAGGACAGAGCTAACGAAACAATCTACCGTCCAATCTCTGTACTAAGCTCTTTATCTAAGATCCTCGAAAGGATCCTTAAAAATTGTCTCGTTGAGTTTCTCTTTAAACACAAAATCATTGCAAATAATTAATACGGTTTTAGACCGGGCGTCTCTACGGAGGAAGCTGTAGCTAATCTTTCCAAATTAATCAACAACCTGGACAAAGCAAGAAATTCTACTGTATCTTTCTTAACTTTTCTAAGGTATTCGTGGGAAGTGTTGAAATTCGTGGTGTTGAACTGGTTATTTTTCAAGATTACTTCTCTAATCGTTCTCAACATGTTAAAATCGACTCCACAAACAGTGATGATAGATTTATTGGCTTCTGTGTTCCGCAGGGTAGCATCCTCGGGCCTCCCCTCTTCTTGCTCTACATCAATGATCTGTGTAATGCACGTATTCCAAACTGCGACATATTAACGTATGCCGATGACACATCGTTGATAGTGTATGATACTGACTGGGACAGAGCTAGTTAAAGGCCGAATAAGTCGGAGTGGGTCCCAGAGAATTTTACTTACCCTTAACGTAGCAAAACAAAGTCATTAGATTTTCGGTACCTAATACTTTATCACCTCCACTGGAATCAGGTCAAATTAAACCCCACATTTGCTCAGGTAAGGCACCCAATTGCAGCTGCCCATTTCTGTCTTTGGTACCAGACATAAAGTATTTTGGAGTTTCCATCGACTACAAACTTAACTGGCAGCCCTATGTACAATAATCAGAAATTTTTATATATTTAAAGAACGTAGGCACTCTGCTGATCCCGATCCAGCTTTTATTGTTTACCAGAGCCTTTGCCAGTCAATTATTTTACACTGTATCCCGGTTTGGGATGGAACCTACAAAAACCTCCTTACTTAAAGTTGAAAGAGCCCAAAGGCGATCTTGAAAGTCTTGCACTATAAGTGCAGGGACTTTTAGACCTATGAGCTTTATTCAGATGCCAAAGTATTTACTGTGTGCTGTGTGCTGCGAAAACACTCTACGCTACATCTAGATCTTGAAAAGCTAAAAAGACGCAAAGGCACTCCCGTGTGCGATATAGTCCAATGATTATGCTGTTCAAAGTTTGCCTGCCTACAGTATGCGACAACTAGCTCTCGACTCTATAGTAAAATAAATAAACTTCTCCCCATATATTCACTGTCTCCCCGACACGAGCGCCGCTTTTGAAAGTCTAGACAAGGCAAAATGTCTTGCTCTCAACCAGTAGACCAAGCTCACCTGAACAAGGTCGACAATGAATTCGAACGGAGAGACTGCCTCCCACCCGTCGAATACCCTGATGATCCTCGGCCTCCCGTCACTCCAGACGAAGTGCACGACATCATTGAAGGGCTCCACGCTCTTAAAGCCCCCGGTTCGGACGGTATTACCAATAAGAGATACCAACTCCTTCGTGCCCCGCTAATAATGCTTATAACCGCCATCTTCATCTTCATGGCGCCTTGAGCAACAACATCTTCCCACAAGCGTGGAAAGAAGCAACCGTCATCGGTATCCCAAAGCCAGGCAAGCCAAGCTTGAAAAGCAAGTCAAGCTACCGCATTATTAGCTTACTCAATGCTCTCGACAAAGTCTGGCATAACGGCTTTTTATACAAGCCTTACCAACTAGGAGTGCCAGATCGTCTCGTGCTCATCTTACGAGACTTTTTGTCGAATCGCACCTTCCGCTATCGCATCCAGGGTGCACTCTCGTCCCCTCACCCTATTCGCGCCGGTGTCCCTCATGGTTCCGTTATATCTCCTCTAGTCTTCACGCTGTTCACCAGCGATATCCAAACAAGTAAATTGGCTCAGTTGGCTCTCTTCGCCGATGACACTGCACACTCTCCAAACCTCCGCAAACGTCCTAGGCGCTTGTTTCCGGATATGGAGAATCGAGGTCAACCCCGTTAAGAGTCAGGCGGTTCTCTTCTCGAGACGTCGTCGATTCCTCCTCCCCCTTCTCAGCCCGATCCCTTGGGAGAAACAAGCTAAGTACCTAGGCGTGATCCTAGACCAAAACCTCACCTTTAAGCAGCACATTAAGGCGGTTCGCGCGCGCGCCTCCTTCGCTCATGGTAGACTCCATTTCATACTGACAGCCCGTAGTAAAACACGAACACAAACACTTAAATGCAAGCTGCGCATCTATACCGCAGTCATCCGTCCCATCATGACCTATGCCTGCGTTGTATTTGCGCACGCTCACCCACGTCACCTCCATAAGATGCATACCCTCCAGAACCGTTTCCTCAGAAAGGTCACGAGTGCCCCCTACTATGTCCGCAATATAGATCTCCACGTCTACCTTAAAATGCCAACCAAAACCCAGTTTATGAAACGCTTATGTAAGCGTTTCTTCGACTGCGGCGTAAAACACCCAAATCCCCTGATTTTAGCGGCCGCCCGCTATACTCCCTCCCGCATGAGCAGTATTCACGGACCAAGGCATACCCTAATCGCCCCCGGTGACGGCACTACCCTCTTCCAGAAGAGCAGTATGGCCACCAGCACTTTACACAAGCGCAAAACCCGATCGCCGCGACGCCCAAATCAACGCCCCTCCCGACCCTTGCTCGAGCCAGCCCGGGGCTGAGCCTGTAGCTGTAAATTTGACCCAAAATTACTCAAATCCTGATCCAGCCCGTAGCATCCTCGCAGCCGAGGTCCGTACCCCACAGGGGGTGCCCTTAGCGTGTAGTTTTTAGCTAGTATTTTAAGTTTAAGTCCTGGCTGGAGGCCTTAATTTAAAGATAGGGAGCTATGTGCAGATCCGCCGAGCTGCGTCCTCTGCGGCCAATCCGGTCACCCGGCAAATTACCGGGGCTGTCCGAAAGCGCCAAACCCTCCTCCTCTCCGAAACTCGCGAAACGCGCGAGTGACCGCCAGCACAGGGAAAGCTCCTGGGGGAAGCTTCCCTCCCCGCAAATGCCGGAGCGGCTTAGCCCTCAAAGGCCCTCGCCCTGGGGCGGGCGGAGGGGTCTGTCAGACTCTTACTGACTAAAAACCACCCCGGTGTTCCATCTCACACCTACGCCGGGGTCGCGGGAACACATTATTCTTCCACAACCCCGGCTGGTGCCGGCCCGCTTGCGTGGGCCCCGTCTCGGGCGGGGGGAGTGAGGTGTACTCCCCCCGCAACGGGTCCTGATGTTGGGGGGCGACGGATGTCCCCTAACCTTATGAAATACTTCCGCACCAACAAGGACGTCGATCGTAGACGGAACATAAGAAGTGGGGTAGGCAAGACGCACATTCGTAGGTGAACGAATATTGCGTGTATCAATATAAATATTAGGAACAGATGCTGATACTTTACTCACTGTCAGCAATTGATTTTAATGACACTAAGGGCAGGCGCGGTGTATTCACTCTTAGCTGCTGCTATGGGTTTAGACTCCTCAAGTGTCTCCTGTAAGTCAGCCCTGCTACTGATGAAATTAATGATTGCAGATAATGTAGGAGGTTCCGTAAAAGTGTTTCTGTGCTCTTCCCACTGCCGATTTGTTACGTGGTCGAGCTTACTGGTCATGATGTAAATAACAAGAACATCGACGAAGGCGTTTTGAACTGGTTGACCATGGGTTGGCAAGGCTCTAAGATATTTATTGGTTGTGTCAATTATGTAACGTAGTGAATTAATTGATTCTCTATCTATAGTCTGAACATTAAAGAACATTAAAGAGTGCTTGCACATTTTTGTTGACAAGCAATCTTTTGTTGTCATGCTTCTCACAGAGTAACTTCCAGGCAGCGTCATAGTTTTCTGACCTGAAGTCAAGGTTATCAACAACAAGAGAAGCACTACCCTTTAAGGAAGCACGCGTTTAATGTAATTTATTGATTTTATCCAAAGATGTGTTTTTATGTACCATAGACACAAATGTATACTATATGTAAATTCCAGCCAATCATGATAGCTGCCTGAAAACTTGGGTAACTAAATTTTCGGTAAACGAATTGAATTGTGTTTGTGTGTACTAGTAATACAAGATTCCACCTCGGTTGCGGAGTCCCCCTCAAGAAGTTTTCTTGCGCCGCTAATCAGCTGGCGTGCAGAAACCACCAAACCATAGTACAGCTTCTCTTCTTCGCGATCCGCATATTGCTCGCTGGGGTCATCCACCATCGCTTCTAATTCATCCTGTATGGCATCATATTTCTCATATAAGGTTTAAAATTTATTAAGGCGATATTCTATTTCGATGACTTGTACTTCACTTAACTTTTCGCAAGAATTTGAAATATTCAAATAGGCAGAAAATTGCGTAAGCTTGGCTTTAATTGAAGCTCGCTTCTTTATTAAGCTTTTCATGTCAGCCATGACAATGAAAATTTAGCAGTTGCAGTATGAAACCATAAAGAAGAAGATATTCATAAGGCTAAGGGAAAATAATTACTGATACTTTACGATTAAGTTATGTATTAGTTGTGAAATGGGTACTGGAGCTATAAGCAGTAAGAAATCAGATTGCTATTATAAGACGTTAGGCGTTTCCGATCGAATCTGCTGAGTAATGCTAACCGAATGATGCAATGTTTTCTTCACACAAGATCACTAAAAATTCAATTATATTAATTGAGATAATGAAAAATTATAGATAGTAATTTGTAATAAATACGATTTAGAATAAAAACGTCGTAAATTCTGGAATTGTGATTGGCTCAAATGAATAAAATATTCAAATCACTATTGGGAATGGCTTATTTCAAACTTGGTACTGTTTAGAACAAAAGATATTGTTCAAACAAATTGATAGGCTGAAGATTAAGGAATTACTTATTGATTTGTAACTATTAAATAAGTTGAAATAATTGAAAATGAATCTGGATAGGCAAAATGACTAGGCAAAATGTTGGAACAAAGGAATTGGAACGTTCTCACGATGATGATGAGTCCTGACGACTGTGGCTCCGATGCGTAGATCCTGGGATCTTTCCGTCTTGAAGTCTTCTCGGCTTGAAGTTTCGACGATCTTTTCTATAGGCGTCCGTTGGTTTGAACTTGACGACGGCTGTTTCCGCATCGACGTTCACGATGACCAAATATGCCGGCGATGACCCATAGATAATGAAGACCTATTGCGAACTTGTAACCCGAAGATGAATCCTTTGTTCCCCAATCGATGCACCGTTGATTTTTTAAATTTGAAAATTTTCCGATTTTTCTTTGTGATTCAAACGTAGCGGTAGAAGGACCAATGGTCGCGACGACAGGTGGTAGTGGAGCAAAATGAAAACTGTAGTGGACTGTATAACATGTATATTAAGAATATTAATCGAATATTAATACGTAATTAAAATGAAATTACAAAGGTCGGTTTAAAAATGCAAACAAGATAAATAATTAAGGCGTTAAAAAACGCGTAAGCGCAGCCATGCGTGGAGGCGTGCAGCAGCTGACTGTCGTAGTACGGGGGCCCGCGCTCGGCCGTAGGCCAGTTGGCTCCCCGCCGTCGGCGCCGTCCCCGCACATCTCGTTCACTGCCGACAGCGCGCGGCCATGTTCAGGGGAGCGGTCTCAACAAATACTTTTGTTTGTTAGTTAATGTTGGTTTCCGTCTGAAATTCCAGAGTAATTCTCTTTTATTCCTACTACAGGTCTTAATTCCACGTGATATCCATCTTACCTTGGTATTTACTTGCACATTTATTTTAGATATCGGTGAAACAATGATATGGATCACTTGTGTTACATATTTCACAAAAAGAAAGGTTTTTTACATATGTTTTAAATTTATGAAGATTTACTGAGCTGAAGTCACGCTTCATTTTATGCCAATACTTTATTTTAATTATTTGTTTGTGGAATCTTAATTAATCGGGCAGTATGGTCTGATAAGCCAAATTCCAACACTTCAGTCTTACATTGTTTTTTAAAGTCATGTGCAAAGTTGTCTATACAAGTCTTATTTGATAGTCTTGTTAGCTCCTATAGTGCTAATATGAGATTATAATTTAACAATAAACATTCGAAATCTAATGTGGCATTATTGCACTTTAAGATATCTATGTAAAGTCACCAGCTATGACAGTTTTGAAATTATTAATTGGAAATGGAATTTAGAACACTGTTAGCCTATCAAAAAACAAATTAAGATTGCTACCAGTATGTCCCGGTACACGCTATACACAAACTATTATTGTTCATCGATAGTCGATTAGTTATAGTTTAGTGATTAGTTTTAATAATCTGTATTTTTTAGATGGAGAGTAGCAACACTATGAGTTCGCTTTCTTTTTCCTTTCATGTGTAAAATTGGAATACACGCTTTTATTTCTCTGCAAGTTTTTTAATTATTTATCATAAATCCGCCAGAATAAATCCCCAACAATTATAATGTTTAAATCAAGTAACTCAACTGCACAATTTTGTTTGTTTGTTTGGCATCTCGCAGGTCAACCTATGCGGTTGTCGTCTGCTTAAGCGGACTTGCCTGTGGATTCCCTAATAAATTAAGGCCTCCAGCCAGGACTTAAACTTATATACTAACTAAAACTAAGCGACAACGCTAAGTGCACCCCCTGTGGGGTACGAACCTCGGCTTAGGGCGTCGCTGGAAGAGGGCAGCAAATGACTAGCTGGATCAGGATTGGTATTATTTACGGGCGAATTTAAAGCTACAGGCTCAGCGGCGCGGGCTGGCTCGAGCAAGGGTCGGGAGGGGCGTCGATTTGGGCGTCGCGGCGGGCCTCGGCGGCGAGGGCGGTAGGACGGCGATCGGGTTTTGGGCTTATGTAGCGTGCTGGTTGCCTTACTACTCTCCTGGAGGACGGTAGTGGCGTCGTCGGGGTCGATTAAAGTATGCCTTGGTCGGCGAATACTGCTAATGCGAGAGGGAGTGTAGCGGGCGGCCGCTGTAATCAGGGGGTTAGAATGTTTGATGCCGCAGTCGAAGAAACGCTTTGATAAGCGTTTCATGAACTGTTTTATGGTTGGCATTTTGAGGTCGACGTGAAGATCTATATTACGGACATAGAAGGGGGCACCCGTGATCCTTCTGAGGAAACGGTTTTGGAGGGCGCAAATACAACGCAGGCATAGGTCATGATGGGACGGATGACTGCGGTATAGATGCGGAGCTTGCATTTGAGGGACAGTTTACTACGGGCTGTCAGTACGAATTGGAGCCTGCTAAGAGCGAAGGAGGCGCGCGCGCGAACCGCCTTAATATGAGCCTTAAAGGTAAGGTTCTCATCGAGGATCACGCCTAGGTATTTGGCTTGCTTCTCCCAAGGGATTGGCTTGCCGTATATAGTGATCGGGCTGGGTAACTCAACTGCACAACATGCAATTACATTATTTATAGACAATTTACTAATTTGAAAAATTTCTTTGAAATTATGTACCTTATTTACCAGGATACATGCTCCACCTCTTTTATTATAACTACGACTAAAACATGACGCTAGTGCGTAATTAGGTATGCTCAGGTGTTGCTCATAACCTGCTAGCATAAAATGCTCAGTGATACATATTACATTAATGTCTATTTTTTTTTCTTTAAGCTCTTTTATAATCACTACAAGTGGGTCCGATTTGTTCAGTAGTCCTGCTATATTTTGATGCAAAACATTTAGAGGTGTAATGAACTGACTGCTATCTTAACTTGAGTTATTATTATGTCATTTTAAGCTGGGAATTTTCCCGATAAATTAAAGCAATCCATAATCAAGCCTTTACTCAAAAAGGGCGATCTATCTTCTCTGAAATATATGAAAAATGTATGTTCAAAAGACTTCAAGATTTCTACATCAAGTTCCAAAAAATAAGCGACGAGCAGTTTGGATTTCAAAAAACAAAACCACATCATTCGTCGCTTTCTCTCTTATGCAAGTAATGCTTTCAAATATCAACAATAATCATCTGACTACTGGTTTTTTTCTTTTATTTATCGAAAGCCTTCGATGTGGTGTCACACGACATATTGCTACATAATTTAAAGACAATCGGGATTAGGGGACATGCGCTAGTGGATATCTAATAAAGTGACATCTGATAAAATGAAAAGTACCATCACAGATCATGAGTTTGACATTAACATTATAATATACATATTACTGAATTGGCTTGACATGAACCATTTAAAAATAAATTTAGACAAATCTGTTTACATTCAATTCAATTAATCGAATATTAATACGTACTGTTACATCCCTACTTTGTAACGGTAAATGCTGATACTAATGCTTAGTCAGCACCAGCCCTCCTAGAACTTGATTGCACACCGTCTTCCAGTCAGTTCGGATTTGGCATTCAATAAGTTGGGACGTATACCGAGTTTTCCCCAAATATATTGTCGATTAGTTTAGGAAGTCAAATAAACCTTTTTTAAAAAGATTCGGGACTTTTCCATTATAACATTTGGTGGCAGCGGTGGGATAAGACATCCCCAGTGTCCTTAAAAAGAAACGGTAAATACGTCGCCGGAAACAAAAGTTTGTGTGTGTCTGTGTTCCTAAAAGTGTCCTGTAATTGTTTCGCCTATTAAACACCCCAATCCGAACTCATCTCATCGAAGGTCGATACTATTCGACTTGGTCCAAAGCTGCTTATCGCCGCTCGGGGTCCACTGCGTAATAAGTGGTATTAGGCAGTTGGGTAGCACTTGCTGCACCCAATTCATCTCGTATCCAGCGCCGACCTGACGGCAGCCGTCAGCTTCCCATCCATACGTCTAAAGTAGACGTAATCCAGTAGATCCAGAATGAAGAATTCCTACGAGCTGTTCCTGTAAGTCCAAATTACTCCATCCAGTGAAATGTGTGTGTTATACAAGTGTGCGTAAATTACAGTGTCATAGTCTCGTGTGATAACTTAAAATAAGATTAGTTTTAAAAGTTAATAATAAGATTCAAGGTTAATTGTTAAGAGGCATAACGCTTCGATTCCAGTCGTCCTTATCAGTTGCGCATAACTTATACATCCGGAGCCCACTCAGTTCTCAGAACTAAATAACGTTTTATAAGTCCATACAAGTAACATAACATCACGCCGGTACTTCCCGAAGGGTTAAGCAGAGGTGTGTAATTTTTAGTATTCCCTATTACTTACAAACAAAATGTCGAAATCCGAATCCAAAAGAGATATTAAAGAATCAAAAAGTGATGTGGAAATCCCATTAAGTGTTGTTCTTAAATTTATTAAACCATTTAACGGCGATAGGGACAAATTAACGGCTTTCATAAGGAACTGCGATAGCGCAATATCCTTGACGTCTCCTCAACAGGAAGACGTCGTTTTTAAATATGTTTTAAGCCAATTAGAAGGCAAGGCAGAAACCGCGTGCTCTATAAAAGATTTGAGACATGGCCATCACTTAAAGAATTTTTGAAAAATCAGTTTGGTGAACGCAAACATTATGCTCACCTGCTGACCGACTTGCAAGACTGTAGGCAAGGAAATCTAGAACCCGTTAGCCAATTCTCTTTAAGAGTAGAAACGTGTTTGCAGAAACTTCTTACGGAAGTTACTGTTTCAAATTCAAGGAAAACCGAACTTCCGGGTAGATTAGCCGCGATGGAAGACCTCGCTCTCCATACTTTTATATTAGGATTAGTCCCAAGACTTGCTTGTATTGTAAGATGTAGAGACTACAAGACCTTAAATGATGCCATTAATGCCGCGATATCCGAAGAGAAAATACAGCAGTTCTCATATCGCAATTTCAATAGGCAAAGAACTAATGAATCCCTTACAAATAATATACCTAAAATTTTCATTAAAACTAACAATTACAGTCAACCCAATACTTCTTACAATGAGTCTCTGTTCTGCAGATACTGTAAAAAGGCAGGACACGTCCTTGAGAAATGCAAACTGCGTGATTTCAATAATAAAAGATTTGCAAATGGTCCTCAGCCGTTTCCTCCGTTTAAACCGTCCTATAATTACAAACAAGCAGATGCTAAACCAGGATCTCGCGTAAACTTCACCAATAATCGTGAGGAAGAAGGTAGAGATGAAGTAGACGAATCCATCAATGATACTGATTTAAACTAAATAATGTCCCGTTTAGGTATCGCACGGGGCAAACCCCTTTCACTCAAGCCGATACTACCCCTATTAATATTAAGACCAATGGACAGGGTAACCAGCCCCAAACTCACGGTCTTTCCAAAAGTAGGACCACGCCGCAGGGTAACCAGCCCCATAAGGAAGGTCTGAACACTTTTAATATCAAGACCAATGGACAGGGTAACCAGCCCCAAACTCACGGTCTTTCCAAAGGTAGGACCACGCCGCAGGGTAGCCAGCCCCATAAGGAAGGTCTGAACCAACAGTCCAATTGTAAACCTGAAAAAGAACTTAAAATATATGAAATCCTTACCCGAAAAAGATACTTACCTTTCATAAAACTTCAAACATTCGTAAATAAAAACCCACTTACGTTCTTGATGGATTCCGGAGCGTCACTCTGCGTCCTGAAATAGAAAAGCATAACAAGTACTCTGCAATTAGAAAATAGTGTTGTTACAATTAAAGGGATAGATACCAAAAATGAAAATTTAAAAAGTGTAGGAAGTTTTAAACTACAGCTACAGTTCAATGAAAAACTAAGTATAACCCATCCTTTCCAAATATTTCAAGATATTAACTTACCTTACGATGGTATAATAGGTAGTGACCTGCTCACATTCTATAAGTGTCGTATTCATTATCAGACGGACTCCTTAGAAATAAATGATCACAACATTTCGTTATCCTTCGATGATCCATCATATGTTATTGAACCTCTTACTGAAACAGTAATAGAATGTTCAGTGAAAAACCCTGAATTGAAGGAAGGAATGATATTAGATCAACAGATTTCCGATTCCCTTCTTATATCAAATTGCATTGTTAAAGTAAAAGACAATAATATAATTAATTTGACAATTGTTAATGTATCTGAAAAACCAGTTCACATAAGTGCTAACCTTATGCTTACCTTAAGTTCACTTGACCTCACTCAATGTAATATAATACAACATAATAGATTAGGCAGCAGCCTTGAAAGATCCCGGAAATTATCCGAACTCCTGCGAACATCTCAATTAAATCAGGAAGAATTACATTGCCTTAGTGAAATCTGTCATCAGTACTCTGATGTATTTCATCTACCAGGAGACCAATTAACCTGTACAGATGTATGTCAACATGAAATTAAAACTAATTCCTCACAACCAATTAAAGTAAAATCATATCCATTCCCAGAAATACACAAAGAAGAGGTTAAGTCCCAAATATCTAAAATGTTAGACCAGCAGATTATTAAACCATCAAAATCCCCATGGTCATCGCCTATTTGGATAGTGCCTAAAAAGGATGATTCTACCGGAAAAAAGAGATGGAGAATAGTAATAGATTACAGAAAGTTAAATGATATTACTATCGGTGAAAATTACCCAATTCCTCAAATTAATGAAATCTTAGACCAATTAGGCCAAATACTTTACAACTCTTGATTTAGCTTCCGGTTTTCACCAAATTAGAATGTCGCCAGAAGACGCACCTAAAACTGCATTCAGTGTACCCCAAGGACACTTTGAGTTCAAGCGAATGCCGTTTGGTTTAAAAAACGCACCCGCAACTTTTCAGAGAACAATGAACACTGTCCTGTCTGGATTACAGGGTGTACATTGCTTCGTGTATTTAGATGACTTTTAGATGCTTAATAAAGCAGAATGTAATTATAGTGTCACCGAAAAAGAATGTCTAGCAATTGTGTATGGAACTAAAACATTTCGTCCTTACCTTTTCGGCCGTCAATTTAAAATATTAACCGATCATAAGCCCCTAAATTGGCTTTTTAACTGCAAGGACCCCGGGTCTAGATTAATCCGTTGGCGCCTTAAACTAGAGGAATACAATTATGAAATACAATATAGGAAAGGTAAGACAAATACTAATGCTGATGCTCTTTCGCGATATCCAATAAATCCATTACAAAATATAGAAGAAATGCAGACAAATAATACATTACCTAATAATCATCCAATGCCTAATCCTGAAAATGTCTCCACTAACCCTGACCAAATACTTGCCGATGATCCTCCACAGTCCTCGCCACAATCGAATCCTGGAACCTTAGACCTACCTGATGATTTTGTTCTTCCTGAAAATCTGGAACTACCTGATGACTTTATATACCTACCCCACAATCCAGTGAAGTCATCGATGATGATGATACTTATTCCAAATGCCTGAAAACTATAAATAACAAACTAGTGACATTTGATACCAAAATTCTTGAGTGTAATGAAAACCTTTTAAAGACAAAATCAAAATATATTGTGATACCTACCGCAATCGATTTTGACGAGTCAAACCGTTATGTATCTGAAATTATCGGTAATATGACTGAAAGTAAAGAATTCCTCGCATTTGAAAGAACTATACATTCATTCTTGATATATAAAAAGGAGAATATTACTTACTATTTACTATTCATTAAAGTATATCATTATGAAACAACCACTTACGATGATATTTTTAAAAGTCTGAAAAATCTAAAGAACTACTTATTATCTGTAAATATAAACGAGTTTGGCATCACGGATTTTAGAAATCCATTTGATAGCCATAGTTTCATAAAGATATATAACATAATCACGTACCTATTTCATAATACAAGTATAACCATTAATATTTACAAAATATTATTATGTATCCGACTATGAGCGAAATAGCTAAAATTATGCGCGAAAATCATGATATCCCTATTTCGGGTCACTTAGGCTCTAACAGAATGCTAAAAAGAATCCAGGAAAAATACTACTGGCGAAACATGCGCAGTGACATTGAAAATTATGTCCGTAAATGCGTATCCTGCCAGGGTAATAAAGCGTTACGTCAAACTAACCGTGCACCGATGCAGATCACTACAACGTCGACACAACCGTTTCAACGCGTTGCATTAGACATTGTAGGTCCTCTTCCCGAAGTTGGTAACGCTAAATTAAAATTTATTCTAACATTGCAAGATGACTTGACGAAATATTCAGCTGCTTATCCTATACCCAACGCTACTGCAGAGGAAACCTCTGAATGCCTGATTCATTTTATCGCTCAATTCGGTATTCCAAAAACAATCCTAACTGACCAAGGCACGAATTTTACGGCCGAACTATTCAAGCAAACTTGTAACTTTTTAAAAATTAAACAGCTCTGGTCTACCCCTTATCACCCACAAACGCAAGGAGCCCTTGAAAGGAGCCACTCAACACTAAAGGAATACCTTAAATCTTTTGTAGATGAAAGTCAAACAAACTGGCCTAGATATGTTTATACAGCCATGCTTACTTATAATACAACAATTCATAGTACTACAAATTTCACCCCTTATGAGTTAGTATTCGGTCATAAAGCATTTATACCCTCATCCATTTACGACTCCGCTTTAGAATCTACATACAATAATTACGTTAGGATCTTACAACAACGTCTTCGATTTTCCAGGGAAAAAGCTGTAGAAAATATTCTAAAATCAAAAGTAACTTCTAAAACTTATTATGATAAGCATACTAAACCAATAAAGTACAAAGCAGGTGATATGGTATACGTCAAAAATCACTTACGACTCCGTAAAGCTTTATCACCCATTTGGAAAGGTCCCTATAAAGTAATTAGAAATAATGGAAATAACACACTTACCTTATTGATAAATCGTCGGCACGTAAAACATCATTATGATGAAGGTAAACTTGCTGAAATTAATTATTAGTTCTAGCATGTAAGATTTAATTATGTAGATTAGTTTCATAACCTAGAATGTTATTTCAGAATCATCTCGGCGTGTATCTCCGTTATCTCAGCTGATGTTATAAAACACATTAAAGAAAGTACTGGAATCTATTTCGACCCCGTGGGAAGTTTGAAAATTTCTAAAAATTATCTCCACATATTAGTCCCGGTTGATATTGGGTATATACAACCTCATATAGAAAATATTAAGGCCGCCTTAGGAACTGCTAGATTTCTTTGCCAACAGAACGAACTAAGTGTCTCAAAATGCCATAACTTCCTCCAACCTTTAACATCTCGCCTTGACAGTATTTTAAAAGATTATAGTGCTATTTCTCATCTTATTCCCGATAGAGATAAGAGATCTGCGTGGTTTGCTGGTGTCGGTTCCTTTTTCAAACAAGTCATTGACACAATGGATGAGGACGACTCAATCAAGTATAGTTCCGCAATTCAACACTTAGAAAATAATGATAAGAAACTTTCATCTCTCTTAAAAGATAACATTTTGATGACTAATACAGCATTAAAAAATTATAACGAAACACTTAAAATAATCAAAACCAATGAGGCCCGGTTAGGCAATGCCATTGAAAATTTATCTGCTGTATTAAATAATGTATCTAATATACCTAAGGACTTATATATAGAATCTAAGATGAATGAAATCTATAATGAATTGTTTTCTAGTTTACTAACTTTATCATTTAGACTTGATGATATTATTAATGCTATATTGTTTACTAAAAGCCATTCTATACATCCCTCTGTTCTAACACCTAAACAACTGTATGAAGAGTTGATGCATAGTGTTAAAGATTTAAATAAGAATTGTGAACTACCTATTAGCCTAAGTTATAGTATCCATACGCTAACTGACTTAGCCCAACTGTCGTGTTATTTTATAAATAGTAAAGTAGTGTTTGTCATTAAAATCCCCTTAGTTTATAAATCAGAATATGTGCTATATAAACCCATCTCTGTACCTATTCCACATGATGTGGACCAGCCTTATTCCTATGCTATGATTGTACCTAGTTGTAACCATATAGCTATAAGTAAGGATAAATTAACATATGTATGCCTTCAGGAATTAAGTGAATGCATTAAAACTATTAATCTTTATTTTTGTAATAATCTCGATGTTTACTCAGTTCAAGATACGCCTACTTGTGAAACCGAAATGCTATGTAAAATTATTAATAAATTACCACAACAATGTGAAACTAAATTGGTTCATGGGAATATAGATATTTGGCAAGAATTGAAAAACAAGAAATGGTTATTTGTCAAGTCAGAACCAACTAAACTTACGATTGAATGTAATTCCCAGATAACAGAATACAAATTATTAGGTACTGGTGTAATCAGTCTAGAACCAGAATGCAAAGCTTATTGTAAAGATAGAGAACTTTTATCTAAACCTTATTATAATACAGTAATTAAACCTATAATTTCTGAATTCAATCTTATCAGTGATCCTTGTTGTGATAAAGATAAGTTCATGTCAATTTTACCAAAATTAAAACCTTTAAAGTTAAATGATGTACACCTAGAAAAACTTGTAACTGCTTCAAATCACCAGTTAATGTCAGATATTGACAAAATTATTAATGAACCTAGTCCATTCATAAAATATGAATCTCATTATCCTATTATTACCGACTTTATAATAATTCTTATATTAATATTCATACTTTATAATATCTGTAAAAAATTCGGTAAATGTCCAACTTTTAAAACTAAAATAGAATCCAACAGTTTAACAGATGAAGTTCAGGAATTAGAAGAAATTCCAGCCCCGAGACTTCGCATATCTCCCTGAAACTTAGTATAAAATATAAGTTTCATCTTGTTGGGGGGGTTGTTACATCCCTACTTTGTAACGGTAAACGCTGATACTAATGCTTAGTCAGCACCAGCCCTCCTAGAACTTGATTGCACACCGTCTTCCAGTCAGTTCGGATTTGGCATTCAATAAGTTGGGACGTATACCGAGTTTTCCCCAAATATATTGTCGATTAGTTTAGGAAGTCAAATAAACCTTTTTTTTAAAGATTCGGGACTTTTCCATTATAACAGTACGACATCAAACATAATATATCTAAAATCAATGAGGTAACAACACCGGATTTTTAGGCGTAATAATAGATAAAGATAACTGGCAAGAAAACGTAGATAATTTTAGCAGTAAAATTAATAAATTCGTATATGCACTGAAACAGATTTAACAATTAACGAATGTAAAGACTGCTATTATATCATACCACGCGTACATCTTTACAACCCTATGGTCTTGCAACATGGGGTAATATTCTTGATCTGTATAGAGCATTTGGCGCTCAAAAAAAGTGTATAAGAGCAATATGTGGCCTGATGACTTGTGTCGACCTGTATTTGTGCCCGGCTGTGTGCAATAGACTCGCCCCCTATATAAACATAACTGGCGAAATGTGGGTGTACTATAGGTACACCTCTGCCCAACCCTTCGGGGATACAAGGCGAGATGTTATATGATGCGATCATTTGTTTTAAAGAATGAGTTTAGGGATTTGAAATTACTTTTTCAAATATTTTTGATAAAACTGGTATTAAAACTATTGGACGATATTTTGACATGGTCGCTTTATCACCTTTATTATAAAGTGGTAATTAATAAGTTCTGAAAGTGACCATGCTCTATGCATAGGTTAATGATAAAATGCGAGTGCTATTACATATTTCGAACGCATCTGTCGGTGGCGTAAAAAGGGTTTTTGGATAGTAACACATACACCATTGCCATTATCATGATTCCTTGCAGGATGTACCGAATTAAAAAAAAGTCATTGAATGGCCGTAGCTGTCTTTGGTTTAAAAAAAAATCTATTATATGTTTTTGATTTACGGATCTTGGGGGAAAGTAAGATTTACACCTATTAATTAACTTCCACGTGGCCTTGGTTTTATTTCCCGCGCTATTCATGATATGACTGTTTTGAGACTTTTGCGTCAATTGTTTAAAACTTTTGAATCGTCTTGAATACTGCTTAAGTAATTGCTTTTTTTTAATGCTTGGTAATCTCCTGTACAACCATTCATCTCTCTTTTCCGTTTACTACAGTTTTTGATAACTTTAGATATCCATCGCGGAGTTTTTTGAGTGGAAATCTTTTTTCACGGTAGTCGTAAAAGAGTTAAAACAGTTCGTAAAACGAATTCCGAATGGCTTCAATGAAGTTAGCTGAATTCTCAGAGACTTAATACGTACCAGTGGTCAATTTAGCACGTCTTTTTAACAGGACACTTAAAAAGTTGAGCGTTATGGTCTGATAAGGCAATTCTAAAACTTCGCAAGAACATTAAGCGTAGTTGTCGATACCCGTGACACTAGATACATGTGTGGTGTTTTTGTTTGTTTATTTTTGCATATTTTTTATGTAATGTTTGAGCCGCATTGGTACTTGTTGGACTCCAAATGACATATTTATATGGAATAGCGCTGTTGTCTGAGATACAGATATTAAATTATCTAGTTCAGACACATATGTTTGTAAAACTTATAAGACTTGGCTTAATTAATCATAATAAAAAATAAACAATCATGACTAAAGAAAATATTGGCGCTTTCAAAAGTGTCAACATCTCAGTGCTGCCACCTAGTGGAAAATTGCCAAAGTGCACCCATTGTCGAAGACTCCTAATGCACTGGAGATGAAAGATCTTGGAACAATTAGTATACTGCCCGTACTTTCTAAAGTTTTAGAGAAAGTCGTATGTGCGCAAATGGTAGTATTTTAAGAGTGTTATAAAATCCTCCCAGATGTTCAATCAGGGTTTAGGAAAGGTCGTAGTACAGCCACGGCTCTATTGGATGTAGGGTTGCCAGCTCAAAAATTTGGCCACCGAGACAAGATGCGTTAAAACCCCGGATTTTTGAGCCCAGAACCCGGACATGTCAACAGGTTCAAAAATTTGTAATCATAAAGATGTTATAGCTTATAACTTGAAATGTTTTTACTAGAACAACAAAAGGAACAATATCCAGACCAGAATTATTAAAAGTTTTTAGCGAAGTAGAACAAAGAACGAGTTTTCGGTTGAAAATTATTTTAATAAGTTCCTTTATTACGAAGTTTCTATTCTGCAACAAAACATTCTTACACATAAAAGCAAGCATTCTATATTGAAACTCTAGTTTGATCACTGATTTGTTAGTGTCAATTTATTTTTCCATTAGGTAATTAAGGAATTCTCAGTAGAAGACCAGAGTCTGAATTGGTGCCTGGTTAATATTCACAACATAGGTATAGATATTCGGTCCTATGTACTTTCTATGTTACTCCGGGCATCACTGACATCGGTGAAGGAAAACATGGTGAAAACGTGGATTCATCTATACATTAAATAAATATGTAGACGAGGCGTTTCTGTGCATTGCAAATATTATAAAAATTGTTAGGGTGTTAAAAGACAACCAACCGATTCCATTTTTGGATTTTTTGTCTGTTTGTCGGTTTGTCTGATTGGAAGTGAGAGATTTGTTAGAACAAATATCACGCAAAAAGTACGAAACCGATATGGTTTAATTTTACTTTAATTTATTTTCGCAGAAAAGTGACACTCAGTCGTTAATTTATAAATATAAAAAAAACAAATGCAAAACTGGAAATCAAAATCCGCTATGGCAGCCATAACCAGAGGTGGATCTCAGTAAATGGGTTGCATTTTACAAGGCAACTGTACGTAGGGCGGGTTTTGAGGGGCAAGCAGATGTTAGACAGGTGCTAACATCGTAAACAGAGAAGAATTTTCTTAATTAAAACAAATTTTAAGGTGGTTTTCTATTTATTTGAGATTTACAACAAAGGATACACAGATAGATTTCATAAATAGATTTTTTGCCAGTTTATGATTAAAAAATGTCAACGGCTCTTAAGGCGTGATCCTCCTTCACCATGATTACGTTGCTCTCAGTTTCTCAGTTCTGTCAGCATTGTCAAAGATACTGAAAAGTTGCTAAACCGTTGACTCATGAAGTATCTAGAGCACTACATAATATTATCGGACACACAATTTGTCTAAAACTAGGTAAACCGCAATTTAGCTTTAATTCAATCAACTCAAATATATAAAAAAACAAGAAATTTTATAATATGTTACGGAAACCTTCATGGGCGAGTCCAACTCGCACTTGACCGCTTTTTTTATTTATTTTCAGACCTCAAAATTAAATTCAGTCATCTTTCTTCTCCCCGGACGCCCTCTAGGCAACCCTAGTTGGACGTGACAGACAATATCTTTTAGTGTTGCTTGATTTTTCACGCGCTTTTGATTGTTTTAACGTTCCTCTATTATTGTCAAAGATGCCTTTTTATGGATTTGATGAGGAAACAATAAAATTGTTTGGAAGCTATCTTGCCGATCGTACGCAATTTGTTGAAATACGTCGGGCGGACGGCTCAACAGCTGTCTCTATTTATATCGCTCAGTAGGAAGGGTTCCACAGGGCTCGATTCTTGGGCCAGTATACGTCTTGTTTGTGGTTACATCAAAGTTTAATTGTGCGGTCACGGTTTATGGGCAACAACTACTGTGAAAACCTGACAGAATGATCCAAAGACTCCAAAACGCTTGTGCACGCTTCTGTTTTAATATTCCCTTTAGAGGTCTTACACTTATTTTCAATGAGCACATCATTTAAAAAATGAAAGCTAGACGTATACTTCACTTGGCGAGCCTACCCTTTGGTGTTGTAAAGTCTCTGTACCTTTCTTACTTATATGACAGACTATCGTGGACGTGAAGACACAGAATCAGTGACGCAACGAACAAAGGGACGAAAATGTTTTCAGCAGCTTTCCATCCCATAGCACAAGTCGGTGGCTTTTAGAGGCTGTTTTCGCTACGCTGTTTTTAAATGCTCCTCCTATAAAGTATAGTAAAAGTTGCTAGACTTTCAAACATTTTACTACACCATCAGAGATATTTTGAAAATGTTCGTGCCGACATATATCTGCCATATAAAACAATAAATGCATTAATTTTTAATTTGATCAATTTACAATTTTTATTTCTTTTTTCTTCAATTTATTTTATTTTATTTTATTAGTCAACTATTATCGTCAGTGATTATGAAAACTGCACACACCTTGCCGATAAATACGATTTTTTATTTTAATGTATGTGAGAAAGACGCAGAAACTGGGTATTTATGTATTTTAGCGTTTCTTTAGTCACAACACAAATACACAAAATTTTATTTTATTTTATTAAGCTTGTTATATTTTTATTTATTCTCTTAATTTATTAAAACGGACACACACTTCTGTGTTAAGTATTCTTGTGTATGGTACTCGTGGGTTGCAGCTGAAAATCAGCGTCAGATGGTACACCTTGTGTTGTCATCTGACAACATTATCCTTATGGAATAATGAAGGTGAAATCCAGAACTTCAAGCTTAGCCTCGCCGCGTACTGCACTGTCTACCAGGCGGAATTACTAGCCATTTGCAAAGCAACGGACGTGATCCTCAAGCGCAAAGAGACGAGCTATGGAGTGTACAGCGACTCAATGTCATCATTGCAGATGTTGGCAAGCCATGGCTCGCTCCACCCTCTGGCGGTCCGCGCACGAGCCAACTTGGCGCTGGCGTTGGGTTGGTGCTCTCGGGGCATGGTTGCTTCGGGAAGTACCTGTGTCGCATAAACAGGGAGCCGGACGCTCGGTGTCACCACTGCGTCGACTGCCGGGAGGACACGGCGTGGTATACGCTGGCAGAGTGTGCCGCTTGGGAGGAGCCGCGCCGTGCCCTCATCTCAGAAGTAGGCAGTGACCTGTCGCTGCCGACCGTAGTGAGTTCATTGGTCGGCAGCGCCGAGTCCTGGGACGCGGTGGTTTCCTTCTGCGAAACAGTCATCTCGCAGAAGGAGGCTGCGGAAAGGGAGAGAGAGATCTCGTACACTCTCCTATTCCGCAGCAGACGCACCGGCCGCAGGCGGAGGGCGGACAATGCCCTCTTCCAGCCCCCCTAAATGGGTCCAGGGGCGACGGATTCGGGGACATCCGTTGCCCCCCAACATCAGGACCCGAGAAGGCGGCGCGCGTAGTTTTCCGCGCGCGCCGCTCACAGCCGTTGCGGAGGGAGTACACCTCAGTCCCTCCGTCCGAGACGGGGCCCACGCAAGCGGGCCGGCACCAGCCGGGGATGCGGAAGAATTATGTGTTCCCGCGAACCCGGCGTAGGTGTGAGATGGAACACCGGGGTGATTTTTAGTCAGTAAGAGTCTGACAGACCCCTCCGCCCGCCCGCCCCAGGGCGGAGGACATCCATGAGGATTTTCCACCCCGGGAACAAAAAAAAAGGAGCCGGCGTTGTCGTCGCGGAGGAAGCCGGACTATGACCGGTGTCCGGTTTCATTCATCAAGCGTCAAATCCGTTTGGGTTCGCTTGATGAATGGAATCGGAGATATGTGTCTGGTGAGACGGCCTCCGTTATGAAAATGCTCCGTGATGCCGTAGCTGCCTACCGTATTGTAAAACGGGTGAGGCCAACAGGCGTGCTCACGCAAGTCTTAACGGGGCACGGTGGGTTTTCGGAATACTTAAACTGGTTTAAGTGTAAAGAAAGCCCATCGTGCACCTGTGACCTCATCCTCATCCTGTGAATCAGTCCCACATATTCTACTCGACTGTCCAATCTTCGGAATGGAACGCTACAATTTCGAACAGATAACAGGGGAAAGACTGCATAGAGATAGCATAGGTGAAGTCATGGCCGGGAAAAAAAATGCATGTCTGCCAGCCAAATCCCAGTCGATTAAAATATAACTCCAATAAATACGTGAACGGACATGGCGCGACTGAATCGAAAAACATAAAAAACTAGCGGTATCTTTAAAAACCTTTACCTTATATGAAAACATTATTAAGATCGCCATATTCTAATCCTTTTTATTGCAAAGTAAGTAAATGTGTTAGTAAAAAGAAAAGAAAAAAATTATAAAAGTGTTTTTCTTTAGCCGGGGTGCTGGAGTGTCTGCTTGATTCCTCTTATTAGAAAACCTTAACCCCACGTATTTGGAGGACGTAGCCATAGTAAAAAATATCGATCCTACTAGACGCTTCAAATGACACTTATTTCAAATCTGTTGGAGGATGGGGACGTTTCTTCCAGAAATTAATGTAATGAAAATCTTTAATCTTTAATATTACATATTATTGTTTAAAAGACAGTGATATCCAAACACTTAAATACTACGAACAAATATATAACAAGGCTCAATAAAATAAGTGGCTCGTTCAGAAGTTAATGTATACCCTTTTTATAATAAAACTTCCAAGCCGAGATCTAAGCCTTTATAAATTCAAATCGGTCATTAAAACGTGATTTGTGCCAGAAAGCCTTTTATACCGTTAAAGATTATATTCGGAACAAAAAGGCTTGGGACTGACCTGCTTCAATTTTTGCACACTGAATGTTGTTTTTTGTTTCATTTTATGTACACTTGGACATTTCATGATTATTACATACACGAAGACATGAATATTTACTTTGTGAAGTATAATGTTATTAATACTTTAATTATTGTGTGTGTGACTTAGTGAGTTATATTTTGTCTATATTAGTTTTTTAGTGATTATCTGGCCGTTTTAGTATTAAATGCGGCCTATCCAAACATCCTCTCTTGAGTATTGTTCGTCGAGTCGTTGAGCTCTTTAAGTTCTGATCTACACGATTGCGTGCACTGACTGGACAGTTCCACTCAAATATGTATGGTGCTTGAATGATCTGATTAATATTATTTCCAGTTTTTTTATTTATTTAAATAATTATAATTTAAATATAAACAAAGACATGAAGATTTAAGATAAGATAAGATAAATAATTTATTAACCAAATCGTGTTCTTACATTTCCTTATAACTAAAGTACAAAATAACTTATTCCTAAAATTATAGTAACAAAGGAAACATAAGATAAAAATGTTAACTTGTGGACTCCACACTAGTTCGAGCCTGTCTCGTGGAGTCCTTGAGGGTTTTAAACAATTTGACATTTCAGGGTTGTTTAATTGTAAGTGTATATATTACTATTTGTTTTGATAATTTTACGTAAAATAAAATAAAAAATTAAGTAATGAAAAAATTATGTAAGTATGATCGTTAAAACAATTGTTTGAAATTTGATGTGTCAAAGGAATGTGTTTAACTAATTTAATGTATGCCGGAGGTAGTGTGAGAGTGATATGAGTTAGTGTGTTTGTGTGTGTGAGTGGTATAAAGTATTTGTTACATAATATGTTATGACATTACTCTAACGAAGGCTTCGGTTTCTGTGTAGGTTTGAGCTAACAGCCATTGTTTAATCATTTTTTTAACTTGGTTGGTTCTTAAATTTTTGATGTCACAAATTTTCGGATATTTATTGTAAACGAAACTGAGCATAAATTCTTGCATATGTTGTGCAAAGGCGGTTTTTACTACAACATTTGTAAATTCGTTGTTTAAGTAGTTCTTGATATTCTTTGGATTGGATTGTTATTCTGTGTTGTTTTAGTATTAATTTAAGGATGTATAACTGTCGGATATTAAGGACTGATGCTTCTTTATACAGGTGATCTGTAGGATAGCGAAAGTGTTTTCTATACATAACCTTAAGCACTGATCTTTGGGCTCTTTCCAATGGTATCATTGAGGTTATACCGACTCCGCCCCATACTGGTATGCAGTAGCAGAGAACTGACTCACATAACCCACATCCACCAGGTGTAAGATCTTTTTGCTGGCCGAGTTACGTAACCGTTTCATTACGTGAATCAGTTTTCTGATTCGTTTAGCTACCCAGTCGATATGAGGTCTGAATGAAAGACGTTGATCTAACAGAATCCCTAAGTATTTGAGAGATTCAACTTTTTTAATTTCCTCACAGGTGCAGGGAGTTGAACTGCAAGTTGAAGGGTGGATTTGAAGATGTAAAGGAAGTTTAGGTGCTGATGAGAGAGTTTTATGGAAACAGATGTAGTTAGTTTTTTTTTAAATATTAAGTGACAGAAGGTTAAGGTCGAGCCAGTTTTTGATACTAGTTAAGCCAGTTTGGGCTTCTTCACGGACTGATACCCAAGATTTGTTATTAAAAATAATAGCCGTGTCATCTGCATAGCAGACGACCTCTGCATTTTGTGTAATGGCTTGATGAATATCATTAATATAAATGATAAATAGTGTCGGGCCCGAGACACTACCTTGAGGCACTCCAAACTCTACGCTGCTATGACTACTGATGGTGTCCCCAATTTTCACACATTGCCTTCTTTTAGAAAGGTACGTCTCAAACCATTTGAGTGGCAGTCCTCTTATACCAATCGTCTCGAGCTTTTTTAGAAGTATAGGAATGGCAACGGTGTCAAAAGCTTTTGCAAGGTCTAGAAATATTCCTATGCATTTTTCTTTCTCATCTAAATACGAAGTTACACGATTAGCTAAGAGACTTACTGCATCTTCTGTGGATTTTCCCTGTCTAAAGCCAAATTGCTTGTTAGATATTATATTGTCGGAATACAGGTATGAGGTGAGTCGTTTATTTACAATTTTTTCAAGAATTTTGGAGAATATTGATAACAGTGAAATGGGTCTATAATTAGTGGGGTTTTGTTTAGAACCACTCTTATGTACTGGAGTGACCTGTGCCTCTTTCCATTTGTTAGGAAATATGCCTGAGTCTAAGCTAAGGTTTATAATATGTGTGAATGGAATTATGATTTAAATTTTTATTTGTTTAATAAGTGTTGGTGTAAAGTTATCCGGGCCTGGAGCATTGTCGTTTCTCAGATTTGAGATTATTTTGTCAACCTGAAAACGTCAGTAGGATGCAGAAAGAAGTTTGTATTTTGAGGCTCTCCTAGCTTTAGTTTTGGTTATAACTGATTCCTGTGTTTCATTAATATCTGTCAGAATTTTACTGGCTAAGTTTTTGCCAATGGAGGAAAAGTAATCATTGCAGTTGTTTATCGAAATCTGTGACGAAGATTCACCTTTAAGCAATTCATTAGGAGAACCTCTGTTGTTAGTCTGTTCACTAATATTTCTGATAGCTTTCCATAAACCTTTAACATTGTTTTTGTTATCTTCTAATGTTTTAGTGTCGTGTTCGCGTGTAAGCCTGCGTACGATATTTGTGAAGAAATTCCTGTAACGACTGTAAATTAGTTTTTTGGTTTGGTCTTTAGGGTGTTTATTTGAATCACGATGAAGTTTATCCCTGTGGTTCATACATCTAATAAGTCCGGGAGAAATCCAAGGTTTTCTGATGTATTTCGAGCGGCTAATTGTCTTTCCTACCATGTGTTTTTGTGCTGCACTTGTCAGAATGTTGTGGAATTCATTGGTTGCAATATTGACATCTAGTTCGGACACCACTCTAGACCAATCCTCAACTTTTAGTTCCTCTATCAGTGCAGGGAAATCGAATTTATTTACTTTGCGATGTTGATGTTTTGAACCGTTAGGCGTGAGCATGTTGTATCCCATCATAACCATACGGTGATCATCATTTACTTACTTAAGTATTATTTTACTGTTCTTATTGTGAATGTTAACACTATGTGGGTCACTGTTTTTTTACTTGTGTGTTATTTTTCTTATTTAATTTTTTCTTTTAATTTTAATCTAAATCTTGGTCTGGCGTTTTGAGTATTTTAATTATGCGGCCGCCCCAATGTTTTTTCTTTAGTACTCGTATTGTTCGTCGAATCGCTGAGCTCCTTAAGTTTTGAGTTGAGCTGCACGATTACTGACAAATGCGTGCACTGACTGGACAGGTCAATCAATCTGTGTTTCTTTCATCGAAAGATCATTTCAGACATCAATCCACATGATCTGATCAAGATTGTCTGGACTATAAAAGAAACTGTGACCTCTGAGTTTGTTTCGGCCTTTCTTCTCAGAATAGTCAGATAAGAAACGCTGACCTCATCTAATACAAAAAAAATTGACGTGTAAAAGTGTTTGTACTTCCAGAAATAAAATCATTTATCGTTTGTGACATTATGCTGAGCTGAGGCCCTTTCGGAATTACTATCGTTATTTTCTGTTTTTATATAGTTTTAGGGTATCATTTTTTTTGTTGGTATTCCAATAAACGATTTTTTTATTTTTTTACTTTATTTGTTAATGAACTTCGTTTCAGAAAACCCTTATTGCTCAGTTACCTCTTAGCTCTAAATAGCGATTACGAATAAGAATTTTGGGTAATCGGTTCATAGCAAATGATTAAAATTTTAGAGACGTTTTTATATTAGACGTTCTTTTTTTCATGTCATCATCATGAAAGACGTACAATAAAAAAAGCTGACTTTCTTTTATTTATTAAAAGAAAAATAACATCGAAAGACCATACATAAGGAATTTTTATTTTCAACAAACGGCCTTTTAACGTCGGTGCTCTGATTGAAAACAAACAAGTTTAGGTTATTTTCATTAAATCTGTGGTTCTGTAATCAAATTACAGACTCTCTTAGAACTTTATGAAATTTAATGGATTCCTCTAAAAGCAGTTTTTATTACTTTTGTTGTCATAAGTCTATTATTAGAAGAATAACTTCCATTGTATTCCCTAAATCAGAAATACAGGGTGGATTTTTGGGACGGGGCAGTTAGGGTAGGAACCTTAAACGTTGTAGTTACGGGAAAACGGTCATTCATAACTTTTTGAGTAATTTAGATCGGCATTCACAGATGTTCAACAAGGGCCATTTTCATAAAAAAAATTTGAAGCTTTTGATCCTATATCTTTTAACAGGATCAAAAAACTTTAAGGGATCACCTGAAATTTTAATAAAATCCCATACATATTGTAGAAAATTTGACTCCCAACTTACTTTTCTATGATAGATAGACTGGCCTCCACAATTGAGACTGGCCGAAAATAAACAAAAACAATTGAACTTCGGATTTCGAACGTACGCGTAATTATTTTATTTTCTTTGAGAACAGAATCTTAATAGTTTGTTATTTATGATTTTTGACATTATAAGGAAAACATTCCATAATTAATTTTGTTTAGTTATGTTGCATATTTAGCTATGGGAAAAGTTATTTGTGATGTCTGGCTTTTGTAGTGCCGATCTATCCATCTTAAAAACGTAAGTTGTAGCCTCATTTCCTACGAAATGTCTGAGATTTTTTTTTCACGATTACTGACTTTTCTAGTACTCAAACCATCATCGTTTTTACGGAACGTACCTACACTTTATAATAGATAAATACACTCAAAGCGATATCATCTTCGTTCGTATTGTTATCGCAACTTTCAAATACCTTATCGGAAAACGGATGGGTTTGAACATTGTTAGACGTAACTTCACCGAAACTTTTAACAATCTAAAAGTCGAACAAAGGTTTGGAACGTTAGAAGAAAATCTATTTTGGTGTAAGTACGACATATTTAGTTTATATATATTTTATACAGGTTGGCCCCAAAATGACACTAAAAAGAGGATTTACGAATAAATTTAGAAATTGTATACGTGAATTAAATAAGTTTACTTAGAAATTATGAAAATAAACACTTTATTTTATAGCAGAATCCCTATTGTCTTCAAAATAGGGATTATTGTATTAAATCCTCATTTATCGCAGAAACATAGAGACAAACGCTTGGTATTTTTTTATAATTTTTCGCTATTCCTACATAGATATTTTGTCCCACTTCCGTGTAAGAGTTGCCTTTAGCTCATAAGCCCATAATCACCAAAATTACAGGATGTGGTCTTCCGCTCGTCCTAGAGTTGCTGCATTTGTTCCACTTTGCCAACTGAAACAATGATGATTTGGTATACGATTTGCGTATCTAGCTAACCTTCCAAGTTTTTGCAGAAGGTATCAAAATCAAACAAGAAAACTACCGACGAGACATTCTCTAAAATGTGCTGCTTTCTTTGAGTCAACAGCACTTTGATAACCGTCCATGGATATTTCAACAAGAGTCTGCTCCAGCTCACAGGACTTTAGGTGTTCAACACCAAAGGTCCTGATGAAACCAGGAAAATTGTCTGTGCACCACAAAGACAATTTTCCTGGTTTCATCAGCTCCAAAGAATGGCCACCCTACTCGCTTGATCTGAATCGGATGTTATACGCGTCATTGACGTGTTGATGAGCTAAAAGCAACTCTTACACCGGAGTGGGACAAAATGTCAGTGGAGGAAGTGCGTTTTTTTTTTAAATTACCAAATGTTTGTCTATATGTATCCACGCTCAAGGAGATGATTTTGAAGACAAATAGGGATTCTTGTATAAAATAAAGTGTATTTTATCATTTTAACCTTATTGAATTCAATTATTATATTGATAAAACTATTCGTAAAACCTTTTTGTCAACGTTATTTTGGGCCAGTCTGTAATATTACAAAAAGCTAAAGCTGGAAGACGGGGGAACAAGAAAGGAGATGGATAACGCTCCCATATAAGTTTGGCCCAGCATGGACATAAATATAACACTATCAGTGTTGTGAATTATTTAAAAAAATCCATTCGATTTCTATTAAATGCACAGATCACTCCCAGTTCCTAGCTAGAAACATAATATTTGTATTACCAATAATGCCTTAAAGTTAAGGGATTCGATAAACGATCTATGTTCTGGCTTTTTGAAAGACATTCTGAAACAAAGACATTGCTTTGTTCCAGAATGTCTTTCAAAAAATCTTTCAATGTGTCAAGTGTTTCAACGTGTGGATCCTCGGGGACTTGTGGAACCACGATATTTTCTCCTCGTCGTTGACTGTTGTCGTTGACATTGTTTGGCCGCCAGGGTACAGGAGATTGCGCTCTGTAAGCTCGTTGCTAACATGAGTGGCAAATAGAACTTGTCGGTCTCATTTAAGTATAGGAAAAAGTAAATAAGTATAATTTCATAACATAATAATTGTATTAAAATATTTAAGTAGTCGTGGTACGTAATTAAATCAAACATTTTAACTTATTGAGGAAAAATCGATTCAGATTCGCGGAGAAATCCACTGTCTTATAAAATATTGAATTTCATCCAAATCCAACAAATGGTTCCTCAGGCGAAGCGTTGCCATATCACAGTTAGTTCAGCGTCGGTTGTCCATAAAAAATATGCGTCTTTTTGTAAACGTTTATTTATTGCTTTGTGTATACCTATCTTAACAGAAGCAGATAGTGTTTCTATTACGTTGAAGAACCAATTAATCTATTATTTTTTATTTAAAGAGATAAATAAATTGTGCCTTTTTGTAACTTTTAGCTCCGTTATCACTAAACACTCATACTGGATGCGCCATTTATGCGATAATCGACGATAGAAGTTTTGGTGGTTTTACAAAAAGCTTAGCGTACTCACTTGGAAAATAAAAACGTTGAAGTTTACGAAAAACTAATAATTCAGCGAAGTCATAATCTGACGCTAACATACGATAGCGACGAGGCAACAACTTAAGGGGCCGGCGAACAACGCACGTTATAGGAATTCGAGGCTGGATTCGGAATATTGCTATCTCTGTTTGACAAAAGAAGGGAGCGTTTTTGTTGACTACTTTGGAGAATTGTAAACCGGCCGTCGACGTGTAAATATATAATCGGCGCATCCAGCCAGTATGAGTGTTTAGTGATAACGGAGCTAAAAGTTACAAAAAGGCACATTTTATTTATCTCTTTAATTAAAAATTAATAGATTAATTGGTTCTTAAACGTAATAGAAACACTATCTACTTCTGTTAAGATAGGTATACACGAAGCAATAAATAAACGTTTACAAAAAAACGCATATTTCGTTATAGTGATTGGTCCAATATACACATTCTATCTCCACATCTATCCAATACTTACATCACGCCTGTAATTACTGAAGGGTTAGACAGAGGTATACCTACAATACTCCCGCATTTGGTCAGTTATATCTAAGCCCCATGTAATATTTTGCCATCAACCGGGCACAAATCCAGACTCCGGGCTTTTTTTTTTTTTTTTTTTGGGTGGGAAATCATCAAATGACTGCTCCCGCTCTGGGTGGAGCGGGAGGGCGTGTCAGACTTTTACTGACTAAAACCCACCGTGTTCCTTCAGTTGCCTGTGCCAGGGCCACGGTTTTCTCTGTGGAATAACCCGCGACCCTGAGGCGTCGTCCCTATCGGACCCCGTCATTTTGTGCTGACATCTCTTTGAGGCGCGCGTGGAACACAACGCGCCGTCGACCCGGGCCTGGTCCTTACCGGACGGCGAGCTACACATGGCTCGCCGTCCGCAAGCCCGCGCCTACGGTGGCCGGGAATCTGCTTGCGATTCCCGACGCCCAGGGCGTCTCCTGCGGCGACTAGGGGCGTGAGGGCGCAAGGCTCTCTCCCTCACGCGCTCCGCCTCCTCCTTTGCGAGCATTACTGCTTCGCAGAAGGAGGTGACGGCTTTCCATTCCCTCTCGCTCCGTACCATGGCCTGGACCAGGGCCGGACGCGAGAGATCGCCGCCGCCAATAGCCTCCCTGAGGACACTGCGGTGCTCCGCCCAAGCTGGGCATACCTCCACCGTATGCTCCACCGTGTCCTCCGGGCGATCCACACAATGGTGACACCCGGGCGTTTCCTCCCGCCTTATGCGAAACAGGAACCTCCCGAAACAACCGTGTCCGGTGAGGACCTGTGTCAGGCGGAAGGTGAGGACGCCGTGGCGCCTCTCCAACCACTCCTCAAAGAGGGGACTTACCGCCGCTATTGTGGCGTGCCCAGCACTGGGTTGCGACAATCGCACCCTCCATGTCGCCATGAGATCCCGCCGGAGCTCTGTCCGCTGTACCGTGATTTGTCGCGGCAGCGGAGTTACACCCCGGCGTTTTGCCTCCTCGCGCCACTCCCATACGTGCGCGAGGGCTTTTGCCTCCAGATCCCATGGCGGCAATCCGGCAAGGAGGCTCGCCGCCTCGCATGAGACCGTGCGGTATCCCCGGACCAGCCTGATGGCCATGACCCTTTGGGACGCGTTCAACCGGCGGGCCGGTCGGCGCCTCAAAGAACGCGCCCACACCGGTGCCCCGTAAAGGGCCATGGACCGCACGACTCCCGCGTAGAGCCTCCGGCAGGAGGCGTTTGGACCCCCTAGATTGGGCAGGAGCCGCCTCAAGGCAGCCCCAGCCCGCTCCAGTCTGGGAGCCAAACGGCGGAAGTGCTCCACGAAGTTCCACCGGCTGTCGAGGACGAGTCCCAGGTACTTCATCGTCGACTCGACACCGATGTGAACCCCTCCCGCCGTTATCTGGGAACCCGACAGTGGCGCGTTCCGAGGACCATGAAAACACATGGCCTCGGACTTGTGCAGGGCCACTTCGAGTCCCAACTGCCGGATCCTATCGACGATTGTCGCAACCCCGAGTGTCGCTTGTTCGGCCGCCTCCTGGTGCGACCTCCCCTGTGCCAGGACCAGCGTGTCGTCAGCGTAGCACACCACGCTGACGCCATTCGGGAGGTCCGCGCGCAGCACCCAGTCGTAACCGATATCCCACAGAAGCGGCCCCAGGACCGATCCCTGTGGGACACCGCACGACATCTCTCGTCGGTTCCACTCTCCCCGGTGACCGGGGTAGATGACGGCCCTGTCCGTCAAATAGGCCTCGACCACACGACAGAGGTAGGTCGGCATCCGGTGATACCGCAATGCCTCCCTGATGCAACTCCAGGGCAGGGTGATGAAGGCATTGGCGATGTCTAGAGACACCGCCAAGACGACCCCACCCCGGGCAACAGCATCCCCCGTCGTGAGGGCTCGCACGCGCATGATGGCGTCCACCGTAGAGCGCCCCCTGCGGAAACCAAACTGGCTCTCCGCCAAATCCGGCCCCACCCGCACCAGCCGCCCGACGAGGCGGTTTGCAATAACTCTTTCAAAGAGCTTGCCCACCTCGTCGAGCAGCACGATGGGCCGGTAAGCGGACGGAGAGTCCGCAGGGCGCTCCGGCTTCTTAATGAGGACCAGTTTCCCCGTCTTCCAGCGAAGTGGGAACTGGCCCTCCTCCAAGCATGCGCTTAGGAGCCCCATAAGTCGAGGCCCGAGAGCCTCCATGGCCAGAACCCAGGCTCTTCCAGGTAAGCCGTCGGGTCCTGGGGCGGTATTTTTGGCACTAAGCCTATTTACCGCCACTCTCAGCTCTACCCCGGTCACCTCCGAAGCATCGTCGTCGTCATCGGCAGTGTGGTCCGCATCCGGCACCGCAGTTGGCGGAGTCATGGGCGGGGGAGTATGCTCCCCCCGCGAAGGGAACAAAGTGCTCACCACCTCCTCCATGAGCTGGGGCCGGAGACTCTGCGTCAGTGGGGGAGCCCATGGGCGGAGTTTATCTCGCACCATTTTGTAGGGGCGTCCCCACGGGTCCCTGTTCAGAGTCTCCAGCGACTCCTCGCGGGCCAGAGCCCTGGCCCGCAAGATCTCCGCTTGGAGGGCGGTCTTCGCCGCTCTGTACCCCTCGTACAGCTCCGCCTGAATGGCTTCCGTATTCGGAGGGCGAATACGTAGCCTGCGGTGCCTGGTGTACAGGTGTCGCGCAGCCACGCACGCCTTGCGCAAAGCTGTCAGCTCCGGCGACCACCAGCACACCTGGCGCCAAGTACGTCCGGGCTGGACCCGGGGCATTGCCACGTCACATATTTCGGACATGGCCTCCCGGAACCACTCCGCCTCGTCGTTGATGTCAGCAGGCCTGTCCGGTGGTGACACCCAGGCCTGCACGATCGAGGCTTCCAGGAGGAGCTCCCGGTCCAGCTGCTTCAGCGCCCACCGCGGACCACTCGGGGCCTGTCGGACCGGCGCGCTCGAGGTCTGGGCGGAGACATCGAACCGGATGTACCGGTGGTCGGAATAGGTCTCCACCCCCTCCATGACGCGCCAGTCAATGACGTGCGGCGACAGAGCGGGGCTGGCGAACGAAATGTCCACCACTGATTCACCCCGCATACGCACACACGTTGGGACAGAACCCCGGTTTAGGACGACCAGGCCTGTCTCCAGAGCCCAGTCCTCCACCATCCTGCCCCGCGTGTCCGTGAGCCGGGAACCCCAAGCCAAGTTCTTGGCATTGAAGTCCCCGAGGACGAGCACGGGGAGGGAACGAAACCCGACGACGACGACTCTCAACTCCGCTAGGGAGTTGTGAAACTCGGCGAGAGTTCGGTTCGGAGAGAAGTACACCCCTACCACGACTATCTCCCCGAACCGTGCTGCCACGCAACCCCGACCCTCTTGACGGCCTCGAGGGACAGGGTACCGGCGGCGGCCGACGAAATTAGGGCCACTGAGCCGCTCAGGTCCTCCACCCAGTCATCCCTGGGCGGGACAAAGTACGGCTCAGCGACCACGGCGATGTTAATCGACCACTGCGCCATGCTCTGGAGCAACAGATCCTGAGCAGAGGCGCAGTGGTTGATGTTCGCCTGGAGGAGGCGTAATGGGGCCATTACTGACACTCCATATCAGCCCCCTCCCGAGCCCGCTGTGAAGGCCCTGCCACTATGGTTGCGGCGGCGACGACGGTGGAGGCAGCAGCGGCGGCGGCAGTGTCGGCGGACGCGGCATTGACGGCGGTGGCAGTGGGCTTGCCCCTGCCCCTGGCTTTGGCGGGTGGTACGCAGGCCTTACTCCCCACCCGGTGATCGGCCGGCTTGCCAGCTGCCGCACATATAAAGCAGTGCGGCGCGGCACTGCACGAGCCGGCCTTGTGACCGGGCTGACCACAGCGGAAGCAGTGGCCGCTGCGGTCCACCTCCGATGTGCATTGCACTCCCACGTGGTTGCCCACTTGGCAGCGGAAGCACCTCAGAGGTCTGGGTTCCAGCAGTTTGACCTGCGCGGAGACCCAGCCCACCAGGAGCCTTCGGCCCTCCCCGGCAATTTTTTGGGCCGCCGTTACGGGGCAGCTCACCGTAATGGATTGCATCCCCGTGAAGTCAGGACGAATGGTGCCTGCCCTTACCTGCTGGGCAGAGCACCCCCCCGTCCTAACAACGGCAGCCACGACCTCTTCCTCCGTCACGGAGTCGTCCAGGCCCAGTATACGCATGTCAGCGCACTTGGTGGGCCTGGATACTCGGACCTCGTCCGCATTCAGGGACGCCCTAAGCTTTTCAGCTAGAGCGTCTGCGGTCGGGCCGCTGGCCGCACCGGGGACCTCCAGCATCCGGGCCCCAGTCGCAGTGACCCTTAACCGAAGGCCATTGGTGACGCCGATCTCCTGGAGGTTCACCGCCGTCCTCGCCTTGCCGAGCACCTCGCGGTAGGTCATGCCCTTCTTTTCCGCTTCCGGCTGTAGTGTGATAACTACAGCTGCGGACTTCGGGGCACGGAGCCTAGCCGCGACGTTTCGCTCCTTGCGCCGCTGCCGCCTCTGCTTTCTTCTGGCCGCCCTTGCTGCCTTACCCACCTTCCCCTTCTCCCCGACAATTTGCCATTCGGCGTCGGCCGGAGGAGATTTAGAAGGCGGTTTAGAAGGCGGGGGTGGCCGTCTCTCCGTCACGGCTGGGGCCTTCGCCGTCTGTGCAGTCACTCCACCTTTCCTGGTCTGGGGCGACGCAGGTTTCGCCAGGGGCGGGCCCGCCACGGCCCCACTATGGGTCCGCCCCGAGGATCCTGGTTTGGCCGCGGTGGCGGCATACGAAGCCGCCTTTCGCTGGCCCGATGCCGAATGGCTCGCCGCCAGCGGAGGGCGCAGGACAATAGCCTCCAGAGTGGAGAACCGACTCTGAAAGGCAGCCAGCTCATGCCGCACCAGGGTCAAAACCCGGTCCTCGGCAGACACGGGCTGGCCTTGCCCATGCTGCGCCCTTCCTGTTACCGCCTCCCGGTGGCCAGCTCCTTGAACCTTTGCCAGGTCTGCTCGGAGCTCCACATTCTCCTTTCGGAGACGCTCCATGGCGGCTGTCAAGCGGGCGACCTCCGCCCGCATCTCGGACATGCCGTCCGGCGAAGGCCCGAAATGAATGGCCTCCGCTGCCTCTATAATGGAGGCCGTGGCTGCAGATATGGCCTTGTCTTTTGAGGACTGAGTCCTCTTCAAGGCCACACCCTTTATCGCGGCAACCACGACCTCCGCAAACCTGGCCGCTTGCTCAGTCTTTGAGCCGCCAGCAGCATCCCGTCCACCACCTGACGACTCCGACAGGGCCACCCTACGGCCGTCCACTTCAGTGTGGCGCCCCTCCGTGGCGAGACTCACGGCCCGCTGGGCTGACTCGGCCGGACTGGCCTCCCTGCCCTCCTGGGTGGTGAGCTCTCCGCCTCTTTTTTTCGGCCCACAAGACTCCGGGCTGCTTCTGAGAAATTCAATAAAACTTTACATAATTAATTAGCAATTTAGTATCATTACAAACAGATATTCAGTGCAGGACACATTATTGTTTTATTATATAAGGTAGTTTAAAACATATTTTGACGATTTTTTGTGAGATTTACGACACACTTTCCGATAAAATAAACACACAGCTATACCTAATAATTATGTATTTGACACCTTATGTGACATCACAATATATCAGTTGTCTATTAATACGACGCGCCTATATGAATTGATGTATGAAAGCTGACAAAGCAAAAGGAGTACGTAAGTAACGGTCGTAGTACCGTTTTGTAGTTTCTTCCTACCCTCACGGGAAAAGCAGTGAGTTTATTTATGTTTGTATAAATATTATAGCTAGGTATGTGTGTTACGGGTTTTATGTCGATTGTCTTGACAAACTCAAGACTGTCTTATAATAATGAAATGACAATTTAAGGGTGCATTCCGAGTTAGACCATAATCGCTGACCGCGCTCACATCTATAATTTGCGTTCCGATTTAGATATCGCGATTATGACAGCTGAAAGCTGTCAACAATTCGCTCACAGTGATATTATTAAAGGGCATGGTCGGCGTTATCGCAAGATGGCGCATGTCATGAAGTCATCAATGACGATTCACAGGACATCGTTATCGCGCTCACGCTAGCTCGGAACGGGTGTAAGCGTGCTCAAACCGATTACAGCGAAATTCGGAATGAGTCATTCATGTGAAGCCAATGTATGGTGTTTAGATTCTTTTGGCTCGTACCTTGAATGTTTTCTTGTGGTATTTTACGACGACTGTTGGCTTTGTGTCTAGATATCTGTTGTTACGGCACACCCGACTGACTCCGACTTTCCCGGACTTTGCATCTTCTCATTTCAATTTACCTTGGCTACTCGCACTTTGGACAACTGATTTTACCCTATTTTTTATGGACAACCGACGCTGCACTAACTGTGATACAGCAACGCTTCGCCTGAGGAGCCATTTGTTGGATTTGGATGAAATTCTTAATTTTATAAGACAGTGGATTTCTCCGCGAATCTGAATGGATTTTTCCCCAATAAGTTAGTATAAAATGTTTGATTTAATTACGTACCACGACAACTTAAATATTTTAATACAATTATTATTATTATTATGTCGTTTATTTATTCTTATCCTTATTCTAATACATTTTTAAATATTTTTATCAAACAACTTTAAAAAAAAACATTAAAAAATATAAAAATAGTGGTCCGCCGGTAGCGGGAGCAGGGTCCAAGCTATTGGTGGTTAGGGCTCCAGAGACAGGAACCTCCTCACAATGCCAGCCGTATCGAGGAGTACTGCCTTCTGAATCAGGCCCTTGATCCAACCGCCTAACGAAAGCCTCGAGAGATGTTGGTCGAGGCTTTTTGCCATCAGGCCATTGGCCGATACGACAATCGGCACAATGACAGCCGAGCTCACATTCCACATGTCAACAACCTCGTGTGCTAAGTCGAGATATTTAATTTATTTCTCTTTCTCAGCTTTCACGAGGTTCTCATCATGTGGAATGGTAACGTCGATAATCATTGTGCGGCGCGCTAATCGATCTATCACTACTATGTCAGGCTTATTAGCGATAATAGTCCTGTCAGTAATGATAGACCGATCCCAGTACAACGTGACAAGGTTATTTTCGAGAACTGGGTCGGGCACATACTTGTAATACGGTACCTCAGAATCCACAAGTTTGTATTGCAAAGCAAGTTGCTGGTGAATAATCCTGGCTACTTGGTTATGCCTGTGCAAGTACTCACCGTTAGCCAGACGAGAGCAACCAGAGATAATATGTCTGATGGACTCACCTGGACGGTGGCATGCCCGACACACGTCAACCGTCCCGTCCTTCATAATATGTCTCCGGTAGTTATTCGTCAAGATAACTTCGTCCATAATTGCACAGACGAAACCTTCAGTTTCCCCGAAAAGGTCACCAAAACGTAGCCAGGATACGGACGCTAGGAAATCTACACCAGGCTCATGAAGAGCCCGATAGAAGCGCCCGTGAAGCGCCTTGCTTTGCCATACCGCCTTGCGGTCATCGGTAGTAAGTACTACAGGTTTGTGCCAGTTCTCTTTAGCCATGGAGAGCGGGGTAAGCCACGTGTCCACTGCGACCACATCACGGTGCATACCCACTTCGACTTTTAAAAAATATTCCCTGAGACTGCACACCTCGCGATTGTGGAGGGTTTTCGCATTTAAAAAGCCTCGACCCCCGCACTTTCGCGGGATGTACAGTCTCATCACCGATGATCGTGGGTGATGCATCCGGTTTGCGGTCAGAAGTGTACGGACCCGCCTATCCAGGGCGTCAAGTTCGGTTTGGGTCCATTTGAGTATGCCGAAAGAGTACATCAAAATCGGCATGACCCAACCGTTGAAGGCGCGCACCTTGTTTCCGCCCGAAAGAAGACTAATTAATACCTTCCTCAGGCGGCCAAAGAAGCGCTCCTTCAATGATTGCTTCATGTTAATAACGTTGATGCCTAACGCTTCCGACAAACCCAAATACTTGTAGCTTTCAGATGAAGAGAGGGATCTAAGGTGTATGGAATCCGAAAGTTGAATACCTTCGGATTCCATAATCTCACCTCGCTTAACATGCATGATTGCACATTTGTCCACACCAAATTCCATTCTGATGGCGCTACTGAATGTTTCAGTAACCTTCAGTAGCTCCATCAGTTGCAATTTGTTGGGGGAAAAGATTTTCAAGTCATCCATGAACAGAAGGTGAGATATGACCTCACCACCTCTCTTCAACCGATAGCCTAGACCTGAATCCTCCAGCAGTGTGCTTAGAGGATTCAGAGCCAAGCAGAACCAAAGTGGACTCAAACTGTCGCCCTGAAATGTTCCCCGTTTAATCCAGACAGGCTCGTCATTCCCCTGGATCTGTTGACACCCCGGATAGCGAAGGACCGTCCTCCATTGCCCCATTCAGGAACTAAGGAAGGTGCGTAGAGTTGCATCTATCTTGTACAACTCCAGCACCCTCACAAGCCATGTATGTGGGACCGAGTCGTAGGCCTTCTTATAATCTATCCAGCATGTCGACAGATCCTTGCGGGAGCGACGAACCTGTTGGCTAATGGCCATGTCGATGAGGAGTAGCTCCTCAGTACCTCGGGACCCGTTCCTACATTCATTTTGAGAGGCAGACATAATCGAGTTACTGTCAATGTGTGTATTAATTTTCGCTCTCAAAATGGATGTAAGAAGTTTATAGATCGTCGACAAACACGTGATCGGTCTATAATTCTTGGGTTTCGTGGGACTACCTGACTTATGGAGCAGGTGGGTAACGCCTGTTGATAGAAACTGCGGTAGCGACCCAGACTCTAAGGCTGACTGGAACTGAGATGCCATGCTAGTGTGCGAACTAATTAGCCATTTCAACCAATAGTTGTGCAATCCATCCGGCCCTGGTGATTTCCAGTTCGGTAACGGACGGACTGCTCTGGCAACGTCTGATGGCGTAATTAGGACTGTATCCATTTCTGGTATAGTTTCACACACTCGCTCGACATCCTGCATCCAGTCAGCCTCAATGTGACAGACGGGTACTGACCAGATGCTGCGCCAGAATGCACTTGTGGCGGCATCATCTGGGCGGCACACGTCGGACAAATTTTGTTCAGGTCGCTCCGAAGCTCTATATACCCACCTTTCATCGCTCTGGAACATGCGGTTCTGCGTGTATCGATCAACCCGCCGCTTATACCGCCGAATACGGTTTGCCCATGCACAAACTTTCTGCTTCAGGAAGTCGATGAGCTCTGTGACACGTGACATGTATTCTCGAGGGCTTATTTCAGTCCCCGAAAATGCCCGCCTCACAAAGCGCATCACTCGTGGTCTTATATTGCCCTCCCTGAAACAGTAAAGTTTGCCTATGAGTACCCTGGCTTCATCGATACGACGCTCGATCCTGTATTGCCAGGCTGGTACGGATGGTTTTGGTCGAGCAGCTCCGTCACAGTTTGGAAATTTGACGTTAGCTAAACGACATGCCGCAACAGCCGCGCAATACAGGATCGAGTGTGTATCAACGAGATCCTCGCTGCTCTCGAACACATTCTTAAGTTGCGAGTCCAGGGCACACACCAGCGCCCTATTTTTTTTGTGCATAGGTAGGCGTGGTAATCGCGGTCTAAGTTCGGTTGGAGTGGATCTATACTCGCGAAACGCATCCTCCAGTGCGCTCCTCAATCGGTCGTTGCATTGGCTACTTACTGTGGTAACCCTATCATCTTCTTCTTCAACACCATGATTGGACCGCGGTAGATCAATGGTTGACGCTTGTACCGCGGTTTGTGCCGGAGTCGAGACGATAAGGTTGCTTAGTATCTCTGAGCGCAGCCTATCAAGTGCGGCATCGTCCAACCTATGATTGCGTTGGATGACCCGCACCTGATCCGACAGTCGTTGGGCCGAGACGCTGACGGTTGGTTCTAGTTCCTGAAAAAGAAACAGCATCCTATCACGGTACGCAGTGAGGTGAGTTCCCCCCTCTGTAGACCCATAATATGCGCGCATGACGTTCTCGTTCATAGACTGAGTCCATCTCATGCGCTGCACACAACCACCGGCAGCGGGGACCCGGCTCGGGGCCGGATGGCCCCTAAGTCCCAAGCTCCTCGGTGGCCGGCCTCTCCCCTGTCGACGAACGGGTGTTGGTGACGTCGGCGGGGAAAAATACTCGTCGCTCGAGCTCGACGCAACTACCGCGGCCGGTGTCGTCACAGCACTCACGGTGGGGCTGGATACCGGCGGCGGCGAGGCGGAGCTGGGCGAAGAGTCCGGAGGTGGTGGGCGTGCTTGACGTGCGGCTGATCTCGTCAACATTTCTTAATTTGTTAAATTTCGTTCCGAGGTGACATGACAGATGTCACCTCGAATTCGGCAGTTTATGGCGTGAAATTCTGTGTTATTTTGGTTCATTATACTTTTTATATTGCTTTTTGGACTTCAGGTTTGAAGGGTACTCAGAAAATATAAAAACTGTGTCTAAAATGAATATAAGTAATTGAAAATAATTTTAACAAATTTCGTGACGTGTTGACGTTGGTGTTGCCTTATTATTATTATTATACTTATTTACTTTTTCCTATACTTAAATGACGACAAGTTCTATTTGCCACTCATGTTAGCAACGAGCTTACAGAGCGCAATCTTCTGTACCCTGGCGGCCAAACAATGTCAACCACAACAGTCAACGACGAGGAGAAAATATCGTGGTTCCACAAGTCCCCGAGGATCCACACGTTGAAACACTTGTCACAATGCAAGATTTTTTGAAAGACATTCTGGAACAAAGCAATGTCTTTGTTTCAGAATGTCTTTCAAAAAGCCAGAACATAGATCGTTTATCGAATCCCTTAACTTTAAGGCATTATTGGTAATACAAATATTATGTTTCTAGCTAGGAACTGGGAGTGATCTGTGCATTTAATTGAAATCGAATGGATTTTTTTTAATAATCCACAACACAGATATAATAATTCATTTGCAGCAGAACACATACAAGATATGGTGATAATTCAAGCGCAATAAAGGAAAAAAATAATTTTGACACATTCCACAATGTTGACACAATGCCAGACCATTTAATTCATTACCTACTGGCTGGGTCGTACAATAACTGATTTCCGTACAATTCTTGCTGAGGTACCCAGGCTTGCTCAAATGCCTAGAGGTACTACTGCCCTTTTTTTTTTTTTTGGGTGGGAAATCATCAAATGACTTCTCCCGCTCTGGGTGGAGCGGGAGGGCGTGTCAGACTTTTACTGACTAAAACCCACCCGTGTTCCTTCAGTTGCCTGTGCCAGGGCCACGGTTTTCTCTGTGGAATAACCCGCGACCCTGAGGCGTCGGCCCTATCGGACCCCGTCATTTTGTGCTGACATCTCTTTGAGGCGCGCGTGGAACACAACGCGCCGTCGACCCGGGCCTGGTCCTTACCGGACGGCGAGCTACCCATTCCTCGCCATCCGCAAGCCCGCGCCTACGGTGGCCGGGAATCTGCAGGCGACTCCCGACGCCCAGGGCGTCTCCTGCGGCGGCTAGTGGGGGCGTGAGGGCGCAATGCTCTCTCCCTCACCCGCTCCGCCTCCTCCTTCGCGAGCATTACTGCTTCGCAGAAGGAGGTGACGGCTTTCCATTCCCTCTCGCTCCGTACCATGGCCTGGACCAGGGCCGGACGCGAGAGATCGCCGCCGCCAATCGCCCTCGCGAGGACACTGCGGTGCTCCGCCCAAGCTGGGCATACCTCCACCGTATGCTCCACCGTGTCCTCCGGGCGATCCACGCAATGGTGACACCCGGGCGTTTCCTCCCGCCTTATGCGAAACAGGAACCTCCCGAAACAACCGTGTCCGGTGAGGACCTGTGTCAGGCGGAAGGTGAGGACGCCGTGGCGCCTCTCTAACCACTCCTCAAAGAGGGGACTTACCGCAGCTATTGTGGCGTGCCCAGCACTGGGTTGCGACACTCGCACCCTCCATGTCGCCATGAGATCCCGCCGGAGCTCTGTCCGCTGTACCGTGATTTCTCGCGGCAGCGGAGTTACACACGTTTTGCCTCCTCGCGCCACTCCCATACGTGCGCGAGGGCTTTTGCCTCCAGATCCCATGGCGGCAATCCGGCAAGGAGGCTCGCCGCCTCGCATGAGACCGTGCGGTATCCCCGGACCAGCCTGATGGCCATGACCCTTTGGGCCGCGTTCAACCTGCGGGCTGGTCGGCGCCTCAAAGAACGCGCCCACACCGGTGCCCCGTAAAGGGCCATGGACCGCACGATCCCCGCGTAGAGCCTCCGGCAGGAGGCGTTTGGACCCCCTAGATTGGGCAGGAGCCGCCTCAAAGCAGCCCCAGCCCGCTCCAGTCTGGGAGCCAAACGTCGGAAATGCTCCACGAAGTTCCACCGGCTGTCGAGGACGAGTCCCAGGTACTTCATCGTCGACTCGACGCCGATGTGAACCCCTCCCGCCGTTATTTGGGAACACGACAGTGGCGCATTCCGAGGACCATGAAAACACATGGCCTCGGACTTGTGCAGGGCCACTTCGAGTCCCAACTGCCGGATCCTCTCGACGATTGTCGCAACCCCGAGTGTCGCTTGTTCGGCCGCCTCCTGGTGCGACCTCCCCTGTGCCAGGACCAGCGTGTCGTCAGCGTAGCACACCACGCTGACGCCATTCGGGAGGTCGGCGCGCAGCACCCAGTCGTAACCGATATCCCACAGAAGCGGCCCCAGGACCGATCCCTGTGGGACACCGCACGACATCTCTCGCCGGTTCCACTCTCCCCGGTGACCGGGGTAGATGACGGCCCTGTCCGTCAAATAGGCCTCGACCACGCGACAGAGGTAGGTCGGCATCCGGTGATACCGCAATGCCTCCCTGATGCAACTCCAGGGCAGGGAGGTACTACTGCCCTAGCAGCATATTTAATTAAAATGAGAACTGGAGATTCCTATCACAGAATTACAATTTTATTAAAATTGTCAAGGGGTAGCTTAACAAAACTAATTGCACTTGCAAGGGAGTTAGTTCCTCATGCAAATGTATGTCCGTAGGCATTTAGGGTTACAACACATTAGTAGCTCAATTAGTAATGGACGCACGTCGGTACTTACCAGCGACACTCTGGAATTGATTACGAAACGACGAGAACTCCCGAATGTCACACCGTCTGAGTGTCAGGTACTTAACATTGATGTCAAGAAGTTGATTAGGCGTGACATTCGGAGCGCAATTACCTTAGCCATTGAGCAAGCCATAGCGCGGAACAAAGGCTCGAAGGTGTTTGCCAAGCCTCATACCGCTTTTTAATTCCGTCATTCACAATGGCATAACACCGTAGGCATGGCATAGGAGCGTGGTGGTATTATTTTTCGAAAAGGGTGTTTGCACGCTCCTTAATAATTATCGCCCCATTTCACTCCTGAGCCATGTGTACAAGCTGTTTTCGAGGGTTTTCTCGAATCGTCTCTCCCAAAAGGTCGATGACTTCCAGCCGCCGGAGCAGGCCTAGTTTCGAAAAGGCTATAGCACCGTAGACCATATACAAACCCTAAGGCCAAAAGACCGAGGAATATAATTTGCCTCTGTGCCTAGCGTATGTGGACCACGAGAAAGCCTTCGACATCATCGAGACCTGGGCTATCCTGGAGTACATGCAGCGATGTGTCATCGACAGCCGCTACGTCGTGGTGATGAGATGTCTGTATAAGGCCGCAACAATGACCGTCCAAGTACAAGAACATAGCACAAAACCAATCCAACTGCGTCGAGGTGTAAGACAGGGAGACGTCATCTCTCCGAAACTGTTTAGGTAGTCATTTACAATGGTCGTGTCACCCCGAGACCTGCAATCGTGAATGGCGCTGCCCTCGAGGTTGTGCAAGAATACTTATATCTAGGCCAAATTATACAAAGAAAGATAGAAAAATATTTTCTTTGGGACACGCAAAGGGAATTCAAATTGTGAAAGAAATAAAATGAAGGAAAAAAACTACAAAAAACAGTAAAAAGGCCTGTGCGAGGCCAAAAAGGCTGCTATCTCAGCATATTGCTGCGATATTTAAATAATAAATAACGCAGCGCTGATATTCTAACAGGGCCCGTTATTATGACACGGACACACATGTTCTATGTTAGAGGGTTTGGTTTCCGCACTGTAACTACTGTATACTGTGTACTATGGTCCACATGTAGGACACATGTGGACCATTGTGCGTGGGCCATGGCGGCCGTCGGTGGTTATTATTCCAACCAGCCCACCTACCTCCAGAAGCCGATCAAAGCTTCTGGTCTGTTGAGAACCTCTGTGTAAGATCCGGGTGTCCCGAGGGTTTCTGTCCTAATCTGGGTAATGCGTTTTTTGGAATTTTCTTAACAATGGTATCTCAACATTTAAGAATATTTCGAGATCTAGGCCTTGTAAAGAAAATCCAGCAGATATGTCATACATATCTTTACTAAATGTACCTATAAGCTGTCGGTGTTCTTGAATAAATTACTTATGGAACCGGCCGTCGACGTGTAAATATAAAATATAGGGATATTTATTATTATTGTATTTATTGATTTTAAGCCGGTATAAGATTATTTATTCCCATGGTCCTCACTTTTAAAACTAAGGCTTCTTATGTCTGATGTTTTCCTTTACCGTTTTGAGAGCAGTGGTGATGAAATAAATTACACAAAGTAAAGCGCCTGTCTGGGTTCGAACCTACGACCTACAACTCGTAAGTCGCGACCGTTACCACTGGGCCACCACTGCTCTCTAAGCAATAATGAATACAGGACAAATAATAAAGTGTTATGCAAAATAAAAGACAAATATTCTAGGTACATATAAATAAATAAGCGTACACATAAATAATTGCATTCTGTGCTAAGAATAATAAAAAATAAATACCAAGGATTTAGTATAAACATTAATTTTCATGTGGTCTTACTTCATAAATATGATTGTTATTATTGATTTATCTATTTAAAAATATTAATCGAAACTTGATAAAGGTGACCATACATTATCGACCAAACGAATAATACAATTATGGTAGTAGGAGTGTCAAAGATCCACACTAAACACTCTGATTTATATGATTTGGCTTTTTTATTATACAATTAAAATAACATTAAAATCCTTAAAAGCAAAGTAAATGCGACACAATACGAAATGTTTTAGTACTGAGCTCGATACAGAATGGTTATGCATGTGCTACAGCCAATTTAATGAATATGAATACCAGTACATTACAGGATTGTATGATTGTTCAGGATTGTATGATTGTTTTGAAAAGGTTATGGATGAAGTGTTGAACAAAATCTGCAATTCTAATAAGTCTATCATCACTTGTGGTGATAATGTTAATTTCTTAGAAAATTCTGGGTTAAGTACTAGAATTATAAGTTTGTTTCAGTCATACAATCTTGCTAACCAATTTTTGGAGCCCACTAGAATAACTTTATCCCAAATAAAAAAATGGCAATAAAACTGCGCTGCATCATATGCTTTCAGAACCTAAGCCGGCCGGCGGTTTCTCAGTCCAACGCTTGGCACCTACTGCTACCAGCTCATATTAGATGGTCACGCGCATGATGCGTGTCTAACAAAAGCGACGTACGTATTTTTGTTTCGTTCAGTGCGATACGAGTACTCGACGATACGTCAGTGTGTGCCGTGCAAAACTGCGATCTTTGTTGTGTGTGTCGTTTGCCAATTTCGAGCCCTATTCTATGTAAAGGATGATTGGTAATTAGTGAACGATACTTAAATATATTATGATTGTATCTATTTTCACTCGTTTACGAAGAAAAATATTCCACTTTTACCGTGCATTATTCTGTTTTCATTAATTTAACAACCGTCTGGACCGCGCGTTTGCTGTCATATTTGATTGGTGTTTATGTATCGGTCAATCATTACCAGTCACCCTTTATACGTCCTAGAGATTATTTTAGTTCAGCCAACCGAGATCCGTATCTCATACCTAATTCTCAAGTATTCAAGAAAATTACAAGCTTTCAGCGACATATCTTTTTGAAATATCATGCAAGTATTAATAATTCAGGCGCCGTGAGACATCGATCGCAAGAATAAGCGAAAAGCTTAAATATTATGTCACGCCGGAGTTGGTTGCAGCAGTGCCATTTCCCATACGGAATAATTAACTACTAAGTTTGTTTATTACATAATAAAGTTGGAAATATTTTCATTTGTGTTGTTGTTTTCATGTCTGTTGAGAACCTCTGTGTAAGATCCGGGTGTCCCGAGGGTTTCTGTCCTAATCTGGGTAATGCGTTTTTTGGAAATTTCTTAACAATGCCGGTATCTCAACATTTAAGAATATTTCGAGATCTAGGCCTTGTCAATTCAGGCGCCGTGAGACATCGATCGCAAGAATAAGCGAAAAGCTTAAATATTATGTCACGCCGGAGTTGGTTGCAGCAGTGCCATTTCCCATACGGAATAATTAACTACTAAGTTTGTTTATTACATATTAAAGTTGGAAATATTTTCATTTGAGAAACTAATTGACTGACAGTGATAAGATTGAGAGCTGAGGGAGGGCAGTTAACTTGTGTGTGTCACGGAAAGGCTGCCGCAAACATGCGCGACGCAACAGCGCGACATAAAGCCACCACTCGTCGCACGACACGTGGTGCCTGTGTGTCACGCTGTCGTGTCGTTAAAGGTTCGTACACAATGACGCGACGCGACTGAGATTTCGCGTAGCGCCAGTGTGTACGAGCCTTTAATTTATCGGAAATATTTAACTGATCCTCAAAAAACTTGTATTGACCTTCTAATGATGTATGCCTTTACAAACGGTTTCGTTAAAGTGAATGCGTAATTGTCGCTCGTCTGTGTATGTCGCTAATAAAATCGTGATTGTTGTATTCACACTACAAGTCGAACCTGTATTTAGAGTCCACGGACAAAAATGTTGCCATTATGCGTCGCACGAAGTAATACAATCCACATAACGATGTTTTGTTTTTTGGTCAATCGTTAATGCACTTTTGACCATCTTTAAAAACACCTTTGAAGTCAAATCTTTTGAGCAGCAATATATTTGTATTTCAACAAACATTTATCAATATTATCATCATTAGTGATTTCGCTACTCCATCTTTATTTTATTATTAACATTCAAATAAGTTTTTCTTAGTAATTGCTACAACGTTATGCTGATTTGCCAAACTGACCTGACACTGAATGATGACCAAACCCAAACGTGGTATGATAATAATAACGTTTTTGTGGTTTATTCTTGGGTTTGAACTTAATGTACAGTCAGCGTTTAAAAGTGGATTAAGCACGTTAAGAGTCGTATTGCTGTGAACTCGCGGTACGACTGTATGTGTTTAAACGACACACACAACAAAGATCGCATTTTTGCACGGCACACACTGACGTATCATCGAGTACTTGTATCGCACTGCACGAAACAAAAATATCCGCCCGATCATGACATATGCCAGTGCAGTCTTTGCACACGCCAAGCCCGTTCGCTTCAATAGAATGCAGACCCTCCAGAACAAGTTCCTCCGTAGGATAACAGGCTCCCCCTGGTACGTTCGCAACGAGATCCTTCACGTTGACCTAAAGATTCCCACTATCCGCCAGTTCATGAAACGTATTTCAAAGCGTTTCTTCGAGACCGCCGCGAATCACCGCAACCCTCTGGTTGTGAAAGCCGCTAGTTATATACCCTCCTCCATTAGTCAGGTCCGCCGTCCCAAGCATGTCCTCACCGATCCCGATGACCACATAACTCTCATTCAGGAGAGCAGTAGGGCCACCAGTACAGTGCACAAACACAGACCGACATTCCGACCTCGCCGCCGAGGTTCCTCGCGAAGATCCCGACGTAATTGTCCCCCCCGACCCTTGCTCGACGAAGTGCCAGCCCGCGCCGTAGCTGAGCCTGTAGCTTTAAATTCCCCGATTAATAATAATCAACTAAACTTGATCCAGCCTGTCCCATCTTGCTGTCCTCCCGTCAGCGACGCCCTAAGCCGAGGTCCGTACCCCACAGGGGGTGCCCTTAGCGAGCGTTCGCTTAATAATATAAGTAGTTTTACGCCCCTGGCTGGAGGCTTTGAGTCCGCTTAAGGCAGCCACAGGATAGTCCGGTTAAGTAGTCACGACCTCTCAAGGTCAACTACGAGATGCCATACAAAAAAAAAAAAAAAAAAAAAAACAAAAATACGTACGTCGCTTTTGTTAGACACGCATCATGCGCGTGATCTGGCCAGTTTATGGCATTGTAAAAATTCGAGACCATCTAATATGAGCTGGTAGCAGTAGGCGCCAAGCGTTGGACTGAGAAGCCGCCGGCCGGATTAGGTTCTGATATCCTATGATGAAGCGCAGGTTTATTGCCAATTTTTAATTTGGGCTAAAATAATAATAATATTCAAAAATGCAGCTTTTTATTTTTGTGCTCTTTTTTCTTATTGCAATAAAGGGTTTAGAATAAATAAATGCGTTACAAGTGACAACAAAAATGAAATTAATTATGTTTATTTGTTATAATATTTTACATAAATGTCTAGGAACTTAGAAGCAATTTGTTTTATTTTAACATGTGAGATGTTCTTAAATATTCATAAGCAGATTTATTTCACCATAAACATTAAGCTTCGATCATGAATTTCCAAAATAAGTGAGTTTAATAATTGGTTACATAGGGCAGTTTGTTTACATAAAGTATTACATATTTTATTTGGCTTTAGTGAATGTAGGTTACATATTGAGGATAGCTTATGTATTCATTTTCTTTAAGAAAAGATGATTGAAACTAATACAATTTTTTTTTATAATCAAACTGGATACACTATTCCGGAACTTAAACTTTCTTGTTTATTACGTTTTTTTTTTGCTGGGCTTTGGTGATGCAACCTTTTTAGCGTGGAGTACACGGCGAACAGTGTTGCTTCACCTCTGAGAGAAGAACATAGTGGTCATAATTGTTATCTTATTTCAACCGGCCGCCTGTGCAGAAACTTTGCGCGCCCGCCTTCAACCCCGGAAGAGGAGCATTGTGGCTATTTTTGCTATCTTTTCCTATCCAGCTGACTGAGCTGTCCAACGAAACACGTCTCGTTTACCGTTAGACGGACAGCTACGCACCAGAAGGACGAGTGACGTTAGGTGACTCAGTGACTAACGTAGAACAATGCACCGTTCACCACCTCCATCGTCAAAAATAGTGCGCGAGATTTCTGATGTAAAAAATCAAAACGAAACAATAAAGGAAGAGTTACAGAATATAAACTGCGAAATAAAAAGCACAAAATCAGAAACGGAAAAGTCTATAGATTTCATGAGTATTAGCTGCACTTAACTGGACACAAAGTTCAAAAACTTGGAACAGATGCACCATGACTACAAACTCCACATCCAAACCCTGGAAGAATCCATCGACAGCAAGACTATCAAAGCTGGAAATTAAAAATCTACCGAAAACCGAAGACGAAAAGAAGGAAAATATCGCTGCCATCGTGCTTAAGATAGCTCATACTGTAAACGTGAGTATGTCGCAGTCAGAAGTACGACACATCTATCGCCTTCCAATTAAAGAGTCTAACATAGTCGTAGCTGAAATGACATCTCCCATGCTTAAATCTAAATTAATAACAGCCGTGAAGAAATACAATACATCAAATTAGCACAATCAACTAAATACTAAATGCTTGGGATTCATTAATGATTCACAGCCAATATATGTATCTGACAAATTAACACCTAAATCCAGGAGGTTGCATTTTCTATCGAGAGATTTTGCGAAGTCAAACGAATATGCAAATCTGTTAAACAAAGGCCGTTGGTAGTAAACAAATACTAATATAATCAACTGAGCAACTGGCTTCTCTGAAAAATACACAATGACTGTATAGCGGATGGTGTCCTCATTTAAGTAAGTTCTGTAAAACATGTCCTACTCTCAATGAGTCTCTTTATTTTCTATTATACAAAATTATTTAAGAAAAAGGTAATTGCAACCATTTATCTGCTCTGTGTCTTAATATCATTACAACATCTGTAGAAAACATAAACATAACAAACCACACAAAAACACAATTTCATCATTGTTCAAACATATACAAATTGCAGCCGCCAAAAAGTTACACTTATTACTTATTAATAAACAACACAAATACACAATTACAACTACCCATCAACATACAAATCACAAAATTGTCAAACAATTCCAAACATCCATATTCAAAAAATAATAAGTTCTGGCCCGCGCAGTTTCTGGCGCATGGGTTTAATACAGTGTAATCCGTTTATAATGACATCGAAGGGAAATAACAAATACATCATACTAAGCGGATTATATATTTTCTACAAAATGCTTTCCTCCTCCTCTGTTTATCCAAAATAGAGATAAATCAAAATAAAAATAGGCAATCTCACAAAGCAATAAATTGACGCTTTGGTTTCACTTATGACCTTCTTCTATAAGTTGTTTCTATACTATAGACATGCACAAAACCCAGTTTACCATACAGACCCCCTTGGACCTCCATGCGGGGAACTCCGTGCTCTTCCCAAAGATGAGGAGGTACCAACGATGGTCTTAGCGAAAGAGGTCAGGGCCAATTTTAAAAATATGGTTAGAGGGAAATCCCCAGGACACGATGGGCTAAGCATCGAGCACCTACAGCATGCGGGTGCACTTGCCACGAGTACTCGCACTACTATTTAACTTGTGTCTGTCTCATTCGTCGGACATGATGATCTCTGGTGGTGCCAGTAGTGAAGAATAAGACTGGAGACGTATCGGACGGGTCAAACTACAGGCCAATCTCACTAGCCACCGTCATAGCCAAGGTACTTGACAGCGTGCTCTACTTGCATCTAAATAGGCATGTCAAGATTCATGATTCTCAGTTTGGTTTTCGGGCAGGGCTGTCAACGGTGACGGTCATTCTTAGTCTGAAGCACGATGTAAAGTATTACACGGATAGACAGACGCCAGTCTACGCGGTTTTCCTAGACCTGTCCAAGGCCTTTGACCTAGTCTCTTATGATTTAGTCTGGCAGAAGCTAGGAGACTCAACACTGCCACGAGATCTCGCATCTCTCCTCAATACTGGTACCTACACCAAGAGACTCGGTTGAGATGGGTAGGGGAGCTTTCGGAGACATGCAGCCCGGAGTGTGGGGTGCGTCAGGGAGGACTGTCCTCGCCCTTGCTCTTCGGTCTCTGTGTGAATGCCTTGATCGAGCGACTCAGCAGCATGCGTGTCGGCTGTTATGTAGATGGTGTTTGTTTTAATAATCTGAGCTACGCGGACGACATGGTGCTGCTGGCTCCCTCAATCAATGCTCTCCGCAAATTACTGGCTGTGTGTGAGTCGTACGCGGAGTCTCATGGGTTGATATACAACACCAAAAAGACAGAATATATTGTCTTCAGGTCTGGTGCCAGATGTCCATTTACGGTCCCGCCTCTTTTACTTAAAGGTCACCCAATAAACAGAGTGTTTAAATTTAAATACTTGGGCCATCTGATAACAGATTCCCTGAAAGATGATTCAGATTTGGAGAGGGAGCGCAGAGCGTTGTCGGTCCGGGCGAACATGCTGGCCCGCAGGTTCTTTCGATGTACAGTCGCAGTTAAAATAGCCCTTTTTAAGGCGTATTGCACAACACTGTACTCGGGGGCACTGTGGTTTAGATATACCCACAGGGCTTGCAATGCTCTGCATATCCAATATAACAATGCGTTCAGGGTGCTGTTGCGACTGCCACGATTCTGCAGTCCGTCGGCGATGTTTGCTGACGCGCGCACTGACAGCTTTGATGCATTATGGCGCAAGAGATCTGCCTCGTTACTTCGTAGATTGCGTGGCAGTTCCAACATCATTCTGCACTCGATAGCCGCCCGGGCTCGATAGTCCGCTTGTGTGGGCGTTAGCCGATAGGAAAAAATCTTTTTTAGTTATTAAGTACTAACTTAAGCAAAGTTAGATTGTTACTAACACAATGGACCTCATTTGCAGTCTAAATAAATAAATGATAATAGTAATATTAATAACAGATTTTGGTATGTTATTAAAAATACCTAAAATTATAAATTTTTGTTTGTTTTAATAAAATTACTGGTAGTGGTTCGACAATTATTCGATACTTGTCTCATTCATCTGGTTTACTTTGATAATAAAAGTTTGTAGGTAGACCACAGAAAAAATTGTAAATTATTTCGATTTCTGTGAGGTACTCGTAGATGCAATTCGTTACGACTTTTCACCTAATTGAACGTTGTTGGTTAGTGACGAATGTTTAAATTTGTTAATTAGCAGTATTGTGGTTATCATTTTCAAAATGCATGAAATATTAATATTGAAGCGTTGGAAATAATATTGCGCTGCGTTAAAGTGGACGTAAATGATGTGAAAACTAATATCGTGTTATTTATAAAACAAATCTTAATTATTATAGTTTATAGTATTTTGCTTAGAGATGTATAATAGTGATACATACTTTGTTCTAGAGAAATACTGTGAGTATGTGGGTTAAGAGATGTGAGGAAGAGGGAATCCTTGCTAGTCGGAGCGCTTGTTTATGAAGTGGAAAGCTTATTTAAACAATACTCCACATAGTGAATAAATATGAAACAAATAATGGTTTCATACCAACCGGACATTTTGCTGAATTATTCAACACGCCATTAAAAACTGTTCGCCGTCTACTCCATGCTATGAAGGTTGCATCACCGAAGCCTAGCAAACAATAACGTAATTAACAAAAACGCTTAACTTCTGGAATGGTTTATCCTGTATATTTAATTATAAAACAGGGGTTTAGTTTCAATCATCTTTTCATAAAGAAAATGAATACTTAAGCTATCCTCAATATGTAATCAAGATTAACTTACTTAGTGTAAACAAACTGCTCTACATAACCACTTATTAAAATCACTTATTTTGGAAATTAATGATGACTTAAAGTATAAGATGAAATAAATCTACTTATCAAAGAACAATGCCCACTTCCCATACATTTCAAAACCTGATTTAAAAAAATCCTGCGTTTCTTTTAACATTGTGATAAGCGTAATTAATATACAATTTAATTAGCTGTATTTTAAGATTTACTTCATTTCTATACATAGTGAGGTGAAAAATGGGCATTCTTCTTTTTTGATCAATCACATGTCAAAATAAAACAATTTGCTTCTAAGTTCCTTGATATAGTATTGCACATCGTATTTGACTGAAGAAGTTACTGATGTAAAGTATTATAACAAATTAATATTTCATACAAATTAATATTTTATTTTTGTTATCACTTGTAACGTTTTTTTTATTCTAACCCCTTTATTGCAATAACAAAAATAAAAAGCACGTTTTTTCTTGAATATTGTTATTATTGCAAACCAAAATAAAAAAATGGCATTAAAACTGCGCTGCATCTTATGAGATCAGAACCTAAGCCTACTGCTTCAAAATCAAAATCAAATATTTAATTTCACATAAACTTAAATATCAGCCCTGACAGTATGGATGCACGCTTGCACATGTATCTCAATATGCTTGTCATGCACGGTCTTTTACCGGGACATAGCCTTCCAACCCGAGACAAAACATGCTGAGAACATATAAACATAAACACCTAATGTAGTTAGAATGTTGTAATAATTAAGTGATCTGTCTGCGATCACATTACAGTATGTTTCACACTAGAATCACGCCTATTCCGTAAAGTTTTAAATAAAACTCAAGAAATAATAAATTATGTAAACGTAACAGACGAAATAAGAGACCAACTTTCAAATAGTAACATATTATACACAAAAAAAAACGTTAATTCTGCGGTTCAATTTCTTGTTGACATAATAAACAACGCAATCAACACGAACAAAACCACCACCGAAGTTCCTCATCGTAAAATAGTATTTAAGCCGTGGGTTACTCCAGGCCTACTTCGATGCATAAGGCATAGGGACAAACTACATCTGCACCATAAAAAATTCCCTAAAAACAACATCCTAAAAACTACCTCCTTTAGATACCGTAACTTTTACAACGACAGTCTGAACAAGGTTAGAGATATTCATGAAAAATCTGAATTAAGGACACATACAAAAAACCCAAAGGAAACCTCCAAGCTAGTCAACACGTGAACCTAACTTAGACTTACAAACTAGAAGAAACCCCGGAGGAGGCTGTAAACAGTGTAAACAACTATTTTGTCAAAGTAGGTAAGCGAGCAAGATAAACCCATCCTGCGCCATCCCAACCAACAGTTATCGCCCAAAAGTTTGGCCCCATTGGTTTTGCTTGAAACAGATGAGCAGGAAGTTATGAAAATTATTTTAAACCTAAGAAAAGACTGCGCTAGATGTTGGGACAATATACATGTCAAGATAATTAAATTAGCTAGGCCCCCGGGCCAGAACATCTCTAGCTAATTTAATCTTCTCTTGTTCATATTGCCAACATAAGCTTTAACTCGGGAACATTCCCCACACTACTTAAACTCTCCGTAGTCCAATTTTAACTATCTGAGTTCTATTAGTCACATAGTCCGTAAATAATTTAAGTGGGGTTCCTCGATTCCTATATTCTCCATCTTCTCCACCAGTCTGGTGACAAGGCCGGTGTCAGCGACTACACGCCAATTTCTGTGATCCCAATACTTTCCAAAATAACAGAAAAACTCATGAATAGCAGACTAATGAATTGTATAAAAAAAAATTACATAATTTCTCCAAACCAATATCTACAGAGGACGCGGTAATAAAACTAACAGATCATGTTGCAAGTAAATTTGACGGCAAAATAAATGCATAGGAGTATTTCTAGACCTAGCAAAAGCTTTTGACACCGTCTCTGTCCCCAGACTGGTGGAGAAGATGGAGAATATAGCTTACTATACTTTTTTTAATGCTTTTTCGCACAAATAACTATCCAGAACGATGAAATAACTATTCAAAAGTAAATGTTCATCCACTTTTAAACACAAAAACACTTTAGTTCACAAAAAAAACGAAGACACGGTCACTGACAGCTCACGCACGACCACGAACTACGCGTCTTCTACATTTTTTTTTTAAATGTCAGACAGACTTTTCGTTTGGAAACGAATGATTTGCACAGATTATCTATCTGTCTCGACCCTGACACAAACCACAGTACATTCTAAGCTTTATTTATTTTACAATACGAGATTTAACCGCGTGAAGTGGGGTAGGCCCGTACGGGCCCGGTGGGATTCAAAGGTATTGGCGAATAACGGGGCCTTTAAAGGCCCAACACGGCCCATCTGATTCGTAGGAAAAACAAAAATAACTCATGATCTCTATAAAGAAGATTCCACCATCTGCTGATGAATTGGTTGAAGTCCGAGCACACACCTGTAATCTTAACGATATCAGTGAATGCAATTGTCTCCCTGTTGAGAAACAAACTTTTTAAAATATCTTGGAATACAAGTGGACGACCATTAAACTTTCACCATCACGTCAAAACACTAAGCTCTAGGGTAGAAAGTTAGTAGCAGTTTTTAGAAGTTACAAAGGGTGTGCGACTCGAACCTATTGAAAACTATCTATTTATCCCTGTCCCAGTCAGTACTGTATCTCTATCTGGGGGAGTACACAAAACTCAAATGTTAAACCTAGAAAGAGCCCAGCGAGCAGTCATCAAAGTAATACACAAAAAAAAAACAGTATTCAACGGAACAGCTATATAAGGATTTTATGGTTTTAACGTTTGGACAACTTTTTATCAGGAGGGTTCTGCTTATAAGCCATAAAAGGTTAAAAGTACGATTCGGAGAGGCTAAAAAACAAACGTAGGCAGGACCTGGTTTTTGACCTGAAACCGTGTAAAACAGACTTCCTCAGGAGACAACCGTGCTACATGGGTAACCTTATAATAAAATAAGTAAAAATACACAGCTACATCACTTACAGATTTAAAAAAAATACTTACCATGGATAATTTCCTTCTCTCTCAAAATTTTGTAAATACTGAAAATGTCTTAAAAAGTATAAATAAGTCAAATTAAGCCACTTAGGCATTCATATATACGCAAACACATACATACACACACACACACAAACACACAAAATCATACTCCACACCACGCTCACACACCACACACACTTATGGTCACACACAAACGCACGATAGTAAAAGTTATTGCATAAAAAAAATAAAAAACATTTGCATTCCACCGACACTTGTAATGGCAGCTCGATCATGGTGGTGACGGAAGTAACTGATGCTTATTGCACATGTCTTGTATCGTGCCACGTCAGGGCTTTAGTAGACAAGCCGACGACGTAGCGGCCAAGGTTGCGGTGTTGTTGGGCGACATCGCAACTGTGGTGGGGCCGCGGCGGGAGAGGAGTGCCGGTATTGCGGTGCGCCGCTCTCCCTACCTTCCGCGGCCTTAACGGGGTCGCCACCGTACGATGGCTGACGCGGTGGGGCCGCAGGGGAAGAGGAGTGACGGTATGTCGTTGGCCGCTCTCCCTATCCTCTGCGGCCGAAAAATGGTAGGCGACGGGGCCATTCATCAGACCCGTCGCAAGGGACACGGGGTTGGTCGTAGGCTGAGGGCGAACAACGCCCTCTTCCAGCCCCTCTAAATGGGTCCAGGGACGGCGGACTCGGGGACGTCCACCGCCCCCCATACATCAGGACCCGAGGTGGCGGCGCGTAGTGTTCCACGCGCGCCCCTCTTAGACGTTGCGGGGGGAGTCTAACACCTCACTCCCCCTCCCAACACGAGGAGGCCCGCCGAGGCAGGCCAGCACCAGCCGGGGTTGTGGAAGAATAATGTGTTCCCGCGACCCCGGCGTAGGTGTGATATGGAACACCGGGGTGGTTTTTAGTCAGGAAGAGTCTGACAGACCCCTCCGCCCGCCCCAGGGCGGAGGACATCCATGAGGATTTTCCACCCCGGGAACAAAAAAAAAAATCGCGCTGCGCGGAAGGAAGCTTACCCCAGGGGCTTTCCCTGTGCTGGCGGTCGCTCGAGCGTTTCGCGAGTTTGGGAGAGGAGGACTTCGGGGCCTTAGGACAGCCCCGGTAATTTGCCGGGTGTCCCGCTTGGCCGCAGAGTACACAGCTGGGAGGCTCTTAACATTGTTCCCTATCTTTAGGGTGGGTACAGTCGGCGGTGCCATGCTCTCCTAGACACTTGACGCATCTAGGGGTGGCATAGCAGTTGGACTGCGAGTGACCATATAATTGGCAGCGATGACACTGTCCAATTAATTGAGCTCTGTAAGGCTTCTCTATTGAGATGCCTGAGAGCGAACACACCGACTTCACCTTGAAGATCGGGTCGTGACCTTCCGTGGGGTCATAGATGACTAGAACCATGTCGTACGCAAGGCCCTGTCTCGCTTTATGCAAGCGATGGACGGCGGATACGGGAACGCCTTGTGCGATAAGGTCGCTCTTAATCTCCTCGGTGGAGATTTCCTGGGGTACGCGCCTAATGACGACGCGAGTGGGGGTTTCCTCCGGAAGGGAGTACGTGTGAAAGGAATAGTTCCTTTCACGCAGGGCGCGGGAGAGATCCCTAAAGTCCGTAGACGTGGGGACGGTAACTTTGATCCCCTGGAGGGTGGATCGGGCGTTTGTGTAGTTGATCTTGCGATCAACACACATCCTAGAGATTTCTGTCCATTTTGATTTGTCTTGGACGTAGATCGGGGGAGGGGGCTTTTGTTTCTTCGCGGTAGGAGTGGGTGGGCATGCCATCGGACTTGCGGGGCGACTGGCGCGCGGACTAGGGGCGGAAGTAGCGTTGGACGAGAAGGTATTGGTGTCCTGTTTCTGGGCCTTGGTGGCCGGGCCAGCGGGGGCGGAGGATTTAGCATTCCTTGCCTCCTTTAACGATGACTTGGAAGTCGACGTCGCTGGAGGAGGAGGTGCGGGCTTCGTCCTCGGAGCGTGGGACTGACGTGTCCATGCTCTCCGTCGTATTTGTTACTGCGGCACGCAGCTGCGTTGTCTCTGAGACAATGGCGGCCGGAACAATAGAGGCCGTGACAATGGCGGCAGGGACAAAGGCGGGCGAGACAATAGGGGCCGGATTAGCGGCCGGAGTATTATCTACCGGGACAAAGGTGGGTGTAACAATGGGGGCCGAATTAGCGGCCGGAACATTGTTTGCCGGAACAAAAGGCGGAATGCCTTGTTCGCATGCAGGTGGCGATAGCGGGCTTTCAAGCGCGTCACTGAAGTTAGCGAGTGCGCCTTGAGACTGGAACATTGGCTTATTTCGGCGCCATATTTCGCCAAAACTCGGGGTCCTTTAATAGGACCTCTTTGAGGAACGCCAAAAGGATGGCGTCCTCCATGGTCGGAGGAGGGGGAGCTACTTCGGGGACGGAATGGTGGAAAATAAATTTCCACGATAACCTAACCCTATACCTATCTCCCAGGGTGGATGGGCCCGGGGTTGTGTGACCCTCTCTGTCGGGTGTAGACAGAGAAGTGAGTACCTATTGGTGAGCCCTAAGCTTGTAACCCGTCGCCAGTCTTATTGTGCGAACGGGGCCCTAAACAGTCTAGCGCGAAGGGTGTAGACACACCCTATAGACACTAGGTGAGTAGCTGGAAAGCAAAACTGTCACCAGAGCCGGCTAGGAGATCCCGCAAGGCCGGTTATCTGGGACCCGTCCAACTAACTGCCTCGCCCTGAACGGGTTCGGCGGGTGTGATTGGGTCAACACCCCACTCGGCTTCGTTGGCACCATAAGGTTTCAACCGAGGACCACGAAACTGTGGTTTTACCCAGAAGGGGCCTAGTGAAGCTACTCACGAAAGTCTGTTAAAGAAAAGGGATTTGCCTTGAAAAAGGCACTTTTTGGTTGATTAAAATCAAATCAATTACTTGATTTGATTTTAAGTCGGAGTAGTCGGGGTGACTACGATGACGTCACATGGTAGCGACGAGTATAAACACGAAACAAAACACTGGGCCGGGAGCGGGAGAGCGCACAGACACGTCCGTCCGCGGCGAGAGTCGAGCGTCGAGTCCTACTTGGCCAATTTTTTTTTAAATTTTTTTTTATGAATGGCATCTCGTAATTGACCTTGAGAGGTCGTGACTACTTAACCGGACTATCCTGTGGCTGCCTTAAGCGGACTCAAAGCCTCCAGCCAGGGGCGTAAAACTACTTACATTACTTAGCGAACGCTCGCTAAGGGCACCCCCTGTGGGGTACGGACCTCGGCTTAGGGCGTCGCTGACGGGAGGACAGCAAGATGGGACAGGCTGGATCTGGATCATATTATTATTATCTGGGGAATTTAAAGCTACAGGCTCAGCTACGGCGCGGGCTGGCACTTCGTCGAGCAAGGGTCGGGGGGGACAGTTACGTCGAGATCTTCGCGAGGAACCTCGGCGGCGAGGTCAGAATGTCGGTCTGTGTTTGTGCACTGTACTGGTGGCCCTACTGCTCTCCTGAATGAGAGTTATGTGGTCATCGGGATCGGTGAGGACATGCTTGGGACAGCGGACATGACTAATGGAGGAGGGAGTATAGCTAGCGGCCTTGACAACCAGAGGGTTGCGGTGATTCGCGGCGGTCTCGAAGAAACGCTTTGAAATGCGTTTCATGAACTGGCGGATAGTGGGAATCTTGAGGTCAACGTGAAGGATCTCGTTGCGAACGTACCAGGGGGAGCCTGTGATCCTACGGAGGAACTTGTTCTGGAGGGTCTGTATTCTATTGAAGTGATAGGGCTTGGCGTGTGCAAAGACTGCACTAGCATATGTCATGATCGGGCGGAACTTGGCCAAAGGAAGTCCAACAGTATTTATAGGTTTTAGATTTGACCAGATCGCGGGCGAGAAAAAATAAGCGCGCCCCCTTCGTGGTGAGCTGCTCAGACACGTAGATGGGGGTGTATTCATTACTAGTTAATCCTAGATCTTTTGCACATAATTTTTCATTGTTTGCTGTGTTGTAGCTTCGAGTCGATTTAAAAAAGTATTTTTTTAAATAGCTGAAGTTAGCTCGACGACGATCGGCCCATTTTTCGCATACTGCGTTTGCTTGGGACTCGAAAAATCTATTTTACATCGTTTTGTTGGATAGGGCATTCAGTGGCATTTGACAAACTGGTGACCATTTTTATCAAGTCGTTCCTAGTTTCGTTTTGAATTTTTGGGGCGTTTTTTATCTCTATCACAGTTTTCCGGTTTCCTCACTGCAGATCCTCGATTTTATCTTCTAGTAGAATTATATAAGTACTCCACATCTTTCTTCGCCTTCACTTCTTCGTTTTGAGAGGTGAGATAGGCCTTTGAATTTTCTATGTTAGTGTTTGTAGCCCTGATTTCCATCAATGTAGCGGTTTTTTTTCCTCGCTTTGGTTTACCATCAACGATGATATAAGTAAGTGTTTTGACTTCTTCCTTGAAGTCACTAAAGTCTGATTTGTAGTCATAGTCTCGTGCTCGCTTGTTCCGTTGGGAGACAAAGTTGGGAGGAGTACTTTGAGTATCAGTGCAAATGGAAATGTTTGACTCAGATGATGCTTTATTGACTGAATGCTCCAGTATCAGTATAATAAATGCGGTGTAGTAGATGGTTGTCTCGAGACCAGAAATGCACTGAGCCCAGAATGCTGCTAAGCGCGCCAATCAGATTATTCACGTATGGGTTGAATAGCGTAGGCGAGCATAACCCCCCCTGCCTCACCCAGCACTCCAACCCATTTGGCCTAGACAGACATCTCACACTATTGAATTAGTTTCCATTATTTTAGAGTATTTGTCACCACTGGTGGCAAATCTACCACTTCCATCTTGCTCCATAAAATTTCGTAGGAAACCAAGTCAAAAGCCTTGCTCAAATCAAGGAAACATGCGTAAACTGGAGTGTGGCGATCCGTGTAGTACTTCACAGTGTACTTCGCACTCAGTATAGCGTTGTCAGTGGATAAACCAGAACTGAAACCGAATCGGTTATAGTGACTGCTAAGTTGAGCGTTAAGCACACCGTTAAACACTTTCGACATAATTGTGGCAAGAGATATTGGTTAGTAATTGTTCTTATCGCCCATGTCACCACTTTTATTTTTGACGAAGGCACCACTGTTGTTTTGATCATCTCAATGCTGAGACCGACATAGCCAGGAGGTTTTCCTCAACGCATCGCGTTAATTCTGTTCAAGAGCATTTTAGCATTAATTTTAACTCCTAGGTCTTTCCGTGGCTCAACATTGAGCGTCGACCTAGAAGGACCTAATGGTGACATTACGCTAAATTGGTCGACCAAAAGGTCAGCTATTTGTCTAGCATCACTCACGCCATCGACGCAAACAGAGACGCCATCCTTGCCCTTTAGTCGAATGTATGCTTCCAAAAAGATCGAAAATCGTTATTTTAATGCTGTGAATCTGACTATCCATTTTAATTTGAGTCTCATGATCTTGACACCATTTCAACCCAGACTTAAATACCCTTCTGAATTCACGCATTTCATCAAAGTATTTTTCATGAAATGCGTAAATTCAGAAGGGTCCGGATGTCGGCATACCGTTATCCAGCCAGCATACACGTTTACATCTAGCCTCCCTATGCGCGCCGCTCACATGCCTGTTCCAGCACTCGCTTTCTAGGAATTCCAAAAAAGATATAGGTAGATAAAACATTTATCTTTCGAACGATTAAGAGAGTTGCTGTCACTGTAAAGAAGAATTTCTATCTGCATCCGACTTAAGATTGACTTGCGTTTAAGAATGCGACCTTTATTCACCTGCCTAGCCTTTTCCCAACTAGGTTGCGGTTGCAGCTGGATAATGTTTTACACGGAGCGACTGCCTATATTACAACAACCCTGCAACTGGGGAACACGATACCCTTGGCAAGATTAATTGTCATGCAGACTTTCAGGCTTCTGACTACCCGTACCGACTGTCAAAGATAATCTACGAATGACAGCCAAGAACAACTGCATAACGTCCTTTGCGTGGCACGGAGGGGTCTCGGTATGTAATGGATAGTCACCCATCCACGGACCGACCTCGACAAGCGTTGCTTAACAATGAAAATTGCCCCGTGCGGCTGTTATTATTTATCCACGAGCAACTCCTATAAGTCTATAGGTACTTAGTTAATATTTTTCTGTTCCGTAAAACAAGATACTTACAAGCTTTCAGCTAAATATCATGCAAGTATTAAAATTTCAGCTTATTATTTATTTTTATTTGATTTCCATGGAACTTTTACAGAACGTGCCCTGTAATTTATTAAACTACGATACGACTCTCGTGTTCCTGTTCCATTATTACCTGGTTTTCTCGGAAGCATCCCACTTTTTTTTTCTCAACGCTCGCTATTTAATTATTTCCAGTACAGTCTTACATATCATTTTTCATAAAACCAACAATATTTTGAATTCCTGCAAATATTCTTCTTATACTATTCTGTTATGTTCTAATACATTTATTTCTTTAAGGGCCGATTTTTCAATCCTCAGTTAAGTCGTCGAATAGCTATCTGGAGTATAAAATTATGTTGCTGTATATCAGGCGAATAAATATTTTAAATTTTTCAATCGTATGTTAACTAAAGAATAGCTTTCTGTGGTCTATGCGAAATTCACACTGTCTATGTGCAAGCGAGATGCACAGATTCAGTTTCATTAATCGTGTTAAAAGAGAATAGCAACAAAACGTGTAAATCTCCAGTTGTTACATAAAATTGCCGCCAGATGCTTAGAATCGCAGGGTGATAGTAGTTTTTACATTGGTGACACACACAACTAACCATGGAAATACCTGGAACAATAAAAATAATGAAGATTTGCTGATTATGCTAATTTCATTATTGTAGGTAAAGATGGGGTCCTAGAAATATTTTTTAACAAAGATTCCTTACCTGTCTGTTTTCTGTTTAGTTTTTTCCTCAATCAATGAAAGTAAGTGGGCTATGGTATCTTTTTAAAGCAAAATCTTGTCCAAAATTCATTGTCGTCCCAAGTGTTGAAATTATCAGTCCTCTCTCGTTAAACTCGGTTTTTTCTCTCAGGTGGGTTTAAATAATTAAGGATTTCATGTACATCTTCGATTGCGAAGTCGTCAATTGTTTCAAACACATCCAAGTTAATAAATTACCGGACCTATGTCGCTTAACCAAAAACATAAAACGAATTAAACAGTAAAATATAACCTAAAACGTTAAACATAACGCAGGGATAAAACCTTAACTGGCTCTCAAAGAAGCAGATAACTTTATTCCTCCATTAGAGCCTTTATTCGACAGTTAACTACTATCTGACCTTTGAAAACTGAGAATATTGCCATCTATGGAATAAAGGCTATCTGGTTGTTTATCTGAGGATTGAAAAATCGGCCCTAAGATAACTTGCTCCATGCTTAACAAGCAGATAATCACTCATCTAGCTCAAAATCAAAACAATCTGTCTGTACTGTTCCCCATTTGCCCCAACAGTGGGAAAACGTTGGCAGGGGTTGTGGGGGGGCGCGTGGCATCGTCACAGACGTTGCTGTTGTCAGCAGCTGCGTGTTCGTGGCACAACTGCTCGTGTATTTTATCATGGGCTCCACAGATGCCATAATCGCAGTCGCTGCTACTTTAGCCGCGGCAGCTGCAGGTACTGCTACTGTATGTGTAATATTGTAATCGTAACATTGTAAATTGCTGAACGCTTTCGTTTATCTACGTGTTTTGGCACAATTACTGGTAACAGTTTGGTAGAGAGATGTACAGTGTGGACTGTGTCAGTGGTTGCCGCAATACTTTCAGCTTTTAACTATTCTCAGCAGCTGATTCTATTGGAATTACAGTCATATTAGTTGTAGCTTTGCTGGAATTTAACGTCCGGTTGTCATCAAATCGTCGAGGAGAGATAAAGATTTCCGTAAACAATTCATTGGTTATTGCGTTTTGACCCTAAACTGAATTATGCAAAAAAATAACACAAACTTACTGGTTGTTGAAAGAAAACAAGAAAGATTATTGGGATTTTAAAGGCGTACTCTCGTGTCCTCCTCACTTTGATGGAAACAATATTGCCCATATTGTAAGTTTCTTAGTGTTTGATATCGCATCTATTAAAGGGTCAGTAGGAAGCCTTCACCATAGAAGATGCCACGCCAGTACTCAAATGTACCTGGATCCGTAGACTACGTTAACGTGAGATGTGTGTCCTTTATTCTAAGTCTCATGGTAACCGAAACATTAAAAAATAAACACAGTGGGCTTATAAAATCACATTATGATACAACCACTACGAATAGCAGCAGTTTAATGTAGGCATTCAAGTCTTGAATATCTATGTCCTAAAGTGTTTCACGTTTTGGAGTGAGCTATTCTACGAATATGGAGACATTATTTGGTCGAACGACATTATAGGAACAACGGAATAACAAAAAAACAGTGGAAGTGCCACGCAGCCATCGCGAGTGTGTCACAATTCTGCGCTGGTTCGTAACACCAGCCCAGTCGCGATTTGCTAGGTACGTTTCGTTAGTTACAACGGTAACGACAGCGACTCCTCCAGCGATGAGAGTGAAGATAGTTTTGTCGAGGATGAGGAGCCAACTCCTTCCACCAGCTCAGGTGGTACTTCTAACTTAATGCTTTTTTTTAGTTATTATTATCTGATAGTTACGACGAGAACACATAATTTTTGACAATATTTTTTATATAAAAATAAAATACTTTTAAATGCATCTATTTCATTCATAAAACCTTATAAATGTCACGAATTCCTTTCCTTTCTTTAACTTCATGATTAAAAATAAATGATGGCAATAACGATAGAAAAATGACAAGCATAAAAGTGACCACTTTTTTGTTCCACTAAGTGCACAATGCGCGAACCTACCTCCACTACGCCAAAACCTTGCCAACTAACAAGCCGGGGACTGTACTCACTGTGTAACGACGCGGCGACGTCTCGAACATAACAAGAAATATTATAAAAATATCCGATTGTGCAATTTTCACGTGAAAATAATAGCAAGACAAAAAAGTTATCTCACGTAGGTGTATCCTATCACCGGTGAGTATAAAACTTTTAGATATTTCAATCTAATTGCTTTTTATTGACACAACCATATTCATTACTTTCATGCGAACACAAAATTACTTTTGTCCTTTTTTTAAAGTCTAAATCAACTTACTTGCTGTCTTGCATATCGTCGCATAATTTCTATAAATTTCGACGCTACTTGTTTATTGATGGGACACATCAATGTAAATCGTTCGGTATCGATAAAATATTAAAATGTGTATTTTAAACTAACTTTATTTGGAATAAATAAAAGAACGCGAAGTTAGTATCAAATTAAGCTTAAAAATGATACATGTCGCCGTCCCCGGAGAACAAAATGAAAACTGCCATTATCTTAGTGTTAGTGTTATGTCGTTTTTGGAATATGTGGGTGGTAATAATTCTGCTCAATATTTTCGTAATTTTTACACACTCATTTTACGAAGTTACAAAATTTTACAATAGTATTCAAATATTTAACACAGGCCTTAAATTACTAGAATAAAGTGTTAATACAATAATATCTAATTCATACTTGTTAGTATGACACAGTCATAGAATTATGGTCTCATGAAAAATATTCGACTAGATGAATATAAATGCAGTTATCATTTTATTCTCGTTTAAAACCAACTAGTCGCTTCGTATAAAGATGTGTTAGAAAAACGACTGTTACGGTTTTTAACAGTAAAGACATATTGTCATCAACCCTTCGGGAAAATTTGTATGTCAATAATGAAAGATGTCCTAGCAGAACTTGCAACCAGTAACAGATCTGCAGTTTTTGTGGTGATTTTAATATTAATAATATATTGCCATAGAGTCGGTGTTCCTGGGCCTCAGCAATCTTTTTGATTATGTTGTTGACGGGTTCCATTATAAGGTCACGATGGAGGTCGTCATTTCTTATATACCAAGGCGAGTTAATAATACTCCTGAGTACCTTATTTTGGAATGTTTTATTATTTTGATGTTGGCCGGTTTAGTACAGACCCACAGTAGGAAGCCATACGTCCCTATCAGCCACGACTTACGGTATTTTACTATTGAGACGGGCTGCACACTTTGAGTCAAAAGTCAAAAGCACAATACTCTATCTATACTCGAAACATTAACCACTTGAACAAATTATCTCTGTTCTGTGAAATTATTTATTAAAAACTACATTACAATACTCTCAAGCATTAACACCTTATATTCTAACACATGTTGTTCATTTTAGCACAATCACGCTATTAAAATATGTCATGGAACTGGTATTTATCAAAGAACACCAACAGAGAATGTTCGACATCTTTAGCAACCCTTTTAGCCTTTAGCGACCAATTAGTTCAACCAGGTTTCAGATGGGCTAAAGTAGACTCTTATTGCGTGAGGTTCTGTTTTATGAGACTCTGTAAGGCAGGAGATATTCCAATTACTATCGTGGTTTTACGAGTCATTGACCTATGGCAGCTGTTTTAGTAGCAATAACGATAATAAGGTAGATCATCACGACTAACCCATCTTTATTTAACTTTTGACGATGAGACTATATGAGACTATATAAGACTGCCTTTAATGAATACCAAATAGGTACAAAGAGGAGTAAATTAAGAAAAATTCTGTTGTTTTTTTGCTATTATTTCGATTGTTTTTTATGTTTTTGAGGAGTGAGAATCTAGTTTTTTTTGTCATACAACGATTTGGAAGACTTTTGTTACAAAGTTAATTTTGAAACACTTGAATTGAATAAAACTTATTTTGATTACCATATCACAGTTTCGTTAGGAAACTAAATTCAAAGCCCTTTACAGAACCACTAACTAACCACCCATTCTAATCCATACTAATTACCCATGTTTGCAAACGAATAAATGATTTGATTTGATTTTTGATTTGAAAAAAAAACGCTTTACAATATTTATGATAAAAAGTCGATATTAAAGTAAACCCGTAGAATAAAATGGAAAGTAAGGAGTGCAATTTTTGATTTTGGTCAGGCTGTATGGAGAATAAAATGATAATCTACATTATATAACTTAGATGATGATAGATTTTGACTAACTTCTTATTCTTTAAAAAACATCTCTGTTTTATTAAATAGGCGTGTTATACTAAAACATTTCAAACATAGGAAAAACAATTTTTTTTCAAAGCTAACAATCATCCGTCTATGTCCAGTATTTAAGAAGCAATCGATGAAAACATGTTTTTATTTTTCCTGAATAGTTGGGTTTTTGTAATAATCGTTTTGTTCTCCGGGGACGGCGATATGTCTGCCAAAAGAGGTACATAGTCGAATTGAGTGAAACCATAACTTTCTGGCAAATAAATCTATCATTCACTCATTCGCGACTGGACGTAGACCTCAAAATAAGTATGTAAATATATCAGTTTTCCCAAAAATCCTTTTACCATGCAGTAATGGGTAGAAGCTACGGGAACACAAAACTGGCTGCCGAATAAATCAAGTACCATAATTATGCTCAGAACATTTTGATGCAGAAAAATTAAAAATTTAAAAAAAAGCTTGAGCTGTTCCTCTCCTAGGAAAATGCCTTCCTCCACTCTTTCCATCTCATCTCACTCACTTAGGGCTGATTTGACCATCGCCAGATAACTTTATCTAAGGAATAATTTTGAATTCCACATTTATTCACAGCATAAGACTTATAGTTTGGTCGTATTCGTGCTTAAAATACCATCTCACTTCCGCCACCTTCGGTTTCTCTTTCCATTATTTTTCTTCCCCTTTCCTTCTTTCCTTAGATGTGGAAAAAAGAGAGAAATAATCGTACTTACCGTCTTTGTTGACATGTAAGGAAAAATACTCTGTAGTTACTTTAAACTGTGTAAAATGAGTAAATTAACTAAGATAATTAAATGTTAAGACTGTAACCACAGTTCTTGATGTTTGAGACATATTCATTGTAGTATAAATCAAAGTTTATTGACGGTTACAAATCAAATAAATCATTCAACTAATAACGGATCGCTTTTATTTAATTTAATGTAATGAATAATTGATGGTTATGGGTTTTTAAAATGGATACACATAATCTGAATTTATTGAATAGATTTGATTCAAGATGAATAAAAGGGTAATTTAGATAGCTTTCAAGCTTTGCATTATTAATTGCTATTGTTTTCAATGGAGAGTGAAACACAATAGAGTTAACCAGTTTTATTCATGTAAGTATATGTAAAGAACATTGGCAAGATGCCGAACAAATTTTTGTTGACATTTTTTTTTGCGTCTTCTGATGAAAAAAATGTTAAAATACAGAGTTTGTATTCCTGAACAGTTTTGTCTTCAGTTAGACTTTTATAGGAGGTCGGGAATTAAAGGTATTCAAGTTCGAAGTTCAACACGTGTGAGCATTATGTAGTACCTACTATAAAGCTACCCTATACTGGGCACGTCTGTCATTGACTTGAATGTGCCCTGGCGGCTGAGAGTATGTCACGCTCACTCAAATGTCTCGCTGGTGGTGGCGTGTGTGTTGGATCATTAAGTTCCCTTCAAAATGGTTGAGCTGAATGGTGCTGATCCATACGTCATGTTCGTGAACGGGCACCGTCAGTGGGGACTGGTCATCTCTTGGCTGCCACGGCTTTTTTTTAATTTTTAATTTTTCTTTTCCGATTTTTATGTTTTTTATTACGGGTCTTTCTACATCGTTCTCACATGTTTAATTTCAACAAGACTGATGTAACAAATTACTGTAACCATATTATTTAAAAGAGTGTCCATGGAGTTTCTTGCCCGTTCTTCTCCATTGGTACCTACTTCGCTTTGGAATGGGCAACTAGCTTCATATTTCTGACTGACCGACCCCTTGACAATTCAAAAGTGCCTGTAATGGGTTTATTTGAAATAAATGCTTTGAGTTTGAGTTTGAGTTTGAAGAGGTTATGTTTTATCAACAACAGACCCTAATCGAAAAATAAATATAGGAATACCTACCTAACAGTTTTAATATCATTGATAGATGTATATGTAGAGTAAAATAAACTACGGACAACGTATTAAGTATAAGCCTAGCTGACCGCAACGTGCGTAGGTCTGCGTCCCAAATGCGACGTAGGTACCTACGTAAATGCCCCCGGTGGGTTCCCACATTGACGAGGCGGGGGGGACTCAGTAACCGTGGCTTGATCCCCACGGTGAAGCTAAGAGGAACCCGAGCAGGGGCTGTTAGTCAGGGCTTTTGCCGAAAAGCCGACGACGTAGCAACCAAGGTTGCGGTGCCGCTTGGACTACATCGCAACTGAGGCCGCAGTGGGAGAGGAGTGCCGGTATTGCGGGTCGCCACCGTTAGATGGCGGACGCAGTGGGACCGCAGGGTAAGAGGAGTGTCGGTATGTTGTTGGCCGCTCTTCCTATCCTTTGCGGCCGAAAAATGGTAGGCGACGGGGCCATTTATCTGACTCGTCGCAAGGGGTTGGTCCCCTTGGTTGCCCAGACAGAACCGGGGTTGTCTGGTCACAGCGTGCCATGTGTTGTGTTCTGGTGCGCCGGTGATGGGGGGTATTCCCCAGAGGAGGGTCCGGTGACGAACAGCCGCGGCGGGTTTGCGGATGAATGATAACGCGTGCCCGTGTACCCGCCTAAAGCGGAGAGGAGGACACCGTGGAGTTTTAGTGAGTTGGAGTCCCACATATCTGAACTATCTCACCTTGATATTGCAGTATGCATGAGCATTTCTCAACGCAAAAAATAAAATAAATAAATAAAGTACCTACGTAAATAAATGTTCAAAGATATATTTATTTAATAATCTTAGCTAACTTTCTTAGGACAGTTATACATATATTTGATTAATTATATGGTAGGGGTAGGACATAGGTAGGTTAGATTAAAAAATACAAAATATTTTTTTTTTACATTTATTCCTCATCATCTCTAATCACAATGTCATCAAGAAAACCTGCGGGTGCTAAAATATTTGTTTGATGTCTGGCCCATCCTAGATACCATACTACAGTCATTGTATGAGCGCAACATCCAACAGTTCGTCGTCCAACTAAACACATAAAAACTTGAACAGCCACATAAAAGGCACACATTTGAATGCCACATTGTACTTGGTCCAGCCCAAAACTTCTCTTTGCAAGTTAACTGCAGCCATTGCCAGATCTCTACATGCCTCGCAGACATAGTCACGTTCCAAAATCTAGAAAAAAAAAGTATAATAGTCTTAATAAAATATAATGTTTATTCATTGAAACTTGCAAATTGTTTTTCATGATATTTATGGTAGAAGCGCAATATGTTGTTCGTCACCTATTTAGTACAAAGCTTTAGATGTCTACATATTAAATTATTTTAAAATCATGATTTTTAACAACATTGATTGCAACTAACGGAAATCAGACAATGTTTTCAACGAGGGTAAATTATTTTGTTCTATGCTTGCTATATGCTTGGTATAAGCAATGAAGATAATCACTATCTTGTAACTTGACTAGTCGCCAGAAATACTTACAATTTGTGGATATACCCAGCTGATAATGATAAGATTAAATCAGTGGCTCCCATGTTAAGTGCCAATGCTGGGTATCGGCGCAATGTATTGACACATATATGTTGCAGTTGACACACATGATGCGTGTAGGCCTTACACAGCTTCCAATCGTTTTAACAAATGGATTCACACACAACAAAGTCCAAGGTATCAGGCAGGATCGTAACCCAGAGTGTCAGAAAAAATGTCGCCGTAAAATAAAATAATCAGAATCCCTAGGCAAGCACTAGGCAAGTCACACAGAAAACAGTAAATCTCAGAGTCCATAAAAGCAGAAGCAGTTGATAAAGTAGAAAATCAAGGATAATCGATGGAATGAAACACAAAATACGAGATAAACGCGCAAGCAACGAACGACAAGTTGTGTTATGTTGTCTAATTACAGTACTCTTTGTTATGTTGTCAGTAGGCCGGTGGGTTGACTGATAAAATGTCATGTGAATTTTTTCGGTAACGTAGTTGCCATACTGGAATTATACTGAGATATCATTTATGTATTCAAAATGATGACCTCTATATTCTTACCACAAACAATTATTTTTATTTTCACATTTATTAAATTCTGACGCAGAAATGTATTTCCTAAGTATATTATTGCAATACGAAAAGCAAAGCTTTTTATGTTACTTGCCCAAGATTTTTAATACATGGCAACATTAAACGTCCAGTCAAGCCAGAAAAAGATAAATAGCCATAAGTATTTTATGTCATCAATAAAATAGTCAATAGAATTTTCATTTATGACGATTTTTTTGCCCGGCCTCCATAGGCCATAATATTGATTTCATAAAACTTAGTAAATTATTTCGTCAGTATATATCACGGTGCCATATGTAGACGCTTACTAATTCCATTAACAATTTCGTCGCCTTTGTTCTTTGGAACTGTATTTGATCCTCAACAAAGGATTATCTCAAATACTTGTAAAGCAAATTATTTATGATAATTAATGGTGCTACACGCAACGAGAACAGTTTACAGATATTATATTAATGAGCAAGATAATTGTGTGTGTCTTGCTGTAAAATATATTTTCCCAAGTATACCTGGTATTATCTCGTTTGATAAACTATATGTGATGGTAAATAATTTACGAGATTACGTGTTGCACAATCATAAATCTACGTTATCATAATTAGGTTTATTTTGAAAGGTTTTTAACCTCTGACTGCAAAAAGAGGGGTGTCGAGCTTAATATTACTAATTAATGACCTTACCTAGTTTCCTACTAATTAATAACGGTTTCGCTCTATACCATTTCAAGTTTTCAACTATTCCTTCAGCAAAATCATTCAGACTTTATTAAGGACCATCCGACAACACTCCTCCAAATCTAATCGAAACTCGACGATAATTCTTTTTCCTTTTAATCAGGGCAGTACTTACCTACTAGACCAACAATGGGGCTCGTCAAAGATCTTTGGAGAAGATTGAGTCACACACAGGCTTTGGGACAATCAAGCGGGAGATTGGAGACACTAGTTTTTGAGTCTATCTATAGGATTTCGTATGTGGCAGGTAAAATATATTTTATTGATTGATTTTTGATGACCTTTTGTTGTGTAGAGATGAGATTGGTTTTTAGATAATGTTTTATAAATATTGGGTGGCGGGGACATCGACACGCATACTGTAACCATGAATTCAGCACATGGTTCTAGACCCTAGTGTAGAATTATTTGTACCCAAAAAATTCTTCCACTGTTTTTTATTTTTCCTTGTTTCATTGGTTTTATCCCAGACACCAGGCTGGGCCCCCACTAACTCTAGAAGAGTTAACACGTCGTATCTAAATGCCATTACGAATGCACGCACGCACTTGCAGCTATCCATACGGCAAGTTAGAGTCTCATCGCGTCCGTCTTTCCCTCCTTCCCGCCCCGCGCACAAGCGCACTCACACGGCTACAATACGTACACAATACACAGTTTTACCGGCCGGCACCGAGCGGGAAGCTTGCTGTCCCGGAGTCGACGTCCTGTACCAGTTTCGAGCCGGCAAATGGAAAAACGCCCATTGACATGCTTATCTCAAAATTAATGAAGTTTGGTCGTATAACGTATTTCACGGTACATACCGTGAAATATGATTAGAGATGGGATTCCTAAGCTACCTATTTAGGTACTGCGATATAAACATAGTTATCTTTATTAGAGTCATCTGGTTGCTAAAATAAAGGTTGATTATTGTAACCTCTAAATTATAATAACGAGCGCAAACCAACTCATAACTTGCGCATACCAGTTGTAATAACATACGCATTTGTTCACATTTATCAATAATTCACACTTCAGGCCGTTCTATTTATCTTAATGTTCATCCAACAAACTAGTCTAGCACTCAAGAGCAAGTTGCACTTAGTTTAAATTTGTCACCGACCTGTTCTCCACGTTTGCTGGAGACAATTAAAGATTGTTTACATGCACAGAGTTTCTCACCCGTCGAAAGTCGAAACAGACTACGCGAGTCTTCTAGGCGAGGCCTACCAGACAATTATTTTCGCTCTCATGTGTTTTTACTTTAGTCGCCTTCGTAAACCGAATCTCTCGAATTGTGATTTTAACTTGAAATACTGTATAAACTTCCATTTTTTAATAAAGGAGAGAAGACTCACCTTTTAGACGCGCAAGTTTCGTTCCTAGTTACATACGGTAAAATCTGATAAAGTTTTTATCTGCTTTCGAAAATCGCCAATTCTAGGCGAGAAACTCCTCATGTTAACTAGCCTTAACTTAAAACTTTCCTCGCATCCCCAGGTATGTCCACTACGGACCACGACATATGCTACCTGATATACAGTACCACTGTGAAGTTCATGTTATTGCTTGTGGTTTGCGGTCAACTGTGGTATGGACTCACGGAATTTTTGAGCTTGGACAAAGCGGTTGCCAATATCACCGTAATGGTCAGACAGTGTTTAACCTGTATGTATGATGTAATCTTAGATGGAACTTTTGCTACGTCATGCGCCATCTAAATTATAAAAAAAAAACTGCGATTGTGGTTTTTACGGTACCTTATTTCTAGTGAATAACTACTATTCCAAATGCGTCATATTTTTTGCGATATTTGCCGCTGACAATACTTTTAGATGAAGTTCAATAACGCAAACAGCAGAGTTCTGTATGACTAAAATTAAACAGTAGATAGGTAGAGTTTGACCAACGAAAGCTGTCCACGAATTAATTTCTAAACTTTTAGGATGGCAATTATAAAAGACTTTCAAAATTTCCAATTTTGTAAAAGTTTCCAATTTGTATCATTTAATTTGATATTTCGGCTGTTAGAAACAAATTCAACGATTTTTGTGGAGGGAAAATCAAGTCCCAACACTGAGAAGCCTGCACAATGAGCTGAAGGAAGCAATTGAATTTATGGGATGCCGTGAAGCCCTTAGAATTTTTTACACAAGAACGGGTTTGACATTCAAAACAATAAAAAGTAAGACAGATATACCGATTATATACCTTGATGAGACATTTGTACATCAGAACTATAGAGTTAAAAATCGGTCCCAGGACTTTCAACAAGTGGTGTCACTACTGATATATAGTCATGAAGTTTTAAATTCCTCACCCAAATTCTCAATTGATTTATTAAGAGCGAACGTTCCAGGCTGCCCGGTTGAATTTCAATTGAAACATATAAACCCTATGATAGTTATAAAAGCTTTTCGGCAAATAAAAACCAAGTTGACCGAAGATCTTTGGGGAATGTCTATCAAAGTTTGTACATCCAAAATCGAGACCATAGTACCATACTTAGCTTTAATATTTAATTTGTGTGTAGATCAAGGATTCTTCCCGGATTTAATGAAATACAGTAAGGTTTTTAATAAAGTCCACACTTTTAAATCTGGGGATAGCAAAGACACCAAGAATTATAGACCAGTATCCGTGTTGCCGGTATTCAGCAAGGTGTTCGAAAAGGTAATGTTCAATCAAATGCTTAATCATTTTAACATCAACAAAATCTTACACGAACAGCAATTTGGTTTCACCAAAGGTCGTTACACCACTGACGCTGGTTTCACTTTACTAAAACACATATTTACAGCGTGGGAGGAGGCCCAAGATGCCATAGGAATTTTCTGTGACCTCTCCAAGGCATTTGATTGCGTTAATCACGAAACCTTGATCCTAAAACTGGAGCATTACGGACTAGGTAAACTTGCGCTAAGTTTAGTTAGATCTTATTTAGAAGATAGACGGCAAAAAGTGTCAATTCACTTGGATTAAAAGTAGAAATGGGTGTTCCACAAGGCTCGATATTAGGTCCTTTCCTCTTTTTAGTATATATTAATGATCTACCCCATTTATTAAAAAAAACAACCACAAATGGTGTCATTTGCTGATGATACTTCTTGAATTTTTAAGATAAGTAGACATTCATCAAATCTTGACGACGTAAATAACGCACTGCTGCAGGTACAAAATTGGTTTACTGCTAATAATTTAGTATTAAATGGGAAAAAAACAAAATGCATAAGGTTTGCTTTGCCGAATGTTAAAAGTACTGATTGTGACATAGTATTGAATCAAGAGAAACTAGAGTTCGTTGACAAAACGGTTTTCTTGGGGATCACGCTCGACTCAAGGCTGCAATGGGGTCCCCATGATCACGCTCGACTCAAGGCTGCAATGGGGTCCCCATTTAACATCTCTTGCAGGACGGCTAAGTTCAGCAGCATATGCTGTCAGAAAAATCCGTCAGTTTACTAATGTAGATACCGCGAGGCTAGTCTATTTCAGTTACTTTCATAGTATCATGTCTTACGGTATCTTATTATGGGGACGCGCTGCAGACATCGAGTCTATTTTTATTCTGCAAAAAAGAGCCATTAGAGCAATATATGGCCTCCGCAGGCGCGATTCTTTAAGGGAACTGTTTAAAGATATTAACATCATGACCGTACCTTGTCAATATATATATGAAAACATCATGTACGTAAGGAAAAACTTAAATCTTTTCAGTAAAAGAGGTGAAAGACACAACTATGGGACTAGAAATAGGGACCAATTGGTTCAACCGGGTTTCAGGCTGGCTAAAGTAGATTCATCCTTCATGGGGTACTGTTTAAAATGTTATAATAAAATACCTCCCCACATACTCCAACTGAATGAAACGAAGTTCAAAACTTGTATCAAACGCACACTATGCAGCCAAGCATATTATAAGTTGGAGGATTACATCTCTGACAAAAATGCTTGGCTCAACGCTGGTTCTGCTCCACAAGGGTGCCTAAACAATTGATTAGCATTCGGAAATATTGTTGGAGCTGCTGAAGATTGTAAAAACTATCTTTGCACTGTATACATTCAATCTTTTAGTATAATTGCAAAGCACACGTGTGAGCACTATGTAGTATCTACTATAAAGCTACCCTATACTGGGCACGTCTGTCATTGACTTGAATGTGCCCTGGCGGCTGAGAGTATGTCATGCTCACTCAAATGTCTCGCTGGTGGTGGCGTGTGTGTTGGATCATTAAGTTCCCTTCAAAATGCTTGAGCTGAATGGTGCTGATCCATACGTCATGTTCGTGAACGGGCGCCGTCAGTGGGGACTGGTCATCTCTTGGCAGCCACGGCTTATTTTTATTTCCGATTTTTTATGTTTTTATTACGGGTCTTTCTACATCGTTCTCACATGTATAATTTCAACAAGACGGATATAACAATTTTTTCTGTATCCATATTATTTAAAAGAGTGTCCATGGAGTTTCTTGCCCGTTCTTCTCCATAGGTACCTACTTTCGCTTTGGAATGGGCAACTAGCTTCATATTTCTGACTGACCGACCCCTTGACAATTCAAAAGTGCCTGTAATTGGTTTATTTGAAATAAATGCTTAGTGTTTTGAGTTTTTTGAAGAGGACATATCATTGCGCATGCAGAATCGGAGGAAGGGTTTGTGGAAGGGTATGAAATTGTTTGAAGAAATGTGTGAAGAAAATACCAAATCTCACTGAACCTAGTGTGATTGTGATGGACAATGCAAGTTATCATGTGAAACAATTGAACAAAACCCCTACTATGTCTGATTCTAAAGCTAATCTCCGAATATGGCTGCAAAGGAATAATTTTGATTTTGAAGAATATCATACCAAAGCTGAATTAATGTGTTTGGTGAATGATTATAAACCTGCTGCTGTTTACGAAGCAGAAGAACCTCAAAAATATACAGTCATATCCACAATCACGAAATTTTGTTGCTGCCACCGTATCATTGCGACCTAAATGCTATTGATCTTGTATAGAATCAAGCGAAGAGAAAAGTAGCAAGCAAAACTATAGGAATACCAGGCAAATGCAAGATTTAATAAAATAATGTTTTTTATCCAAAACTGCTGATGATTGGAAGAAGTACACTGACCATGTTTCAAATGTTGAACATCGGTACAAATTAAGGGACCGTGTTCTTGAAAACGAACTTGAATGATTCATAATACGTGTTGGGGACAATACCAGTAGCAGCGAAGAAAGCAATGGTGCTGATTCAATATTGTCAGGTGTAGAATCCGATTTCGACTATGACTATATACTACCCCTATGTTTTGTGTTGATTTCATTGTGTCATGACGTCAGTGTCTGCATTTCATTATATAAAACTTAAAGTAATAACTTTTTCTTTAATTCGACCTTTTGTATATAGGGTGACTACGGCACTGGGTAACAGTGGCAATAGCACACATTTCGTTTGTTTTTTTTTTGTTTTGTTAAACCAATTATGTGTATAATTAAACTCAAAGTAAGTTTATTCGTAGTACGTGTAAGCATTTCTAAAATGTTAAGTTTGTGTTGCTAATACTGTCTATTATTTTTTACATTGCTAGGTGTATGTCTCGCGGCGCACCTCACTCTCGGTTTTCTAAGCATGGTCCTCTGTCAACCATACGTAAACCAGTTTTATAACGCTACACATATTTATCTACACCTATTTATTACAAAACGACTATTTGATTTTACATACCTATTAATTACATACCGCAGCTTAAAACCTTTTTTATATTTACATTTAATTATTTTCAATATTTAAATATTTACAATTGGACTAAAAATATTATTTGAAATTAGAATTGAAACTACGGAACGTGCACTGATAATATTGATATTTCTAAATGACGCAATCGTTTTTTATTATTGCAATGATGACTAAAGGAGAAAAATTTCTTAAAGTTGGTTTTCTTAATGCTGGTTCATTGGGTACAGGTCATGATAACTTGATTGGTGCGCTCGACAGGCATTGTTTTGACGTTATGGCCATTAACGAACCTTGGTTGCGACCGGGCGAGGAGGGGCGCGCTCCGGTGGTGCCGGGCTACCGACTGCGCCACACGCCTCGGCCGGCGAGTGTGCGCTCGGGTCGTGGGGGGGGCGTTGGCTTTTATCTGCGGCGAGGTTTGAGCGCGCGAACATGGACTGGTGCGATTGATCCAAGGTTCGAATCCGTCGAACAAATGTGGTTAACGATCTCATTGAACGGCAAAAAAATTGCAAATTTTTTTGCCGTTCAATGTAAATTTATTAGACACGGATGGAATAAAAACTAAAAATATTAATGAGTTTTTGAATTGCCTCAGTCTGTCACAGTTGGTCACAACTCCTACCTACTATATAGCATCCAGTGAAACTCTCATCGATCTCCTATGTACTGACCTAAGAGCAAGAAATACAACAGTAGAACCTTTTGGTTCATTAAACGGCCATTCTATTGTAGTTGGTGAATTTCACATTAAACGTGACAAGGTCAAACCATATTTGATAAAATTTCGACCTCTTAAAAATGTGTGCGCGGAAAGTTTTAATTTAGACTTATCGTTTTTAAACCTTCGAACAATTTCGTCGCTTAACAACGTAAACGATATGGTGCACGTGTTTAACACATATATAATTTCCCTGTTTGATATTCACGCACCGATCAAGACGTGTACTGTAAAGGAAAAGTCGTATCCGTGGATCACAGATACAATCAAGGTTATGATGCGTTTACGTGACGAAGCACTTGGCAGTTATAGGAAAACGAAAGCCGATTCAAAAAAAATATATTACAAAGAGCTAAAACACTTAGTGATTAGTTCATTGTACAATGAAAGAGTTGCGTATTTTAAGCACAACATAAATAATAAAATAAAAAACCCTAAATTGTTATGGAAAAATCTGAAATACACATTAATGCCCTATAAGCCCAGACAAGGCCTACCTTCACACTTCACAGATCCTGACCTAATTAATAACAACTTTTTAAATGTCCCCGGTAACCCCGCGGCAAGCATATCCCTTATAAACTATTATGAAAATCATAGGCATGGTAAAGACATTTTTGAAATCACTCCAGTGACTGTAGAAATACACCGAGAAATTAGAAATTAGTAATTAGAAATTGAAAATTAAAAATTAGAAATTGGTATGTGGGTAGGTTACCTACTTGTCACCTTATAAAGAATTAATGAAACTGTTTATTTATTTATTTACTTCCAATTTCACTTTCACAAATGTATTCATGTTGATAACCATCGTATTTGGGCAATATAGATGCCAACCATAGCTAAGAGTTTTAAAAAAAAAGGTTTGAGGTTGCAAAGTGTCCGTAAATAGTCCGCCGCGCTCGGCTGTTTGCAGCGTATTGTGCGTTGCATCAATGTAGTGCACGGATTAATTAATTATACAATGCGTTGGAGCGTGGAAGTCTGGCATCGTTTAAAACAGGTTTTGGTTTGTTCCGGCTCGTTTTCGTTGTTTTTTTTTTTTTGTTTTTGTTTTGCATTTTACTCTATTTATGTACTTAATCATGACTATTATTATTTGAAACAATTTTATTTTTATATGTATGCATACACACGTCACTTTGCAGTATAAAACTGATTTACATCCGTTACCTCACAATTCAGGTCCAGTTGAAAACCAGCGTCAGGCACTAGTCTGGCATTTTTTGCTGAACTGGGCCTTTTTGGCGCAGCCGTGAGGCACACTACCCTGCAAGTTTCATACTTCGCGCTGTACACTTTTTTATTATTATTTGTATGTTTTTTTTATTGTTTTTCTTATAATTTTTACGTGCTTTGTGTGCCTTTTAGCCTGTGCTAAATAAACGTTTTTTCTTTCTTTCTTTCTTTCTTATTAGTGACCGATACTTAAACACATCATTGTTTTCATCATAACAAACAACTTTCACAAAGAAGCAATTTTTTTTTTACTTTTTTTATTAAAATTGCCCGGACTGGGCCCGGGACCCTTGCCCGAGGCGGACGTGATTTCAACATATGGCGCGATTTGTTTGCCTGTGCATCTGTGTCGAAATTAAAATAATTTAAAACCGTGCAAAAGTGGTATACGTGCGCTCCTGATTCCCAGCCTGCGGTTGAGGAGACTACCTCGAGCTAGCTAACCCTGTGAGATCGTTCCTTATATTTGAGGCATTTGCCTTCGAAGCTGTATATGTAAACTCTTAGGTACGCGCTGTCCCTGAACAGTTCTCTAACTGAAATCGCGCTACTTCTATGCCTTCACCATAACTCTTTTTATTTTAGAAATTATGTATTATAGGTCTACAAACCCTATGTCAATGAATCGGAAATTAAAATTAAAGCATTGTTTTAAAATGTTTTAAAAAGTATTTTGTAGCAAAACGCTTACAAAAACTTGCTTCAGGTAGAGTTACCCGAGGGTACACCAAAAAAAAAAGGTTTGTCACAAATGGTCGGTCCCAGTGCTAAGTGTTAAGTGCTGCAAAAACATTTAGTGATCGAATGAGTTTTTTTTTTTGTTCCGTCTTGGTAGAAAGTGAATGTCGCGCCGCGACGAAGCCGCGCTGTACACTCAGCCTGCGCGTGCAGACCGCTCGCAATGTGTTGTGTTGGGTTCGATTCCCAACATGCTGTCCGGATTGAAGCGTAGACTTCTTCAGCTTTTATTTGAGTGAGGCAGGTAGCCATAATATATGGAAATCATAACTTGCAAGCAATGATAAAGTAATAGGAGAATAATGATAAGAAGCACTACGCATATACTATAGAAACACTTACGCATATTAGTAAGTTACTAAAAACGGTGCATTACATGTGCGTTTTTTAACTATTTTTTCAACAGTTTCGTTAGTCATAGCGATGATGTGTTATGATAATGAATGACTAGGCGCGAATTAAGGAACAGCTGATGCGAAGACAACAGGGAAGCACGTCGCGGAGTTATCAGCTGTTATAGTGATGTGAAGGAACTGCGTAAACAGGTGGATTATCTAACCGTTATATTCTAGCGTTATAAGAATATAAGTGATTTTAGAAAAAATATAAGGCAATTAATAAGAATGATTGCCACTAAAAGACTTGAAGACAAACGAAAACACTTACTTGAAAATTGTTAATTAAACATATGAAATAAGACTAAGTAAACGAATAAATAAGGAATCACTTATAGATATAAGGAATAACGAATAAATGTCTAAACCATCCACTGGATAAACGATGGTCTGCAGTTTTCGTCCTTCTTTGCCCGCGAAGACGAGTCGAACATTCGACGGGTCCGAAGCCCGACGCCGGTCGACGTCTGGATGACTTCGTCCTCTGGGCGTGTGCAGTGCTACGCGAAGTTTCTTCAACAAGGTATTAATGATTCCTGCTGGAACTGTCCTCGCTGAAGACCGCAACTGAAGTGCCTCGAGTTCATTTTTTTTTTTTTTTTTTGCTTTTTTGAGACCGTTTCGTTTGAAATTAACACGACGAGATCCTTGAAGGACCAATGTTAGCGCGGGGAGCATCTAAAGAGTAGACTCCTGTATTTTAGGCAAGGATTTAATGCCGTGCTTATAACAATAATGAAACCGTTCCTGACAAACAGCTAATAAAGAAACTAAAGTAAGAGGAGTATCGTCAGCCGCGATGAAGACAGAGGAAGTAAGTGTCGTTACCGCGCCGCGCCTCAGCCTGCCGATGACGTGCTAAACACTCTGCCTGCGCGTGCAGACCATGCGCAATGTGTTGAGTTGGGTTCGATTCCCAACAGTGCCCATTCTACTTTTCGATACTTCGAATAACAGCTGATCAAGACTTGAACGAGAGCTCAAGGCATACAAAATTTCGACAAGAGTGCTTCAATTATTGGATGGACACGGTGGAAGATCAAGAACGGGATATACAAAAATCGGAAACGGTTACTAGCGAGACCACAGACGAAGACATTGAAAAGTTTGAAAACAGCAACATTTAGCACAGAAGAGCAGTGACATAGTAAACAGCCGAGAAACCAGTTGAACTCCGCTAGAAGATTCACCGATGAAGCTCGACCTGAATCAACCCGGCTGCGACGTCGTTAAAAGATGCCCTCCCACAGACAAATATCACCCGCCTCTCCACTATTCCAATGCTAATTTTAGGGTGCACTACTCGATTGGCTCTCACTCTCCTTCCTATCCTAAGGGCACGTCCACCACCCTACCATTAAAGCGCCCCCCCGGTCTATTCCTTGATATGCAATGGTCTTTGTAGCACCATGAAGCATGAGGCTTCAAGGGCTAGTGCAAATCTTGGGGTTCATTCGATTAATCGAGTCTGGTCAAACCACGCTGGGGTCGGTGCATTTCATTCATTCATTCATACTTTTTTTTATTAAAATTGCCCATTAGAATATTGAGTAATAACATAACAAGAAAATATGCCATGAACTGTGATATTATGTAGTGAATAATCGATATTTACAAACAAAACTAATCAATCCACTTTTACCATGCATTTTTTACTTTTCAATCAAACCAACCGCACGGAACGCCCGCGCAATCAGCTGTGAGTTACTTGACACCGTCCGGTCACATTTCATGTAGGTACTACCGGACAACGAGAATGCAACTACATAAAAGGATGAAAGTAGATTTGGTACAGATAGTTTAATGGATGAGATAGAAAATACAGGTGGTACTATAAAAACAATAAACACGGTACACAAGACACTGAAGTTTATATAGAAGGCTTGAAGATGAACAGCTGGAAGATTCTCCCGGAGGAGGAGGATGAAGGATCTTCGTAGATCGACTTCATTGGCGTAACCGGCTCCGTGAAGGGAAGAACAGGAGGAGATGGAGGAAGAGGATCTTCAGGTGTCGAAGGGACACTTCAGAGTGCCAGTATCCTTCGACAAAGTTCGACGCAGAGTCTCTAGGCAGATGGCTATACAGCAATACCTAGACGTAGAATCTCCAGGCAGATGGTTTCTCAGCAGAGTGCAGACGTAGAATTCCCCCATAAAGGGTTTCTTGACAAGGTCCGTACGCTGAATCCTTTCAGATGTTTCAGCCGTATCTTATATAGGCAAAATATTCCTGTTCCAGAATTTGTATTGACGATTTTTTTAAGTTCCAAAATTATGTTTTGCTTCATTCTGACATCTCATCTGCCAGTCATAAAACCAGCCTGTGTGTTCAGCCAAGATGTATTAAAACCTCCACGATCGAGTCTGAGCGTGTCCTTATTAATTATTTGAGATGTCGAAATTCAGTTAATATTTTAGTTAAAGCCTAGGTACCAAAAAGCCGTTGTCACAGGTCAGATAGAACGCAACGTTATACCGATTAAACTTAAAAATAGGGATACCAAAGTACCTCTCAAAAATATAAAACGTACTCCGTAGGTGGAGTTTGATACTGGTGATATGGACAACCACCAATCGGACTCTCCCAAGCCAGGCCCTTCCAGCAGTAATGATTCGTCAAAACCCTGGTATGCTTCCTGTGAAGATGGGTCAAGGGTTTATCCAAAAGTGGTCTATCGTTAAAATAATTAATCTTCAGGGCTTAAGCACTGACCTCTCTTTAAATATTCGAAAATATTCGGAATTCAGTCAAACATTACACCCAAACAAATCCTACGCAGATGAGTTTATGGAACTTAAAACACAAGTATTTTCAAAATCAGGCCGTACATAAATTACGTATATTAATTCCATCGAAAAGATATAGACGAGGTATTGTAAATCCTTTAGGCTCTATTATCAAAATTATAACTGGTAACCTTGATACTGAAGATGCGATTAGATAAGATTGTGGTGGCATCTACACCGCTACATGCGAACAACGCATCACACTGACGTCACACACACCAGATACGACATACATCAGGTCGGAGGATCCTCTCTTTACTAAAGAGTTTGAGAGAACTTTACACCCTGTTCCTCATATCTCTATACGATAAAATAAATAAATAAAAAACTATATAATAAATTCACGGTGATTTCTAAAATGTTGGAACACTTTCTGAACTGTACTGAAATAACAAATGACAATAAAAATAAAATTAAACAGCGCATTAAATTACTTGACCCCTTGACAAACATCAAATTTCTAGGTATTTGGATTACCAATCAATTTATTGTGAACTTTAGAACTATCTAAGCATCTGTTATACACAAAGCCGTAATAAATTCTGACGAATTTTTAAATTTACCTAAACATATTAAGGAACATGATAACATAATGTATTCTGTAAATTATATAAATTTAATTAATAAAGAAGAATAATTGTTTGTAAAAGCTTACCTTAAAAATTAAGAAATAACCTTTTTTATTGAAGTTCCGCTAATCTCGAATGTTACTTATAATTACTATACAGCATGTAACGAAAACCCTGTCCGATCCTGAAGGGTATTATTTGGTATCGTACTGCGTACATAAATACGTAATCATTTAATGGATACGATACGATATGAATACGATAATTATTTTTCCCCAATGAAAATAATTAATTTAAAAAATTAAAAATAATCATACCAAAGGCAACACTGATCGCTCGACAGGGTTCAACTACAGTTTCTTGTCAAAGAAGCCGCCTGAGCGCGGCGGTGCTTTGTCGCATGCCGCCAAACAAGCTTGGGACTTAAGAAACCTACGTTTTGCCTACGCGTAGGTATCAGCTGATATTTAATTGTAGGCATAGACGCATAGTTACCCCGATTTCTGACCTTCTGTTTAGTAAGAAACAATTATTATTGAGTTATTGTGATGTGCTTTTGGCAATGTACCGACTGTAGGTATCAGTTTATTAAAACATTTACTTGTTGCATACCTCGGAGATTGAGTTCCACATTTTCCGTTCCAGTCTATCTCGAACATTACACATTCGACACCTTTTTATTAAATTTGCACGTACTCTTCGCAGCGCGCTTGTGTACGATTTGAGTGAGTCGAAAGCTTCCGCAATCCCAGTTCTCACTTCGATTTCCGAATCACACTCACTCACAAATAAAAATTAACATATTCAAATATTCCTGATTGGTAGACGACATTGTTCGCGATACGATAGCGGCACGTGATACGTACGAACATCCGATCGCAAGCTATCTCCACGTGAGACTGGCGAAGTGGCCAAACAAGTAGCGTGCCAGTAGGCAACCAGTCGGCTACATCAAAGGGTCGAGGACTCGTTATGAGTACCCACAGTGCGGCTAGTGCACGGCGGTGTCCTTTGAAATAAAAATAGGCAAAAATTAAAAGATTTCGCAGGCCGATGGAGTGTTGTCAACTTATGAAAATTTACCATATTTAGTGTTACATTTCGCATGGTAACTAAAAATAAAAAAATCAATAACTTCTGGTTTTTATGGGTTGCATTTTACTATTTTTTCTAGTACGTATGTTAAACCGGGAATACATACGCCTTTTTTGGATCGGACAGGGTTTTTGTTACATATTGTATATTGTATTCCCTTCATATAGATATCTTGACCAAACCTTTGTGGTTTTCCTGAAATCCTTACCTTAGGATAGAAGGGTCGAAATATCGTCCGATTGATCAACCATGCCCAGAGATAACAGTCAAGGAATAACCTCATTAATTATGTGGAAATAACCTGTATCGAACAACTAATGAAATATCACCACAATTTCTCTCAATGCCTCCCTCGTCAGATAAAGTCTGAATTCCTGAAACTACAAAGAATTAGTCGAAATAGTTAGATAGTGATACAAAAAAATTACATCGCAATCTTGGGGCAATGACGACAGAATGGAATGCATGCAAGGAACATATATTATAACCATAGAACCATGACGTTTCTATAGAAAATGTCCAACTCCATGGACAGCGTTCTTACTTCCTGCACACGGAGTATAAGCCCGTTCCTGTGATAAGTTTACCTGATTTACGAGAACTCACCTCTAACACCGCGAGGATGGAACCTATAAACCTGGAAGGAGTTAACCTGGATGATATCCGCGATTTAAATTACCTTCTGAAGAATTGTTCGATTAGTGAGATCAGTGAAAACAACTGTGATAGTGCCGCTCTTTACTCTCTGTACGCGATCGTTTTTTTTATTGTTAGTAGTTGTAGTTATGTACAAGTATAATATAAGGAAAATGTGTAAAGGGCAGGATCGTCGTTCCAAAGGTGTCGAAGGCAATCCTACTCAATAGGAGGAAAATAGAGTCATTCAGAGACCTGCGTTATTAGTGTCTTAACTGAATGATTCTCAATTTATGATTAACCCTCTCAAATCAAGGACCTAATCGTTTTAACAACTTAAATTTTGTCATTTTCTATTTTATTGTTTTGCGAAGTTTTCGGATAATCCCTATTTCCGATAGCTTCGTTCCAAAGGGGGACGAGTTACATTCTCCGAACCCACTTCATAGTCGTGGTAGAGCCATAAGCTCGGATGCTGCGTTATTGCCCTTATCAGCCAGACATGGCATTATGTGAAGGCGCCAGTGACCCCCAGCTTAGTTGTAAGTTCTATGTATTAATTAAGTTAGATAGAATAGCCAGTCCACATAAAGCTCTGTAAGCTCGGGTCGTTTTTTCTATTAAACTCTTAGTTAAACGAGTCCTAAGGTTTTTAATTTCAACCATCGCTCCGCTCCCGAAATCTAACTAGGTACTTACAACCGAAAATGACAAAAAAGCACACGTTTTTTGTAACGTCATATTTTAGATCGCACATCAAGAATTCTACAAAAGACTGGCGAGTTCCATGGAATCTCCGTACTTCGATATTTCAACAGAGGAACGAAAGAAATTGGTGGACTTCTGTTTGAAAAAGAACGACAGATATTTCAATCTGATGGTAACTTTAGGGAACGGCATTTTTGTAGCTTGGTACGTAATTATTTAAACCGCACTATTACCAATTTACCAAAACATTTTTACCAATTTTATTTGATGCCTTATGATACTTTTCCCCTTTTTACATAAATTCCTATACATATTATTATTTTCAGTATTTCGCTTATATGTTATGTAAATCATAAATTTCAAATGAAAAACTTACATTTTACGGAAAGGTCTAACGACGAATTAAAAATACTTCATTCTCGAAACCCTTAATAGAGGTATATCAGATTGTAGAGTTGTTTTCGTTGGTACTTACCATGAGTTTGCTAATCACCAGTCACACAATAACAAAGTTCCGATGTTCTTACACTGAAGAGTTTGACAGCTCTATCCTTTAAACCCCATTCTACTAATTTGTTCGACTACTTCTAGGTTCATCTTCCCTCTAGTAGACGAAGTAGACTACAACCTCATGCTGGACATACGTCTCCCATTCTACTACATGACGCCTGTCCGGTACCCTCCAGCGAACTTGATGGTGTTGATAGCTTGCTTCTACATCGCGTACTTCGTGATGGTCACCGACCTGAAATTGCAGACTCATCTTATACACCTGCAGTGCCAGTTTACTGTGCTGGCTGACTGTTTTGAGAACTTGCTGAAAGACTGTAGGGCTGGATTTGAAGGTATGGTTTTGTGGAAATATCTTAAGATGCCAAGATGGAGGTAGATCGACATTGATTGTTGACAACGACTAACTAGAGAGTACGGAATAACCACGCCGCGGTCTAGCCGGCAGCGACGAAGACGAAAAAAGACGAAATTCGTGGCGCCGAATGTAAGTGGAGCGCACAACTTGTGACACGGATCGCTTTCAAAGCCCTCCGTTTCTATAATGTCAAATTAAATTAGCTAGCGGAACTCAGACGCAACTAGCAAGCCAAATACCATGTACACACCTACACAACGCAAAAATGTATACACCTTACCGAACATTAACCAGCAGTCTGGACATTGCGAACTATCTCAATTTAAACGCTGCACAGCTGATGAGATATCTAAAATTATAGACGACTTCGATCGCAATACAAGCACAGGAATTGATGGTATTAGTACCAAGGCACTCAAATGCATAAAAGACTTATGCTCCAAAATCTAAAAGATTGCCAAAATAAACTATTAATGGACAGGATCTTTCCAGATAATTTATAAGTAGCTAAAGTAACCCCAATTTACAAAGCTGGTACCAAATCAAATCCCGGGAATTATCGCCCAGTTTCAGTGTTCCCAATGTTATGTAAAATATTGAAAATAATCATAATTATATATAAGGTTAGACGAATACTTGACTGAAATTAACTTCATATACGATCAACAATACGGATTTCGACCCTTATTTAACACCCTTGGCGAAACTATTAACTTAATAACTACAATAAAGACAAACATTTACCAAAAACAAGTGGCACTATGAGTCTTTGTAGATCTAAAGAAGGCGGTTGATACAGTCAGTCACACACTTCTATTACAGAAACTGGAAAGTATTGGTTTAACTGGAACCGCCTATAAAATGCTAAAATCCTATTTAAGTGATCGACATCAGGTGGTAGAAATCGGATGAAGACTTGCGTGGAGTGAGCTGTCAGTGTCATCCCATGTGGTCAATCCCTGGCGTCAGTGGCACTGACAGCTCACTCCACGCTCACTCCACCTAAGATTGCACGGTGAGATGGTTACAGAATAGCACTACAGTTCGATGCAGTGTGATGCATGCATGCATCGAATGTCGATTCTAAAAAAATTCTACTCATGGGGTTTCAAAATTATGCACTGAATCCCATGGTTACAGTTTGTGTGTCTATTTTTTGTGTGTTCTTCCTTCAAAAGTAATGATCTATGGGATTAATAGAAGCGACACCGAGATCATGTGCGTAGCCATTATGAACGCAAACACAAAGTTATTTAGAGTCCCGCCTTCTTCCCATGGGGGCAGGCAGAAACTATAGACGCCACGTGCTATGATCTGTACATACTTCTTTTACTTCGTTTACGTTCTAGCATCTAATCATATACACACGCCGCGCCGATTGCAAGTACTACGCACCTGACCTTTCATTATTTTAAAATGTTTCGAATCTAATCCACCCATACGTGTACCTCATACATCTCCGAAATATAGACAGAACAGTAATACTGTGCGCGCAAGCAGAATGATATTTATATTTCAATGATATATGCAAGATATGTGATTTTGTGTTCTCACCAATAAGTCATTAAGTCATTTATTTCTTTGCCAACATGGGTAAATTTGTACATAGGTGTTGTCATGTTCTGCCGTCACATGGGCATGCAAATCATAAGCAATAATATAATTTTAATATAATATTAAATAACATTTTATTATATGTTATTTAATATTATATTAAAATTATATTTATTATTTTCTATTATATTGTGTTAGTATTTGAAATATCATTGTTTTCCAATAAGTCAATCTGTATGTTAATTATTGTAATTGGTGTTACCGTTTTAATTAACAATAAACAATTAAACATTAGAAAATATAATTAAATCCCATTTTCAAATGTCAAATCATTTGAATCACAATAATAGGAAATGTCTTACATATTACATGAAATGTCACTGTCTGTTAAATATGTCAATGGATACAGTACAAGCATGTCAATTTAAGTATTGTTATGAAAGTTTTTTAATTTTTCCCAAAATGTCAATATTGACCAATTACATTATTTTAATTATTATTTCCAAAGAGCATGTCATGAACTGAATGAAGATGAGTACCAGGAAATCAATCATAAAGTCATTAAAAATTACAACTTATATCTATACCTAGATCCCACAGTTTTTTCCGAAAGGAACTCCGAGATATTATAATATGATTGACATAAGAGAAAGTTTTTTAAATGTCTTTTAAACAAACTGACAATTAAAATTTTGATCGATTCTGGTATGTGATCGTATATAATTGGTGCTTTGTTTGTTTGTTTGTATGTTTGGCATCTCGCAGGTCAACCTATGCGGTTGTCGTCTGCTTAAGCGGACTTGCCTGTGGATTCCCTAATAAATTAAGGCCTCCAGCCAGGACTTAAACTTATATACTAACTAAAACTAAGCGACAACGCTAAGGGCACCCCCTTGGGGTACGAACCTCGGCTTAGGGCGTCGCTGGAAGAGGGCAGCAAATGACTAGCTGGATCAGGATTGGTATTAATTAGGGACGAATTTAAAGCTACAGGCTCAGCGGCGCGGGCTGGCTCGAGCAAGGGTCGGGAGGGGCGTCGATTTGGGCGTCGCGGCGGGCCTCGGCGGCGAGGGCGGTAGGACGGCGATCGGGTTTTGGGCTTCTGTAGCGTGCTAGTGGCCTTACTACTCTCCTGGAGGAGGGTAGTGGCGTCGTCGGGTTCGATTAAAGTATGCCTTGGTCGGCGAATACTGCTAATGCGAGAGGGAGTGTAGCGGGCGGCCGCTGTAATCAGGGGGTTAGAATGTTTAATGCCGCAGTCGAAGAAACGCTTTGATAAGCGTTTCATGAACTGTTTTATGGTTGGCATTTTGAGGTCGACGTGAAGATCTATATTACGGACATAGAAGGGGGCACCCGTGACCCTTCTGAGGAAACGGTTTTGGAGGGTCTGCATCTTATGGAGATGACGTGGGTGAGCGTGCGCAAATACAACGCAGGCATAGGTCATGATGGGACGGATGACTGCGGTATAGATGCGGAGCTTGCATTTGAGGGACAGTTTGCTACGGGCTGTCAGTACGAATTGGAGCCTGCTAAGAGCGAAGGAGGCGCGCGCGCGAACCGCCTTAATATGAGCCTTAAAGGTAAGGTTCTCATCGAGGATCACGCCTAGGTATTTGGCTTGCTTCTCCCAAGGGATTGGCTTGCCGTACATAGTGATCGGGCTGGGAAGTGGGGGAGGGAGTCGACGACGTCTCGAGAAGAGAACCGCCTGACTCTTATCGGGGTTGACCTCGATTCTCCATTTCCGGAACCAAGCGCCTAAGACGTTTGCGGAGGTTTGGAGAGTACGAGCTATAGCGTTGGGACAGTGACCGGTATAGTAAACGGCAGTGTCGTCGGCGAAGAGAGCCAACTGAGCCTTTTTACTTTTTGGGATATCGCTAGTGAACAGCGTGAAGGCGAGAGGAGATAGTACGGAACCCTGAGGGACACCGGCGCGAATAGGATGAGGGGACGAGAGTGCTCCCTCGACGCGATAGCGAAAGGTCCGGTTCGACAAAAAGTCTCGTAAGATGAGCACGAGACGATCTGGCACTCCTAGTTGGTAGAGCTTGTATATCAAGCCGTTGTGCCAGACTTTGTCGAAGGCTTTCGCTATGTCGAAGAATAGCACACCCGTCGTCGCGTTACGCTGCAGACCAGCGCATAAGTGCTCTACGATACGGTGGACCTGTTGGGTGCCCGAGTGTTGGCTACGGAATCCAAACTGCTCGTTGGGTATGAGGCTCTTTGCTTCGGCGTAGTCTTTGAGACGCTTATAAATAAGCCTCTCGTAGATTTTGCCGAGGACATTGAGTAAGCTAATAGGGCGGTAGCTGGAGGGCTCAGACTTTGGCTTGCCTGGCTTTGGGATACCGATGACGGTGGCTTCTTTCCATGCTTGTGGGAAGATGTTGTTGCTCAAGGCGCCATTGAAGATGGCGGTCATAAGCATTATTAGCGGGGCAGGAAGGAGTTTGTATACCTTATTGGTAATACCATCCGAACCGGGGGCCTTACGAGCGTGGAGCCCTTTAATGATGTCGTGCACTTCGTCTGGAGTGACGGGAGGCAGAGGATCATCAGGGTCTTCGACGGGAGGGAGGGAGGCTCTTCGTTCGACTTCAGCGTCGACCTTGTTCAGGTGAGCTTGGTCTACTGGTTGGGAGCTGGGAGAACATTGGGACTCTAGGCTGTCGGCAAGACATTCAGCCTTATCGGGACTGTCGAAAGCGACACTATTGTCGGGGCGGATGAGAGGAGGCATAGAGACCTCTTCTGAGGAACGCAATTTCCTCTGTAATTGCCAGAAGGCTTGATGAGTGGGCTCGAGTTCGCTGAGCATCTTGTTCCAGCCCTCAGAGCGAACCTCCCCTATGCGTTTCTTTACAGCACGCTGTAAATGGCGCATGTGGGCTTTGTTCGCGTCACAAGGGAAGGAGTCGTAGGCACGGATGGCCGCGTTCTTCTCGGTTATCAGGTCACGTACGTCAGTAGGTAGTTTCCAGCGATGGTCTTCCATCACCGGAACTTCCCGTGAACAATCCGTCAATACGGATTGTACGTGCTCTGTAAACGAGTCGATTGCGGCCGTCGTGTCAGCGACTGACACTAAGTGATCGGGGATGGTGTCTAAGTGAGGCGACGTGGTGGATTTCAGTCTTTCGCTTACTTTCCTCCAGTCGGTTATCGTCTGGGTCTGAGGGGGGCGGTTGGGGTCGATCGGGCCCGAGTAGGGTGCAAGATGCATGACTACAGGGCGGTGGTCAGAATTTAGCTCGTGGAACGTCTCAATCGATTGCAAACGGAGGTTCACATTCTTGAGCAGCGCTACATCGAGAACATCGGGAAGGTGATTAGGATTACCTGGGAAGTGAGTCGGGCTCATTGGAGCGATTACGTCAAAGTTAAGGGATTCGCCTAACTTGAAAACTAACCTACCTCTGGTTGAGGTTGTGCTACTATTCCACGCCGGGTGCTTGGCATTAAGATCCCCCGCCAAGATGACGGAGTCACTCATACCGAAGAGGGCAGTGAAGTCCTTTTGGAGCGAGATGGGATCCACCGGACCATTGTCGGGTGGGATATAAGCGGAGATGATGGTGATCGGTTGGTGAATATAATTGGTGCCATGCAGAAAACACTTTTATGCATCAGACCTGTCTTGGACTGTCTTGCACATAACATATTGACGTGTCGTCTACTCCGGATGTTTGAGTCCGATAGCTTGGAAAACAGTTTTGTGTTGGTTTTCCCAAATACCGCAACCTCAAATATGTACAGGGAGGGCAGTGTCAGTATTTTATGCTGGTTAAAAAATGGTTTACATTTGTGTCTGTGCATTTCAGACCGAACATTACCCTAATACACTTTTTTTGGGATTTAAATATTAGTTCCTTATTGGCTGAGTTCCCCCAAAACATAAAGCCATATCTCAATATTGAACCCGCCATTCCATGATATGCTGTAATAATAGCGTCCGTTCCCATGACTGGAGCGAGCTTATATAAAGTATCAATATTCCCCGTTTAATCCAGACAGGCTCGTCATTCCCCTGGATCCGTTGACACCCCGGATAGCGAAGGACCGTCCTCCATTGCCCCATGCAAGACCTAAGGAAGGTGCGTAGAGTTGCATCTATCAAGCCATGTATGTGGCACCGAGTCGTCGGCCTTCTTATAATCTATCCAGCATGTCGACAGATCCTTGCGGGAGCGACGAACCTGTTGGCTAATGGTCATGACGATGAGGAGTAGTTCCTTAGTACCTCGGAACCCGTTCCTACATCCATTTTGAGAGGCAGACATAATCGAGTTACTCTCAAGGTGTGTATTAACTTTCACTCTCAAAATGGATGTAAGAAGTGTGCGGGACAGTGATATAATTGATGAACACAAATAAACAGTTTAAGTGAACAAGTGCATACGTGAATAGATAGTAGAATAGTTTAGTAAGAAATAGGTTATAGAAATAAATATAGGTTTAAGCAGTAGGTAGTTTAGTTTCCTAATTAAGTCTGTTTTATATAATGTTATTTAATAAACAATCAATAACAAATAGAACCCAAAAAACGTAATATTGTAACACGGGCCTCATTACGGTAAAGTTTCGTTGTAGCTAAGCTAAATTGTCAAGCGGTCCTCGTTACGGTATAGTTTCGTCGTACTTAAGCTAAAATGTACCAAAATCCTGCCTCGCTCTGATTGGTTAATGTAAAATGTGATTTATTGTGATTAGTCGGCTAGTTCTCGAGGCAAAAATTGTATAAAAATAGGAGCAAAATGCCCGATCGACACGAGCATCACTCGACGCTCGACTCTCGCCGCGGACGGACGTGTTTGTGCGCTCTCCCGCTCCAGTGTTGTGTTTCGAATTTCTACTCGTCGCTACCACGTGACGTCATCGTAGTCGCCCCGACTACTCCGATTAAAATAAAATCAAGCAATTGATTTTATTTTTAATCAATTAAAAAGTGCCTTTTTCAAGGCAAATCTTATTTCTTCATCAGATTTTCGTGTGTAGCTTCACTAGGCCCCTTCTGGGTAAAACCACAGTTTCGTGGTCCTCGGTTGAAACCTTACGGTGTCAACGAAGCCGAGTGGGGTGTTGACCCAATTCGCACCCGCCGAACCCCTTCAGGGCGAGGCAGTTAGTTGGACGGGTCCCAGATAACCGGCCTTGGGGGATCTCCTAGTCGGCTCTGGTGACAGTTTTGCTTTTCAGCTACTCACCTAGTGTCTCTAGGGTGTGTCTACACCCTTCGCGCTAGACTGGTCAGGGCCCCGTTCGCACAACAAGACTGGCGACGGGTATACAAGCTTAGGGCTCACCATTAGGTACACACCTCCCTGTCTGCACCCGACAGGGAGGGAACTCATCCCCGGGCCAATCCACCCGGGGAGTTAGGTATAGGGTTGATAGGCTCTAAGTGGAAACTTAATTTCCACCATTCCCTCCCTTAGGCCTTCCCCCCACTCCGACCATGGAGGACGCCCTTATAGTGGCGTTCTTCAAGGAGGTCCTATTTAAGGACCCCGACTTCCTCGCCAAGTATGGCGCTAAATTCGCTGCACTGCAGCAGTCCGTCCCCGGTCCCTCTGACCTAGTAGGCACCGACGACAGCTCTGATATCGCTACGTTTAGCGATGCCCTCGAGCCCTCTCAGTCGCAACTTCTAAGTTGCCCGCCGCCGGCTGTCCACATGGACACCAGCGAGCCTTCCCCTCGCCCGACCTCGCCGTACGTAATATCGAGCGACGACCAGAGCTCCTCCCCCTCTTCCGACGAAGGCGTCTTTAAGACGGTCGGCACCAAAAAAAGGAGCCTCAAACAGAGTCCTGACACAAGGACGAAGAAGCCGAATATAGAAGCCACCTCCGCTCCCGTGGCTCCATCCGCCACCGCCACCGCCCCCTCTCAGGCCGCCTCGGCCTCAACCTCTTCCCTCAGCCACAGTGCTGCCAAGCCCGCTGCCCAGCCTTCTGCGGCAAAGAAAATCGCCCCCCCTCCCCCTGTGTACATCCAGGACAAGGGGAAGTGGACAGACGTGTCCAAATGGTGCACCGACCTGCGCATTGGCTACACCAGCGCGAAATCTACCCAACAGGGTATTAAGGTAACAGTCCCGACATCTAACGATTATAGAGAGCTCACAAAGACTCTCCGCCTTAGAGGTGTGTCCTTCCACACCTACGCCCTCCCCGAAGACCGTCAAGTCCGCGTCGTGATCCGTAGGATCCCGAAGGAGATACCCGCGGAAGAGATAAAAGCCGACCTTCTGTCGCAAAACGTCCCCGTTGCGGAAGTCCACCGCATGCACCGCGCCCGAGGCAGGGTACCATTCGACATGGTCCTCGTCGTCTGCCCTCCTACTGAGGGTCACCACCCTATCTTTAACGTCCGTTCCGTCTGCAACCTCACCGGCTTGCAGATTGAGAAGCCTTTTAAGACCGGTGTCATAGGGCAGTGTCACCGCTGCCAACTCTACGGGCATTCGCAGATGCACTGCCACGCGAAACCCAGGTGCGTCAAGTGCCTGGGCGATCACGGCACTGCTGACTGCAGTCGTCCAAAGGACCGCACCTTATGCACAGAGCCGCCTAGCTGTGTGCTATGCGGCGACTCTGGCCACCCGGCCAATTATCGTGGGTGCCCCAAGGCCCCTAAGACATCATCTCCCAAGCTGACGAAGCGTGCAGACGCCCGTCAGCAAAGGGAAAGCCCCCGCTACGCCCACGCGCGGCCTACCACTCAACATCAGGAGCGACTCAGTCCTCAGAGGCCCTCGCCCTGGAACTACCTCCACCATCAGCAGGCTTTTCCAGCCTTAGCACCTAGACCCGTTCCTGCGGCCATCCCTCCACTTATGGACCCCCGCATCCGCGTCAACGCGCCCCCAGGCATTCCTGTGCCTCTAAATAAAGCCGCTCCCGCCGCTTCAGCTCCACCCGCAGCCACCCGTATGGTCGGCCAGAATCCAATGGACGCCTTCAACGTGATCTCGAGCACGTTCACGGCCTTCCTTACCCCTCGCGCCAGGAAAATGGCAAGTGAAATTGTTGCCGCCAGAAATGCCGGCAACATTTATATGATCCAAAATATATACAATGCGTACCCGGACATTACGCAAGCCCTGATGTCCTTCAACAACCAACCCAACCCCAATCATGGATAAAGGAATCCTCGCGCGAACCAAACCCCGATCCCTAAAGTTAGGTTATTTCAATGCCAATGGCATCCTGCGACAACGCGCTGAAATCAGCGAGTTCCTCCGCGACCATCACATCGACATCCTCCTTGTTCAGGAAACTTTCCTTAAACCGAGTTACCGAAATCCGTCAATTGCAAACTATCGTACAGTTCGCAATGACAGGACGCGTTGCCATAAGGGCGGTACCCTTATCTATTACAAAAAGGAGCTATACTGCATTCCCATAGACCCTCCCACACTCTCACGATTAGAAGTGTCTTGCTGCCGGCTTGGCATGACAGGTCATCAACCGATCACCATAGTTTCGGCCTACCTCCCCCCCATTAATACTTCGGAGAACTTCCAACTCCTTACTGAAGATCTTTCTGTCCTTTTTAGCCTGAGTGACTCCGTTATCATAGCGGGTGATCTCAACGCAAAACATCCCTCCTGGAATAGCACCAGGACCTCTTCCAGAGGGAGTCACTTGTTCAACCTCTCCTCCTCTCAGAATTTCGATGTCATCGCGCCGATGACTCCCACTCATTTTCCCCCCGATCCCAATCACACCGCCGATGTACTCGACGTGGCGCTCCTACAGAACGTCAACCTACGGTTGGACTCTATAGAAGTGGTACAAGAGCTCGCTTCCGATCACCGTCCAGTAGTCATGAAACTGGTCCCCCGCATAGGTCTGCCCGATTCCACCCAACCCCTTCCCAACAAAGTGGTAACGGACTGGAGGAGAGTAAGCGATCGCTTAAAATCCACCACGTCCCCCCACTTGGACCCAATCCCCGATCATTTTGACTCTATCGCTGACACGACGGCCGCGATCGACTCATTCACAGCTCACGTACAATCAGTCCTGAACGATTGTTCAAGGGAAATTCCAGCGACGGATGACCGTCGCTGGAAGTTGCCGGACGATGTACGCGAACTGTTGAATGAGAAGAACGCGGCTGTCCGTGCCTACAGCAACTTCCCCTGCGACGCGAACAAAGCCCATATGCGTTACTTACAGCGTACTGTAAGAACACGCATAGAGGAGCTGCGTACCGCCGGCTGGGACAAGATGTTGAGCGAACTAGAGCCCACCCACCTAGCCTTCTGGCAACTCCAGAGGAAGCTCAGATCCGGAGAAATAGTCTCCATGCCCCCCCTGATCCGTCCCGACAAGACCATCGCCTTCGATGATGTCGACAAGGCTGAGCTTCTAGCCGACACTCTAGAAGTCCAATGCTCGCCTAGCTCTCAACCAGTAGACCAAGCTCACCTCTCTGAGGTCGACGCTGAAGTCGAACATAGAGCCTCCCTCCCTCCCGTCGAAGACCCAGAGTATCCACTGCCCCCAGTCACGCCCGACGAAGTGCACGACCTCATCAAAGGTCATAAGGCTCGTAAAGCCCCCGGCTCAGATGGAATCACCAATAGGGTATTCCAACTTTTCCCTGCCCACCTGATAATGCTACTGACCACCATCTTCAATGGTGCTCTGAGCAACAACATCTTCCCACAGGCATTCAAAGAAGCCACCGTCATCGGTATCCCGAAGCTCGGCAAGCCAAAGTCAGAGCCTAGTAGTTACCGCCCCATCAGTCTGCTCAATGTCCTCGGCAAAATCTATGAGAGGCTTATTTATAAGCGCCTCAGAGACTACGCCGAGACAAAGGGCCTCATCCCCAACGAACAGTTTGGTTTTAGAACCCAACACTCGTGCGTACAACAGGTCCACCGTATAGTCGAACACATCAACTTCGGTTTCCAACGAGGTTTGATGACCGGTGCTGTTTTCTTCGACATAGCGAAAGCGTTCGACAAAGTCTGGCACAACGGCTTATTATATAAGCTGTACCAACTCGGTGTGCCAGATCGTCTCGTGCTCATCTTACGGGACTTTTTGTCGAACCGCACCTTCCGTTATCGCATCGAAGGAGCGCTATCCTCCTCCCACCCTATTCGCGCAGGAGTCCCTCAGGGCTCTGTGATCTCTCCTCTAGCTTTCACGCTATTCACCAGCGACATGCCAAAGTGCAGCAAGGCGCAGTTGGCCCTGTTCGCAGACGACACGGCCATCTACTACACCGGCCGCGATCCAGACTCGATATCTCGCATTCTCCAAACCCAAGTCAACAAGCTTGGCGCCTGGTTTAGGAAATGGAGAATTGAAGTAAATCCCGACAAAAGTCAAGCGGTTCTATTCTCGAAGCCGCGTCATACCCCCTGCCCCCCTCGACCGATCACCATGTTCGGCAAGCCGATCCCTTGGGAGAAGCGAGCCAAATACCTGGGTGTAGTTCTAGATGAACACCTTTCGTTTTCAGAGCACATTAAGGCGGCTCGTTCGCGCGCCGCCTTCGCTCTAGGTAGACTTCACTTTGTCCTCAATGCTCGTAGCAAATTGTCACTTAAGTGCAAAATGCGTATCTACACAGCGTGCATCCGCCCGATCATGACATATGCCAGTGCAGTCTTTGCACACGCCAAGCCCGTTCGCTTCAATAGAATGCAGACCCTCCAGAACAAGTTCCTCCGTAGGATAACAGGCTCCCCCTGGTACGTTCGCAACGAGATCCTTCACGTTGACCTAAAGATTCCCACTATCCGCCAGTTCATGAAACGTATTTCAAAGCGTTTCTTCGAGACCGCCGCGAATCACCGCAACCCTCTGGTTGTGAAAGCCGCTAGTTATATACCCTCCTCCATTAGTCAGGTCCGCCGTCCCAAGCATGTCCTCACCGATCCCGATGACCACATAACTCTCATTCAGGAGAGCAGTAGGGCCACCAGTACAGTGCACAAACACAGACCGACATTCCGACCTCGCCGCCGAGGTTCCTCGCGAAGATCCCGACGTAACTGTCCCCCCCGACCCTTGCTCGACGAAGTGCCAGCCCGCGCCGTAGCTGAGCCTGTAGCTTTAAATTCCCCGATTAATAATAATCAACTAAACTTGATCCAGCCTGTCCCATCTTGCTGTCCTCCCGTCAGCGACGCCCTAAGCCGAGGTCCGTACCCCACAGGGGGTGCCCTTAGCGAGCGTTCGCTTAATAATATAAGTAGTAGTTTTACGCCCCTGGCTGGAGGCTTTGAGTCCGCTTAAGGCAGCCACAGGATAGTCCGGTTAAGTAGTCACGACCTCTCAAGGTCAACTACGAGATGCCATACACAAAAAAAAAAAAAAAAACCCGATCGACAGCTCGACCCCGACGACGCCACTACCCTCCTCCAGGAGAGTAGTAAGGCCACTAGCACGCTACATAAGCCCAAAACCCGATCGCCGTCCTACCGCCCTCGCCGCCGAGGCCCGCCGCGACGCCCAAATCGACGCCCCTCCCGACCCTTGCTCGAGCCAGCCCGCGCCGCTGAGCCTGTAGCTTTAAATTCGTCCCTAATTAATACCAATCCTGATCCAGCTAGTCATTTGCTGCCCTCTTCCAGCGACGCCCTAAGCCGAGGTTCGTACCCCACAGGGGGTGCCCTTAGCGTTGTCGCTTAGTTTTAGTTAGTATATAAGTTTAAGTCCTGGCTGGAGGCCTTAATTTATTAGGGAATCCACAGGCAAGTCCGCTTAAGCAGACGACAACCGCATAGGTTGACCTGCGAGATGCCAAACAAACAAACAAAAAACCCGATCGACAGCCAAGGATTGGCTTGTGGTCGTCACACAAGCTTGTCCAACGGAATTTTCCTATTCCGTTAAAGTTTGTTCCGCGCGGACCGTTAAAATTTTTTTTTAAAAATTTCTGACTACCCGGTTTTTTTCTACCGACGCGGTCGCGGAGACCATACCCCCGGGATGCCGAAGCCCGGCACGCGCGGCTCGTTGGGCTGCGATGCCGGCTCACCGGAGCCCCGCCCGGCGCTGGATAGGACGTCGTCGATGCCGAGCATCGGTGTTGCGTCGTCCTGTGCCCCGCCGGCCGGATCCACCAGAAGCGAGGAAAAGAAGAAGAAGACTTCCAAGAAGAAGAAGGAAGAAAGAAGAGGAGGGGGATCGAGCGCCGCTGCTGCTGCCGGCCCACCGACGTCACTGGCGCCTGCGCGCGCTGCGCCTTCGCCGTCGTCGAGCCGACCGCACGCGGTAGTGATCCGTCCCGCCGCGTTCCGCCCGGTGCCCACTCAGGCCCCGGGGCCTGCCGCAAACCCAAGTTGCGCGCCGCACGCGCGCGCCGCGGCACCGCCCGCGCGTGCTCCCGCACCCGCGCCCGCGCGCTGCGCTGCTTATGCCGCCGCGTACGCCGCCGCTTACGCCGCGCGCCCCGCCACGCCGCGCGACTACCCCGCGCGCCCCCGCACACCGCCCGCGCCCCCCCGCGCGCCCCCTGCACGCATCGACGCGCCGCCGCGATTCGCGACTCCGCCCGCGCCCGCCGCAGCGACTACCGTGACCACGCAACCATATACCAAAGCTGCGCCAGCTCCGCGCACCGCCGTGACCGGCGCCCGCTTCTCGCTGGCGGGACCGGCAATGGCTGAGCGAGAGCGGCCAGCTAAAAATCCAGCAACCACCATGACGTCAGCAAGGTCAGTACCAAGCGCCACCCATACGCCCGACTCGCCGGCGCCTCCTCGTGCCTCAGCCTACGACTCGCCCGCGGTTATGTCGCCGTGTTCGTCCATCGGATCGAACATGTCGCTGGCATCCGCGGGCTCGACCGGCGATGGCTGTGCGCGCGGCTATACCGAGTCCCGGCCAGAACCCAGAGGCCAACGACAACGTCGACGCAGGAGCTCAAGCGAGACCGCAGCGGCGGAGGGGAAGCGGCTCTGCCCCGACTCGCCGCGGCCACCGCGCGAAAGCGCGCCGCGGAGTCCGGACCCGCCAGCGTCGCCTACTTTTGCCGACGCGGCGCGCCGCTCACCCCCGCCACCTGCGTCACCATCGCCGCCACCATCACCGACCGCGGGGGTCAGGCCACCCCCCGCCCCCGCCACCGCTGCCAACACCCCCGATGCAACCCCCGGCGCCGCGACAAGAACGTGGCAACCAAAGCCGGGACAAAAGAAGCCCAGGTACCCGCCGCTGGTAGTTGAGAGGCTGCCAAACTGGGCCGCCCATTTCCGGGCCATCAGGGAGAAACTGGGCCGGCCTCCTAACGCTCGTCCATACGGAGGTGGAGTTCGCTTCACCCCAGACAGCGAGGAGGAGTATAGGCTGGTCCAGCGATACCTGACTGGCCTAGAGAAGGATAGCGGCGTCAGCTGGTTCGCTTACTCACTGCCAGCAGAGAAGAGCCTGAAGATCGCCATACGGGGACTACCGGCGGATACGGACCCGAAGGAGATAGAGGAGGAGCTCCAAACGCTGGGATACCAGCCGGAGTATGTGCGCCATATCAAGGCCGCACAAGGACGACCCGGTTGCGTATTCCACGCAATCTTAAAAAAGACTCCGGACGTCCGGGCCATTTACGACACCACGACGTTCATGTGAATGCGTGGTGTCAAAATAGAGGCCTGGCGCGGAAAAAGAGGACCTGCCCAGTGCCACCGATGCCAGCTGTTCAGACACAGCTCGCATCAGTGCCACCACCCGCTCGCTTGCGTGCGCTGTGGAGGGGAGCACGCGGCGAGAGACTGCCCGCGCCCACGGGAAGAGCCGGCCACCTGCGTGAACTGCGGTGGCCCGCACCCGGCATGTAACATCAGATGTCCGGTGTTCCAGAAGGAGATCCGGAACAAGCGGGCGGGCACCGCCGCCATAACGGCCACGTCACGCCGGCCCAAAGTGACCAGTGAGAGGCCACAAGTGATGCCAGAAGAGGCCCAAGGCACGACGCTTATGGCGGCGGCCAACGGGCCCTCAGACAAATCAGCTACCTCCTCCGGGCGGAGGAAAAACAAGAGACGCGGGGGAAAGGGCAAGGGGAAGAAACCCGACCCACCCCAGGCGACCCAAGAAAACCCAACTGCCACCCCTGCCTTCAACGAGGCACAGGTTGTGATAAAGCAGCAAACTACCGCTAGCGCCGCCACGGCGCCGCGGACAACAAAGGAACTACCAAGAGAAAAGTTCATAAAAGAAACCAGTGGCGGCGCTACCGACGCCAAAGCAGCCACAAACAAGTCGGATTTCACAACCTGTGCCATCAAACTACTGATGGACCTGATAAAGGCCATCAGGCAGGGACAGGATGTCGAGTTGGTCATCCTGGATGGCTTGGCCGCACTACTGACTCTGTACCGCGGCTAGGTCATTCAGGGCGGCCCAAAATGGGACGCCGGCGGCCTTCTGGCACAAGGCCGCCCCCCCCCTCCGCCACCTCCCTCGGGACATGAAGACGGCACTTGAAACCTGGACTGACTTCCAGATAAGCCGCAGCCAAGTTACACGCGACTTATCTGTGACAAAAAGACTCCACACTCACAACACACACACCCTTTGCGTAACGTGTTCTAGGTTAATATAGGCACGTTACGTAAATACAGACAGACATACATGTCTATACAGGCACCCAAACTCACGCGTGCACGCGCGGCGCGGGCCGCGAGGCGCGCAAACACTGAACGGTGTTACACAATTACAATGCCGTTCACACCCACATTCGGCCCCTTAGCCCGGACAGTAACGGCTAGCTCTGTGATCTGGACGGGCGGGGACCACTCACCTACTCTGTAGGCGCGTCGAGTCGACATCTCCGTCGCTGGTCGTCGCCGCCGGGCCTCCCCTAGGTAACTAGGGGTCTCACCTGGCGGCGGCAGACCGCCGAGATGTCGTGAAGAAAGCGGCGCTTCACTATAAGCGTCGCGGCGCTCCTACAGAAACAAAATAGCAATCACTCACACGGGCGCGCGTTGCCCGCGCGCGCCCGAAAATCCACTGCCATGAAGCAGACCCAAGGAGAGGCCCGTATTTACGGGTCGCCGTATGGCTTCCGCGGGCAGGGGGCGAAGCCCCGGCACCGCACGCAACGCCCCCTTACGGGGGCGCCGCGATATAGCTCCGAGCGATCGACACACCCTCCCGACCCTTGCTCGAGCCAGCCCGCGCCGCTGAGCCTGTAGCTTTAAATTCGTCCCTAATTAATACCAATCCTGATCCAGCTAGTCATTTGCTGCCCTCTTCCAGCGACGCCCTAAGCCGAGGTTCGTACCCCACAGGGGGTGCCCTTAGCGTTGTCGCTTAGTTTTAGTTAGTATATAAGTTTAAGTCCTGGCTGGAGGCCTTAATTTATTAGGGAATCCACAGGCAAGTCCGCTTAAGCAGACGACAACCGCATAGGTTGACCTGCGAGATGCCAAACAAACAAAACCCGATCGACACAGGATTGGCTTGTGGTCGTCACACAAGCTAGTCCTACGGAATATTCCTATTCCGTTACTAAGTTTGTTCCGCGCGGACCGTTAAAAATTTTTTCAAAAATTTTCTGACTACCCGGTTTTTTGTACCGACGCGGTCGCGGAGACCATACCCCCGGGATGCCGAAGCCCGGCACGCGCGGCTCGTTGGGCTGCGATGCCGGCTCACCGGAGTCCCGCCCGGCGCTGGATAGGACGTCGTCGATGCCGATCATCGGTGTTGCGTCGTCCTGTGCTCCGCCGGCCGGCTCCACAAGAAGCGAGGAGAAGAAGACGAAGACTTCCAAGAAGAAGAAGGAAGAAAGAAGAGGAGGGGGATCGAGCGCCGCTGCTGCTGCCGGCCCACCGACGTCACTGGCGCCTGCGCGCGCTGCGCCTTCGCCGTCGTCGAGCCGACCGCACGCGGTAGTGATCCGTCCCGCCGCGTTCCGCCCGGTGCCCACTCAGGCCCCGGGGCCTGCCGCAAACCCAAGTTGCGCGCCGCACGCGCGCGCCGCGGCACCGCCCGCGCGTGCTCCCGCACCCGCGCCCGCGCGCTGCGCTGCTTATGCCGCCGCGTACGCCGCCGCTTACGCCGCGCGCCCCGCCACGCCGCGCGACTACCCCGCGCGCCCCCGCACACCGCCCGCGCCCCCCCGCGCGCCCCCTGCACGCAGCGACGCGCCGCCGCGATTCGCGACTCCGCCCGCGCCCGCCGCAGCGACTACCGTGACCACGCAACCACATACCAAAGCTGCGCCAGCTCCGCGCACCGCCGTGACCGGCGCCCGCTTCTCGCTGGCGGGACCGGCATTGGCTGAGCGAGAGCGGCCAGCCAAAAATCCAGCAACCACCATGACGTCAGCAAGGTCAGTACCAAGCGCCACCCATACGCCCGACTCGCCGGCGCCTCCTCGTGCCTCAGCCTACGACTCGCCCGCGGTTATGTCGCCGTGTTCGTCCATCGGATCGAACATGTCGCTGGCATCCGCGGGCTCGACCGGCGATGGCTGTGCGCGCGGCTATATAGAGTCCCGGCCAGAACCCAGAGGCCAACGACAACGTCGACGCAGGAGCTCAAGCGAGACCGCAGCGGCGGAGGGGAAGCGGCTCTGCCCCGACTCGCCGCGGCCACCGCGCGAAAGCGCGCCGCGGAGTCCGGACCCGCCAGCGTCGCCTACTTTTGCCGACGCGGCGCGCCGCTCACCCCCGCCACCTGCGTCACCATCGCCGCCACCATCACCGACCGCGGGGGTCAGGCCACCCCCCGCCCCCGCCACCGCTGCCAACACCCCCGATGCAACCCCCGGCGCCGCGACAAGAACGTGGCAACCAAAGCCGGGACAAAAGAAGCCCAGGTACCCGCCGCTGGTAGTTGAGAGGCTGCCAAACTGGGCCGCCCATTTCCGGGCCATCAGGGAGAAACTGGGCCGGCCTCCTAACGCTCGTCCATACGGAGGTGGAGTTCGCTTCACCCCAGACAGCGAGGAGGAGTATAGGCTGGTCCAGCGATACCTGACTGGCCTAGAGAAGGATAGCGGCGTCAGCTGGTTCGCTTACTCACTGCCAGCAGAGAAGAGCCTGAAGATCGCCATACGGGGACTACCGGCGGATACGGACCCGAAGGAGATAGAGGAGGAGCTCCAAACGCTGGGATACCAGCCGGAGTATGTGCGCCATATCAAGGCCGCACAAGGACGACCCGGTTGCGTATTCCACGCAATCTTAAAAAAGACTCCGGACGTCCGGGCCATTTACGACACCACGACGTTCATGTTAATGCGTGGTGTCAAAATAGAGGCCTGGCGCGGAAAAAGAGGACCTGCCCAGTGCCACCGATGCCAGCTGTTCAGACACAGCTCGCATCAGTGCCACCGCCCGCTCGCTTGCGTGCGCTGTGGAGGGGAGCACGCGGCGAGAGACTGCCCGCGCCCACGGGAAGAGCCGGCCACCTGCGTGAACTGCGGTGGCCCGCACCCGGCGTGTAACATCAGATGTCCGGTGTTCCAGAAGGAGATCCGGAACAAGCGGGCGGGCACCGCCGCCATAACGGCCACGTCACGCCGGCCCAAAGTGACCATTGAGAGGCCACAAGTGATGCCAGAAGAGGCCCAAGGCACGACGCTTATGGCGGCGGCCAACGGGCCCTCAGACAAACCAGCTACCTCCTCCGGGCGGAGGAAAAACAAGAGACGCGGGGGAAAGGGCAAGGGGAAGAAACCCGACCCACCCCAGGCGACCCAAGAAAACCCAACTGCCACCCCTGCCTTCAACGAGGCACAGGTTGTGATAAAGCAGCAAACTACCGCTAGCGCCGCCACGGCGCCGCGGACAACAAAGGAACTACCAAGAGAAAAGTTCATAAAAGAAACCAGTGGCGGCGCTACCGACGCCAAAGCAGCCACAAACAAGTCGGATTTCACAACCTGTGCCATCAAACTACTGATGGACCTGATAAAGGCCATCAGGCAGGGACAGGATGTCGAGTTGGTCATCCTGGATGGCTTGGCCGCACTACTGACTCTGTACCGCGGCTAGGTCACCCAGGGCGGCCCAAAATGGGACGCCGGCGGCCTTTCTGGCACAAGGCCGCCCCCCCCTCCGCCACCTCCCTCGGGACATGAAGACGGCACTTGAAACCTGGACTGACTTCCAGATAAGCCGCAGCCAAGTTACACGCGACTTATCTGTGACAAAAAGACTCCACACTCACAACACACACACCCTTTGCGTAACGTGTTCTAGGTTAATATAGGCACGTTACGTAAATACAGACAGACATACATGTCTATACAGGCACCCAAACTCACGCGTGCACGCGCGGCGCGGGCCGCGAGGCGCGCAAACACTGAACGGTGTTACACAATTACAATGCCGTTCACACCCACATTCGGCCCCTTAGCCCGGACAGTAACGGCTAGCTCTGTGATCTGGACGGGCGGGGGCCACTCACCTACTCTGTAGGCGCGTCGAGTCGACATCTCCGTCGCTGGTCGTCGCCGCCGGGCCTCCCCTAGGTAACTAGGGGTCTCACCTGGCGGCGGCAGAGCACCGAGATGTCGTGAAGAAAGCGGCGCTTCACTATAAGCGTCGCGGCGCTCCTACAGAAACAAAATAGCAATCACTCACACGGGCGCGCGTTGCCCGCGCGCGCCCGAAAATCCACTGCCATGAAGCAGACCCAAGGAGAGGCCCGTATTTACGGGTCGCCGTATGGCTTCCGCGGGCAGGGGGCGAAGCCCCGGCACCGCACGCAACGCCCCCTTACGGGGGCGCCGCGATATAGCTCCGATCCGATCGACACAGTCGGCGGCAAGCTCTCTAGAAGAAACACTCAATATAGAAGCAAGAAGAAAAAGTGGTTTCATTTCTCACCAAACCCAGCATAGCAAGTGAGGCTGTACGCCACATTTAATGGTCCTTCGAGAGCCGGATATAGTGGGAAATAATCAACTGAAGACTTCGAAGATTGCAGCAAGTCAAGAAATATCTTCGAAAAATAGAAGAGTGTTCTCAAGATTGAAGATACTCGAAGAAAATCAGCTGACAACATGCCGGTTACGCGCTCCGTAGGAAGAGGCCGCAAACCGTCGGAGGAACAGAAGCCGTCATCGTCCGAGACCACTACCTCGGCGACCGGTACCAGCGCGGAAGCCAGCACGGAATCGACAGCTACAGGGACGACCGCCACGGAGACTTCGGAACAGACAGACACCTCCGCGGCAACTGATCCATCCACCGTGACTTCCGCGACCGCCGCAACCACCTCGACCGCTGCCGCCGCCACCTCAGCCGAAACTGCGCCCCCCGCCTCGCACCTCGCCGTCGCCGCCACTCCCTCCACTGCGACAACGCTAGCCGCGAGCGCGAAGGCCGAACAGCTGATGAAGCCGCCCGCCACTGTCATCAACAGTAAAACTCATCAAGAAACAGAAACCTCTACAGTGAAACGAGTTAAGAAGAGCACCGCCGATCCATTGAAACCGGCTGGACAACAGGAACCCCGCCCCCCTAGCAAGAAGGGGGGAGGGGGAAGCTCTATTCACAGCAGAACGAAACAATTAAAAATCGCGAAAGCAAAAGAAGACTTATTACGCCTTCAAGTGGAATTAGCAACAGCACGCCTAGCTACATTGGAGACAGAAGACTCAGAAGAGGAAGAAAATGATGTCTCTCTCTACTCGAAGTCAGAAGTCAATGCAAGAGTGGACAACTGGTTGGAAAATCAAGTGAATCGTCCGGTGTTAGCAATCGCCAACGAACCTCACCGCCCCCCAGAAGAACCAATGGTCGTCCACACAGAAGAACCAGTGCCAGCGAAGCATGAAGATACACGTCAGTCACCGGCGGGAGGTCAAACCGACCTAGCCCTCCTAGCCGAAGCCATCACCCGGGCTGTCAGCGCTGCTCATCGACCCAAGTTCGTCGAGTTACCGACCTTCAGTGGCGCTCATCAGGAATGGCTACCCTTCCGCGCCGCCTACTACGAAACAGAAGCGATGTTCAGCACAGTTGAAAATACGAACCGACTCAGAAGAAACCTGAAAGGAAAGGCCAAAGAAGCGGTGGAAGGCCTACTAATGACCAACGCGCACCCAGCTGAAGTAATGAAGACATTGGAGTCAAGATTCGGAAGACCAGAGTCAATAGCCATGCTGGAGATGGAGACGCTTCGAGGTCTACCACGTCTTACTGAGTCACCAAGGGACATCTGCATATTCGCCACTAAAGTCTCCAACGTAGTAGCAACATTGAAGACTTTGGGTTGTTTCAATTACATGTACAACCCTGAACTCGCGAAGACAATAGTGGACAAGCTGACGCCGACTCTAAGATATAGATACTACGACTTCTCAGCCACGCAGCCACGTGAAGATCCTTGCCTCATCAAGATAGAAAAGTTCTTCAAAAGGGAAGCAGAATTGTGCGGACCTTACGCACTGCCTGAACAAGTGACAGCACCTACTACAAACGCACTACAGAAGAAGATGCAAAGGGTCAACAACATGACTGAGAAGACGCAATCAACAAAGTGCTTCATATGTGACGATACGGGGCACACCAACGCAACAGAATGCGAACAGTTCAAGAAGTTGGATGCAAACGCAAGATGGGACATGGCCAAGTCCAAGCGCCTCTGCTTCAGGTGTCTTCGTTACAGAAGCAAGACACACAACTGCCGACCCAAGTCATGCGGTGTCAACGGTTGCAAGTACTCGCATAACAAGATGCTGCATTACGACAAGAAGACAGAGAAGGCAGAAGGGAAAGAAGAAGCAACAGAAGTCATCAACTCAACTTGGACAATCAAGAAGCAATCCTACCTTAAGATCATTCCGATCCAGGTGAAGGGACCGAAAGGTGCGGTCAATACTTTCACGCTGATGGACGACGGGTCAACAGTCACACTTGTCGACGACAGCTTAGCAACTAGCGTCGGAGCAACGGGACCCATAGATCCACTGAAGATAGAAACTATTAATGACTTGAAGGCATCAGAGTCAACATCTAGAAGAGTCACCATCGAGCTGAAGGGGCTCAACGATCACGAAGAGCAAATACAAGCACGAACAGTGAAGAATCTGCATGTGTCTTCTCAACAGGTTCCACGAGAGTTAGTGGAAGGGTGTCAACACTTATTCGGCATCCGAGAACATCTCACATATGTCAACGCGAAGCCACGGGTACTGATCGGTCAAGACAACTGGCATCTTCTGCTGACGACAGAAGTAAGAAGAGGTGACAATAACCACCCAGTGGCATCTCTCACGCCGCTAGGTTGGGTACTCCACGGTAGCCAAACGCGAACCTTCGGTCGAAAGATCGACTTCGTGTCACACATCACAGAAGATCCAGAAGAGAAATTAGAAGACCTCGTGAAGCAATACTTCGAGATGGACACACTCTGCATCAACCCCAAGAGGCCGAAGACCGATCCAGAAGAACGAGCACTTCGTATTCTGGATAAGACTACAACGAAGACAGACGAAGGAAGATTCCAGACAGGTCTTCTCTGGCGACAAGAAGATGTCAAGTTTCCTGATAACTATGAAAACTCATTGAAAAGGCTCATTAACATAGAAAAGAAACTCGATCGTGATCCCACATTAAAAAAGAAGTACGTCGAACAGATGGACGCCCTCATCGCAAAGGGATACGCCGAACCTGCCCCACCACAGAAGACGGTTGACAAGACCTGGTACCTTCCACACTTCGCAGTGGTCAACCCGATGAAGCCAGATAAACTTCGTGTAGTGCACGACGCCGCGGCCAAGACCAAAGGGGTGGCACTCAATGACATGCTACTTAAAGGTCCTGATCTACTACAGTCACTACCAGGCGTCGTCATGCGGTTCCGACAACACATGGTTGCAGTCACGGCAGACATCAAGGAGATGTTCATGCAAGTTAAGCTGCGAACAGAAGACAGAGATGCACTGCGGTACCTATGGCGCGGGGATCGACGAGACGACCGACCTCCAGAAGAGTACAGAATGAAATCGTTAATCTTCGGAGCATCGAGTTCACCTTCGACAGCAATCTATGTCAAGAACCTGAACGCCAAACATCATGAGGAAACTCACCCAGAAGCCGCAGCGGCCATAGTACAGAAGCATTACGTCGACGACTATTTGGACAGCTTCAGAAGCCTCGAAGACGCCAAACGCATCACGAAGAGTGTACGAGAAGTACACATGAAAGCCAGCTTTGAGTTGAAACAGTGGAAATCGAACTCAACGTCGCTCCTAGAATCACTTGGAGAAGACAGCCATACAGAAGACAGAGAACTCTACAGAACAGAAGAAAAGACTGAACGAGTCTTAGGGGTCGTCTGGAAGATCAACTCCGATGAATTCACCTTCAACCTCAACTTAACCAGATTACCTCCCGCACTCATAGAAGGAAAACAGCCGACGAAAAGGGAAGCGTTGAGAATAGTCATGACACTGTTCGACCCGCTCGGATTCGCCTCGCCTGTTACAATCAGGGCGAAGCAGCTACTCCAGGAAGTCTGGCGCAGAGGAACAACGTGGGACGATAAGATCGACGAAGACCTGGCAGAACAGTGGGACATATGGATGGGGCATCTGAAGAATCTCCACGAAGCAACAATCCCGCGACAATACCTCCACTACAGCGAAGCCGTCACTCTAGAACTCCACGTCTTCAGCGATGCCAGCGAGTCAGCATACTCTACGGTCCTCTTCTGGAGAGCAGTAACAATAGACGGCGAGGTAGGCTTGTCCTTCATCATGGCCAAAGCAAAGGTGGCACCATTAAAGTTAACGTCGATCCCGAGGTTGGAGCTACAGGCAGCGGTCATGGGCACTAGGCTCGCAGAGACAGTGATCGAAGAACACGAAAGAAAGCCCGACCGCAAAGTATTTTGGACAGACAGCAAAACCGTGTTAACATGGATAAGAACAGGGTCACGTTCATACAAACCCTACGTGGCTCATCGTCTAGCAGCAATAGAAGAGGGTTCCAAAGTCAACGACTGGCGATGGGTTCCGACGAAGCTAAACGTGGCGGACGACGCCACACGAGACGTACCAGCAGCTTTCAACAGAGATCATCGATGGTTCAAAGGGCCGGACTTCTTATACCAAACGGAAGACTCCTGGCCAACTGAAACCGTTAAGACAACAACAGAAGAACCTTCCGATGAAGAGAAGACACATCACGTGAGCGACAAGAGAAGACTGAGGCTTGCAGAGGGTCTGCCTGATCCAACGAAGTTCTCCAACTGGGACCGACTTCGATACTCAACAGCACGTGTTCTGCAGTTCATTCAACTCTGTAGAACCACCAAACAGATCGTAAATTACAGAAGAACGAAGAAGAATAAAGAAACGGATCCGACTTGGAAGAAGAACAAGACTACAGTGAATCAGCAGACGCCCGCAAAGAAGAAGAAGCCATTACAAGGAAATAGACTGCTACCAATAACAGCCGAGCTGCTCAAAACAGCTGAAAAACTCCTGATGAGGTCGTCTCAAGAAGAATCTTTTACGGAAGAAATAGATAGTCTGAACAGCGGGAAACCGATCAACAAAGGAAGTCGCCTCCACCAGCTCAGCGTCGAGTCCATAAACGGCACAATTCGACTCAGAAGTCGTATTCGAGCGATCCAAGACATACAGGAAGGAATCAAAAACCCACTAGTAATCGAGGCTGATCATCCTACAGTCAAGCTCTGGGTACAAGCTATACATCGACAACTCCATCATGCCGGTGTAGAAGCCACAGTCAACGAGTGTAGACAACAGTATTGGGTATTAAGACTACGCCCTATAACACGCACAATACTGCGAAGATGCCTGTTCTGCAGAATGAAGACACAAGTACCACCGTATCCGAGAACCGGGCATCTGCCAGCGTGTCGCTTAGCTCATCACAAGCGACCCTTCACCTTCACCGGAGTCGATTACTTCGGACCTCTCTCGGTGACCGTCGGACGAACTCGACAGAAGAGATATGTGGCCATATTTACATGTCTCACGACGAGAGCCATACACCTAGAAGTCGCCGGCTCACTCAGCGCCGACTCAGCAGTGATGGCAGTGAGGAGAATGATCGCACGACGCGGCTGCCCGACTGAAATATGGTCGGATAACGGCACCAACTTAAAGGCCGCCGACAAAGAACTACGACAGGCGATCGACGCAGCGACTGCAGAGGAAGCAGCAAAGAGGACCATCTCCTGGCGCTACATACCGCCTGGAGCTCCATTTATGGGCGGAGCTTGGGAGCGAATGGTTCGTTCCGTCAAAACAGCTCTCACCGCGACGTTACACGAACGTCATCCGACAGAGGAGGTCCTCACTACTCTATTAGCAGAAGTAGAGTACATCGTAAACAGTCGCCCGCTGACTCACGTATCAGTCAGCCCAGAAGATCCAGAGGCCCTCACACCCAACCACTTCTTGCTGGGAGGCCCGGGGCGCGTGCCGCAGCCAGGCACCTTCATCGAGCAAGACACCATCTCACGGTCCAGCTGGCGAGCCGCAGAAAGACTGGCGGACATCTTCTGGCTACGCTGGGTAAAGGAGTACCTCCCTGAACTCCAACACCGGCGGGAGCCACATGGACGAGGCCAAGAAACACGTGTCAACGACCTCGTACAGATTGTCGACCCGAACCTACCCCGTAACGTGTGGATACGAGGAAGAATCATCGCTAAGTATCCAGGCCCCGACAACATTGTGCGGACGGTGGACGTGCTGACCAAGGGAGGTGTTCTGCGCCGACCAGTGAGGAAGCTAGTGATCCTGCCTCTGCCTACGGACGTCGAGCCCGCACCTGGAGTTGATGCGACGCGGTCGCACGGCGGGAGTGATGTGCGGGACAGTGATATAATTGATGAACACAAATAAACAGTTTAAGTGAACAAGTGCATACGTGAATAGATAGTAGAATAGTTTAGTAAGAAATAGGTTATAGAAATAAATATAGGTTTAAGCAGTAGGTAGTTTAGTTTCCTAATTAAGTCTGTTTTATATAATGTTATTTAATAAACAATCAATAACAAATAGAACCCAAAAAACGTAATATTGTAACACGGGCCTCATTACGGTAAAGTTTCGTTGTAGCTAAGCTAAATTGTCAAGCGGTCCTCGTTACGGTATAGTTTCGTCGTAGTTAAGCTAAAATGTACCAAAATCCTGCCTCGCTCTGATTGGTTAATGTAAAATGTGATTTATTGTGATTAGTCGGCTAGTTCTCGAGGCAAAAATTGTATAAAAATAGGAGCAAAATGCCCGATCGACACCCCAGCCCGATCACTATGTACGGCAAGCCAATCCCTTGGGAGAAGCAAGCCAAATACCTAGGCGTGATCCTCGATGAGAACCTTACCTTTAAGGCTCATATTAAGGCGGTTCGCGCGCGCGCCTCCTTCGCTCTTAGCAGGCTGCAATTCGTACTGACAGCCCGTAGTAAACTGTCCCTCAAATGCAAGCTCCGCATCTATACCGCAGTCATCCGTCCCATCATGACCTATGCCTGCGTTGTATTTGCGCACGCTCACCCACGTCATCTCCATAAGATGCAGACCCTCCAAAACCGTTTCCTCAGAAGGGTCACGGGTGCCCCCTTCTATGTCCGTAATATCGATCTTCACGTCGACCTCAAAATGCCAACCATAAAACAGTTCATGAAACGCTTATCAAAGCGTTTCTTCGACTGCGGCATCAAACATTCTAACCCCCTGATTACAGCGGCCGCCCGCTACACTACCTCTCGCATTAGCAGTATTCGCCGACCAAGGCATACTTTAATCGACCCCGACGACGCCACTACCCTCCTCCAGGAGAGTAGCAAGGCCACTAGCACGCTACATAAGCCCAAAACCCGATCGCCGTCCTACCGCCCTCGCCGCCGAGGCCCGCCGCGACGCCCAAATCGACGCCCCTCCCGACCCTTGCTCGAGCCAGCCCGCGCCGCTGAGCCTGTAGCTTTAAATTCGTCCCTAATTAATACCAATCCTGATCCAGCTAGTCATTTGCTGCCCTCTTCCAGCGACGCCCTAAGCCGAGGTTCGTACCCCACAGGGGGTGCCCTTAGCGTTGTCGCTTAGTTTTAGTTAGTATATAAGTTTAAGTCCTGGCTGGAGGCCTTAATTTATTAGGGAATCCACAGGCAAGTCCGCTTAAGCAGACGACAACCGCATAGGTTGACCTGCGAGATGCCAAACAAACAAACAAAAACCCGATCGACACACACTCGACGCTCGACTCTCGCCGCGGACGGACGTGTTTGTGCGCTCTCCCGCTCAGTGTTGTGTTTCCTGTTTCTACTCGTCGCGACCACGTGACGTCATCGTAGTCGCCCCGACTACTCCGATTTAAAATCAAATCAAGAAATTGATTTGATTTTAACCGATCAAAAAGTGCCTTTTTCAAGGCAATCTCTTTTCTTTATCAGTCATTCGTGAGTAGCTTCACTAGGCCCCTTCTGGGTAAAACCACAGTTTCGTGGTCCTCGGTTGAAACCTTACGGTGTCAACGAAGCCGAGTGGGGTGTTGACCCAATTCACACCCGCCGAACCCCTTCAGGGCAAGGCAGTTAGTTGGACGGGTCCCAGATAACCGGCCTTGGGGGATCTCCTAGTCGGCTCTGGTGACAGTTTTGCTTTCCAGCTACTCACCTAGTGTCTTTAGGGTGTGTCTACACCCTTCGCGCTAGACTGGTCAGGGCCCCGTTCGCACAATAAGACTGGCGACGGGTTACAAGCTTAGGGCTCACCAATAGGTACACACCTCCCTGTCTACACCCGACAGGGAGGGAACTCATCCCCGGGCCAATCCACCCGGGGAGTTAGGTATAGGGTTTAGGCTACGTAGGGAATTTTCTCTTTCCACCATTCCTTCCCAAATATAGTTCCCGCTCCGATCATGGAGGACGCCGTCCTCTTGGCGTTCCTCAAAGAGGTCCTATTAAAGGACCCCGAGTTTTTGGCGAAATATGGCGCCAAAATAAGCCAAGTTTCCAGTCCCGCTCCGTCTCACGGCGCACTCGCTAACTTCAGCGACGCGCTTGAGAGCCCGCTATCGCCACCTGCATACGAACAAGGCATTCCGCCCTTTGTTCCGCACAACAATGTTCCGGCTAATATCTCTGCCCCCATTGTCTCACCCTCTATTGTACCGGCAGATAATACTCCGGCCGCTAATCCGGCCCCTATTGTCTCGCCCGCCTTTGTTCCGACCGCCATTGTCACGGCCGCCATTGTTCCGGCCGCCATTGTCTCAGAGACAACGCAGCTGCGCGCCGCAGCAATAAACACGACTCGCCCGGAGAGCATGGACACGTCAGTCCCACTCTCCGAGGAAGAAGCCCGCACCTCCTCCTCCAGCGATGACGACTTCCAAGTCGTGGTCAAAGGAGGCAAGAGGAAGGCGGCTAAATCCTCCGCCCCCGCTGGCCCGGTCACCAAGGCCCAGAAAAAACAGGACGACATACCGTCCAGCTCCACTTCCGCCCCTAGTCCGCGGGCCAGTCGCCCCGCCAGCCCTATGGCTTGCCCATCCGCTCCTACCGCGAGGAAGCAGAAGCCCCCTCCCCCGATATACGTCCAGGAAAAGTCCAAATGGACTGAAATTTCCAAGATGTGTGTTGATCGCAAGATCAACTACACCAACGCCCGATCCACCCTCCAGGGGATCAAAGTTACCGTCCCCACGTCTACGGACTTTAGGGATCTCTCCCGCGCCCTACGTGAAAGGAACTACTCCTTTCACACTTACTCCCTTCCGGAGGAAACCCCTACTCGCGTCGTAATAAGGCGCGTCCCTCAAGAAATCTCCACCGAGGAGATTAAGAGCGACCTCATCGCTCAAGGAATCCCAGTGTCCGCCGTCCATCGCTTGCACAAAGCGAGGCAGGGCCTTGTCTATGACATGGTCCTAGTCATCTGTGACCCCACTGAAGGGCACCACCCGATTTTTAAAGTTAAGTCGGTGTGTTCGCTCTCAGGCATCTCAATAGAGAAGCCTTACAGAGCTCAACTAATTGGACAGTGTCATCGCTGCCAATTATATGGTCACTCGCAGTCCAACTGCTATGCCACCCCTAGATGCGTCAAGTGTCTAGGTGAGCATGGCACCGCCGACTGTACCCGCCCTAAAGATAGGGAACTATGTTTAGAGCCTCCCAGCTGTGTACTCTGCGGCCAATCGGGACACCCGGCAAATTACCGGGGCTGTCCTAAGGCCCCGAAGTCCTCCTCTCCCAAACTCGCGAAACGCGCGAGCGACCGCCAGCACAGGGAAAGCCCCTGGGGAAAGCCTCCTTCCGCGCTGATGCCGGAGCGGCTCAGTCCGCAGAGGCCGTCTCCCTGGGCAAACCTTAACCACCTGAAGGCTCCAGCTTCGGTGCCATCAAAACCCGCGCAACCAGCGCAATCCGCGCAACTTCCAGCGCTGATGGCTACCGCCATCCCAGCGCCTTTGGTAGCCCCCGCGGCCCCTACGGCCGCTCCAGCGGCACCTCAGGGAATCCAGGGCCGAAACAGCGCCCATATCATATTAAGTACATACGCGGCTCTCTTCACCACCGCCGCGGATAAAATGGCGGAAGAAATCGTTGCTGCAAACGGCAACGCAATCCGCCTCATGGAAATTCTCAGCGCGTATCCCGAGATCGCGCAAGTTCTACACTCACTCAAATATTAATTCTCAATGGATAATACGAGAGTAAATAGTAACAAACCCCGATCCCTTAAATTAGGCTTTTTCAACGCAAATGGCGTTTCAGGTCAACGCGATGAGATCGCCACTTTCCTCCGCGACCATCAGCTTGACATCCTCCTCATACAGGAAACCTTTTTAAAACCACATCACCGAAACCCGAATATTGCCAACTTTAAACTAGTTCGCAATGACAGGTCTCGATGTCACAAGGGTGGCACACTCATATACTTTAGGAAATCTTTGTATTGTATCCCTATAGACCCACCTCCTCTCTTCTCCCATCTGGAGACCTCTATCTGTCGGCTCGGCATGACCGGCCACCAACCGATCACCATCATCTCCGCTTATATCCCACCCGACAATGGTCCGGAGGATCCCATCTCGCTCCAAAAGGACTTCACTGCCCTCTTCGGTATGAGTGACTCCGTCATCTTGGCGGGGGATCTTAATGCCAAGCACCCGGCGTGGAATAGTAGCACAACCTCAACCAGAGGTAGGTTAGTTTTCAAGTTAGGCGAATCCCTTAACTTTGACGTCATCGCTCCAATGAGCCCGACTCACTTCCCAGGTAATCCTAATCACCTTCCCGATGTTCTCGATGTAGCGCTGCTCAAGAATGTGAACCTCCGTTTGCAATCGATTGAGACGTTCCACGAGCTAAATTCTGACCACCGCCCTGTAGTCATGCATCTTGCACCCTACTCGGGCCCGATCGACCCCAACCGCCCCCCTCAGACCCAGACGATAACCGACTGGAGGAAAGTAAGCGAAAGACTGAAATCCACCACGTCGCCTCACTTAGACTCCATCCCCGATCACTTAGTGTCAGTCGCCGACACGACGGCCGCAATCGACTCGTTTACAGAGCACGTACAATCCGTATTGACGGATTGTTCACGGGAAGTTCCGGTGATGGAAGACCATCGCTGGAAACTACCTACTGACGTACGTGACCTGATAACCGAAAAGAACGCGGCTATCCGTGCCTACGACTCCTTCCCTTGTGACGCGAACAAAGCCCACATGCGCCATTTACAGCGTGCTGTAAAGAAACGCATAGGGGAGGTTCGCTCTGAGGGCTGGAACAAGATGCTCAGCGAACTCGAGCCCACTCATCAAGCCTTCTGGCAATTACAGAGGAAATTGCGTTCCTCAGAAGAGGTCTCTATGCCTCCTCTCATCCGCCCCGACAATAGTGTCGCTTTCGACAGTCCCGATAAGGCTGAATGTCTTGCCGACAGCCTAGAGTCCCAATGTTCTCCCAGCTCCCAACCAGTCGACCAAGCTCACCTGAACAAGGTCGACGCTGAAGTCGAACGAAGAGCCTCCCTCCCTCCCGTCGAAGACCCTGATGATCCTCTGCCTCCCGTCACTCCAGACGAAGTGCACGACATCATTAAAGGGCTCCACGCTCGTAAGGCCCCCGGTTCGGATGGTATTACCAATAAGGTATACAAACTCCTTCCTGCCCCGCTAATAATGCTTATGACCGCCATCTTCAATGGCGCCTTGAGCAACAACATCTTCCCACAAGCATGGAAAGAAGCCACCGTCATCGGTATCCCAAAGCCAGGCAAGCCAAAGTCTGAGCCCTCCAGCTACCGCCCTATTAGCTTACTCAATGTCCTCGGCAAAATCTACGAGAGGCTTATTTATAAGCGTCTCAAAGACTACGCCGAAGCAAAGAGCCTCATACCCAACGAGCAGTTTGGATTCCGTAGCCAACACTCGGGCACCCAACAGGTCCACCGTATCGTAGAGCACTTATGCGCTGGTCTGCAGCGTAACGCGACGACGGGTGTGCTATTCTTCGACATAGCGAAAGCCTTCGACAAAGTCTGGCACAACGGCTTGATATACAAGCTCTACCAACTAGGAGTGCCAGATCGTCTCGTGCTCATCTTACGAGACTTTTTGTCGAACCGGACCTTTCGCTATCGCGTCGAGGGAGCACTCTCGTCCCCTCATCCTATTCGCGCCGGTGTCCCTCAGGGTTCCGTACTATCTCCTCTCGCCTTCACGCTGTTCACTAGCGATATCCCAAAAAGTAAAAAGGCTCAGTTGGCTCTCTTCGCCGACGACACTGCCGTTTACTATACCGGTCACTGTCCCAACGCTATAGCTCGTACCCTCCAAACCTCCGCAAACGTCTTAGGCGCTTGGTTCCGGAAATGGAGAATCGAGGTCAACCCCGATAAGAGTCAGGCGGTTCTCTTCTCGAGACGTCGTCGACTCCCTCCCCCACTTCCCAGCCCGATCACTATGTACGGCAAGCCAATCCCTTGGGAGAAGCAAGCCAAATACCTAGGCGTGATCCTCGATGAGAACCTTACCTTTAAGGCTCATATTAAGGCGGTTCGCGCGCGCGCCTCCTTCGCTCTTAGCAGGCTCCAATTCGTACTGACAGCCCGTAGCAAACTGTCCCTCAAATGCAAGCTCCGCATCTATACCGCAGTCATCCGTCCCATCATGACCTATGCCTGCGTTGTATTTGCGCACGCTCACCCACGTCATCTCCATAAGATGCAGACCCTCCAAAACCGTTTCCTCAGAAGGGTCACGGGTGCCCCCTTCTATGTCCGTAATATCGATCTTCACGTCGACCTCAAAATGCCAACCATAAAACAGTTCATGAAACGCTTATCAAAGCGTTTCCTCGACTGCGGCATCAAACATTCTAACCCCCTGATTACAGCGGCCGCCCGCTACACTCCCTCTCGCATTAGCAGTATTCGCCGACCAAGGCATACTTTAATCGACCCCGACGACGCCACTACCCTCCTCCAGGAGAGTAGTAAGGCAACCAGCACGCTACATAAGCCCAAAACCCGATCGCCGTCCTACCGCCCTCGCCGCCGAGGCCCGCCGCGACGTCCAAATCGACGCCCCTCCCGACCCTTGCTCGAGCCAGCCCGCGCCGCTGAGCCTGTAGCTTTAAATTCGTCCCTAATTAATACCAATCCTGGTCCAGCTAGTCATTTGCTGCCCTCTTCCAGCGACGCCCTAAGCCGAGGTTCGTACCCCACAGGGGGTGCCCTTAGCGTTGTCGCTTAGTTTTAGTTAGTATATAAGTTTAAGTCCTGGCTGGAGGCCTTAATTTATTAGGGAATCCACAGGAAAGTCCGCTTAAGCAGACGACAACCGCATAGGTTGACCTGCGAGATGCCAAACAAACAAACAAACAAAAACCCGATCGACACAGGGATTGGCTTGTGGTCGTCACACAAGCTAGTCCTACGGAATATTCCTATTCCGTTACTAAGTTTGTTCCGCGCGGACCGTTAAAAATTTTTTCAAAAATTTTCTGACTACCCGGTTTTTTTGTACCGACGCGGTCGCGGAGACCATACCCCCGGGATGCCGAAGCCCGGCACGCGCGGCTCGTTGGGCTGCGATGCCGGCTCACCGGAGTCCCGCCCGGCGCTGGATAGGACGTCGTCGATGCCGATCATCGGTGTTGCGTCGTCCTGTGCTCCGCCGGCCGGCTCCACAAGAAGCGAGGAGAAGAAGACGAAGACTTCCAAGAAGAAGAAGGAAGAAAGAAGAGGAGGGGGATCGAGCGCCGCTGCTGCCGCCGGCCCACCGACGTCACTGGCGCCTGCGCGCGCTGCGCCTTCGCCGTCGTCGAGCCGACCGCACGCGGTAGTGATCCGTCCCGCCGCGTTCCGCCCGGTGCCCACTCAGGCCCCGGGGCCTGCCGCAAACCCAAGTTGCGCGACGCACGCGCGCGCCGCGGCACCACCCGCGCGTGCTCCCGCACCCGCGCCCGCGCGCTGCGCTGCTTATGCCGCCGCGTACGCCGCCGCTTACGCCGCGCGCCCCGCCACGCCGCGCGACTACCCCGCGCGCCCCCGCACACCGCCCGCGCCCCCCCGCGCGCCCCCTGCACGCATCGACGCGCCGCCGCGATTCGCGACTCCGCCCGCGCCCGCCGCAGCGACTACCGTGACCACGCAACCACATACCAAAGCTGCGCCAGCTCCGCGCACCGCCGTGACCGGCGCCCGCTTCTCGCTGGCGGGACCGGCAATGGCTGAGCGAGAGCGGCCAGCTAAAAATCCAGCAACCACCATGACGTCAGCAAGGTCAGTACCAAGCGCCACCCATACGCCCGACTCGCCGGCGCCTCCTCGTGCCTCAGCCTACGACTCGCCCGCGGTTATGTCGCCGTGTTCGTCCATCGGATCGAACATGTCGCTGGCATCCGCGGGCTCGACCGGCGATGGCTGTGCGCGCGGCTATATCGAGTCCCGGCCAGAACCCAGAGGCCAACGACAACGTCGACGCAGGAGCTCAAGCGAGACCGCAGCGGCGGAGGGGAAGCGGCTCTGCCCCGACTCGCCGCGGCCACCGCGCGAAAGCGCGCCGCGGAGTCCGGACCCGCCAGCGTCGCCTACTTTTGCCGACGCGGCGCGCCGCTCACCCCCGCCACCTGCGTCACCATCGCCGCCACCGTCACCGACCGCGGGGGTCAGGCCACCCCCCGCCCCCGCCACCGCTGCCAACATCCCCGATGCAACCCCCGGCGCCGCGACAAGAACGTGGCAACCAAAGCCGGGACAAAAGAAGCCCAGGTACCCGCCGCTGGTAGTTGAGAGGCTGCCAAACTGGGCCGCCCATTTCCGGGCCATCAGGGAGAAACTGGGCCGGCCTCCTAACGCTCGTCCATACGGAGGTGGAGTTCGCTTCACCCCAGACAGCGAGGAGGAGTATAGGCTGGTCCAGCGATACCTGACTGGCCTAGAGAAGGATAGCGGCGTCAGCTGGTTCGCTTACTCACTGCCAGCAGAGAAGAGCCTGAAGATCGCCATACGGGGACTACCGGCGGATACGGACCCGAAGGAGATAGAGGAGGAGCTCCAAACGCTGGGATACCAGCCGGAGTATGTGCGCCATATCAAGGCCGCACAAGGACGACCCGGTTGCGTATTCCACGCAATCTTAAAAAAGACTCCGGACGTCCGGGCCATTTACGACACCACGACGTTCATGTTAATGCGTGGTGTCAAAATAGAGGCCTGGCGCGGAAAAAGAGGACCTGCCCAGTGCCACCGATGCCAGCTGTTCAGACACAGCTCGCATCAGTGCCACCGCCCGCTCGCTTGCGTGCGCTGTGGAGGGGAGCACGCGGCGAGAGACTGCCCGCGCCCACGGGAAGAGCCGGCCACCTGCGTGAACTGCGGTGGCCCGCACCCGGCGTGTAACATCAGATGTCCGGTGTTCCAGAAGGAGATCCGGAACAAGCGGGCGGGCACCGCCGCCATAACGGCCACGTCACGCCGGCCCAAAGTGACCATTGAGAGGCCACAAGTGATGCCAGAAGAGGCCCAAGGCACGACGCTTATGGCGGCGGCCAACGGGCCCTCAGACAAACCAGCTACCTCCTCCGGGCGGAGGAAAAACAAGAGACGCGGGGGAAAGGGCAAGGGGAAGAAACCCGACCCACCCCAGGCGACTCAAGAAAACCCAACTGCCACCCCTGCCTTCAACGAGGCACAGGTTGTGATAAAGCAGCAAACTACCGCTAGCGCCGCCACGGCGCCGCGGACAACAAAGGAACTACCAAGAGAAAAGTTCATAAAAGAAACCAGTGGCGGCGCTACCGACGCCAAAGCAGCCACAAAGAAAGAAAGAAAGAAAGAAAGAAAAATATTTTATTTGGGACACGCACAGGGAATACAAATGGTAAAAAATAAAAAAATAACAAACAATGTATAAACAAACAGAATAAAAACAAAAAACAGTAAAAAGACCTGTGCGAGGCCAAAAAGGCTCCTATCTCAGCATAATGCTGCGATATTTAAAAAAATAAATAACGCAGCGCTGATATTCTGACAAGGCCCGATAATGATGCCACGGACACATATACGGACATCAATAAATCCTAATATGGGATTTAAAAATAAAATAAAATGATAAGTAAATAAATAAATAAGTTACTATATACGGCAACAAAAATAAATATAAACCGTATTATTTAGTGTACAATTAAAAAAAAATATATATGTGTACGCCACGCCCGACGCTCCAACATCACTTGTCTGTGGGACAGACTATTCAAATAAACATTAAACAATATTTAGTCTATGTCAAACGATGAGACGCGGGCGCAGCCGGCTGTCAATGTGTTTTACATAAAAAAAAACTTAAACTAATTGTTTACATTTTAAAACGAAAAGAAATTAATGCTAATAAAACAATGAGTAAATAATAGTTATGGCAAATAAGTGTTGAAGATAAATTATAAAGTATTGTGGTGTGTATGACTGACTGGGATGTGTTGTGTTGTGCAAATAATCACCGAGCAAAACAAAGCGAACGAAGCACATCTTATTACTAGGAACACAAGACTACTATGGCCACCAACAAAAGACTGCGTGCAGTCCCAGGGTGAGTTCAGAAAGAAGTTTCCTTACAAACAAGTCGGATTTCACAACCTGTGCCATCAAACTACTGATGGACCTGATAAAGGCCATCAGGCAGGGACAGGATGTCGAGTTGGTCATCCTGGATGGCTTGGCCGCACTACTGACTCTGTACCGCGGCTAGGTCACCCAGGGCGGCCCAAAATGGGACGCCGGCGGCCTTTCTGGCACAAGGCCGCCCCCCCCTCCGCCACCTCCCTCGGGACATGAAGACGGCACTTGAAACCTGGACTGACTTCCAGATAAGCCGCAGCCAAGTTACACGCGACTTATCTGTGACAAAAAGACTCCACACTCACAACACACACACCCTTTGCGTAACGTGTTCTAGGTTAATATAGGCACGTTACGTAAATACAGACAGACATACATGTCTATACAGGCACCCAAACTCACGCGTGCACGCGCGGCGCGGGCCGCGAGGCGCGCAAACACTGAACGGTGTTACACAATTACAATGCCGTTCACACCCACATTCGGCCCCTTAGCCCGGACAGTAACGGCTAGCTCTGTGATCTGGACGGGCGGGGGCCACTCACCTACTCTGTAGGCGCGTCGAGTCGACATCTCCGTCGCTGGTCGTCGCCGCCGGGCCTCCCCTAGGTAACTAGGGGTCTCACCTGGCGGCGGCAGAGCGCCGAGATGTCGTGAAGAAAGCGGCGCTTCACTATAAGCGTCGCGGCGCTCCTACAGAAACAAAATAGCAATCACTCACACGGGCGCGCGTTGCCCGCGCGCGCCCGAAAATCCACTGCCATGAAGCAGACCCAAGGAGAGGCCCGTATTTACGGGTCGCCGTATGGCTTCCGCGGGCAGGGGGCGAAGCCCCGGCACCGCACGCAACGCCCCCTTACGGGGGCGCCGCGATATAGCTCCGATCCGATCGACACAGTCGGCGGCAAGCTCTCTAGAAGAAACACTCAATATAGAAGCAAGAAGAAAAAGTGGTTTCATTTCTCACCAAACCCAGCATAGCAAGTGAGGCTGTACGCCACAAGAAGTTTATAGGCCGTCGACAAACACGTGATCGGTTTATAATTCTTGGGTTCCGTGGGACTACCTGACTTATGGAGCAGGTGGGTAACGCCTGTTGATAGAAACTGCGGTAGCGTCCCAGACTCTAAGGCTGACTGGAACTGAGATGCCAGGCTAGTATGCGAACTAATTAGCCATTTCAACCAAAAGTTGTGCAATCCATCCGGTCCTGGCGATTTCCAATTCGGTAACGGACGGACTGCTCTGGCAACGTCTGATGGCGTAATTCGGACTGTTTCCATTTCTGGTATAGTTTTACACACTCGCTCGACATCCTGTATCCAGTCAGCCTCAGTGTGACAGACGGGTACTGACCAGATGCTGCGCCAGAATGCACTTGTGGCGGCATCATCTGGGCGGCACACGTCTGTCAAATTTTGTTCAGGTCGCTCCCAAGCTCTATATACCCACCTTTCATCGCTCTGGAACATGCGATTCTGCGTGTATCGATCAACCCGCCGCTTATACCGCCGAATACGGTTCGCCCATGCACAAACTTTCTGCTTCAGGAAGTCGATGCGCTCTGTGACACGGTACATGATTGTATTCTTCATGAGATACTGTCTGTTACGTCGTGCGTGTAACTGCTTCTTGTTGTTGCTCCTCTAAATTATTAAAAATCAGTGCATAAACTTATCAAAAGTGCTTTTGAAAGTGGAAAACTATTAAATGGTTATAACTGGCATAAACTTGTGACAATAATCTAGTGTTTTAGTGCATAGTTTTAGAAATATAGTCCAAATTAACTTTGAAAACAATTCGGCCTACCGTCAGTTGTTAAAATATCTGTGTGTTGTGACTTAACGCGTAAGCGCCCCGTATTACACGGCGCTTACGACGTTCTTCTCGCGAACTCGCCTACACGAAGACTGTACGCCAGGGCCTTTATTAGTGTGCACTTTCTTATTGCAAACAACAAATTAAATAATATTTTTTGTTCCTAACTTGTGGGAGGGCCTTTATTACTGAGCTGATTTGCGAACTGACTGAACTCAGTAGGGAAGTAAAAGACATTAAACTACATACACATTTAATAAATTAATAAAAGACATGGCGACTTCAACGCAATCGTGGGGTTGTTGTACCAAGGATCATTGTTATGTGGAGGATAGCAAAGCATATGTTAATTGCATTAAATGCAAACGATCTTTTCATTTCGTCTGTCTGTCTATCCCGGTAATCTCTTCTGAGAGGGAAGATTACTGTAAATGGAATTGTTCGGGCTGCACGACTGTCATTGCAAGCGCTTCTAAGACCCCTACCCCGAATGTCTCAACTACAAGAGGAAGCAAAAGGCCTGCATTGAACTCGCCACCTCAGACTGCAGCTATTACTGCTGAGGATGTTCGTATCATAGTCCAAGAGGTTGTTAAAACTGAGTTCACTTCCATGCTTCAACAACTCAACAGTACCATACTCAGCGTTGTTAACAGGGAACTGGCACCTATTAAACATGAAATCAGTGAGTTGACAGCATCATTATCCTTTCACACGAATGAATTCGAAGAGTACCTGGCAGAACATAAACTTCTAGAAAAAACTGTGAAGGACTTAACTGAACAAAATTCCAATTTAAAAATAGTAATGACGGACCAAAGTCAACGCATAAACTACTTGGAACAACAGACTCGCTCCAACAACCTCGAAATTCAGTGTCTGCCCGAATACAAACAGGAAAATCTTTACACTATCGTCAAGCAGCTGGGATCTGCGGTGGGATGCAACCTGAGTGACAATGACATTCTTCATAGTACCCGTGTTGCCAAACAGCAAGCCACTAATACCCGTCCCCGATCCATCGTTGTTCAGCTCGCGTCCCCTAAAATTCGTGATACCCTCCTGGCGTCAGTTATAAATCATAACAAAAATAAGAAGGTTAACTCAGAGAAACTGAATACTGCAGATCTGGGTATTGCTGGCGATAAAATGCCTGTGTTCGTGCTTGAACATCTATCACCTGCTAATAAAGCGCTGCATGCAGCCACTAGACAAAAGGCAAAGGACAAGGGATACAAATTTGTCTGGGTCAGAAACAGCAGAATTTTTGTTAGGAAAACTACCGATGACGAACATATTTTGATAAAGAATTTGGATACCTTAAATAAGTTAGTATAGTTTTAAAGAGCCTACAAAATGCATGCTCCCGTGAAATTCATAATGTCCATAATTCGATAACTTAAATGTATATTATCAGAACTGCAGAGGACTGCGAACAAAAACGCACATGATTTTCCGCAATGTTTGTATTAATAACTTTGATGTTATAATTTTCTCGGAGACCTGGCTTAATAATTCAATCCAGAGCAGTGAGCTATTTGATGACAGATATACGGTCCATAGGAGAGATAGAGAAACCAGTCAACTAGCCGGTAAAGAGGGTGGGGGAGTTTTAATAGCTGCCAAAAAGAAATTCAATCCTAAACGTGCTGAACATTTTGAGAGTGGATGTGAAGATCTCTGGGTAACTTTGAACCTTCCTAACAATAAATGTTTTCATAGAATAACTTTCTGCGCTGTGTACTTGCCGCCACCAGTACGCCTCTCTCGCTTGGATAATTTCTTGGATAATTGTAACGCTGTTTTTGAACAACATAATGAAACATCTACATGTATCATAGGAGACTTCAATTTGGGGTGCATAGACTGGAACCTAGATAGTAATGTTAATAAAAACCTCAAATTGTCTGATACCTGTGAAGCTTTGTTGGATTTCACATATGTTAATAAGCTCATTCAAAGTAATCACGTATATAATGCCTCCTCTCGCATACTAGATCTTGTGTTAACTGATCATCCGCTGTGTAATGTAAGTCAAAGTGTTGGCTCCTTATGTAATATCGATCAGTATCATCCACCCTTAGATATAAACATTTGTCTTAAAAAGGAAGTCAAACTTTCATACAACATTACTAATGAGCTACGTAACTTCCATAAAACAAGCTATATACCAATTAAAAAATACCTAAAAGAACATGACTGGGAGGAATTATTTGAAGGACAATACGACGTTAATGATATGGTACAGGTTTTTTATGACATCATCAATGGTGCTATTCAAAAATATATTCCTATTAAAATTCCCAAAAAAAGTAAGTATCCCCCGTGGTTTAACAAAACTCTAATTAAAATATTAAACACAAAAAATAAGATTAGGAAACGTTACAATACTTATCAAAACCCGTTGGACAAAATTGAGTTGAAAATAATTTGTAAACGCTGTGATGCACTTGCTACAGTTTGCTATAACAATTATTTAAAAAATCTTGAACACACTCTATCCAATAACCCTAAATCATTTTGGACCTATGTTAAAACTAAACGAGGCGGATCCAGCTCGTATCCTTTATCAATGACGTATGGCACAGATGCATCGTCAGATGGCACGGAGATATGTGAGTTCTTTGCTTCTTACTTTTCTTCTGGATACAGCCCTACTGTAAACGATAACAGAACGGATAAAAAAACTAATATTTATAATGTTCAAGAGAGTAGCATATCTTTAAACAGCACAGTTATTGATAGTGAAGCCTTATACAAAAAGCTAAAAAGTTTAGACTGCAACAAAGGTGCTGGCCCAGATGGCATACCGCCAATATTCATAGTTGAGTGTGCGAATGAGCTGGTCACGCCTCTTTTGCTTATTTTTAATAAATCTTTGCTTAGTGGAGTCTTCCCTTCAAAATGGAAGGAGGCAAAGGTCGTTCCTATCCATAAATCCGACAAAGAGGATTTAGTTTCGAATTATACACCTATTTCAATGTTATCAACCCTAGGTAAAATCTTTGAGTCTATGATCTGCCCTCACATTCAAAATCATCTTAAAATCCACTTAAGTGAGGGACAACATGGTTTCGTGGAGGCTCGATCAACAAATACCAATCTGACGCTATTTACCGAGTTATTGACTACAGCAATAGATTCTGGCCACCAGGCTAATGTCCTTTATACAGATTTCAGCAAAGCGTTTGATCGGGTCTCGCATCAAATTCTCATTGACAAATTAAGAATTTATGGTATCGCTGGATCTTTACTCTCATGGTTGAGTTCGTATCTTGAGAACAGAACTTTCTTTGTAGTAGTTAATGGCTTTCGATCAACCGTGAGACACATATCCTCGGGCGTGCCACAAGGGTCTCATTTGGGGCCGGTTTTGTTTAACTTTTTCATCAATGATATTCCGAACTGCTTTCGCCACTGTACATTTTTTATGTTTGCCGATGACTTGAAATTCGTCAAAATTGTTAAATCTAAGCATGACGCATCTGAATTACAAAGCGACTTGGATGAATTGGTGTCATGGTGCCAAATAAACCAGATGCTCCTAAATCCTAGCAAGTGTTACCATATGAAATTTACTAGGAAACATCATCTCATTGACCAGGATTATTACATTGATGGGGATAAAATAAAGGAATTAGACACAATAAAAGACCTTGGTGTTATATTTGATAAGAAATTAACTTTTGTCCCTCACATAGATAAAATAGTGAAAAATTCTTCCAAAATGCTGGGTTTTGTTATCAGAAACACAAAACAATTGAAAAACTTTAGAACAAAAATTATCCTTTTTAATTGTTTGTGTCGAAGCATGTTAGAGTATTGTAGCGTGGTGTGGCGGCCACACTATGCCACTCACTCATTGCGTCTTGAGCGTGTACAAAAACGTTTTCTGGGGCATCTGGCATATGCTAGCGGTTTGTCCAAGAAAATACGTTCATATTGTGATAGGCTTAAATATTTTAATATGGTTTCTCTTGACAAACGTCGCCGACTGAATGACGCGATGTTTGTGTGCAAAGTTATGGCCCATAAAATTGACTGTCCGCAAATATTAAATAATTTTAACTTCCGCGCCCCCTCCAGAATTCCTCGCAATCTTATAACGCCACTCTGCCCTCCGCAGAGAAGAACGGTTCTGGGTGCTAATTCTCCCTACGCGAGATTTTGCAGAGTTGTAAACGATTGCAGTGATCGGATCGACCTCCATTTTGACAGTTTAGGCAAACTAAAAGCCAGTTTTTATAAGTATCTCCACGAACATTGAGTTTCTTAGCCCTGCGTTATCTCACTGGGTGGATGAATTTTGGTTAATAATATTAACTTAATATTACTTTTTTTTTGTATTACCTAGTTTTATTCAGTTTAGTTCATTTTTATTTTCATTTAAATTAATTAATTTATTAAGTTTCAGTGCAACCTTATAATATAGTCTTTATTTCTATTATTGTTTTGTAAGTTACAACAAAGTTTTGTGTGCATGCAGAGTTTACCTATAAGTGATTGTTACACTTTATTCTGATCTGGTGCTTCTGTTTAATTTGCTTAAACCAGTGTATACAATTGTTGGTGAACCAAATAAATAAATAAATAAATAAATAAATAAATTCTCGAGGGCTTATTTCAGTCCCCGAAAATGCCCGCCTCACAAAGCGCATCACTCGTGGTCTTGTGTTGCCCTCCCTGAACCAGTATAGTTTGCCTATGAGTACCCTCGCCCCATCGATACGACGCTCGATCCTGCATTGCCAGGTTGGTACGGATGGTTTTGGTCGAGCAGCTCCGTCACAGTTTGGGAACTTGACGTTACCTAAACGACATGCCGCAACAGCCGCGCAATACAGGATTGACTGTGTATCAATGAGATCCTCGGTGCTCTCGAACACATTCTTAAGTTGCGAGTCCAGGGCACACACCAGCGCCCAATTTTTTTTGTGCATAGGTAGGCGTGGTAATCGCGGTCTAAGTTCGATCGGAGTGGATCTATACTCGCGAAAAAGAAAGAAAGAAAGAAAGAAAACTATTTATTAGGACTCGCACAGGAATACACATTTACACAATATGCAGTACGTTGTGTGATACGCAGTATCACAAACTTAAGTAAACACACTCATACAAACATAAAAATTAATAACACCAAAATAAAAAATAAAACAAAGTCCTGTACGAGGCTAAAAGGCCCCTATCTCAGCATAATGCTGTCACACTTAAAAATAAGTGTCACAGCGCTGGTATTCTGATAGGGCCCACTGTGATGTCACGGACAGATACAGAAATATTTAATCCATCAAATAATACATAAATAATATAAATGCAAATTAATAAGTGCAAATTTTATAAAATATTTAAATAATACACTAAATAAAATATTTATAACTTTATCCGCTTGTCAGCACCCGACGTAACATCAACCACTTGTCTATGCCACAAGTGTCTGTGGTACTCTATGGCTAGAGTGCTCCATGACACCAGGGCTGCCATTTGTACGATTTAAATCGTATTTGTACGACTTTTTGCAGATTTCATACGAGTACGATCGAAGCATCGAAATCGTACGGAAAACATACGATTTTTTCCATTCGATCCATTTATTTTATTCAATTAGATCTGGCAAGAAAGTAACAAACTTTTGTCTCAAAAGAGTAAGTATCTAGAGCAGTGACAGAATAATATAAATAATGAAACGAACGTGCTCAGCCTGCCCAGAGTGTTGAGGGAATTCCCTTTTATTCCCTTTTATTCTATATATTTCCTTAAATTAAAAACCAAACTTAGAAATAGTTTGGCCAACGAAACTGTCAATGGCACCTTGCTGGCAAAGCAAATGATAAGAGTCACCGGAAACTGCACCGATTTTAATCCAACAGATGACATGATTAAACTAATGAATACGGAAAATGTATACAGAAAAAAGTGATTTCATTACTATAATTTAAATTTTCATACTATTTTCATTACATATCATTACTTATTTCGTAGTACTTTTATTGTTAATTTTGTAATAAAAGTCAATAAACGGGATGAATAATAATGTACGATTTTTTGTTTCGAATTTTCCTTGGGTATACGACTTTTTTAATGCTGTGGTACGATTGCAGAATTTTTTCACCTGGCAGCCCTGCATGACACTATGGCATCTATGTGACAAGCAAGTAGACCAGAGACGCAGGCGCCGAAACTCCGGTAAACAAAATTAAAAACATTACGGCTGTTTAAACACAATGCTAAATAAATAAAGCTACAATAATTATAGTGATTAATACAAACAAAAGTGTTCTATAGTAGTCAACTACATTTGGAGAAATAAAGATAAAACCAATGTTATGACTGGCAGAATTCCAATATTCACAAGTGACAAACAACGAAAAATATAAAACAAAAACAAAATGCGAAACAACATCTGCGCCTGTACTGTTCAGCGAATAATCGCTGCCAATCACTTGCCTCTATTGCCAGCTGCGTGTAGATCAAAGGTAAGTTCAAAGTGTGGTATCTTTTTGAAGCTGTAATAGGTGCTGTTTAAATTTGATTCTGAATGTACCAACTGTCTTTATAGCACGAAACGGAGGTGGCAAGTCGTTCCAGCAACGAGAGGCAGCGAACTTGAAACAACCACGAAATGCAGCAGTTCTGTGCGATGAGGCTAACATGAGGTACGAAGATGCTCTAGTTTTAATCTTGTTAACATCGCGCGACCAAGACAGTTTCTTATATAAATAGTCCGGTTTCTTTGTGAGAATAGTGCCAAAGAGTAGGGTAGCCAAGTGAAGCTGTCTACGTGCTGACATTCTCATCAAATTACCCTCATTCAAGAATGGAGTGATGTGGGAACGCGGTGGGACATTGTAGCAGAATCTTGCACAAGCATTCTGCACCCGCTGGATCAATTTTTCGCTTCTACCGAGAATGCACGCCCCATACACAGTGTCAGCATAGTTCAGCTTAGATAGTACAAGTGACTCACACAGCATAACACGCATATCCACACTTATGTAGGGACGGACACGATATAAGAGCTTGAGTCGGTAGAAGCAGTTGCGCACGGCCTCCATGATATGAGTTTCAAAATTAAGCTGCCCGTCAAATACTACCCCCAGATTACGGGCTTCCAGAACCCTTTCCACACTACAACCATCAATCACGAGATCCATGTTGCAAGCAAGCATTTTGTTCAGGAAATCCCTAGATCCCATTACAATATACTTGGATTTGCTAGGGTTCAGGACCAAGGAGTTTCTTCTGGACCAAGCAGAGATCCTTTCCAAATCGTCATTTATTTTTTTTACAGTTTCAGCAGTATCCTGGGAGCGGAAGGAAAGGTATAACTGCAGATCATCAGCATAGAGGTGGAACTTGGCATTGATCAGACAGTTAGTGATGTCAGCACTGTAAAGGATGAAGAGAAGTGGGCCTAGGATCGATCCCTGCGGTACGCCCCTGTCCACGCGCTTCGGCCCAGAGGACATGGTATTTCCGTTACTGTCGCATGTCACATGGACAAACTGTGAACGATTTCTCAGGTAACTCTCAAACCATTTTACTGTTTCCACATCACACCCATAGTAAGACAGCTTAGATAGCAGAAGCGAAGTATTAATAGAGTCAAAAGCACGCGAAAAATCTAGCAGGACAAGCAGGGTTCCCATGCCCTGATCTCTGGCTTCAATAATGTTGCCAACTACATCTAGGAGTGCTGTTGCTGTACTGTGGCCCCTACGAAATCCGGATTGAGCCAGTGGCAAAATGCTTTGGTTCTCAAGATAATCCCTAAGCTGGTCTGAGACAACCCTTTCTAAAATCTTAGATAGACATGGCAGTAGGCTTATCGGACGGAGGTCTGACACGCTAGTGGGGTTAGATACCTTTGGGATTGGTCTAACTATTGCCATTTTCCACAGATCGGGGAAAGAAGAGGTGACTATGGATCTGTTGATGATAGCGAAACGCATCCTTCAGTGCGCTCCTCAATCGGTCGTTGCATTGGCTACTTACTGTGGTAACCCTATCATCTTCTTCTTCAACACCATGATTAGACCGCGGTAGATCAATGGTTGACGCTTGTACCGCGGTTTGTGCTGGAGTCGAGACGATAAGGTTGCTCAGTATCTCTTTTTTTTTGTTTTTTTTTTTTGTTCCCGGGGTGGAAAATCCTCATGGATGTCCTCCGCCCTGGGGCGGGCGGAGCGGTCTGTCAGACTCTTACTGACTAAAAACCACCCCGGTGTTCCTTCTCACACCTACGCCGGGGTCGCGGGAACACATTATTCTTCCACAACCCCGGCTGGTGCCGGCCCGCTTGCGCGGGCCCCGTCTCGGGCGGGGGGAGTGAGGTGTACTCCCCCCGCAACGTCTGTGGTCGGCGCGCGAGGAACACTACGCGCGCCGCCTTCTCGGGTCCTGATGTTGGGGGGCGACGGATGTCCCCGAATCCGTCGCCCCTGGACCCATTTAGGGGGGCTGGAAGAGGGCGTTGTCCGCCCTCCGCCTTGCTCAGTATCTCTTAGCGCAACCTATCAAGTGCGGCATCGTCCAACCTATGATTGCGTTGAATGACCCGCACCTGATCCGACAGTCGTTGGGCCGAGACACTGACGGTTGGTTCTAGTTCCTGAAAGAGAGACAGCATCCTATCACGGTACGCAGTGAGGTGAGTTCCCCCCTCTGTAGACCCATAATATGCGCGCATGACGTTCTCGTTCATAGACTGAGTCCATCTCATGCGCTGCACACAACCACCGGCAGCGGGGACCCGGTTTGGGGCCGGATGGCCCCTAAGTCCCAAGCTCCTCGGTGGCCGGCCTCTCCCCTGCCGACGAACAGGTGTTGGCGACGTCGGCGGGGAAAAATACTCGTCGCTCAAGCTCGACGCAACTACCGCGGCCGGTGTCGTCACAGCACTCACGGTGGGGCTGGATACTGGCGGCGGCGAGGCGGAGCTGGGCGAAGAGTCCGGGGTGGTGGGCGTGCTTGACGTGCGGCTGATCTCTTCAAAATTTGTTAATTACTTACATGTACATACATATTCATTATTTACATGTTCCGAGGTGACATGACAGATGTAACCTCCAATTCGGTAGTTTATGGAATTCAATTCTGTGTTATTTTGGTTCATTTTACTTTTTATGTTGTTTTTTGGACTTCAGGCTTGTAGGGGTACTCAGAAAATATAAAAACTGTGTCTAAAATGAATTTATGTAATTGAAAATAATTTTAACAAATTTCGTGACGTGTTGACGTTGGTGTTGCCAATTTATTGATTTATTTTATTATTATCATGGTGAATATTCATAGTTTCATTTTTGCGATATTCAATAATAGATCGTATTTCTTTAGTCCTTGAATGAAATCTTCAATGTCTATAAATTGGTATGCATGCCATAGTTATTAATTAATCCAGTGCGTTTCTTGAACGTTGTGTAGTCACATGATAGTTTTTTATTCGAGTCCAGAAAGTATGCATACTTGTGTCAGTATGTCAAGATAAAGCAGGCTGCTAAAATTTTCTACTCTTCAATGGGGAACGCAACTGTCAAAGTGGCGCTGTATACGATTGTTCCAAATTATCTGTAAAATTGTATAGCATCTTATAAAATATGTTCACAAATAACATAGAAATTACAAAGTGTTGTGTAATTGGGTGTTAAAACGTAGGCCAACACAAATTTCCAATAAATCGTATTAAAAGAAGAAAGTGGATAGCTGCCTTAAGGATTAAAAACTGAGCCTACTATGACTACGAGGTTATGTCGAGATCATTTTCATGAAAATTATTAACAAACATTAAGTGTGAGTACAGGTGGGTGTTTTAAATGAGAGTTCTTCTATTTAAGCTAGTATCTATATACCTAAATTGTTAACATTAAATAATATCTTTAAATACTTATCATTGTTCATCTTGTTTTAAGGTTTGCCCTGTGTACACAAACTTTTAAAGAAAGAAGCAGTACCAAGTCTCTTTTCATGGAACCAGAAAAGGATATCAGCCAGTGCTAGTGTGAGAGACGAGAGACATGCTAAGAGAAACATTCAAAAGAATCTTTTCCAACATCTTTCAAACAATCAAAACCCACATCCTTCTATTTCTCGAGAGTGTATCACAAATAAAACTTATAAATAACTTTTAGGTGGCTTTTTTATATTATAATAATCTTTATACAGATATTTATTCATAATTTCAGCCTTTATATTGTTATTGTAAAATAATATAACTTTATAATATGTTTTCTATGAACAACTCATCTTTTTCAATATAAATAAATTACAGAATGTTCTGCCACTGCAGTACATTTGTCCTTGTACTTGAAAATCATATAGGCAGGTTTTTTTAAATAGTAATTCTCCATTTTGACTCTGTATATAAGGTACAGATTCAGGACTAATAAGTCCGTTTCTGCTTACATGCCATGCCATGCCATGCTACGCCATGCCATGCCATGCCACCCTGGGACTATCTTGATGTCAACTTGATAGTTGAGTTTTTTCATTGTCTTCTTGACAAATGCTTTTAAATAAAAGTGATCATTGATAAATGCGGATCTTATCAATATGAGGAATCTGTCTTCATATAATTTTTCTGATGCATCTGTTTTTTGTTGAATCTTCAAAATGACAGAAATATTTCGTATTAGTAAAATAGGAACTACCTACCATCACATAAAATAAAACCGATAAGAAATATTCACCTTTCAAAATAATCTAATACGTTGTCTTTCAGGCGGAGGTAAAATAGAGTTAATATTTATGTCATGGTACATCTCCAATGGTAGAAGTATGATAGAGGGTTCTGTTGGATTTGGAGAGAGTTGTGGTGTACTAAAGTTAAAGTTTTTGTCATACAGCTCTTACCTGGAAAAATATAACCAATTATTCATCTCTCTTTAACTCCAAAAGTAAAAAGAAATTACTTAAGTAAAGTTATGCATTAGTTAAGCTGTTGTAAATATAATCCTGAATTTTACGTAAGTATTCACCAACATTAAAAATTTAAAAATTTATAATTAGTATGCATACTAACGACTACCAAGTAATTTAATTAAAAAATTATTCGTTCAAACATTGTAAGCGTATTGATTTCAAAGGTCTACGTTGAACTAGGTCTAGGCAAACAGCTCCTAAAAAGTTTTTTTCAAGAGTCCTACCTTTCCACTTAATCAGTTTTTCTACGTTTAACAGACGCCCCTCTTCTCTTTAACTCGGTTTTAAGTTCAAGCAAGCTCCAAGTAGAATACATTTTCGCGTCCATGTTATCAAATAAACTACACTAACCGCCCACAATGTTCGTTTTTTTCGTTTGTTTACACGATTCAAGAAATGTCATACTGATGCCATTGGGAACAACTGTACGCAGCGCCATCTGAGATTAGCTTTAACTTGCCATCCTCATTGTAATTTTTTTATAGTAGCTGTATCTAAATGTCGGACTACAGATGATAACATTAGTGTGTTTTGTTTTTTGTAAGGTCGTCCTTATACAAAATATAAGCTGGAAATAGTTGTTTGTTGTGCTAAAATCTTCCTCTCCTATTAATAATATACAAAAATCATTTTAAGTAAATGTTTTTAATTTTATTTCTAAGTCACTTAACAACTTTTCGGTTTTACAGTGTGGCATTAAGTAATGACATATGTTTTCCGAATGCTTGCGCAGTGTAGTTTCTGCAATGGCCCTTATTTTGTTTTTGTTGTTGGTACTTAAAATGCAAATAGTACAGTCGGACGTGTTAATTTGCAGTTGTTCTTTAGGTTCCGGATTTTACATTGTATTTTTTTGTTTGTTTTGTAAGACGGATGTTGACGTCTTTTTTGTTTTTTGTGCGGAATTTATAAAGGGACCTGGAGATAAGGTTGCTTTCCCTACAGTCACATCCACTTTTTTCACACCCAACTCTTGATGTGATTTATTATGACATTGTACTGTTTTATGGGGTGAGATGTTATTCAATACAGATATTGTAGGGGATTCATCAGTCTGTGTTGTTTAGTGACTGGTTTTTTTAGGAGTTTTCTGCAAATGTGTAATGTCTTTACTTGGTGCAGACTTTTTACTTTTACACCTCCTGGTACTTCTTGGTGACATATATGTACTATCTGATAGACTGAGGTTCTTATACGTCTCAATGAGTTTCAAACTTTTGTTCAAGTCTGTCTTTAAGCGGAAATTCTCAGTATTCAAGTTTTCAATCTCTTGATGAGCACTAGTCAATTGGTTTGTGAATTCATTTATCTTTTCATTTAATTCAATTACTGTTTGACTTTCATTAAAAGATGTGTTCGGGAGGCTTATCATAGTCGTATCAAAAAGTGTAGACTGATAATTTATAGAAAGATCACTGTATGAACTTGCTCGTTGAGGCTTGTGGTTCCGATATATGTGATATTCTGTTCGGAGTCCATGATGAGAAATTACGTATGAGGGCTTATTTATGTATGATAGATTAATTTCCCCGTTTATTTTCCTGCGGATACGTAGGTACTGTTGATGACCTCTAGCGGCAGATAGCTCAACTAAGACGATAGTTCAGTGAACTTGGGTTTGATTTGAGTTCAAGGTGCAGATGTGCCACTTCTTGATAGATGGCGTTGTCAATAGAAATTGGTTTTAACAAATAGAATCATTAATTTTCAAATTTAAAATCAACAATCATTCCAAAAAGGCACGTACTGTGCGGGATTTGAACTCGTGTCGCTTAGACATTTAGCCACACTAACAAATACAAGTAGTGTTCAAATTTTTGATCCATAGACACGTCCGAACAGAAAGTTCGGAACAGTAGTTCGTTAAAAAGCCGGCTTTTTAAACTAAAATATTTCTTATATTATATAGGTATTATCTATGAAAATAATTTTTCACTGAGGGTTAATTTTTCAATTGTTAGTTTTTTGTTGTTTTTTTATATTTATATAACTCAGAATGTTCTTGACTGATATGTAGCAGTTTTTGTTGTCACTGAGTGCTTATTTTCACTTACGAACTGGTTTGGTCACAATGTTTGGTTCACATTAAAAAGTTATATTTAGTTACTTAACAGTGAAAAACTTAGTAAAGATTACACTTTCACTCACTTATGGCACTATTTTATTCACTTTTAAGATAGAATTGGGTACTATACATTAAGTTAAATAATTTTAAAGAATTTAATACGGGAGCACTATGTTTACATGACAGCTGTCACCATAAATTACTAATATGAGTATAAACGTGAGGATTTGTAATTGGCTTTCTAGTGACTATGGTCTCCTTTCCTTTCCTTCTTTGTCTGTTTTATAAGCTGTAAGTCCTACATGTACTATAAATAAATAAATATTACAAAGCGTCGTCTGCACATCACACTATTTTTTTACAAATAAAAAAGCAAAACTCTTTCTTTGCAGTTGGGTAAAAACAGTCTTTGTATGTCGCTGGATGTTCAACTATAAAGTATGCTGAAAAGGTATGCGAAGAATCAATGTATTATCGGGGGGCACGGCAGTGCCCCAAGTCGAGCGCGAAGCAAACACTGCCGTACCATCCTTTACTGGAACCATTTTACCGCATTTTGCGGCCCTTATTTGAGAACCTCTGGATAAGACCAGAACGCAGAAATTTTCGTCATCCAGTAAGCTATAATCACATACTTAAAATCCAACATTACAAGTCTGTATGTCATTTAGGTCCAAACTTAAGCGAAAGAAAAGTTTCGCATTTATGACACTCACTCACTCACTCATGATCATCAGAATAGAACTAGTACTTCCCATAAACTCAGACAGCTGAAATTTGGTACAGAGTTAGGGTTTAATGGCCAAATAAAGGGAAAACTATAAAAACTAGGATAATCGAAGATCTGGAGTACCTGGTGACCCTGATTAGAAAACACAGGAGCCCAACCAAACTATATGAGATCGCCTTTACAAAAAATATTCAACTTGGTGAGCCGCTTCATTTGATGTAAAAAATCGAAGGTGTGAAGTATCTGATGAAGAACCTTCAGCTGGTCTCAGCTGTATTAGAGATATGATAATGCCCCCTTCTACTATTGGTACATAAAAAAAATCGACTGTCATTGCAAAAACCCAGCGTAGTGGGACACATTTTCCACGTTAGTGGTACAAGTCAATTTTGTTTACACGTAATGTTATATCTGTTGTAACTACCTATGTTTGTTAAGCGAGTTACGGCCAAGACACACAACATTAACTATAATAATAAAGAAATCTCAGTAAGGAACCTTAGACTTAGCACGACTTTGTCTAGATTTCATTACTTTTTAGAGATAAACAAGCAGCTCCATCGACACTTGGCTAGTTTTTACAGAATGTTTTTGGTGGGTAGGTATTTACTAATAAGACGAAGCAAAAGTTGTAGATGTAAGAATCGTAGCAGGTGGCGTTCTGTAGTTTTTGCCTACCCCATAGGAAGAAGGCGTGAGTTTAAGTATGTGTAATGAAGTTTCCTGAATCAATTTTTCAAATAATGGCAATAACCGACGTTTTAAACGTGAGGGAGTAGTAAGGGGGTGATTACGAAGATACTGGCTGATATACTGAAAACGAAAACAGATACTGCGTCGATAATGTAGATAAGATGAATGGAAAAAGAAATGCCACATTTGACGTAAAATCCGTATGTACATCAGAACGTTCGGCCAATCGAAGTAGGGAGCTGGCTGCTACTCCAGTTTTTTGTGACGATTTGGTGACAAAGATGCCAGCCAAATAATTTGTGACAGTACGGTTCGAAAGTTAGAAGCATTTATGTATGGCCGAACGTCCTGATATCAGAACGTTCGGCCAGCCTTTTTTTTTTTTTTTTTGGGTGGGAAATCATCAAATGACTTCTCCCGCTCTGGGTGGAGCGGGAGGGCGTGTCAGACTTTTACTGACTAAAACCCACCCGTGTTCCTTCAGTTGCCTGTGCCAGGGCCACGGTTTTCTCTGTGGAATAACCCGCGACCCTGAGGGCGCAATGCTCTCTCCCTCACCCGCTCCGCCTCCTCCTTCGCGAGCATTACTGCTTCGCGGAAGGAGGTGACGGCTTTCCATTCCCTCTCGCTCCGTACCATGGCCTGGACCAGGGCCGGACGGGAGAGATCGCCGCCGCCAATCGCCTCCGCGAGGACACTGCGGTGCTCCGCCCAAGCTGGGCATACCTCCACCGTATGCTCCACCGTGTCCTCCGGGCGATCCACACAATGGTGACACCCGGGCGTTTCCTCTCGCCTTATGCGAAACAGGAACCTCCCGAAACAACCGTTTCCGGTGAGGACCTGTGTCAGGCGGAAGGTGAGGACGTTCGGCCAGCCTGAATCTCCATAACTGAGGACCTTTATTCATTAATGGTTTCCCTCAGGTCCTCAGTTATTGAGATCAGGTTGGCGGAACGTCTTGATATTCCGGGAGCTAAAGGTCATTTTACTTTTAACCGGTGGCATTACGAGTAAAAGTAAAGTAGTGGTTGTTTGTCACCAAATCGTCACTAAATCCTTATTCAGTAACAGTTTCTCTAAGGTCCTCAGTTATGGAGATTCAGGTTGGCCGAACGTTCTGATATCAGGACGTTCGGCCATACATAAATGCTTTAAACTTTCGAACTGTACTGTCACAAATTATTTGGCTGGCATCTTTGTGAGTCACCAAATCGTCACAAAAAACTGGAGTAGCAGCCAGCTCCCTACTTCGATTGGCCGAACGTTCTGATGTACATAAATCCGTCGCGGATCTTCGGACATACTACGCGGAAGATCGGTCGTTCTGTCGCAGACCGCTCGCCCTCTGCGTCTGTTCCGTCCTCCGTGCACCGATCTTCCGTCGGCGTAAGATCGGCAACGTCGCATTCATTCCAAGTATTTATATGTATCGTGGCACATTCGGCAGTAAACTCACGGCGACGGCGCACGCACCGGATGTTTGACACCGAAAGATTCATATTAGAAGGGCAAGCTAGAATCTTTCTGATAGCTAGTATCTTCTTTGGTTATGAAGTCCTTCGTTAAATTCAGCAACACATCAAATGATTGTATTGACAATGCTTTAACTGAAGACAGTCATAGTTGCAAATGCAAGTTGTGAAATTGCCCAATTGCTAATCGAATACTATTTATGGGATGACCCCAATACTTACCACACTCACTCACTCTTTATCACTTCTATCGGATCGATTACGACCACACCGTATAAGACTTGAAAGACGACTGAAAATCTGTCACGGAATATTCAATGTGGCTTTGTGGGTTTAAAACCGATTTACCGCAACGGAAGTTTCGCGTCGGAATTTCCGTCAAGTGTGGCGTAGGCCGTAGGCTACTGCGCCGGCAATACCAGGAGGGTGATGATGATGCCGTAAGTAACTAAACACCTAACAGCTGCAGATTCCGACCTTGCTTGGATCGGCTTACCCTAATTGAAATCTTGTTAACGGTCTTTCCACCCATCTGGTTAACAAAGAAACATTATTTACTGTACTTACTTGTTTAATCACTGTGCAGCCACACGATGAACTTGCGTGACATGCTGAGCGGGACCATGTTGGGCTAGCTGGTGGCCAGCGGCACACTCATTTGTCTAATCGGCTATCAGGCCATTGCGGTGAGTGCAAACACTCAAATAACAACAGGTTTGCTGTTCAATCTATCCGGTCCATCGCTGTTTTGTCAAAAAAAAAAAAAACATCTAACACAGCAGATATGAGCTTTTTGAATTATGATCGAATTTGTGACTATCGTGCATAGAAGTGAATTTTGTAGGATGCATCGTCAGAAATTCTTCAAGCCTAAGCATTATTAAAAACCTAATTGTTATGGGATAAGCCATCTTATATTTTTAAAAAGATAAAGAAAACGAAATTGGTCACAATTATGTTGCCGTTTTCTGTTCTTTGTTAAATAATAGAAGATATGTATGCAAACTATGTCACTGCCTATTTCTACATAACACATTAACACTGCAGGAGCGCTGGCGGTATCAGCAACTGAGTCTTATACACCACGCGAATATCAGCGCACGCTTCATGACCGCCACGCAAAGAAGCTTTGGTAATCGTAAGATATTATCATTTTGTTGTACGGCAAAAAAAATAACAATTTCTCACGATGCTTTTCTAATGTTACCGAGAAAAATGTTGTTGTGGGATGATTAAATACCTTCGTTGGGACTTTCAAACAACTCTTTGGAATCAACAAAACGGTGACTCCCGCACGGGATACAACTCCAGTCCCGGCGCAGCTAGAAAAAAGTTCAACGAAGAATTCTGTTAGATGTCGTATTCGTGAATTATTTCGTTTTTTCCAATAAAATACCTTCTTAATTACAAATAAAAACCCTTTTCTTTTATTGAAACTCATATATTACCGGGTGTTTTCAGTGTCTATTACAATATTGTCCCAGGCACTGGCTGGCCCAAGGAAATTCTCTAAGGCCTTCCAATCTCATAATACCACATGTGTGGCCTGTGCGTTATTCAATAATAAATACGTGTAACAGGTCAATTTGACCATGTCTTGATAAACTTCGACCACTCAGAAGAGTGCATTCTTCCGTGTCTATACCGCATTGATTCACAATTGACCTTGGAGTTGCACAAACCTATAAGTTATAGACGCCGCGCAGCCACGTAAATGTTTGCTGACAAAGGATGCTGCCAGTTTTAGAAGATATGTCTGCAAGCTAAACCAAATTATATCTTCTTTTGACAATTCAGGGTAGCTTGTTTTTCTTTTCGGACAGAGTCCTGAACGAAGCCTGCTGCCTATTAACATTTTCTGCAACTACGTAGTTATCAAATCCCAAGTAACTTTTGGTATGAATTCTTCGAATTAAAAACCTTGTCAAAATCTGATGTTATTATAATTGCACTAGGTATTTTTAGGTTTCAACATGTCGAAATCTGTTTATTTTTGCCATATTTTGAATAACTAAGAACATTAAACCGCAACGTAATTGAGACTGATTCCGGTTTCGCTGTATTACAATAAAATTATAAGATGGCTACGGCCCTTCGGTTAACATAGGCTTTAAAGTGCTCCAAGGGTGGGGACGTTTTGAACATTGATCTTTACTATGTCTTTATCAAGACAACTGGTTGATATCCAACTATTATAATAAGGTTAACTGTCTAAGGGTTTACTGGATGAAATTAATTTAAAGTGTTTACAGTTTTCAGTTACTTACTCTCAAGAGGATAGATCACTCAGATTTTTTAAAAAAACTTCTTCAATACCTAACTTATGAGCATCAAAAGTTTTTGCCCTAGAGAGCCCGATAGCTCAAATTGTGGCTCTTCTCATAACTTAGCTCGGTTTGAAACTTGGTACTAACCACATAGTCATAACAAATTTTCAGATCTTAGGCGAGGACAACGTAATTTTTTTCTGGTAATTCCTGTTCCTGGTATACACCCTTTTTCAACTCTTCATCATCTGCCACTGGTGCGAGGAAATTACAACTTGGGTTAGTAAATACGTCAACTTAATTTATAAAAGCATCTTTAGCGCAACCCGTTGTTATAGGAATCTGAAATGATAGTAACCTTAAAATGTTAATTTTGGAGGATTCTTCAGACATGTATCTAAACCAGCACCCTAATTGCGTAACACACTTTCAATAGCAATCAGAAAGTTTTGAAGGAAATTCCTAATCCACTGCTTCATTTGTTTGAAAAGTTCTTCTGATCAATAACGTAAATAACTCAATGAATGTTGTTGAATTAACAAAATTAAAGACATTGAAATTGTTAGTGTGTTATGCATTCACCACGGCGCAGATTAATCGGCTAAAAAAAAGAATGATTACTCCATTAAAAAAAGATTTACGTAGAAAACACATCGTCTATAAACATGAGAAGGTACAGTTGCCAATTTTTTCCAGAGTGCAAAAGTAGGTGAGGCCTTATACTGCTCAGGCTGGGAGTGTTGAGTCACCAAACTGCCTGGAATGCGTTCCACCACGTTGATAGTGATCGCAAGGGCCAACAAACCAATGGTCTTCACTGCAGGAGGGATTTACGACCTCTCCCTCGCTTCTTTTACGACTGTAAGTTGAATTGAACGAGAAAGCTCGGAGAAGTTTTAAAGGTGGTTGAAGTCTTACTGAAATGTAACTGAAAGTTCTTATAAAAATAAAAGCTGTATTTTCGAAGTAAGATGTCCCCAGGGTTGCCAAGTCATTCGAGTAAAATCACTTCGCGAACGTTACTGAACGCCGCTATTTCCGAGATTTAGTTTAACCTTTCAGTATTTATTCCTCCAAAACCTTTATTTATTTCTTCAAAATCGCTCTCGTCTGATTTGCCATACACAAAACATCGGAAAATGGCAAAAGTCACCAAAGATAAAAACTAAGGGAAAACAAAAAAAAAAGTTTTTTTTTTAACTAAGAATTTCGCTTTCACGTAAACATACGACCTGGGTGACATGCACGTCTCGCTCACCTCGGCTTATTGTGGTCGTACCCGCTTGCCCGCGGCTGTTCTGTAGGTTCCAACCTTATAATCAAAATTAATATTATGTTAACCAAACAACTGGTTACTGTTTAATTTGTTTGTGTTTTATTGGGGTCTATACTCAGCGTTAAAAATTTCAAAATAAAGCGTATAGAACCATGCTGCCTGAATTCAGTAGATTCAATGGGAAATTATGCCAACTTTAAACTATTAAAGCTTCTACCCGTTTTCAGCATAATCTGGCTATAGTGTTTCCACTAGGACATAGGCCTCCTCTTGGTGAGAGTGAGTGCTGTGTAATCCACCAAGCGGGCCCAGTGCTAGGTCATGCCGGTTTCCGCACGATGTTTTCCTTTACCGTTTTCAGAACAGTGAATATGAAATAATTAACACAAAGCAAAGCGCCTAAGGGTTTGAACCTACAGCTCGGAAGTCGCGGCTAGTACCACTGGTCCACCACGGCTATGATTTAATACCTAAATAGTAAATATTACTGCTTGGCATAACGCGGGGAGTTGAAAATCCAACAGTATGCTTTTATTTGGAGAAAAACTGGAATTTATTAATCAGACGGTTTTCCTAGGCATCACGCTGGACGAGAAATTAGAATGAGGACCACATATAACATCTATTGCGGGGCGGCTAAGCTAGGCCGCTTATACTGTTAGAAAGATAAGACAGTTAACAGATGTAGAAACCGCGCGTTTGGTCTATTTTAGCTACTTCCACAGCATTATGTCGTATGGCATTTTACTGTGGGGTCGGGCTGCTGACATTGAATCCATTTTTATTTTGCAAAAGAGAGCTGTCAGAGCCATATACAATCTTAATTGTCGCGAATCTCTCAGGGAACCATTAAAAGGGATTAATAATATGACACTACCTTGCCAATTCATTTGTGAAAATATTAGGTATGTAAGAAGAAATCTACATCTTTTTAATAAAATAAGTGATAGACATAATTTTAATACAAGAAACAACGATAAAATAAATCAACCAATTTTCAGATTAGTTAAAGAATAAAGAAAAAATTAAATGTATAAAATGCGCATCCCTAATTCTAATGTACAAATCCTTTTTAAAGTAAAAATCGTAATAATTCTGTTTATATTTTTTTATTCGAAAAAGACACCCAGTAACTTCGCATTAAAAATGGCTTAATCACACAACTGCCCCTTTTGCATTTTTACGCTTTGGTGTCTAAATTCAGAGCAAAGCTGCCATCTTCTCAGTTGCGACCCAGCTTTCAGCGTGAGTGCACGTATTTTTTGTGAAAAAGGGCCACATTCCAAAAAAGACCTCAACTTTGTTAGAAATTTATAGTAAAAAGTGCCACATTTTGAAATACGACCTTATTGAATTAAAATCACATGTAAGTATAACATTATATTTTAAGAAATAGTGCCGTATTTTGTGATGTGTCCCTTTTGAATTAAAATAAAATGTGTTTTTTAATTATTGTATTAAAGATAAGTGCAGTATTTGAAATGCTTCTGTTTTGCATATTAATTATAGTGATTATGGTAGTAGTTTTATACGAATGTGCAATATTTGTTTAGGAAATGATATATTTGCTAGAAGTTACTAAATATTTGCAAGGTCACTGACAGATGAAGCAAAATGTTGGACCAAACTAATAATAAAATTAGTTTCCAAATTGTCTATAATTGTTATTTTTTTTTTATATGGCATCTCGCAGGTCAACCTATGAGGTTGTCGTCTGCTTAAACGGACTTGCCTGTGGTTGCCCTAATAAATTAAGGCCTCCAGCCAGGACTTAAACTTAAATACTAACTAAAACTAAGCGACAACGCTAAGGGCACCCCCTGTGGGGTACGGACCTCGGCTTAGGGCGTCGCTGGAAGAGGGCAGCAAGGGACTAGCTGGATCAGGATTTCTTTGATTTAGGGACGAATTTAAAGCTACAGGCTCAGCGGCGCGGGCTGGCTCGAGCAAGGGTCGGGAGGGGCGTGTATTTGGGCGTCGCGGCGGGCCTCGGCGGCGAGGACGGTAGGACGGCGATCGGGTTTTGGGCTTATGTAGTGTGCTGGTGGCCTTACTACTCTCCTGGAGGAGGGTAGTGACGTCGTCGGGGGCGATTAAAGTATGCCTTGGTCGGCGAATACTGCTAATGCGGGAGGGAGTGTAGCGGGCGGCCGCTGAGATCAAGGGGTTGGAGTGTTTGATGCCACAGTCAAAGAAACGCTTCGATAAGCGTTTCATGAACTGGTTTATGGTTGGCATTTTAAGGTCGATGTGGAGATTTATATTACGGACATAGAAGGGGGCACCCGTGACCTTTCTGAGGAAACGGTTCTGGAGGGTCTGCATCTTATGGAGATGACGTGGGTTAGCGTGTGCAAATACAACGCAGGCATAGGTCATGATGGGACGGATGACTGCGGTGTAGATGCGCAGCTTGCATTTAAGTGACAGTTTACTACGGGCTGTCAGTACAAAGTGGAGCCTACTAAGAGCGAAGGAGACGCGCGCGCGGAACTCCTTAAAATGAGCCTTAAAGGTAAGGTTTTCATCGAGGATCACGCCTAGGTATTTGGCTTGCTTCTCCCAGGGGATCGGCTTACCGTACATAGTGATCGGGCTGGGTAATTGTTTTGTCGTGTGATCATCATATTGTAGTACGCATGAATTGTGTCTGTCTGTCATTTTAACTCACAACGTTATTTATTTATTTATAGAATAAATAGTAGAGCTCGCCGAGTAGTTGAAATATAGGGTATTCAGATCAGTAATCAGATCTGAATACCCTATATTTCATTGTTGAACCATTCAAATATCCCTATGACTATTCAACATTCAGAATTTCTATTCATGACAAATGTTAATTGTATTCAATTGCATCTATTCGAAGTGACTGTTGCATTCAGACTGAAATGAGACATCTATTCAAGATCGTCACCTACATCATTATTTCAGTTTATGACTTGTAACCACTATTTCTTCATCAAGATATAAAATGGTCTACTAACAATATTCTAGAGCTGTATATACAGTAATTTTTGTTTTTCAGTAAAATCCTGTATAGTAGTAGTGTAGCATACTCCACAGTATCGTTCATGTGTGTAAATAAACCGAGCAGTTCAATATGAACTGCTCATTATAACAAACTGTTCAGTATGAACTTTCGATGGTGGTTAGCAGTTATATTAATATTGCTAGTGTTTAAGAAATAAAACAGATAAGTAGGATAAATTGAAATATTTATTTCTACATAATAATAAAAATATTATGTTGGACACATCTTTAAGTAATGATACATTTCTTACATTACTATTATCTACATTTTACTAGAATAGAAAACAGGTTATTTAATAGATTAGACATTCACCTTTCGATTTATAAGTAGTATTAATATTATATAATCATGAATCGTTCTTATCTTATCTTACTTACAGAACACTTTATTTTCTTCACACCATTTATTCAGACAAAACACATTTTTTAAGGCACATATGTTGGTATGATGAATACAACTTACAATGTCAGATGAATCTGAATAATTGTTATATAAAGTTACCAAACTTGGACAGTTTTTACTTTCTAAATTGTATACATTACTAATTCGGAATATATCTTTTAACCATAACACTTTTTCGTTTCCTTTAGTAAACAAAGATTTATTTTTAAAAAAATTGGCAAAATATGCTTTATAATTAAAATAAGGTACAAAGCCTTCGCTCCAGTTTATTCCTCTGTTTTTTTCAATCCATGCCACTTGTAACCGTTCTTTCTTCGTCAAGTCATAAAATGATCGTGGCGGTTTTATCAACAGCACTTGTATCTGTCCTTTGTACATTAATGCTATTTCTTTTGGAATAAACTCGTTTCCTTCACTCTTAAACCCTTGAACATCTACAATGACATTCATGATAGTTTTCTCACAATATTACTCAACGGTTTGTATTCAAACAGTCGATCGTTTATTATTAAACAATAGGCAGATGTATTATCTTGAATATCTTCAGAGCATTCAAGTTCTAATCGCACATCAACTGGTCCAATTTTAAGTGAATCGTTTTGTCTTGAACAGTCAATCACAAAAAGCGGAGCAATTTCTTTAAACTGGTTTAAGCTAAGCAATGGATCAATGCCTAAGTTGTAATACGACTGACGAAAATTAGCGTACATTTCATATAATATACTGTATTTACCTTCATCAAATTTCAGATTAAGTGAGTCATACGGATAGTATTGAGCATTCAAATACAATTTAATATTGCTAACATTGCAGTGATCAAATATCGAAGAACTTCTAGTTTTACTATTTTTCCGAGCTGTTTGCAAACCAAATATAACAAACCTCGGTTTTTCTAGCTGGGAAGTTGTCTTTACTGACCAGGAATGTTTCGTTGTTCTTGGTAGTAATGGATATTCATACAAATCCCAATTTCTAAATGCTATCTGTATAGATCGATCTCTCTCCAGGCTTTTAAGCAATAACAATTTATTACGATCAGAAACTTTAATATGCGGGACACGCCATTGTAATTTTTGTATATCTATTTCTACGTTATCATTTTTGTCTATAAGCACACAGTTCAATGCCGAGCTGCTTCGTTGTAATATAAGTTCATGTTTACAATTGATTATTATTTTGTTATAATCCTCTGCAAATCCTAGTATTCGGTTCAATGGCACGATAACACTAAAATATCCGTTTCTTATTTTCATACCACCTAAGTTCCATCCCCAGACTGCTGCAGCTTTACTTTCACCTTCATTCATAGAGACAAACGATTTTAAGGTTGTTGTAATACCAACATTTTTAATGCGATCAATTTCAACACCATTTATTTCATACCTAATATCTTGAAACAAATATGAAATTGGATTATTTATAAAATCAACATCTTTTTTTATTGTTTTCCCTGCTGGATCTTTAGTAGATACACTTGCGTACCCTTCTATAAAAATGGAACTGTTGCAGGGTAATACATACAAATCTTGATGATGAATGGGTATTCTGATTTCATCATTTTCTTTGAAACTGGTACTATACGGATTGTAGCTATGGATCTCATAACTTTCAATAGAGTTATCATGTTGCACTAAATCTGTTATTTGAAGCATGTTGTTATAATTTTAATTTTAATCCAATGTGTCTGAGAAATCTTTTATTTTCTTTAGTAATTGTAATTCGTCTTTTAATTTTTATCGCGTTGACACGTCTGGCTTCTTTGGAAAAAGGAAGTGAAATATTACATGCGTTCCTCACGATAAACGTTTTATTAAAAATTAACATGTTGTTTTATTCAAAATTAACAAAATAGGTAGTATTACTATTATTAAATTTAGCTAAATTATTCTTTTAAATGTGAGTAGTGATTATCATCACAGGCAATCTAAGAATGTGTGTACAGTACCAAAATATAACCTTTTATAACTCGTTCTTATTACGTTACAAAGACATTCATTGGCATTAATAAAAATAATAACAACTCTCTGCTATGTTAGTTTACTGTCTTTCCAAAATGACTTAAGAAATTTTAAACACAAGTGTCCACAATTATACAAATGATCACGTTGAACGTTTTCACAATTATACTGAATATTATTTCCGACATACTTCATAAATTCTTTTGGAGGTTTTAAGTTACCATAACTGTCAAAATATTCTACATATTCATTTATCTTGCCATAGGCTACCCAATGAGTACCAGAGTTTTCAGAAGAGTCAAGATTGATCACTCCACATTCTATCGGTAATACTTCATCTGGTAATTTATCTCTCATAAACACACCTCGAAAGAATGGAATATTATTCGAGTGTTTCATTATATCAATATTGGTTAAAGCTCTTTTAGGTAGCCGAGATTTCAGTTTTTTTTCTCTGTTATATAAATTCCTAAACCATCTTTGTAATGGTTGAGATGTAATCCTCTTCCAATGAATAACGCCTCCATTTCATTGTTGTGTCGTTTTGCTTCACACAATTGCTTCTTAGCTGTTTTATATGCGTTTATTGCTTTTGCAATACCAGCAGCACCTCCTGCTAAACTGCCAGCAGCAGATAATCCAGCAAATATTGGTACTAAAGGAAGAAATCCTCCAGTTTTTGGTACTGGTATAATCCTGGGTAATTTTATTGGTGAATCTGATATAAATTCTTTAGCTGCTGCGTATGCTAATTCCATCAATGTTTTCTTACATGAGGGTTTTAATTTCGTAATGTGCTTTTTAGTATGGGTAACAATTTTTTTAAGAGTTTTATTAAAACCAGCTCCTGTTTTTACTTTATTGATGTTTTTTTTCAATGCTGATGAAACTGTTTTTTTATTATCTGTAATAACTTGTGTGGTCTTCATTGCTATTTTTTTCCCACAAAGTAATAGAAACGTATTTAATAAGTAAAAAAATAAGTCTTTTTTGTTTCAAGAACAAATACGTAATGAATAGAAAAATATGTGTATTTGCTTAAATACATATTATTTTTATTTTTATTTATTGTCGCCCTTAAAATACATTTGTTTTATCTATCCAGCTGTTCTCGCTAGTAGGAAGTCCGAGCCACTTCACATAAACTTGATTCCCTTTTCTTTTCAATACGTTTTCAACTAAGTACAAATCAGGATATCTGGTATTTTGAAGTTCTTGAGCATAAAACGCTCCTAGTATCGGTCGACATCTTGCATCTTCTATCAAGTAAGTTAACGGATTAGTTTCTTGTACTGTTTTTATCTTAAATATTTCTGTTGACCAATTAGGATAATAGCCTTTATCAAAACATCCTTTGTATTTACTTATTCTTACAAAATCACCAACACTTAACTTTCTACACTTAGTGTTTTTCTTACATACGGCCATACGAATATATCTTTGTAGTATGTCTGCTTTATTGTCATGATTTATAGAAGCTGGAGGTTGTCCCACAGTTCTATGAGTATTATAACATGTACAATTTTGTTGAGCGTTCCATTAATCCACTTATAATTACCATTAAGACTAAATTCTCTGTATAATTTATTTTTTAATGTCCTTATTAATCTTTCAACAATTGAGGCTTTTTTAGTAGAATACGTTGAATAGTGATTGATATTGTACTTCGTAACAATATTTTTGAGTTTATTATTATAAAACTCTTTTCCTAGATCTGTTTGCAAATTTCTTGGAACACGTCCTTTAAGCAATAGACTTTCAAATGCTTTTGACACCTCTTCCTTATTTTTTTGTTTCAAAGGAACTGTCCAAGCATATTTAGAAAAAGTGTCTATGATTGCTAGTATATATTTGGCTCCACCGTTCATTTTTGAAATTGCTTGCATATCCATCAAATCTGCTTGCCAGAGATCATCGATATCTTTAAGTATGACCTGTCTTCTTGGAAAGTTGACTCTAGCACATTTATGAATTTCATTTATGACATCTACTTTGCTCATAATGCTTATTTAATTTTCCAGAAATTTCTTTCAACACAATATTTTTTTCAAGTTTTCTTACTTTATCGTTTAAAATTGAAATCAGTTTATTCAGTTGATCTATTTGCACACAAGTATTAACTTTCAGTTTTTCGATTTGCTCTTCAGTAGTATTTTTAATCTCAACAAGTTCCACACTTACGTTACTTTCAGTTATATTCGTACGAACAGAATTATTATTTTTAGGTTCATTCATGTTGCATACAACTTTGATAACTGAGAACATCCCAAAGCTTTCTAGTCTTTTATAATATCAGCTTCTTTTAACTCTTCTATAATTGATATAATTTCATTGTCATGATTAGTATTACCAGCACTTTTTGAAGCAATTAGAAGTTTCAACCTTTCAATCAGTTCATTCGGGTCATCCCAGTAAACGTAATCGGTATTACTTTTATATTTTTTTAATTTAGGTAAAAAGCCACCGCTTTTTGTCTTCATTATCTCTCCTTCATCTTGAACATAACTATTTTGCGAAAACAAAGGTTTAATAATTTCACGATATTTTAAACTTTTATCACCTTTTATTTGACCATTAGGATGAAAGTCTCGTTTATGCGCGTGTGTATTATGAAGCATATCTTTATAGACCATTTTATCTTGTTCAGTGACCAAATTAAGTTTAGGTTTACTGCGTACCAAAAGTTCCTTTAGACCTGGTGTTAATTCATAGGGCCTTTTATCAATAGTGACTATATTTGTTTTGGGTGAATTACAGGTCTTATTTGTAAGAGAAAACGTAACCTTGCTATTCCCCATCATTAGTTTTTTATTTTCACTTCGTATCCCAAATGGGACATTCATATTATCATAGATTTCCATCATATCTTCCTTATTCAGTGAAATCAGTGTATCATTAGAATCTTTAAAAGGATTTCTTGAAAGAACGTCTTTATAACACTCAGAATCCTCATTTGAATCTACTTTTAAACATTCTTTAAAACTTTCATACTCTGGAACATAATCTGCTGATGAGCTATATCTTTCAAGCGAGTTACTGTCATCTCTTGAAATGTCAAATATTGGTTTAATTACATCATTCGCTTTAATTAATGTTTCTAGTGGATCTGTTATTGGTTTGAAGACCTTCTTAAATTTTAAATGAGCTGTATCTTCTTCATTCTGAATTGTTTTAATTTTATTTTTTATATTATCGACTGACTTTATCAATTGTTCTTTAATATTAATCTGCATCATGTTTTCTTTATTTTATTTTAATAATAGCCCATCTGCTATTTACAGATATCAGATTGCGATTGATATATTATCTGCAATTAGTTGGTATTTATATTCACTTTCTAAAAGTATATAAATATATCAAACCCTTGTCGGTATCTACCTTCATTTAGAGGACAATCTTTATTAATTAACAAAAAGTCAAATCTATCTTTCCAAATAGCAGCACAAAGTTTTTCAAATTGAAACCATTCGATATCCGTATTTACGTGCTCATTGTATATATGTTTTAAGTTTATCCTGTCTTGTTTGAAGATTATTAAAAGGTTTACATTATCTCGTATAAGTTGTTTAGGTATTTTGGAATAGGTTTGTGATAAGTAAAAACAATCTATCTGTTTATGTCTCCCCATTGCAAAGTAATTACGAATATTGATTTGATTTTCGCATGCTACATCATCGAAAATCATGACTGCATTAGTTAAAGCATCATTTGGGTGTATGACTTCTTTATTATCATAGAAGACAAAGAAGTTAGCTCCCGGTATGCAGCTCATAACTTGTTTTAAAAAACAATATTTTGGCTGGAAAGCTGTCTTCGAGTATAAGTAAATATGCTTAAACTTGAGACCATTTTCATGTAATATTAAATTAAGCATTAAGTTAGTTTTCCCACAGTTAGATGGACCGCATATTACACATCTAATATTATCTGGTAAGAGTCCACTATGTTTCACTTTACATGATTGATTTTCTATTTTTATATTATTAACTTCTAAAGTCTGTGCTTGCTTGATGAACTTCATTTTGAAAATGTAGGGTAAATGTAAATGACATGCGTATATAAGATGTGAGGTAATAAGAAATTACCTGAGTATGTATACTATTTTACTAAAAGGTGGTATGTTTTTATGAAATTGAATGAAAATGAAATTAAAATATAATGCTCATAGTTATTAAACATTTATTAAACAGTAATTTTATATTAATAGGTATTTACAACAAAGTAACAATTTCAATCTAATTTGTGTACAAACAGCGTGAAATGGTTTACTATTAGTAATAAAAATTATACACAATTACAGATTACACATCACTGGATTAATCTACAAACATAGAATCACAATGCCCCCAGGGTAATGTATGAATTTGATCCTGTAATACTTGAACTTTGTCATCGTTTCTTTCTAAAACTCGTTTATCTACTTGCTGAGTGTATAAAACATGTTTAATTGATTTTATCATATTCATTTTACACCTATGCACTTTATTTGTCAGCAGTACATTGTTGTAATCATTCAATTTTAAGTTACAAGTTACATACTTAGAAACACCTTTGGCTTTTTTAATTTCAGTCTTTACACTGTTTATAAAATATAATTTAGCTCTTAAACCGGTAAACTCTGTAATTAAATCGTCACCAACCTCATGTTTCCATAATCCAGGAATTTTAGCATTAAGTTGCGGTATAAGATATGGATTATTCATTCCAAAATTACTGGTATCAAACTTGGTAAGATCATCAGACATATCATGATAAAAATCATCTGTATAAATTAAATATAATAGACTATCAGTATCCGTATAGCATAACTCAGCATTGTTTTCATATTTATTTTTAATAAAATCATAATGAAATTGGTATAAATGTTGCTTTGAATATTCCAAAACAGTAAATCCAATATAAATAGGTCTATCTAAAACTAACTTTTCACGGTATAATTCTACAGCTACGAAATTTTCAGAAAAAATTGATATACTTTTTAAATTTGGTCTACATATCAATTTTTCAGCACCAAGATACTTATTTGTTTTATTTCTGGTATCTATCCATTTTGTTACTAATTTTACATCGGCCTGCTTACGTTTATTTTCGATAGTTTTTCCGAATATGGCATTATTCAACAATTTAAAAAAGTCCTTCTCGAAAGCAGTTTTGGAACTTTGACGAAGACTAGTATTCAGATCGATGTATTTTTTGAGAAAGCATTCTTGTCTGAAGCTAAGTATACGATGAATCTTTTTTAAAATCAGACCTTTGTTCAAACATTCTTTCAAGTGAACATAATGAAGTATGTAATTTTGCTTATCATAGAGATTTGCAACCAATTTCACTGATTTCCCATAAGGAGGTACAATTTTTTCAACCGCAAAAGGTAAATCTTTATGTTTGTAATGTAAATAATTTGGATAATTTAAGTCTACTTCCAGAATATAACCGTAATCATTATCATCTGATACATCATTTACATCAAACTTCCTAATTTCTTTCAGACTCAAAAACTTAAATTCTTTGATAGGAAGTTTCTTCATCATAGCATAGCCATATAGATTATTACAATCAAGGTAAATTAAATAACTACTTGGTTCGAGCTCATTAAAATGTGGTAAATATTTATTGTTTGCTACGGCATGACGTAGAGAACACTGTGCTAGCCCACCACGAATTCCTTTTTCTAATAACTCGTACATTTCTAAATCACTTATCAACTCAAGTTCGATGCCGGTATATAGAAGCATTGCATCCCAACTTAAGCTCGGTGACGTTACATAATGAGCGGGATCCAACTTATAGTAATGTAAGCTTGTTTTTCTAAAATTTTCAAATATATCGCATAGTAAAAGCACATCACATTTTATGTATAAATCTGTATATTCACCAAGAGATTTTATTTCGAAAATATTCCAAACTGTTTGAGCGTGTAAATATTCTTCATTAGTTATATGTTTGTCACACAGACTGTTATAAAAATAACACATTATAGGAAGTTTCGTCTCATCAAATTTAGACCAAGAATTAATATAGTCATATGGATAAACACCTTTTTTTCGCATTAAATCAAATTGTCTTTTATCAGTAAACTCTTTTGATAAGTTTAAAAAATCGTTTTCTGACAAACTTTTACTTAATGCATCTAGACTAGAACTAAGAAACTGATAGGAATCAATAAATTTTATTTGTATAGGATGATTGTTTTTTTCCGTATTTATTACTTTTATTATTGAAAGGTATTTTTCTTTAGTTTTCGGTATTATATTAATAGAACCTTCATACTTTACTAACTCTTCAATAAATAAATGTGAGTCATATCCAGACAAATTATGAAAGACAACAGGAATGAATGAACAAACTCTATACATTAAATTACAATGGGGGTGCGCTGCCCCACGATACTCAGATGTAATATGATCATGATCTCGGACTTTATCATTCAATAATAATTGTTTGCATATGTAACATGTAGTCGAATTTCGATAATCTATCTCTTGTTCTACTGATAATGGAGTCATTGGCATTTTAATACTTAATATATTATGTATATATTTAACGTCTTTTATTAAATATTTAACAAATATTTCCACGCAATCTGTACCTCGATATGTGACAAACTTGTTTAATTTATCATCGTGTGTGCAACAAATATAATAAGCGAAACATGAAGGTTGATGTGTTTTTAGTTTCTGAGTATTAAAAGAGTTACTTTCATTACAATCTATTAGCATACATTCAAAATCAGCATAAATTATGAAATTAATTTTTTGCTGCCTCTCGTAATGTTTGAACTTTAGTACAGAATTATTTTCAGGTAATATAGTCAAAATCTTGGAGCAGTTATGAGTCTTGTGCCTATTTTCATTACTAAATAGTTGTAGACATGCATCACATAAATAAAGTTTTCCTTTAGAACGAGTCACTTGACGACGCACTAGACGTATTAAATCTTTAATTAGACAGTAGTGTCCGATAGAATTTTTTTCGATGTAAAGTAAATTCAGATGATTTTTTCTTCGATTTTGTGTTATATAAAGAGGTCCAGTCACAATATTATTTTGCATACCATATATATTTAAACTGATGTTGCTATTATTTTTTTCTAACGTTTTAATATCATTTATGGTAGGAGGAAATGACATTCCCTCAATATTTAAAACAGAGGTATAATGAGGGTATGAACTTGTTCTGCATACATTATTTTTAGCTGGGTATAATCCAGCAACTATACTCCATAGTAAACAACAATTATCTTTATTTTTAATATTTATACAACTTTTCGAGTGACTAACAGCTAACGGCAGTTCTATATAAGACCCTCCTCTCATAGGGGAATACTTGTTTATATTAATTTCGAGATGACTCATAGAAACAAATGTCCAACCAGATTGACAGTGCTGGAACTCGGTTAATTTATTATTTAGTTTATATACTACTTTGGTTAATAATTCATTCAAATTAGTGTTCTTATATATAATTTCATATTTAGTATTAAACGACTTTAATTGTTGTTCGTCTGATTTTGATAACATAAAATAGGCGAACAATTCAAAACTCAATTTTATGCAATTGTGTTCATTAAGTGACATATTTATTAATTCTGTTATATTTATTAGATGATCAGCCAGGAACACCTCTAAACCGAGGTACTCGTCTTCCTGAGTGACATTCAATCTGTAGGTCATAATTCTGTTTTTGAATGCTGTTGCAATAATATGAATATCTGTGAACTTAGTATTCAATAAACAATTTGCTTTATGTATATTCGTTCTTTTATGATAGGAATACTGATTTTCTGGTATTTCAATTTTACATTTATGACAGGCTATTGACTTTCTAGATCTCGATTTGCTGTTGAGGTGTGTAACTGTGAAAAGAAAACCAATGACGAGATTACTTACTTATATAATATTGATTAATATTACAGTATAATACTTATCAAATATACTTAGTACAATTATTAATAAAACATATTATGTAAATATGAATAAAAGAAATACAATCTGTAGTAAGTACCTAAGCTAATATTGACTGACAGCTAGTTAATCAAATAAAGACGTTAAGTATCATAGGCACCCATGTGGGTGATAGCACAGTTTTTAAAGTCCTTTTGAGTTGCTTTAACAAACTCCGTTATGTGGGCCCAAGATTCTTTATTTTCATCTAATTTCATCTTAATGGTAGTTATGGCCGAGCGCCATCTATTTATAGGCATAATTTTTTTTATTTCCTCCGTATTGTAAATTTTCACTTCTACATAAAATTTTCCTTCTTTAGTCTCGCTTATCTGTCGAGAGTATCCCTTAGCCATCCTTCTAGTGAAATAAGAGTATAGTGGTGGTATATTACCAGTCTTGTGGAATCTCTGTGTTGGGGTGACGCTTTCTTCATTATCACTGTCGTCACCGAATAATTCACCAGCTGTAACTCGAGCTGGCGGTGTTACTGGCGAAATGATCGGCTTAGATTTTTTTGCGCTTGTTGACTCTTCACTCAACTTGCTGGACCTTTCCCGTTTCGTTTTTCTTTCCTCTGTCTTTCTCTTCGGCCTTGCCTCTTGTTCAGAGTCATCGCTGGAGAGGAAAAGGTCGTTGCTGAGTAGTTTCGACCTGTGAACAAAAAAAAAAAAATATTAGTTTATTGCAGTCAATCCATTAACTTCATAATTCATACATTTGAAAAGGAACTGATCCTACGATCAGTTAAATAATTTTCAGATAAAAATATCATTTGATTGGTGTAGGAATGGAATCCAGGACACAAAGCCAGCAACTACGCTGACCGTGTTGAAAAAATCTATTTTAATAGATGAATAATATACATAGCATTTCATCTATGCAGGAATCGAACTTGAAGCATAGAAAACCATCACTCAGTCTCTGAGCTAAGCGTGCTAACTATTAACTATAAAAGTACTGAGGGTCAACATTTTAATACTCGATTATATAAATTAATACATTACTCTGATCATTCAATAGTTAGATATGTATATGTATTTGTACTTACATTCTTGATTGTTGCTTAGTCAGGTTGCTTGATTAGGAGCTCGGAGCGTTGATTCCTTGTAGAGAGGATTCGTTCCAGAGAGAAATTGTGTCGGAGACTAATTTGCGAAGTGTTTTTATAGGCCTAAAATCACGTCATTCAATCCAAATTTGTAAAACTGCATACTCGGCAAAAAATATCAATTGTGTACACGAGCATACTCATATAAATCGTAGCGGTTAAGGTTTTAAATTTACAGCGTTTTATAAAAGACGAATGATAAGTGATTTTTAATCTTATGTACATACTTACTTAAATCAATAATAGGGAATTTTATACTTAATTAGAAAAACATGTTTGAAGGTTGTTGTTTTTCGCTGAATGTTTTTTTTTTGATGACGACGGTATAAACGCTGCGGTTTGCACGCTCGCATTAACTCCTAGACATGTGGCGGAGTGGAGATATGACAAGTAGGAATCTCATATTTCGGTATATAAGAATAAGCTTGTTTTTTTTTTTTATCTTTAAGTTTTGAACCTTATTAAAAATATAATAAATTTTAACCCATGTTAACGCTCAATGAATTAAGCGTATAAAACGCAGCGGTTATAACGCTCGTCTGTTGTAGATTGAAATGTATCTTTGTGCACGTGTCCAAATTCCTAGCCATATGGAGACAAGAGGAGCCGTCAGTTTCGGATTACTTTACATATATAAAAACAAGATTAAATTGAATCATATAGTGAGACATTTTATTATTATTTTTTAAATCCGTACTTGTATATAAACCAATCCAAGATACCAAAAATCACATTCAAATCGTCTTATCTGCTCTACGATGTCGGTAAGTAAAATATTAGAAAATATTTTAAATTATTAATAAAAACTTAAAATGTGTAATGTAAATAAATTTTAAATATTTTCACAGGGATCTATATTCTAGGATAGTTCATTTGTCTTCGTATTCTTGTATTAAGTATTATTTAATTAATATCTATTTCTTTGTTTCAGATGTCCAGCGATATTTTCCCGACTAATTCTTCATACTCACCAATTCCTGCTGAACAAACCCTACGTCAGAAAGTGGTCAACTATTTGGAGAGAGAAAAACCATTTCAATTTGATGAAACATCGCCTTCCACCAATAGTAACAACACTAATAGTAATAATAAAAGACGAAGAAGTGATGCTGTGTACTCGTTTATACAGAAACCGTCAACGGGTCATCGTAGTAAAATAATACGAATACAAGTTTTTGACGCTGAAGAGTTCACAAATTTACCATGTGATTGTAGTGCCAATATATGTGCCCAACATGTTGTGGGGAATGTATTTAATGATGATATTTATAGATGTGTTAAGGATATTTTAAGCAAATTGCATAAAAAAATATGAATAAACTATCAATTATATTTCAGTTGCTTTATTTCTATCACTCCTGTTAATAAAATGTACGTACGAGTCACGAGCCTGTTCACGCACTAGAAAAATAAGACAATTAGCAAATAAAATAAAATAAACTTATAAGTAATTTTTCATAATACTATATGCTCTTTTCTGATGTAAATTAATAACTATAACTTTTTGGCATGATGAGGCACATGATGGGTAGAAAAGAATATGATCTACTTCCTTCACGGGAATGACTATGTGTTTGTTATGTAAACAATCAGTCGTTAGTAACTGATTATGTATGCGTTTTTTTTTTTTTTTAACCATGTAGGTGACGATCTTGAATAGATGTCTCATTTCAATCTGAATGCAACAGTCACTTCGAATAGATGATTCTGAATAAATTAACATTCGTCATGAATAGAAATTCTGAATGTTGAATAGTCATAGGGATACTTGAATGGTTCAACAGTGAAATATAGGGTATTCAGATCTGATTACTGATCTGAATACCCTATATTTCAACTACTTCGCCGGATTTTAAATATTATTGAAGCCAAAAACGGGAAATGTCAAACAACTTCCAAACGTATTGACACGCAATTTAGCTCAATTCTCAAATTAGTTGAGCCCGATGAATGTTTACCGCAGCAGCTAGTAATGTCTGATGTCGTTCAAGTGGAACCTCACCGCTCAAAATGAGGGCGATGCTGTTCACTCTATCATTCAGAGGAATATCAATAGTGCACTAAAATATTCGCACATTTATGTACCCGATCAGTACATCACTTTGATTAAAACAGCCAAGAAAAAAGGAGAACCGTTTACAGTAAAGGAACTTACACATGAGTGTTTTGTGAATTTAAAATCTCTGGCTGTTGGCAACTACACTACCAATGAAGATGGCGACATGGTGAAATGGGCAGATCTCAAAGTTATTAAAACTGACCAAGATGTTAAAAACATGTTTTTTTATAAGACTTCCTACGAACGCGCGGAGTTTGCCCAAGTTACAACATTGAACTGAAGGCAAAATTCACCCGGAGCTGGTCTGCGAATTTTAAAAAAAACTTTATGCCAATAAACTACAAGTTTCCGGAGCGAAAAAACAAGGAATTTTAAACCTAATTGAAAAGAATGTGATTCCTAAGTATTATAAAACTTTTTATACAAATCTTTAATTTAAGTTTTCTCTAATGATAATAAGTTAGAATAATTACTATTATAAACCAGGATTTGATAAGACTGATTGAAACCTATAGACTGATTTCAGTAGAGTAATCATTTGAAATGTTAGTAATAAGTTTTTTAAGAGAAGTTACTGTGATGATTTAATTAATATTAATCATTATTATTCTCATTGATATGTAAGTAAAAGATTTACGTCGCCTTTTAATTTGTGATTTATCATAGGAGAAGATTTAATTTAGATACGTTAATAAGCATTTTAATAATTTGTTAACATGGTGGGCTAGAGATTTATAAACAATTTGAATTTTGTAAACTTACTTAGGTACATTTATTTCTATAGAAGTTGATTTAATTTTTAGTTTTTACATGACATGGTGAGGTTAGGTTAATCCACTCAAAATACTGGATAACTTGTTATTAGCTCTTAAAGCACATTTCAATTTTTTATGTTATTTTTTTGTTTAATTATTACCTACGTTTTCTATTTGATTTGTATTTTTTATGGTTGAATTTTTGTAATTTTATTGCAAGGTATTGCAACCATTTAGTTCTAATTACTTATTTTTTGCACATTAAACAAAACATTATACGAAAAGACCTAATAAAACTTATTTTCAGTTTGAGTTCTGAATTTTTATTATATATTTATTTATAAAACTTATTTTCAGTTTGAGTTCTGAATTTAATAAAATTCATGAACGTTATGGTATTTTTTTATAAGCAAAAGGGACTTATGCGATGTTTTACTTAACTGGGTAAAACTCATAGTAGATATCAAAATATAGGCAAATAGAGGCTTAAAATATACATCCGCTGATATATAACACATAACTATACAAAATTAGATTGATAAAAATATAAACAAAAAACTGCCCTAAAAATTTTGACGGGCTCTCCTGTAAAAAAATGACTTTTCGATTTATGGCCCCTTTGAATTTAAGCAGCGATATATAGGTAGAACCAAATATGCTGGCACATTTCAGAGCGTTTGTGCGCAACTCTTTGTACGTATTTTATCAATGCAGCGGTAAAAGTTCAGCAAGTCTCCTTCGTTGAATTTGTTGCGTAAATCTTGGTCGTTTTGAATGTCGATAATTTCTAACTGCATTGACTCTGGCGCATTTTCAACTGAAATCGTGAAAGGATTGCTGAATATGTCCAACAGAGGTTTCACTTTTTTAAACTCCGAAAATCTGTGTTGAAAAAATTGAATAAAAATATCTAGCTTTTCTACATAACTGAAATTAATCGCAGTTTTGTTGAATTTTTCAGCCATTTTCTTATAATTCGGAAAATGATTGTAATTTCCAGAATTCAATTCCGATCTGAAAAGTGTCAGCTTGCATTGAAAGGATGATACATGAGCGTAGAGCTGGGATATCAGTTGATTTTTGCCTTGAAGCCGTGTGTTCAAGACATTCAAATGATTTGTAATGTCAACTAAAAAAGCCAAATCACACAACCAATCAGGATTTTTAAGTTCCGGGACATCCCTTTGCTTTTCCGCCAGAAATATTCCAATTTATTCTATTAAATTTAGAAATCGTTCCAGTCTATACGTGTCGTTCCAGTCTATACGAGTCGTATCCACGACTTAGCCACCTTACTTCTGTATAATACAGTAAATCTCCATATTCGCTTTCGATGTCATCAAGGAATTGTTTGAATTGCCTGTGATTGAGTCCTCGTGATTTTATGAAATTTACAGCCGAAACTACCACTTTCATGACATTTTGAAATTAATTTTTTTTAGAACAGAGGGCTTCTTGGTGTTTAATGCAGTGAAACTGCATGAGATCTTCAGCGTTTATGTTTTTTTCTTGCAGATGCCTTTTCAGCAAAGTATTGACACCAAACCAAACCCAGAATTGACACCAGTCATCGAAGGAGCACCGTCAGTCGCAACTCCCGATAATTTTGAGAAGTCCAAATCAGTTTTTGAACACTCATCCAAAAGTACATTGAGTATATCAACTCCTCTGGTTTGACCTTTCAATGAACACATTCCTAATAACTCTTCTAAGACTTCAAAATCTTGAGTAACACCTCGTATGAATATGAGAAGTTGAGCTGTGGAACTAATATCAGTGGATTCCGCAATATTACCTGACAAAGACATAATTCGTCTTTGGATAGTCATACGATTCAGTTGAATTTTCTCAAACTTTTTTGCTGTTTCTGGACACATTTTCTTAGCGGCAATTTCTATGCATTCTTTTACAAAATCCCCATCATTGAAGGGGCGACTTCGCTTTGCTATCATTCGAGAAATTTCATAACTAACTTCTGTAGCTGTTTCTGAATCTTGAATGGGTTTTGTAAACATAGCTTGCTGACCAGTAAGCTCCCGTTTTAATGACAACATTTTTTGCTTTCTTAATTCGCCTGTAATCTTGGTAAAAGTAGGATGCTGCGTTTCATAGTGCCTTTTTACATTATATTCCTTTGCAATCGCAACAGAATTCTTGCAAATTAAACAAACGACTTTGTTATGCGACCATACAAAAAAGTATTTCTCAGTCCAAATTTCTTGAAACTGCCGATTTTCATCTTTAACCTTACGTTTTTTACTAGGCCCTGGCTTGTCCATGTTGCGTTCTAATCCTGGTTATGATTAACACAGCACCTAAAAACAAATACAGTACCTACTTAAATTACCCATCCTTTTTTAATTTACCAAAAATAATTGATTAAATATGTAGGGAAACACTTATTAATAACAGAGTTTTCCTTACGATTTCACAACACAATTATACACGGCACTTGACGGGAAATCTACGTTGAATGTGGATCAAAATATATGACACCGGCTAGTCGAGTTAAAATCTACACCAGAACTATTGACACTTCACTCAAATTAAAACCGAACTGTCGGTAGCTGCGGTTAGCGTGGCTTTTATACCGCGCGTATAGAGTCGAAAACTGTCTGGAGAAATCTCGAAACCGACTCTGGAAGCTTCGTGTATCTACCTACGCGAGCAATCGGGAATTAGGAACTATTGCTATCTCGCTTGCTCTAACAATATAACCAGTGGATAAGCCGCCATCGCGCTGCCGTCGTCGCCGCGCCGCCGGCCGCGGCGCTACCTCAAGAAAACGAATTTAACCGAGATCGGCACGAACATTACTGACCGCTGTTACCGACGCATGCACGGTGCACCGATAAGCGCACTTAAGAGCGCGCGCGCGAGATTCAAATTACTTTTCGAACAATTTTTTTTTGGTTTTATTCTGGAATAGAATTCAATATTTTTCGAATGTATGAGAGTATTATTTTTGCTGTCGGCGGGCCACCAGTATTCGACCGGCGGGCCGCATGCGGCCCGCGGGCTGTGGTCTGTGCATCCCTGGGTATAGAGCTAACAGGTCGTCTATTTTATTGTAAAGGTATCGTAAAACTAGTGTTAAGCCAGGTTCTAACTGTAATCTTTATTGTTCCGGGCCGATAACCAATTAAGAAGTATTTGGATTTCAAACTAAAAAAAGTCACTTCTAGAAGATCTGCCAGGGCCTATAAAAGGCAACCGTTACTTTTCACCAGGTTCTTTTGATTCCGCCTTTTAACTCGTTCTTTTTGACTCCATCTTTTGACACCTGGTTCTTTCTTTTCCGTTTCTTTGCTTGATACTCACCAGTCAATGTATTTCTAAAGCTCCTTAATGTAAACGTTTTGAAACTCAGTGAATTTATTTAATATGATGTTAATATTAAATAAATTCACTGTGTTTCAAAACGTTTACATTAAGGAGCTTTGTGTGCGTGAAATTGTTTGACTCATTCAATTACCTCCGACCCTCCCACTTGCGTCTTCGAGAGGAGAGGAGTTCGACACGTACTAGAGAGATCTAAAAACATGGCGTGAGACGCCGCTGCCTGAAGAAACAATACCCGACGCGAGCTCCCTCGCAACGGGCTGCAGGATGATGGAGAGGCCGACGCGAAGCTGCTTCAACCTCGAGCTGCTTCGCGACCGTGAGCATGGTGAGGCTGCTGCGAGCTTCAACTCGACAAACTGCGGGCCGGAGGAGCGGCCGATGCATGCTGCTTCAAACTCGAGCTATTATACTTTCAAAGGCTATATTGAGGACAAGAAGGCTTGGGATTGAGCCGCTCCAATAAGTTTACACAAATATTGTTAATGTTTAATTTGCTGTTTAACTTTTATTTTTGATTTTTTTGATAAAAATGACATCTTTATATTTACTGTTTAAAGTATAAAATTCTTTTAATTTATGAGAATGTGAAGACTATATGGGTCATTGTATTTTATTTTCTAACGATGGTCTGGCTGTTTGACTTTACGCGGCCTTCCCAAATGTCCTTTCTTTTTGTATTGTTCGTCGAATAGTTGAGCTCCTTAGTTCTGAGTTGAGCTGCACGATGATTGACAAATGCGTGCACTGACTGGACAGGTTCACTCAAATCCGTGTGGTTCTTTCCTCAAAAGACCATTTCAGACACCAGTCTACATGGTCCTCATATAATATGACCAAGATTATTTTCGGATTTTTATTTACACTTTGACACTGATGGACTTAATGTATACAATGACATGTTAATTTACTTTGTAAAGTATTTGACGGCAGCCATATTGATTAGCAGCTGCGAGAGACGGCGACTAGATGGCGCTAGTGGAACGTGCACCAGACGCATCATAAAGAAATCATTCACTCTATAGATCATTTGGCTTAATAGACTTGAATCCAATCTAATAAAATGTTGTGACGTTTCGCTGTCAAGCGATCGCCTTTAAAAGGAGCTGCGCTGTTCAATCAACACGCATTTCGAACGGATGCGTCTTGGTGCACGGACCACTGTCTCTCGACAGTCAGTACTGCCCGGTTATTGGACGTGGAACGATGTCTCTGACAATTAGTACTGTCCTTATTGCGGTGGGTGCATGGACCACTGTTCCTGACAGTCAGTACTGCCCTATGTGACCGCCCTCACTAAAATTTATTAGTTATTTAATTATATTTCTGTACTTCGAGATTCATGATACTTATTAACTGATTGTTCAATTGAAAATGTATTGTCATACCTGAGTCTTACTTCTGATGTCTGGGCATAAGACATCAGAAGTGGGATCGGATTTTCGCCCACCTCTGGCAATTCGTCATCACAAAACATGCAGGAAAATATTCCGCTACCCTCAAATAGTTTAGAAGCATATCTTGCAAAATTAACTGATATCTGCTGCCCCGGTCCAATGCACCACCTCAACGTTTCACGGAGTTGGTACCGTTTGATCCTGACGAGCCCAATTCAGACATAGGGCTGGTGACGGCTTTCAGACACCATAATTAGGAGCAAAAATATGAATGGTGTCTATTTAATCATGAGGTTGACCCATTGTCTTCAAGGCCGCGCAGCCACATAACTGGCCAAGGTCATAGGTCAATATTAATAGGAAGATATACAGGAGACTTTTAAAGCTCGGTTCTCTCGCCCTATTCTTATTCAGGATCACTTTGACAGTATCCTTAAAATTTCTAATTATTTCTAATGCGACCGCCGCTCAGGCATGTTAATGTCTTTGCCAAATGATTGAATATCTCGGACGTAAGACTATCTGAAAAGGTTGTGTCGGGTTTTGCCATTTGCATATTATCTATGTCTGATGTTCAAATAAGTCGTGAATAAGCTATTACGATTTACTGCGAGGCATATCCTCAAACGTAGGTCAAAATTGCCCGAATCAAACGATTCTGACGTCAAACGCCCTCGTGCTACGTAACGTATGTGGCAGGATCGGACATCGCCATTTAATAGTTCTATATTTGCGGATAAACGTGTCAACCAAAAGCCACAAGTCACATGCTACGTTTGCGGGGATCCAGGCCACATCGTTTCCACCTTTCCAATGCGGGGTTCCTGTTTAATTTTGTTACTCAATTTCCAAATAATTCGGCCGGGGAAAAGGCAATGTTAACTGGACACCAGAGCATGACCAAATACACGCAAAAATTATCCACATTTTAAGGCCCGAATCAGTGTTTGACCCTTCCTTGCCCATTGAACTCTATACCGATGCAAGTAGTGAGGGATATGGTGCAGTTCTTATCCAAAAATATGATGATACTGCATATGTTATAGCGTATTATGAAAATTCACTGTATTTACCGAACTCCATAGACAAGTCTTCTCTCTCAAAACGTTATTTGACTCCAAGGCTTCACCGTTGGTGGGGGCTATATTGCAGGCTTAGGATTTTGATATCGTGTACGAAGAAAGTCGAAAGATGGCTCATGCAGATTTCTTGTTTCGCAATTTATCAAAAACAAATAGTTCTAAACCTCGTAAAGTAAATTTTACATTTAGATAAAGATCGGAAGCGCGATTCGGTACTTTTTGAAATGATAACAATTCCTAAATAATCAATTACCTGAAGAGATATCACGTACGCAAGGTTCAAGACCAGGAATATTGCATAGGAAGATAGAACCGCGCCTCCTTTAGTTTTCCGTCTTCCCTGCTTTGTTAAAATTGAATGCGTTGACGGTGTAGTTGAACCAGAGCGGAGGCGTGACGTCGAACGCGCTCGCTACGAGTTGCGCCTGTGGTGTCGCGGCGGTGGCGTGCGCGAGCGGTCGTGGTTCTTGTGGCGGTCTCGACGTGCAATTCTAATTTCTTCGACGTGATTTTGTATGCTCACAGGTGGGTTTTGCTGGGACGTTGACGCTGATGTGACAGATACTGCGGAAATTTCACTTGCTTGTTGAAGCATTTTTTTCGGTGAGCTTGGCTAATTCATCGAATGCTGTATCCTTGCTTATTGTGTCACTTACTACAAGTACTGATCGGACGTGCGCGTAGTAAGTTCATCCACATGAGCCGTAGTGTGTAATCTGGCGCCTTATTGTGAGCGAGATTGCGCTTGTGACGTAGTATTTGGCTAGGCTTTCTAGTTCCATATCCGAAAGTAGCTTCTGTAGCTGCTCGCCATCAGATTATTCGTACACAGAAATAAGACGTTTCTGTATGACTGAATATAGACGATCGGCAGACGGATTGTTTGATAAGTCACATATTTGCTCGATGTCTTCTTTTTGTAGCTGAGCGATGACCATCTTGCCTTCTGTGTTTCCCTTGTCTTGAGATCACGCGTAGCTGCTTCGAAACTGATGAACCATAATATGGGGTTTGTCGCGCCAGAAAGGTGGTACTCGAAGGGTAAGCGAGATTTCGGATATGTTGGGGTGATAGCTAAACGTCCTGTGAGTTCGCTAGGCTTGCTCCTGCTAATTTCATGTCTGGTTGTTCGGTGTCACGCTGCATAGTTTTCTTGCGGTTACTTCGTTCGGGGTCACCACTTTGGCGTTTAGGCAGTAGAGGGATAACTCCAGATGAAGGTATAATCAGAAATATATCGGTTTAGTTAGACGTACCGAGGTTATAAATATGAGTCACACACAGCTGAGCGCCAGTGTGATGTCGCGGGGCGCGCGCGCAAAATGTGCGTGCTGCCACAGAACATAGAGGAGTTTCTAGTTGGCTACCTATCGTTCATTGGTTTGGTCCCTAATTGCCCATGTTCATAATGAAATACAACATTTAGGTTTTGACAAGAGTTTAGGAAAACTTTACGAATTTTATTGGTTTCTCGACATGGCAAAATTTGTAAAAAGTTTATTTTTTTGCTGTGTAGTATGTAAAACTTCCAAAGGCCCTTCAGGTGTACAGCAAGTGCAGTTACATTCAATTCCAAAACATCCAATCCCTTGGCACACAATTCATTTAGATCTAACTGGAACACTTTCGGGAAAAAGTGGTAGAAAATAATGTTGTCCAGTTTTAATAGACGCCTTTACAAAGTTTGTACTGCTGGAATATACTCTGGCCTGAGTTCTTCATACGCTGAAAGATCAATTAAAAATTTTGGTGCTCCAAAGCGCATTATCGCAGATAGCGGACGTTGTTATGACTGCAGTGAGTTTAAAAACTTTTGTAATGATAATACAATAGAGTTCCCTTTCATAGCAACCGGTTCAAGTAGAGCTAACGGTCAGGTTGAGAGGATCATGCAAACTTTAAAGAACATTTTTTACTTATAGAGAATGTAATTCTAATTGTCATTCGGGGTTCCTCACTTAATCTAGCTAAAATAACGCCTAGTTCTTCTGAAACAACTGTAAATTTAAAATTGAAACTGCTCGTTCATCGTGCATCATAAAATAAGAGTGACTAAACCTGACACTATAAGGTTTAATAAGGGAAAAGCCCGGATTAAACCTTTTGCAGGTAATTTTTTGTAAATTGCGAAGAAAGACATCAAATTAATTTAGATTTAAAAATAAGTGGCCTTATAAAATAGTCACTGTTTGACGAAAATTATGGTGATGATGATCATAACGAACCGTGGCAGATAATGAGTTCAGTATGTCTATTGTACCTGTAAATAATAACATGACCTCAGATTCAGGGGAAACTCGTACTCTAAGCTCTCGTGCATTGACTGCGGATGATTCAGAGGAAACACTTTCTGTAAGCTCTCGCACCCTTAGTGCAAATGATTTAAATAACTCTGAAGAAACTTTATCTGTTAGCTCTCGAACATTAAGTGTAGATAATTCCGAAGCTATAATAGAATCTTTGGAATGATCAACTAGTATGGTCTCTTCTACTTATGTGGGAGACGATCATCTCTGCAAAAAAAATATTAAGATCACTCCTGCTGTTATTTGATGATGATCCTGTGTTGCGCTGAAGAAATCTCACCTGCTTTTGTGGGTGACGATTTAGACCAGCATGTTTGAACTGTAGGGGTTTTCTTTTGTAAAGAAATACCTAGACCAGTGATATCTTTGATGAGCTGAAGGAATCTCACCTGCTTTTGTGGGTGACGATTTAGACCAGCATGTTTGAACTGTAGCCGTCTTATTCCAAAACACGATCTAAATTTAGTACGAGGATTATTGCTAGGTTTAAACCAATACTAAATAAAACGTTATTATAAAATGAAGTTTATCACTAGTTCATGAACTATCTGTGGTACTAAAGTTAAACCGCTGAGACCCCTAGTTTAACTATTGATCTAACTTCGGTACTAATTTATTTGAGGTTAGCATTGATTATTTTTGTGTGTTTATATTTACAAATAGTTAAAATGGATATCACTGGGATTGACTTGATGGATTTCGAAGATTTAGATACGCTGGAGACGTCTCGGCGATCTTACAGACATCGTCATCGTGTAAATCCCTTTGAATTGAGTGACGAAGATTTTAGATATAAGTATAGGTTTACAAGACGTTTTGGAGAAAATATTGTGCATTTTCTACGTGAGGATTTATCCCACGACCCTCGAGGATGCCCGTTGAGTCCTGAAGTGCAAGTGGTTTGTGCATTACGCAACTGGGCTCGCCATGAAGTAAGTACCCTTGGTCAATGCTATCATAACATTGGACAAAATCCAATTCATAAACTAATATTATTGTTTTAATTGTAGATTCAAGATGATACAGCTGATTTACATGGTGTGTCTCAACCAGCTGTCAGCAAAACATGCAAAAAGGTAGCGGAGATTTTGTCACGTATGTCCCGAAGATTTATTAAAATGCCCACTACTTTATATGAACAGGAGGAAACGATTAGGAAATTCCGCAGTATTGCTGATTTTCCTACAGTAATTGGGGCAATAGACTGTACTCATATAAGAGTAAAGAAAGTAAATGCTGATGGGGGTCAACTCTATATTAATAGAAAAGGATTTTCCTCAATTAATGTACAGGTAATTTTTAAACAAATACTTTAGTTGTGATCGTCTCGTTGACAAATGACTTTTTAGTTCAGCGAGAAACGTTGTAAAGATGTAAATTGAAAAGTTGTAATAAGCTGTTACTTTTTCAGGTGGTTTGTGATGCTGACCTCAAAATCATGGACATAGTTACCAGATGGCGTGGCAGTGTACATGACTCCAGAATATTCAGAGAATGTAGATTAAAACAGAGGTTTGAGGCTGGCGCATTCTCTGGAATATTATTGGGTGACAGTGGCTATCCTTGCACTCCGTATTTATTCACACCGCTACTTAACCCCACAACACCACAAGAAGAGAGGTATAATAGAAGCCATATCCGTACCCGGAACACGGTGGAAAGGTGTTTTGGTTTGCTAAAGCAAAGGTTTCGTTGCCTATTACGAGGCATGTTTGGGGATATTGAAACTGCAAAAAAAACTATTGTTGCATGTGCAGTCCTCCACAATATTGCCATCGACATGAAGGACGACCTGTTTCCTGGTGAGGAAGATATCGTAGATCAACCATCATCTAGGGAACCTATAGTACAAAGGTATATTCCACCTACTGTAAGGGGAAATATTAGGAGAAGGCAGTTTATTGAAACACATTTTCAGTGATTTTTTTTTTCACAAAACTTATTTTATTAAAGTATGCATTTTAGTAAATATTTGCAGCAAATAAGTACCTGAAAATAATAATTTTACATATCAGCATAAATGTACAAGCATGTTATTATAGTCTAAAACTGAACATTTGGTTACTTGTTGGGGCACTATCACACAGTATTACAGTAATTCATAGCTGTGCATAGGAACAGCAGTAGGATGACATTTTTCCTATTAATATTTATTTTACTGTATATTTTTGTAAGTGTGTGGATGTTGAATAAAAAAATGTACTTACATTTTAATCTTCAGTATTGTGTTTCTTACTTTTCAATAAAGCTATTTCTAATTCCAATTTTTTTATCTGTAAGTTAGCAATTTTAATGTTGTATTCGTGTTCCACTTCCATCATTTTTAACTGTTTTCTTTTAAAATCTGTATTGCTTTGTATTATTGACTGCTGCATTTCTTCACTTCTGTATAATCAAATAGAATACTGTATGAAAATTTATTTTTAACATGTACAAGTAAGATTACAGTAATATAAATACCTATCCTATGTAAAAAAATTAAAAGACATTGAAAATATATTGGGTGCCCAGGGTGGGAGTTGAACCCACAATATCTTATAGCCAAGCAAAAACTCGTTGACCTACTAAGGCATTGATTTCTCTGGCGAATTTTGTCAGTGATTTTAACTGATGTTATAGCTAGTATTGTTCCTATATGTTTAAGGTATTGCAACTTGTACACTGAAAGCAAATATATTTACAATTGTTTCTGATCATATTAACTGTTAAACTTTGCTTTGTAACATTTGAAAATATTAACAATTTTTCAATTATTTGTTAAAACTACATACATACCTATCATCACACCTATAATCCCTGAAGGGGTAAGCAGAGGTGTTGTTCGTGGGTTCATAGAACTCGCTTTCCCGGTGACGACGCGACGGGGGTAATTTTTTTAACCCGTCGCTCACGGGGAGTATTTAATTATAGTAGGTAATTATTTCTACATACCTATTTTGCAAGCTCTTTTTCCTTTTTTTCGTTGCGCTTCTTGTGTTAGCAGTCTCATTGTTCGTTATCATCATTCTGATGCTTTCAGTATCCGTAGTTGGAACGTTGGATATCGCTAAAATAAAATATTATAATCTACAGGTTTTGGAAAGGATAAAAAAAAAAACTTGTGTACATAATGAATTATATCATACTAGCTTTTGCCCCCGACTTCGCCCGCGAAAAGGAACGTAAAACTTTTCCCACATGAACTGTGGGATAAAGTCCTATATCTATCCAAATTGGTGCAGGCGTTAAGGCATGATAATATTAGTAGCACTTACAATAACAATTATTTACCTTGCACTTCCACAAAAAGGTGTTCTGGATGTTCCTCGTGTATTGCTTCATTCTGTTTATTTTCTTCTAAACTAGGACCAGGGTTTGACTCAGTGAATTTTTTTTCTGCCGTTGTAGGCACGGGAACTGGATCCTAAAAGAAATAAATTCACTTGAAATTTTTTCTTTAATTGAACTTGGTATTTTATACTTTGAAGAAAATTAAAGAAATATTATTATGATTTAGATAATAATATTTGTCAAGAATCATGGAAAATTGTAAAATTACTTAAGAGTTAATTAATGTACATGGTGATAAGCTAGTAGTCCAGTGTTTGAATTTGACCTAAATTTTTATCTATCATTTTAAATCTTTGGTCATAATTGTTGAATAGTAAATATGTTCTAAAAGCACCTCCTACATCAATAATGTAAAATATCTAAAAGCAATAAATTTTTATTAAATGTTATATTATGGTGTGACATTTATGAAGTTTTATTTACCAATGCATCACTATCGTATTCATTAACTTCAATGACAAAGTCGTGAGGAGCAATCGCCATTATTTCTAAGTCCTCAGGAGAAGGTGATGGTGGTTTTTCGCCACCGCCTGTCTTTGATTGTTCCCTCCTATGGGTCGATAAGTTGGATTTAGCGGACAACTTCATTCTTTTCCAAGCCAACTTTAACTCTCCATCTGATCTACGTTTACCCGTTATTTCATTAAATCTAAAAATAATAAATATATGCGAATTAATATCACGTAAACCATAAAATACTTGTACCCACATCAAATGCAATAAGTACATACTTAATCTGTATATTCTTCCACTCTCTTATTTTCTGCATGTTTATAGACGTCTTCGTGGACTTATCTTCTATAATATGTGCCGATTGTGCAATAAGTTGTCGTAATATTTCCTATAATAATAAGAACATCCGCGTTAGGTCGTCAAAATAAGATTATACAAAGTATTGTTTACCTAATAATAATAAAAATCTATATTTTACTAACTTTTTCTTCAAAACTCCAGTTTTCACCCCTTTTTTTCTTTTGTTGTTCCATTTTTTATCGTAGCTGACTATTTAACCGAACAACTCACGGACAAACCTCGTAAGAGTATATATTTATATAAATTACAATAAATAAAAATAAGAAGTGCATTTATTTAATAAGAAGGACGCAGCGTCAATTTTCGTTTCAAATAAAGCGCGCTATCGCCTACCTAATTCAATCCACTTCACGCTAGAAGTGTTATTAAATATAAACCTGATTATAAAAGCGCGTCAAAAGTACAAGTTGTGCTTGGTCAATATATTTTAACCTAAACAAATAACAATTATTGACTTAATTTTGTATTGATACATAATTATTAAATCATTTCAAATGTTAATATAATATCAATAGTTAGAGAAACGGAACGTTGCTTCAAATAAAACCTGTGTGAACGAATGAAAGAATGCCATTTTTGGTTCTTATCTGTGGATATTATTTAAATCTAGGACCTTCTTTGGTACTAACTGATCCTCAGAAAGTCTTTGTTTTGTAATAGAAACACATTTTGAACCTGTTACTAACGTTATTACCGTAACAATCCTAGACCTTTTAGTCGTGGTTTAAACCAGTACTTAAGCATTTTTTTGTAATAAGACTGTAGGGGTTTTCTTTTGTAAAGAAATACCTAGACCAGTGATATCTGTGATGAGCTGAAGGAATCTCACCTGCTTTTGTGGGTGACGATTTAGACCAGCATGTTTGAACTGTAGGGGTTTTCTTTTGTAAAGAAATACCTAGACCAGTGACATATGTGATGAGCTGCAGGAATCTCACCTGCTTTAGTGGGTGACGATGCAGACCAGCATATTTAAACTGTAGGGGTTTTCTTTTATAAAGAAATACCTAGACCAGTGATATTTTCTATTTTGATATGTAACGATGGTGATGATATGAATTAATGAGTATTTTTTTATTAGATGCCTGAATGCACTCGAGGACGAGTGATTTGTCAGAATGGCCGTGACGGCAGCCATATAGATTAGCAGCTGCGAGAGACGGCGACTAGATGGCGCTAGTGGAACGTGCACCAGACGCATCATAAAGAAATCATTCACTCTATAGATCATTTGGCTTAATAGACTTGAATCCAATCTAATAAAATGTTGTGACGTTTCGCTGTCAAGCGATCGCCTTTAAAAGGAGCTGCGCTGTTCAATCAGCACGCGTGTGGATTCGCCCGTGGCTTATCCTAGATAGTATTTCCAACCGTCTTTGGAAGTAGTATCCCCGTTCGGACCGCCAAGTTTGGTTTCTTCTGTGTTTGTACAAGTGCAACAAGTGAGCACTGGTGCGAGCACAGAGGGCACCACCGCCGCGCTGCCCGGTGTTTGTTTCACCGATGCGGTCGCGGAAGCCACGTCACCTGCGATGCCGAAGCCTGGCGCCCGCGGCTCCCTCGGCTGCAGCGACGCCGGCTCCAAGGAGCTCCATCCGGTGCTGGACCGGGCCACGTCGCTGCCGAACATCGGCCGCACGTCAATCGCTGCGTCATCAGCTGGAGCCCCACCACCATCAAGGCCGACACCTACCGCCAGCCCACCGACGTCACAGACTACAGTGCGCGTTTCGCCGACACCGACGTCGAGCCGACCGCCGCCGGCAGTGTCCATCCGCCCCTCGGCATTTCGCCCCGTGCCACAGGCCCCGGGGCCCGCCGCGCTAACAAGTCGCGCGTCACTAACGCGCGCCACCGCGCCCACCGTGCGCTCCTCTGCGCAAGCGGTACGAACAACCGCGCGCCACACCGCGCTGCCCGCGTGCCCACCCGCGCGCCCCGCTGCACCGCTCACTCGTCCCGCGGCGCAATCTGCCGTGTATTCCTCTGCGCCCCCGCGTTCGGCCGCACCACCCGCGTCCACCTCCGCTGGCAGAGCCACGCGCTCCGCGTCACCTGCACCCCGCCGCTCGCTGGCAGACCCGACACCGATGGAAGTGTCAACAGCTGGCTTGATGCAGTCGCCACCCCCACCGAGAAACTCTGCCCAGGACTCACCTGCTGTACTATCAGCATGCTCATCAAGAGAGGGGTCTGACCTCTCGATAGCTTCGGGGGCTTCAGCGGCTGGTCGCCGAGGCGTGTCTGGAGATACGCCCGCGGGAACCAGTCCGACGGAAATGGAGCGCCTCGGTTTCAAGACTCAGCTCGACGCCAAAGCCCAGCGCCGACCAAGAAGAAGCTCTGATGACGAGGCCGCTAAAGAGGCAAAGCGGCACTGCACCGACATCCCACTCACGCAGCGTGAACCACGCAGTCAAGGCGGGACCGGGTCGCCGACATTTGCCGAAGCTGCGCGCAACTCGCCGCAACCCACTGGACCTGACTCCACCCCGGACCCGACATCTTCCTCTGCAGCCCCCGCACAAGACATAAGCTCAGCCACAAGCAAGAAGAAGCCACGCTACCCTCCGCTGGTAGTGGAGAGGCTGCCTGACTGGGCGACCCACTTTAAAGCCTTAAGTGCTAAACTGGGCCACCCACCAAATGCCCGCCCCTACCAGGGCGGAATTCGATTCTTGCCCGAGAGTGCAGACGAGTACCGGGTCGTCCAGAGGTACCTCACTTGCCTAGAGAAGACTACCGGCCTATCCTGGTTCGCTTACTCATTGCCAGCCGAGCGCAGCCTGAAGGTGGCGATCAGGGGGCTGCCTGCGGACACCGACCCCGCCGAAATAGAAGAAGAACTCCAACTGCTGGGATATCAGCCGGAGTACGTGCGCCACATAAAGGCGCGCGAAGGGAGGCCCGGCTGCATATTTCATGCAGTTCTGAAGAGGACGCCTGACATCAGGAGGATCTTCGACACCACGGCGTTCCTATACATGCGTGGTGTCAGGATCGAGGCATGGAGGGGCAAGCGTGGGCCCGCTCCGTGCCATCGATGCCAAAAGTTCCGACACAGCTCACATCACTGCCACCGCCGGCTCGCTTGCGTGAGATGCGGGGATGAGCACGCCGCCCGGGACTGCCCGCGCCCAAGGTCGGAGCCGGCCACCTGCGCCAACTGCGCGGGAGAACACCCGGCGTGCAATACAAGATGCCCCGTATTCCAGCAGGAGATACGAAACAAGCGGGCGGGCACTGTCGCCATCTCGCGGCAACAACGCCGGCCAGCGAACGCCACCGAGAGGCCCAGCACAGAGGACCACGAGGCCCCAAGTGCATCACTGATGGCGGCAGCTAACGAGCCCACAAACCGGGAAGCCCCCTCCTCGGGGCGGAGGAGGAAAAACAAGCGCGGGGGCAAGAAAAGGAAGAAGCCTCAGCCCACAGCTAAGCAGCCTATACAACCGGACCTTGCTCCTACCTCTGCGCAGGCGACGACGCACTCCACTGGCGCTGCTACTGGCGCCAGCAAAAAGAAGGGCCAACAGACAGCAAAGCCCCGCCCAGAAACCGCAAGCGCCGCCCCAGAGACGGCGCTTAAGCAAGGCGCATTGGAATCCAACACCACCCGCGACCAGCAACGGCGTCGCGTACCACCACAGACTGCCGCCTTAAACCAAGAGCGGCAGAAGGAATTTACCGCCTGCGCCATCCAACTGCTGATGGACCTAATCAAGGCCATCAGACAAGGGCAAGACGCGGAGTTAGTTATCCTCGACGGCCTGGCCGCTCTGCTCACGCTATACCATGGCTAGGCCGTTGAGGATTCTACACTGGAATGCACGCGGCCTCCGGAGCAAGGTCGCCCCCCTCCGCCTCCTCCTCAAGGAACAGAAGATCGACGTGGCGCTAATTAGCGAAACTCTCTTGGGACCAGCGGACCAAATCAGGTTCCCAGGATATCTGCTCTACAGGAAGGATGAGAAGTCTGCACTCGGCATCATATACCGTGGTCTGGCGGTTTTGGTGAAGCGAAGAGTCGTACATCAAGCTCTCCCTCTGACGTCATTAGCCTCATTTTACGCGCTGGGTGTCCAACTGCACTTGGCTGGCGAGGACATCGATATCTACGCGTGCTACAGCCCGCCCGCAGCTCCGCCGGACTTAGCGGAGCTGCAGGCGCTCCTGCATCGGTCGCCGCACCCGACAGTCCTCGCCGGCGACATGAACTGCAAGCACCCGGGGTGGAACAGCAACACCACGAATCCCGGGGGGAGACGGCTCTTCGCAGACGCGGAGGCCTGTGGGTACACGGTGTCCGGCCCTGAGACACCCACCCACTATCCAGACATACAGGCCCATTCACCGGATGTGCTGGACATCGTAATCCATAGAGGCTTGAGCTGCCAGATTACCCAACAGGTGATAGACGACGAGATGCAGTCGGACCATCAACCTGTTCTCGTCGTCTTTTCGGAAATGCCTACCCGACTCTCTCCTCCAGCGCCACGTCGAAAAACTGACTGGAACAAGTTTCAGGAAGTGATTGAGACCACCACACCGACTTGGCCCATCGTCACCGGAGCGGATGTTGACGGACTGGCAGAAGAGATCACCGTTTGCATCCAACGCGCATACGACGCGGCGACAACCACGGTGTCGCAACCTCTGGGGTCCCTTTTTAAACCCCTGCCCACCCACCTACAAGAATTGGTCGCCAAAAAGAAGCGCCTACGCAAACGGTGGCAAAGCACAGGTTGCCCAACTATGAAGTCCGAACTCAACCGTTTCGCGGAAAAGATTAGGGCCAAGCTGCAAGATTTTAACGCCGAGAGCTGGGAGTCACACATCGAAGCTGTCGAAGGAGACTGGCCGTCGATACACAGACTGTGCAGGCAGCTCTCGAATACCCCAGCTCCGGTGCGCCCACTACTACATAGCGACGGGGCCCCAAGATACATCGCAGCAAACCTTGCGGAGATCTTTGCCGAGCACCTGGAGCGTCAATTTCAGCCGAACCCGACCGACAACAACGAGCATGTTGCAGCAGTCGAGAGGCACCTTGTAGAATACTTCGCCTCGCCGATAGCCCCAGAGGAAGACCCTATTTTCTTCTCGCCTTGTGCAGTCAGACGCGCCATCCTGAAGACCAAGCCAAGAAAGGCCCCTGGAGCGGACGGTATCACCAACACAGCGCTGCGCCACCTGCCATACCGCACCGTAGCGGCACTGGCGCGCCTGTATACGGGGATACTGCGCACGGGGGTCTTCCCGACCAGCTGGAAGGAAGGGCGTGTCATAATGTTGCCCAAGGCGAACAAAGATGTGCTGAAGCCTGGGAGCTATCGGCCTATCACTTTGCTGCCAACCCTGTCCAAGGTGTTTGAACAACTCCTGCTGCGACACCTAGCACCTCATCTCACGCCGCGACCGGAACAGTTCGGGTTCCGCTCGGAACACAGCACGACGCTCCAGCTGTCGAGGGTACTGCACCTACTCACGGCGTCACTGAACAAGAAAGAACACGCAGTTGCAGTATTCCTCGACATGGAAAAAGCTTTTGATAGTGTTTGGCACGCCGGTCTGCTTTTTAAAATGACGAAGTCAGACGCACCCCGTCGCGTCGTAATGGTGGTCTCCTCCTTCCTTTCTCATAGGACTTTTAGGGTGGTGGTCGACGGTGCGCTGTCAGGCGCGCGCCAGATAGCGGCAGGGGTACCGCAGGGGAGCTGTGTCTCACCGCTGTGCTACTCATGTTATACCGACGACATCCCCACGACGCAGGACACCACGCTCGCTCTGTATGCTGATGACGCCGCGTACATCTCGACCTCTATCAGGCCAAGACACGCGGCCGTTAAAATGCAGCGAGCCCTAAATTTGCTTCCCGACTGGCTGTCGAAGTGGCGGTTGTCGGTTAACGTGGGTAAGACACAAGCGCTGCTCGCTGGAGGCGCTCACCTCCCACCACCCTTACAGCTGCAAGGAGTCGACATCGCATGGTCGCCACAGGTCAAGTACCTAGGGGTCACCATCGATCGTCGGCTCACCATGGGAAGTCACGTTCGCAAGGTCGCCGCGAAGGGCAGAACAGCCCGCGCTTTGCTCCACCCGGTGCTCTCATCCCGCCTCCCGCTGCGTACCAAGCTGGATGTGTACAAAACGTACATCCGCCCACTCCTTACGTACGCCGCCCCAGCTTGGCTCGCACTCACTAGCGAGACAAACAAGAAGATCCTCCGCGCACAGCAGAACCTGACGCTGCGGAAAATCACCGCTGCCCCTCGCTACGTGAGGAATAGCGTAATCCAGCGGGATCTTAGGATCGAGAGCCTGGACGACCACTGCAGGCGCCTCGCGTCAAACATGTTCGCGCGTGCCGACGCAGCTGCTTGGCCTCACGTCAAGCACATAGCTCCCTGGCATGCGCGCCCACCTGACAGGAGGCGCCTCCCCCGCGACCTATTGCCGGACGCTGACGACCCCAACCCACCGGACTGACGCCTGAGTAAGACGCCTTCACTTACACGCGACTTACTCACACAATAATACTCCACACACATCACATGCACCCGGAGTGCGTCGTGTGCTAAGTTAATATAGGCATGACGTACGCCGAACCCTACACACAAATAACTCCACAAGCGCATAAACTCACGCGTTGAATGTGCGGCGCGGGCTCGCAACTCAATCGCTGACATGAGCAGTGTAACACAATACAATGCCGCTCACACACACATAACGGCCCTTTAGTCTGGAGCGTGACCGGCTCGACCTGGAAGCGTCTGCAGACGGGGGTCTACACCTTCAACAGGGAGCGCCTTAAGCCGGCACCTCTGTCGCTGGTCGTCTCCCGCCGGGCCTCCTCCGGGGAACCGGAGGTCTCACCTGGCGGAGACAGACCGCCGGGGTGGCGTGAAGAAAACGGTACTGTGGAACAGTGCCGTGGCGCTCCCGCTGAACACCAATTGCATCCACACACATTGGCAAGTTGCGCTACAGCCGCACTTGCCCCGCGCCAGGCCTACATGGCTCCCCAACGAACGTGCCCGTATTGACGGGCACCGTATGAAACCGCGGGGCTTTAAGGGCCATGCCCGAAACCCGCCTGCCGCGCCCCCTGACGGGGACGTAGCGATTATCCACAGTTAATCAGCACGCATTTCGAACGGATGCGTCTTGGTGCACGGACCACTGTCTCTCGACAGTCAGTACTGCCCGGTTATTGGACGTGGAACGATGTCTCTGACAATTAGTACTGTCCTTATTGCGGTGGGTGCATGGACCACTGTTCCTGACAGTCAGTACTGCCCTATGTGACCGCCCTCACTAAAATTTATTAGTTATTTAATTATATTTCTGTACTTCGAGATTCATGATACTTATTAACTGATTGTTCAATTGAAAATGTATTGTCATACCTGAGTCTTACTTCTGATGTCTGGGCATAATCCGACATATTATATTACTTTATTTATTGTGAATGTGAAGGCATTGTGGATATGTCGTTTTTTATTTAAATGCAATTTTTTTTAAGTTTTAATCATGGTCTGGCAGTTTGAGTAATTTATGCGGCCTACCCAAATGTCCTTTCTTTGGTAATGTTCGTCGAATCGTTTAAGCTCCTTTAGTTCTGTCTTGAGCTGCATGAGAACTGACAAATGCGTGCACTGACTGGACAGGTCCACTTATTCTGTGTGGTTTTTTCCTCAAAAGACCATTTCAGACATCAATTCATATGGTCTTCACATGACCTGACAAAGATTATGTCTGGACTTTAAAAGAGACTGTGACCTCTGAGTTTGTTTCGGCCTTACTTCTCAGAGTAGTCAGATAGGAAACGCCGATCTCATCTAGTTTTTAAAATATGATTATGAATGAATGAATGAATGAATGAAATGCACCGACCCCAGCGTGGTTTGACCAGACTCGATTAATCGAATGAACCCCAAGATTTGCACTAGTCCCTGAAGCCTCATGCTTCATGGTGCTACAAATACCATTGCATATCTAGGAGTAGACCGGGGGGCACTGTAATGGTAGGGATGACGTGCCCTTAGGATAGGAAGGATAATAAGAGCCTACGGGGTATGCACCCTAACGTAAGCATGGGATTAGTGGAGAGGCGGGTGATATTTGTCTATGGGAGGGCATCTTTTAACGACGTTGCAGCAGGGTTGGCTCAAGTCGAGCTTCATCGGTGAATCTTTAAGCGGGGTTCAGCTGGTTTCTCGGCTCTTTTCTATGTCACTGCTCTGCTGTGGTAAATGTTACTGTTCTTTTCAATGTCTTCGTCTGAGTTGTCGCTACTAACCGTTCCGGTTTTTGCACATCTCCTTAGCAGCGTTCTTGATCTTCCACCCTGTCGATCCAAGAATTGAATCCCTTGTCGAAATATTTTAAGTCTTGAGCTATCGTTCGAGTCTCAAATGTTGTTATTCTAATTATCCAAAGTTGAATGGGCACTGTTGGGAATCGAACCCAACACAACACATTGGGCATGGTCTGCACGCGCAGGCCGCGTATTTAGCGCGTCCCGGCGACTACACGGTTCGGCCCGATAACCACTCGCTTCTGCTGACTTCACCGCGACGGACGATACTCCTCTTACTTTAGGTTCGTTATGAGCTGTTTGTCCTGTACTGTTGTATATTAAGCGCATCATTAAACCCTTGCCTTAAATAAAGTAGTCCACACTTTAGATGATCCCCGAGCTAACATTGGTCCTTCAAGGATCTCGCCGTCTCAATTTCAAAAGGAACAGTCTCAAAAATAAACTTCGAACTCGAGGCTCTTCAGTTGCGTTCTTCAGCGGGGACAGCTCCAGCAGGAATCGTCGATGCCTCGTTGAAGAAGCTTCGCGTAGCACTGCACACGCCCAGGGGACGAAGTCAGGTGACGAAGTCGGGCCAAGGAGAACTAAAAGAGTGTTTTCATTTATCTTCAAGTCTTTTAGTGGCAATCATTCTTATTCGTAGCCTCATATTTATCTAAAGTCACTTAAATGTTTATAAAGCTAAAATATATCGGTTAGGATAATCAATCTGTTTACGCCATTCCTTCACTTTAAAAAACACTATAACAGCTGATAACTCGGCGACGTGATTCCTTGTTATCTTCGCATCAGCTGTTCCTTAATTCGCACCTAGTCAGTCATAATAATAACTCATTAGCTAGTTATATTTCGTTTTGATGTTATAAACTGTTTTGTTATGTCTTCTCTAGTAATTTTTTCTTCGAGTTTGCTGCTGGTGCTGCTATGAGTCGCTATAATCGTAATCATGCATCTTTATTTATCTCAACATCATATTGCAGGCACTGATTATTAGAATGTACAATCTTAAATAGAGAAAGGTGTCCGTGACAGAAGGGTCCCGAGTTACAATTCACCCAGCTTTCTTAAATAGGACATGTCAATTTACAGAACGGTTAGAGAGTCAAATTATTTAAAAAAGTTTAAGATTGCAATTAAGTATTTAAGTAAAAGTAGAACCTACAAAATTAACAGAAAAATTGGAAAAATAAATAAATTTTTTCATTTATATTTTTCAATTTTTTGTTATATTGATAAATGATAAATGATTTTATTTCTGTAAGTAGGTTTTTACAAACACTTTTACACGTCAATACCATTTTAAAAGTAGATGAGATCGGCGTTTTGAGATTGACTAAAATCTAATTTAACTAATTCATACTTACAGTTACTACTAGAAACAAAATTCAGAAGTAAGAGGTGTAAAGTCAAGCAAAAGTTCACGGATTTATATAAATTATGCATAACCAGCATAACGTGACAAAGTAAAATAAGAATAAATGATGGGGTAACGAACAATGTTGTGTTTATGACGTCTAAGTGATTTTACGATACGGGTTTTAAGCGGGTGATTGAGCAAACATTTGATGCTCGCCTATTCCGTGTTTGGAAATCGTGATGTAAGGGAAGATCAGTGTTTCATTTTATTTTTTATTATTACAGTTATGAGAATAAACAACTGTCGGACGGTTAGCACTTGGTAGTGTTGGTAAAGTTGGATAGAGGATTGTGAAAAAGCAACTCACTATGAATATAGCTCTTTGAGCTCTCTCTAAAATGATCATATAATTTTTAGAGGTACTGTCCCAAATGGCAATGCAATACACTCACTAACTAAGATTGGCATATTGCAATGTGTCCTCAATAACCGATGTATATGTCTCAGATTTTTTAATATGAAAATTAACGTTCTGGTTCTTTTGACTAGTGTTTCAATGTGTTGTTGGAAGCTGAGACGGTAATCTATGGTAATGCTATTTGATAGAATTTGTTTGAACTAAAACAGGACAAGAGCAATTGTTAATGAAATTACATGAGTGGGCTTTTAAAGTCGAGGTTAGGTTGACCCTGGGGTCTAAGGGAATATGTCACGTATTTTGTCTTATCTTGTCTTATCGACCTTGACAGCAAGCAATTTGTAGTACATCAATTTATACACCGTATTAACACCTTGCTGAGCATACTTTTTAACCTCATCCCACGAGCCAGCATCGAAAATCAATGCCGCTATTTGTTCACGCGTTGTTAATGGATTAAGTAATTGGGGGTTATTCTTTTGGAATCTTTTGGAACCGAGGTGTTGGTCACAAAAGAACCGCTCAGTCCGTCCATACCTAGTTCCAACCCGTACTTGAAACCTTTACGAATTATATTTTTTAAACTTTGCGCAACAGACACGCAAGGGTCAGCTGCAGGTACCGGCTAGCATTCTGTTAAACATTGAGCACCGCTATAAAAAATAGCGGTTCTCATTTTTTTACCGGACTGTGCGCCCTTAAACAATGTAACCCTCCGCTTTCTCTCGATCCCAGCCGCCATGCGCCTCCCGCGCGCACCCGCGCTTGTCCGCCAGATGAGGATCAACAAAGCGTCCATACCCACAAAATACTCGTAGTTATGAATAGCGAAATAATAATTTCAGCCTCTGCTAAATTACAACTTTGGTATGTTTGAGAAAAATATTACCTAGATCAAGATAAAATAAACTCAAACCGGCTTTCATTTATACACGAAAGGAAGCAATAATAATAGTCAGTGAAAAGCGAACTTGGTCAACGTAGTTATGGTTTAGGTCAAGTATAGTATGGGTATTAGGTCAAGAGCGATACCGTACTATATAGTCTGAAATAATTTATTTCTAAAGATTACAAATCACTTGTACGGAAATAAGTACTAAATATTGCTTTAATAAAACATTGATGTCCAGGGGTAAGAAGGGCTTATAGTGTTAACATTACGAATTAAGAAGGCAATTGTTACAAGCTTTGTACTGTCTATCGCCGTGCGGCGCTTCTTTGTTTTTATGTTTGAAGTCAAAGGACTCGATCACACTGTGTGCCAGAATAACAGCTTCGTTTATCCCGCATTACTACATTTAATATAAATACACTATCCTATAACAATTGTTTAAAGTTATGTTGGACATGCGCGTGGCGTTTAGGTCGTTGATTCAAAATCAACGACCTAAAACGCAGCCGCAGCGTAGAAGTACAGCTTAGGGTACGGAACGATCTCACCAGTGACGCGGCAGGAGTCTCAGCTTCATGGAACGCACATTTATTTATCTATTAAATTTATTTATATATTAAAGTATTTTGGTTTGCGATACTGATACACACACACACAAAAGAAACACGGTTTGATTTCTAAGTCCGGCAAGTAAGCCACCATCTGTTGGGCACGGTGCCTCAGCGAAAACAAAGACACGACCTTCCGGGTCGGAGTTTCGAACCGAACTCTGTGGTTTAAAATTAGCTGTTGTGAACTAAAATTCACACCAACACCTCGACTTCAGACGTGCGTTCTTTTCTTTTGCTTATATGTATCTCGCAAACGGTGTGTCCTATCGCAAAAATAATGAAACGATCCCCTTGAGGAAACTCTAACCCTTAAAACTCTACTTGTAGGTAATATTTTTTTATGTTTTCCTTACAAAAAGGTAAAATGTTCCAAATTAAACACGTCGAGGCTGTCCCCCATGCGGGCCTCCGGCTCTACCAAAACCATCTAGTTTTAAAAATATGATTAACGTGTAAAAGTGTTTTTACAAACCTATTTACAGAAAATAAATAATAAAAAAGTGGCCTCCAACCTCCCCATATAGCCGACCCGAGCCTCGCATCTGAATGCTGGTCTAATTTGGTTTCATTTCTGAATCTGATCGCTGTTAAAACAATACAGCACACGTCGACAACATTGAATGCCAATTTAAGATGAATATCTGGTAAATCTGAATACACATGCACTGAGGACTAACAAGTTCGCTCACCAGTATACTGCTAGCTCCGACCATCAGGCACCCAGTGAGTCGGGCCGTCGGGCTCACCCCCCTCTTTCTCCCACCTCAGTAGTTATTATCTGTACCTTTAGGCTATATTACTTCGCATTCGCGACACCCTTTGTGTGCTCAAAACATGCGATACGAGAAGGAAATACGTGCACACTTTCCATAGAGCACGTAGTGGTGCAGTAGGACAGGAGCAAAAGTAAGATAATGAGTAGGTACTAGGATATTAATTCAGATTTGTTATATTTGTAATGGAAATCATGTCATTTGGTTTTTTTTTTTGTTTAGATTCTCTCATTTATTGTGCAATGTGATAACGTTGCAGGCGTTGTTAAGTACCTGGTGTGGCAGACCTACATTGACCTCATATACCTTTTTTTCTTTTTTGGAAATTCACATGAATGTCCTCCACCCAGGGGTAGGTGGAGGGGTCTGTCAAACTCTTACTGACTATAACCACGCTGGAGTGCTTGCGCATTTCGTCACGCTCCCCCGGCTAACGCCCCCCCCCCCCCAACCAGCTAGGTAGTGGCCCGCATGAACTCATAGGGACCCCATCACCCACCGCGGCCGCAAACTACCGCGATTCCTCTGGAGATAGGCGTGCGCGAAAAACGGCGCCCGGCGCGTCTGCTACGGATTTGAAGGGAGGTTGTAAGGTCCCTCTCCCTTTCCGCCGCCTCCTTTGCGATCATCACTTCCTCGCAGAAGGAGACGACGGCATCCCACGCGCTCTCACTTCCTACCATGGAGACCTCTTATTCCTATTAACACTGAAATTTAATAACATGGTAAAAGCCAATTATTTTAAAAAAAGTTACCGTGGTATTTCTTGCCGGCTTTTCTTCATTGAAAACGACCAATTAGTACCGTGCACCTAGCTTCTGATGTTTCATAACTTCCCATGTATGCTTATGTAAAATAAAATATTTTGATTTCATTCGTCTATCCAACATTACTTGAACCCATGACCCATTCACGTGAAGAATCAATGTATTATAGGTAGGGGAGGGGGGGGCATGACGGGGATGCGAGGCACGATGACGGGGCCATCCACATCAACATTTACAAAAAAACTATACGTGCGTACTAACTATCCGTGTTTTGTTTTCGCTAATAGGTAGCCATTTTGTATCTTTCTTTAATCTGACAGTGCGCGCATTTGATTTTTAAAACAAGTAACGGTTGTCAACGTAATTTTATGTAATTTTCAGTGACTACGAATATGCATATAATATAAATCTAGATATAAAATTTTTTGAGCATTTCTCGTGTCAAAATAAAACAAATTGCTTCTAAGTTCCTTGACATAGTACTCGTATTGCACATCCTATTTGGCTGAAGAAGTTATTATAAATATCGTATCTCGTATCGTTATAAGTATCGGTTTATTATCCGTAATGATGTAAAATATTTTTACAAATAAAAATGTTTTAATTTTTGTTATCGCTTTTTTCATTCTAAACCCCCCGCAATAACAAAAATAATAAAAAGCAGTTTTTTTTTAAATTGTGTTAATATTGCAAACCAAAATTTAAAAAAATGGCAATAAAACTGCGCTGAATCTTATGAGATCAGATCCGACTGCTTCTCAGTCCAACGTTTGGCGCTTACTGCTACCACCTCATATTAGATTAACTCGAATTTTACAGGTCACGAGCATGATGCGTTTCTAACGAAAGCGACGGAATTTTTTTTTGTTTCGTGTAGTGCGAAGCGAATGTGCGACTTTACGTCAGTGTGTGCCGTGCAAAACTGCAATATTTGTGGTATGTGTTTTCGGGCCTCGTGCTCTGTGTCAGCAGTTTTCCTTCGTAGCAACTGGGTCGACGATGACGACGATGATGCACGTGTCGTGCCTCGTGCCTTTGTGTCAGCGCTTTCCTTAATAGTGATGCGCGTAACATGCGTGTGGCCCAGGTATGTTTATGTGAAAGCGAAATACTTTGTAAAAAAAAGCATTGTTTAAAACATGTATTTTTTACACATACACCAGAGGAGAGCGATGTTGATGAAATAAAAACAGGTTTTGGAAGAAAAAAATACTGAAAGGCCAAAATTATTCTCTGAAATAGCGGCGTTCAGTCACGTTCTAGAAGTGAACTTACTCAAATGACTTGGCAACCCTGGAGACATCTTACTTTGATAATACAGCATTTATTGTTTAAGAAATTTTAGTTACATTTCAGTAAGACTTCAAGAAACTTTAAAAAAAATCCGAGATTTCTCGTTCAATTCAATTACAGTCGTATAAAAAGTGAGGGAGAGGTCGTACATCCCTCCTGCAGTGAATACCAATGGTTTGTTGGCCCTTGTGATCACAAACAAGATGGTGGACCGCACTCCAGGCAGTTTGTTGACTCCACACTCCCAGCCTGAGCAGTATACGGCCTCACCCACTTTAACACTCTGAAAATAATGGGCAACTGTACCTTCCCATGTTTATCAGACGGTGTGTTTTCCACATAAATCTATGTATTTATGGAATAATCATTGTTTTTTTCAGCTAATAAATCTGCGCCGTGGTGAATGTGGTAATACGCCGTGGTAAAACTAATCATAAAATGCTAGTCCATCCAAATAGTATGCTTGTTCCATTTAGTCGTAATCCTTTTAACATACCCATGGTCCGTTCCGACCGCAGGGATCACAATTTATGTTACGGCCTTTGCCGTCTCAGAACCAATTTAGAATGCCGTTTAATCCATCTAACATGCAACAACGTGGCCCGATCCGTACGCAACAAATATTTGGCACACCGCCGCATAATAACAATCAGGGTGATTATGGATTCAGAATGCCCCCAAGGAATCCTTATCCGCCGAATAACGGCCACAGGCCGATGAGCGGCGTTAGCGGCTTTGCATCTAGGCCTTTGCCCGCCACTAACAGGTGGAATTGGGCACAACAGGGCAATCCACCGCCTTCTAACTATATTAAAACCCGCGATGTTAATATAAACGAGTGTTCAAATTATGGGCAGGACTATTATTAACCCGACTTAGCTGACTACTCTTACATTGACTCATATAGCTATGGCGACTACTACAATGATGACTTTTATTTCAACGAGTGTACTTACGACCACGTCACACCGCAACAGACTGACGGGACTAACGACAAGGACAAGTCAGGTACTGAGGACCAACAGCAACCCTCAACTAATCAGGATTTTCAGATAGATCCGAAGTCAAACAGCTTAGGATAGAATAAAATCTGCAAACCCAAAGGCAATTATCGTATGTTCGTATCCATTACCCTACACGTAACTTTCTAATAGATACTGGTGCAAACCAATCATTTATCAGTCCAGAAGCAGTCCAGAATTATTTCCCGCACATACCTCTTAACTATGATTCATTTGAGGTTACTAACGTTCATGCGACAAGCAGGAGTGATTACTCTATCAACCTACCCTGCTCTCCCAAATTTGATGACATAGAACCAATGAAATTATTCATATACAGATTCCACTACCATTTTGATGGTCTGATAGGAATGGATTTACTTACCAATTGGGAGGCTAAATAGGATTTAAAAGATCTTACATTGATAACTAAGTTTGCAATTAATCCTATACAAATTTATAACTCTCGAAATTCAAACTCAAACTCAAACAAGCATTTATTACAAATAAACCAATTACAGGCACTTTTGAATTGTCAAGGGGTCGGTCAGACAGAAATATGAAGCTAGTTGCCCATTCCAAAGCGAAGTAGGTACCTATGGAGAAGAACGGGTAAGAAACTTCATGGACACTCTTTAAATAATATGGTTACAGGAAATTTGTTACATCAGTCTTGCTGAAATTATACATGTGAGAACGATGTAGAACGACGTGCACATTAAAGGCGTCCGTAATGAAAAACCGTGAAAAAATCGTGGCAGCCAAGAGATCTTCTTGATCACGAAATAAAATTAATCAATGAAAGACGCGATACAAGCATGAAAGTTCTCCAAGCGGAAACTACAACAAAACCAAAAACTCAAGACCGACAAAACTATAGAAATTCAAACATGCGACGGTACTCGAATCGACAGTTTTATAAAACCTCATTCAAGCCGAAAAGTGAAAGACTGAAACCAATTAAATGCCATTGTTGCGGGAGAAAGGGTCATGTACAAAAGAATTGTTATTATAGCAAGCAGGCGAAACAACGTTCCGAAAACAACAGAACAGTTCAAACTGTAAAAATTACGGATACTGAAAATTCGAATATCTCGGGGTTTGCTTTTATGGTCGGAGGCTGTGGAGATGACCGTGAAGCTCAAAACGAGATTACATTTATTTTGGTCTCGGGTGCCTCAGATCATTTAATTAATAGAACTATCTGGCACGAAATTTTACAGAGCTGAAAAAACCAATAAACATCTCAGTTGCTATTCTTAGCAACTGAGATGTTTATTGGTTTTTTCAGCTCTGTAAAATTTCGATTGCCCTTCTTCGTTGCTTTATGTTCCATTCTTGGAACATAAAGCAACGAAGAAGGGCAATATTGCAGTAACCAGCCACTTGGGTATAAAGGGAATGCTACAGGCTGTCCTTTTCTGTTCCGAAATTCCTTACAACTTGCTCTCGGTAAAGAAAATGCAACAAGCTGGAATGACCATTGTTTTTGGCAACAACGGTGGCGTGCAAATATACAACGAGGGTAAGATGGTAACAAAGGGTAAGTCTTTGAATAATTTAATTGGTGTTACTTTCTTACTTGAAAAATGTGCTTTAAATGCTAGAAGCTCATCAAATATGGTCGTAAACAATAATAATTATGAATTATGGCATCAAAGGACAAACTTGGATTTGCCAATGTGGTCAAGCCACATTGGCAAATCCAAGTTTGTGCAAATAAAAGGTAAACAATTTTATTCTGATAATGAACAAATAAATCATGTTACACCAAATGATAAGTTATGTGAAGCTTGTATAAAAGGAAAACAAGCATGTTTGCCATTTAATAAACCAAAGTCAAAAATTATAAAACGACCTCTATTTAATGTGCATACTGATGTGTGTGGTCCCATCACTCCTTCCACACTTGACGACAAAAACTATTTTGTAATTTTTGTTGACGAATACACACACTACTGTGCGACATACTTAGTAGCTCATAAACCTGATGTTTTTGCTACGTACGTTTCGAGATTATGTTGCAAAGTGTGAAGTTCATTTTAGTTCGAGAATTGTCAATTTGTTTTGTGATAATGGTGGTGAATATTTGTCAAATGAAATGAAAAAGTACTGTGTGCAAAAAGGTATTAGTTACCACTTAACAGTGCCGCATACACCTGCTTTGAATGGTATTGCAGAAAGAATGATAAGAACAATAACAGAACGAAGTCGAGCCATGATTTCTGGTGCTAAATTAGACAAAACGTTCTGGGGTGAGGCTGTGTTGACAGCTACATATTTAATAAATATAAGCCCTACAAAAGCACTGAAAACAGCTAACACACCATTTGAATTGTGGCATAATAAAAAACTACAACTTAAATATTTAAAGGTTTTCGGTTCAACTGTTTATTTTGTAAATAAAACTAGGAAAACCAAATTCGATGAAAAATCTTTGAAAGGGATATTAATTGCTTATGAACCGAATGGTTATAAGGTGTGGGATGTGGTGGACGAAAAGTTTGTAAAAGTCAGAGATGTGATAGTTGACGAGATTAATTTCTTGTTAAACAGACCATTGAAGTCTGATAGAGTTGTGCCTGAAAATTGTATTAACTCTGATAACTTTGACAAACATAACGTAGAGAAAATGTGTAAACAAACTGACAAAATACCAGAATCATTAGGTCCATCACCTAATAAATCTGTAAGTGAAACAGATATGCATCAAAACAGTTCTTCATTTCAAAATAAGTTGACTTTATCTCGAAATAATCTGACTCCAAACAGTAAAAGAAAAAGTGAAAGGATTAAAAAACTTGCCCGTATCTTATAACGAAAATGAAGATGATAATTCTATGAACTATTTGCTATACACTAAATCTTTAATGTGCAAAATACCTACATCTTATAAAGAAATAGCATCCAGGAATGATAAAGTTTTATGGGAAAATGCTATTAATGAGGAAATTAAATCACTCACTGAAAATGAAACCTGGACACTGGTATCAAAACCCCAAAATAGAAATATCATCGATTGTAAGTGGGTATTTACAATAAGAAATGATGAATTTGGAAAACCACTAAGATATAAAGCTCGTTTAGTAGCTCGTGGTTTTAGTCAGGAATATTTGGTTGATTATAATGAAACTTTTGCACCAGTTGCAAGAATCTCCCCGATCACATAGTGTCAGTCGCCGACACGACGGCCGCAATCGACTCGTTTACTGAGCACGTTCAATCCGTTTTGACGGATTGTTCACGGGAAGTTCCGGTGATGGAAGACCATCGCTGGAAACTACCTACCGACGTACGTGACTTGATAACCGAGAAGAATGCGGCTATTCGTGCCTACGACTCCTTGCCTTGTGACGCGAACAAAGCCCACATGCGCCATTTACAGCGTCCTGTAAAGAAACGCATAGGGGAGGTTCGCTCAGAGGGTTGGAACAAGATGCTCAGTGAGCTCGAGCCCACTCACCAAGCCTTCTGGCACCTTCAGAGGAAATTGCGTTCCTCAGAGGAGGTCTCTATGCCTCCCCTCATCCGCCCCGACAAGAGCGTCGCTTTCGACAGCACCGACAAGGCCGAATGCCTTGCCCAGAGTCCCAATGTTCTCCCAGCTCTCAACCAGTAGACCAAGCTCACCTGAACAAGGTCGACGCTGAAGTCGAACGGAGAGCCTCCCTCCCTCCCGTCGAAGACCCTGATGATCCTCTGCCTCCCGTCACTCCAGACGAAGTGCACGACATCATTAAAGGGCTCCACGCGCGTAAGGCCCCCGGTTCGGATGGTATTACCAATAAGGTATATAAACTCCTTCCTGCCCCGCTAACAATGCTTATGACCGCCATATTCAATGGCGCCTTGAGCAACAACATCTTCCCAAAAGCATGGAAAGAAGCCACCGTCTCAAAGACTACGCCGAAGCAAAGAGCCTCATTCCCAACGAGCAGTTCGGTTTCCGTCCCCAACACTCGAGTATCCACCGGGTCCACCGTATAGTAGAGCACTTATGCGCTGGTCTGCAGCGTAACGCGACGACGGGTGTGCTATTCTTCGACATAGCGAAAGCCTTCGACAAAGTCTGGCACAACGGCTTGATATACAAGCTTTACCAACTAGGAGTGCCAGATCGTCTCGTGCTCATCTTACGAGACTTTTTGTCGAATCGCACCTTCCGCTATCGCATCGAGGGTGCACTCTCGTTCCCTCACCCTATTCGCGCCGGTGTTCCTCAGGGTTCCGTTATATCTCCTCTAGTCTTCACGCTGTTTACTAGCGATATCCCACAGAGTAAAAAGGCTCAGTTGGCTCTCTTCGCCGACGACACTGCCGTTTACTATACCGGTCATTGTCCCAACGCTATGGCTCGTACTCTCCAAACCTCCGCGAACGTCTTAGGCGCTTGGTTCCGGAAATGGAGAATCGAGGTCAACCCCGATAAGAGTCAGGCGGTTCTCTTCTCGAGACGTCGTCGAGTAAGCCCGATCACTATGTACGGCAAGCCAATCCCTTGGGAGAAGCAAGCCAAATACCTAGGCGTGATCCTTGATCAAAACTTAACGTTTAAACAGCACATTAAGGCTGTTCGCGCGCGCGCCGCTTTCGCTCTTGGTAGACTCCACTTTATTCTGACAGCCCGTTGCAAACTGTCACTTAAATGCAAGCTGCGCATCTACACCGCAGTCATCCGTCCCATCATGACCTATGCCTGCGTTGTTTCGCGCACGCTCACCCACGTCATCTCCATAAGATGCAGACCCTCCAGAACCGTTTCCTTAGAAAGGTCACGGGTGCCCCCTACTATGTCCGAAATATAGATCTCCACGTAGACCTAAAAATGCCTACCTTAAACCAGTTCATGAAACGCTTATCGAAGCGTTTCTTTGACTGTGGCATAAAACACCCCAACCCCTTGATCTCAGCGGCCGCCCGCTACACTCCCTCCCGTATTAGTAGTATTCGCCGACCAAGGCATACCTTAATCGCCCCCAACGACGCCACTACCCTCCTCCAGGAGAGTAGTAAGGCCACCAGCACGCTTCATAAGCCCAAAACCCGATCGCCGTCCTACCGTCCTCGCCGCCGAGGCCCGCCGCGACGCCCAAATCTACCCCCCTCCCGACCTTTGCTCGAGCCAGCCCGCGCCGCTGAGCCTGTAGCTTTAAATTCGTCCCTAAATAATATCATTCCTGATCCAGCTAGTCTTTTGCTGCCCTCTTCCAGCGACGCCCTAAGCCGAGGTTCGTACCCCACAGGGGGTGCCCTTAGCGTGTAGTCGCTTAGTTTTTAGTTAGTATTTAAGTTTAAGTCCTGGCCGGAGGCCTTAATTTATTAGGGCAACCACAGGCAAGTCCGTCTAAGCAGACGACAACCTCATAGGTTGACCTGCGAGATGCCATTCCCAAAAAAAAAAAACAGTTGCAAGAATCGCAAGTTTTAGATTCATGTTAGCTTTTGCAAATCAATTTAATTTATTAGTCCACCACATCGACGTAAAAACTGCATTTTTAAATGGGAAACTAAAAGAAGAAATATTTATGAAAACCCCTGAAGGAATCCCAAATGCAAATGATTTAGTATGCAAATTGAACAAATCATTGTATGGATTAAAACAGTCTGCACGCTGTTGGTTCCAAATGTTCGAAAAAGCTTTAATAGATAAAGGTTTTCGGTACTCATCTGCTGATCGTTGTATTTACATTCTAGATGCGTGTGATATTCTTGAAAACATTTATGTTGTACTTTATGTCGATGATCTTGTAATTTCATAGGCTAATTTAAATACCATGAATAGTTTTATAAACTATTTAATGAACAAGTTTAAAATGGTAGACTTAAAAGATATCCGTTGTTTCTTAGGAATCAGAGTCGAAAGATATAATAACAAAGTAACATTAGACCAGGAATTCTACATAAAAACAGTTTTAGAAAAATTCAAAAATATAATGGTATGCACTCGGCCTGATTTGAGCTTTAGTGTAAACATCCTAAGTAGATTTGCTAACAAAAACAACAGTACACTATGGTTGTAATTAAAAAGGGTTTTACGGTACTTAAAAGGTTCAATGGATCTCAAGTTAAATTACGTGCGGAGTGACAATACAGTTAACATATTGACTGGCTTTGTTGATTCTGATTGGGGAAGTGATGAAATAGGTCGCAAAAGTACAACAGGTTACTTGTTTAAATTATTTGAACAATGCACAATATGCTGGAACACAAAGAGGCAACTCACAGTTGCGGCTTCATCCACTGAAGCAGAGTATATGGCCTTATTTGAAGCTGTTAGAGAGGCCCTGTGGTTAAAATCGTTAGAGACCAGTATTATTATTGAATTACCCAATGCAATTCCTATTTATGAGGATAACAATGGGTGTATAAGCATTGCAAGTAATCTTACGAGTCACAAACGATCAAAACATTTATATATAAAGTATCACTTTTCAAGAGAACAGGTGGAGAAAAATGTTATTAAAATTATTTATGTTTCCACAGGTAATCAGCTAGCTGACATACTAACGAAGTCATTACCGACAGTGCGTTTTTCACACATGAAAACGAAACTAGTAGTAAGTAAATGAGATTTATTTGTAAACTATAAAGAATCTAGTTATAGATAAGAATCACTTGGTCTGATTAGGTTTTCCTGGGTTTTTCCTAATCCTGTGCATCGAATGGTGGAAACGTCCACTCCTTCCATGTTTCTCGCTTAGTTTAATAAGACTATACCTACCTGCCTACTAGGCATAAAGGTTTGGTCGAATTCGTCTTCTTTTCTTTCTATTTAGTTTCTCTTCTCTTATATTTTCTTCCCCTTTCATTAGTTGTGGAAAATAAGAGGGTAAATAATAATCGTACTACTCATAGTTTCGTTGACCATATACCTAAACATTTAAGGACAAAATACACTGTAGGTAAGGTTACTGTGTATAATAAATAAATTAACTAAGATAATTAAATGTTAAGACAGCTCTCGATGCTTGTGATAAATTAAGTGTTGTACTCGTATAAATCAAAGTATTTTGACTGGTACAAATCAAATCAATCATTCAACTAATACCTAATCGCTTTTATTTAATTTAACGTTCCCAATAATTGCTGCTAATGGATTTAAAATGGATAAACGTAATTTGATTATAATGAATAGTAATTTAAATAGGATCAAGCTTTGCATTATTTGCAGCTTTTGTTTTCAAGGTAGAGTGTTATACAATAGAGTTTTGGTATTTGTGTATTTGGGATTGAATTTGATCCTCAACAATGATTTATCTCAAATAATTGTAAAGTAAAATTTGTGGGGAAAATTGAAGGTTGCATACAATTATGGTACTAGCGACGATTATTAAGAGTTCGTAGGTATTAATGATCAGGATATTTTCGTGTTTTCTTGTTGTAAAATTTCTTTTCCCAGGTTCACCTAGTAATATATATTTTCTATTGAATATCGTTGTGTTGTTGGTAAAAGCAAAAAATATTAATTTGAAAATCTCATTTGATTATTATTTTGCAGAGTCCCAAATCATATTTATCATAGTTAGGTTATTTTTAATGGTTTTTAACCACTGACGGAAAAAGAGGGGTGTTATAAGTTATACGATGAAACTGAACGCGTTCAGCACATGTCAAACGCGTGAGGGCTGTCAGTGTCAACATTGTTATTGAATATTGACACTGACAGCTCTAGTAAGTAGTTTATTGGTGAAGTCGGCACTAAATCTCTTTCGGGTGATTAGACAGTGATCATAGATCTATGGATAGTATGTTGAAGTAAAGTGAAGTTATCGAGCTTATTGACTTCTAATTAATAACGGTTTCGTTCTATAATATTTCAAGTTTCCAACTAATCCTTTAGCAACATCATTCAAACTTTATTAAGACCATCCGACAAAAGTCCTCCTAATCGAATAGAAACTCGACGATTATCCTCATGCAATGGAAACGTACCGACAATTAATATCCCATTTAATCAGGGTAGTACTTACCCACTAGACGGGGCATGACACTCAAACAATATCAAAGGAAAGTTTCGAACAATGGGACTTTTGGGAAATCTTTGGAGAAGATTGACTCACACAAAGGCTTTGGACCAATCAAGCGGGGGATTGGAGACACTCTTCTTTCAGTCTATCTATAGGATTTCGTATGTGGCAGGTAAATTATTTATAAATTATAAATATTTGAGGGAGCTATGTTTTTAGATGACCTTTTGTTGCGTAGTGATCTGATTGGCTTTTAGCAGCTTGCAGCAGCTTGTGGGTCAACTTCACTCAGCGGGCGTATAGCGACCTACGCATTTAATATAATAATGCACTGAGAGTACTGCTGACGCTGCCGTGGCGTTTTAGTGCGTCAAGGATATTGCGGATAATACTAATAGTGGTTTTGCAGCAATTATTAGGAATAGATGTGCATCCCTGATGACGCGTGTTCGCGGCAGCACCAATAGTATTCTCAATGTATTCGCTGATCGGTGGGATTATCCGATGTTGCGGAGATGGATGCAGCTTCACGCTGAATTTTAATTTTACTTTGTTAAGTTGTGTCTGTAACCTACTGACACTATAAGTGAAGTTTAAGTGTTACCAACCCTATGGACTCTGTCTGAAATAAATGTTTTTTTTTCTATTCTATTCTATATAAAAAGGATGACAGGGTCAGCGACGAGCAAACTGTCTAGAATCAAATGCTGAATTCATACTGTACGTAGCATAGAATATTTTTTGGCGATTATTAAAAAATACAAAATATGGGTGTATTTGGCCCATATCCTTTTGTACATAGATTCGCTCCGCCAGCTATGTAGTCAATATGCTTAGAAACACCTAACAAAAGTAAGCATTTTTAATTAAGGCGCATAAAAAAGTATCCCAGAGGTACCAATACATAAAACTGCATGCGCGATGTTATCATTTTGGATCGATGATTCAGAGACGTCGTTCCAGACCTCGAAGCATTAGGTTATGAAGTGCAAATGCCACATACCGTTCACTGTGAGGACACACAGCTGACAACATCGCAAGCAAACAAATCCAGGAAAGTCACGCTTATTCGATGGGTCGTTGAAGTAGCTAATGGCTGTTTTAAACGTGACTTCAAACTGTTACGCCAAGAATATGTTCACAGTGCAATGCCAAACATGTTCCAAGACTTTATAATTGCTGCTGCATTAACAAAAAAAAAACAAGTGCATCTCACCGGTAAGGAGTATACGGTAGAGATAAAAAAACGAATAAAGGAAAGACAAAACATGCAAAACATTTTTGGTGAATTCGCAAGACACCGCATGACCAGACACCGAGTACCCTTCCAAGAAATGAGCGCCTATTTCCCTGGCTTAGATGCATTTCCTTCGCTCACCCAAAGGGAACTAATTATTTTTGCTCTGGAACATACCAACTGAAATTGGCAAAAAGTTATTATTGTGTGCATATTGTGGGGACGGGCATTTCAATATATCGCTTTACCGAGAACACGAACAACTCTTTGCCGAGTTCTATAACACTGGTATTAACCAACCTGTGGCTTTTGAGAGCAAAGATACATTCGAGATACACGAGGTCAAAGTTTTACTACATATTTTGTGTTAATAAACGATGATGACAAGGGATTGAATGCACTGAAGCATTATTATTGCTCATGTAAAACAGGGAACCGCACTTTTGGTTGCTTCGTCCACGTAATGGTTATAATATGGATTTTGAGTCTGGCAAGATATGAATAGAATTTCCACAGACCGGCTCTTTTCTTGGACTCAATTATAATAGATCATGATTACAATCAAACACTGTTTTTTACGATAAGTTTGTTTCAACAATACTCAGTAAGTTAAAACTATTCTACTTAAGATAAATAGAGAACCCTCGGACATAATTTGACGTACATTGACACAGAGAAACATGGCTTTGATACCCTCCAATTAAAAGTAGTCTACGCTGTGGCGGACGTCGGCGTCCATACTTTTTTGCCCTCCCTCTTTTCAAAACTGTATCATGAAAAATAAATAGGTACAGTCAAGTTCACTAACATATTGGAAGTGACAATGTTTCAAAATATTGTAAGCGTTAAAATGATCATAAAATTATGTACAAACTTATACATCGATAAAATGTTATCATGTGAACTGTTACGGTAGTGCAGTCAAAACTATCTGATTACTCTTCGGACAATAAATATCTAAATACTCTATATATATTTCAAAATATTTGGTGCAACCCAGGATTCGTGAATATTTTAATATTCAGCTAAATGGCTTTTATCATTAAATTTATTTTTGCTTTCCGGTGCAGTAATATGAATAATAATGCAATGCCGTTCGTGATAGGACTTTACGAATCTGACAACGTCGAGAGAGCTGTATTTGATTAATTCAGTTTTTGAAAGTCTTAGGGTCAACGCATAGGGATATCTTAGGGTCAACGAAAACTATACCTTTTTTCTTTTTGGGTGGGAAATCATCAAATGTCTTCTAAGGTAGGTAGAGTAGTACTAAGAACTACTTACCACTCTGGGCGGAGCGGGACGGCGTGTCAGACTTTTACTGACTAAAACCCACTCGTGTTCCTTCAGTTGCCTATACCAGGGACCACGGTACTGGCAGGCATCGGCCCTAACTGACCCCGTCAGTGCTGACATCTCTTTGAGGCGCGCGTGGAACACGACGCGCTGTCGACCCGGGCCAGTTTCTTACCGGACAGCGAGCTGCCCATTGCTCGCCATCCACAAGCCCGCGAACGAAGACTCTACGTACCTATTTGTTTAAAACTTCGAGACATTTCAAATTGTCAACGTATTTTTCATAGAAAAATTGCAAAGATATTGTGAACTTATCTTTGCGCTAAATAATATGAACAAGGAATTGCGCACAATTTTTAGAGCCTATATCTGGTAGCAATACTATTTATATAATGTAGTCACATATTTATGATGTCGCAAATTATTCACAATTCATTGTAAGTCTGTTTAGAGTTTTATGAAACTTACAATTGCCTATATATTTTTGATTCATGAACATGCTCAGATATTAAGGAACTCGACTGTACCTGACACCGAATCAAACGATGTACAATGGAACAAACAAACACGCGTGTGTGTGTGTTTTGTGTGTAAGTATACCCACAACACACACGCACGCTACACACACACCACACAAACATCTCTCATACTCATGTACCACACCACACCAGAAATCACCACTCTATTCTCCAGACAACTTAATCTAGTTAGGAACTGGCAATTAATATATTGTACCTAGGTGTAGGTATTATTTGAAGCTAGTCATGTCGTCATAACTTGCTGTTACCCGGACAATAAACATTTTCTATTTTCAATATCTACACATTGTGCGTCTAAAACATTATCACGATAGACTTTTTGAAATGGTTTGAAGTACAGGTTGTTAGCACTTGTACCTATGTGGATTTGCATGACAATGTGCGTTTTTCCACTCACTGACCTGCGGCCGATCCGTGCCGGGGCTCCGTTTTCTACTGGGCCGGTTCGGGTTTTGGTGCCGGTGCCGTCTACGCTCCGCTCTTTTGGGCAGCTATATATGAAAGTACCCTGTGGACAGTACTGACCCGGACTTCAGTTCTACAACACGTATTTATGGTTTCAAAACATTTATAAAAGCGTAAATGTTCCTTTTGTTGACTTTGTTGAAACCATCTGGTTGTTAAACTAGAGGTTAATTATTGTAAGCACTAAATTATAATAATGAGCGCTAATATACCTATGCATTATTTTCACATTAATCAACAATTTCACACTTCAGGCCATCCAATTCATCTTAATGTTCCACCCATGAATAAGTTTCACTTAGTTTAAAGTTGTCACAAACTTGGAACGTTCTCCAGTATTTGCTGGAGCTAATTTAAAAGACCGTTAACACGCAGAGAGTTTCTCACCCGTCAAAAGCCAAAACTGTCTGCACGAGTCTTCTAGGCGAGGTCTACCAATTATTTTGGGTCTCTCAAGTGTTTTTACTCCAGTTGCCTTTGTAGACCGAATTTCTCGAACTGTTATTTGAACTTGCAATACTGTTTTCGCTCATTTTTTTAAAGGAGAGACGACTTGCCTTTTATACATGCAACTATCGTTCTTAGTTACATATAGTTAAACCTGATAAAGTTTTTACCCGCTTTCGAATATCGCCTATTCTATAATTTATACTATAACTCACCTCATGTTAACCAGGCTTAAAACTCAAAACTTTTCTCGCTTCCTCAGGTATGTCCAATACGGACCACGACATACGCTACCTGATATACAGTACCACTGTGAAGTTCATGATAATACTTCTAGTTTGCGGTGAAGTGTGGTATGGATTCACGGAAGCATCGAGCTTGGAAGAAGTGGCCGCCAGTATCAACGTAACGGTCATTCAGTTTATAACCATTTATAGATACAAGAATATGGTAAATGGAACGCTTTTTGTGGTTTTAGATGTTTTCTTAGATCGTGAACTTTTGCGGCGTCATGCGCCATTTGCATTATCAAAATAGTAATGACCTTTAATTTTAAATTTGGTTTAAACGTCGCCGTATTTCCAGTTAGCTACCTTACCGTCTATTCCAAATGCGTCATATTTTAGCGATATGTGCCGAAAATATAAACATGGTTTAAGGAAGCGTGTTGTTTATAAATAAGAAAATAAAGCAGAAGTAGGAAAGGCACAACACAATAACAAATTAACATTATCAGGATTTTATTGTGGTATTGTTTTATGACTAATGAAGTGTAATGACTAAATAAAGTTTAGCTATGAACGTTGACCCAGAAAATCTTACGTTTTGTAATACGCATTCACGTGTGCTACTATTTTTCACATTCAAAATTGCTTGCTTTGTTGAAAGGGTTTAGGCATCTAGTGGAATGTTTCTTTGAAGTTTCCTTAGAATAGAATAGAAAATAATAGGCTCTTTATTTGTTTAGAATCTAGGTACAGTAAGCGTTCAAAAGTGCATAGGCACGTTAAGAACTGTGAACTCTCGGTACGACTGTATGTGTTTAAATGACACATCACAGAGATCGCAGTTTTGCACGGCACACACTGACGTAAAGGCCCGCACCCGCATCGCACTACACGAAACAAAAATATATTTCCGTCGCTTTTGTTAGACACGCACGTTGCTCGTGACCTGGTTTATGGCATTGCTAAAATTCGAGTTAATATAATACGAGCTGGTAGCAGTAGGCGCCATGCGTTGGACTGAAAAGCCTCCGGCTTAGGTTCTGATCTCATAAGATGCAGCGCAGTTATATTGCCACTTTTTTTTTATTTTTGTTTGCAATAATAACAATATAAAAAAAAAAGCTTTTTTTATTATTTTTGTAATTGCAATAAAGGGATTAGAATGAAAAAAGCGCTACAAGTGATAAATAAAATAAAACATATTATTTGTTATAATAATTTTCATATGGATAACAAACCGATACGATTATTTATAATAACTTCTTCAGCCAAATAGGATGTGCAATACTATAACAAGGAACTTTGAAGCAATTTGTTATAATTTGACATGTGAAATTTTCAAATTTTTATAAGTAAGTCACATATTTTTTTGTAATGTTATATTTTAGATGGCACATCAATACTTCTACAAGAAACTTGCGAGTTCCATGGAATCTCCATACTTCGATATTTCAACAGAGGAACGGAAGAAATTGGTGGACTTTTGGTGGCAAAAGAACGAGAGTTTTTTGAAGCTACTGCTAGCTTTAGGGAACTGCACTCTTGCAGCTTGGTTAGTAATTACTTAATGTTAAAAAGCAGTTTAATGTTCTAACTTATGAAACCGAATTATTTCATTGTTTATTTACTCAAAGATTTTTTTTTTCACATTTTTACCAATTTTATTTGATACCCTATGATTCTTTTCCCTCTTTATTATATACATTTTCATATATTTTACACAATAGCAATACACTTAACGAAGCTGAGAGTCGCTTGTACTACCCGTCGTTGTTATCATTTTTAGTACTGGACCAAACCTGGGAACCTTCTGGTTACGGAAGTTTTGAAGGTCAAAATTCCAACATTTACAGACTTTTTTTTAAAGAAAACAGAATTTTTAAAGTTACACCACAACTTCAAATACCCCTGCGACGCCTGCACCGTTAAATGCACCTATAAGCACAAAGATTTGAGTCTGGTACGTTGCGCACTACCGTAAACAGCGATTTTTCACACTAAAAATGAAACTCGTTTCCCAGCAATAATTTTGTGCCCTATGTTACTTAGTTTAAAGCACAGAATGCGTAGTTGACGGTTATTTTATTGCTATTTTTACACCCTGTATATTTATTGTGTAAATTATATATTTCGAAATAAAAATAAAAATCTTACGAAAAGGTCTTACGACAAATGATTATATCATATTACATTCATCATTTTCAAAACCACATTCGCGAAACCCTTCAATAGAGGTACATCAGATTTTAGAATTATTAGACGATGGAACTAGCCATGAGTCTTCTAATCAACGGTCACAAAGAAAGAAAGTTTCTAATGTTCTTACACTTACGAATTTGACAGCTCTATTCTTTAAACCCGATAATACTAATATTTTTACTACTTCTAGGTTCATCTTCCCCCTAGTAGACGACGTAGACTACAACCTCATCGTGGGCATCCGTCTCCCATTCTACTACATGACGCCTGTCCGGTACCCTCCAGCGTACTTGATCGTGGTGGTATCTTTCTTCTACGTCTCTCACTTCGTGATGGTCACCGACCTAAAGATGCAGAGTCATCTAATACACATGCTGTGCCAGTTCGCTGTGCTGGCTGACTGCTTTGAGAACTTGCTGAAAGACTGTAGGGTTGGATTTGAAGGTATGGTTTTGTGGAAATATCTTAAGGCGTCAAAATAGAAGTCGATCGACGTTGATTGTTGACACCTACTAACTAGTGAGCACGGAATCGCCACGCGCCGCCGAGCCGGGAGCGACGACGACAAAAAATACGAAATTCATGGCGCCGAAAGTGCGTGGAGCGTATTACTTGTGACACGGACCCCTTTCAACGCCCTCCGTTTCTACAAATTAAATAAGCAAGAGCGAAACTCCACACACGTAATGGGTATCGATATTTAAACATGATAAAACCGAAAAGACCAGTGAACAGGTGCTTAGAGACCTTCTAACCTACTTCCCTGATTTCTGTGTCTCGTGTTTCACATTTAATAAATGTGTAAAGTGAATATGGTTTTCATTTCCTAAACTACTAAGAAACCCGCTTGCCACAACATACAGTCATTATTTTTGTATCATGATGAGTTAACGATACCCATCACGTCTGCACACGTCTGTCGAGTTTCGCTAGCTAATTGTATTTAAACATGTATACGTCACTTGTGTGGTAAAGCGAGTAAGCAATTACACACTTGGTTTGAATGGAAAGTGTTGAAAATGTCGCCTCTAGCTGTGGGCGCCGAAGCGTCTCCGTGCCGTGAGCCTGTGACATCTACCGTTCAGGTAGATGCAGTGTGATGCACGGCAGCCGAATGAAGTTCATAGATCGAATGTCGATTTGTTTGTTTGAGTTGTAGGTAGGAATGTTGTAGGTTTGAGGCGATCAGTACCAGTCGAGGTCGATTGACTTCAATCTAGTTGCACCTTTAGTACTGTTGTGTAAATTCCTGTATATAATTTTGCCATGAATATCTTAAGTGTACAAAAAGTATTCCATTTTCGCCACTGCTTCCGTGAGCTGGTGAGTACTTTGTGAAGCAGCGAACAGTACCAAACCCGACTCTTTCAATTAGTGGCGGCCTCAGCGGACCATTGCCACATGAAATTCCTGACCAAATCAATATTTTACCCTCCTCCTTTTGTTACACGATAGGCTCTCGTATCTTTATGACCTTTATAGCAATAAAAAAGCCATTTATTCACTGTGAAGCCATTAGGAACAAAAAATAACTTCACATAAAAAAACTTTGTAGTAAATGTATTACTCTATCAAAACAAACTTACGAATGAAAGTTTAACGGCTATTTCAGATGTAGCTGAAAACAATTTAGTTTGCAACAAAAGTTTCGCTGATAAATACACAAAGAGACTGAGCGAGTTGGTACAACAACACAAACAAATTTTAAGGTAAATATCATTTACATAATCAAGTAATAACGGTTGATTTCGAAAAATAAAGGGTGGCAGACGGGTGCGTGTTATATCATATAAGTTTTTTAGTATATTTTTTCATTTTAATAACGTTTACAAAATTAATAAACGTGAGATATGCTGCACTGTGCTCGTGTTTATATCAGCTCTGCAATAATTAATTCAAATAAACGTTTTAACGTTTTTAAACTGTTTTAAGTATTCGAGTGCCATAATCAGCAAGAACTATCAAGTGATTGACTGTAGAAAAGTGGACTTTAGTGCAAATCTATTACAGACGATACATTTTTGTGTTATCAATTTTGTGCAATAACGGCACATTTGAATTATCGTAAATCATTTGACTATCATATTCGAGTGAAACATGTGTTGACATTTAAAAGTGGAAATAACCATTCGCAAGTGAAATAAAAATATCAAGATATGTGTGAGTAATAGAATTTTAGGAAAAATAACCTTAGAACAAAGACCAATTTATTGCAAATCACAATCTATTAGCGGTCACTGCGACATCTAGCGACATAACACCCGAACCAACCAACAGCATCTAGTGCCAAAGATACGAACTACTTCATTTGTAACAACGGTGTAGTAATTAGTCACTTTTGAGAACATTCTGACTCAATTAGTAGTGTTGAAGTTCCACTAATTACCGATTTGAAGTTCCACTAGGAATGAAAACGAAGGTATTAAAAAATAAAAAAAGAACTAGCAGGGTGCAATATGTATATAAACACGAATTTCGTGAAATATGTATAAAAATAAAAAAGGGTTCGATACTGTCGTGTCTCCCACACTACTCTACGGATGCCAGAGCTGGGCACTAACAAAAGAAATCAACACCAAACTCGAAGTCTTCCAGCGGGCCGTCGAACGAAGTATGTTGAGATTGAAACCACGAGACGGAATTCGAAACTCTCAAACCAGAATGAACACCAAACTGAAAGTCGTAGCAGACTTAGCCTGTGGGCTAAAATGGCGATGGGCAGGTCACGCGGCGCGCGCAGGCGACGCACGTTGGAGCGAGAGTGTGCTGCACTGGTGGCGAGGCGCCGCGATCAATCGCGCCGCCGCTGGGGCGACGATGTCGCGCGAGTCGCGGGACCCACTTGGATCAGGATCGCCAAAGGTAGGAAATTATGAAAATGCATGGAGGAGGCCTTTGCCCGACATTGAGTACGCCAAAGCTAAAAAATAAAATGAATCCTTATTATTTTATTATTATTTGAATTAAACTAAAATGTTAATCATTGTTTTGATCTTCATTGAATTAATTGTAACTAATTAAAATGCATTATTTATTTGACATAATTTATGCATATCAATTGTTATTTGTCAAGCTTTGAGATTATTTTGATTGAATCATTTGATAAATGCTAATTTAAAGCATTGTTTGTATAAAGGAATAATAACATTTAATAATAAATTTCCGCTCATAGAGAGGACGCCTGTGTCCCAGCAGTGGGAACATAACAGGCTGATTATGTTTATGTATGTATAATAAATTCTAAATATAATGAATATTTAATACCAAATGGAATGAAAATGTATAATGAATTGAAATAGTTGATAACTAGGTAGGTATGTAAACATTACATAGAAAATTGTGGAATATCTCTAATAGGTATATTTTTATTGAATTTAGTAAATACCTATTTCATGCAATTTAGTAATTTGCATGAAATAGGAATTTTAAGGAATGCAAGTGCAAGTACTCGCCGTGTCTGATGGATTCACCTGGACGGTGGCATGTCCCACACACGTCAACCGTCCCGTCCTTCTGTCTCGTCATGTCTCCGGTAGTTATTCATCAAGATATCTTAGTCCATAATTGCACAGACGAAACCTTTCGTTTCCCCGAAAAGGTTGCCAAAACATAGCCAGGATACGGACTCTAGGAAATCTAGACCAGGCTCATGAAGAGCCCGATAGAAGCGCCCGTGAAGCTCCTTGCTTTGCCATATCGCCTTGCGGTCAATGGTAGTAAGTATGTGGCGGTATCTACACCGCCACATGCGAACAACGCATCACACTGACGTCACACAAATCCTGCATCGCGCAATCAGAGTTTACCGCGCAGCTAGCATTCATAAAACTTCCCGACAACAATCATTGGGCAGTTGCCCACCAGATACGACATCCATCTGGTCGGAGGATCCTCCCTTTTCGAAAGAGTATGAGTGAACTTTACACCCTGTTCCTCATATCCCTTCAAGTACTACAGGTTTGTGCCAGTTCTCTTTAGCCATGGAGAGCGGGGTAAGCCCCTTGTCCTCTGCGACCACATCACGGTGCATACCCACTTCGGCTTTAAAAAAATATTCCCTGAGACTGCACACCTCGCGGTTGTGGAGGGTCTTCGCATTTAAAAAGCCTCGACCCCTGCACTTTCACGGGATGTAAAGTCTCATCACCGATGATTATGGGTGATTCATCCGATTTGCAGTCAGAAGTTTTCGGACCCGCCTATCCAGGGCATCGAGTTCGGTTTTGGTCCATTTGAGTATGCCGAAAGAGTACATCAAAATCGGCATGACCCAACCGTTGAAGGCGAGCACCTTGTTTCCGCCCAAAATATGACAAATTTATACCTTCTTCAGGCGGCCAAAGAAGCGCTCCTTCAACGATTGCTTCATGTTTAATAAAGTTGATGCCTAACGCTTCCGACATACCCAAATACTTAGAAGAATACTTATAGCTTTCGGATGAAGTGAAATGAGTCTAAGATGTATGGAATCCGAAAGTTGCATACCTTCGGATTCCATAATCTCACCTCGCTAAACATGAATGATTGCACATTTGTCCACACCAAATTCCATGCTGATGGCGCTACTGAATGTTTCATTTACCTTCAGTAGCTCCATCAGTTGCAATTTGTTGGGGGCAAAGAGTTTCAAGTAATCCATGAACAGAAGGTCAGATATGACCTGACCACCTCTCTTCTACCGATAGCCTAGACCTGAATCCTCCAGCAGTGTGCATGGAGGATTCAGAGCTAAGCAGAACCAAAGTGGACTCAAACTGTCGCCCTGAAATATTTCCGGTCAGACATAATCGAGTTAATGACAATGTGTATATTAATTTTCGCTCTCAAAATGGATGTAAGAAGTTTATAGACCGTCGACAAACACGTGATCGGTCTATAATTCCTGGGTTTCGTGGGACTACCTGACTTATGGAGCAGGTGACCCAGACTCTAAGGATGACTGGAACTAAGATGCCAGGCAAGTATGCGAACTAATAAGCCATTTCAACCAAAAGTTGTGCAATCCATCCGGTCCTGGCGATTTCGAATTCGGTAACGGATGGACTGCTCTGGCAACGTCTGATGGCGTAATTAAGACTGTTTCCATTCCTGGTATAGTTTCACATACTCGCTCGACAGCCCGCATCCAGCAGGCGTCAGTGTGACAGACGGGTACTGACCATATGCTGCGCCAGAATGTACTTGTGGCGGAATCATCTGGGCGGCAAACGTCTGTCAAATTTTGTTCAGGTCACTCCCAAGCTCTATATACCCACCTTTCATCGTTCTGGAACATGCGATTCTGCGAGTTTCGATACGGCTCGCCCATGCACAAACTTTCTGCTGAAGGAAGTCGATGCGCTCTGTGACACGAGACATGTATTTTCGAGGGCTTATTTCAGTCACCGAAAATTCCCGCCTTACAAAGCGCATCACTCGTGGTCCTGGATTGCCCTCACGGAAACAGTTAGTTGAGTACCCTGGCCCCATCGATACGACGCTTGATCCTGCATTGCCAGGCTGCTGGTACGGTTGGTTTTGGTCGAGTAGCTCCGTCACAGTTTGGAATCTTGACGTTAGCTAAATGACATGCAGTAACAGCCGCGCAATACAGGATCGAGTGTAGCAACGAGATTTATATTCATATTCATATTCATTTATTTAGTGTTTGTCACAGGTTAAAAGACAGTTCTTACAATTATAATTTTTGTATCGCTGTAACATACCCATGGGGTGTACAATATTTATTTTATGTCAATGTTAAGTTAAAAATAATTTATTATTATGAATACAATTAAACTCTTGTTAGTTATAATCCAAAGCATTGGTTGTTTTAGTCTACCTCAATTTACATTCATTGTTATACACAATTATTACAAGCATACATTTTACGTTTAATAAGTCAAAAAATAAAAATAAGTTTAGCATGTCAATTTTAGTCAACCACATCTTACATTCGCATAAGTACATAATTATTACAGTCATGCAATTTATATTAAATAATTCAGAAACCATTTTAGTCAACAAATTGTTCATTAAGAAATTCGTTAACTGAATAATAGGTTTTACATACGAGAAATTCTTTTAACTTTGGTTTAAAAACACTTAGTGATGAGATATTCTTAACACAGTTTGGGAGTTTATTATAGATCTTAACTCCAATGCCAAATACACTCGATTTAAATTTTACTGTTCTACATTTGATGCCATTATGTTCAGTTTTATGTCTCGCACTTTTCAACGTTAAATACTCATCTATATCGCGTTTTATCATCATTGCCGCTTCAAATATGTATAGTGAAGGTAGGGTTAAGATATTCAACCTTTTGAAAACTGGTCTACATGAATCAGTCTGTTTTAGTCCGCATATGCTTCTTACACACTTTTTTTTGTGCTTTTAGAGCCCACTCTCTGTTGGTTGAATTACCCCAAAATAGAATACCATATTTTAGTATGAAGCCTACATAAGCATGTTAAACAGTTAGTAAAGTTCTGTCATATGTAACTTTTCTGAAAACTGGTTTAGTTTTTTGCAAACTTGTTCAACGTGTATTTTCCAGTTTAGTGCAGAGTCAATATGTATGCCAAGAAATTTGGTGGTGTTTACTTGCTTTACAGTTTCACCTTTGTATCTTATATTTAAGCTCTATTGTTTTTTATTTATATTAGCAAAGGAGATATAGCATGTTTTTTTCTATATTAACTTTAAGATTGATGACACTTAACCAATTTATGATGCATTCAAGCGAATTGATAACATTAATTTCGTATTTATCTTGATCCTCGTCAGTAAAAATAGCTGTATCTGCAAATAAAATCATGTCTTGGTTTATGGCTTTTGGGAGGTCATTAATACATATTATGAACTAAAAGTGGACCAAGAATACTTCCTTGAGGCACCCCGAACTTAACCATTTTAGGCTTAGATTGAAACGTTTGTTAATATTTTGTTTCATTTGATACTCTTGTTATTTGAGTTATTTGAACCCTATTTTTGAGGTATGATTTGAAAAGATTCAATGCATTCCCTCTAACTCCGTATTGTTCTAGTTTATTGCAGAGGATATTATAGTCAAATAGGATATTATAGTCATATACGTAATCAAACGCTTTTGACATGTCCATGAATATTGCATTAATATGTTGTTTATTGTCCAATCCTGTCATTACTTTCTTTAAAAAACTAATTAACGCGTCGCTCGTTCATTTGTCTTTACGGAACCCAAATTGCTCATGTGTGAATATATTTTTGGATTCAAAGTAGTTATATACATTTTTACAAATTACTCTTTCAAATATTTTAGCAATAATTGGTATTAAAGCTATTGGTCTATAAAATTTCATTTCTTCTCTATCTTCCTTTTTAAATAATGGGTTTATAAAATCGTTATTAAAAGATTCAGCCATTTCTTCCGGCATTGTAATTATTTTGTCCTTTACTTTAATTTTTTTAATATCCTCTTTGGGAGTTACAGTTTTATAGTTATTAACTATCTGCCATACTGCTTTGGCTTTGTTTTTAGCTGAATTAACGTAATAGTCGTTTTGTGATTTTTGAGTTTTTTAATTATAGTTCCTTGCCTTCTTGTGTATTCTTTAAAGATATTTTTATCTTTGGGATTTAATGTTAACCTATACTTCCAAAGTAGTTGACGTTTTCGTTTAGAGCATTCTCGAATACCGTTACTTAGTCATTTAGGTTTCTTGGAAATATGTATTTAACTCGTATGACACGGAAACACAGATCATAAAATAGCTTAAATAGCTCATAGAATGCCTCATTCAAACATTCTGTAAAACTAAGGCTTTCAATGCATTTTATAAATTTGCTCACGTTATCTTCACTATAGTCACGTTTAGATTTGAACCAGTGTGTGATGTGATAACTTTTCTTTACAGGAAACGTTAAAATTTGTGCTGTGTGATCAGATGGCGAGAGTTCTAGAACTTTCGATTTATCTTGTCAGTAACCCCAGTATAAAATAATTACTTTATAACATTTAAGTAATCTTTGGCTGAAGAGTTGTTAATAAATGTTATATAGTAGTGAGTGTGAACATAGTTCAATAACAAAAACCAAAAAACAGAAGTGATTTAAAACATCAAATTATTAGTGCAAACAAAGTGCAAATCACGGTGGACATAGTGTTTCAACAGCTGTTGCGGCAAGTGCACCGTATATTGGGTCAAAAAACTTTTAACAATTAAAATTACGAAGATGAGAAAACGAGACGTTTTGTTGACACTGTGTTGCCAGCTTATTATTTACAATATACAACCCATTATTATTATTTATTATTATCTCCTTTATTACATTTTACAAACTTATAAATTACATTCTACTAAATAGTTTTTAAAAATCTGAAAAAAAACATTTGATAATATAAAAAATAGTATCCCACCGGTATCGGGAACAGGATCCAAGCTACCGGCGGTCAGGGCTACAGAGAGAGGAACCTCCTGACAATGCGAGCCGTGTCCAGAAGTACCGCTTTCTGAATCAAGCCCTTGATCCAGCTGCCCAACGAGAGCCTCCTCAGGTGTTTGTCGAGGCTCTTGGCTATTAAGCCATTGGCTGTCACGACTATCGGCACAATGATTGCTGAGTCCACATCTCACATGTCGACAACCTCGCGAGCCAAATCAAGATACTTGATTTCTTTATCTTTCTCGGCTTTCACGAGGTTACCGTCGTGCGGGACCGTTATGTCAACAATCATTGTGCGCCGCTCTACTCGATCCACCACCAATACACAATAGTCCTGTCAGTGATGATGGATCGATCGCAGTACAATGTGATATTTCAATTTTCGAGAACTGGGTCGGTCACGTACCTGTAGTACGGCACTTCCGATTCCACAAGGCTGTATTTCAGAGCAAGTTGCTGATGGATAATCCTGGCTACAAGGTTGTGTCTATGCAAGTACTCTTCGTTAGCTAGAACGAGAACAACCGGAGATAATGTGTCTTATTGATTCCCCTAGGAAGGTGACATACCGACAGATGTCAACCGTGCCGTCTTTCACAATAAATCTCCGGTAATTGTTCGTCATCATAACTTCGTCCATAATTGCACAGACAAAACCTTCGGTTTCTCCAAAGAGGTCACCGAAACGCAGCCAGGCTACGAACGCTAGAAGATCTACATCGGGTTCATGTAAGGTCCGGAAAAAGCGTCCGTGAAGCTCCTTACTCTGCCATACTTCCATGCGATCATTAGTGTCAAGCACTACAGGTTTGCGCCAATTCTCTTTGGCCAAGGAGAGCGGGGTGAGGCCCTTGTCCACAGCGACCACATCACGATGCATCGCCACGTCGGCTTCTAGGAAATATTCCCTGAAACTGCAAATCTGGCGATTGTGTAGGGTAAGACCCTACACAATCGCCAGATTTGCAGTCTCAGGCGTTTAAAAAGCCACCACACTTTCGCAGAATATACAGTCTCATTACCGATGACCGTGGGTAATGCATTCGGTTTCCAGTCAGCAGTGTACGGACCCTCCTATCCAGGGCGTCGAGTTCGGTCCGAGTCCATTTGAGTATGCCGAAAGAATACATCAAAACTGACATGGCCCAACCGTTACAGGCGCGCACCATGTTTCCCTGACAGAAGACTATTAAACACTTTCTTCAGGCGGCCAAAGAAGCGCTCCTTCAACGATTGCTTCATATCAGTACCATTGATGCCCAACGCTTCCGACATACCCAAATATATATAAGTTTTGGATGCGCTCTAAGGAATATGGAATCCGAGACTTGGGTTCCCACGGATTCCACAATCTCCCCTCGCTTTACATGCATGATCGCACATTTGTCCACACCTAATTCCATCCTGATGGCGCTACTGAAATTTTCAGTTACTTTCAGTAGCTCCATCAGTTGCAAATTGTTGAGGGCAAAGAGTTTTACATCATCAATGTACAGAAGGTAAGATATAACCTGACCACCTCTCCTCAGCCGATAGCCTAGACCTGAATCCTCCAGCAGTGTGCTTAGAGGATTCAAGGCCAAGCAGAACCAAAGCGGGCTCAAACTATCGCCCTGAAATATGCCTCGCTAGATCCTTATAGGTTCGCTATTCCTCAGGATATTCCGACATCCTGGATAGCGAAGGACCGTGCTCTATCGCCCCATACATGACATCAAGAAGGTGCGCAGAGTTGCATCTACTTTATACAACTCCAGCACCCTCATGAGCCACGTATGTGGCACCGAGTCATAGGCCTTCTTGTAATCTATCCGACGTGTCGACAGATCCTTTCGGGAACGACGAACCTGTTGGCTAATGGCCATATCAATGAGGAGTAGCACCTTAGTACTGCGGGACCCGTTCCTACATCCATTTTGAGAGGCAGACATGATGGAGTTGGTGTCTATATGTTTGTTAATTTTAGCGCTCAAAAATGATGTAAGCACTTTATAGACCGTCGGTAAACACGTGATCGGGCTACAATTTTTGGGTTCCGCGGTGCTACCTGATTTATGGAGCAGGTGGGTAAATCTTGCTGTTAGGAACTGGAGTAGCGAACCAAAGTCCAAAGCCGTCTGGTACTGAGCCGCCAAGCGAGCGTGCGATCTTGTGAACCCAGGACCTCGTGCTCAGCAGTAGCGATTGCGACCACTAGACCAACGAGGAACGACGAGCCACCAACGAGGAATAATTAATTAAAATAACAAATTATACAATTAAATTTGCAACCAGTTTGATTTTGTCTAGACTAGGTTGTCCAGACTGATATGGACCAGCATATTTCGAAGCATTCCTGTCTTGGATATAATCCTCTAATTTGTAATATGCTTGTTTACGAAGTGTACTTTTTATATGAGTTTTAAAATTATCTTTCAATAAATCGCAATATATCACAAGGTATTTTGTTGTAACATTTAACATAGCACAGTACCCCACTTATGATGTTTTTTACTTTAGCTAATCTCAAAAAAGGTTGATCTATTTTCTCATTATTTCTAGTATTAAAATGATGTATATATCTTATTTTATTAAAAGATGTTACGTACGAAAAAGTTTCAAAAGGAAATATAATTGTTTTTAAAGTGAAAGGGTAGAAAGGGGTTGATTATGGAGATACTGGCTGATAGACAGAATACAAAAAACAGATACTGCGCCGATAATACCGATGAGATGTTAAAATGGGGAAATTCTATCAGATGAACAATGTGGTAAATAACCAGGTGCTATTGATTGTTTATTATGCACTTGCTGACTCACTAATCAGTTATGGACTTCATGTGTCTGGGCGAATGTTTTAAACGTACTTAAAGGACATAAAACAATTACAGATATGACTATTAAAGTTCCTAGTCAGCAAAAAAGAAAAAAAAAAAAGTAACAGCGTATATGAAAAATTATTCCCCATTTGTAAAATCTTAAGAAAGTAAAGAATTTGATAAATGATAAATGATTTTATTTCTGTAAATAGGTTTGTACAAACACTTTTACACGTCAATCAAATTATAAAAACTAGGTGAGATCGGCATTTCCTATCTGACTACTCTGAGAAGAAACGCCGAAACAAACTCAGAGGTCACAGTCTCTTTTAAAGTCCAGACATAATCTTGGTCAGGTCATGTGAAGACCATGTGGATTGATATCTGAAATGGTCTTTCGAGGAAAGAACCACACAGAATGAGTGGACCTGTCCAGTCAGTGCACGCATTTGTCAGTTGTCATGCAGCTCAACACAGAACTAAAGGAGCTAAACGATTCGACGAACATTACCAAAGAAAGGACATTTGGGTAGGCCGCATAAATTACTCAAACTGCCAGACCATGATTAAAACTAATAATTTAAAAAAAATGCATTAAAAAAAACAACAAATCCACAATGTCTTCACATTCACAATAATTAAAATAGTGTAATCCTTTACAAAGTAAATGTCATTGCATATATAAAGTGCATCAATGTCAAAGTGTAAATAAAATATGAAAATAATCTTGGTCATATCATATGAGGACTATGTAGACTGGTGTCTGAAATGGTCTTTTGAGGAAAGAACCACACGGATTTGAGTGGACCTGTCCAGTCAGTGCACGCATTTGTCAATCATCGTGCAGCTCAACTCAGAACTAAGGAGCTCAACGATCCGACGAACAATACAAAAGAAAGGACATTTGGGGAGGCCGCGTAAAGTACTCAAACAGCCAGACCATCATCATTAAAAGAAGAAAAAAAAATGCAATGACCCACATAGTCCTCACATTCACAAAAATTAAAACATTATTATACTTTATGCAGTAAATATATACATGTCATTGTTTAGATAAAAAGGTACGTATATAGAAAAAAAAAAGTAAAAATAGCAAATTACACATCAATTATGTCTGTGTAAACTTATTGGAGCAGCTCAATCCCAAGCCTTCTTGTCCTCAATATAGTCCTTGACAGTATAATAGGCTTTCTGGCATAATTTCCGCTTTATAAAAGTTTTAAATTTATTAAGGCTTAGTTCTTGAATGTGGCTAGGAAGTTTATTATAAAAACGTATACAATGTCATTTAAACGAGCCACCTATTTTCTTGAGCCTGGTAGTGGGAACAACAAATTTGTGTTTATTCCTAGTATTTTTGTTAAAAGTATTCAAAAAGGAGTATTACCTTGTAAGTTAGTAGTTTTAGGTTAGTTTTTTGATAGATTAATTTAAAAAAATGCTAACAAACATCAAACTAGTAACTTTGTCGAGTAAAATTATAATAACAAAAAATTATGTAACTATATTTGTGACAATAAAATAAAAAAATGTGTATGGAACCAGCAGACGTAGTTTACTGCACCTGCAATGCCAGAAGAGTGATGATGATGACGTAAGTTACTAAACACCTGACAGGTGCAGATTCCAACTTTGCTAGGATCGGCTTTCCCGAATTGAAATCTTGTTAACGGTCTTTCCCCCTTCTCATTGACAAAGAAACATTATTTATTGTACTTACTTGTATGATCACTTGGCAGCCACACGATGAACATGCGCGACACGCTGTCCGGGCCCATGTTGGGCCAGCTTGCGGCCAGCGGCACACTCATTTGTTTCATCGGCTATCAGGCTACTACGGTGAGTGCACACAACGTACCTGGTTCATCGGTGTTTTGTCAAAAGATGTTCCTATAACACAGCAGATGTCTACTTTTTGAATTCTGAACCAATTTGTGACTATCGTGCACAGAACTGAATTTTGTAGTACCAGTTGTAATTGTTATGGTATAAGCCATCTTATATTCTTGAAAGCCAAATTTACTAAGCTTGTCTTGATCAAAACAACTGGTTGATTTAAAAAAATAGATCAATCTATTTTAACAAGGTTTACTTTCTGAGGGATTATTGGATGAAAATAATTTTAAGTTTTTCAAGTTTTCAGTTACTTACTCGTAAGAGGATAGATCATTCAGTAATTTATTTTAAAAAAAAACTTCTTCAATACCTAACTCACGAGCATCAAAAGTTTTTGCCCAAGAGAGCCCGAGGATTCAAAATGTGGCTCTTCTCATAACTTAGCTCGGTTTGAAACTTGGTACTAACCATATAATCATAACTCATTTTCAGACCTTAGACGAGGGCATCGCAAAATCATTAATGACTTTCCTGTATCTGGGCTACAACCTTTTCGGTTTCTACATCATCTGCCGCTGGTGTGAGGAGATTACAAATAAGGTAACTTAATACGTCATCTTCATTTATAAAAGCTTCTTTAGCACAACCCGTTGGAATCTGGTATAGGAATCTGTAATGATTGTAACCTTAAAATGTTAATTTTGGAGGATTCTTCAGACTTGTACCTAAACAAGTACCCTAATTGCGTAACACACTTTCAATCGCAATCAGAAAATTTTAAGGAAATTCCTCATCCATTGCTTCATAACTTTGAACAATTCGTCAGCTCAACAAAGTAAATAACTCAATGAATGTTGGTGGTAGGTGAACACGCGCTCGAAATGGTGCGAACGGACACATCCACAATTTTACGCAAGAAATATAATAGTTTTAATTTTTTACTTCATTGAATATTACACTTTTTTACGGGAAACCTAAATTTTATCGCATTGGCAACAGAGCTGTGAATAGATAGACAGTCGAGATGGCGGAATCCCCAAACAAACGTGCGAGTTCCGTCCCAGATCTCTCTATGGACAAATCGGCTGAGGAAACAAGATAGAGTGTTGCTCGTCGCAACCGTGGACATGATTATTAGTTGTACCAGGCATTTGATGATTTCATAAATAAAATAACGAATACACTGAACGATCGGAAAACGGATTTCAGACAGGATATATCACAAATTTATGCCACACTAAATAATCTGAACGTAAGCACCCAGGAATTAAAGTGAATAACCGGTATCAGAAAAGAATATACAGAAATTAAAAAATATTTTTTTTCGAAACTAGTGAAACTAAGGTAGGAACTTGTTTCACTTAAAAATTTGATGCAATTCCACAGCAATGAATACAAAAACTTAAAATTAAACTCGAACTTCACACAAAATAAATAAAGGATCTAAATCTTCTTAAAACCGAACTTGCGGAGATAAAGGCCCAGAACAGGAAACTAAGATCTGGCCTAAACGCAAATGAGCAACGGGAAAGGCAATTGAATATTGAGATCGTTGGCATACCTGAGCATAAGGAGGAAGAACTGAATGGAATCATTTTGAAGATTGGTAAACATACTGAAATAGAAATAAGTCCTCAGGTCCGCCACCTGAGGACTTATTTCTATTTCATTGTGTTGATACTCTCACGACACGAGCTGGGTGCTTGGTGCATCGAACACGAACAAAATACAATTGCTACGGAACTGTTGACCATAAAAATACCAGCTGACCTTAACGTGAGTGTTGTCTACATACCGCCGAATGCTCATCGGATACCCGCAGATATCGTCTACGTTCTGCAAGGCGTCGCTAATGTATTTACTCACTATGCAAAATCATGTAATTACGTACTTGTGGGCGACTTCAATCTTCCTTTTATAAAATGGAATTCAAGTCCCCCAACTTTTATGAAACAGGGTGCCGTCGAAACACAGAACTCGCCCTTTTAAGAGTTACACAATACAATTTGTTGCCTAATCATAAGGCATTCTCTTGATTTAACTTTCTCCAACCTACCTTTAAAAGTTAACGAATGCCCATCACCTCTTACGAATACTGACCTACCTCATCCAGTATTGACTATAGAATTATCAGACATTGCAGTTTCCCCGCTTCGTGAGTTGTCTACGCCTAGACATAATTACCGCAAAGCTGATTTCAGTATGTTAAATAATTACTTTGCTGAAATTGACTGGCACTTAGTTTTAGACATTACTTCTACAAATGATACCGTTCGCACCTTCTACGAAACGATCCAAACAGGGATTGATTGGTATGTGCCGATTAATCGACGGTCAGGCGTATGTAAATATACAGTTTGGTATAGTGGCTCACTGATAAAAATAATAAAAGAAAAAAGTAAGGCACACTCGCATTGGAATGTATTGAAAACTTGTTCGATTACGAAGAATTCGCACTGTTATGGGAGAGACAGCGGAATGTCCAGGAGATTTGTTATAATAAACACTTGCAGAAAACGGACCGCAGTCTGGAAAATGATCCAAAAAAGTTTTGGACCTATTTAAAGACTATGCGTGGAGGTTCGAATTATCCTAAAATGTTATCGCAGAACTACGTAACATATTCGGAAGGGCAGGAAATTTGCGAGGCTTTCAATGACTTTTTCCACGACGTTTTTGGTGTACCTTCTGACTATGGCCTTGTTGGATCATTGGACGAGGACGAAATGATAATTGTACTGACATTATATTCCATTTTACAATTTACGTCGTTAACCGTGGAGAAGTCATTGAATTTTATTTATTTATTATTTATTTATTTTAAATGGTAATTAAATAACTTATAAACTAAGCCCCACAAAACCTTAGTAATGGTTTGACTGTGGGGTCGGTGAGTCTACACACTCATTCTTAAATTTTGTACTTAATACTAATAATTATTTCGAGGTAGCACTTTAACACGTTTCTAAATAATACCTTTTTAATTTATTTTTAAAAATATTTATACTCGCTTCATTCCTTATGTCTGCCGGCAGACTGTTCAATAAATATGGTATTCGTTTGTTTAGGGTTCTGTCACCAAAGTAATTAGTGACTCTGGGTACATTGAATCTGCCAGCAGCCATAGATCGCGTGTTATGGTTGTTGAATATGTGTGTTAAGCTATGCTCTTGGGTACCATGGTGGCTAACTGCTAAAAGATACTTATGCTTGTAACTGATCGGTAGAATTTTACATATTTTAAATAGTTTACTATAATCTCCTTTACAACTTTTTTTAGTTTTTTGAGTAACAAGTAGTTTCAAGAATCGAATTTGAAGAGCTTCTAATTTTTCCAAGTTAGTTTTGAATGTTAATCCATAGCTGTCAAGAGCATAACTCATAATTGAATCTACTAATAACATGTATATACATCTTAATATGCAAATAGGAACCTTAAAGCTTAGGTGGTACATTTTACTTAATAATATTCTTAATTTACTACAAATGTAGTCTACGTGTTGGGACCAAGAAAAGTTCTCATCTATTTTCATGCCAAGGTAGGTTACACAGTCAACTCTCTTAATAGGTTTACATTTACAGTCCAGTAAGTTATTATGGTGGCACATATAATCGTGTGTAAATAAAGGTGGAGTCACATCATGTGGTCGTAAATATGGTGAATGAATTAGCAATAATTGAGTTTTATCAGCGTTTAACACAATGCCATTGTCGTGAGACCATTTAACAACAGCGTCTATATCTTGTTGAACTAGCTGGTAGGTATCGTACAAATTAGTTCCGGAGCGAAGTATGCACAAGTCATCTGCAAACATATACGCTGAACAATGCTTTAGCACTCGGCACAAGCTGTTAACATGCATGAGATAACAAATTGGCCCACATCCTGAGCCCTGCGCCACCCCACTCCGTACCTCAACTCTGTCACTAAGCACGTCCTCCACCCTCACACGGTACGAGCGCGTGGTGAGGTAATCACGGAACCATGGGTTCAGTGGTTCTCTCACCCCACACTCCTCCATTGCATTGAGGAGGGTATCTGACTGCAAAGTGTCGAATGCTTTTTTATAGTCAAAAAAGATAGTAATAACAATTTTTTTATCATTAAGGTAACTGTTAATTTCGTCTGTGAATTTTGTTAGCAATGTATTTGTACTTTTTCCTTTTAAAAAACCGTGTTGACACTCGTTAATGATGTTGTTTTTTTGCAGATAGTTACTTAATTGGTTGACGATACACTTTTCTATAATTTTATCTATACTAGATAAAATTGATATAGGTCTGAAGTTTGAAACATTTTTGCGATCACCTTTTTTGTGAATTGGGCGGATTATTGCCTCTTTCAGCTTGTTCGGAAATTTGTAGCTCTTGACAGTTAGGTTTATTAGTTTAGCTAAAACGGGGCTCACTTTATCCATAACTATTCTAAGGTCGGACATTCGCACAAGATCGCTACCCGGTGATTTATTTGTATTCATGTTTTTTATTATGTTTTTGACATATTTCGAGCTTACTGGATGCCACCTCATGGACAAGTCCGTAGCTTTTACATAGATATGCCTGTCCAACAAAATCTCATGACACTTATGTTTTATATCTTCTATTTCTTTACTGAAGGTAGACGCAAATTTATTACTTATGTCTATTATACTTCCTTGTCCGACCATATTTGATAGAATTAATTCATCTACCGATTGTTTATGGTTTCCCATCATAGTATTTATCCTATCCCAAATTTTTTTAATGTTTTTATTACACTCTAATATACAATTTTTATCATAAATATGTTTACTTTTAATTATAGCTTTTTGGCATTTATTTCTAAATTTGGTATAATTAAGTCTCTTTAGCATATTCTTTGGCTCATTACTCCATAACTCAAATAATCTGTCTTTTTCTTTTATCATAGACTTCAACTTATTGTCAATCCATTTTTTGTTGTTCCTGTTACTGTTAGAAATACGTTTATTTACGTAACAATCAGAGTAAATACCCACGAATATTTGTTTAAATGCTCTATATAATTTAATAGGACACTCTAATGACATCAGGTGGTCAAAATCAGTGCTTAATAATTTCTCTCGAACTTTGTTATTGTCAAGGACGCGCTTAGTGGTCACGAGTCGTAGCGGAGACGGTTGTGCATCGCATGGATTGCGAGTTTGCGACGACTGCCTCGACGGTGTGCGTCTCCACTGCACGTTGGCCGCAACGAAATAGTGATCTGATATTTTTTGTTTTATTACAGCTGAATGCATGACGGCATTATTTGCTCGAATATAAATATGATCGAGACAAGATTTGGCCACTTTTCCCGATACAATTTCCTTTCTAGTAATGTCATTTATGCACTTTGTGAAACCATGTTCAGATAACAGATTTTCGTACGATATCACAAATTTGTCATGACAATTTAACAGGTTTATATTTATATCCCCGCAGAAGACTACTTTAGAATTTATAGGTATTTTTTCAATAAGGTTCCGGAATTCATCCATAAATTGGTTTAATTTAGTCTGTTTATTTAGTCGCGGTGGTCTGTAAATTGCTATTAAATGTACTTTCTCATTATTGAACTGGAGTGTTATGGAGACGCACTCTGCCGAACACATTCCTGTGGACTGTGTCAATTCACACACACGCGCACTCAGCCCCTCGCGCGTGTACACCAATACCCCTCCACCGCTTCGGTCCACTCGCGTATAATTATTTACACTATAACCCTTTATTGGAAATAATGACACTAAGGCTTGGTTAATATTTGGTTCAGTAAGTACAATTACATCTAGATGATCTATACATGAATTTATAGTCAAAAGTAGTTCACTGAAGTGTTTTTTTAGAGAGCGAATATTTACATGCAGTATACATAGTCCTTTATTGCGTACAATTGAACTTATCCAATTACCCAGGTCGTTAGCACAGGTATAGTTTACTGTATTATCAGTTATGACATCAAAATTATTAAAGTCAGCGAATTTTGTGCATCACGACTAATCACGGCTAAGCATAGTTTTAATTTTTAACATTATTTAAAGCCTAGAATTAAGTATTTATTTTACTTTGAAAACTGACTCAGTTCGTTTTCGCTTCTTATCCATATTGTATTATCGCCATCCTTTCTCTTCGCCAGTATTTTTCCATTTGTCACCCATATATACTTGTATACACCTTTAAGTTGTATTTTTGTTTTCCACAGCAGTGTCTTAGTAGCTTTAGTTAGGTCTTCATTGATATATAATTTATTTGTTGTTGATCCGCCGGTAAAGATGCTGCTATTTAACTCAATCAATTTGCGACGATTGGCTAGCCATTCCTCCCTTGATTCAATGCCTGACGCCTTGAAGCCTACCATTATTGAAGATGGTTTATTTTCTTGTTTGGAATGTCTGTTCCGTTTTACCCATTCTATTTCAGTGCTTTTGACGCCCATCTCATCTCCAATTTTGTTCACGATCTCTCTCAAGTTTTCGCCAGGTATATATTCAACGCCTACAATTTCGAGGTTTTGTTTAAGGGATGATTGCTCAGCGTCTTGTAGTTTTTGCTCGAGTGCAATGTTGCATTTCTCTAAATACACACATCTGTTGTTAATATTTGTCACAGTTTTTTCAAGTTTCGATATTTTTCCTTTAGATTCTTCGTGTTCAAATATTAGTGTATCGTACTTGTCTGATAATACGCTAATGCTTTGTTGAATTGTGTCTAAATGCTTCTTTAGTCCGGATATGGCACTGACCTTTTTTTGAATATCCTTTAGTATTTTTTCAAAGTCTTGTACATCTTCCTCCACTTCTTCTTCATCAGAGCCCTCGTCTTCACAGTTGTTACAGTAGATCCTGTTTTTTCCCGCCTTCATGTCTGCAGCTAGGCCTTTGACACAGCTTCTATGAAAAGTTCCTTGACAGGATCCTTGACACATGAAGTGGGCTCCTTTTTTCGATAGTACCTTTTTACACTTTTGGCACTCCATTATTTATGTTTATTACTACAATATTTTTTGGTGTTTTATTATTTATTAAGTAAGTAGGTATATTGAGTTATGTACGAATTCGTGAACATTAGGTAAGAAAGCGGTTAAGCACTTTGAGTGTGTGCGTTGAAGCGAGCGAACTGCGAGTTGCCCTAGGTCAGGGACACTAGTTTATACAAAAGTTTTGAGAAGATTTTTGCTTATGATTCACTCATATGTTAGTGTTTTGAAAAACTGAAACCAGCACTGCACAGTACAGTTCAATAGCTTTACAATAATATATGCCACTATAGTTTTTAATCACTTTTTACCACTTTTTCTATTAATTAGTTTAGAGAAGAAACAAACACGTGCTACCGCGTTCCGTTCCGCGTAACTTTTTTTGATGCTTTAAGCTAACTTTTTTTGATGTTTTAATGCTTTAAGCGTCGAAAAGGGTCCTGGTTGCGACGGAATGCCTCCAGTATTTTGTAAGAATTGCGCAGTCTCTAGCTTTCCCAATTAGTTTTATTTTTAATCTCTCTTTAAAACAAGGCAGTTTCTCAAATATATGGAAGAAAGCATTTATTGTTCCAATACATAAAAGGATTCGCGAATAATGATAGGAAATTAAAGGGGAATTTCGAAACTCAATACAATAGGCAAAGTATTTGAAAAACTAGTTTACAATGCTGTCTATCCATACATACTCCGGGCGGGCATTTCCTACAAAACAGCACGGCTTCTTGAAGAAACGCTCGACTGTATCGAAATTGGCTAGCTTTTTAAGTGTTGTCCTTGAGAATACAGATGGCGGCGGGCAGGTTAAAGTGATCTACACGAATTTTGAAAAAGCATTTGACCGAATCGACACGTCATCCTGCTCAAAAAGTTATACAGATTGGGTATACGCGGAGATCTTTTACGATGGGTCAAATCATATTTATTTGAAAGATCACAAGCTGTAATAATAGGAGGATACCGTTCTAACTTTATTGAAATCCCTAGCGGTATTCCGCAGAGTTCCCATTTGGGGCATCTCTTTTACAACTCATATTTATTTGATAACACCGATTCTTTTAAATACTCTGATCACTTAATGTGCGCTGATGACAAAAAAAATATTTTATAAATAAGATCACTCGATGACTGTAGGGGTCTTCAAGAGGACCTACAAAATTATTAAATAATAAACAAGATAACCGTAAACTTCAAAAAGTGTCGATATATTAGTTATACACGTAAAAAAACCTGTTGTTTACTCATACAACTTCAATAGAATTTTAATTAATAGAGTCAAAATAGTTCGGGATTTGGGATTCTCAGATCACATAGACCTTGTTAGCACAAAAGCTTATAAGAACTAAGGCTTTGATATTAGGTCATGTAAGGTATTTAAAACATCGAGGCTGTTAAATCGGTGTATTTTGCAAATGTGCACAGCGTCTTAGAATATGCGTGCCCAATCTAGTCCTCTCATAACATTATTTCTCTCGGTGTCGGATGCTTCGACTTGTGATCTGGAAAACTGTACTCCACCAAATTTCATACCTAATCAATCACTTAAAATCATCACACAGAATATAAGAAGTTTAAATAAAAACATGGCGGGCTTTATGACTGCACTTGCTCGGACAAAACTTGACTGGGACATAATAGCATTAATTTTCTTAACTCCTTGAATAATATCCTAAGCAGACTATCCAAATACAATACTATTATTATTATGGGAGACATTAATATAAATATACATGAACACTCCAAAGATCCCGCTAAACATTCTTACCTAAACTTACTGGCTACCCATGGCCTGTTACCTGCTCACACAATACCTACGCGACAACAAGCTTGTCTTGACCACGTCATACTGAAAACTCGACTACCCGCTTCTACTTCATTCGCACACTCTGCTTTAACTGATCATGAGACAGTAATGTTATTCTTGTCAAAACGAATGCCTAAAATAATTACAAAAAATTGTATTCGTTATAATTTTGTAAAGATAGACGCAGAACTAAACCAACTAGACTTAAGTGAAGTATAAAAGACCCAAGATCCTCATGTGGCAGGCGAAACAATAACTAGATTAATAAAACACGTGATAGACTCAAACTCCAAATCTGGTAAGACTCCGAACCGTAAACAAATATTAAAGCCATGGATTACTCCTGGCTTACTTCGCTGTATGCGGCATCGTGACACATTGCATAGAAAACTTAAACAGGCGCCTAATAACGAGATTACAAAAAATTGTTTTGCTAGGTACAGAAACTATTGTAATAAATTATTAAGGAATTTAAAAATGGAATTTGATAAAAATGAGATCAGGAAAGCTGGAAAAAATACTAAATAGTTATGGTCGGCTATAAATACGCCGATCTCACCTAGTTTTTAAAATATGATTGACGTGTAAAAGTGTTTGTACAAACCTATTTACAGAAATAAAATAATTTATCATTATCATTTATCAATAATATCTCAAGCAGGTCGAAAAGGAAAGCCAACACATCATCACAATTCTTAGCCTCATCAAGTACACCACAAAATTCTGTAAACGATGTCAATGACTATTTTGCCAAAATAGGTGAAAAACATAAAGAGTACACAAAGTAAAGCTACAAAGGGAAACCTACCTAACGAAACGCAATCCATGGTAATGCTCCCAACAGATGAGGAAGAGGTAGCCGGAATATTCATGTCGCTCCGCAATAACTGTGCCGCGGGATGGGATGGGATATCTGGTGATCTCTTAAAAAAGCATGCGGCCGTAATTGTGCCTCCGTTAACGTACATATGTAACCTTGCTCTTAGCACAGGTAAGTTTCCTAACGTGTTCAAAAAAGCCATAATTCATCCGATCTACAAGAGTGGGGACAGGAGCCGTGTCGATAACTACAGACCTATATCAGTGCTAACAGTTTTTTCCAAAATACTAGAACGGGTAATGAACAGCAGACTTGTGAGCTATTTAGAAAACAATCGTCTTATCGCACCTGCGCAATTTGGGTTTCGCTCAGGCAAATCCACATCTGATGTGGTCCATGAGATAACAGACTATGTGGTTACAAACATGGATAGTGGGGATAAAGTTATGGCCATATTTCTAGATCTTGCTAAGGCATTCGACACGGTTTCTGTCCCAATTCTTGTACATAAGATGGAAAGCGTGGGAATCAGAGGACTTCCATTGGACCTCTTTAAAGACTACTTGAGTGAGCGTACCCAGCGAGTAAAGATAGATGAATTCATCAGTGAGGAACAAATTATTAACTATGGCACGCCTCAAGATAGTGTCCTCGGACCTTTACTATTCCTCATCTATATCAACGATCTGGGTGCGCTCATTATTCCCAATGGAAAAATCATTAGCTTTGCTGATGACACTGCCCTCTTGTTCAGCGCGAGCTCGTGGAAGGATTGTTATGAGCGTGCACAATTGGGCTTTAATATGGTATCCAACTGGTTACGCGACAATCTATTGACCCTTAATACAACCAAAACCAATTACATAGCAATCTCCATTAAAAACAATGGTTCCTCCCAAGCATTACATGATACGATTGTAGCCCACTCTTGCGCAAACCCACTCACCCGTAGTTGTAACTGCGAACCACTCACCAAGGCTGAGAATGTTAAATACCTGGGAATAATAATTGACAAAAACGTTAGGTTTCAAGATCACATAACCACTCTTAGTAACAGATTAAGGAAAATAATGTATGTGTTCAAAACGCTGAGACCTGTAGTCGATAAAAATATTTTGAAATCAGTGTACTATACCCTTGTTCAATCTTTAATATGCTACTGCATCACCTCTTGGGGCGGAGCTCCGAAAACTACCCTAATAGAAATTGAAAGAACTCAAAGAGCTATACTGAAAGTGTCGTCTTTTCGTTCGTATCGCTACCCCACTGAACTGTTATACAAAGAAACTGAAGTCCTGACAGTGCGTCAACTGTTTATATTGCACATTCTGTTGAAACAGCATACTCTTTTGGTTTATAACCCAGCGCTGTCTAGAGGGAAAAGACGATTTGACCCAGTGGAGCGCCATCATCTACGTCACAAAACTATTTTTGCAAGGCGTTTCTTTTGCTATCTAGGTGGCTACTTATACAATAAAACTCATAAGGAGTTACACATTTATAATCTCACAAAATGTAAATGCAAAAACAGGCTAACAGACTGGCTCCAAAAAATAAACTATAATGATACTGAAATCATCCTAAAAACCTAAACCCTCACTCACTCACACACACACACACACCCACACACTCACACTTTCACCACTAGTACACATCTACTAACATTCGTCTCGCATACTTAATCTAGATAATAATCAAATTAAACTTTATGCCGTATGATACATTTTTTCAGCGCGCTTAGTACTTAATTTATAAAAAGAAAATGTAAAGGGGTGGGATCCGGGTGTCCTGAAACACAGGCCACGAGCCTAGCTTAGGCACCAGTCTCCTACAATATATATACTTACCTGAATTATGTATCTTTCTCGAATCTGACCAATGTAAAATAATTTATGTATATTGTGGTGAGAAAAATAAAGTTGATTGATTGATTGATTGATTTATAAGAACCAACTAGAACGGGGTTAAAAGAAAATTTATCAACCACCTTAACTATCGCCTCCGTAAACCTCCGATGACCTATGAGAAAAGTTGTCGAACACATGGTCTGCTAACACTCGATGAAAGGCGCAAAGTTATGGATATGTGTTTGTTATTTGACATACTCAATTGCCCGGAGTTGGTAGCACAAGTAACTTTTAACACTCCTATACGGCGCACCCGTCACACGACAATGTTACACATGCCGCGGCCCTCGACAAATCACGCAAAAAATTGTGTATTGACCTGTATTGCTCGAATTTATAACACATATTTCTTTCAAGTGGATATATTTAGCTGTAACAAACCAGCATTCAAAAAACAAGTAACGAAAACCATCATTGATGGCAAATAAAGCAACTAAACTCTTAATGTTAAACCTTATTTTTCTCTCTCTTTTGAATAAAACTTTTTTTAACTATAAAATAATTATAATTTTATTAACATAAGTAAAAGTTACATATCTAATATTTTACCTATTGTATTTAAAACATATATTTTTTAGTCTGTAGTCCGTTCACATGTTTTATACTTATCCTAGATACACAGGGAAACCTATTATTAGCCATATAATATTGTAATACACAGACTCTGTAACATGCTGTATGAAACGCTGTACGGTTGCCTAAATAAATAAAATAAATAAAGAATGTAGTCGAATTGTCAAAATCATCGAAATTGTTAGTGTGCTATGCAATCACCCCAGCGCTGACTTATTAGGTGAAAAAAAGAACGATTTTATAGAAAACACACCGTGTGATAAACATGGGAAGGTACAGTTGCCCATTCTTTCCAGAGTGCAAAAGTAGGTGAGGCCGTATACAGCTCGGGCTGGGAGTGTGGAGTCTCCAAACTGCCTGGAGTGCGCTCCACCATCTTGTTTGTGATCGCAAGGGCCAACAAACCAATGGTCTTTACTGCAGGAGGGATGTACGACCTCTCCCTCACTTCTTATACGACTGTAAGTTGAATTGAACGAGAAAGCTCCGAGCAATTTTAAAGTTTGACAATTTACTTTGTTAAAAGTTGGCGGAAGTCTTACTGAAATGGATCTTTCAAAAACTTCTTTTGAAATAAATGCTGTTATTCCAAAGTAAAATGTCCCCAGGGTTGCCAAGTTAATTGAACCACTTTGCAAACGTAACTGAACGCCGCTATTTCAGAGAATTATTTTGACCTTTCAGTGATTTTTCTCCAAAACCTTTATTTATTTCATCAACATTGCCACCAAAATCACCAAAGATAAACAATAAGAGAAATCAATAAAATACACGTTTAAAAAAATGCTATAGCTATTCTTTTAACAAAGAATTTAGCTTTTACGTAAACATACGACCTGCAGGGCTAACATGGCAGACGCGACAATTACTCACTATCGTTATAAATCCTCGCGCCTATACCGTCACTTTACTCGTTTTCTGACAGCACTGCCTTAATGTCAAACTCGATGTTTTCTCGGTAAACCCTAACATGGCACATAATTTATCTCGCATTTTGAAAATTCCACATGAGAAAATCACCGATTTTCTCTAATTTAGTCGTCCTCAATCCCAACCCGCACTGAGCCCGCGTGGTGGATTACGGCTCACTACCTCTCATAGAGAGGAGGCCTGTGTCCTAGCAGTGGGAACGTTATAGGCTGATTATACTTATGCTATGCTAATGCAATTTTGACGAAGAGAAGATTAGACAAAATTATGATACAATAAAAATAAAACAAAAACTCCAAAATAACATGGCAAATTCATAATTATACTTATTTTATTCATAATTTCATTATAAAACATAAGATACATAAAAATACTTAGTTATAAACTACTATTTAAATTGGAACGAAGTTCCTTTCGGCGGTCGGCGAGAAAAACTGTGGTGGAGGTGAGCACTATTACATGGATGAGCATCACGTGCAATATTAACTAGTCTCTTTGCCAATTATGGTGATTATCGAAATATAAGAGTTTGTGGGTGTATGGCAATATCAAACTCTCGCAACATAATAACTAAAGCCACTTATTTTCTATTTTAATTTTTAATAAAACAAAGTAGGTTACAAGAAACGAAACACAAATTAAAAGAGGTACACGTAAAATCATTATAGTACATACTAATTCCATGAGTAAAATCAACCGATGTTGCAATGATAAAAGTTATATGTTTTATTAACTTGCTACATCGGTATCTCGTCGCCAGATAAAGAAATGTCAAAGTGCCTTTTTCGAGTTTACTCGAGCCTAACGGTCATGTTAGTTAGGCATTCTACGTCAGATTCGTAGACAAATTTCGACAAATCGAGATAGAGAGCGTTCTCGCGCATGTCATGTTAGCCCTGCTAGGCCACACGCGCGTCTTGCTCATCTCGGCTTATTGACATATTGGCTACGTATCTTTGTACTATATTTTTCCTATGTTTATGAAATTTTCTTCTTTCCAGTTGGTGAAAACCTCCTACAGTGCATTGACGGTGCTGCTGCGATTTCGACACGATTAAAAGCACTTTATCTCACGAAGAAATATTACAGTTTGAAGAAAAAAACACAAAATAATTTTGGCACACAACTTAGTATTGATTCCTGTTTTAGGGACACGACCGACACCCACGCATAAATTTGAATTGCCTATGCACAGAATAGAATATTAAATTAGTACCTTACAGGAAAAAATATTATTAATTAAATTGACAACAGATTTTTTTTTTTTGCCTTGCTGCTCTGACCTTCCTCTTTCAATCTGTTAATAGGCCGCGGGTTGTTATACCGTGGCCCTGGCACAGGTACTGTACCTGAAGGAATACGAGTGGGTTTCCTGTAGGTCCACTGTGCCAGTTACTAACGACATTACGTTTTTATGCCACTGGTAGCTTTCAGATTGCATGTGGAGACATCATGCATATTTCACAATCGACAGTGTGTCATATAGTGAAGAGAGTTACTCGAGCATTGGCCTTGCTAATGCATGATTTAATTAAGTTTCCTGTAAATTTACGAAAAACAAAGAATGACTTCGAAAACCTTGGTTTTCTAGGGGCAATCGATTGCACCCATATTAATATCACCAAACCCAGAGGTATTGTGCATACAGAACCGTACCGGAACAGAAAAGGCTATTTTTCATTAAACGTCCAAGTAGTTGGTGGCCCTAATTTAATGATATATGATATAGCAGTGCGTTGGGCAGGCAGTACTAATGATAGCCGAATATTTAGAAATTCACGATTAAATATGAGGATGAGAACATCAATTTCGTTATTGCGTAACTGCTGAGCATGAGGTCCTGGGTTCGATTCCCAGGTCGGGCAACGTGTAATTGGGTTTTTCTATCTGGAATTTCTCAGTAGCAGCCCGAAGTCTGGATTTGTGCCCGGTAGATGGCAATAGGCTCGCCCCCTATTACATGGGACTTAAACATAACTGGCAAAATGTGGGTGTGCTATAGGTACACCTCTGCCCAACCCTTCGGGGAAACAAGGCGTGATGTTATGTATGTAACGAAATTGATGTTATATTACTTGCAGATGAAGGATGTCCTTGCACCAGGTAAATCATTTAATAACATCATTATGAACAATTATTACATACCTACAAAATAAATGTATTTATGCAAATGTAAATTATTTTAATATGGAAAGTTTATGAATCGTACTACTATATCCCTGGTTTATTTACAAAGAAACATTCTTTATTTCAGACATTTACTGACTCCAATTTCGAATACCGCAACTCCACAAGAGGAAAATATAATAAGGTGCAAATACGATAAAGAAATACAGTGGAATGTTTATTTGGAGTGTGGAAAAGACGGTTCCCATGCTTACAAAATGGCTTGGCAACTAAACTTTCAACAATAGCCAATGTCATAGTGGCTTGTGCAGTGCTACATAACATGACAGTGGAAGTCAACGACATTTTTGAAGATGACGATGACAGGGTGAACTAAATATGTAATAATAATTCTCAGCCTTCTAGTATGAGCACAACAAGTACCAGTGATGTTTTGGTCCTTCGGGAGAATATAATTTCTCGCTATTACATACTTTGAATAAATATATATATAAGACTAAAATTAAAAGAGTATTTTACTATTTATTGTGTAAAATTTTATGACTAAATATTTTTTTCTCACATCATAATGATAAAATATAATCTGCGCGGGCAGAGCCGACGCGCAAGCATACGATGCGCAACTTGTCAATTGAATCACGCGTAAATAAAATTCGCAACAGCGCACAGCGCCAGAATTCGGAGGTTCAAGGTTGTAAGAACGGCTGCGGCTCGCTTTCGCGTCGCTTCAATACAACGCCGTCTAACGATAAACTGATACCGAAGCGATAACTAGTACCCGTACCTTCTTGCTATTCAGCAACTGTTTCTCGATGGTTCGTAGTATGTCTGGTAGAGGGCGTGATTCTGCTCACTCACACAACTAAACATTTTTCGTTTTTCGTCAGCTCTGTTTATCCTATAAATACTGTTTTTTTAGAAGTTTTTGTCAATACGCGGGAATAATTAATGTTACACTATGTTCTAGGAGTTGAGTATTGTTTAGTTGTTGCCTAGCAACTGTTATTATGATATGTCATCCCATGTTTAAAATGCAAGTTATAAAAAAATAAAAAAACTTTGTCAAACCACTGTGTTACAATGATGTCTTATTTTATTGAAAGCTAGCTCAGCCAACAGGATATTATTATAATTAATGTATTATCTAAATTAAGTACCTTTATAAGTACCTTATACCTTATACTTGAACATTCTTCTAGAACTTCCGCAATTAAAATTATTTCTGCTTATGCTAATTATGTAGGTAAAAGTACCTACTAATAATTATACATTTTCTGACACAGTAAGATTTTATTACGTCCGTGTGAATGTCGACTAACTAGGTAATCTATGGTCTCGAGTGGAATAAATATTACTAGCTAGATGTTTATGTAATTATAAATCAGGCAGTTTGTATAACTTACAAACTATTTAGGTACGATTTTTTCCCCTAAGCTACGCTTCATCGTTGCGTACCTAATCGATTGATTGAATTATATTTAATTCTTGTGAAACTAGATTTAAATCGAAAAAGGTAGGTATAGGTGAATAAACAGACAAACGATTTCATTTCATAATAATTTTCCTCTATCACATTACTTTCCATGTACACACAGAAAGTATTTCAAGGTCATTGAAATAAAAATATTTCTGCATTAGGTAGGTTAGTACCTACTGAGGCTACTGATTATTGTACATTTTCTGACACGGTTACCAATTAATCTATGGTCTCGGGTTGAATAAAATCCATAAGCGTTGATGCTTTCTTCAAATATTACGTAGGCACTAAAGCTAAGCTATACATTTCCAGTAAACGCTGATCTGGCATTGTGTAAAATTTCCGCACAATGAGAGGTCAGCTTGTACTGAAAATGTGTAGCCGTGTGTACCTATTTACTGTAGTTTCTCCTTACTGTGTGTTGCGTGAACACCTACAATAGGCTGCACGTCCGTCAAATTAAACTAGTATAAGGTCTCTTATACTATTGACACTTCGTATTACGCTGGGCCAGATGAAGTTCACAGCGTTATCACTTACCACAGACGCGTGACGTGTGCTCAACTGATGCAGTACCTAAATAGGTAGACACCACTACGTATAAATAAAGAAAATATAATAATGATGATGAAGGTAAATAATAACATTATCGAAGTATCCTTTCGTAGAGCAAGCGATGTTTTTTTTTGTTTTGCCCATTTTGTTTTACAAAATTAAAACTATATGCAGGATCAGGGATGGCCAAGATGCGAAACATCGGGTCTTCTTCATGATCCGACACATTTTAGTGTGGGCACTGTAGTGGGTACTCGAACGAAAATATAATTCGAATTCAAAATAACTTTAATACACTGGCTACTTAAATACACACGTGCAACGGAAACAGACACTTGCGTTGGTACTGAGCGTTTGCCAAGATTGTCCAAACTCGACCGTATTCTGTTGACTGTCGCAACACTCGGTCTCTCCGGCAGTCCTCACTGCATCCCCTCCACCGACGATCGTGTCCAAGCGGTAGGGCTCGCTTGCGTTTCCGATCACATGATCATTCGTTTATGAATCAGATTGTTAGATGGCGCTGTCCGCTCTACTGTGTCGCTATCCATCCACGATATTTACATAATAAAAACTAACTATAAATTACAAGTACTCGTACCTATACAAAAACCGAATTTTATAAAATAACTTTATTTCATTAAACTACTTAGCATTAGCATAGAAAGTTATACAAGTATTCATGAAAATCAATAACAACAAAAAATAAGTCGTAAAATATTTCTTGCCTACACTACCTACGTTATTTATGTCGTCATTTAGCATAGCGACAACTATTTTTGCAGTAAATACATACCTTCTTAACCATTACCTAAGTATGTTGCTAAGTAACTGGACAAGCAATGTAATAATCACAAAGCGATACTTTATTAGAGCGTATGGATTGCGAATACACGATACCTATGCAGATAAAAGGATGTTTTCGTGTCAGTAAGTTGTCCGGTGCATGGTAAATGCACGCTGTGTTTGAAGGAATAAGTTCATGATTGGTTGTTGTATTTATGATTTGGATGAGTGTAAGTTGACTTGTTGTATCTATCAATGCTCTTACCACAATATATAGTGCTCTTAGCCTCTTAGTCGACGTTCGGACGGACGTAATAAAATCGCGACAGGATTTTTTTGCGCACTAGATTTTCAACTTTCGGTGTTGAACCGAGCATTGAGAATCTGTGGCGGCATCTACACCGCCACATGCGAACGCATCACACTGACGTCAGACAAATCCTGCATCGCGCAAGCAGAGTTTACCGCGTAGATAGCATATATACAACTTCAAACGTTGGGCAGTTGCCCACCAGATACAACATCCATCTGGTCGGAGGATCCTCCCTTGTCCAAGAGTATGAGTGAACTTTACACCCTGTTCCATATCCCTTCAAATCTAACAGAGTGCATACATTCAAAATTGGTTTACAAAAGCATTTAGAAAAGCTAATATGTACCTATGATTTACCTATCCGCTAAATTTTCTCTACAATATTAGATCTCAAGATATCTTAGTATGTTGAGATACGGACGTTTTAAAGAAATTTCCAAAAAAACATATTACTAGTCAGTACATTTACTAACCATTTCCCAAAGTAGTCAACAAAAATAAAGCAAATAATTAACATTCGATAAAATTCGAAAATAATGGGACATTGGATACCATTTTACAGACTGTTCAACCGAATTTGGCTTCTATTGCGTTGGTAGCACACTACTACAAGCACAGCTATGTGTGCGTGACCTGACACCGACAAGGCTTACTAATGCAAATTCTCAATTGAGGCGATGGTGTGCCGCTAATTATGGTTTATAAGGTAAGAAATATTTTATTATGAACAAGTTTTAGTTGCATTCGCATGATGTGTATGTATTTTAAAACTATAAACTATAATAATACTATAATTTTAATCTTATAATATCCGTGAATAATTATAAAATATAAAATTACAGTACATACGCATAAAATGTATGATCAGAAATATTTAGTTTCAGTATTATATCTTGCAAATAAGGGCTAATATCGTCTTTGGGCATCTTCCATTATAAGGTAAGTGGATGACTTTTAATACTTCGGGAAAAACTTCTCGTTTTTATGTAGACGTAGTCGACGGAGCCCCGGTTCGTGAGACTCCTACTTCTGGGTGGTTTAAAATATAGTAACCACGAAGGGGATGGCGGGGTCTTTGTTCGCTCACTTGCCCTTCTAACCTGACCTGTCAGAGTCGGGGTGCCCCAAGTCCCGAGCTCGCTTCGCTCGCTCTTCCATCCTAGGTTGTCCCGACACTTGCACAACACTTGAAGCCGCGATCCGTGGTGCAGCGCGCACAAGCGGCTCACTAGAGTCCAACACTTATACACTTAACACTTCGGGATCGGGAGATGAAGCAGCAGAACACGAAGCCGGTGCTTCGGGGACACAATGGTTGCGGCGGCGACAACGGTGGAGGCGGCAGGGGCGGCGGCCGTCAATGCCGCGTCCGCCAGACGCGGCATTGACGGCGGTTTTTATAACTTAATTAAACTCTGCAAATATTGGAACTATTAAAATTTAAAATGTAATAAAATAATGGAGGCAAATTTTACATAAGTTTCACATTATTGACTTTGACAGGTAGAGCTGGAGATGTTTGAGGCTGCTTTCAAATATATAATATACTAACAAAAAGTTTACAACTTTGTACAGATGTGATTTTAATTCGTCCCAAAGGAGGTGTTTTTTTTTCGGCCAAAACTTGTACTGAAGTACTAATCACTTGTGAAATTCTTTAAAATAAAATGTGTTATTACCTGTATTGTGTTATACCTTGTTTTAAGGTACATTATTTGGCCACAGTTGTATGCAATAAAAAAACACCTCCTTTGTTTTTTTTTTTTCAAAATCATCGTTTTGGAAAAAAACATTTGTTTAATTTAAAAATATTTTTAAAATATTAAACCTTCATACGAGTTCTTCGATTTTTTAACGTTACGATTAAATTCGATAATTATAATTAGGGGCCGTCAACGTAGAACGCAGCGAAGGTGGTTTTAATTAAATCTGTGGGAGTAATAGTGTTCACTGTTCTGTGGTTAAATCGCACAAAACAGAGAGATTTGGAAGGAAAAAGGAGCAAAGGGGTGGCCTTTGTGGACACAAAACTCACGCATTTTGTTAAACCAAAATGACTGTTACTATCGCATATCTGTCATGTTGACAATAAAAGATAGACAGCTGTCATTTTAGAAGCAAAATAAAAATCTGAGTTTAAAATACTATTGAAAACGAAAACGATAATAATTTAAAAAAAATGCTGTGTGATACATTATGACCGCGTCAGTATTGTACTTCATGTGATAACAAAATCGGAGGACACAGTTTAACTAAAACATCACTTGATAGCCTGAGATAAAAAAGAATCAAAGAATTTGTTCTTTGGACAGTGGAGGAGTCACCGTCATTTCAAGTATTTTTAAGGTGATTTCGCTGTGATAAATAAGTTGCGTTTAGGACCAACAAATTTTGACGTGGTAAAATGGGGAAGGTCGCGCAAAGCTAATTGTAGATGGCATTACCATAGCTAGATCCCTACGGCCTACAATAAGTTTGACATTTCGTTTACCTATTTGTGGTATAGTACTTTATTCTGGGTGCATCGTCTTCACATATGAAAATATAACTAATGTACACCAAACATTGTTAAACATTTTAGAAGAGTAACGGCGGAGTTTCTTGCGTCTTCTTCTACATACGAAACTACCTTTTGGAAGGGGCACCTAGAATCATTTCTATTTAAATGTAAATGTTGACGTTCAAAAGTGCCTTTTAGTGCGTCTTTGAAATAAATGCTTTGACTTTTTTCATTCATTCCATTTTGTGTTCATTCATGAGTTTGATTTTATTTCCCTATGTCGTTATCCCGTCCCTATTTCGGTGATTTCAAATCAAGTATTATAAATCAAGAACTTGACATGGAATATGTCAGAATTTAGTCACTACTAATACTACTACTAATCACTTTCTTCAAAATGTTTCCGACATAAACTCGAACTCAAAAAAATTATCAAAAGAGACCCGACTCGCGGCGCGACGGCGCCGCGAGTCGGGCCTCTTTTGACCATTCATATTTTTTTTTTTTTTTTTTTTGTGTATGGCATCTCGTAGTTGACCTTGAGAGGTCGTGACTACTTAACCGGACTATCCTGTGGCTGCCTTAAGCGGACTTAAAGCCTCCAGCCAGGGGCGTAAAACTACTTATATTATTAAGCGAACGCTCGCTAAGGGCACCCCCTGTGGGGTACGGACCTCGGCTTAGGGCGTCACTGACGGGAGGACAGCAAGATGGGACAGGCTGGATCAAGTTTTGTTGATTATTATTAATCGGGGAATTTAAAGCTACAGGCTCAGCTACGGCGCGGGCTGGCACTTCGTCGAGCAAGGGTATCATTCATAAAAGCCACGCGACTACTTATATAATACTGGCTAATACTGGCTCTTTCTTATTTTGTAACATCAATTACGCTAGTTTCTACGAAAATAATAAACTACTTTAATTGAAGCGGGCGAAGTCATAGCGGCGCGCTTAGATGTCGCGTGGGTTTTATGAATGATCAAAAGAGACCCAAGCTGCGGGGCCGGCGCTGCGAACGTGTGTTGCTTCAGTTGCCTCGCCCCCCGCCAGCCGCGCCACTCGCCGCCGTGATTTTTAGTCCCACGCGAACCGCATGTTGCATTGCACGTGGCCTAATTAGTTTATGGGCCCTTGTGGAGCAGAACCAGCATTGAGCCAAGCGTTTTTGTCAGAGATGTAATCCCCCCACTTTTAATATGCTGGGCTGCATAGTGTAAGTTTGATACAAGTTTTAAACTTCACATCACATCGTTCTACTGCTCCATTAGATTGAGGATGTATATATGATAAGGAGTGGTATGCGTTTTCCCACTCACTCCACGCTAGTCATCACGGTGACATTTTTACAGCATCTACATGCTGATCAGTTGTGAGTTTAACTGGACACCCATAACGACTAATCCAGGGTGGATAAGCCAAAAGTTTTAGCCACTACTTCTGCCGTTATTTCTTTTATCGGAAATGCCTCTGACCAATGAGTGAATCTATCTATGATTTTCAAACAATACCTAAATCCCTCAGGTGACGTTGATAAAGGTCCTACTAAAGGTCCATATACTACCTCCAAAATGTATATGTTCGAAACGCTTACTACTCTCGAAAGTCCCAAAATCAGGAATAGTATGTTTTTGGATTTTCGCTCTTTGACATTACTGCAAGTTTTGGCCAATTTCCCAACATCCTTATTCATGTTTGGCCAAAAATATCTATCACTAATCAGTTTCCTAATTGCCTTAATACCTGGATGGCTCAAGTTATGTATCAAATCAAAAACTAAACGTCTAAATTCTTCTGTCAATTATGGACGTGCTGATTCGGTTGAAACTCCGCGAACAACATATTTCTTTGAATCAAACAAAGTTACACGTTTCAACAACACGTTGTTACTGTTCTTTGAATTGCGTTTGAATTTTGCTAGATCGGTGTCCGTTTCCTGCGCTGCTGCAAGTTCTGCGAAATTAAGCATCGTGGGACACGATATTGTTGCCACCCTAGATGGATTGTCTGCTACAACGTTATCGTTCCCACTAATGTGCCTTATGTCTGTACTGAATTCGCTAATGAACATTATTTGCGTAGCTCTTCGTGCGGTTTCCCTTTTTGCACCTATTTTATTTAAACCTAAAGATAAGGGCTTATGGTCTGTAAATATTATCAACTCTTGACCTTCGACCATTTTACGAAAGATTGCTAAATAGATTACTAATAGTTCTCTCTCGGTAGCTATCTTATGTACTATAGTTGATTTGAACATCTGTCAACTTATGTGGTATGGTACCTATTTAACTTTGATTGATGATCAGCTGAGTGAGGTATGCATGCCTTATAAAAATTCAACATTCGCAAAAATCTTCTCAGTTCCTCAACAGTTTCCGGTTTGGGAAATTTTAAAATGGCTGTAACTTTATGTTCTAGAGGTCTGATTCCCTCTACAGATGGTTTATACCCTAAAAACTCTAAGCTTTCTTTACCAAAACTGCATTTAAATAAATTAGTCGTTAATTGTAGTTAGTAGTAGTTGGGAAACGCTGTCTAGGTATCTCTTTATATGAAACAGGCTTAGTTAATTCTGGAAACCTAGTCAACAACTCATTATAGTGAGAATTATCAACAATGGTTTTAGAGTAGGCTCAGTCGAGCTAGATAGATTTCCTTTCGTACTGAAGTTAGTAACCCGATCGACTAGCTTTCGTCCGTTCAAATCAATTAACAACGTATGATTAGCTAAGAAGTCAACCCCTAATATCGGTTCCTGTACGTCCGATATCGTAAATAACCAGCGGAATGCTCGTCATAATTTAAGTCTAGTTCTAAAATGTGTGTACCGTACGTATTGATATCGGTACCGTTCGCAGCGTACAACTTATAGCAGGCACTGTCTGCCTTATCTTTCTTAAAAACAACTCTGCGAGGTAGAACAGACACATTTGCACCACTGTCTACTAAAAAGTTCAAAACTGAATTCCTGTCCTTGACACATAGACGGTGATTGACGTGCACCCGCCGCTGACTGCACCGTTTCTAGTTTTCCGATGGCTTGGCGTCTCTCTTCTTCCAGTTGCACGGTTGAACACACTTATTCGCCTTGTTGCGGTATCTGAAGTGGTAAAAATATAACCAGTTCGAATACTCTTCTGGTGCCTTCGCATTTCTTCTTAACCTGGAGTCTGATCTTGATCTGGATCGGAATCTTCTAGGTTTATTATCTCGCGAGCGACCTCTGGAACCGTTCTTGATGTTCCGTAATCTATCGCCTAATTTATTAATATCCGCTATCACCAGATTATCCTTATCCTGTGATCCTGTTTTTTCCTTTACACTAGCGATGCTGTGTGTTGATAGTTTCAGCGACTTTAGTTGCAAACGACGCCAATTTTTCCAAGTTTTCCTCATCGGTTACTGCCAAAACTCCACGTACTGATGGTGGTAAATGTTTTTTCCACAATAGCTTGAGTGTGTCATCGGTTACCTTTCCTCTAGCCAGGTCCCGCATTTTCGAAGGAGGTGCGATGGCTGTTAATCGCCTAGCTCCATTTCTCCAATCGGCTTCTTGATTTGTCGTTCTGCTGACTACTTGTATACCTAAATTAAACTTCGCTTCAAGGTATCTTATATTTTTCTTTGGGCGGATCTAATAGGATATCCGCTACTTGTTCCGTGACCTCGAGGTTTAGTTTTGATAAGATAATCCGATATTTGGAATCGTCGGACATCTTCTGAGGATTTAATATCGCCTCTGCTTTGTGCCATAGTTCCGGTGCCGTCGTCCAAAATTCTTCAATCTTGTCGATTATTAAGACGGGTGAGAGGAAACATTCGTCGGACATCTTCTTATCGGCAGCCGTATTTTCTTCGTTTGTCATTATTTCACAGTGCTGCGTTTCCCTTTTGAGAAAGTAGTACGAGAGTCCCATAACATAGAACGCGGTTGATTTGAGTTGCTCGTTCTAGATCACGTACACACTATTTTTACATTACTGCTAGTTAAGTCGCGTCACAATTTTTACATTCATGTATGTGACGTTGCAGGTGTGTGTGTACGGAGAGAAATTATAGGTTAGAATAATTTAGATACTTCTTTTACTTACAAACGTGTTACAATATTGTACTTATACAGATGGATGTAAAGCGCGTCTATAGCGGGCGGTGGTTCCGAGCGAACTCCCGTCGCCGATCGCTGGACGTATCAAATGAACATCAGATGATGTGTCAGCGTTCCTACAACATTTTTCAACAGCGCTCTAAATACGTGATCCTTCTTCAGTGAATTTATTGAGTACGGCAGTTGCAGACTGGAAACTCAAAAATCAAAGTGACACTTCGTCGCATTGGCATTTTAAACCCTAAAGACGCAGTGACTGCATTACAAAGACTGTGGAAGAGAACCCCAGGTAGCGCTTTCCACCAAGCATAATTGGAAGACTCTTCTTTTTCAATGCAGAAGTTGTACATACACCTTCTCTAAGCGACACATTATAGTTTTCCGACATGCACGCGAACCAAGTCGGGGTAGAGCTAGTATAAGAATAGATACATATTATGTAGATGTGCAAGAGACACAGGATCCATGTAGTGGACAGTGGGTGGCCATTTTGGAGAAAATATTTAATTCCTCTTTGTTCTTCGTTTGTTGTATCGTATCCAATTACAAGACATTTTTGATATTTCTCTTGTGACAAATGAGACATTTCCAATATGTCTCGTATATTATACTGTATCTATAGTTCCAGTTTACTAGGTATACTCGTATTATGCCAAAGTAGGTTTTTTAACCTAACATGTTTTGAAAACTAAAGCAAAATTTTAGTTTCCTTAAATACATTTTTTTTTAAATGGGTCGGAAATCATAAAATGACTTCTCCCACTCTGGGCGGAGCGGGAGGGCGTGTCAGACTCTTACTGACTTAAACCCACCCGTGTTCCTTCAGTAAGCTGTGCCAGAGCCATTGGTATCTCTTACGAACAACCCGCAATCTATATAACATATTGAAAGAGGATGGTCGGAGGAGACAGGCAAAAAAAAACACAAAAAAATATATTGTGCGATTTTAATTTTCCCATAAGGTACTAACTTTATATTCTGTTCTGTGCATAGGCAATTATAATGTATGAGTGGGTGTCGGTCGTGTCAATAAAACAGTAATATATACTAAGTTGTGTGTCAAAATTATTTCGTGTTTTGTTATTCAAACTGTAATATTTCTTTGTTAGATAAAGATAAAGATTTGTGTTGAAATTGCAGCAGCACCGTCAATGCACTGTAAGAGGTTTTCACCAACTGTAAAGAAGAAAATTTCATTAACATATGAAAAATATAGAACAACTATTTTCACTAACACTGGGCGACATACGCGGGCACACACTGGATTTTCAACTGCCCGCGCTAAGCTAAGCATTAATATTACTAATAAAGCTGAAAACGAGCTCCTGCCCGTTTACAGCTTTAGTAGTTTAAAGTTGGCATAATTTTCCATTAAATCTGCTGAATTCAGGCAGCATGGGTCTATATGGTTTATTTTGAAACTTTTAGCACCGAGTATAGACCCAAATAAAACACAAACAAATTAAACAGCAACCAGTTGTTTGGTTAACATAATTAATTTAGATTTTAAGATTGGAACCGACAGAACAGCCGCGGGCAAGCGGGTACGACCACAATAAGCCGAGGTGAGCGAGACGTGCTTTGGCCCAGGTCGTATAAGTACGTAACATCGAAATTCTTAGTTGAAAAAATAAAACGTAATTTTTAAAAACATGTTTTTTTTTCTGTTTCCCTTATTGTTTATCTTTGGTGAGTTTTTCATTTTCCGATGTTTGTATAAGGCACATCATATGAGAGCGATGTTGATGAAATAAATAAAGGCTTTGGACGAAAAATCACTGAAAGGTCAAAATAATTCTCTGAAATAGCGGCGTTCAGCCACGTTCGCGAAGTGATTTTACTGAAATGACTTTGCAACCCTGGAGACATCTTACTTTGAAAATACAGCATTCATTTTATAAGAACTTTTAGTTACATTTCAGTAAGACTTCAACCAACTTTTAAGCGTGGTTGGACCCGAGTAATTTAAAAATTAACGGAACACCGTTCACGGGCAAGTTTATATTAATTATAATAACAAGTTTGTAGGAGTTCTATTCATAAATAGTTACTAGGTGAGTTACTAGGTGGTGGGAATTAAAAGTTATCAACGATTTTATTTATTTATAAATAAGTTATCGTGCAGTTTCCAAACAGAACTTTTTTTGCGAATTACATTTAAACATATATTTTCATCTACGGTTTACCTTCTTACACCTAAGTACGTTATTGCTTGGCGGTTTTACTTCTTTTATACTTATTTCTTGATAAATAAACTAAAAATATATAAAACGGAACATGAAAAGTACCCACAATGTAAACATACCGTACATGAAAATATATAAATTATTTTGTGTTAAAACGGTATTGAAAACATGAATCGGAAAATGGAACGTCAGTGTCAAACTGTCATGACAAATATTAATTTGGCATTTGTCATTCCATTGTTTGTGTTCAACTAGCCGTTGTGGGATTTCTAAGCTATTTTTGCGTTTTTGTGTGTTCTTGACGACTTGGCTTACCTTTGTACTGACTATAATGCACATCAACCTAGACTACGGCATTTACTTCTGGATAACAACTTGCAAGTGATAATATGCCTATGTAGGGGAGCACTTAAGAGCCTACGGAATGTATGCAATAGAAGTTTGCCGTAATGAGAATCCTCTAGAAGTGATATTTCTTGGCAACCACCCATCTATTTTATGTGCCTGAATTCAATCTACCCAAATAGGTAGTAAGTCTTATTACACGTACATCGCAGTAAATACTAGATCGGCTGGAGGCTCGAAATGCCATAATAGAATATTATTTTAATTGCCCCGTGTGGGAAAACGGACAGTGGGCTATTGCTCTCATATTATTCGTATATTGTGGTACATGGGCGATGCCAGAAACCAAGGCTTTGTCTCTGCACCAGCTTCTTTCTTTTAATTAGCTATATAAATTATATTTTAGTAAAAGGTTATCTAGGATTGAATAAGGAAATAAAAGGAAAATGATTGAGTACAGTTATTGTATGTCTTGATTTTTTAAAATGTAATATTATAAATTAAATAAACGAGATTTTTTATTGTTTTTATTTAACAACCCCCTAGTTTATATGAATGGACGGACAGGAGGATGATGCTGTAAAAACTATCTAATATGTGTTTTTTTTCAGCTTGGTTTAATCCGACCCCGTAATTGAATGAATCATTAATTAGACGGCAAGGTATATGTATTTAGGTATACGATTTTGAATAAAAATGAAAATCAGTATTACGTAAACCTAGTTATCGCCGAAAATACCAGCGATGCGACTCTTCCACTACATTATTCAAAAGGAACCTTAGTACTTCAGATACACCAGGTTTATCTGGCTAAACAGATGTCGAAGGAATCTATAGATAGGTACCTACCTATTTATAGGGAGTTTTATTCAGATTCATCATTATTTTTACTGGCCAGGAGAAGACGTGATGTCTTTAAAAAGTCAGGTAAGTAGTACTGCCACGCGGGTTTATGACTCGAATGTATAAACGTGGACGAAGCAAAAGGAGTACGTATGTGAGAATCGCAGCAGATGCTAACTTCTCTCCTATTTGTATAAATAAGCCATTCTGCTCCTAAATAATAAACAATAAGTCCATGCCCAAAGTACTTTTACATTATTTTAGGTTACAAACTTCTACCTTTCATATCCTTTCTCTCCCAACTTCTCTATCCTACATTTGCTTTTTCGTAAGTCTTATGTCATTATTTAACTTTTAATAGGTTCCCATGTTATATAATGGGTCCCAAATTACATGCAAGCTCGCCGTTCTCCTTTAAAATTTCTCGGAGCTTTCTCGTTCAATTCAACTTACAGTCGTATAAGAACTGAGGGAGAGGTCGTACATCCCTCCTGCAGTGAAGATCATTGGTTTGTTGGCCCTTGCGATCACAAGCAAGATGGTGGACCGCACTCCAGGCAGTTTGGAGACTCCACACTCCCAGCCTGAGCAGTATACGGCCTCACCTACTTTTGCACTCTGGAAATAATAGGCAACTGTAGACAAATGTTTAACGGACGGTGTGTTTTCTACATAAATCTATATTTTTATGGAATATTCATTTTTTTTCAGCTGATAAATCTGCGCCGTGGTGATTGCATAACACACTAATAATTGCAATGTATTTATTTTGACTACTCGACAACATTTGAGTTGAGCAGAAGAATTTTTCAAATATATGAAGCAAAGAAATTTAGAAATTTCCTTCAAAACTTTCTGATTGCGATTGAAAGTGTGTTACGCAATTAGGGTGCTGGTTTAGATACAAGTCTGAAGAATCCTCCAAAATTAACATTTTGAGGTTACATTCAATACAGATTCCTACCTACGGGTTGCGCTATAGAAGCTTTTATAAATTAAGTTGCCGTATTAACTTACCAATCCGCACTGGGCCCGCGTGGTGGATTACGGCCCACTCCCTCTAACAGAGAGGAGGCATGTGTCCCAGCAGTGGGAACATAATAGGCTGATTATGCTATGCTATGCTATGCTATTAACTTACCTGATTCGTAATCTCCTCGCACCAGCGGCAGATGGTGTAGAATTCAAAAAGGTTGAAGCTCAGATACAGGAAACACAGTAAAGATCTTACGTTGTCCCTGTGTAAGTTCTGAAAGTTATGACTGTGTGGTAAGTACCAAGTTTTAAATCGAGCTAAGTTATGAGAAGAGCCACAATTTGAGCTCTCGGGCTCTCTATTGCAAAAACTTTTGATGCTCGTAAAATAGATTGGTTTGAAATTACTGAATGATCTATCCTCTTACGAGTAAGTAACTGAAAAGTTTAAATGAATTTCATCCAGTAAATCCTTAGACAGTGAACCTTATTAGAATAGATGGATATCAACCAGTTGTCTTGATCAAGAAATAGGAAAGAACAATGTTCAAAACGTCCCCACCCTTGTAGCACTTTAAAACCTATGTTAACCGAAGGGCCATTGTCATCTCATAATTTTATTGTTTTACAGCGAAACTGAAATTTCCATCCCAATAAGTTATACCGAGTTGCCGTTTAACCTTATTAGTTAATCAAAATATTGCAAAAATAAACATATTTCGACATGATGAAACCTGAAAATACCTAGTACGAGTAACATCAGATTTTGATAAGAATTTTAATTCGCAGAATTCGTACCAAAAATGACTTGGGACTTAACTACGTTACTGCAGAAAATGTTAATAGGCAGCAGGCTTTGGTCAGGACTCTGACCGATGAGATAAATAATTATGCTTCCCTGAATAGTCAAATGAAGATACTATTTGGTTTAGCTTGGAGACATATCTTCTATAACGGGCGGCATTCTTTGTCAACAAACAGGCGGCGCGGCATCTATAACTTATAGGTTTGTGCAACTCCAAGGCAAAATATGAATCAATACGGTATAGACATGAAGGATTGCACTCTTCTGAGAGGTCGAATTATATGAAGACATGGTCTAATGTGACATATTACACGTATTTACTACTGAATAATGCACAGGCCACAAATGTGGTACTATGAGATTGGAAGGCCTTAGAGAATTTCTTTGGGCCAGCCAGTCCTTGGGACAATATTGTAATAAACACTGAAAACACCAAGTAATATATGAGTTTCTAAAAAGTAAAGGGTTTTTATTTATAAACAAGAAGGTATTCCCAAGTACAGAATTATTCGATGACCTTTACCATGTCTATAGAAGAGACCGTAAACTTAATGAGCTAAGTAGGAAGACCCCACCTCCAGTCCGGTGGGGTATTGATCGCTATTTAAAAAAAACATAATTCTACTGAAATGGCGTCTTATGACAGTTTGTGCGTAGATCTATGGGTTAAAGTGCAAGTTAAAACCAAACAAAACGCCATCAGTCTTTGCTTTTGCGCTGTCTACAACTTGTAACTGAATGAACACAAGAGCTCATACACCCCAATTAGAATAATAAATTATAAGACTAAAATATCGGGTGTACTATGCCAAATCGAATGACAAAAAATCGAATATCAATTGATCGACCACTATAAATCGAACGTCTAAATACTCGAACGTTCATAATATCGAAAAGTTAAAAAATCGAACAGTCAATATATCGTACACTCAATACATCGAGTGTTCAAAATATCGAATGTTTGTTTGATCGAGCGTTCAACGCGTCGCATATTGATTAGAACGAAATATCAATATACTGAATAATTTTATCATCTCTTATTTAATTTAGTTAAACCTCACCCAGCAATTTTTATAAAATAGTTGTCCTGACTAAACCTAAAACGTTTGAGCGCACTACTCGATCTCTACGCACACTAAAAGCGCACCGCACACTCGTGTGCCTGCCAGCTGGCTAGGTAGGTAAGCACTGCAAGAGTACGCACTAGGAATGTGTGTACGTAGGTTCAATGACCGAACATTATGTACCGATCACACGTAAAGTCGACCGCTTGTCACGCGACGAGCGGTGCCTTTGAGTCGCGCTGTGGCTTCGCGCCTGTTTATGGGATCCTTAATATGTAGGCTTTGGATTATTTTGTTCTAAGATATTAGGTTTAGTAAAGGGGAAGCAAATTTAAATCAAGCAACTTTTCGCCCGTCTTCGAAAGAGTGTTACCTCTGGCACGCGCCCGCGCCTTCGTCGCACGGTCGCCCCGGAGACTGATTCATTTAAAGTTCTTTCACACTGTCACGTCGCCCCCTTTTTTGCGAGCGTTATCTCTAATGCGTAGCTATCTGTCGCGATATCGTATTAAGAGTCAGCGTTTATGAAAGCTTTGAATCATAATATTTACACTAATTAAATTCGGTAAAGATAAAAGTAATTACTCACAGGTTGAACTAAACTCGCGTGCAGCCTAATCTACTCAAACCCCGCGCGCATACATGGCCGGTTTTCTCAAATATGGCGTAACTCATATTAAAAAAGCGTATATCATTTTAAAGTTTATAATTTAAGCTTCAAAATGATACCTTAATCATGAAAAATGATTAAGTAGTTTTTTTTTATATTGGGGTCTGAATAAAGTATAGGAGATACGTTAAATGCAAGAAATGAATTGATGACAGCTAATCCTTTAGGTAAAACCAAAAATTGTAACAAAAACCAAAAAAAAAAAAAACAATATGATTAGGGCTAGGATTACCCCAAGCCCTAATCAGAGTTTGTAAGCGATTCCTCATTGATCTGATCAATATTTTGATGTCATCTTGAGGAAACGCTTCCCACTCCTCTAACAGCGCCTCCTCGAGCTCCTCGGTGTCCAATGGAGCTGGATTCCTGGCCCGAACTTTGCGTTTGAGCTGGTCCCATACGTTCTCAATCGGATTAATGTCGGGAGTGAGTGCTGGCCAGTCAAGAGTCCGTATACCGACTTCGTCGAGGAACTGCCTAGTGACACGTGCAGTGTAACACCGGTCATTATCGTGCATTAGCACGTAGTTATCCCCTACATGGTCCAGGAGAATGTCGATAATATACCGATCAGCGGTCAGACCACCTCCTCGGCCTCCCCCAGGCACGAAAACAAGGGCTGTTTTACCCTCTATGGATATGCCAGCCCACATCATGCATGAACCACCCCCATAGGCGACTGTTTTACGGAAACAGCACTGTGCAAAGCGCTCGCCCAGACGTCTGTAGACCCGGCCTCTCCTGTCACTGCCATGTAGACATATTCTGCACTCGTCAGTGAACAGGATGATCAGGTGACGGGCCCCATTGGTCATAGCTCCACAGACGGTGTTCCCTTGAAAATTGAAGTCGCGCTTGCAGGTGGCCTGGGGTCAATTACGGGCCTGTAGCAGGCCGTTTCGGGGTCAGGTTCGCTTCTTTCAAGCGTCTTCTAACTGTCCACTCACTGACAGCCGCCCCTCTCACTCGCGTCAGCTTCTGCTGGACATCAACACCGGTAAGGTAGCGATTCCGCAGTGCAGCCGAGACGATAAACGCGCCTTTGCCGGTCAGATCGTGGTCTTCGAGTGAAGGCACCAGGGCCATCATGAGTGTGTAGTTGGGTTTGTGGTGTGTCACACCGCCCAATGTCTACGCGGATCGCGGCCCGCACCGCGCCTCCGCGTTTGAGTTTAGATGGCTGTATAGTGGCGGATGTCTGTTTGTTTGACACGTTAAGCAACAGATGTTTATTATGCATGTGGAGTCTTTTTGTCACGGATGAGCTGTGTGTAACCTGAATTACAGCTTATCCGGGCGTCAATCCGGTGCGATAGGGGCATGCTCCGCTATCAGGTCGCGGGGTGAGGGTCTCGCGTCGGGGGGGCGCTCGTGCCAGGGCGCAATGTTTTTGACATACGTCAAGTCCGATGCGCGAACATTCCCTTCGCGAGGCGCTGCACAAACTCATCCAGGCTCTCAACACCGAGGGTAAGGTTCAGTGTCACTTTTCACAATACTAAGGGAACACAATAATAAAAAAATGTCTGAGGTCTTCAACACTCGTTGCCTCGTTTACGAGCGATTTTATCCGACCCCACAAATAAAAGTGAGGCTTTTGATCAGTCGATCTGGGAGGCCACTGCAGTGGGCCTCCACGACCAATCTAACGAAAAACGTAAAATAATACCATTGTTTAAATCGGGTAGTACATCTGACCCTACTAATTATAGACCTATTTTAGTGCTACCTACCTTTAGTAAAATTTTTGAAAAACTAATTTTAGATCAAATGCAAAGAATTTTTAATAAACACAAATTACTGCATAACAAACAGTTGGGTTTTACAAAGGGTCGTTCGACTACTGATGCCGGCCGGATTTGAACTTTTAGGACATGTTTATAATGCATGGGAGGACAAGTGCGATGCTTTGGGCATCTTTTGCGATTTGTCGAAGGCATTTGATTGTGTTCTTCATGAAACATTAATCAGGATACTGCACCACTACGGAATACGGAACGCCTCTCTGCATCTTCATACTTCTTACTTAAGTGATAGGATTCAAAGAGTAGATGTTAACGGAAAAGATCACCTGGATCTGTAGTAAGATTGTGGGTCCCCCAGGGCTCAATTCTTGGCCCATTTTTGTTTCTTATATTAATGACTTGCCATACCTCAAAAAGGATAATCATGATATAGTGTTGTTTGCAGACGACACTTCACTTTTATTTAAACTGAAACGTCAGCTGCTGGTTACTGACAATGTAAATAGCGCCCTCGCTAAGGTAGTTAACTGGTTTAATGTTAATAACCTACTTCTTAACGAGAAAAAAACTAAATGTATTAAGTTTACGATACCTCATGTTAGACAAGTAGAAATTAGTGTTCTCTTAAAGAGTGAAGAGTTGAAACCCGAAAACTGTACAGTATTCTTAGGCATAACTTTGGATTCCAAGCTTCAATGGGGCCCCCATATAGATAAATTGTCCATAAAACTAAGCTCTGCAGCATACGCCGTTAGAAAAAATCGTAAATTAACTGATTTAGAGACAGCGCGTTTAGTTTACTCTAGTTATTTTCATAGTGTGATGTCGTACGGTATTCTTTTGTGGGGAAATGCCACCGATATTCAAACAGTTTTTGTTTTACAAAAAAAGGGCAATTCGTTCAATTTATAGATTAAGTCCCAGACACTCCCTCAGAGACAAATTTAAAGAGATTAATATAATGACTGTGCCTTCTCAGTATATTTATGAAAATCTTTTATATGCACATAAAAATATTAATTTGTTTGAAAAATACAGTGATATCCATAACAAAAATACTAGGAATAAACACAAATTTGTTGTTCCCATTACCAGGCTCAAGAAAATAGGTGACTCGTTCAAATGTCAATGTATACGTTTATATAATAAACTTCCTAGCCACATTCTTAATCTTAATCTTTAATAAAGCGGAAATTATGCCAGAAAGCCTATTATACTGTCAAGGACAATATTGAGGACAAGAAGGCTTGGGATTGAGCTGCTCCAATAAGTTTACACGGACATAATTGATGTGTAATTTGCTATTTTTACTTTTTTTTCTTTTAATTATTTTTTCTATCTATGTACCTTTTTATCTGAACAATGACATGTATATATTTAATGTATAAAGTATAATATTGTTTTAGTTTTTCTGAGTAGTAGTTCTGAGTTGAGCTGCACGATGATTGGCATATGCTTGCACTGACTGGACAGGTCCACTCAAATCCGTGCGGTTCTTTCCTCAAAAGACCATTTCAGACACCAGTCTACATAGTCCTCTTATGATATGACCAAGATTATTTTCATATTTTTATTTACACTTTGACATTGATGCACTTTATATATGCAATGACATTTAATTTGTAAAGGATTATACTATTTTAATTATTGTGAATTGAATTGTGAACGGCCAAGTCACACAACATTAACTATAATAATAAAGAAATCGCAGTAAGGAACCTTAGACTTGGCACGACTTTGTCTAGATTTCATAACTTTTAAGATATAAACAAGCAGCTCCATCGAGACTTGGCTAGTTTTTACAGAATGTTTTTGGTGGGATTTCACTTCTTTTTGTAGAAACGTGGGCAAAGAAGAAGGGGAGGCATTTGCCCAGCAGTGGGACGCTATAGGCCAGATTAAATTAGAAGATGTGTCCCACTACGCTGGGTTTTTGCAATGACAGTAGATTTTTTATGTACAAATAGTAGAAGGGGGCATTACCATAACTCTAATACAGCTGAGACCAGCTGAGGGTTCTTCATCAGATACTTCAATCCTTCGATTTTTGACATCAAATGAAGCGGCCCACCAAGTTGAATATATTTTGTAAAGGCGGTATGTCGATATCTAATAGGTTGGTTGGGATCTTGTGTTTTCTAGTCAGGGTCACCACGTACTCCAGATCTTCGATTTTCCTAGTTTTTATAGTTTTCCCTTTATGTGGCCATTAAACCCTAACTCTGTACCATATTTCTGCTGTCTGAGCTTATGGGAAGTACTAGTTCTATTCTGATAATCATGAGTGAGTGTCATAAATGCGAAACTTTGCTTTCGCTTAACTTCGGACCTAAATGACCTACAGACTTGAAATTATGGATTTTAAGTATGTGATTATAGCTTACTGGATGACGAAAATTTCTGCGTTCTGGTCTTATCCAGAGGTTCTCAAAAAGGGGCCTGAAAATGCGGCGAAATGGTTCCAGTAAAGGATGGTACGGCAGTGTTTGCTTCGCGCTCGATTTGGCGGGGGCACTGCCATGCCCCTCGATACATTTCGCTCTTTCACATTAATCTTTAATTTGCAGAAAAAGTACTACAAATGTTCTAATATTTTGGCTTTTCTCAACAAAAGAATACGATCTACAAATTTGGTCGCGCAATTTAGAAAAGCTTTATTCTTTTGAGAAACGACCTAAATTGGCTTAAATGACCTTCTTTCTTTAACAGGACTAGCTTAAATGTAATAAAAAGCAACGTTTGTGTGTGTACGAAAGCTATGATCGAACTACAAATTCGGTTTTGCATTTAAATAAGACGTATTGATTTAGAATAAGGTTTAAGTTTCCTTAAATTTACTCTTTTATTAAACGCGCACTACACAGAGGATAACTATGAGCGAATTGCAAATTCGGTCGTGCATTTGAATAGGCTTTATTCCTTCGTGATAAGGCTTGTTACGACGCGTTGGTACTAATTTCAGGTAAATTAACAATTTTCCGTGAAACATTAACAGATTTAAATAATGACGGAAATTGATTCAGAAGCTGATTCTCAGCCGACCAAGTGCATTACAGGATAACGTAGTTATCATTAGTTGTAAAAGATGGTTATTGTAATGTATATCTCGTTGATAATCCTGAAATAAATAAATAACTAAAAAAGTATTTTATTGGAAAACTCCTAAAAACTAAAATATTTAACAGAACTACGATATCTAACAGAATTCTTCGTTGAATTTTTTTCTAGCTGCGCCGGGACTGAAGTTGTATCCCGTGCGGGAGTCCCCGTTTTGTTGGTTCAGAAGAGTTGTTTGAAAAGTCCCAACGAAGGTACTGAATCATCCCACAACAATATTTTTCTAGGTCACAGAAGAAAAGCATCGTGACAAATTGTTTTATTTTTTGCTGTACAACAAAATCATAATATCTTACGATTACAGTTTCGATTTGTGCCTCGGGAAAATTAGTCGTGTGTTTGCGATAAGATTTTTTTTCGATCGTAGCCGACCCAACGCGCTCGGCCCGTCGGCCGGTCAAACTATTAAAATATGAATAACTCATGCAATGTCGTAGTAATACATGAAGGTAGTGATACACTAAGGGAAGACTCAGAGGATATAACACATGTGGAAGTGCCTACACAACTAGAGAGGGAAGGTATAGAAGGTGACAAGAACGATAACTCTTGGAAAAAAAGTGATAGGGAGGATGACTCATCCGGAAGTTGGAGTACGGTAAATAGACTAGGGAAGAGAATCACAAGAAGATCAACTCCAGTTCAGGAGATAAGCCGTAACTATGAAGAAGAAAGAGTTGAGATATGTGTTTACAATAACGAGAAGTTTCCGAAACAATTTGCGTTAGCTAGACTATTTAAAACTAATGAGATAATCGGTATATCACGCGTGAAATATATTAATCCGTATAAATTAAAAATCACGTTTGACAATGAATGTTATGCCGAAAAAATGATGAATTGCAAAGTATTTAAAGAAATGGGTTGGCGCTCACAAAAAGCATGGGAAGTTGCAGTGTCATACGGGACTATCAGAGATATTGAATTGGATCTTTCAATGGGGGAATTTGTCAGCAATGTCTCGTGTGATGTGAAAATTCTGTCAGCAATACGTCTCAACCGTAGATGTAAAGATACCGTAGATAAAGGTGATAACCCTAATGGATGGATTGCAAGCGAGTCTATTCGTATTTGTTTTGAAGGTGCGTATGTACCCTCCTATGTAAATATTTACGGTATGAGAGCTTAAAAAGATAGAATAAAATTAAGAATAACTTTAACGGTCACCATTCCAACTGGTCATATAAAACCGATCAGCGTGGATCTCAGATATTCGATTCTATGAAAGATCGTGACTACATAACAGCTAATGATGGTAGTCCGACTCGTATTAAAGTAGTCAATAATGCTGTGCAACAATCCTCTCCCGACATTTATTTTATTTCTGTGGATTTGGCTTTAATTTTTATTTGGAAAGTTACAAATGAGTCGTTAGGGAGTGATCACCTAATTATTAAATTATCCACCAATTTTACTGTTACTAAACAAAACACACGTAAAAGAAATTTAAAAAAATCTAACTGGGAGAAGTATGCTTCGTCCGTAGAAAGCATTCTCCGTGACTCAAGCGCCCCGACAGATCCACAGTTGTGTTATGACTTCTTTGAAAGCACTTTACAGAAAGCAGCAGATTCCCACATCCCTCAACTTGTTATTCCTCAACATATCAGCTCTAAATTTAAACCAAAACCCTGTTGGAGCCCTGACCTATCTAGATCGGTGGCGTCACGACGTTTAGCGTTAGCAAAGTTTAGGCGTAACCCTACGCCTCAAAATTATGCATCATTGCAGGAAAACATCCAGGAATCGCAGAGGCAGACGCGTAAGGCAATAGGTGCTTCCTTTAGAAGTTTTTGTTCAAGTATCGATGCAACAACTTCTGCTAGTGATATGTGGCGCAAAATGAGATGGGTCAAAGGCCATAAATCGAAATATCAAAACGTTGACTCAAATTTAGCAGCAAGACTTCTTTATGACCTAACGCCTGATTACGTTTCTCCCCCCGAACCCTGCTTTCAGTCCTGCAATAATAAATTAGAAGCTGCTATCTCTATTCATTATAGTATATGCTACTTATACTTACAACATTGTTCATCATTCATTCATTCATGTCCCGTATCATATCCTTTTATTTGCTAGCATTTTACGAATCGTACTAAAACGATTTCTTTTATAATATCTTTATAAAATCGTTCATTGTTTACATTTTCCATTGTTGTGACACAAGTCAATTGTCAAACTGTCATTAAATTTTCTCTTTTAGTCTATGAAGATTACTTTTTGGTTTATATAACTTGAATTATTTTTATCAATAGGTTTAGCTGAAATATTGTATTTTCTATATAATTACCGATTACTAACTGAATTTCGACATCTACAATAATTAATAAGGACACGCTCATACTCGATCGTGGAGGTTTTAATACGTCTTGGCTGAACACACAGGCTGGTTTTATGACTGGCAGATGAGATGTCAGAATGAATAAAAACAATTTTGAAACTTCAAAAATCATCTAAAATTAATTATGGAAAAGGAATATTTTCCTATAAAAGAAAAGTCTGAAGCACCTGATGGGGATTCCGCGTCTGGACCTATTTCACTAACCATCTGCCTCAGATTCTGCGTCTGGACCCGTTTCACTAACCATCTGCCTGAGGATACGGCGTCCGGGTTTTATCAACAAACACCTATCAATTCTACGTCTGCACTCTGCTGAGTAACGATCCGCCTGGAGATTTTACGTCGAGCTTTGTCGAAGGAGACTGGCACTCTAAAGTGTCCCTTCGACGCCTGAAGACCTTTTTTCTCCACCTCCTCCTCCGGACTTCAATTCAAGCCTATTAACTTCAGTGTCGCGTGAACCGTATTGTGTTATTTTTATATTCCGACCTGTATTTTATATTCCATTTATTAAAGTATATGTAACAAGTATAACTTGCATCCTTTCATGTAGTTAGGATCCACCATTACGTTACATTTGGCGCCCAATTTATAAAATCGTTCATTGTTTACATTTTCCATTGTTGTGACACAAGTCAATTATCAAACTGTCATTAAATTTTCTCTTTTAGTCTATGAAGATTACTTTTTGGTTTATATAACTTGAATTATTTTTATCAATAGGTTTAGCTGAAATATTGTATTTTCTATATAATTACCGATTACTAACTGAATTTCGACATCTACAATAATTAATAAGGACACGCTCATACTCGATCGTGGAGGTTTTAATACGTCTTGGCTGAACACACAGGCTGGTTTTATGACTGGCAGATGAGATGTCAGAATGAATAAAAACAATTTTGAAACTTCAAAAATCATCTGAAATTAATTATGGAAAAGGAATATTTTCCTATAAAAGAAAAGTCTGAAGCACCTGATGGGGATTCCGCGTCTGGACCTATTTCACTAACCATCTGCCTCAGATTCTGCGTCTGGACCCGTTTCACTAACCATCTGCCTGAGGATACGGCGTCCGGGTTTTATCAACAAACACCTATCAATTCTACGTCTGCACTCTGCTGAGTAACCATCCGCCTGGAGATTTTACGTCGAGCTTTGTCGAAGGAGACTGGCACTCTAAAGTGTCCCTTCGACGCCTGAAGAACTTTTTTCTCCACCTCCTCCTCCGGACTTCAATTCAAGCCTATTAACTTCAGTGTCGCGTGAACCGTATTGTGTTATTTTTATATTCCGACCTGTATTTTATATTCCATTTATTAAAGTATATGTAACAAGTATAACTTGCATCCTTTCATGTAGTTAGGATCCACCATTACGTTACATCATGAATTAGAAAATTCCATAAAATCCAAAGATACGGCACCTGGCGGTGACGAAATTTCCTTTTCTATGGTCAAGAATCTCCCAGCCATCGGTAAGTTGTTATTACTTTCTCTGTACAATAAATTTTATGATTCTGGTTGCGTTCCAATACAGTGGCGTAATATTAAAATAATCCCTATTCCTAAACCAGGACGAGTTTCGGGACTGTCATCTTCTCTTCGACCTATATTTCTGATGTCATGCCTTTGCAAAATATTGCACTCAATTTTGAACAAACGGTTAGAATGGTATCTCGAAAATAAATGCATATTCTCTGATAATACTGTTGGCTTTCGTAAGTCTAAGTCATGTTTAGATAGCCTTTTTACTTTGACGACAAATATTCAACTTGGTTTTACTTCAAATCTAGCCACAGTTGGTTGTTTTATAGACATTAATAACGCCTACAATAATGTCGATATCGCTAGTTTATTAAACATTCTCGATAAACTTTCAGTAGGTCGTAAGTTGTGTTTATATTTATGGAGATTCTTGAATGAGAGAATACATACAGTTTTAATTAATGATAAAGAATATTTGCGGTCTACGGGTCGAGGGTTGGCCCAAGGCGACCCACTTTCCCCGCTTTTGTTTAACATTGCGACTCACAATATTTGTAAAGTTATTACGAACGTTCATATAGCTCAGTATGCTGACGATTTTGTTATTTTTAAGTCAGGTCCTAATATCAATGCAATTGTCTCAGAGCTGCAGTCTGCTTTAAATTCATTTAACTCCATAGTTATTAATCTAGGCTTAGAAATATCTCCTGCTAAGACTAAGGTCTGTATTTTTAAGAGAGGTATGTGCAAACAACCTGTTGAGCTAAAAGTTAATAATAGTAATCTGTCTGTAGTGAATAACATTAAGTACCTGGGAATGTGGTTGGATCAGTCGCTCAGATGGGGGAAACATATTAATGAGTCGGTTCAAAAGGTGTTAAAATTTATAAATATATTCAAAGTGTTAGCAGGTCCTGGTTGGGGTGTTCACCCTAAACATTTACGTCGTCTATATATATCCATAATTCGCAGTAGGTTGGACTATGGAAGCTTCTTGTATGATTGTAGTTACAAGTGCCATTTATCTAAATTAGACAAAGCGCAAAACAAAGCTCTGCGTGTTATTGGTGGCTTTATTAGAAGCACTCGCATTCATGTGATGGAGAGTGAATTAAACCTATCCCCATTACATATTCGTAGGAAATTTGTGGGCGGCAAATACTGTTTAAAATCTATGTCCTTTCGGGAGAGCATTGCGATTAATTTGATTAAGTTGTTAACTTTAAACATCAATAATTCACAATATTGGAGAGGTAGAAAGCAACCTCTATTGGTCTCAATTTATAATGAGCTCAAATCTTTTGTTGTCCACTCGGTTGGGTTGATTGAGATGTTTTCTTTGGGGACATGGATCAGTAATATCAATGTTCATAAGACTATTAAACATAATATTCCATCTATAACTAAACCTAAACGACAATATGACTGTAACCATCTGAGACAAATATGCACAAAGTTTATAGAAGAGGAATATATTGATTTCCATAAGATTTACACAGATGGTTCTAAGGGTAGTGCTGGTAGTGGCGCTGCGGTTTGGGATCCACAATTAAATACAAATGTCAAACTTGCTATAGACTCTGATATTTCCATTATGCATGTCGAGTTAATTGCAGTAGCAGAGGCTCTTTCTTATATTAACTGAATCAGTCACGATAACTTTGTCATTCTAACAGACTCGAAGAGTTCGCTGCAACACTTGGCTCGGTGCACCTCGCTTGTGCGAGGAGTACCGATAGCCTACAAGATTTTGGAGTCTATATTAAAATTAAGTCAAAAGTCAATTTCGGTAGTTCTACAGTGGATCCCGTCTCACGTACAAATTCAGGATAACGAAAGAGCAGATCTTTTGGCCAACCAAACCGTGTCAGATTGAGTTTCTGTAAATGTTCCTCCTTTGTATACAGATTATTTAAGACTAGTAAAGCAACAGTGTATAGATATGTGGAGTGAATATTTTAACCAGAGGTCAACAGAAAAGGGAATTTGGTACAAGACCATCCAACCACAGCTTCCAGTGTATAGTTGGACTGATCAAAATCTGCTGAGCAGAAGTGATTTAGTTATGGCACTAAGACTTCGTTCCGGTCACATTCCATCAAATAAGTTTGGTTTTCTGATGAAAAAGGTTACGTCACCCAACTGTGAAGAATGTGGAGTCGTCGAGGATGTACAACATGTTTTGATGGAGTGTGTGCGGAATGAGGCTTTACGATTTAATTTACTCGGTCCTACAAATAAGTATGATATTGGAGAATGTAATGCTATCCTGGCTTGTCCTTTATTGGAACAAGCTAGGATACTTTTTTTTTTTTTTTTTATAAATGGCATCTCGCAGGTCAACCTATGAGGTTGTCGTCTGCTTAGACGGACTTGCCTGTGGATTCCCTAATAAATTAAGGCCTCCAGCCAGGACTTAAACTTAAATACTAACTAAAAACTAAGCGACTACACGCTAAGGGCACCCCCTGTGGGGTACGAACCTCGGCTTAGGGCGTCGCTGGAAGAGGGCAGCAAATGACTAGCTGGATCAGGAATGATATTATTTAGGGACGAATTTAAAGCTACAGGCTCAGCGGCGCGGGCTGGCTCGAGCAAGGGTCGGGAGGGGCGTAGATTTGGGCGTCGCGGCGGGCCTCGGCGGCGAGGACGGTAGGACGGCGATCGGGTTTTGGGCTTATGAAGCGTGCTGGTTGCCTTACTACTCTCCTGGAGGAGGGTAGTGGCGTCGTCGGGGGCGATTAAGGTATGCCTTGGTCGGCGAATACTACTAATACGGGAAGGAGTGTAGCGGGCGGCCGCTGAGATCAAGGGGTTGGGGTGTTTTATGCCACAGTCAAAGAAACGCTTCGATAAGCGTTTCATGAACTGGTTTATGGTAGGCATTTTAAGATCGATGTGGAGATTTATATTACGGACATAGAAGGGGGCACCCGTGACCTTTCTGAGGAAACGGTTCTGGAGGGTCTGCATCTTATGGAGATGACGTGGGTGAGCGTGCGCGAATACAACGCAGGCATAGGTCATGATGGGACGGATGACTGCGGTGTAGATGCGCAGCTTGCATTTAAGTGACAGTTTGCAACGGGCTGTCAGAATAAAGTGGAGTCTACCAAGAGCGAAAGCGGCGCGCGCGCGAACAGCCTTAATGTGCTCTTTGAACGTTAAGTTTTTATCAAGGATCACGCCTAGGTATTTGGCTTGCTTCTCCCAAGGGATTGGCTTGCCGTACATAGTGATCGGGCTGGGAAGGGGGGGTGGGACTCGACGACGTCTCGAGAAGAGAACCGCCTGACTCTTATCGGGGTTGACCTCGATTCTCCATTTCCGGAACCAAGCGCCTAAGACGTTTGCGGAGGTTTGGAGAGTACGAGCTATAGCATTTGGACAATGACCGGTATAGTAAACGGCAGTGTCGTCGGCGAAGAGAGCCAACTGAGCCTTTTTACTCTGTGGGATATCGCTGGTGAACAGCGTGAAAACTAGAGGAGATATGACGGAACCCTGAGGGACACCGGCGCGAATAGGGTGAGGAGACGAGAGTGCACCCTCGATGCGATAGCGGAAGGTGCGATTCGACAAAAAGTCTCGTAAGATGAGTACGAGACGATCTGGCACTCCTAGTTGGTAAAGCTTGTATAACAAGCCGTTGTGCCAGACTTTGTCGAAGGCTTTCGCTATGTCGAAGAATAGCACACCCGTCGTCGCGTTACGCTGCATACCGGCGCACAAGTGCTCTACGATACGGTGGACCTGGTGGATACTCGAGTGTTGTGGGCGGAAACCAAACTGCTCGTTGGGAATGAGGCTCTTTGCTTCGGCGTAGTCTTTGAGACGCTTATAAATAAGCCTCTCGTAGATTTTACCGAGGACATTGAGTAAGCTAATAGGGCGGTAGCTGGAGGGCTCAGACTTTGGCTTGCCTGGCTTTGGGATACCGATGACGGTGGCTTCTTTCCATGCTTGTGGGAAGATGTTGTTGCTCAAGGCGCCATTGAAGATGGCGGTCATAAGCATTATTAGCGGGGCAGGAAGGAGTTTGTATACCTTATTGGTAATACCATCCGAACCGGGGGCCTTACGAGCGTGGAGCCCTTTAATGATGTCGTGCACTTCGTCTGGAGTGACGGGAGGCAGAGGATCATCAGGGTCTTCGACGGGAGGGAGGGAGGCTCTTCGTTCGACTTCAGCGTCGACCTTGTTCAGGTGAGCTTGGTCTACTGGTTGGGAGCTGGGAGAACATTGGGACTCTAGGCTGTCGGCAAGACATTCAGCCTTATCGGGACTGTCGAAAGCGACACTATTGTCGGGGCGGATGAGAGGAGGCATAGAGACCTCTTCTGAGGAACGCAATTTCCTCTGTAATTGCCAGAAGGCTTGATGAGTGGGCTCGAGTTCGCTGAGCATCTTGTTCCAGCCCTCAGAGCGAACCTCCCCTATGCGTTTCTTTACAGCACGCTGTAAATGGCGCATGTGGGCTTTGTTCGCGTCACAAGGGAAGGAGTCGTAGGCACGGATGGCCGCGTTCTTCTCGGTTATCAGGTCACGTACGTCAGCAGGTAGTTTCCAGCGATGGTCTTCCATCACCGGAACTTCCCGTGAACAATCCGTCAATACGGATTGTACGTGCTCTGTAAACGAGTCGATTGCGGCCGTCGTGTCAGCGACTGACACTAAGTGATCGGGGATGGTGTCTAAGTGAGGCGACGTGGTGGATTTCAGTCTTTCGCTTACTTTCCTCCAGTCGGTTATCGTCTGGGTCTGAGGGGGGCGGTTGGGGTCGATCGGGCCCGAGTAGGGTGCAAGATGCATGACTACAGGGCGGTGGTCAGAATTTAGCTCGTGGAACGTCTCAATCGATTGCAAACGGAGGTTCACATTCTTGAGCAGCGCTACATCGAGAACATCGGGAAGGTGATTAGGATTACCTGGGAAGTGAGTCGGGCTCATTGGAGCGATGACGTCAAAGTTAAGGGATTCGCCTAACTTGAAAACTAACCTACCTCTGGTTGAGGTTGTGCTACTATTCCACGCCGGGTGCTTGGCATTAAGATCCCCCGCCAAGATGACGGAGTCACTCATACCGAAGAGGGCAGTGAAGTCCTTTTGGAGCGAGATGGGATCCTCCGGACCATTGTCGGGTGGGATATAAGCGGAGATGATGGTGATCGGTTGGTGGCCGGTCATGCCGAGCCGACAGATAGAGGTCTCCAGATGGGAGAAGAGAGGAGGTGGGTCTATAGGGATACAATACAAAGATTTCCTAAAGTATATGAGTGTGCCCACCCTTGTGACATCGAGACCTGTCATTGCGAACTAGTTTAAAGTTGGCAATATTCGGGTTTCGGTGATGTGGTTTTAAAAAGGTTTCCTGTATGAGGAGGATGTCAAGCTGATGGTCGCGGAGGAAAGTGGCGATCTCATCGCGTTGACCTGAAACGCCATTTGCGTTGAAAAAGCCTAATTTAAGGGATCGGGGTTTGTTACTATTTACTCTCGTATTATCCATTGAGAATTAATATTTGAGTGAGTGTAGAACTTGCGCGATCTCGGGATACGCGCTGAGAATTTCCATAAGGCGGATTGCGTTGCCGTTTGCAGCAACGATTTCTTCCGCCATTTTATCCGCGGCAGTGGTGAAGAGAGCCGCGTATGTACTTAATATGATTTGGGCGCTGTTTCGGCCCTGGGTTCCCTGAGGTGCCGCTGGAGCGGCCGTAGGGGCCGCGGGGGCTACCAAAGGCGCTGGGATGGCGGTAGCCATCAGCGCTGGAAGTTGCGCGGATTGCGCTGGTTGCGCGGGTTTTGATGTCACCGAAGCTGCGGGAGCCTTCAGGTGGTTAAGGTTAGCCCAGGGAGACGGCCTCTGCGGGCTAAGCCGTTCCGGCATCAGCGCGGAAGGAGGCTTACCCCAGGGGCTTTCCCTGTGCTGGCGGTCGCTCGCGCGTTTCGCGAGTTTCGGAGATGAGGACTTCGGGGCCTTAGGACAGCCCCGGTAATTTGCCGGGTGTCCCGATTGGCCGCAGAGTACACAGCTGGGAGGCTCTAAACATAGTTCCCTATCTTTAGGGCGGGTACAGTCGGCGGTGCCATGCTCTCCTAGACACTTGACGCATCTAGGGGTGGCATAGCAGTTGGACTGCGAGTGACCATATAATTGGCAGCGATGACACTGTCCAATTAGTTGAGCTCTGTAAGGCTTCTCTATTGAGATGCCTGAGAGCGAACACACCGACTTAACTTTAAAAATCGGGTGGTGACCGTCTGTGGGGTCACAGATGACCAGGACCATGTCGTAGACTAGGCCCTGTCTCGCTTTATGTAAGCGATGGACGGCGGAAACTGGGATACCTTGAGCGATGAGGTCGCTCTTAATCTCCTCGGTGGAGATTTCTTGAGGGACGCGCCTTATTACGACGCGAGTAGGGGTTTCCTCCGGAAGGGAGTAAGTGTGAAAGGAGTAGTTCCTTTCACGTAGGGCGCGGGAGAGATCCCTAAAGTCCGTAGACGTGGGGACGGTAACTTTGATCCCCTGGAGGGTGGATCGGGCGTTGGTGTAGTTGATCTTGCGATCAACACACATCTTGGAAATTTCAGTCCATTTGGACTTTTCCTGGACATATATCGGGGGAGGGGGCTTCTGCTTCCTCGCGGTAGGAGCGGGTGGGCAAGCCATAGGGCTGGCGGGGCGACTGGCCCGCGGACTAGGGGCGGTTGTGGAGCTGGACGATAAGTCGTCCTGTTTTTTCTGGGCCTTGGTGACCGGGCCAGCGGGGGCGGAGGATTTAGCCGCCTTCCTCTTGCCTCCTTTGACCACGACTTGGAAGTCGTCATCGCTGGAGGAGGAGGTGCGGGCTTCTTCCTCGGAGAGTGGGACTGACGTGTCCATGCTCTCCGTCGTATTTGTTACAGCGGCGCGCAGCTGCGTTGTCTCTGAGACAATGACGGCCGGAACAATGGAGGCCGTGACAATGGCGGCAGGGACAAAGGCGGGCGAGACAATAGGGGCCGGATTAGCGGCCGGGGTATTATCTACCGGAACAAAGGCGGGTGACACAATGGGGGCCGAGATAGTTGCCGGAACATTGTGGTGCGGAACAAAGGGTGGAATGCCTTGTTCACTTGCAGGTGGCGATAGCGGGCTCTCAAGCGCGTCGCTGAAGTTAGCGAGTGCGCCTTGAGACGGAGTGGGACTGGAAACTTGGCTTATTTTGGCGCCATATTTCGCCAAAAACTCAGGGTCCTTTAATAGGACCTCTTTGAGGAACGCCAAGAGGACGGCGTCCTCCATGATCGGAGCGGGAACTATATTAGGGAAGGAATGGTGGAAAGAGAAAATTCCCTACGTAGCCTAAACCCTATACCTAACTCCCCGGGTGGATTGGCCCGGGGATGAGTTCCCTCCCTGTCGGGTGTAGACAGGGAGGTGTGTACCTATTGGTGAGCCCTAAGCTTGTAACCCGTCGCCAGTCTTATTGTGCGAACGGGGCCCTGACCAGTCTAGCGCGAAGGGTGTAGACACACCCTAAAGACACTAGGTGAGCTAGGATACTTTACAAACTGGCATTATTTGTATTAAAGTAAGAGTTAAATGTTTTTAGGTTTATTGATTGTGTACAACTGTTACAGGGCGACGTTATCGCTCAGCGATAAAGTCCTTTAAATAAAGAGAGAAAAAAAAAACTTACGATTACCAAAGCTTCTTTGCGTGGCGGTCATGAAGCGTGTGCCGACGTTCGCGTGGTGAATAAGACTCAGTTGCGGATACCACCAGCGCTCCGGCAGTGTTAATGTGTTAGTAGGTATAAGGCAGTGACAAAGTTTGGACACACGTCTTCGATTATTTAACAAAGAACATAAAATTACAAAACAATTGTGACTAATTCCGGTTTCTTTATGTCGAAATAACTTTTTTCGGATGGACATTTCAGTTTTGCTACTATACAATAAAATGAGACGGCTATGGCCCTTCGATTAACATTGGTTTTAAAGTGCTACAAGGGTGGGGACAGTGTCCATACATTTTTTAGCACTGTTCTTTGGCTTTCAAGAATATTAGATGGCTTATCCCATAACAATTAGGTAATTAATAATACTTAGGCTTGAAGAATGTCGGACGACGTATCCTATGCACGATAGTCACAAATTCTTTCATAATTATAAAAGCAGACATTTGCTGTGATAAATGAACGTTTTTTGAGAAAACATCGATGAACATTGAACTACAAACCTATTGTTATTTGAGTATTATTTATTGATCATTACCAAAGTTTGTAATAGACTTAACTTAAGAACAATGCCCCGCAAAACCGTTTTCACGGTTTGTCTGCGGGAACGGAACAAAAGGTTTATTAGTGCGGACACTTAATTCCTACTTATTACACTTAAAAAATTAAAAACAATAATATGTTAACTTATAAGAATGTTTTTTTTTTTTTTTACTCATATCAAATGACTTATTATCTAACAAAACTACTTAATAACTTGTTATCTCTCAACAATATACCACTTTCCCAAGATCATCGCTTACAGACTCCTGTAAAAGATGTGCACTCACCGTAATGAGCTGAAAGCCGACGAAACAAATGAGTGTGCCGCTGGCCACCAGCTGGCCTAACATGGGCCCGGGCGTCATGTCGCGCATGTTCATCGTGTGGCTGCACAGTGATTAAACAAGTAAGTACAGTTAATAATGTTCCTTTGTTAATCTAATGGGTAAATGACCGTTGTCAAGATTTCGATGCGGGAAAGCCGATCTTAGCAAGGTCGAAATCTATAGCTGTCAGGTGTTTAGTTACCTACGTCATCATCATCACACTCCTGGTATTGCCGGCGCAGTAGCCTAAAGCCTACGCCACACTTGACGGAAATTCCGACGCCGAACTTCAACTTTTGAACTTCCGTTGCAGTAAACCCATTATTAAACATTGCAGCCACATTGAATATTCCGTGGCAGATTATCAGTCTACTTTCAAGTCTTATACGGTGTGGTCGTAATCGATCCGATAGAAGTGATAGCTATTTGTGAAGCTTTAAAACAAGAAAGAAAAAGAAAGAGTAAAGATTGGATTGCTTGCCTTTCTAATATGAATCTTTCAGTGTCAAACATCCGTTGCGTGCGCCGTCGCCGCGGGAATACCTGGATTGCGACGTTGCCGATCTTACGACGACGGAGCGCGGAGGACGGAACTTCGCAGAGAGCGAGCGGTCCGCGACGGATCGTCCGCGTAGTGTGTCCGTTATAAGTCATTTATATGCAACAACATGTATTGGTGTTCCGACACGGAAGTTCTGCGACGGAATTTAGGTCAAGTGTGGCGGAGGCCTTAGTCTTCTTTTTCCATTCATCTTATCGGCATTTCCAACGCATGACCCCCTTTCCACTTACTTATTCGTACGCCTCTCGGTAGAGAGTAGTTATATGCTAGGTTCGTACGTAACATCTTTTAAATAAAATAAGTGATTGACATAATTTTTGATAGAAATAAAGATAAAATAGATAAACTATTTTTCAGATTAGCTAAAGTACAACACATCTCTTCTCTGATGGGGTACTGTGTTAAAATGTTACAACAAAATACCTTGTGATATATTGCAACTTATAAAAAAAATATTATAACTTATTTATAAAGTACACTTTGTAAACAAGCAAATTACAGGATATATCCAAGATAATAATGCTTGCAAACATGCTGGTCCAGCTACCTCAACTGGTGGCTAATATAGTTGTATGATGACATTGATTAACATTCTGTGATTACTTTATCTCATACACTGACTTATTAGTATTCAAAATTTTATGTACTTTGTTAGATATGTATCTATCACATAATAAATGTATGTCTTTGCTTCATTTTTAATTATTTTTACCTATTGTGGTATGGTAATTTTATTCTAGGTGTATCGTCTTCACATATAACTAATGCAAGTGTACAAAATAAGGTAATCAATTTTAAATGAGTAACTGTAGAGTTTCTTTCCCATTCTTCTCCATACGAAACTAGCTTTTGGAAGGAGCGACTAGAATCAAATGTTGACGTTCAAAAGTGCCTCTAATGCGCCCATTTCAAATAAATACATTTACTTTGTCTTTGAATTCAAAAACCAGAATTTGTTGATAATATGTAACTATTTTGTTATTATTTTATCATTGAAGTCCTTACTTAGAGGTTTATTTCTATACCGTTGACCGTTCCAGTTTATGAAAAAAAAAAGAACTGAACCTCGATTAATGCCCTACGGCCATATTCTACGGCCTACTGCCTACTACGGCTGTTGGTGTGTAATGCCCAACAGTGAAAATGTTATGTACTTGTTAGGTATGATATGTTATGTTATGTAAATGAGTAGACTAACGATTCCCTTGATGGATTTATTGCTACTGAATATAATAACAATTGTTTCACTTGCATGCTATGTTAGAGAAATGCACATCTAAACAATATCGATGTGCATTATTGAGTGTGACGTACGAACTCCCACAAAGTTCAATGTACAGCGTAGCTCGTACATATTGCCCACTCACAAAAGGTAACTAAAAGCAATAAAAAATCAACGTGTTATGTTAAATATTAAAATGTAAATGAATTGTAAACCAGAATAATCTAATCCGAGCTATACAATTAAATCACAACGCGCAATAGGCGACATTGCTTTGTTGAGTGTACGTGCACTCGATAAGTGCACTACGCTGCTGTCGTCTGTGACGTCAAGTACAGCTGCGGTGTCCATGATGCTTGCAACCGACCTCCTTCTGGGCGCTGGATGGGGAACAGGTGGTGCCTCAGTTTTCTCTTGACTCGTGCAATGTTTGCGAAGTCGGTGGTAAGCATATATTGCGCCTGCCGTCGCTGCTACTGTTGCCAATACGTATATGACAACATATTTGTGGATATCGTGGTATGTTGCCCGATCAGATATGATGTCTTCTGCGGTCGCGGTTTTCATCTGTTCTATTTGTTTTGAGATCACCAGATTTTGCAGTAATGAGCTTTGATCCATTACCGTCTCATTCTCGGGTTCATGTTTCAGACCGGTACCGTTAGGTTGATGGTCCGATTAATTGGAGGGATTTCCAGCATAAGTTCTTCAACCTGGGCATGCATTATGTCCATCAGTTACCTTTGGGAATGTACCGTGAACGTGTCACTATTGATAGTGCAGTCGCTACCAAGTGTCATTACCCCTGCGTTGTTAAGTAGTGCAGTTGAAACTTGATTCCCGCATATGACGCGTATTTTGCAAGCGTCACAGCAAAAGTGTAGATAGCTGTTTATGTTGCCAAGTTCCAACCACTTGTTTTGACAACTCTCATGTTTTGTTTTGCATTCAGACGAGTCTTGTCTCTTCTTGTAAAGGCTCTCGTCAGACTGCATGTGGTAAATTGGTGACCTCATGGGGCACAACATGGTCGTGCTATCGTAATGCATGCATTGATGTAGGTCGGTTCCTTTCATCGGAAGGTATGAGTTCTTCTGTATATTAATGGCTAATAGTTTCGCTATCGGCAGTAGAGTGACCATGTCGAAGCCATTCTTTCTTGGGACAGGAATGATGACGAATAAACTTCGTAGTTTTCTCTACTGATTAACGGCACCCGTATCTCCATGATTAGATAGCTCTCTGTGATTTTTGCCTTCACTTGTAGAAGGTGATATAGGCGGAGGAAATCCTTTTAAATACTGGTGATGGGAAGTGCCACATCCTTTGAGAGCTGACCGGATATAACATTCAATTCGGTCCGGAGTTGTTCTGGCGCAATGAGGTGAAAGTTCATCTTGCCGTTGTAAATGTTGGTTACGGTATCCAACAGAATTTCTTGAACGTTTCTTAGATGCTCTATAAAGCTGTTTGCAGAGATAGCAGACATCAGAAACTCGATTGATAGTTCTTGAGATTCAATTCTTGATGAATTTTGTACGTTAGCTTGTCTAAAATTTGTATTTTTTTGCAATTGTTTCTTCCGATCTTCTTAGTATGTTGTATTCGGCTTCTATTATAGTTGTCTGATTTTTAGACAAGAGGGCCAGATGTTTCTCATTCTGTTTAATGAGTTCTATATCCCGTTGATATTGTTCGGCGAATTGGTCATCCAATACTCCGAACAGGCAACGTGCAATTGACCCGACACCGTTGATAAGGCCGCGTTTGCTTCTCATATTCACCCGACCTTGGGAATTCAGCAACATACGGTTTTAGTGTTCGAGTTCTGCGAACGCATGATGTAATTGTAATGAGATGACGTCACATTGAGTTTTCTGTTTTAGTTTTGAGCATATGGTTTCGAGCTGATCGCTGAAGTTGGTGAAAACTGCTGTTACATGCCAGTAGGGTGTGACGTCGTAGTAAACCACTATCTTCCACTGTTACTCGGTGTTTGCCGAGGTGGGTATTTCTTCACTTCACATCTCGTTAATCTTCCCCATTTCGAGGATACAGTGCGGCTGTCAGCGGCAAAGCGTCCAAATTGTCGTGTTTCGATAAATAGTGTCGATTTAGAAATTGGCGTACCATATGTCGGGTGAAGTTTTTATCGAGACACGGTCCGTAGCGTTCTTAGAACGACTACCAATCCAGTTTGGGGAGCTTTGTGAAGGCTACCCCCTCTCCCGGAGATGTGCCTACGACGAGCCTTTCATAAAGAGTTGTGTGGCGAAACCTTTTTAGAAGCAGTAATTATCAACGTTTGATTGTTTTATAATGCCGATTTCTTTCTTTCTTCTTTTTTTTTTAAAACGTTGCTCCACACTAGGAATTACTCCTGTATCGTGGGTGCGTTCACAAACATGAAAACTCACATATACAAGACACGAGAGATTTAGATCGACTTTATTGCATATTTTGATTTAAATGAACTGAGAGTATGTCAGTTCATTCTCGTTATTTTCGTTCTGCCATCTTAATGTGTTTGCGCAAGTTACGGGTCAAAGTCGTCAAAAGTCGAGCGTCAGTGGTCAGTGGCAAATAAAGTGGAAGCCCTGCTCCGTTTCCCTATAATCAAACGCAAATAACAAATATCTGCCAGCGTACGGATTAGGAGATGGACACGTAATACAAGAGAAAATAGCTTTAATTAATAGCGCTATTTTCTCATTTCATCATCATTTATTCATGATCATAGCATAGCGATATAGCATAGCGTGCTGGAATAAATGATCATTAATAGCTCTGCAGCGATATTATCTAAATGTTACTTATAAATCATAAAACAAATCAGCCTACAAAATAATACAATGGAAAAGTCACATTATTAGTAAAGAGTTTAACACTTACCAATGATCTCTTTGTAGGGAATTAGATTACTACTCACGAAATCCAGCACGTACGGTAGTACTAATTTCACCTCGAACACAGCTCCTCACAGCTCACAACACTCACTAACCTCCTTTTTGTTTTTTTTTTGTTCCTGGGGTGGAAAATCCTCATGGATGTCCTCCGCCCTGGGGCGGGCGGAGGGGTCTGTCAGACTCTTACTGACTAAAAACCACCCCGGTGTTCCATCTCACACCTACGCCGGGGTCGTGGGAACACAAAATTCTTCCGCAACCCCGGCTGGTGCCGGCCCGCTTGCGCGGGCCACGTCTCGGGCGGGGGGAGTGAGGTGTACTCCCCCCGCAACTTCTGTGAGCGGCGCACGCGGAACACTACGCGCGCCGCCTTCTCGGGTCCTGATGTTGGGGGGCGACGGATGTCCCCGAATCCATCGTCCCTGGACCCATTTAGGGGGACCGGAAGAGGGCGTTGTCCGCCCTCCTCCGACGCCCGGTGCGTCTGCTGCGGGCCGGGTCGAGAGTCGAGATCTCTTTCTCCCTTTCCGCAGCCTCCTTCTGCGAGATGACCGTTTCGCAATAGGAGACCACTGCGTCCCAGGACTCTGCGCCGCCGACCATCGAGTTCACGACGGCCGGCAGCGACAGGTCGTTGCCTACTTCGGTGATGAGGGCATGGCGCGGCTCCTCCCAAGCGGCACACTCTGCCAGCGTGTGCCACGCCATGTCCTCCCGGCAGTCGACGCAGTGGTGACACCGGGCGTCTGGCTCCCTGTTTATGCGACACAGGTACTTCCCGAAGCAACCATGCCCCGAGAGCACCTGCGTCGCCCGAAACGTCAGGGAGCCGTGCCTTCTCTCGAGCCAGCGGTCGAGCACTGGCCGGATCGCCTCGATGGTGCTGAGGCCGGCGGTAGGGCGTGACAGCCTCACCCGCCATTCCGCCACCAGGACCTCGCGGAGCTGCAACCGACGCTGCTCAACATGTTGCTGCATCGGTCGCTCGCCCCGCTCCCGCGCTGCCTCGCGCCACCGGTACAGTGACGCGAGCACCTTCGCCTCCAGGTCCCAGGGCGGTGATCCGGCCAATGCACAACCCGCCTCGAAGGAGATCGTGCGATACCCCCGAATGACTCTGACGGCCATCGCACTCACCAATATCCTTTTTTTTTTTTTTTTGTTCCCGGGGTGGAAAATCCTCATGGATGTCCTCCGCCCTGGGGCGGGCGGAGGGGTCTGTCAGACTCTTACTGACTAAAAACCACCCCGGTGTTCCATCTCACACCTACGCCGGGGTCGCGGGAACACATTATTCTTCCACAACCCCGGCTAGTGCCGGCCCGCTTGCGCGGGCCCCGTCTCGGGCGGGGGGAGTGAGGTGTACTCCCCCCGCAACGTCTGTGAGCGGCGCACGCGGAACACTACGCGCGCCGCCTTCTCGGGTCCAGATGTTGGGGAGCGACGGATGTCCCCGAATCCGTCGCCCCTGGACCCATTTAGGGGGGCCGGAAGAGGGCGTTGTCCGCCCTCCTCCGACGCCCGGTGCGTCTGCTGCGGGCCGGGTCGAGAGTCGAGATCTCTCTCTCCCTTTCCGCAGCCTCCTTCTGCGAGATGACCGTTTCGCAAAAGGAGACCACTGCGTCCCAAGACTCTGCGCCGCCGACCATCGCGTTCACGACGGCCGGCAGCGACAGGTCATTGCCTACTTCAGTTATGAGGGCACGGCGCGGCTCCTCCCAAGCGGCACACTCTGCCAGCGTGTGCCACGCCGTGTCCCCCCGGCAGTCGACGCAGTGGTGACACCGGGCGTCCGGCTCCCTGTTTATGCGACACAGGTACTTCCCGAAGCAACCATGCCCCGAGAGCACCTGCGTCGCCCGAAACGTCAGGGAGCCGTGCCTTCTCCCGAGCCAGCGGTCGAGCACTGGCCGGATCTGACCTCCTAACTTAACTAGCCTACCCTCTTGAGTCTCAATCGACCGAACCCTATCGCGACCCTAAGATCCACTGACATTCCTCACCACCCCCGCCAGCCTCCATAATCGGGGCTTGGTACTTTCCCACGCTATTTTTTTGTAAACTTCGCCTTAAAACACATTTTTCTATTTCTATATATAAAACACAGGTTTCTCAAATGCGTCCCGGGTTTACGATTCCCAGATGTGAACTTTTTGCACACTTGGGTGCCATAAAATATAAATGGAATGGATTCCTAAGAGGCGTAAAGCCTCTTAGGAATCCATTCCATTTATATTTAAAGTGAAAAGAATTAGGATATTTAGTTATTAATAAGGGTAACGCGTCAAGCTGTCAGAACATAAAATTAAGATTTAATGTGTTTCTAAAGTTTGCCGAACCATGTGCATGGTTTTAGAATAAATATAATATTTTGTTATTAAATGGGAATAAGTGACAGACAGTCCCATTCCCCCTTCTGACAATCAGACGCGTGCCGCAGTACAGCGGATGAGCTTTCATAATATGTGAAGCAATTCCTTTCCATGAAAATGTTTGAGAGTATATACCCATAGGTATGCTAAGTTCATCTTATCAAGCATTTAAGCTCAGTCTAGTTAGACCCCGAACCCAATAAGATGCAATGTCAGGTATAATTTTGTATTGCTTCGCAGAAGCATCTTCGATCAATACATTAAAATTGTTCTTAACTTATTTGTTATTAACTTATTTGTCCTAAAAGTACTTCTGTCACCAGCTTATTTCAGGTTACACTACCGCGCTTCAAGTATATTCCGAGAACCTGTGCATGCTTATAATGTAGTTTTACATACCAGGGTCTCTTTAAAGAGTACTTGTGCTATCGAGCCACGCTACCTGCGGTGCTCCCTCGTTCTAAACTCAGCCTATCGCAGTTGCCGCTGGACATAGGCCTTTCCTTGTGCACTTCAACGCTGAGTCAGCTTAGTCAGCTGTCCGCAGTCTTATTCAAGAGCAGCTGAAATAGTCCGCACATGAACATATTATTAGAGTGTATTCCAATGAGACGCCCCCCTCTGATTCCAAGAAAGAGCAATTTTTAAAATTCAATAAGTGTTGGAAAGTTATACTTATTAGTTATACTATAAGAAAATATAGGCATCCTAGAATGTGCAAACAATTATTGGTTTAGTATAACAAAAGGTGTTTTTATTATTATTTTTATTTATCTATTATAAAATAGAGCAGCTGAAATAGTCCGCGCATGAACATATAAGAGTTTATTCCCATAAGACGCCTGCTCTGATTCTAAGAGGTTGAAACAGTTTTGTAATCCGATTAGAGTTGGAAAAGTTAAACTGATTAGTAAATGTAGATACCTATCCTAGACGACTGTGCACACAAAAAACAACCTTAGTGTGACAAAAGATTGTCAATTTCTCCCTCTGATTATATAATATAGGCAAGCCAAATTCTCTAGCATATCTAAAATGATATATACTGGTATGGTACCATAGCCCTAAAACATGATGAAATTAGGCGTGATAACAGAAATCATACCACGTATTAACGGGTAACTAAATTGTCTAACAAAAGTGTAACTTAGCTTCGTAACAGGAGCCTTGCTACAGCCACTGCTGCTGAAGTCAGCCGATGTCAGCAGATTTTGTAGAAACTTGAAACTAAGTGCGACGTACAAACCAGAGGTTTAGACATAGCCTAGTCGCAGCCAAGTGGAGACTTAAATATCCTGGAATTTGAAATAAGGCCAAACGAGTATCGATTCAATTATATGACATGCGCTGCATACTGCAAGGTTAGAAAGATTTATGGTAACTTCCTATGACGATTGTCATTTACAAAATGCTAGAAGCTTCGTAGGTCCTAGATAATAATAAAATTTGATTAAGTCATAGTTAAGAGCGAGTTCTATACCTAAACTCACTCACACACATACATAACTAACGCGTAAACATATTTCATGTTCAAATTCTGTCAGATACTAAACTCAAGTTTGTAGGGAGTCGAACCCATTCCCTTAGTAGCACAAGAGCCCAAGAAACAATCATACCATCGCCTACTTAATAAAAATACATCCGTGCATTTTTGGTTCGATTCCCAAATGCACGGATCTTACGTTGTGACTTAGCATCGGTGCTAAAGTCATACATTCTACAAATATGCTAAACTATGCATGCGGGGATTGAACCCACAAGCCGTGACTCAGGAATCCAAGTAATCATCACACAATTCATCTAGTGGGAATCGAACCCTCAAATCCATGGCAATGGAATCTAAGCACATCATCTAACAAATCGTGCGGGGTTTGAACCCACTACGAGTAGTTGAAGCATTCAACAACCAGTATCAAACCTTAACTTAATTAAACATAATTATTGTAGCCTTTGTAACTGTTGCCGTCCCTAGCATATAATAGAACCATAAAATTACGGTGTGTAATTGTTTACGTTGTGTTTTTGCTGTAGTAACTCTTAAGTAGTTCTTTCTCGTTGCACTGAATTGAATCAGTACATTTAATGACGAGAATCCTGGTCACGGCACCACATGTGACTGTACCTAAATTATCCTAGGCTGATAAAATTTTAGTTTTTCCTAATTATTTTAATATTAGCGTTAAGGTCGGCCTCCCCCTAAGGGGAAAAGGCCGCACTCCAACCCCGTGCGGCCCTGTAGAGCCCGTCATCAGACTTGGTCACTCTCCCACCGATAATAGAAATGAATTCCCAAACTTATAAAAGTCTAATGCATTGATATTATTAATATGGCAAGGAATTAATTGTAACAAATGTTGAATGTTACTTAGGAATTCAAAGTTATGAAATATATTGGATGTGATTTTAGAAAGCCAAATAATAGAGGGATGCAGAGTAAATTGTTATATAAACTTGTGAGTAACCCAAACGATAGCGCGTAACAGGTATTTGATCAGTCGTAACTCAAACGATACCTCGCATCTACACTGGGAGTACTCCGAGATACATTTCCATAAAGTGACGCAAGCGAGTTTACAGCGACATAGCGTCGACATCGTGCTCTTTTGGAGTCATGGCCCCTAGCAGTTCTCTCGAACTGATAAACGTGACGAAGCGGCTTTTCAGCGACAACCATGCGACTGTCCTTGTCTAGCAACGGAGCGGCTAGTTCTAGCGGCATTGCGTCTGCATCATGCTCTTAAGGAGACATGGTCCGTATCAGTCCTTAGACTGGATAAGAGATACATGTGGTCACCCAAACCCCTGGAAGTTCTCTCTTTGCACAACAACGTGTACTCTGTGGATATATGTCATGTTCATTTGTTCAAAGTATTGCACACACATAGCCATAAAACACAACTTCCGAACCGGGTAGAGATTAGAATCTGGGAAGGGTTGGGATACAATGAGTACGAGATTACTTCACATAATTGAGGATCGGATGTTACTAGGTCAGTTAATCCGATCTATTTAATTATGTTCGTAATCTCGACCTCATTTAGTACTATGTAGATGTTTAAAGAAGAAGTTATGTCAATATTCAACATGTTATTTAATAAACTTAATGTAGTTAAGTCCTCTCATCATTATGAAGTAACCAGTCTCATTAGTTGCTCATTAATTATTACAGCCTCAATGGTGACTAATTTTCTAGGTATTAATGTGGGCACTTAACCATAATGCTTAACTTATTTAAGTCTCATACAAATAAATATCTGTTGAACACACCGCTTGAGCAAAAGCGTTTGGATCGCTGACAATTAGAATAGGGTACCTATCGGGTATCGTTCGTGCGTTGAACATCCTGAAATCACCACACGGGCGCCAACGTGAAGCCCAAGGTGAGTGGAGGGTCTGGCTGTGCCGTTCAAACTCCTCCTTAGCAATTTTTAATTTGTCTGGCGCCAACCGGCGCGGTGTGCTCGATACGGGTGGTCCTGATGTTGTACGTATATAGTGTAAGGTGTTGTGTGTAGGTGTACGTTGTATACCCGACGGGCGGGTTATGTCTGGAAACTCCCGGAGTATGTCGTGATATGTAGTGTCACCAGTTCTTACCTTAACCGAAGAAACAACATCAGAAGGACGAGCAGGCAAAGCAGGGGTCGCAAGCGTAGTATCAGCGTCGATTCGGCGCTTTTGGTTTTGTCACGTCTGGCACTATAAATCGCCAAGCATAGTCACGGCGCAAACCTATATTTAATTTTAAGTACGCGTAACCGTAGGTGTATATCGCACTACCGTTAGCCGCACATAGTTCGTAGTTTGTTTTATTACGGCGTTCTTTCACTGATGTCCTTGGGTAAATACAGACGTCACTACCGGTGTCGACGAGGAATTGCATCTTGGTGTTATGGCCCGTAACACATAAGCGACCAGTGCTACGACAGTCGCCCCGGTCGCCATTATCGACTGCCTGTTGCTTTTCCCGACTGGTCACAGGGTTTCACGCACTTCGTTGCTTTATCGCTGAACTTATAATGGTACCAGCAGTTAGGGAATTTTCTGTAGTTTGAGTTCGACCTTCTAGAAGGTGAACGTTCCCGACTGTCACTTCTGCTGGACCTTTGCCTTGACCGAGATAACCTGTCGACCTGCGACGTGAGGGCCTGCACTTGCCGTGTGAGTTCAGCGATTTGACCACTCATGTGGTCCACGCTGCACCCCGGTGTCGCCATCTGACTGGTTGTCGCTGCTACCTGCGGGGTTGCTGGCACTACATCTTGTATGCGGTCAGCCGGGTCCGCCACTTCCTCAACGCCCGCCTTAGCTTGCGAGACGATATTTTGTTTGATTTAATTTTTTTGTTATGTCATTTTGTGGTGTACAATAAAGTATATATAAAGATTTATTTAATAAATAAATTATTAAATAAACCTTTTTTTGTTTTTTTGGTGGGAAATCATCAAATGACTTCTCCCGCTCTGGGTGGAGCGGGAGGGCGTATCAGACTTTTACTGACTAAAACCAACCCGTGTTCCTTCAGTTGCCTGTGCCAGGGCCACGATTATCTCTTTTGAATTACCCACGACCCTGAGGCGTCGGCCCTATCGGACCTCGTCATTTTGTGCTGAAATCTCTTTGAGGCGCGCGTGGAACACGACGCGCCGTCGACCCGGGCCTGGTCCTTACCGGACGACTATTGGGGGCGTGAGGGCGCAAGGCTCTCTCCCTCACGCGCTCCGCCTCCTCCTTTGCAAGCATTTCTGCTTCGCAGAAGGAGGTGACGGCTTTCCATTCTCTCTCGCTACGTACCATGGCCTGGACCAGAGCCGGACGCGAGATATCGCCGCCGGTGATCGCCTCCATGAGGACACTGCGGTGCTTCGCTCAAGCTGGGCAGACCTTCTAGGCGTTTCCTCCCGCCTTATGCGAAACAGGAACCTCGCGGAACAACCGTGTCCGGTGAGAACCTGTCTCAGGCGGAAGGTGAGGACGCCGTGGCGCCTCTTCAACAACCAGCTCCGCTCAGCAACGCTCCAGTCTGGGAGCCAAACGTCGGTAATGCTCCACGAAGTTCCACCGGCTGGCTACCCTGCTACTGTTATTAACTTAATTATGAAGCATATATATAATTAATTAAATTAAAAATAATATAGTTTATTTTCAACACTTGTAATAACTTTGGTAACGAAACGTAATCAAATGTAAGTGACATTAACGTTTGACAGTTGTCATTCATCGTATGTACTTGCAGTGGAGGGCGTCTATCGTACTCATGTACGTTCGTATCGTGTAACTACGTTTGATTGACACCATGGCGTCCCCGAAGTCCCCGTCTTCGTGTACTTCTGCGTCATCACCCGATTCCGAAGAGTTATGTGTCGTGCAAGTGCAGGATTCTAGTGAGCCGCTTGTGCGTACTTCATCGGAGCCCCTGGCTGCGTGCGTCGCTTCGTGTTCCACCGCTGCTTCATCTCCCGAAGTGTTAAGTGCCGTGCAAGTGCTAGACTCTAGTGAGCCGCTTGCGCGGGCTGCACCACGGAATGAGGCAACCTTTGATGTGCAAGTGTTGGACTCTGATGAGCCGCTTGTGCCTACACGCTCCCTGTCTCCCGTTCCCGGATGGTCCAGTGCTATGGACAATCCACTGATCGGACAAGCAATGAGATTCGTGATCTATGGAACTACAAGAGGATATATTCAAAATTAGGAACACATGAATCTTGCATTGAATTTGCCGAGCAAAGAGGCATGATACCCACAACAAGGATGTGTACGCGCCACCATCGTCCCATGACACTTAAACCCTCAGGACAAATGGGATCATTCCGCTGTCGCAAAAGCAAGTGTAGATTAAAAGAGCAAAGCCGAGCTGTGGGAACGTGGTTTGAAAATGTTCATATACCATTGCCAACTGTGTTTGAACTTATGTTTGCATTTAGTCAAAAGATGACATAAGGTCAATAGTATTGTCTCATAAAACAATTGCTGATTGGTACAATTATTTTCGGGAAACTATTGTTATAAATGAATTAGAAAACCAATCTAAAAGGCCGCTTATTGGGCCTGGAAAAATTGTTCAAATCGACGAATCCAAATTTGGAAAAAGAAAGTACAACAGAGGACGACAAGTGGAAGGCCATTGGGTGTTAGGAATGGTTGAAAACGGCTGTGATGATCTGCGTGTGGAATTTTTTTTCAGCACCTATGGTTTTGCGACATTTGGGGATTTCAAAAACATACTAGAAAGGGTATAAACTACCAAAAAAAATTGGTACTATAAAAAATCGCAGGTCCATTTTGTACAGTGCTTCCTTGACTGTAAGACAGCTTTTTGTGCTCCGCGCTGTGCTGCGAAAACACTCTACGCTACATCTGGATCTTGAAACGCTGAAAAGACGCAAAGGCACTGCGAATTAGTCCAATGCCGTTCAATGTTTGCCAGCCGACAGTATGCGGCAACTTGCTCTCGACTGTATAATAAAATAAATAAACTTCTCCCCTTATACTCCTTGTCTAAACACGCAGTTAAAATAAAAATTACAAATTGGTTGCAGAAGTTAACGTATGACGAAACCGAGAATCTAACTACAATTGTCTCCTAATTTTACTAATACTGTGTTTTAATAAGGCATTGTTTGTTTAATTTAAGTTATTGTTTCTAAAGTACTTACTAGTTCAGGAGGCAGCAGTTCGCCATTTAATGTGACTCTGATGTACAATTGCTTTTTAATCCTTGTACTTATGAATGTTCTTTAAAGTGTACAAAAATAAACAATTTATTTTTATGTTATTAAATGTTTTTTTATGAGTTTTTCATGAAGGTCATAAAGATACGAGAGCCTGTTGTGTAACAAAAGGAGGAGAGTAAAATATTGATTTGGTCAGGAATTTCATGTGGAATGGTCCGATGAGGCCGCCACGAATAAAATTAAAAGAGTCGGGTTCGCTACTGTTTGCGGCAAAACAAAGTACAGTAAGCGTTCAAAAGTGCATAGGTACATTAAGAGTCGTATTGCTGTGAACTCGCGGTACGACTGTGTGTGTTTAAACGTTCTTTCTTTGGAATGCGATCCCTCTAAACATCAGGATGGCAACCAGTCGGTTATCTTTCAAAGTGAAGGCTCGTGAACATATTCGTCAGAAGTTTGTTAATCATCTCAACGCTGATTTGCTGGATTCGTTTTCTTATCTACCTATCGTTATTTCTCCTGACAAAGTTTAATCTGTTTATATGTATGTATTTAAGTATTTATGTTTTAGTAGTGTATTCTTTTAGAGTTATCTATCCCCTTTGTTGCACCTGCCATGTTTTGCCTCTGCATCACCGTTGACTGTTAGAACGTTGACCGTTGACGGTTGACTGGTAGAAAATGCCTCAGGTATTAAGTCCGCCTTTGTTCAGTATTTTTTTTACTTGTGCATAAAGTTTTAATAAATAAGAAATAAATAAACGACACACACCACAAAGATCGCAGTTTTGCACGGCATACACTGACGTAAAGTCGCGCACTCGCATCACACTACACGTTCAGTCGATAGATTTTTTTGTAAATAGATAATTGCTTAATGTTTTGCAATACTTTACTGTTGCGTCATCGCGCTTCTTGATAAATGATAAATGATTTTATTTCTGTAAAGAGGTTTGTACAAACACTTTTACACGTCAATCATATTTTAAAAACTAGGTGAGATCGGTGAGATCGGCATTTCCTATCTGACTACTCTGAGAAGAAACGCCGAAACAAACTCAGAGGTCACAGTCTCTTTTAAAGTCCAGACATAATCTTGGTCAGGTCATGTGAAGACCATGTGGATTGATATCTGAAATGGTCTTTCGAGGAAAGAACCACACAGAATGAGTGGACCTGTCCAGTCAGTGCACGCATTTGTCAGTTGTCATGCAGCTCAACACAGAACTAAAGGAGCTAAACGATTCGACGAACATTACCAAAGAAAGGACATTTGGATAGGCCGCATAAATTACTCAAACTGCCAGACCATGATTAAAACTAATAATTAAAAAAAAATGCATTAAAAAATACAACAAATCCACAATGTCTTCACATTCACAATAATTAAAATAGTATAATCCTTTACAAAGTAAATGTCATTGCATATATAAAGTGCATCAATGTCAAAGTGTAAATAAAATATGAAAATAATCTTGGTCGTATCATATGAGGACTATGTAGACTGGTGTCTGAAATGGTCTTTTGAGGAAAGAACCACACGGATTTGAGTGGACCTGTCCAGTCAGTGCACGCATTTGTCAATCATCGTGCAGCTCAACTCAGAACTAAGGAGCTCAACGATCCGACGAACAATACAAAAGAAAGGACATTTGGGGAGGCCGCGTAAAGTACTCAAACAGCCAGACCATCATCATTAAAAGAAGAAAAAAAAAATGCAATAACCTACATAGTCCTCACATTCACAAAAATTAAAACAATATTATACTTTATACAGTAAATATATACATGTCAATGTTTAGATAATAAGGTACGTGTATAGAAGAAAAAAAAGATTAAAAGAAAAAAAAAGTAAAAATAGCAATTTACACATCAATTATGTCTGTGTAAACTTATTGGAGCAGCTCAATCCCAAGCCTTCTTGTCCTCAATATAGTCTTTGACAGTATAATAGGCTTTCTGGCATAATTTCCGCTTTATAAAAGTTTTAAATTTATTAAGGCTTAGTTCTTGAATGTGGCTAGGAAGTTTATTATAAAAACGTATACATTGACATTTAAACGAGCCACCTATTTTCTTGAGCCTGGTAGTGGGAACAACAAATTTGTGTTTATTCCTAGTATTTTTGTTATGGATATCACTGTATTTTTTAAACAGATTAATATTTTTATGTGCATATAAAAGATTTTCATAAATGTACTGAGAAGGCACAGTCATTATATTAATCTCTTTAAATTTGTCTCTGAGGGAGTGTCTGGGACTTAATTTATAAATTGAACGAATTGCCCTTTTTTGTAAAACAAAAACTGTTTGAATGTCGGCGGCATTTCCCCACATAAGAATACCGTACGACATCACACTATGAAAATAACTAAAGTAAACTAATCGCGCTGTCTCTAAATCAGTTAAATTACGAATTTGTCTAACGGCGAATGCTGCAGAGCTTAGTTTTTTTGACAATTTATCTATATGCGGGCCCCATTGAAGCTTAGCATCCAAAGTTATGCCTAAGAATACTGTGGAGTTTTCGGGTTTCAACTCTTCACCCTTTAAAAGAACACTAGTTTCTACTTGTCTAACATGAGGTATCGTAAACTTAATACATTTAGTTTTTTTCTCGTTAAGAAGTAGGTTATTAACATTAAACCAGTTAACTACCTTAGCGAGGGCGCTATTTACATTGTCAGTAACCAGCTGCTGACGTTTCAGTTTAAATAAAAGTGAAGTGTCGTCTGCAAACAACACTATATCATGATTATCCTTTATGAGGTATGGCAAGTCATTAATATAAATAAGAAACAAAAATGGGCCAAGAATTGAGCCCTGGGGGACCCCCATTCTAACTACAGATCCAGGTGATCTTTTTCCGTTAACATCTACTCTTTGAATTCTATCACTTAAGTAAGAAGTAAGAAGATCCAGAGAGGCTTTCCGTATTCCGTAGTGGTGCAGTTTCCTGATTAATGTTTCATGAAGAACACAATCAAATGCCTTGGACAGATCGCAAAAGATGCCCAAAGCATCGCACTTGTCCTCCCATGCATTATAAACATGTCCTAAAAGTTCAACTCGAATCAGTAGTCGAACGACCCTTTGTAAAACCAAACTGTTTGTTATGCAGTAATTTGTGTTTATTAAAAAATCTTTGCATTTGATTTAAAATAAGTTTTTCAAAAATTTTACTAAAGGTAGGTAGCACTGAAATAGGTCTATAATTAGTAGGGTCAGATGTACTACCCGATTTAAACAATGGTATTATTTTACTGTTTTGCTTCTCTTTCTTCATTCTATGCCGTCTGACAGTGACCGCACTTTAGGTTCTGTCTTATTAACTGTTACCACCTTCTTACATTTGCCTTTACAGGTGGGACCCGATACAACAATGCAGTCATAATTTTTACACTCAAAGAAGTCACTTAAAATCCAATTGCACACCACTGCCTACAATTTTTTTTTTTTAACTGTCATGTTTTTACTGGCAGGGTTCAAATTTATACCTGACACCAATACAGATCTCCTCTATAAAGTTTACAATAAAAATAACAGATTCTTTTAAAGTAATTTATGCCGATTCATTCCACCAGATTTATGTACAAGTCTTTTACAGTTCAAGCAGTACGGTTATGGAATTGCCCATGTCGTTAGGGTGTGCTCAATCACTGTTCAATTTTGTAATTCTGGGACACAAAAACCTCCTTGGTCTTGTTTCGTGTTTGTTACTGTACATCTATGTGTAGATAAATACATGTAATAGTTATGTATGTATTTAATGAATATGTAAATTGTACACTACTGACTACCTGCAGTATTGTCTCTCCCTTTAATCCAAAGGTTGTCTGTAAACGACCGATTTTAGCTATAAGACCGCCCATTGTGTCACCCAATGTAAAATTTATATATCTATGTCTTTAATTTACAAGGTGTATATAATAAAAAGTATTCTATCTATCTGTTATTTCAAACAACTAAATTAACTGAGATAGTTGACCCTAAAAATGTCAAATTGTTTTATGTTTTGTCATGTTTAAATATCGATACCCATTACTTATGTGGAGTTTCGCTAGCTAATTTAATTTGACGTTATAGAAACGGAGGGCTTTGAAAGCGCACAAGTGTCCGTGTCACAAGTTGTGCACTCCACGCACTTTCGGTGCCACGAATTTCGTCTTTTTTCTCGTCGTTGCTGCCGAATCGACGGCGGCGGCGCACTATGTGGAGATTGAGTCGGTTTCGGGTCATAAATCCATAACTTCCATGTTTTCATAGATTTGCTGCTGATTTTTTTTGTGTATTCTTGAATAAATGTACTTTTAAATAATATACAATTAATGGATATAATCATATGTTTATTGTCAAAAAAAATAGTAAACTTGAAATGTTGAAAAATGTTCAGAAATTTATGACTATATTTAAATAATATGACCTTAAATGCTATAATAAACACAAATTAAACTCTTAAAATGATTTCTGCTATTATTATGTACCATTACTTTTAACTAAAAAAAAAACACTGTATTATTCAACTAACTCTAAAGCTTCATCTATAAGTTCCATAGACTTTTTACTAGATGGTTTTCTTAAACTTGTTATGTAAGGGTACGAAGTATACAAAAGTATATGTAGAACATCTTCAATTGTAGCTATTCTAGAGCATTTCCTAGCATGATGAAGTCTGAATCGTTTATAGTCTTTGTTCCTTGATTCCTGCGCATCTTCGGAAAGTTGTCCTAGGGGTAACACTGAATAATGCCGAATGACGCTTTCACCGTGAATTAGGACTTTATGGACAGATGATGGCATATAATACCACATATATTTATTAACATATCTTTGTGCTGTATCCAAAGCATACTGACCGAATTTTGTAGCGTTAATAACTTTTCCACTTGACATAACTTGAAGTAAAACATAAAATCGTTTAATCAATTCCTCGTCCACACCAGTAATTTCTGCACTGCACTGATAATTTTGAAAAAATCTTCTAGCTGTATTACCGTCATTGCTGTTACCAGTACCTTGTTTAGGTTTATCTATATTTAAACCAAGTTCTTCTCTGAACCTTCTTTTTACATATGCCTTCTTTTGATTTTTCAAATCTTTGTTTTCGTTTGTTGTAGCAGACCATTTTTCGAAGCCTAGATTATAGGATACATGTGAAAATAACTCCATAAATCGAATACAGCAATGCAATGTCGATAACCCAAATTGATAAGCATTTTCATCAACGGGTTTATTTTGCACTTTTTCTAAATTATTCATCTCTGTTGGTCTTGCACCACAAATAGTGCACTATTATAGTACCACAGCACCTGATGAAGTTTCTGACAAAACTTGAGCCACTTTCCCGTCAACCATGGTTAAAAATAATGCATGTTTAATTTCGATACCTTCTCCATTTATATTGATTAAAGTTGGTGTAAGAGCGTCCTTTTGAGCTTCAATTTCATTAACTACACTTCTTGTCTTTTCAGGTGTCTCCTTTGAAAACTCTATTAAAATGGGCCTACAAAATCTTACTGATGATGGAACAGGGTTTTCCCACACAGTTTCATTTGTATTAATATTTATAAGTTTCAGAGGCACTAATGAAGATATAAATAAATTTGTGTCAGAAATTAACTCACTTTATTCAACTAAGACTTGCTTGTATTCACTTTGTCCGCTTGAACCATCACAGCCCCATTTAGAATAAAGCATTAAATGTGTTTTGCCAACTTTGTATACACCATCAATTTGTAAAATTCTTGCAATAGTGTGATCCAGCAGATCTTGAAGTTTCACCTTTGCTTAAATATTATTAATTTCTACGCTTGATCTTGGTGGGTAGCACTTTCCTTTAGCTTCCTGAATTGATTTGTATGATGGAAATAATAAGCAATTCTTCGCGATTAAGTAACTCCTTATGTTTTCATACTGTGCCATATTAAGGTCCAACTCGATGAAAATACTGAGAGCTTCGTCTTTAGAGTACGCTGTTAAATGTGCCGGTTCGTTTAGGAGATTTTGACGTATATCACTTTTTTTTTCCATGGGCAATACTCGTAAAATTTCGACTATGAATGCTTCTTCGGTTTCCCCTTGAGATCTCAATCCCTGAAGATATGAATTCAGTATAAAACCAAGGCCACATGTTTCAAGCAACTCCTTGTTTTTTCGTCTTTGTGTTCTATCGGAACCGTCTTCGTAGGTTTTCGAAGGGCGTCCTCGCTTTCCTGTCGATGTCGAAGGTTCGGATTCACAAGTAGGTTCTTCCAGATTCACAGTAAATATGACGTCCAACCAAACGCTATTCTTGTTTAAAAATATTTGCTTATTTCTGCCAGATTTTGTGTAACGTTGACGAAAGTTTGTAATAAGATTTTTTTGCACACTTGCTACAATCTTTGCGATATTTGCCTCGGAAAAGTTGGTAAAATTATTCCGTATATAACTTGTTAAAGCCACAACATAATTCCCGTCACTTTCAATTAAAACAAGACATAAGTCACGTCTGGTACAGTTGAATTCACTCATTGTTGCGAGAAGGTAGATGGTTAGGTTACTACACTTTAAGTAACGACAATGACGAACGAAAAACAGTATGTAATTATTGAGTATTCAGAATCCCTATTTTATATAAAAATATTGATTTGAAACGTGTGCAAAATTGTGGTAGAAAGAACGAATTATCATTGTGTGGTTATGCGGTTTACGATATGTATAATTGATCATTTATTATGTATGTGAACTAAAAAATGGTGGGAAACACTCGATACATTATGTTAACGTAAACCGCAATTAATAAAATGTCACAAATAAGACCTATAATAAGCAAGTAGTCAAATAGCATCACCTACGTATTTGTAGGGTTTTTTACTGTTTTATGCTATAATAGATTAACATATGTTGTGCAACGAAATTGCAACTTTTCTTTTCTTATTTTATTATAATATTATATTTCCTATCAAATAAGATAATTTCCAGACCTTCGGCAAATTTCGGCAACTGTCAAAACTCTAATTGAAAGTTTCAGGTACGCAAAAATTATATGTCACTAGATAAATATTTCTAGTAAATATATTTACACATATATAGCATTTTTATGCATATCAGTCAAAAGTACATAGTATAAGCTTTCTGTAATGGTATAATACTTGTATAGTTTTCATTGCATGGTGGCTAGAAAATAATCTTGAAAAAAATACAAATTCAGATCGTTTTGTGATAGTTTAGGAATGATCGTGTTTAGATGTTCTTTTTTATAAACCAGTACCGACCACATACATAATTTATGTATAATATAGTAGATTAACTTCTTAGCTACAGTTTGAGGTATAATACGAGTACCTGCGCCGATTTTTACAAAATGTATTTATGGCCAGGCCCTCTTAGGCACCTCCACATAGTGCGGCGTGGCGATTCCGAACTCTCTAGATAGTCGTTGTCAACAATCAATGTCGATCTACCTCCATCATGGCATCTTAAGATATTTAAAACCGTACCTTCGAATCCAACCCTACAGTCGTTCAGCAAGTTTTCAAAGCAGTCAGCCAGCACAGCGAACTGGCACTGCAGGTGTATCAGATGAGTCTGCATCTTCAAGTCGACAACCACCACGAAGCACGTAATGTAGAAGCAAGACATAAACACCATCAAGTACGCTGGCGGGTACCGGACAGGCGTCTTGTAGTAGAATGGGAATCGGATGTCCACTATGAAGTTGTAGTCTACTTCGTCTACAAGAGGGAAGATGAACCTAAAAGTGGTAGAGCATATTAGTATTATGGGGTTTAAAGGATGGAGCTGTCAAATTCGTCAGTGTAAGAACATCAGAAACTTTGTTATTGTGTAGACCGGTGATTAGCAGACTCATGGCAAGTTCAAAAGTTTTAAATTCTACAATCTGATAAACCTCTATTGAAGGGTTTCGAGAATGTGGTTTAGAAACTGATGATTCTTGTAGTAGAGAATCATTCGACGAAGACCTTTCCGTAAAATGTAAGTTTTTTTATTTTGGATTTTATTATTTACGTAACATATAAGCGAATTACTTAAAATAACAATATGTTAAGGTATGTTTATAAAAAGGGGAAAAGTATCATATGGAATCAAATAAAATTGGTACGATGAAATAATGCGGTTTAAATAATTGCGTACCAAGCTGCCAAAGTGCAGTTCCCTAAAGCTAGCAGTAGATTAAAATATCTCTCGTTCTTTTGCCAGCAGAAGTCCACCAATTTCTTCCGTTCCTTTGTTGAAATATCGAAGTACGGAGATTCCATGGAACTCGCCAGTCTTTTGTAGAAGTCTTGATGTGCGATCTAAAATATAACATTACAAAATGAGTGTTTTTTTTTTGTCATTTTCGGTTGTGAGTACCTATTTAGATCACGGGAGCGGAGCGATGGTTGAAATTAAAAACTAAAAAAAGACCCGAGCTTACTGAGCTTGATGTAGGACTGGCTATTCTAACTAACCTAATTAATACACAGAACTTACAACTAAGCTGGTGGTAACTGGCGCCTTCACATAACACCATGTCTGGCAAAAAAAGGGCAAAAACGCAGCGTCCGAGCTTATGGCTCTACCACAGCGATAAAGTGGGTTCGGAGAATGTAACTCCTCACCCTTTGGAACGAAGAAAATAAAAATAGATAATTACAAAATTTAAGTTGTTATAACGATTAGGCACTTAATTTAAGAGGGTTAATCATAAATTGAGAATCATAGAGTTAAGACACTAATAATACAGGTCTCTGAAGGACTTTATTTTCCTCCTGTTGAGTATTTTTGTATTCAACACCATTCGAACGACGATCCTGCCCTTCACACATTTTCCTTATATTATACTTGTACATAACTACAACTACTAACAATAAAAAAACGATCGCGTACAGAGAGTAAAGAGGGACACTGACACTATCAACGTTGTTTTCATTGATCTCACTAATCGCATTATTCTTCAGAAGGTAATTTAAATGGCGGGTGTCATCCAGGTTAACTCCTTCCAGGTTTACAGGTTCCACCCTCGCGGTGTTAGAGGTGAGTTCTCGTAAATCAGGTAAACTCATCACAGGAACGGGCTTATACTCCGTGTGCAGGAAGTGAGAACGCAGTCCATTTTATTATATTTATTCAGAGTTGGGCATTTTCTATATAAACGTCACAATGTGGTTCTATGGTTATAACTTAAGTTCCTTGTATGCGATCCTTGCTGTCGTCATTGCCACAAGATTGCTATATAATTTCTATCCAACTATTTGGACTAATTCTTTGTAATTTCAGGCGACAAATTGTGGTGACATTTCGTTTGTTGTTCGATACAGGTTTTTTCCACATAGTGAATGAGGTTATTTTCAGAGCAGAGGTACTCCTTGACTGTTATCTTTTGGCATGGTTGATCAATCGGACGATACTTCCACCCTTCTACCAAAAGGTAAGGAAATTCAGGAAAACGACAAAGGTTTGGTTCAAGGAATCCATAGGAAGGGAATACAATTTATAGGAATTATAAGTAACATTCGAGATTAGCGGAACTTGAAAAATAACGGATATTTCTTCATTTTTAAGGTAAGCTTTTACAGACAATGATTCTTCTATATTCATAAAGTTTCTATAATTTACAGAAACCATGAAGTTATCATGTTCCATAATACGTTTTAGTAAATTTATCAATTCATCATGCTTTTTGTAAAACAGATGCTTTACTGAATGCAACAGCAGTTTCTAATCATATAAACTTGTACGCACCGGTATTCACAGGTTAGTACGGCCATTATTCCAAATGCGGACAGTTGGCTATGTCTAATCAATTGAATCTGGTACCTATGGATTTACCTACGACCCTACTGACTACAAACCTAGTCTTCTAGCAATAAGCTAGCACCCTAATTCTCCTAATGCCTTACCTACCATACAAACCATACCAAACGCACGTTACGTTGGTTTCACGTGCGGAAAGTCAGTTACAATGAGACCTACGGTAACAGACGGAAGTTGGGTAGGAATAGGGGTTTGTGTACGTCGTGCAATGTACACAGGAAATGGTTATCTCAATGTCGATCCCACAGACTCATGGGATCGATGATGGCTAAAGGTGTTTTGGCCACAGTGAGGGGAGTTCCGGAAGGTGAATCAAACTCGACTCCAGCTTGATGACTAGTTTATTATGATAATTAACTTAATTATATACAAATTTGTTGGTTAGTACACATAGATACGTATATGCATGTGTGTTGTGTGTGTATTGAGCTGATGAAGCGAAGATCTCAGTAGGTCACTTCTTAGCGCTGACTGTGTGTCGGTGTTGTCTGCATGTGGTACGAATGTATGTCGCTCTTGATGCTGACGCTGTAATTGGCCTTGCCTGTTCACGGTTGAACATTCTGGCGCCTCTCAGGACTTGGACTCCAGTTGGTATAACTCAATAGGTTCGTGTTGATGTGGTGCTCTGTACGTAGGTTCCGTAGTGATAGTTGGTTGGCCAGTTATTCGTTGGGTAGATGTGTTGTTGGCAGCGAGCGAGGTTGGTTTTCTTGCTGGTTTGTCAGCTGTCTCGATACTTGTTCTTCTGGTCTTGAGCTGCACTGTGGCTCTCATCCATCTCTGTATTGCTGGGCCGTAGTAGACTAAAATTAAAAAGGTTATGAACATGATTTTACATAATATTGCAGTTGTTAAGTAAGTGTGTGTGCTAATTTAACTCCAAACAGTACTATCTAGTACGGTTTGTTTTTGTTCATTTTCTTGATTAATTAAATGCTGAAAAATCTCTTTTGAGTTATCGATGACTTCTTCCATGGTAATGTTTAGCATGGATTAAGTCACCACGTGTGTATTCACGGGTAACTCTATTTGTTTTGAGGATGATGTTATAATCGGTACTGAAACAATTCTTTTGGCAGTTAATATGTTGTTAGATGTTTTAAACACGCAGTTATCTGCGATTCGTATTAAACCAGTATTTTTAAGCTCAATTTCTTCTCTTTGTGCATCACAAAGTATTGAAGTCGTAACCCTCGCTCTTGCAATGAATAACCAAATGTTCATGTGGTGTGTGAAGTTATTTCCATATAATTTTATTGGATAAGTGAAATGCTTTGGTAAGACATTTCGTATTTGTTTGGTTTTTAAATAGTTGATTTACAATGCAATTTTCATTAAATTGCATGTTTGCACGGCCCCAGGAAAGCAAATAAAATTGTGAGTCCATTCTAAACAACGTTTGAATTCCTCATAGTTCAAATCAAAATATAGTTCGTTGTTGTAATCTAAACCTATGTAAGCTTTACGTACTTCTAGAGTTTGGGCTGACTTATCTGATTGTACCTTTGGGATTGGTGAAATATACATTAAAATATGTTTAGATATCTCTTATATAAATAGCAAAATATGAGTACATTTTTATATAAGTATTATTTTCAGATATCTTGGTGTCTAGTAACTGTTGTTGAACGATTTTTAAATTAGAAGGTAGTTTTATATTAACTCCCTGACATTATTCGGTGTTAATACATTGTTGCCTTGGTTAAGTATATTTCTAATAACCCGTTATAATATTCGATGATTTCTTTTATGTAATTATATGCTAACTAGTAAGTCTGCATAATCTGTATGATTACACTGTTGTGGTCGACTGTGCTGAACCAATGGTTGTATTTCTCCATGTAACCTATCACTTGATTCAGTTTAGTTTGAAATCCTATAAGTTTCTGGTTAATTCTTTGTTCAGTTTTGTTGACTTGTGACATTGTTGATATCAAAAATTTGGTTTGATGGTTGGCAGCTTCAATTATTTATTTTTTTATTCAAATTTAATGAGTCTATATCTCGGTATGCCTCATCATTGACTCCGAAGATGGACGTTAGTAACTGTCCCAATATACCCCTTTTCCCTTTTCGTAGTTTGGTTCACTTCTGTCAAATATTCTTTAGTCCGTTCGAATTTTGCTTCTTCCTCTAACAAATGGTGGTGTAATTGCTTACAAAATGTAGAATCTGTAAATTTTTCTGTATTTTTACATTGTTGAATTTATTGTGACGTCACTGATTTTATTTTGACAAACTCTTGCTCTATGAGTTGTTTTTCATAATTTATTTATATCCTAAATATTCCTCTGTCAATGCTTGCTGTTCCTATTTGTTCAACATAAAACCCTGGTGGTACTGTTTTTAAAGAATATGTCGTTGTAGTTGCTCAACCCAATATTTGTAAAATTATGAAAAGCAATGTGAACCATTTTGATACTTTGTTACATCGTATAGGATGCTGAGTTTTGTTATTTCTTAGGATTGTTGCGGTATTTGTTTGTATTGTACGAGTATGCACGGTTTCATTTGTACTACTACTGCAAATATTTGTTTCGATTGGCAATGCTATTAATGTGTGTATTGACCGTTTTTGTGTTGTTCCTCGCGATTTTTGAAATGTCACTACTCGGGTTAAGTCGTCGTTTCCAATAAACGGATCAAGGCATGATAACCTGTTTCCTGTTCTTCAATATTCATCCGGCTTTAATGCTTTGTACTCTTCCAAAAATACTTCTTGTTGAACTAAGATGAGGACTTTTCTAGTTGTTACATTAATTTCCATATAACTTAATGTGTTTTTGTATTCTTGTTTATTAACGTTAAGACTTATGTTAGTACTTGACTTACTCGACGCATCGGAAACTACTCGTAGCTTAGAAGGCAGTGAATTTTACCCGATTACTGGTTGATGATCCCCAATATTATATTTATAGGTCCTCATTTGTAATAAGTAGGATCGGTAAATAGATTGTTTTGTAAGATATCTGTTTCTAGTTCTGGTACATTTTTCCCTGTCAAACAGCCAGTTAGTTTTGGTAGTATTATAAGTGTGACTGGTAACCTATATCCAATCTTGGCTGTAGCATGACATTGATAGAATTTTTCGATGTTTTTGGTTTTTGGTCAGCACTCCCGAACACTTAGGTATGTATCTTTATACGTGGGTATGACAATAGTTGGGCGACCTCTTCTGTGCAGAATGAGGCCTCTGAACCTTGATCACATAGAGCCCTTAGTAAATGCGATATCCCATCCCACGAGTGGGTTTTATTAAGGCTGTCGCCAGTAGTGTGGTTTTGGGTACATTAGTATTGTTAATAGTAGACATATTTGAAACAGTTTTCTTTATGCATTTACTTGTTGATGACGTTGACAAGTCGTCGTTTTTTGACTCACTTTTTGCTTGTCTTATAGGAATTTTATTGTTGCTCTGGTGTAAAAAGGAATGATGACCTGTTTTACCACAATATCCACAACTTTTATTGATGTGACATTTTATCGACGTTTTATGACTCAAACAATTTTTTTTTCGTTTACGGACCTTATTGAGATATTGCACTGATAGCGTTTTAAAACTAGAGCATCGGTAAATGCTGTGTTCGTGATTTCTACAAAACCAGCATACACGTTTATCTTCTTGTTTGTTTTGTTGTATTAAATAACTCATGGCTTGATCTGTGAGCGGGAAGTTCTTACCTCTGGGAGCTTGAAGTTTCCAGACACTTGAAACTTTTTTCTAAGAATCGCATCATTGCCGAAAATTTATTTGGCTCTTCTAATTGATGTTCATATTTTTCATTCGTTTGAGTCCCATATTCTACTTATTATTCTTGTCAAAGTAGGATCCCAAGTTGAAATGTCAATGTTTTGACTGTTTAGTGCTTCTAGGTTCTCGTTGATTGTGTCATTGAGATTTCTTAAGTTTGAGGCATTGCTTTTTCTTATTTTTGGCATACTTAGAATGTTATCGATATGCTTAGTGATAATTATTCTTTCATTTTTGTATCGTCTTGTTATCAGATTCCGTGCAGTTGTGTAATTAGCGTCACAGACTGGTAAATGCTTGATCAGCTTAGCAGCGTCACCTGTTACATGCGTTATTAAGTACTGCATTTTTTCCATGTTACTTTATGATTTATCTTCGTGTATAATTTTAAAGAATACATCATAAAAAGAATTCCATGACTCATAACTACCACTAAACGTTGGTATTATTAATTTTGGTAATTTAACCGAGGTTCTTTGGATTTTGTGTATCGATTTTTGACCTATTGTGGCTAATAATCTATCCATTACAAGATCGTATTCCGTTTGTGTTTTCTCAAACATATATTCTTGAAAATAGCAGTGTTAACTTACTTCTAAACGGGTTACACAAGATGCAAGACGGAATAATCGCCCAAAATACCGAGTTAGGGAGGATTTTATCCGGGATTTATATTTATCCGGGATAATAAAGTTATCAGTATGATAACACGAACAGCTACAGAAGTTCAACAGCTGAACAAGTTTTGGGAATTAGAAGACATTTTGCTTGTGATAAATGATAAAACTATTATCAAAAAACTACAGTAATAAATCCAGATGGAACCTACACAGTGAACCTTCCATTCAAGAATGACAACCCAGATTACGGAAATCCGCGCAAAAAAGCTATTGCAAGACTGTTACAATTAGAACGGAAGTTCGACAAAGATGAAAACTTACAGAAAAAATACCAAGAGTTCCTCAATGAGTACTTAGAAGTGGGCCATATGAGGAAAGTTACTAGTATAGACTATTACCAAAGTAAATCTTATATTTCACATTGTAATAAAAAAAGTATAATGGTCCCTGATTGAGAAGCCAAATGTAATATAAAAAAATGGCAATCCCTTGTTGGGATGGATTATAGTACAAAAAAATATAGAAAATATGTGTGTGATCTCCTAAAAAAAGGTATGATGATATAGGAAATGAAATTTCGGGCGCCGTGGAGCGACACACTATTAATGGATAGCCAGATAAAATTGGAGAGATTGAACAATTAATCTTAGGGTGCCTGTGGATGTCAATGGTGAGTTAAAGTCTCACTTCCTTGAACGTTCCCAGTTTATTACCTACTTTTAGCTTATTGAATACAATTTACTATTATAAAGGATAATGTCAGGTTTCGGCCTACACAACTTTTAAAACTAAAATCAAACGGACACAAAGATTTTACTTACAATAAATTAAATATAAAATGCCACCTTATTAAACAATATTACTTCTTTTCGAGAACTTTTCGAAAAGAAAATCATTTTAATAAGTTATCATTTTATTATTAATGTTCTTGAATGACAGGTTTTCTTTTTTTAATAAAAATAGTGTCTGGTAGTTACCGGTTCTGCCACTGTAATCGATAATTCTCTATGATTAAAGCGATTTACTCTTTACTTTTTATCCACCACCTTACAATTGTCTTTTATTTTTATTGTTTTTACCTTAATAATACGTTTACCGTGTTTATTATATATACATGTAGTATTTTTTAAAGAATTTAAAGACGAAATTCAAGAAATCGATTTTCCTGATTTGTGTTCGATTACTTAATCGCCATGTAATGGCAACCCTGTTAGGTTACGTCTTCTGCAGTTGTGTCAAAATCTCGCGCGATTAAACTGACAGTGAGTTGACGATGACAAGATGTCAAAAATCTTTGTTGTTGTCGGTGTTTTTCTACGTGCACGTTTGTTTCCTTCTCGAATTCCTCTGCGTTTGTGTTATAGTCTTACTGTGTTTTATCCATACAACACATTTTGTGACAATGTCTTATCAACTACGTTGTATTAATTGTGGTATATATGTGTTCCGGATAAAACGGCATTTAATTTACTCTATGTTAAAATACATAACCTCCAAATTAAAATGCCTGAATAACTTCTTTTATAAAAGGCTACTTTCCGAATTGGGATGTAATCGATATGAGCGCGCTTACACCCGTTCCGAGTTGGCGTGAGCGCGATAACGATGTCCCGTGAATCGTCATAGGTGACGTCATGACATGCGCCATCTTGCGATAACGCCGACCATGCCCTATAGAAATATCACTGTGAGCGAATTGTCAGCTGTCATAATCGTGATATCTAAATCGGAACGCTAATAATCTATGTGAGCGCAGTCAGCGATTATGGTCTAAATCGGAATGCGGTTCAGTGTAAAATTGTAAATCACAGAATAGCTCTTTACATTAAATTGGACAAAAAAACGTAAGAATTTGCACTGTCCGTGACAAATTAATATTGAGCCAAAGTTGCTATGGACATCTGACATTGTTCTTTTAGTTGTTATTTCATCATTGCACCTTTTCAGTCATTTTAAATTAGCAGCTGAAGGCTGTTTTGGTATGATAAAAAATAAGGAAAAAAAAAGAAACTTGAAGGTGACCCCGAGAGCAGGAAGGTAATCAGCCCCGTGGAAGGCCAGTAAAAAATCCTCGGTTGAAGCAAAGGTGTAATAAGCACCCAAAATTGTAGGCTGTGGACAAAAAGGGACTGTGAGATGTGGTTTCACTCCGAACTCGGACACGCGGGGACGCATCGACCAACGAAAAACTTACCGCTTATTCCAGGAATTTAAAACTCGCGTCTCCCTCGGTGTACCGTGAAGATAGCTGGTATCAAAAGCCGTAGGGAGGCGAACGAGGGATTCTGCGAAAACGGTAAGATTGGTCACAAACGAACCGCCATTGGGGAAGGAAATTTTCTCTCGAAAAAGAGTCCAACTTACCAAAAATCCGATAGAAATATGATCTGGGACCATTTCACGGGTCCTTTGGTAATAGGATTAGGGCATTTAAGCGCTCAAAAATCCCAGATTAATTACGATTCCATTTAGGGAAAATCAGGAGACCCGTCACCTTCATGAACAAAGATAGCAAAGTGACTTGTCAAATTTTGAAGTCGAAATGTCAGCCGAATGTATCACAGATAAAAAATTACAATTTAGAAATCGTTCCGAAATCGACAAGAATGATCAAAAACATGTAACGGTATAAAAAACTCGTTAAATTACATCCCTCCCCGAAAAAAATAAAAGAAAGCAATTTCTTTTATGCCAAAAAACAACGATCATGGTAAAACGAACTGTTTCCCAAAAAACGGGAAATATAAACAACAACGTGTATACAAACAACACTAACAGGTGCAGACTAGATACTAGCACAACCGACCCACAATATCAAAAGAACCACAAGAGTACAGTTAAGCACCTTCGCCACTGACTAACAAGTTAAATCCAAGAAATATTATAGAATCAGTTAAGTGCAGCAGTCGCTTAACCCTGTAAAATAATACAACAGAATTATACCCAATTGAGTGCGGTTGGGCACCATCGCCACCGACTAACAAGTATAAAATTCTAAAAACAAACAAAAAATACCCATATGAATTCGGTTAGGCATTATAGCCGCCGACTAGCAAGTATAAAGCTTTACAAACAAACAAAAAATACTAATATGAGTTCGGTTAGGCACCATAGCCACCGACTAGCAAGTATATGTATAATATAACAGGATAAAAAGAATATTAATTCGAGTACAGTTAAGCGCAAAGGCCGCTGTTTAACGAGATTAATCCAAAAAAAATTATATGAGTGCAGTTAGCCACCATCGCCACTGACTAGCAAGAACAAATTATAACTGTGAGAAACAGTATAAGAACCTTCACATCTCTAAAGACGCAAAGAAAAAAAAGATGTTGTGATCGGCTCAACTCCACCAACTTTCCGGGCACAAACAAAAAAAATGTTGTGATCGGCTCAACTCCACCAACTTTCCGGGCACAAACAATAAAATGTTGTAATCGGCTCAACTCCACCAACTTTCCGGGCACAAGCAAAAAGAAATCACTGTGTTCTTCCTAAGTGCACCGCGAAATATTCGGGGTGACAGAGTCACTATAGGAATACCACAATGATAAAAAAATAGGTAAACCTCTACAAGTGTCAAAATGCACAAAGGTTGTTCAGGAATTGCATGCAAAAATTTTACACAGGAAAATTGCATACAAGCCTGTTTAAAAAAAATATATAATAATAAGATCTTTCGATATGGAAATGTATCTGTATGGGTTGAAGAAGTTTATAAAAAATGTCCTCAGTTGTAATTTAGAATGTTAAGTCAAGATTTTAATAAATTTATAAGAAGTTACCCAACATGCATCTTCATTCAAACCGTCGATAACCTATTATCCATCCCAACGTACATCACATTATCAAAAACGACCTTCAATCAAAATCATCAAAATCAAGATTAACAATGGAAAACCAAATTAAAATTTAATTATATCCTTAACATGATAACGACCAGTCGTTCCCTTATTAAGGTCTTTCAGAATATAAACGTTATCAGAGATCTTTTCAATAATCCGATCTTTACATTCCTCTGCTTGGGACATAAAATGCTGTCTTATCTCTGTCATCAGGATTTAAAGGAATTTCCCAAAAGGCTTTAGCAATATCAATGCTTGATAAATATTTAGCATTTTATGATTGTCTAAAATTTCAGATACAAAAGGAAGACCATAAGCGTCTTTACGGGTAACTGCGTTGAGCTATCTACTATCTACACAGAAACGCCATTCACCGTTTTTTAGGGGATATGAGTACAGGTGATAACCAAGGACTTTCGCATTTCTCTATTACGTCTAGCTTTAACATTTTGTCGACTTCATCAACAGTAGCTTTTTGTTTTATTGGGGACAGTCGATAGCAACGTTGTTTTATAGGAAGCGAATCACCAGTATCGATTCGGTGACTTACTAAATTAGTACGACCAAGTACACCCCTGTCCTCGAAAGATATTTTCTTAAAACGTTGAATTAAATCTTGTGCAATATTTTTTTGGTTTACGGAAATTTTTTCGAATGATTGAACTTTATTTTCCAAGGCACAGATTGCGTGATCGTTGGAATCGAGTTTTAGCTCAAGAGCCAGTATTTTAGGGCATATTTTAAACAATTTCCGAAAATCCCACCCAAGTATTAGTGAAGGAATTATTTCAGGGAAGACATGAGCCTTGACAATATGAGTTTGGTTATTGAATCTCATTGGTAAATGAAAGTAACCAGAAGATATTGACTTCTATTTATTAGCGACCATAATTTGATTAGAAGACTTGAATAACTTAAACCCTAGCTTTTGGAAGACTTGGTGTGAAAGATTTAAGTTGTTTACTGATACCTTAATAAAAGGTCGGTTGTAATCTCTCTCTTCGTCATATAACACGGAAGTTGTTTTATAACAATTCACAAAATTTGTAATAGTTAACAACCATTTCTTCCAATCACATAGGTCAAAATAGTCTTTTTTTGTTTTTTGTAGGGTTATTCAAGTCGTTAGTTAGTTTTTTTGATGGTCAGATGGAGAACATTTAGGACAGTTAGTAATTTTTACACCTTTCTGACCATATTTAAAACAAATCAAGTATCTAGGTTTAGTGCAGGATATTAACCTGCACTAAACCTAGATACTTGATTTAATGCGACATCTAAAGCAAAAATTATCTTTGTTTAAAAAACTCGATTGTTCGTCAGTGGATATTGTATTTAAGTTTTGAGTATTTTTAGAGGTTGAGGGTTTATAAGCAAATTCATTAGCATAGGAATTAGTTTCATGTTGAGGTTCATGAAAGTCTCGGTCTTTTTCAGAAAAAAACGTTCGTAAGTTTGACATGTTGTTATTAAGTCGTCTATCGTTTTTACATCTTTAAGGGCAATAAAAACTGAGTAGCAAGGTCTTACATTATGAAGTAATATTTCGAGTTGTTCATTTTCGTTGATTTTCTTAGATAGACGGGCAAACATTCCGAACATGATTGAGACCTAAACAATTATTGTTTCTGTCGCACCTTGAGTTCTATTTCTTATAGCCTCAAGTAGTTTATAGTCGTAGTCATAAGTTCCAAAGTCTTTGATAAGTAAGTCATGAATGTTTTTCCAAGTTAAGTTAGGGTTTCTATTATACTAGAATCGGAACCAATGAAGAGCATCTCCAGAGAAGATCTCAAAAGCGTGTTTGCAAAGCTTTTCTTCAAAAATATTTCGAGATAGTCTGAATTCTTCTATTTTTGTAAGAATTATCTAGGACAGATATTGCCATTAAATGAGAATGTTCTTAATTCTCTAACTAGATTGTAGGTAATTGGAGAGTCTTGAGATATAGGCATCGTTTGAGGAATAGAAAGAGGTTGTTGAATAGTATTAACAAAAGTCTGAGTATTCGATTCCTGAGAAAACAATATTGATTGATCAAAAGCATAACTGCAATTTGAGCTATTGGGGGTGTCCGAGGGACTGGCAAAGGAGTTGGTTCAAGAGTCTCTACTTGAGTGCTCCTAAAATTTTCAAATTTAAATTCATTATGTGAAATCTAGATCTTATATTAAAACATGCTTCTACGAGTATGAATGGAGATGTTACGGTTAAGCGTTCTAGTCTGTGGTGTAAATGGTTAATAAATGCTTCAATTCTTTAAGTCCATTTGAGTCAGAAGTTTCTATCTCAGAAATTTTTGTTTCAAGATAGTTTAATGTTACTTCAGCTTGGTCAAGGTCATCCTTCAAAGGAATTTAAGAGGATGAGATACTCTCCGGGGGTATGTTACTAATTTTGATTATTTGGTCTTTTAAAGAAAGTAAAGAATCTGATGGTTTCTGGCCATTATAGTTACTTCATATTTAAGTTCGGGTCTGTTTAATAAGTTGTATTTAATTGGTCTGGCCATGATTAAGTTGTAAAAGTTCTTTGCTAATTGTATTAGTCCCTAAGAGTAAGTAGGTATAATACGGTTAAGATGATCTAAGAGGTTTTCAGAGGTTTAGACTTAGAGGGTCTAAGAAGATCTATGAGCGTTAGACTAAGAGAGGGTTAGAGAGGTACTTAGAGGGTTTCAGATGGTTCTAACATTAGTAGTAGTCTTTTTTAAGTTAAAAGGGATTGATCGTCTAGGGATCTCTTTAAGAGAAAGGTACTCTTATGAGTAGCTAGGTTTTTAAAGTTTAAGTTATTAAAATTAAAAGATATACTAACAAATAATAATGAAATTATGAAATCAAAAGGGTTATTCCAGAATTGTCTTTTCTTTTCTATTTTAGAATTTTGAAGCCAAAAACAAATCGAGCCCACGCTATGAAAATAGTTAGATATCGCGCGTGAGGGCGTAAGAGTAAAAATTCTTCAAGATAGTGAGAGTGTATGTTTGAGGAGGGTTTAAAGACGTTTTCGCCTATAGAGTGCACGAGATAGAGTGTATTATAATAGAAGGTGTGAGGTTCTAGATAGAGGGGCGCCAAACTGTAACGTAACGTTTAGCCGACTGGCTAAACGTGGTTACAAGTTAATGTAATTTTAGAATTTATAATACAAAATTACGTAGAAAAAGATATTTAATTAAGAATTAGTCGAAGCTCGGGTAGACCGCTCCTTTGGCTTGCAGTTTGCCACGAGGGAGCTCACGGTCGCGAAGCAGCACGAGTTTGAAGCAGTATGCGTCGGCCGTTCCTCCGGCCCGCAGTCTGTCAAGTTGAAGCTCGCAGCAGCCTCTTCTTGCTCACGGTTGCGCAGCAGCTCGAGGTTGTAGCAGCACGCGTGGGCCGCTCCTCCGGCCCGCAGTCTGTCGAGTTGAAGCTCGCAGCAGCCTCTCCATGCTCACAGTCGCGCAGCGGCTCGAGATTGGAGCAGCACGCGTGGGCCGCTCCTCCGGCCCGCAATCTGTCGAGTGGTAGCTCGCAGCAGACTCTCCATCAGCCCGCAGCCCATTGCAAGGGAGCTAGCGTCGGTTGTAGTTTCTTCAGGCAGCGAAGCCTCACGCCACGTTTTTAGTTCTCTGCAATAAGTCTCGAACTCCTCTCGAAGACGCAAGTGGGAGGGTCGGAGGTGATTGAGATAGTCAAACACTTTCACGCACACAAGATGTTTACAATAAATAAATTCACTGAGTTTCACACTGTTTATATTTAAGAAACTTTAGAAATACATTGACTAGTGAGTATCGAGCAAAGGAAAAGAAAAGAAAGAACCTGGTAAAAACTAAAGGTTGTCTTTTATAGCCCCTGGCGGATCTTCTAGAAGTGACTTTTTTAGTTTCAAATCCAAATACTTCTTAATTAGTTATTGGCCAGGAACAGTAAAGATGGCTTACAGTGAGAACCTGGCTAAACACTAGTTTTACGATACCTTTACAATAAAATAGACGACCTCTTAGGTCTATATCATAGAAAAAGAAAAACTGACAGATGACAATGTTAGATACAAAATGTCACAACATTCAATAAAAGGAAAATAATATGAGATCACATGAAATTAGATAAATGGATGTGGAAAATAGACAGAGGTAGCTAAAGATTTGCTTTTCAGCAGTACAACAGTTATCAGATAAACAAATTTAAGTAAAATGAGTGTCATACAATTTTCATAAAGACCTACTGAATCATAGAAAGAATTGCTCCTCAGGTGTTAAATAGATAAATAGATAAAAAGATGTGATTTTGGTGTAACAAAATACCACAATACGTATAACCATATGTGTTGTGTGTGTATTGAGCCGATGAAGCGAAGATCTCATTAGGTCACTTCTTAGCGCTGACTGTGTACCGGTGTTGCCGGTACGTGGTACGAATGTATGTCGCTTAATCAAGAAAAGGCGTTACAAACCGAACTAGATAGTACTGTTTGGAGTCAAATTCACACACACACTTACTTAACAACTGCAATATCTTGTATAATCATGTTCATTACCTTTTTATTTTTAGTCTACTACGGCCCAGTAATACTGAGATGGATGAGAGCCAGAGTGCAGCTCAAGACCAGAAGAACAAGTACCGAGACAGCTGACAAACCAGCAAGAAAACCAACCTCGCTCGCTGCCAACAAGACATCTACCCAACGAACAACTGGCCAACCAACAATCACTACGGAACCTACGTACAGTGAACCACATCAACACGAATCTATTGAGTTATACCAACTGGAGTCCAGGTCCTGAGACGCGCCAGAATGTTCAACCGTGAACAGGCAAAACCAATTACAGCGTCAGCATCAAGAGCGACATACATTCGTACCACGTACCGGCAACACCGGCACACAGTCAGCGCTAAGATGTGAGCTACTGAGATCTTCGCTTCATCGGCTCAATAAACACACAACACACATGGATATACGTATCTATGTGTATTAACCAACAAATTTGTATATAATTAAGTTAATTATCATAATAAACTAGTCATCAAGCTGGTGTCGAGTTTGATTCACCTTCCGGAACTCCCCTCACTGTGGCCAAGACACCTTTAGCCATCATCGATCCCATGAGTCTGTGGGATCGACATTGAGATAACCATTTCCTGTGTACATTGCACGACGTACACAAACCCCTATTCCTACCCAACTTCCGTCTGTTACCGAAGGTCTCATTGTAACAGATTTACCGCACGTGAAACCTACGTAACCTGGGTTTGGTATGGTTTGTATGGTAGGTAGGGCATTAGGAGAACTAGGGTGCTAGCTTATTGCTAGACGGCTAGGTTTGTTGTCAGTAGGGTCGTAGGTAAATCCATAGGTACCAGGCTAAATTGATTAGACATAGCCAACTGTACGCATTTGGAATAACGGCCGTACTAAGCTGTGAATACCGGTGCGTACATTTTGGTCCTTCGAGCTATTTTTAGGGAAACCAGGGTAATTTGTTTTAATCGGTACTTTAACATTGTAACATTTACGAAATAATAATCATAATATAAAAAGTTCTTCTTTTTGTCTCGCGCAATTCCTGACTGACTGACGTATTTACAAGCCATTTATACGATAACGGATCGGAAATCGGTACCACGACAAGCAGGTCGCATATATTTTGAGAAGTCACACTAAATAGTATCATAGGGGCAATTAGGTAACGTTCGGAATATATAGGACTCGTAGGTACAGTAAAGAAAAATCCACATACAAGAAATAAACGAAGTTAAAAGAAGCCAGGAAGCAGATTACAATGATCTGAGACAAATATTCACCAACATCAAGAAAGATCAGCTTCTAGAAAAACCCACAAATATATAACGGAAATAAGAACTCGACTAACAGAAATATTTACTAGAACAACTAAAAACCATTTACAACAAAAAGACCAAGATATTTTGTGTGATCACAAATATATCACTACCAATTACTATAGTTCAATTAAAACACAGTATACACAGGCAATTGAATACCTGTTAATGTGTGAGATAAGACTACAGGTAGTGAACCAACTGTATGAGCTAGAAGATGTAAAACTCGAAGAGGAAGAATGCACTAGCACACCCAAATTATTTATTCAACTATTTCGGGTAAATAAGACGCAAAAAAAGCTACACTCAGCAACTCAATAGATGACTGAAGAGAAAGCCAGTTGGCACTTAGAATTTTTTGTGACTACTTAACAAAAACAGTGGCAAGAAATTGAAGAAACACACGTTCTCATTCTAATGGAAGATAGTACGTTGGAACACAGCTATTTTCAAGAAAATATGTTTGAGAAAACACAAACGGAATACGATCTTGTAATGGATAGATTATTAGCGACAATAGGTCAAAAATCGCACAAAAACCAAAGAACCTCGATTAAACTACCAAAATGAATAATACCAACGTTTAGTGGAAGTTATGAGTCATGGAATTCTTTTTATGATTTATTCTGGAAAATAATACAAGAAGATAAGTCGTTACTTAAAAACGCAGTACTTAAAAACGCATGTAACAGGTGACGCCGCTAAGCTGATCAAGCATTAACCAGTCTGTGACGCAATTACACAACTGCATGGAATCTGATAACAAGACGATACAAAAGTGAAAGAATAATTATCACTAAGCATACCGATAACATTCTAAGTATGCCAAAAATAAGAAAAAGCAATGTCTCAAACTTAAGAAATCTCCATGACACAATCAACGAGAACCTAGAAGCACAAAAAAGTCAAAATATCGACATTTCAACTTGGGATCCTATTTTGACAAGAATAATAAGTAGAATATGGGACTCAGAAACGAATGAAAAATATGAACATCAATTAGAAGCGCCAAATAAATTGCAAGAATTTTCGGCAATGATGCGATTCTTAGAAAAAAGTTGCAATTGTCTGGAAACTTCAAGCTCCTAGAGGTAAGAATTTCCTTCTCACAGATCAAGCCATGAGTCATTTAATACAACAAAACAAACAAGAAGATAAACGTGTATGCTGGTTTTGTCGAAATCACGAACACAGCATTTACCAATGCTCTAATTTTAAAACGCTATCAGTGCAAGATCGCAATAAGGTCGTAAACGAAAAACAAATGTGCAAAAAATGTTTGTGTCATGAAACGTCGATAAAATGTCACAGCAATAAAAGTTTGATATTATGGTAAAACAGGTCATCATTCCTATTTACACCAGAGCAACAATAATATTCCTATAAGACAAGCAAAAAGTGAGTCAAAAAACGACGTCTATACAACGCCATCAACAAGTAAATTCTTTAAGAAAACTGTTTCAAATATGTCTACTGCTAACAAAAATAATGTACCCAAAACCACACTGCTGGCGACAGCTTTAATAAAAATCCCACTCGTCGGATGGGACATCGCATTTACTAAGGGTTCTATGTGATCAAGGTTCAGAGGCATCATTCTGCACAGAAGAGGTCGCCCAACTATTGTCATACCCACGTATAAAGATACATACCTAAGTGATCGGGATTCCTGACCAAAAACATCGAAAAATTCTATCAATGTCATGCTACAGCCAAGATTTCCGAGTGAATATAGGTTACCAGTCACACTTATAATACTACCAAAACTAACTGGCAATTTGCCAGAAAAAAAAATGTACCAGAACTAGAATCAGATTGTTTACAAAACAAACTAATTGCCGATCCTACTTACTACAAAAGAGGACCAATAGATATAATATTGGGGGCTCAAGATTATAGCAACTTACTTCTAAACGGGTTACACAAGATGCAAGGCGGAATAATCGCCCAAAATACCGAGTTTGGGTAGATTTTATCCGGGATTTGCGGCACTACTACCAATACTAATAAAGTTATCAGTATGATAACACGTACTACAGAAGTCCAACAGCTGAACAAGTTTTGGGAATTAGAAGAAATTCCTGAAAAATACTTGTGAAAACTATTACCAAAAAACTTCAATAATAAATCCAGATGTGCACACAGTGAAACTTCCATTCAAGAATCACAACGTAGATTACGGAAATTCGCTCAAAAAAGCTGTTGCAAGACTGTTACGATTAGAACGGAAGTTCGACAAAGATGAAAACTTACGGAAAAGATACCAAGAGTTCCTCAATGAGCACTTAGAAATGGGCCATATGAGGAAAGTTACTAATACTGACTATTACCAAGGTAAATATTTTATACCACATCAACCAGTAATCAGGGAAGATTCACTGACTGCTAAGTTACGAGTAGTTTTCGATGCGTCCAGTAAGTCAACTACTAACATAAGTCTCAACGAAAATATATGTATGGGACCAAGATTACAGCAAGATTTAGCAGTTATACTGTTACGCTGGCGTAAATATAAAATAGCGTTTATGGCGGATATCGAAAAAAATTACCGATACATAAATGTTAACGAAGAAGACTTCACATATAGATAGTGCAATTCACGAAGACGCGCCCCACCAATTTTTGGTTGCGGGGATCGCGGGGTGCGGGGAGTTTGCTCCGAGCGTCAGTCGCGAACCGTCAGCGGTTCGATGCACATAGTAGTACACCCTATGTTGCAAAAATCCAGACTTAGCACGAAAGTTGCTCTACTTGATATTTTTTTTAAATGTCGAGAAAATCTCAGCGTGTTGTACTTAAAAGCCAGGTATGTAAATGATTGTTTAGAAGTTCGTAGTTACTAAAACACATGACAAAAGCAAAGGAAAGTAATTTAATTTTGAAAATAGCAAATTTTAAGAAGACTTCATTTCATCTTTAAAAATAAGTAAAACTATTGAATGTTTTTTTTTTATTTTAGGCAAGAGAAATTATTTCTAAAGTTTATGATTTTATGAAAAAAGAAGCAAGTAAAAATTAGGCAGAAAAACTCACTGATGCGCGATGGAGAACCGCACAGGCTGTTGGAGTATCTGAAAGCACAGTGACTAGAACTCTACGCGAAAGAAAGGAATATACTAATACAATGAAGCAAACTACAGTACTTGCTATGGAATCGAATATAACTATGGAGACGGATGCGATAGTTCCTGTAGTCCCAAGTGCGGAGCGTACAACAGAGCCGACTACGGAAGCGGATATTGAGTCTGAAAATGAAGCGAGTACGTCGCATTCGAATCTAGTAGGCAGAAGTGCTTCTATTTTTACATCACCTATGAAGAAAAGAAGGGTAAGACCACGAAAATATAATTTAGACGAATTTGATATTGGTGTAGTCCGAAGAACTATCCTAAACTATCATAGAGCACATGGGCAATTTCCAACATTATCACGACTTAATATTGTTTTGAAAGACCGTATACAATTTGACGGATGTATTACAACCCTAAGAACTTTGTTACTTAAACTGGGTTATAAATGGAGAAAAACTGAAAATAACAGGAAGGTGCTAACCGAAAAACATGATATTCAAATGTTAAGATTGAAATATTTAAAACAGGTAAAGTCTTTTCGTAATGCAGGTAGACCTATAGTCTACACAGATGAATCATATATTCATACCAACCACGTGCAAAAAAAATCCTGGGCCGAAAAATGTTCTAAAACAGCAATAAAACAAAATATAACAAAAGGAGTGCGCATAATTATAGTACATGGCGGAAGTGCAGAGGGTTTTGTACCAAATGCGTTGTTGACATACAGAGCAGAGATCAAATCCGGAGACTACCACGATAACGTGAACACAGAAAATTACTTAAAGTGGCTAAAGGAGAAACTAATACCAAATCTCCCAAATGATGCCGTGGTAGTCTTGGATAATGCAGCCTATCACAATACTAGTTCGGAAAAAATACCAACATCCAACTCCAACAAATTAGACATGAAGACTTTGCTGAATGCCAAAAATATCCATTTTGAACCAAGCTACAAAAAACCTGAACTTTATGACATTATATTAAAAAACAAAGAAAACTTCCGCTTCCAAAAAGGAAATGATCGCCTGTTAGGTTCCAGGACCATTTCCTTAACTTAAATGCGTCTTTTGCGTACAGAATTGTTAGAAAATATACCTAATAGGAGCAAACACGACCAAGTCATGAAAATACCGCTAGATGAAACTAGAAAATCCTTAGGGGTATTATGGTCAACATTAGAGGATAGTTTCTAGCACCTGTTGTCATAAATATGAAACTCATGATTCAGGAACTTTGGACAAATGGCACAGAGTGGGATCAGCCCGTAGAGGAAAATATTAAAACAAGATGGATTGAACTACAAAACCAACTAAAAACAAATTGAGAAGATTTTCATCCCAAGATGGTGTCACGTTTCATACAATTCGAGAGTCGAGCTGCTTGGGGTCAGTGATGCTTCAGAAAAGGCCTATGGTGCAGTGATATACTGTCGGATACAAAATAATAATACATTTAACGTGACAAGCTAAATCAAAAGTAGCGCCAAACAACCAGAAAACTACATTACCAAAATTGGAGTCATGTGCTGCAGTATTATTAACCCAACTGATGGAGAAAATTATGACAGGAATGGAAATGCATGTAGTAAATATCAATTGGTGGACTGACTCAATGATTACTCTCGGCTGGATCAAAGGTGAAGCTGAGCGATGGAAGACGTTCGTAGCTAAGATAATATCCGAAATACAAAAAATATTACCACAAGCAATACATATTATTTTGTTATTCATTGACTTTAGCAAAGCGTTTGATACCCTTAGGCATGATACACTTATTAACAAGCTTGACAATACAGGGGTTCGAGGCCCAATACTAAACTGGTGTAAAGATTATTTGAAAAACAGAACATGCCGTGTAAAAATCAGCAATGAACTCAGTGATGAAGCTGTAGTAGCAACGGGTACAACACAAGGTTCAGTTATTTAGCCTACGTCAATGACATGGAGAATGTTATACACGATTGCACAGTCTATCAATACGCGGACGACACCTATCTCGTGGCAGCTGATAAAGACTTATCTAAGGCTGAACAAACGATTCAAAAGGATTTTGATAATTTATGTAAGTGGTCTCACGACGCTGGACTGGTGCTTAATGCTGGTAAAACTAAGACTATGCATGTTCGTTCTAATCACTTACTCAACTCCGACAAGCCAGTTAAAATAGTCACGCACACACACCAATGTTTGCATGATGTGCAATTATCTAGGCTTGGTTGCAAATGTGAACAGTTGGAGCAGGTTACCAACTACAAATATTTGGGTTTAGTCGTTGATGACAGGTTTAACTGGGGCTATCACATTGACTTCATATGTGATAAATTGCGAGCTATGCTAGCCATATTTGCAATAATTAAATACAAAGTACCTTTTAAATTATTACTTAATCTCTATAACGCACTCGCAGAATCAATCATTTCCAATGGAATTACTAGCTATGGCAGAACGTTTAAAACTTACTTAGATAAAATATATAACCTACAACTTCGTTTATTAAAAATAATAATACCAAATAAAATAAGGAAAACACTTTATGATGGTGATGACGTAACAGTTTTCTTTAAATATTGAAAAATTTTGCCCATACACACAAAAATACGAAAGGGGTTATTAATAGAACAGTTCACCAACAAAGTACTGCAAATTCGATTCAATCATAGCATAGCAACTAGGATGGCAGCCCAATCAAAACTGGTAGTACCGAGATACAAGAACTATTATGGGAAGCGGACGAACGCTTATTTAATATCTACGCTAATTAATGATGTTCCAACAAAAATTCAATCAGAAATAACAAACAATAATTATAAAAATAAATACAAAAAATTCTTTGATTCTCTATGAAAATGCATCATCCTGTTTAAATTTGATTCAATTAGTTATTTATTACCATTGACGGCATACCTGGACCGCCGTCATTATGTGCTTTGTTAGTTATTATTTCCTAACTACCCCGCAATGTTTTATAATGCTGTGTAAACTGTGTTTTTATAAATAATGATTTACTTTGTATAAGTTAGTTGTAAGATTGCTTAAAGTGTTTCAACATCCGGACAAACCTATTGAGGTTTTTGTGATGTTTCGGTTTATATTTTGTTTTATTCCATAATTAATTAATAATAAAAAAAGCAAAATGGAATTGGGATGATTATTTATTTTTTTGTCTCAAAAGACTGCTTGTTTCCAAATAGCGCAAACTTTACTACAAAAAGTGTAAAAGCTAAAAAAAATGCCAAGTTATAAACGTTTTAAGATAATTGTTAGACAGCACTATCGCATAAGTGACGTCACGACTATGCAACTTCATACTAGTGCCGTACATTGTCAGTACCACGCGACAAGGATGGCAATAATCCCCTCCAAAAACTTTAAAAGCTTGTTGTATCTTCTTCAAATTTACACTGATTTAACTGAATTTTTCGATTATCTCATTTTTTAAAATTACATAATTTTATGAACATTTTTATTATTAGTCATCATCCCAATTATGTAAACACGTTACAAAATCCAGCTGACCTAATTACAAAACTCATCACTGTGGTGGAATGGACCAGAGTGGTTAAAAAGTTCTAGTAGTGGTTAAAAACACTCCTAGTAAAAAAACTGGACTAGAGATATGTGAGGAGATAAAACGATGTTATCATATAACTGTTATACCGAAGAACGAAATCTGGATAAGGTATTAAAGCTTCAAGAAGATGATACGAGTATTATCATATTGATACAGGCTCGTAAATAAAAAAGAATACAAAAAACCATTAAGTTATATGGAAATTAATGTAACAACTAGAAAAGTTCTCTTCTTAGTTCAACAAGAAGTATTTTTGGAAGAGTACAAAACCATCAAAGCTGGACGAACATTGAAGAAAGGAAACAGGTTATCATGCCTTTATCCGTTTATTGATAATGAGGACTTACTGCGAGTAGGAGGGGGGAAGACTTCAAAACACGAATCTACCGTATGATCCAAAACATCCAATTCTGTTATCTCATGACCATTATGTAACGATAATTATAGTTTGTAATGCACATTTAACCACATTACAGGGAGGTTATAATATGACCTTAGCTTATATACGACAGAAATATTGGATGCTTGGAGGAAAGCGAACAGTGAAAAGTAGCATTAGAAAATGCGAAAAGTGTGCAAGATACAGATCAACAACCGCCTCACAAAAAATGGGCTCATTACCAAAACCAAGAGTGACGAAATCGTACCCATTCAGTCACACAGGCGTGGGTTACGCTGGACCAATATCCGTGAGAACCATGAAAGGGAGAGGTCATAAATCATACAAATATTCATTTAAGTACTAATTACCCATGTTTGCAAACGAATAAATGATTTAATGAAAGGCTACATTGCGATATTCGTTTGCCTATCTACGAAAGCGGTACACTTAGAGCTGGTAGGCGACTTATCAACCAAAACGTTCATAGCTGCACTACGAAGGTTCATGGTACACAGAGGACCAGTATCACACATGTATAGTGACAACGCGATATATTTTGTAGGCACTGCCAATTATTTGTATAAAAAAATGTTAGACAAAACCCAGTCTGACGACTTTCAAAACACATTGACCAACATCGGAACACAAATGCACTTTATTCCTACATGATCTCCCCACTTCGGAGGGATTTGGGAAGCAGGAGTAAAATCTATGAATCACCACTTGCGTAGAGTGATAGGAGAGCAGACACTCACTTATGAAGAAATGAGCACATTTTTACAACAAACTGAGGCATGTTTCAAACACGAGACCGTTATGTGCACTAAGTGAAGAAATACATCGTGTTAACACCTAGTCATTTCTTAATAAGAAGAGAAGCAGTAGGGGTACCAGACCCGCTATCGGAAACTAATACAGATCACATAAACAGGTGGAAACAGATCCAAACAATTACGAAGGATTTCTGGAAGAGCTGGACTCAACATTATTAACATCAACTACAACAGAGGTACAAATGGAAAACTAGTCAAGAAAACATGTTAGTTGGAACTCTAGTAATTATAAAAGATGAAAAGGCAGCATGATGCAAAGGCATTCACCCAGCAAATGGCCACTTACAAAAATAAAGGAAATACACACGGGAAACGACGACTTAAACCGAGTAGTGACACTTCAAAAATCGTCAGGAACAACAAAAAAAACGGTCAATACACACATTAATGCCATTGCCGATCGACACAAATATGTGTAGTAGTAGTATGAATGAAACTTTGCAAACAATACAAACTAATACCGCAACAATCCTAAGAAATAACAAAACTAAGCATCCTAAACGACGTAACAAAGTATCAAAATGGTTCGCATTGCTTTTCATAATTTTACAAATATAGGGTTCAGCAACTACAACGACATATTCTTTAAAACTTACCACCAGGGTTTTATGTTGAACAAATAGTAACAGCAAGCATTGACAGAGGAATATTTAGGATAGAAAGAAATTATGAAAAACAACACATAGAGCAAGAATTTGTCAAAATAAAATCAGTGACGTCACAATATAATCAACTATGTAAAAATACTGAAAAGTAACTGATTCCACATTTTGTAAGCAATAACACCACCATTTGTCAGAAGAAGAAGCAAAATTCGAACGGACTACAGAATATTTGACAGAAGTGAACCAAACTAGGAAGTAAAGGGGCATATTGGGACAGTTACTAACGTTCATCTTCGGAGTCAATGATGAGTCATACCGAGATATAGACTCATTAAATTTGAATAAAAAAAGATTAATTGAAGCTGCCAAAAATCAAACCAAATTTATGATATCAACAAAGTCAACAAAACTGAACAAAGAATAAACCAGAAACTTATAGGATTTCAAACTAAACTGAACCAAGTGATAGGTTACATGAAGAATCACAACCATTGGTTTAGCACACACCAGAGTAAACAGAGAGACCACAGCAGTGTAAACATACAGATTATGCAGACTTACCAGTTAGCAAACCATGGATCATTATAACGGGTTATTAGAAATATACTTAACCAAGGCAACAGTATACAGTGTATTAACACCGAAGAATGTCAGTGGGTTAATATCATCAGCAAATAAAACAAAAAAACGGAACGCGCTCCTTAACGGCTAAATACTGTCCTTAGTGTTTTTATCCGCAAAATAATAATCAGTTGCAATATCTTACTGTCGTAAAAATATTTAAAAGTGCAGTATCATAGTGTCTGTTACTCGGGTGCAAGGAATCCTCGGTTTCCTTGCATCCGAGTCCTTGCTCATCGCTGGACTATCGGTGCTACGGTGCTACCAACTTTATAACGACGAACTTGGCGTAAGTGTTCCGTTCCAGGTAACAAATACGGTGCGGTCCACAATATCATTGTTATACTTCCGACTCTAATTCTTCTGCCTACGTGTAATATTATGCTTCGCACTGTTCGCACTCCTCCAAACCCGACAGATGAAAATAATCCTAATAATAAATAATAAAAATGAAAATATACCGCATGTTCAATCTGAACCGGATATGCAAAAAGCCCTTTTAGAAACTCCTAGCACCTCTACTGCAAATATTCGACAGCAGAAACGACCGCGAATAGATAGCCCATCCTCTAAAGAGCACATGAATCATTCTTCTGATGAGATATTGGAGACCATTCGCCCCGAAATAAGAACAGCAGTGACAGCCGAAATATCAGCATCCCTAAAAGCATGCATTGCTGCGGAGCTAAGCGAATTTAAGGAAGCCTTAGTACTCATAAAAAAACTTGAAATATCGACCAAATGAAAAGTGAACTCGACAACTGTACGGCATAGAACGCACAAATACAAAACGAGCTACTCAAAAAGTCTTTATCAGATCTGTCTACAAGAGTTAATTTGCTTGAACAAAACTCACGCCAGCAAAATGTAGAAGTCAACGAAGTGCCGCAGAACAAATCTGAGAACCTAGTTAAAACTGTGATGCAACTTGGAAAGGCAGTCTCATGCACCATAAAAGAGGCGGATATTGTTTCGGCTGTATGTGTCCGAAAATTAGACCCCCAAAACAGCAATCCTAGAACAGTGATCGTTAAGCTGAATAGTGTGTTTGCTAAAGATGAAATGTTGACATCTGTGATGAATTTTAATAAACAGCACCCTGAAGACAAGCTGAACTCGAGTCTGCTAGGCTATGGTGGCCCAAAGAAGCCAATATTCGTGTCCGAGCACCTCTCTCCTCTTCACAAAGAAATTCACGCAGCAACCACAAAAGCTGCATGAGACAAAGGCTATAAGTATGTATGGGCGCGCGATGAACGTATCCTCATTCGGAAAGCAGACGGGATACCAGCTAAGCAAACACGCAGTCTTGAACCAGTCGCACTGCTTTAGTAATTATATATAAAAAAAAATACAGACACAAAAGCCTATATTAAACTCTCGCATTCAATATTCACTATCAAAATTTTATAGGAATGAAAACCAAATTGAACTTTTTTATGCTAAACGCGCAAAACCACATCTACGACATCATTATAGGGACAGAAACATGGTTAGACGACAGTGTCAACGATGGAGAAATACTTGACTGTAGGTACAATATCTACCGCAGAGACAGAACCTCGACAAATGCACGAAAAAAAAGGGTGGAGGGGTACTAATAGCAGTCCTGAAGACTATCGGGTCCGGTCGCATGCCACAATTTGAGACGGACTCTGAAAACTTATGGGTAAGCCTAAAGATTATAAATGGGAAAAAGATCCAACGCCTGAACATCTGTGCTGTTTACCTACCACCACCTGTGCAGCAACCAACACTTGACTCGTTCCTATGCAAAGTTACCTCAGTAATCGACACAACAGGAAATCAAACTTCAATAGCCGGCGACTTCAACCTTGGATTCGTTAAATGGAAACTAGACGAAACCGTTACTCAAAGTACATCCACGTCACCAAGTAACTACAATACCCCACTAGGTTACTCATTAATAGACTGCTTGTCCCTAAATAGTACTGAACAGTTGAACCCTGTACAAAACCAACTTGGCAAATCCCTTGATCTAATTTCGTGTAACTTTCCTGACGGATTTGTTCATGAATGTAAAACCCCCCTGTCAGTTGTAGACTCTCATCATCCACCATTAGAAATTGTTATTAAAAATATGTCACTTAATCCACTTAAATGTAAAAACCCCGTAAAATACAATTACAGAAATGCGAATTACACATGGTTGAATGATCGAATTAAACAAGTCAATTGGACTACATGTTTATCCGAGTGCGCAGATTTGAATGCAATGGTAGAAGAACTATACAACCAACTCCATAATATAATTGACGAGCTCGTGCCTAAAACGAAAGTATCAAAAAAAAGATACCCCCTTGGTTTCCAAAAGCTCTTATTAAACTTTTAAACGAAAAGGAAAAGCTTAGGATACGATTTAAGAGATAAAAGAATCTCCGCGACCACTACGAATACAAATTGTTAGGTGAAAGAGCTAATATCATGATAAAAAGTAACTATATAGACTACGTGGAGGGAATTGAGAGTGGCATAACAAAAATCTGAATTTTTTTTGGTCATTTGTTAAGCCAAAAAAGTCGTCGTCTAATGACATACCATCTGAGATGAAACTGAATAATCAGAAAGCAACTTCCGGTGACGAGGTTTGCAAGCTCTTTGCTTCCCATTTCTCTTCAACGTTCACCTCATCAGATGAAGCAATACATGCTTCATTAGAGAAAAATCACAAGTATCCTCAAAATAGCATGAGTCGGGTCAAATTCTCCGAAAGAGATATAGTTAAAGTCCTTAAAAAACTAAATGTATGCAAGGGACCGGGACCAGATGGTTTTCCACCATTATTCGTTCGAAACTGTGCAAGAAGCTTGACCTTACCGCTAAAAATCATTTTGAACCACTCAATCGAAACAGCACAATTTCCTACTCAATGGAAAAATGCCAATGTAGTGCCCATATCTAAAAAAGGCGAGGCAAGCAACATAAAAAAATATCGGCCAATTTCTATTTTATCTGTGTTTTCGAAGGTCTTTGAATCCCTCATGTGCCCTATTCTAACGTCTTATTTCAAAATAGAGCTAGCTTCCCAACAGCACGGATTCTGCACACAAAGATCCACTACAACGAACCTGATTCTTTATGTCAATGACCTCAGGAAACTCATTGACTCTCGCTCACAAGTTGACTCCATATATACAGACTTTAGCAGTGCCTTCGACAAGGTCGACCACCAGATCCTACTGCAGAAACGCTCAAACCTGGGCATATTCGGCCAGCTTCTCCAATGGTTCGAATCTTATCTGACTGGCAGAAAACAAAAGGTCGTAGTAAAGGGGCATCAGTCATCCTTTTACTATTCCACTTTCGGAGTTCCACAAGGCTCCCATATGGGTCCGAATTTGTTCCTAGTATTCGTCAACGACATAGTGCACTGCATCAAACACAGTGAATGTTCATTCTTTGCATACGACGTTAAGTTCTATAAGCAAATAAATTCACCCAGAGTCATATCGTTGCTGCAAGAGGACCTTAACTCAGTGTAAAAATTATGGATCAACTTATGCTCTTCAAAATTGTCAACGGACTGATCCAGGTTCCAGGGCTTCTTGAAGATATTAATGTATCTGTTCCCCGTTGTAGTCAACCCCGGCCCGACCGTAAATTAGATGTGTTCGCAACAACTACAGGTCGAACCAATCTCGGGCGATCAGCGCCATTGAACCGTTTCATGATAAATGATGATAAATGATTTTATTTTCTGCAAATAGGTTTGTACAAACACTTTTAAACGTCAATCATATTTTAAAAACTAGGTGAGATCGGCATTTCCTATCTGACTACTCTGAGAAGAAACGCCGAAACAAACTCAGAGGTCACAGTCTCTTTTAAAGTCCAGACATAATTTTGGTCAGTTCATGTGAAGACCATGTGGATTGATATCTGAAATGGTCTTTTGAGGAAAGAACCACACAGAATGAATGGACCTGTCCAGTCAGTTCACGCATTTGTCAGTTGTCATGCAGCTCAACACAGAACTAAAGGAGCTAAACGATTCGACGAACATTACCAAAGAAAGGACATTTGGGTAGGTCGCATAAATTACTCAAACTGCCAGACCATGATTAAAACTAATAATAAAAAAATGCATAAAAAAAACAACAAATCCATAATGTCTTCACATTCACAATAATTAAAATAGTATAATCCTTTACAAAGTAAATGTCATTGCATATATAAAGTGCATCAATGCCAGAGTGTAAATAAAAAATGAAAATAATCTTGGTAATATCATATGAGGACTATGTAGACTGGTGTCTGAAATGGTCTTTTGAGGAAAGAACCACACGGATTTGAGTGGACCTGTCCAGTCAGTACACGCGTTTGTCAACTATCGTGCAGCTCAACTCAGAACTAAGGAGCTCGACGATCCGACGAACAATACAAAAGAAAGGACATTTGGGGAGGCCGCGTAAAGTACTCAAACAGCCAGACCATCATCATTAAAAGAAAAAAAATGCAATGACCCACATAGTCCTCACATTCACAAAAATTAAAACAATATTATACTTTATACAGTAAATATATACCTGTCATTGTTCAGATAAAAAGGTACGTATATAGAAAAAAAACATTAAAAGAAAAAAAAGTACAAATAGCAAATTACACATCAATTATGTCTGTGTAAACTTATTGGAGCAGCTCAATCCCAAGCCTTCTTGTCCTCAATACAGTCCTTGACAGTATAATAGGCTTTCTGGCATAATTTCCGCTTTATAAAAGATTTAAATTTATTAACACTTAGTTCTTGAATGTGGCTAGGAAGTTTATTATAAAAACGTATACATTGACACTTAAACGAGCCACCTATTTTCTTGAGCCTGGTAGTGGGAACAACAAATTTGTGTTTATTCCTAGTATTTTTGTTATGGATATCACTGTATTTTTTAAACAAATTAATATTTTTATGTGCATATAAAAGATTTTCATAAATATACTGAGAAGGCACAGTCATTATATTAATCTCTTTAAATTTGTCTCTGAGGGAGTGTCTGGGACTTAATTTATTAATTGAACGAATTGCCCTTTATTGTAAAATAAAAACTGTTTGAATATCGGCGGCATTTCCCCACAAAAGAATACCGTACGACATCACACTATGAAAATAACTAAAGTAAACTAAACGCGCTGTCTCTAAGTCAGTTAAATTACGAATTTTTCTAACGGCGTATGCTGCAGAGCTTAGTTTTTTTGACAATTTATCTATATGGGGGCCCCATTGAAGCTTGGCATCCAAAGTTATGCCTAAGAATACTGTGGAGTTTTCGGGTTTCAACTCTTCACCCTTTAAAAGAACTCTAGTTTCTGCTTGTCTAACATGAGGTATCGTAAACTTAATACATTTAGTTTTTTTCTCGTTAAGAAGTAGGTTATTAACATTAAACCAGTTAACTACCTTAGCGAGGGCGCTATTTACATTGTCAGTAACCAGCTGCTGACGTTTCAGTTTAAATAAAAGTGAAGTGTCGTCTGCAAACAACACTATATCATGATTATCCTTTTTGAGGTATGGCAAGTCATTAATATAAATAAGAAACAAAAATGGGCCAAGAATTGAGCCCTGGGGGATCCCCATTCTAACTACAGATCCAGGTGATCTTTTTCCGTTAACATCTACTCTTTGAATCCTATCACTTAAGTAAGAAGATCCAGAGAGGTGTTCCGTATTCCGTAGTGGTGCAGTTTCCTGATTAATGTTTCATGAAGAACACAATCAAATGCCTTGGACAAATCGCAAAAGATGCCCAAAGCATCGCACTTGTCCTCCCATGCATTATAAACATGTCCTAAAAGTTCAAATCCGGCCGGCATCAGTAGTCGAACGACCCTTTGTAAAACCCAACTGTTTGTTATGCAGTAATTTGTGTTTATTAAAAAATCTTTGCATTTGATCTAAAATAAGTTTTTCAAATATTTTACTAAAGGTAGGTAGCAATGAAATAGGTCTATAATTAGTAGGGTCTGATGTACTACCCGATTTAAACAATGGTATTATTTTACGGTTTTTCATAAGATCAGGAAACTCACCACGGTCAATACAATTATTAAAAATAACAGCTAAAGTAGGTGCTACAATATCTATAATTGACTTAGCAACGTCCACAGAATTACCCCATAGATCTGCAGTCTTTTTAACATTTAATGTGTGAAAGGTTTTAATTATATCTCTACAGGTGACATATTGGAAATTAAATTCAGAATCACAAACTGGAACGTTTCCTTTAAGCAAAGACTCTGCAGTAGTGGGCGATGAGTTCAGAGATTTTGATAAAGTTGAAGCAAAACAACAGGTTTTACAGGCTAAAATACTTTTATTATCACGACCATTTTATGGCTCCATTAACAATTGAACAATGACAACTCAATACTTTTCATCATTATAATATATGTAACAATGTTGCTAACTAAAAAGTACTTAATACATTGACCTATTCTAACACCCCCCCTCAATGTAATAGGTACATACTACAACATCATGATTTTCTTCTAATATTTTAGCATTAAAATTCAGATCCATAGGGGTACACATTTCTTTACAATTCTGCATTTTTAAATTTTTGTAAAACATTTTCAAGATATTCTTTTTGACTCAACTCAGTAATTCCATTTTCTAAATCCTGTTTCACCCTTATATCTAAGTAATTTGAAACTAAGCCCAAGTCTTTCATTTTAAATTCATTATTCAACATTGACTTAAGTTAAGGTCACATATTTCTGTTTTGTTATTTCCGAATTTTAATAAATCATCAACATACAGTAAAACATATATTTTAGAACCACTGTTACGCTTAGTATACAAACAACAATCACTTTGAGACCTTTCAAAACCTTGTTTTATTATAACAGAGTTAAATTTATCATTCCAGTATTTTGGTGACTTTTTTAACCCATATAGACTTATTTAATTTAACAATATTGTTAATCCCATTATAGGCACCTTCTGGCAATTCAAAATATACGTCTTTATCTATATCCCCATATAAAAAAGCCCCCGTCACATCCATCTGATAAATAGGTAAATTTAACTTTGTAGCTACTGACACAAATAACCTAAAAGTAGATAACTTAGCTACTAGTGCATAAATCTTACACAAATCAAACATATCATCCTGTTCAAAGTCCCTGGCCACTAATCTAGCTTTATATTAAATGTTGTTTTCAGCATTTTTAATTTTAAATACCCATTTACTACTTACGGTCTTTCCAGAAGCACCTTCTTTACAGAAATCCCAGGTATTATTTTGTTTTAGAGTTTCTAGTTCTCTTTCCACAGCTTCTTGCCACTTACTTACATCTTTCCTTTGCATTGCCTCACAGTAAGTTTTAGGTTCATCCTCTGTACAGACGTGATGACAGGTGTAGAATGAGGTCTGCTTCCTGACACGTGTGCTCTTCTGGCGTGGTGATAAATCATCATCTTTTTCATCACTAGATCCCTCATCACTTGTACATGGCAGGTATAAAGTTTTTCCACTCTCAGCGGATAAATTACTTTCTTCACAGTCACTGGTCTGTTCTTCACCTTCACTATCTCCGGGCTGCTCTTTAAATTCCACACTAGACTTCTCACTCCCTTCCTGTGGAACTTTAGTATCATACTCAAGCATAACAAACTGCTCCTTTTCTTCCTCTTGCTCACTTGTCTTCATAAAAACAACATTCCTCTTTACTTCAACACTATTATTTTCTGGGAAAAATATTCTGTAGCCTTTAACATTTTCACCATATCCTACCATCAACCCTTTCTCACCTTTCCTGTCCCACTTTCTTCTTTTCTCCTTTGGGATGTGGACATATACTGGAGACCCAAACGCCTGTAGTTGATGAATGTCAAAGCTTTTATTAGTCCACATTTCATAGGGTGATTTTCCTTCTTTGCCTTTTCCTGTCCTGTTTAAAACAAAAGCAGCAGTGTTTACTGCTTCAGCCCATAGTTTCTTGGGCAGGTTTTTGGCATGTAACATTGTCCTTGCTGCTTCAACAAGTGTTCTATTTTCCCTTTCGGCTTTGCCATTCTGTTCAGGTGTATAGGTTACAGTTGTTTGATGAATTATCCCTCGTTTAGAACACATTTCTGTCACTTCTTTGTTCACGAATTCCAGTCCATTGTCAGTTCTAAATGTCTTGACTTTGTTTCCAGTTATATTTTCTGCTTTATTTAGAAACTCCTCCAGACAGTGTTTGATTTCATGTTTGGCTTTAACGAAATACACAGTTCTAAAGTTTGAGTGATCATCTTTGAGAATCACAAAATATCTCGACCCACCAATCGATTCTTCCTCCATGGGTCCGCAGGTATCCCCATGTATTATTTCACACGTTCTGGTACTTACAGTTTCAGGCAACCGGTGTATCTTTCCTTCCAAGCAGCTTTCACACTGAGGCACATGAGTTTGCTTTAATTCAATGTTATTTTTCTCCAACACTTTCTTCACATGATCAAAATTTTGATGTGCAAGTTTTTCATGACACTCTTTTAACACAGATTTTACTTGGGATACGTTTGCTACCTCGCATTTATAACGTACGTCCAAATAGTACATTTCTCCGTTACGGTTAGCCACCGCAGAAAGTTTGTTTTGTTTGTAAAACTTACACATACTTTCGTTTGTCACCATGACATATCCTCTATCTGTCGCACAATTCACAGAGAATAAATTTGTTTTTAAGTCCGGCACGTACAAAACATTGTCTATGGTCGTGTTTATCCATTCGCGGCTATTATAAACCTGTACCGCCACCTGTCCACAACCTTGTGCACTAATTGTTTTCCCATTACCGACAATCACTGATTTATTTGACAGCGCAGAATATGTGGTGAATAAATTTCGTTCACAGCACATATGTTGGCTTGCGCCGGTATCCACTAACCACTGTGATTGTTGAAAATGTCCACTTGAACTTGCTATCACGAACGCGTTACTGTTTCTGTCCTTATTTTTTCTAAACCAACACTCGCTTTTAACATGTCCCGATTTGTTGCAGTAAAAACACTTTTTACCAGATTTGTTGTCACTAGCTGAACCTGTCGAACTGGCATTACGGTTGTATAAATTACTCCGACACTCGCTTTGATAATGTCCCATTTTGTTGCACTTGAAACATTTTACGTTACTCTTATCTATTTTGTTAGCAACAAAAGCTGATGATTGCCGGGATACCTCCCCTCTTTCTTTTAATCGTTCCTGTTCTATCAATAGTCTAGCGACGAGATTATCGTATGTTTGTTTATCATCCGGCGCTGACTCCCACGCGGACACAAAATGTTTGTAACATTCTGGAAGCGACATCAAAACCTTTGTGATGACGAATTTTTCTGAAATATCTTCTCCCATCTGCTTTAACTGGTTTTTCAATTCTTCAATTTTAGACAAAAATACAGACATTTCTGCGCCTTCCTCGTACTTATATTGGAAGAAACGTTGTTGTACGATATGTATGCTAGTTTCAGACTTTTGTTCATAGACACTAGCCAGTTTCCTCCACATCTCCGCGGACGTAGTACAAGTTATAATATGCATAATCGCGTTTTCTGACATTCTTGTCACAAGCCATGTTTGGGCTCTTGCGTCTTTTTTCTCCCATGTTTCCTTAACAGCCGCCGCCTCCGGCTTTACACTTTTCCCTTCTACCACATCTAGTAAATCTTGACTCCGTAATAGAATGACAGATTGAAATTTCCACACATTCCAATTTGATACTCCCTCCAGCTTTATATGCAAACCAGGAGTTCTTAAGTTGTCCTCCATCGTCGTGCTTACTTCCTGCTCGTCCTGTCCTTGACGAATCAAGTAATTTTCCTTCCTGCTAGCCAAACCTCACGCGTATTCCGCGAAGATGCCAACAGTATTTTTCGACGAAAGCAGTATCCGGCCCTTTGTTTTGCTCAGAGATACAGGATTATGTGTCTGGGCCCATAACCTGATAAAGTTGAAGCAAAACAACAGGTTTTACAGGCTAAAATACTTTTATTATCACGACCATTTTATGGCTCCATTAACAATTGAACAATGACAACTCAATACTTTTCATCATTATAATATATGTAACAATGTTGCTAACTAAAAAGTACTTAATACATTGACCTATTCTAACAGATTTAGTAGTCGATACGGGAATCTCTGCAAATAAATTTTCAAAGGCCGCGGCGACTTGAGAATCTGATTTAATTATGTTGCCATCAATATCAAGGCTGAAGTCACTACTTCGGTTGCATGACCTTCCCGTTTCGCTCGTGACTTGGCCATACAACAAACTAAATATATAAATTAAATTCAGCAGTGTTGATACAAGCCCGTTCATCATACAACTCATAAAGTCGTTTTCTACTTTTATGTACCAATGGTAGCCCAGTCACTGAAGGAAGCATTACTATTAACCGAAAATGTCTTTGGAATGAAAGTATTATCAAATTGTGTACAATACATTTTGAAAAAAATCATTATATTGTTGATTAGAGTCATCATTCGTTGATAAAAGTGGTAAATTACTTAGAAGTTTAGTTTTAAATGTTTCCAAACGATTAGTAGGGTACATGAGGACTTATAATAAAAGCCACTCTCGCATCGATAGCATTGACGTCTTCTCGAACACCCTATCTCAATTTCGAAGTCATCTTTTACGTCAATTTCGTGTAAATTCCATCATTCATTTGTTGTTCTGTATTATATTTTTGCAACTTAAACATTTTTATTTAATTTTATTGTTTAATTTAATTTCATTCTTGACGGTATTATTAGTGAATCAATTCATTTGAAATTGTAATTATGCTTATTAGATTTTATTATTATTATTCTTTGATTCTTATAATAGAATAGGTTAAGGAAATAGGTTAATAATAATAATATTATTAACCTATTTGATTTTATGATCATCTTTTTGTCTGTAAATAACTAGTTAAATCAGAAAGTAACTATGTAAGTGCTGTGCACACCTTTAAGTGACAAGTTCGCTGCAGCATATTAGTTATTATAAGATAAGCTCTCTGTCGTGCCGTGTGGTGCCGGCCTAGAATTGCACCACCCCAACTCTTCCCGTGGGTGTCGTCAGAGGCGACTAAGGGACATACACCGGGGGGCGGGCAGCAGCGCCCCCTGCAGAACAAATCCATTACCAAACTGCGATCCCCAACCCGCATGCCCAGCGTGGGGATTGGCATTACCCCAAAATGAATTTACAAGCCAAAAATGGCCCCCAGTTCCCGGCCGCCTCGCTATTCCTGGCCATGGTAGCGGCTATGGTAACGGCGGGTCAGGAGGTGCTAGGAATCCCTAGGCTACGGTAGGCTACCATTCACTACTGAAAACATTAACCCTGGCGACGTATAACGGACGAACTCTGAGGCTCGACCATCATCTAGCGCAGTTGGAAGTGGAGTTAGAGAACATTAAATGGCATGTTCTGGGGTTATGTGAAGTCCGTAGAGAGGGGGAGGATACCGTAACCCTAGACTCGCGTCAACTACTCTACTTTCGCGAGGGCGATAAAACATCTCATGGTGGCGTAGGTTTTCTCGTTAATAAGGCCCTCACTAACAACGTTCAAGAAATCTCCAGTGTGTCGAACAGGGTAGCGTACCTGATCCTTCGGCTATTCAAGCGGTATAGCATGAAGGTAATTCAGGTCTACGCACCGACCTCGGCACACTTGGATGATGAAGTGGAGGATATGTATGAAGACATATCCAAAGCCTTACACAACACCACTAAGGCTCACTTCAACGTTGTTATGGGGGACTTTAACGGCAAGGTGGGAACCCGGACTGGCAACGAATCCCTGTTATGGAGTTATGAATCACAGGGGACAAACGCTTGTCAACTTCCTTGAGAAGGAGGGGCTGTTCTTAATGAACTCCTTCTTTAAGAAACAGCCCTAAAGGAAGTGGACGTGGCGAGGTACAGACACTGTGACAAAAAATGAGATCGACTTCATCATGACGGATAGCAAGCACATATTCAGAGATATCTCAGTGATCAAAAGGTTCAATACCGGATCTGATCACCGACTGCTCCGAGGCTCTCTGAATATCAACTTAAAGCTGGAATGAAACCGTCTGTTCTAGTCCACGCTCTGACCTAACCCAATCTAAATCATGGCGGGCACCGAGAAGTTCCAGCAGGCTCTCGAGAATAGATTCGTTGCCTTGGATCGCACTGATGACGCCGACGAGACCCTACACAATCTGGTCGAAACGTTGAGAGACGAGGGCATCAAGTTCTGCCAAAATATATACAAAATACGCTGCACATGCCCCACGTTCCCAACGAGACGACCACCATTCCAGAGCCACCCTGAAACGCCACTATACCGACGAACTGCCAGACATCAGTCAAGACGAGATCGTGTTAGCTCTGAGACAGCTTAAAAATGGAAAAGCCCCCGGTGAAGGCGGCATAACGTCAGAGCTTTTGAAAGCCGGAGGAGCTCCTGTTATACAGGAACTACAGAACCTCTTCAACTCTGTCCTTCACAGTGGGAGAACTCCAAAGGCGTGGAGCAGGAGTTTGGTGGTGCTCTTTTTTAAGAAGGGAGATAAAGCCCTCCTTAAAAACTACAGACCCATCTCACTCCTGAGCCACGTCTATAAGCTGGTCTCACGAGTGGTCACGAACCGTCTCGCCAGGAGACTCGACGAGTTCCAGCCACCGGAACAGGCCGGGTTTCGCGGAGGATATGGCACCATAGACCACATACACACAGTGAGGCAGATTATACAGAAGTCCGAAGAGTATAATCAGCCCCTGTGTCTGGCCTTTGTGGACTATGAGAAGACCTTTGATTCTGTCGAAACCTGGGCTGTTCTGGAATCCTTACAGCGATGCCAAGTAGACTGTCGTTATATCGAGGTACTCAGATGTCTTTACGACGCCGCCACCATGAGTGTCCAAGTACAGGACCAGCAGTCCAAACCCATCCAACTGCGCAGAGGAGTGAGACAGGGGGATGTTATATCCCCGAAACTGTTCACGAGCGCGTTGGAAGATATTGATAAAGTTGAAGCAAATCAACAGGTTTTACAGACTAAAATACTTTTATTATCACGACCATTCTAAGGCTCCATTAACAATTGAACAATGACAACTCAATACTTTTCATCATTAGAATATATGTAACAATGTTGCTAACTAAAAAGTACTTAATACATTGACCTATTCTAACACCCCCCCCCTGAATGTAATAGGTACATACTACAACATCATGATTTTCTTCTAATATTTTAGCATTAAAATTCAGATCCATAGGGGTACACATTTCTTTACAATTCTGCATTTTTAAATTTTTGTAAAACATTTTCAAGATATTCTTATTGACTCAACTCAGTAATTCCATTTTCTAAATCCTGTTTCACCCTTATACCTAAGTAATTTGAAACTAAGCCCAAGTCTTTCATTTTAAATTCATTATTCAACATTGACTTAAGGTCACATATTTCTGTTTTGTTATTTCCGAATATTAATAAATCATCAACATACAGTAAAACATATGTTTTAGAACCACTGTTACGCTTAGTATACAAACAACAATCACTTTGAGACCTTTCAAAACCTTGTTTTATTATAACAGAGTTAAATTTATCATTCCAGTATTTTGGTGACTTTTTTAACCCATATAAAGACTTATTTAACTTAACAATATTGTTATTCCCACTATAGGCACCTTCTGGCAATTCTAAATATACTTCTTCATCTATATCCCCATATAAAAAAGCCCCCGTCACATCCATCTGATAAATTGGTAAATTTAACTTTGTAGCTACTGACACAAATAACCTAAAAGTAGATAACTTAGCTACTGGCGCATAAATCTCACACAAATCAAACATATTATCATGCTGTTCAAAGCCCCTGGCCACTAATCTAGCTTTATATTGAATGTTGCTTTCAGCATTTTTAATTTTAAATACCCATTTACTACTTACGGTCTTTCCAGAAGCACCTTCTTTACAGAAATCCCAGGTATTATTTTGTTTTAGAGTTTCTAGTTCTCTTTCCACAGCTTCTTGCCACTTACTTGCATCTTTCCTTTGCATTGCCTCACAGTAAGTTTTAGGTTCATCCTCTGTACAGACGTGATGACAGGTGTAGAATGAGGTCTGCTTCCTGACACGTGTGCTCTTCTGGCGTGGTGATAAACCACCATCTTTTTCATCACTAGATCCCTCATCACTTGTACATGGCAGGTATAAAGTTTTTCCACTCTCAGCGGATAAATTACTTTCTTCACAGTCTCTGGTCTGTTCTTCACCTTCACTATCTCCGGGCTGCTCTTTAAATTCCACACTAGACTTCTCACTTCCTTCCTGTGGAACTTTAGTGTCATACTCAAGCATAACAAACTGCTCCTTTTCTTCCTCTTGCTCACTTGTCTTCATAAAAACAACATCCCTCTTTACTTCAACACTATTATTTTCTGGGAAAAATATTCTGTAGCCTTTAACATTTTCACCATATCCTACCATCAACCCTTTCTCACCTTTCCTGTCCCACTTTCTTCTTTTCTCCTTTGGGATGTGGACATATACTGGAGAACCAAAAGCCTGTAGTTGATGAATGTCAAAGCTTTTATTAGTCCACATTTCATAGGGTGATTTTCCTTCTTTGCCTTTTCCTGTCCTGTTTAAAACAAAAGCAGCAGTGTTTACTGCTTCAGCCCATAGTTTCTTGGGCAGGTTTTTGGCATGCAACATTGTCCTTGCTGCTTCAACAAGTGTTCTATTTTCCCTTTCGGCTTTGCTATTCTGTTCAGGTGTATAGGTTACAGTTGTTTGATGAATTATCCCTCGTTTAGAACACATTTCTGTCACTTCTTTGTTCACGAATTCCAGTCCATTGTCAGTTCTAAATGTCTTGACTTTGTTTCCAGTTATATTTTCTGCTTTATTTAGAAACTCCTCCAGACAGTGCTTGATTTCATGTTTGGCTTTAACGAAATACACAGTTCTAAAGTTTGAATGATCATCTTTGAGAATCACAAAATATCTCGACCCACCAATCGATTCTTCCTCCATGGGTCCGCAGGTATCCCCATGTATTATTTCACACGTTCTGGTGCTTACAGTTTCACTTTTCTTAAAAGGCAACCGGTGTATCTTTCCTTCCAAGCAGCTTTCACACTGAGGCACATGAGTTTGCTTTAATTCAATCTTATTTTTCTCCAACACTTTCTTCACATGATCAAAATTTTGATGTGCAAGTTTTTCATGCCACTCTTTTAACACAGATTTTACTTGGGATACGTTTGCTACCTCGTATTTATAACGTACGTCCAAATAGTACATTTCTCCGTTACGGTTAGCCAACGCAGAAAGTTTGTTTTGTTTGTAAAACTTACACATATTTTCGTTTGTCACCATGACATATCCTCTATCTGTCGCACAATTCACAGAGAATAAATTTGTTTTTAATTCCGGCACGTACAAAACATTGTCTATGGTCGTGTTTATCCATTCGCGGCTATTATAAACCTGTACCGCCACCTGTCCACAACCTTGTGCACTAATTGCGTTCCCATTACCGACAATCACAGATTTATTTGACAGCGCAGAATATGTGGTGAATAAATTTCGTTCACAGCACATATGTTGGCTTGCGCCGGTATCCACTAACCACTGTGATTGTTGAAAATGTCCACTTGAACTTGCTATCACGAATGCGTTACTGTTTCTGTCCTTATTTTTTCTAAACCAACACTCGCTTTTAACATGTCCCGATTTGTTGCAGTAAAAACACTTTTTACCAGATTTGTTGTCACTAGCTAAACCTGTCGAACTGGCATTACGGTTGTTTATGTTACTCCGACACTCGCTTTGATAATGTCCCATTTTGTTGCACTTGAAACATTTTACGTTACTCTTATCTATTTTGTTAGCAACAAAAGCTGATGATTGCCGGGGCACCTCCCCTCTTTCTTTTAATCGTTCCTGTTCTATCAATAGTCTAGCGACGAGATTATCGTATGTTTGTTTATCTTCCAGCGCTGACTCCCACGCGGACACAAAATGTTTGTAACATTCTGGAAGCGACATCAAAACCTTTGTGATGACGAATTTTTCTGAAATATTTTCTCCCATCTGCTTTAACTGGTTTTTCAATTCTTCAATTTTAGACAAAAATACAGACATTTCTGCGCCTTCCTCGTACTTATATTGGAAGAAACGTTGTTGTACGATATGTATGCTAGTTTCAGACTTTTGTTCATAGACACTAGCCAGTTTCCTCCATATGCATCATCACGTTTTCTGACATTCTTGTCACAAGCCATGTTTGGGCTCTTGCGTCTTTTTACTCCCATGTTTCCTTAATAGCCGCCGCCTCCGGCTTTACACTTTTCCCTTCTACCACATCTAGTAAATCTTGACTCCGTAATAGAATGACAGATTGAAATTTCCACACATTCCAATTTGATCCTCCCTCCAGCTTTATATGCAAACCAGGAGTTCTTAAGTTGTCCTCCATCGTCGTGCTTACTTCCTGCTCGTCCTGTCCTTGACGAATCAAGTAATTTTCCTTCCTGCTAGCTAAACCTCACGCGTATTCCGCGAAGATGCCAACAGTATTTTTCGACGAAAGCAGTATCCGGCCCTTTGTTTTGCTCAGAGATACAGGATTATGTGTCTGGGCCCATAACCTCATAAAGTTGAAGCAAATCAACAGGTTTTACAGACTAAAATACTTTTATTATCACGACCATTCTAAGCAAAGAATATAACTACTCTCTACCGAGAGATTCTAAGGCTCCATTAACAATTGAACAATGACAACTCAATACTTTTCATCATTAGAATATATGTAACAATGTTGCTAACTAAAAAGTACTTAATACATTGACCTATTCTAACAGATATGTTTAAGACGCTGGACTGGAAAGGTAAGGGGATTAACATAAACGGCGATTACATCTCACATCTGCGATTCGCTGATGACTTAGTTTTAATGGCGTAGTCGTTGGTGAAGCTGAACCAGATGCTGGACGGCCTAGGTTCAGCTTCGCGACGCATCGGTCTCGGCATGAATTTGGATAAAACCAAAGTCATGATCAATAGTCTCATTGATCCGGGACCGGTCGTCGTACATGACCACCCTCTCGAAATTGTTTCCGTAAAAAGGTTAGGTAGGTTAGGTCAGTTAGGTAAAAACAATTTTGAGAGGGAGGCCAAGAGGAGGATCTAGCTAGGCTGGGCAGCGTTTGGGAAACTACGCCGAGTCTTCTCGTCATCCATACCGCAATGCTTGAAAACTAAAGTTTTCAATCAGTGCGTGCTACCCCTCATGACCTACGGAGCTGAGACGTGGACACTCACGATAGGGCTGGTCCAATAGTTCAAAGTCGCTCAGCGAGCTATGGAAAGAGCTATGCTCGGAGTCTCTCTGAAGGATAGAATTCGCAACGAATATATCCGACAGAGAACCAAAGTTATCGACATAGCTCTAAGAATTAGCAAGCTGAAGTGGCAGTGGACCGGCCATATCTCACGAAGAACTGACAACCGTTGGGGTAAACGAGTTCTTGAGTGGAGACCGCGACTCGGCAAACGTAGTGTAGGACGCCCTCCGGCCAGGTGGGATGACGATCTGCGAAAGACTGCAGGCAGATGCTGGATGCGTCAAGCTGAAGACAGGGCGCTATGGTGCTCATTAGGGGAGGCCTATGTACAGCAGTGGTTTAAAATAGGCTGATGATGATGATGATGATGATGAAGCTCTCTGTTAATGATTTTGTGAATTAGTCGTTGGAGTGCGATAATAAATAAACAAAAAACTACCTTCTAATTTAAAAATCGTTCAACAATAATTACTAGACACCAAGATATCTGAAAATAATACTTATATAAAAGTAAACTCATATTTTGCTATACAAGAGATATCTAAATATACTCTTATGTATATAACACCAATCCCAAAGATACAATCAGATAAGTCAGCCCAAAGTCAACAAAGGTCAAAGGGTTAGATTACAACAACGAACTGTATTTTGATTTCAAATAGGAGGAATTCAAACGGTGTTTATAATGGACTCACCATTTTATGTGCTTTCCTGCGGCCGTGAACCACATGCAATTAAATGAAAATTGCATTGTAAATCAACTACTTAAAAACCAAACAAATACGAAATGTCCTACCAAAACATTTACTTATCCAATTAAACAATAAGGAAACAACTTCACATGCCAAACACTTGGTTATTCATTGCAAGAGATCGGGTTACGACTTCAATACTTTGTGATGGACAAAGAGAAGAAATTGACCTTAAAAATACTGGTGTAATACGAATCGCAGATAACTGCGTGATTAAAACAACTGACAACATATTAACTGTCAAAAGAATTGTTTCAGTACCGATTGTAACATCATACTCAAAACGAATAGAGTTTCCCATGAATACACACGTGGTGACTAAATCCATGATAAACATTACGAAGGAAGAACTCATCGATAACTCAAAATAGATTTTTCAGCATTTAATTAATCAAGAAAATGCGTTACAAACCGAACTAGATAGTACTGTTTGGAGTCAAATTAGCACACAAATTTTAAGTCTACTACGGCCCAGCAATACTGAGATGGATGAGAGCCAGAGTGCAGAAGAACAAGTACCGAGACAGCTGACAAACCAGCAAGAAAACCAACCTCGCTCGCTGCCAACAAGACATCTACCCAACGAACAACTGGCCAACCAACTATCACTACGGAACCTACGTACAGTGTACCACATCAACACAATTCTATTGAGTTATACCAACTGGAGTCCAGGTCCTGATAGGCGCCAGAATGTTCAATCGTGAACAGGCAAGACCAATTACAGCGTCAGCATCAAGAGCGACATACATTCGTACCACGTGGCGGCAACACCAGCACGTGGTACTCGTGATCGTGTACAGGTGATCTTCGCTTCATCGGCTCAATCTACTCACAACACACATGGATATACGTGTCTATGTTTTGTATATAATTAAGTTAATTATCATAATAAACCAGTCATCAAGCTGGAGTCGAGTTTGATTCACCTTCCGGAACTCCACTCACTGTGGCCAAGACACCTTTAGCCATCATCGATCCTATGAGTCTGTGTGATCGGCAGTGAGATAACCATTTCCTGTGTACATTGCACGACGTACACAAACCTCTATTCCTACCCTACTTCCGTCTAATACCGTAGGTCTCATTGTAACAGATTTCCCGCACGTGAAACCAACGTAACCTACGTTTGGTACGGTTTTTATGGTAGGTAAGGCATTAGGAGAATTAGGGTGCTAGCTTATTGCTAGAAGGCTAGGTTTGTAGTCAGTAGGGTCGTAGGTGAATCCATAGGTACCAGACTCAATTGATTAGACCTAGCCAACGGTACGCATTTGGAATAACGGCCGTACAAAGCTGTGAATACCGGTGCGTACATTTTGGTCTTGCCTGTTCACGGTTGAACAAAACTGAATGATTTTCTTTTGCATTAATATTAGCTACAACAAGGCCTTCAAGTAATTAATGCGCTCGTTAATTTTATTTGTATTTTAATTTATCATTTCAGTAAAGTTCAGAAAGTGATCCCACATTTCAGAAATCACCGTGAATTTAATGGTTATTGCCTGTTCTTTAGTGTGAATATTGTAAATTAAATGATCGTATCTAACCGCATCTTCATGATCAAAGTAACGAGGCATAATTTTGATAATAGAGCCTAAAGGATTTACAATACCACGTCTCTTTCGATGTCCTCCTCTTTTCGATGGAATTCATTGCTGTAATTTCTCCAGGGTCTGATTTTGAAAATACTCTACTTGTGTTTTAAGTCCCATAAACACGTCATCTGCGTAGGATTTGTTTGGGTGTAATATTTGTCTGAATTCCGAATATTTTCGAATATTGTAAGAAAGGTCAGTGGTGCTTATGCCCTGAAGATCAAATATTTTAACAATAGACCACTTATAGTATTGGATAAACCCTTGACCCATCTTTACAGGAAGAATACCAGGGTTTTGACCAATCTTTACTGCTGGAAGGGCCTGGCTTGGGTGAGTCCAATTGGTGGTTGTCTATATCGCCAGGATCAAACTCCACCTGCGGAGGACGTTTTATGTTTTAGAGGAACTTTGGTATCCCAAAAAAGTTTAATTGGTATAACGTTGCGTTCTACCTGACCTGTGACAACGGCTTCTTGGTAGGCTTATTTTTTTCTTGTCTCATATTAACGCGATACCGGTTTTCTTATTTCTAAAGCTGGTTCAATAAGCTTTATCAAATTCAGAGTTAAATGTAGAGTTTAATACAGATGACCAAACGCAGCTTCCATATATGTGCACAATAATATAAATAATAGCGTGAACGAAGAAACCTACACTGGAGGTATAAACTACCTTTGGGTAGGCCTAGAAAAATATGCATTGAACATAGGTAGTCTACTAACCCTGGAACTACCAACATAAAAAAATTTCTTGAAGTTTACTCATCACAATTGATCAGCAAAAAGCGAGCTATTGTCTTTGGTGATTTTAACATCAACCTATTAATAAAAAGCAGCAGCAGAAAACTGTATAGAATTGCCATACAAGAATCTTGCTACGAAATTATTAACAATATCAGCTAATACCACTGCACACATGAAACCACTTCCACAAAGAAATACTACTATGAAACATTTAAGAAATATTCAGGAAACCCAAAGAAGGTATGGATGGACACACGGTCAAAACAAATTGTTCTCCTCTAAATCTCTTCACCAAAGGCAGACCTGTAACCGATGGCAGTGAAGTCTGTGAGACTTTTAACGCCTTCTTCTCAACGGTCGGCTCGACACTCGCTAACGCTATCATATCGACACAGCAAAAACATAACGTAGACACTACAAAACAGACAAGAGATTATACTAATGAACTAACGACTTTTACACCTTGTCAAACGGACGAAATCTCAAAAATAATCATTAGTATTTATAAATATATAAAACTAACTAGATAACTATAAAAATAATTAAATGTTTGAGAATCCTAATATTAGATACGCTGACAAATTGCATGAATGAACACCTTGCTGAGGGAACGTTTCCAGTTGCTCTGAAAATCGCTAAAGTTACCCCTTCTACATTATTAGTTATGATTCCTAAAGTTTGGGCAAACTTTGCAAATTTTATTAAACTAGAATCGGTATAAGCATTTTTCTCTAGAAGTAGTTCTAATGTTGCATTAATTTTTTCCAGATTTTTGTTATTTGGTCTAAGATAGTGCTGTGCTTTTTTTTTTTTTTTTGGTGACGGGTTGGAAAATCCTCATGGAGTCCCTCCGCCCTGGGGGAAGGGCGAAGGGGACTGTCAGACTCTTACTGACTAAAAACCAACCCGTGTTCCTCAAGTCCCCGTGTGTCGGAGGGGCGGGTATCGCCGAAGCATTCGTCGCTACCCCCCGACGGGTATTGGCCCGCCAGATGGTCAGGCGGGCCCCGTCACCCACTGCGGCCGTCACCCCGGCCGCAGGACTCCACTATGAGGCGCGCGCGGAACAACACGCCGCCGCCTCGAGGCCTGCTGCTGATCGGACGACAAGACGCCCCAAGTCTGCCGTCCGCAGGCCGCGCCCTACGGTGGCCGGAAGTCGGCCACCCTACGACGCCCAGTGCGTCTGCTGCGGGAGGGGAGAGAGGAGGCAGCCTCTCTCTCCCTCTCCGCCGCCTCCTTTACGAGCATCACAGCCTCGCAAAAGGTGGCGACGGCACTCCACCCCGACTCGCTCCCGACCATGGTAGACACAACAGCCGGAAGCGAGAGGTTTCCCGCAACACCTACGGCCGCGACCAAGTCACGGCGCTGCTCGGCCCAAGCTGGGCACTCCGCCAACGTATGCAGCGCCGTATCGTCGCGGCAATCACCACAATGGTGGCACTGGGACGTCGGCTCCCGGCCTATGCGACACAGGTACTTCCCAAAGCACCCGTGTCCGGTAAGCACCTGCGTCAGCCGGAAGCCGAGGGCGCCGTGGCTCCTATTGAGCCACTCCTCTAGAACTGGCCTTACCGCCGCTACAGCGGCGTGCCCCGCCGTGGGTTGCGCTAAGCGCGTCCGCCACTCCGCCACTAGGACCTGGCGGAGCTCTGCCCTGCGTGCCTCAACCTGTCGAGGCACCAGGCGCTCGCCCCGCTGGACCGCCTCCGCGCGCCACCAATAGAGCGACGCGTGGAGCTTTGCGTCGAGGTCCCAGGGCGGGGATCCGGCTAGGATGCTCGCTGCCTCAAAGGAGATCGTACGGTATCCCCTTACGATCCTGACGGCCATCGCGCGCTGCGGCCTTCGCAGCGCGGCGACGTTGTTGCGGGCCGTCAGGGCGTCCGCCCACACTGGCGCGGCGTATAGCGCCATCGACCGTACGACCCCCATGTAGAGCATCCGACATGAGGAGTTGGGCCCCCCCAGATTGGGCAGCAAGCGCGAGAGCGCAGAAGCGGCGCCCAACAACCGGGGGGCGAGCCGTGTAAAGTGCGGCCCGAAACTCCACCGACTGTCGAGGACGAGTCCAAGGTACTTCATCGTCGACTCGACAGCGATGGAGACCCCTCCTACTATGATGCTGGACCCCGGAGGCGGCTTCATCCTCGGCCCATGAAAACACAGGGCCTCAGACTTGTGCAATGCCACCTCTAAGCCCAGCCGCCGGATCCTACCCACGACGTGCGCGACACCAGCAGTCGCGCGTATGACCGCCTGCCGGTACGACTTCCCACGCGCTGTAACTAGCGTATCGTCGGCGTAACAAATGACGCCGACGCCGTGGAGAAGCGCACCGCGCAGAGCCCAGTCGTACCCTACGTTCCACAGGGTCGGCCCCAACACCGAACCCTGCGGAACGCCGCACGACGTCTCTCGCCAACCCCATCCTTCTCGACCCGGGTACACCACCGATCTTTCCGACAAATAGGCCCCGACAATGCGTTGGAGGTAGCGCGGCACCCCGTGGTACCGGAGTGCCTCTCGGATGGTACTCCAGGGCAAGGTGTTGAAAGCGTTGGCGATGTCGAGCGACACCGCCAGGACCACCTCACCCCGGGCGACTGCCTCCTCCGCGAGGTCCCTCACGCGCATGATCGCATCCGTCGTGGAGCGCCCCTGGCGGAAACCAAATTGGTTGTCCGCCAAATCCGGACCCACCCTGGTCATGTGCCGGACGAGGCGATTGGCGATGATTCGCTCAAAGATCTTACACACCTCGTCCAGCAACACGATTGGCCTGTACGCAGATGGTGAGTCTGCGGGGCGCCCCTCCTTCTTGAGCAGGACCAGCTTTCCGGTCTTCCACCGGCTTGGAAACTGGCCCCGCTCCAAGCATGCGCTTAAGAGGTCCACTAGTCGGGGCCCGAGAGCCTTCATGGCCAGGACCCATGCACGGCCTGGAATGCCGTCGGGCCCTGGGGCGGTGTTCCTGATGCGAGCCACCGCCACTCTCAACTCTACCCGGGTCACTTCGGGCACATCGTCGTCTATGTCGTCTTCCGCGTCGGGCACATTGCGAGGCGGAACCATAGCCGGTGGTGCGTGCTCTGGTCTCGACGGAAACAACGCACACACCACCTCCTCCAGCAGCTGTGGCTGGAGACTCCGGGACAATGGGGGAGCCCATTGGCACAGCTTGCCCCGTACCATAAGGTAGGGGCGTCCCTACGGCTCTCGGTCCAGAGTCTCCAGCAGCTCTTCGTTGGCCTGGGCCTTTGCCCGGCCAATGGCCAGCTGGAGGGCGCTCTTCGCCTCTCTATAACGGTCGTATAGTTCCGCCTCTTCTTGTTCGGCCGCCGCTGTAAAGGGGCGGCGGCGACGTCTTCTTCTTCGGCACCTTGCATACTGGCGTCGCTCCTGCACACAAGCAATGCGCAAATGCGCAATCGACTGCGACCACCAGTACACTTGGCGCCTGGATGGTAACGGCTGGACTCGGGGCATGCCAGCGTCACAGATGTGCGACATGCTCTCCCGGAACCACTCCGCCTCCTCGTCGATGTCGGTTGGCCTGCTTGGAGAGTCCAACCAGGCCTTGACGATAGAGGCCTCCAAGAGAGCCTCCCTGTCCAGCCGCTTCAGTGCCCAACGCGGGCCGTCTCCAACGCCCACCGGGGCCGCTTGGACCGGCCCAACCGAGGTCTGGGCGGAGACGCTGAATCGAATGTATCGATGATCAGACAGCGTCTCCACCTCCTCCAGGACGTGCCAGTCCTGGACAGTGCGCGCGAGAGCGGGGCTAGCGAACGACAGGTCCACTATAGACCCACCCCACTGCCGCACGCACGTCTGCACGGATCCCCGGTTCAGGAGAAGCTCCCCACGCATTCGTAGCCGGAGAACCCCAAGCCGTAGATTTGGCATTGAAGTCCCCCAGGACGATCACGGGAAGAGGACGGCTACGACTGACGACTGTGCCCAACTCCAAGATTATATCCTCCATGTCGGCGAGAGAAAGGCTGGGGGCGAAGTACACCCCCACGATCATAATGTTGCCCCAAATTGCCGCGACATAGCCCCGCCCTCGGGTGACGGCCTCGAAGGGAAGGGTGTCGGCGGCAGACCTCATAATCAGTGCCACCGAGCGGTTCGTGTCGCACACCCAGTCATCCCTGGGTGGCACAAAATACGGCTCGGCGACAACTGCCACATCGATCGACCACTGCGCCATGCTCTGGAGCAAGAGATCCTGAGCCCTGGCGCAGTGGTTTATGTTGGCTTGGAGGAGACGACGTAGGGCCATTATTGTGTGTCCATGGCCGTTGTCTCCTCCCCAGCCCTCGGCGGATGTTCTGCCGCAACCAGCGGGTGAACTGGCTGCGAGGAGCTGGTTGCCTTCTTCGTGACGTCCGTGATACTAGCCGGCGGATGAGCCGGCTGTCTCCTGGCATTATTCTTCTTGTTGGACCTGGCGCAGGCCTTTGACCCGGTCGTATGGTCGGCTGGCTTGCCAGATGCCGCACAGATGACGCAGTGCGGCGTGGCAGTGCAAGTGCCAGCCTTGTGACCGGGCTGACCACAGCGGAAGCACAATTGGCTGCGGTCCACCCCAGCGGTGCACCGTGCCCCCGCATGTCCTCCTTCTAAGCAGCGGTAGCACCGATAGGGCCTGGGCGCTAGGAGCGCAACCTGCGCTGAGACCCATCCCACCAGAAGCCGTTTGTTACTAATCTTGTTGGCCGCCGCTACGGGACAGCCAACAACAATTGTCCCGAGACCGAAGGCACCCCAGCGTATCGTGCCCGCCTTGACTTGATGCGGCGGGCATCCTCCGGCCTTGGAGATGGCAGCGACGACCTCTTCAAGTGTGAAAGATAGTGCTGTGCTGGGACATCCATTCTTTACTGAGACTGATATGGTTATTGAATTCTGAGACTATTTTATTTTCATTTTTTTGTAAAGTTTTAATGACCTCGTCATATTTTAGGGCATCTAGATAATCTAAATTGCCAGTAACACTTTTTACTACTGACCCAAGGCTATCTACAAGACCTCTTTTAGCTCTAACAGGTTCCAAAAATTTTACTTGTTGTAGTACCTTACCAAGTTTGTTAGTAAGATATTCAATCTGATATTCGTAAAGCATTTAAGTTTCATTATTAAGTCTAGTTCTAAAAGTCTTAAGTTGCATCTGTACGGAGTTTATTTTATCTTCAATGTCAGTTAGTTGTATATACAGTATGAATGAGTGGTATTGTGTGGTAGTCCAGTCAGTCCTAATCTGTACGGTAATAGTCCTGGTCCATCGGCTAAAGTCTCAAGTCTTATCTCTTGAGGGTGTGTCGCATGGATTGTCAGTAGCAGCAGGATCCTGTAACAATTGGCTCGCTTTAGGAACTCGTTTCAGCCGCGATTTGGCTATAGGACCACGTTTTTTTTAAGTGTATATGTGTCTAAGCAAATCGGCGAGTACTGTATCTTGCGTGTAGCGCGGTGCCGCTTTCTGGCGACTGGCAAAAGGGTTTTTAATAAAAACTTGTTGCTGTGGGGCATATTCTATCTCGGGATAGCAAGTTTTGTTCCTATTACTAATTAAGGCTGTACGATTTGGAAGAGATGATTATTAATGATTTCATAAACTTGTTTCATCTGTTGTCTATGATTCTGTGCATATTGTTGCAAGATGTTCTCTGTCAGGTCTATATCGATTGGGTCCCTGGGGTCAAAATATCCAGTCAATAGGTCAAAGGGTCTACACTTAGTGAAGCTATGGATAGAACTATTATATGCTATGATGACGTATTGCATGAGATTGATTATTGGTTCGTCTTTATTTTGCAGTCTAAGAATTCTAATGTGCTCCAATAACGTTGAGTGAACCCGTTCGATGTTACCATTGTCATTTGGACTATCAGGTAGAATTCTGTGGTGAATTATATTATGAAGACGTTATAGATAAATTCGGAGAAAAGCTGATTTGTAAATTCGGTGCCATTATCAGTGATAATAGTCATAGGCAGTCCATGATGAGTACAAAAACGTAGCAATGCTTGTATAATACTGATAGCTGTACCGTCGCGCAAATGATACGCTTGCCCATATTTTGTGAATACGTCAATGAAAGTCACGTATTTTTCGTTCTGAACTGTAAAGAAGTCCACGTGAATGATTTCAAGTGGTTTTGTAGCTGGGGGCACTATGTTAAATTGAGGTCTAATTGGATTCTTGTCGTAATTAGCCTGTCAGCAAATTGTACACTCATTAATAAATTTGGTGATTTGATCTTTCATCTTTGGCCAGTAATATTTTCGTGAGAGGGCCAGATTACATTCATTTATCCCACGGTGGTTCGTCTTACCGTCATGATAGTGTCGGATAATGTCTTGTTGTCGGAAGTATTCTTTAACATTCTCGAGTTCCGTCTTAGCTAATACTAGGATAAATGAAGAACTTCTAAATTTGTCTTGTATAATTGGTACTATTGAATACATGGCTAACGGTGGATTTATTAATATGGCCGTTTTAACCTTAGGGTTGACATATTATTTGATAGCATTGAAAATGTCGCACTCTAGGTTAGATTCTGAGATTTGGACTTCAATTCGTGTATGGTTTTCAAAAGGTTTAGTTACTGTCGGTCGGCGTTTTATGTCGCCAACTACGGTAAAACGAATCTGTCGATGAAATTTATTGAGAGGTTCATCTGTAATGGGGACTTCTAATATAGTATGTTCTCTACTGGTATGTACGGTGTCCGTAGAGGAGTTTGTCGGTGGCGGTGGTGCCTCCGATGGGTTGTTAATCATTGACCTGAGAACCTTAATACTTTCGATCAGTGAGTTGATCTCATCTGTCTCCTCATTATAAATTTCTACGAGGGAGAGAGCATCAGCATTGGTGTTAAATTTGCCTTTCTTGTACACTACGGTAAAGTCGTATTCGCTTAGTCTTAGTCGCCATCTGGTCAGTCGTGAGTTGGGTTCTCTCAAGTTCACCATCCATTATAACGGTTTGTGGTCAGTCAGTACCTTAAACTTTCTACCAAAAAGATAAGGTCTAAAGTACTTTGTAGCCCAGACTATGGCAAGCAACTCTTTATCGATGGTACTATAATTTAGCTCACTTTCATTAAGTGTGCGAGATGCGTAACAGACGGATTTGTCAGAACCTATTGGTCCCTGAGACAGCACTGCTCCAATAGCGACATTTGAAGCTTCCGTTGTGAGATTAAATTTCTCTTTGAAGTCTGGGTATTGCAGGATAGGGTCATTAGTTAATAAGGTCTTACAAGTTTCAAAGGCGTTGACATATTCAGGGCTAAGAGTGATTTTACTACCTTTCTTTAGGCATACGGTAAGAGGTTTGGTGATGCGAGCAAAATCGGGGATAAATTTCCGGTAATAACCTAGAAGGCCTGAAAAATTGTTTGATTTCCTTCGGGGTCTTTGGGATTGGATATTTTTGGACTGCGGATATTTTGTCAGGGTTCGGCTTTATGCCGTCTCTACTAATAATGTGACCCAGATAGGCAGTTTCGAGCTTCAAAAATTCGGATTCGTCCATCTGAATTTTGAAGTTGGACTCCCTAAGTCTTTGGAAAACTTTTTCCAAATTATCCATGTGTTCTTGAAGAGAGGTACTGTAGACGATGATATCGTCGAGATATACGAGACATATGCTATTTTGAAGGCCTCTTAGAACATTGTCCATAACTCGTTGAAAGGTGGACGGTGAATTTTTTTGTCCCATGGGCATTCGAAGGAATTCAAAATGCCCGAGTTCCACATTAAATGCGGTTTTTGATATGTCCTGAGGGTCCATCTCAACTTGGTAGAAGCCACTTGCCAAATCTAAGGTCGTAAAGTATTGGCACTTTCCTAATTTGTCAAGGACGTCACTGTTATTAGTTATGGGGTATTTGTCGTCAACAGTTTTTTCGTTCAATTTGCGAAAATCAACTACGAGACGCCATTTCTGTTTTCAGGAAGCGTCAATTTTTTTTTGGCACGACCCAAATGGGCGAGCTCCATGCAGAATCGGAAGGTATTTTTATACCTTTTTGAAATTTGGTCCCTAACCTCATCCCGATGAACGAAAGGGTATCGATAGCTTTTAGTATATGCGGGAATTTCATCTGTTGTTCTTATGCGATGTTTTATTTTGTTAGTGAAAGTCAATGGTTCCCCGTCAATGTAAAATACATCCGCATAGCGAGAGCAAACTGTTAAAATATTAGCCTTTTCCTCTTCATTAAAGGTGGTCCGTTCGCAAACGCGATAATACGTCATCTACACGATTCGATTGTTTTACTTGCATGTACTCAGCATTGAACAGTTCTGCACAAGTTGGCTGGTCTAATGAAAAAATGACGTCATTGGGAGTTGGAATTTCTAACTCCGCGTATCCACGACTATTAGCTACAGTGGTAAGGCACTCATGGATAATACAATTACAAAAAACTTGTTCGCTTACTAAAACATCGCCATCCGGGGCATTAATAGGTAGTCTTACTAATTTTGTACTTTTGGCAGGGATAATATCCTCATACAAGTTGATGTTGCGTGAATTATATACTTTAATTGGATTTGTAGCAGTTCGCGTTACTAATTGAAAATCTTTTTAATCCATTTTAGCCTCCAATTTGGATAATAAGTCTAATCCTCTATGGCCATCAAAGTAATTGTGAAAACGGTATACGAATAATTTTATACTATCGGCCTCGTTGAATTCATTAAAACACGGTAGAGTTCTGGAGTTTTTCATTTTTCCTGACACCGTGAACATTTGTAACTTCGAAAGGGTCATAGTTGAGGGGATAATCATGAAAAAAACTTTTGTATAGCCTCGGGGCTAATAAAGGACTGGTTAGCGCCAGTGTCAATAAAAAAAATTAAAGGAGTGCTAGAAATTTCTATGTAAGGTAACTATCTTTGAGTCTGTAAATTGAGGTCTATTTTTGCTCTATGGATGTCTGGTCCGACTGAAAATCCTGATTCTGATTGGCACGGCTAGGGCCTGGTTGTGGCTCTGTTTTGTCCTGATTATCACAAGTTGCATTACAGTCAGTCGTATTAGTGTTATAATCATAGTCATAGAAATTGTAAAAGCCATTCCAGTCTGTGTAGTAGTCATATCCTGGTTCATAGTAGTAATCAGCAGAATAATAGGAACTATCAGGCAAAGCGAGTTCATTAAAATTTAACTCGCGCGTCTTAAAATAATTATTCGGTGATGGGTTCCCGTTTCTTTGCCAATCGTGCCCTGGCGTCATGGGTAATGGTTTCGGTCTGAAATGTTGAACGCCGCTCATGGGTTTCGGACCTGAATTTTGTGGTGGATTATTCCTGGATGGAAATTTAAAAACGTTACTTTGAGGATGGTAGTTTGGTAATGGTGCACGGAACATTTGTTGTGTTCGAGTAGGCATACGATTTTGATACTGGTTGCCTGGCATGTTGAATTTGAAGGCCTGAAGCTGAGGTTGATATCCACGCTGTCCTACGGGAGTAGGCCAGTTAGGTACTGGGGGTCGCGGAATATTTAATGTGTTAAACGGCGAAGCAGGCATAAGGTTTATACATTTTAGGTGCGCTCTGAGTAGTTTGAGTCTTTGAAACATCATTACGTCGCTGCAGGTATATAATATTTAATTCTTCCTGCACGAACTTCAGAGCTTTCTCTATAGTTTCTGGCCGCATGCATCGTATACGTGAGCCTAAGGGTTCTTTTAGTCCACGTACAAAATTCTGCATGGTAACTTTCTTATGGAGCGTCCGTTTAGCTTCAATAGTCGTCTGTAAAGTCTCGTGTAACGTCACAAAAGTCATTATTGTACTAAACAATGTTTGGCACTGATAGTAAAATTCCTTAGGGGTTCTATTACCTTGCGTGGCCAACGAGAGGTCATTGTACAAAGCTGTTTCGTCTCTCTGGTCCGAGAAGTTATTAATTAGAGCAGATCTAATACCTGCCCAAGTTTCGGGAATGCCATTCGAGTTGATGGTAGACGCGGCAGGCCCTGTGATCTTGTTTAGAATGCCATTTAAGAGGCACAGATTTCCTAGCTTACTACCTAGCTCTGGGCTTGCATACTGAGATACTATCCGGTCACAGATGTTAATAAACCTGGTCAATACATTGGGGTTTCCGTCAAAATCGGGCACAAGGCGTAAGGCCTTAAAGATTACGTCGGGGTCGTATCGCATTTTAGGTTCTAACAAACTACTTAAGTTAAAGTCTAATTCACTGTCTAAATCTCTATTTATATCTACTACGTGTAGCCGAGCCTGTCGCGATGCAGGTTCCCGGGTATAAGATCTCTCGTGATAGAAAATCTTGGACATAAAGTAACTAGGAATAGATGGGAAGCAACACGAGAAAGATTCTGGAGTACTCACATATATTTCATCTCTGGTTCTTCTCCGTTAATCGAAGTCTGGATTCTCCACTCGGCTCCGCAGCTTTTCTGTAGATTCAGGATACTCGTATTGTGACTTGATAGCCACCCGGGTGACTCGCGATCGTGATTATCGATATGAAACGATTCTAACGCGGTTCGCGAACCGGCCCGCGAGTATCCTACCGACTGCGCCAATTATGTAAACTGCAGACGGAGGATCGAACAAAAAACCAAAGTTATTTTAAAACTAATTTATTTTAAAGGAAATTACTACAATTAAATTGGTGAAACCTATTCGATGCTAGAATATGGAGTGACAAAAATATGTATCTAAAATAACTAATTGCTAATGTCGAATTTCGCTACGTCGGCGGCTCGTGGCTGGACGGACGTCATCGATGCAGTTTTTATGCACTCGGCGTAAATTGAAGGAATTGCAGCGTCGGCTGTATGCATTAGGGATCCGTATTTAATAAGTGCATTTCGTGCAATGTTGTGATTTACTAGTTGTTGTTGTTGTTGTTCTAGTTGTTGGCATATCTGGCCAAGAGCCAGATTTGGCATTGCAAGGCCAGCCCGTGGCTGCCGAGAACCGGGTGCTGACCCTGTTGCGGCAGGAGCTGGCTTCCTTTCGGAGTCGGTTTTCCGCTTGTCTTGCGCCCCTCGCTAGCGACGAGCCAGCCGGCCTCGGGCCAGCGAAAGGCGGCGTCGTATGCCACCGCCGCGGCCAAACCAGGTTCCTCGGGGCAGACGACCCAAACTGGGGCCGTGGCTGCGCAGACGGCGATGGCTCCAGCCCTAACGGCGAGACTGCCGCCCCTGCCTTCTTAACCTTAAATCACCTCCGACCGACGCCGAATGGCAAATAGTTGGGGAGAAGGGGAAGGCGGGCAAGGCAGCAAGGGCGGTCAAAAGAAAAGAGAGGCGGCAGCGACGCAAGGAGCGAGGTGCTCGCCAACGCGAAGGCGGCGGTAAACATCGGGGAGTTCGGAGTCACCAATGGCGTCCGGCTAAGGGTCACTGCGACTGGAGCCTGGATGCTGGAGGTCCCGGACGCTTTCGCCGATAAACTCAAGGGGTTGCGCGGATGCGGATGAGGCCCGAGTGTCAAGGCCAACGAAGTGTGCTGATATGCGCATTCTGGGCCTGGTCGACTCCGTGACGGAAGAAGAGGTGGTGCTGCCGTCGTTAGGACTGGGGGGTGCTCTGCCGAGCAGGTCAGGGCAGGCACCATTCGTCCTAGGCGGCCGCGCGGTATGAGTTGTACCGCGCGGCAAAGCAGACTCTGTGGCTAGCCATCGACGAGGCGAGGACGCGATCCCGGGAGAGGATGTTGGAGACTCTGGACGGGGATCCGTGGGGGCGCCCGTATAAAGCGGTTCGAGGGCAACTTCGAGCCGCGGCGCCCCCACTTACGGAGAGTCTCCAACCCGAGCTGCTGGAGGAAGTGGTAGCAGCCCTCTTCCCGGTGAGAGCGGAGCATACTCCGCCGCCGATGGCTTTGTCCGCAGCCGCAGAGTCTGCAGAGGAGGAGGAGAACGCCATCAGCGTCCCAGAGGTGACACAGGCAGAGATGAGGGCGGCCGTGATGCGGCTCCGGGCCAAGAACGTGGCTCCGGGGCCCGATGGAATTCACGGCCTTGCTTTGGCCCTTGCTCTGAAGGAGTTGGAGCCCCAACTGAGAGGACTCTACACAGCGTGCCTTGAGCGGGGCCAGTTTCCCAGTCTGTGGAAGATTGGACGTCTGGTCTTGCTCAGGAAGGCGGGGCGCCCTGCCGATTCGCCGTCTGCGTACCGGCCCATAGTGCTGCTCGACGAAGTGGACAAGCTGTTCGAGCGCATACTCGCAGCCCGCCTCGTCGGCCACTTGTGCAGAGAGAGGCCGGACCTGGACGAGAGCCAGTTCGGCTTTCGGCATGGGCGCTCTACCATCCACGCTGTGTCGAGGGTGAGAGTCCTGGCGGAGGAAACAGTGTCCCGGGGCGGGGTGGTGGTGGCGGTGTCCTTGGACATCTCCAACGCCTTCAACACCCTGCTCTGGAGCTGCATACGGGAGGCACTGCGGTACCACCGCGTGCCTCTATACCTCCGCCGCATCGTGGGGGCTTACTTAGCCGGGAGGTGTGTCACCTACATGGGACGTGATGCCGGAAACCAGCGCCAGGTATCGTGCGGTGTTCCACAGGGATCGGTCGTGGGACCGCTCCTGTGGAGCATCGGGTACGACTGGGTGCTGAGGGGCGAGCTCCCGCCGGGCGCGGACCTGACGTGTTACGCGGACGACACGCTGGTCACGGCCCGGGGGAGTTCGCACAGGGAGGCAGCGTTGCTCGCGACGGCGGCGGTCTCACTCTCGGTGAGCCGCATACGGCGCCTCGGCCTGGAGGTGGCCCTCAACAAGTCGGAGGCCATGGTGTTTCATGGCCCCCGGCGAGCGCCGCCGGCCGGATCACACATTGTGGTCGTGGGGGTCCGGATCGCTGTCGAGCCCACCATGAAATATCTGGGATTGGTGCTCGACAGCCGGTGGGACTTCGGACCCCACTTCCGGCGGCTGGCGCGAAAATTTTGCACATACACGATAACAAGGATTTGGGCCTCAAAGTCGAAATCTGATTAGAATCCCTTCCAGGTTTTGGGATTGCAATGATTTCAATATCACATCACGGGCTGGGAATAAAACTGGGTGAAAAGAACTGATTAAACAACAACAGCAGAATGACTTTACCGTTATTGGGAAGATCTTTAATCATGGAGTATGAGAAACCATCACACCCAGGACGCTTTAATACATTTAATTAACCCCTGCATGAAGATATTGTTGTTTTAGACTAGGCAATGTAAATTCTGGTTGATTCGATAAAACACAATCTGGGGTAAGACTGTGGATCAAGTTATTTGATTTGCTAACATCTATAACAGTTTTAGGAGCCCTATAGCCATTAATCCATTTCATCTTGCTCCACATTTCAGAAACTGATATAATATTATTATATATTGTTGAACACAATTTAATCAAATAATTAAGCCTTGCTTGCCGTATTAACTTCTGTGCAATTGCGATTTCATTTTTTACGATATCTAAGTTATCGGGATTTGGGTTTTTACGAAAATTGGATGACGCTTATCTCCGGACTGCCACTGATTTAGAAACTTCTGCATTCCAATATGTTGTAGGGGAATTTTTGTGTCGGGTATTTTAGTAAGAGGGATATGTAGGTCTGCTGCAAATTATATTGTACGCTTTTTGAGAATCTACAGGAAGTATTAAATATGAAACCCAGTCGGCATTTTTATATTTTCTCTTAACTACAAAGTTTTTATTCACAAAACATTCAGAAGACATTTTGATAACCAAATGGTCACTTCCCAAAGTTTCATTTAACACACCATTAAAAACAAGCGCAATATCAGATGTCGCCAAGGACAAATCAGGAGAAGATTCCTGCATGGTGCCGCTAACCAATTCAATGCTAGTTATACTGCAATCATTTATTACAACATTACTATATTATCTACGAGTGAGTCTACAATTTGAACACCTCTCAAATCTGTTTTATTGGACCGTCGTTTGTATGGTGGGCGTTAAAATCACCGATTATAATTGAGTTCCTATTAAATGATGAACGTAAATTATTCCAATCCGTTTGGTTTGTCCGAACAGAAGGTGGGCAGTGCACAATAATTAAATTTTCTTAAAGATAATAGTTTTAAAATAAACATGAAACACTTCGAAACCCGGAAGGAACATCTGAAAGTTTCGTACCTGAGTTTTAATGGATTTATGAGTAACAATAGTCACACCCCCCTAAAGAGTCGTCGCTGCCTTGACGATATATATTATAGTTTTTATTTTTATTTTAAGATGACTATCGGTATTTAGTCACGTTTCCGAAATAGCAGCTGTATTGTATTTTTCTTGTTTAAGTAACTGAGAAACAGCTACTAGCTTTGGTTTAAGACTCCGGGCATTCCACCGTATTTTATTTTATTTGACATTTTCATTATTATTATCCATTAAATAATTAAACAACCATTGGCAGCAACGTAGACTCCAATATTGTGTACACCGCTAATACGAGTAGTATAAACCACTCGATACAAAGTTTAAGAATATTTTTAATTTAGTCTATCATGAACAGTTTGTAAGGAAAATAACTTCTTTTCATGTTGTGTTGTGTTCAGTGGTACCTTTATTTTGGTTCCTACCACTTTGTTCGTACACGTAATCTTCGTCGGTTCGCGGTTCCTCTGCCATTCTAATAGAAACTCGGATAGGTTTTGCTTCTTTTCAAAGACTTCTTATTGAGTGGTGTCTTGTTACATAGGTTAGCAGGGCTAGATGCTTCTTCGCCGTTAACCTCTGCATAAACCGTAACAACTTCTGTAAATGTGGGGGTATTCTCCAATGAAGAAACATACACAATTGGATTATTTACTTCTGTAGCTTGACCATTTACATGAGGAGAAGGTAGTAGAAGGTATATGCAGTTAAGACCCTCTTGTATGGAAAATTAAATTAAGCCATGCTTTCACGTATTCTACATTCTTTTAAATACAGAGGACACGTTTTAGATAGGCCCATATGGTTGCCTGAGCAGTTTATGCATTTAAAAATCTTGGTCTCACAATTTGCATGATCTCCGCCGCACTTAGGACATATAATTTGTGAAACCGGATATATATAAGGTCCGACCCTTATCCTCAAACCATCGGTATAAACGTATGGAGGCAAATAATTTCCTTTAAAACAAATTCTCACTCTTCACAAGGAGACCAGCATTCTTCCTTAATTCGCCGATCTAGTCGCTTCACATAGACAATTTCAATATTCTCTTGGCAGGATAAACTGCTCAGTATGTCATTTTCCTTCTGTTCTAACTCAACATCCTTTATAACACCGTAAGTAACTATTTTCCATATCATTGTAAAATCTCCACCTCTTACTAAAATAAACTCTTCACATAAACATAATTTTTCCATATTCAATTCATCTTGTAATGGTATTCGAACTCTGAATTGGCTCAGGTATTTTACGTGAACAATATTTTTAATTGGATTTGCTTTTAACAATTTAGCCAATGCAAAAGATTTCGGAAGTTTATCACTGCATGATATCGTAACTTCTCATTTCGGTATTTCCATCCCCGGACTATACGGACGAGATTTTTTTCATTTTCCTTTATTACCCACTATCTTCCACCGTTCATCAGCTTCTTCTTCTATAAGACTTCTTTTTATGCCGGTAATCGGTAAATCTTCAGTTTCATTCAAATCAATCAAGTTTTGGATGTCATCCTCTGATTTAGTATCGTTCAATTTATTTTGCTCCATTGCAAGTAAACAACACCTGGCGCAAGCGCCCCGGGCGCCCGCACCCGCACAGGCGGCCCGTGGCCACCTGTGTAGCTTAGAGCGTAAACAACACGAATTTTCTGAATTGAAGTAACAATTAATTAATTTTACCAAAAACACGTCTGATTCGCACGCCAGCCGATACGAACTCGAAAATTATATAGGGTGACTGTTAATTAGTGACCAATACTTAAATACATGATTATACTCATCATAACAAACTTCTTTCTCAAAGAAATAATTTTATATTAAATTATTTAGCGGATGACCCCAATCACCCCAATAGAATACTGAGTAAGTACCTAACAAGAATAATACACCACTAGCTGTGAATTATTAATCAATCCACTTTTACCAAGCATTTTTCTCTTTATTTAATTTTTCGACCGCACGAAATGCGCGCGCGCAATCAGCTGAGGCACTTGACCCCGTCCGGTCACATGTTCATCTAGGTACTACCGTAACTAATGCTAACTAATGTAACTAACTAATGCTCCGCAGCAGGAGAATCCCTCGCCGAGCAGAGCTCGGTCAGTCCCAATTCGTATTCTGGGGGGGACACTGATCGCTTAAAATTCCATTCGAATTTTTATCCGTCCTTTAAGGGCCCAATGAGCCAGTGTGGCTCACTCACCGGTGAGTCGCTGGGTTCTATTCCCAGCACATCTGCGGCACCCGAACCTAAAGAACAGACTACCGCTGACCTGCTCTCAGGACATCAAAGAGAGTATGGCTCACGAGATTTGCCCATCACAGAGGTGTCAAAGAATGCTGTTACGAAGAAGGCACAGAAAGTGCCAAAGAGGGTACCAACACGTGCACAATTTGTGCGGCCGCCTACCCCGGTTGCCGTCGAGGTGGTGAGTGACTCCTGCGACTCTTATTGTTCGCAAATATCATACGCCTCTGAAACGTCGATGAGATCGTCCCACACGCGCAAGCGAACGCAGACGTCAGGGAGCTGCGAGCCGATCACAACTAGGGCGAAGCCTGCTAAGCCGTTAAGCCTAAGCAAACAACTGACTGATAGAGGGGAGAATGGCGGAGACTCTGAGCTTGCCAGTCCACCAGCTAAGCAGGCGAAGACACGGGCAACTGCAAAACAGCACCTGCCGAAACCAGAGATTTTGGCCAAGACGATGCAATCCCAACCAACGGCGGAACTTAATACCTGCATCAAAGACTGTCTTAGGACAATAGAAGAGGTTGCAAACGAATCACGCAATCTCAAAGAGAGTTTTGTTCACAGCCTTAAGTTGGCGGCAGTTACAGTGCAAGCTGCGGTGGCTGAGTTAGCCACGCGATCGGCCATTGAGGTCAACGTTGAAAGGCTGGAGAACGAAAATGCTGACTTGAAGGCTCGCCTTATCGGTCTTTCAGCACAGGTTGAGAAGTTGGCAGCGCAGGTCACACTGCTTAATCGCCAGAGTCAACTTATGAGGAGCCCCATAGTAGCAGACTCTTCGATGGAACCTAGTCAGGTCGCTGCAGTGGCCAGACCTTTTCAATCTGACGAGTCGGAGGCCCAGTTTCGGCGTTCTATAGCCATAGAAATTGGAGGCATGGTAGACGCCAAACTAACCGCTATGGAGAGAAGGTTGCCCCCAGAAAATCCCTTACGTCCGCCACTCGCCGCCGACGCGAGGAGGGCTTTACAAACGTTTGCTAAGACGCAGCCAATTGACGAGCCGCGCTTGGAGTCTAATCCAGCTAATAAAATGGGGACAGGAAAGGGTAAAGGAAAAGAAAACGGCAAAGGCAAAGCTGTCGCTCCGGTGGTGGAGTTACCTCCTGTGTCTGCGGCGTCCACGCAAGCTTCACTGGCTTCGCAGGCTCTGCGGGATGCAACAATGACTGAGACGGTGGCCTGGTCTACTGTGGTGGGGAGGAAGGCTAAGAAAGCAAAGCCTGACACGTCAGCTTCAACCACTTCTGTAAAGGGGAAAAAACAGCCAGTGAGACTGCCAAGGGTCCCCGCCACGGCGGCTATTGCAGTCTCGGTAAAAGAGGGATCATCTGCCAATATCGGTGAGATTATGTCCGCCGTAAGGCAGCGAATTCGTTTAGCCGATGTTGGCATTGACACTGTTGGCCAAAAAAGGGCTGTTGATGGTGGTTTGGTGATTACCGTCGCTGGCACCGACTCTTCCAGCAAGGCGGACAGTCTTGCCAACCGAATGCGAGAGGTCCTCGCCGAATTTGATATTAAAATTTCACGCCCAACCAAAAGAGCTGAGGCGAGGATTATGGACCTCGATGATGCCGTCACGCCTGAGGAAGTGGCAGCTGCTATTGCCGAAGTGGGTGGCTGTTCCCCCGAAGATGTAAAAGTGGGTGAAATTCGTCGTCCGCCTGCTTCTCTGGGGCACGTTTGGGTCCGTGGCCCCCTGGTGGCGATAAGGAAGCTCGCATCCGACAAGCGCATGCGCTTAGGTTGGACGATGGTTAGGGTTCAGATTTTGGAGGCACGTCGTATGATGTGCTTCCGTTGCCTCGAGCCCGGGCACGTCCGCTGCCATTGCACTAGTGCAGTTGACCGGAGCACCCAGTGCTATTCTTGCGGGGGAGATCACAAAGCAAGAGAGTGCACGTCGCTAACCATACGATGTCCGCTATGTGCAGATCATGGTCTTCCAGCGGATCATCGGCTGGGGGGTAAGAAATGCGCTCCGCGCAAGAAACAAGGCTCACTTGCCCCCGCCACATCGCAAAGGTCGGCGCAGGCACCACTGGGTGCAGGCCCTGCGGAGGAAATGGACACCTCGCCTTCCCAGCCCTAAAAGTACTCCAGTGCAATCTGAACCACTGCCGCAATGCGCAGAATCTTTTTCTGCAGACTATTGCGGAGTGGTCAGTTGCCTTGACGGTGGTAGCGGAGCCCGACGGCCTTAGGGATCATCCTCGCTGGTTCCGGGACACCGCGGACTCTGTCGCTGTTTACTGGGTTAGTGGAAGCGGTGGGCTTCACTGCTCCATATTAGATAGGGGGCACGGATTCGTTGCAGTGGAATGGGGACCTCTGGCCGTAGTGGGCTGCTACGTGTCTCCCAACATTTCCCTCATCGAATTCGAGAGATATCTGGACGGGGTTGCAAACTGCGTTCGGTGTAAATGCTCACCCCGTCCAGTGCTTGTCTTGGGTGATTTCAATGCTCACTCCAGAGCTTGGGGGAACACCCAGGACAGACCGAGGGGACACGCAGTACAAGACTGGGCGACGTCGCTTGACCTTCGACTTCTGAATCAGGGGTCCATTTCCACATGCGTTCGGTGGCAGGGGGAGTCGATTGTGGATCTCTCATGGGCAACGCCTTCGGTTGCTCTCATGGTGTCGGAATGGAGAGTAGCAGAGGAGATAGTCACACTTTCGGACCATCGCCACATCGTTTTTAACGTAACACTCCGCCCTTCAGACGGCCTGAGCCGTTTAAATCCTAGCATACCGGCGCGGCGATGGGCCCTTAAGCGGCTCAATCGAGACATGCTCGTCGCAGCTGCTAACGTTGTGGCATGGCCGGAAGATATTGGTTCCCAGGGGAACTCGTCCAATCCTGAGGAAGAGGCAATCTGGTTCCGGGACAAGATGACGTTGATTTGCGACGCTTCCATGCCCCGGGTTAGGTGCGCCCAGCGTCCAGGTGCGGTTTATTGGTGGTCGGACGATATCGCGCAGTTGCGTGTTTTCTGTCTTAGATCAAGACGCCAATATCAGCGCAGCAGACGCAGAACACAGCCGAGAGCTACGGAGGAGGAAATAGCCAGAAGCTATAGAGTGTACCGGGAGGCAACAATGGATTTTCAACACGCCATTGCAGATGCCAGGTCAAGATCCTGGCGGGAGCTTCTCGAAGGGCTGGACAGGGATCCATGGGGAAGACCTTACAAGTTGGTCATGGCCAAATTACGTCCATGGGTCCCTCCTATCACAGAAACCATGGATCTGTATCTACTGGAGAGAGTCGTAAACACACTTTTTTCAGTAAATTGGGACAGTCCATCGCCACTCTTGTCTTCTTCAGACTGGTCTGACGAGTTGGCGGTGACTGAAAGCGAGCTAGACCGAGCCGTGAGACGTTTGGGGGCTCGTAACACAGCGCCAGGCCCGGATGGTATCCCCGGTCGCGCTTGGGTTCTGGCTTTGCCCTGGGGGACCGCCTAAGACGGTTGTTCAACAGTTGCCTTCAAGCGGGCGTTTTTCCCTCCGACTGGAAGGAGGCTGGATTGGTATTGTTGAAGAAGGAAGGCAGGGACTCAGAGTCTCCCTCTGCATACCGTCCCATTTGCCTGCTCGACGAGGTTTCCAAACTATTCGAAAGAATTGTAGCCGACAGGCGCGTCGACCATCTATCACGTGTTGGTCCCGACCTTGCCGACTGCCAGTATGGCTTCCGGCAGCAGCGTTCTACTGTGGATGCGATCGTACGCGTCCGCTCTCTGTCGGAACAGATTGTGTCCCGGTGGTGCTGGCGGTAAGTTTGGATATCGTCAATGCCTTTAACTCTCTGCCTTGGGATGCGATTAGAACAGCACTTGTATATCACAGAGTGCCTCCTTACCTACAGTGCATCGTCGGGGCCTACCTCTGCAACCGGTACATTCGCTATGTGGGTCAAGACGGTAGCGTTCATCGCAGGGAGATTACGTGTGGGGTTCCGCAGGGGTCAGTTTTAGGTACTTTCTTGTGGAACCTTACGACGTGGTCCTGCGTGTTGACCTCCCCGTTGGTGTTAAAGTTGTTTGCTACGCAGATGACACCCTGGTGTTAGCCGGCGGGGACACCTTCGAAGAAACCATTCAAGTTGCCGAGCTTGGAGTGGCAAAAGTCGTGGCGTCGATCCGTGAGCTGGGCTTAGAGATAGCACCTCATAAAACTGAGGCACTTTGGTTCCACAAACTGCCGAGGAGTAGAGAGCCACCCAGCTCATTGGTCAGAGTGGGAAATGCGCAAGTCCAGGTGGGTCGATACATTAAGTATCTAGGCCTAACCCTGGACGGTCGGTGGGGCTTCGAAGAGCACTTTGAGCGCCCCGTTCCCCGCGTCGGAAAGGCAGTGGGTGCTTTGCACAGACTGTTGCCCAATCTCGGTGGACCTCGAGAAGAAGTTCGCCGCCTCTACGCGGGTGTTGTGAGATCGATGGTCCTATATGGGGCACCTGTTTGGTCAAATAGACTGTCAGGCGTCCGACGCTGCAGGACAAAAATCAACAGCCTGCAGCGGAAAATGGCTATCCGTATCGCACGAGGATACCGAACTGTATCCTTTGAGGCGGCAACTCTCCTTGCACGCTTTCCACCGCTGTATATCTTGGCGGAAATGGACGCAAGGGTTTATAACCGAATCCATGCCATCCGTCAAAGTAGCAATGGCGTGACAGGAATCGTTGTTGTTCGGCTGAGGCGGCAAGAACGGCGACACGCGCTCGATCGGTGGCGTGAGCGGCTGCAACACCCGCAATATATGTGTAAGCGCGTTGTCGAAGCCGTCCTACCGCACTTCGAAGGCTGGCTGAAAAGAGTAGACCGCATCACTTATAGGCTCACCCAGGTGCTGACCGGGCACGGTTGTTTCGGTGAGTACCTGAACAAGATTGGGCGAGAGGCCACGGCAAACTGCCACCATTGCAGAGGTGGCTTGGATTCTGCACAGCACACGCTCGGGGAGTGCCCGGCGTGGGCTTCTGAAAGACAGGTACTAATCGCCAGGATCGGGCGAGATTTGTCTCTACCAGCAGTAGTTGGGTCTATGCTTGCAGATTCGGAGAACTGGAGAGAAATGGCTTCCTACTGTGAGGCTGTGATGGTCCAGAAGGAGGCTGCCGAGCGGGATCGTGAGAGGGCTGATCCCGCTAGGAGAAGAAGGCGTCGAGGAGGCAACCGCCTCAACACCTAAACGATGAAACCCCGCCTGCATCATTTAACGCTGGCGGGAATTTGGGGTCGCGGCGCTCAGAGTGGGGACTCTGCCCGCCTATTGAGTGACCTCAGGGAAGGGGGCGCATAGTGTTCACGTGCTGCCTTGCACACCTGCACAGTTAGGTATCGGGGAGATCCCTTTACAGTCTTCCCAGAGATGTGCCCTAAGAGGCCTTGCACAGAGGGGGTTTCGGTTTGGTCTTTCGAGAGGTAGCGGAACCCCTTCCATGTGCAGATGGTGATCACCGGGGTGGTTTTAGTGAGGTAAAAATCCCACACTCCCCGGGCTTGTCCCCATAGCCCGGGCGCCTTTTGAAGGTTTCCCCCCGACAACAAAAAAAAAAAAAAAAAAAAGGTACTACCGTAAAACAAAAAAAAATATGTTTCTTTGGGAAAGTTGTTTGTTATGATGAGTACAATCATGTTTTTAAGTATCGGTCACTAATTACCAGTCAAAATATATATAAGACAAGTAAAGAAAAATACTACTTTCTCAACTTTCCATAATATTAATGACCAGATTTGTGTTTCTTGTACTAATGCCATCTATATGGTACTATAATTTAGCTCACTTTCATTAAGTGTGCGAGATGCGTAACAGACGGATTTGTCAGAACCTATTGGTCCCTGAGACAGCACTGCTCCAATAGCGACATTTGAAGCTTCCGTTGTGAGATTAAATTTCTCTTTGAAGTCTGGGTATTGCAGGATAGGGTCATTAGTTAATAAGGTCTTACAAGTTTCAAAGGCGTTGACATATTCAGGGCTAAGAGTGATTTTACTACCTTTCTTTAGGCATACGGTAAGAGGTTTGGTGATGCGAGCAAAATCGGGGATAAATTTCCGGTAATAACCTAGAAGGCCTGAAAAATTGTTTGATTTCCTTCGGGGTCTTTGGGATTGGATATTTTTGGACTGCGGATATTTTGTCAGGGTTCGGCTTTATGCCGTCTCTACTAATAATGTGACCCAGATAGGCAGTTTCGAGCTTCAAAAATTCGGATTTGTCCATCTGAATTTTGAAGTTGGACTCCCTAAGTCTTTGGAAAACTTTTTCCAAATTATCCATGTGTTCTTGAAGAGAGGTACTGTAGACGATGATATCGTCGAGATATACGAGACATATGCTATTTTGAAGGCCTCTTAGAACATTGTCCATAACTCGTTGAAAGGTGGACGGTGAATTTTTTTGTCCCATGGGCATTCGAAGGAATTCAAAATGCCCGAGTTCCACATTAAATGCGGTTTTTGATATGTCCTGAGGGTCCATCTCAACTTGGTAGAAGCCACTTGCCAAATCTAAGGTCGTAAAGTATTGGCACTTTCCTAATTTGTCAAGGACGTCACTGTTATTAGTTATGGGGTATTTGTCGTCAACAGTTTTTTCGTTCAATTTGCGAAAATCAACTACGAGACGCCATTTCTGTTTTCAGGAAGCGTTAATTTTTTTTTGGCACGACCCAAATGGGCGAGCTCCATGCAGAATCGGAAGGTATTTTTATACCTTTTTGAAATTTGGTCCCTAACCTCATCCCGATGAACGAAAGGGTATCGATAGCTTTTAGTATATGCGGGAATTTCATCTGTTGTTCTTATGCGATGTTTTATTTTGTTAGTGAAAGTCAATGGTTCCCCGTCAATGTAAAATACATCCGCATAGCGAGAGCAAACTGTTAAAATATTAGCCTTTTCCTCTTCATTAAAGGTGGTCCGTTCGCAAACGCGATAATACGTCATCTACACGATTCGATTGTTTTACTTGCATGTACTCAGCATTGAACAGTTCTGCACAAGTTGGCTGGTCTAATGAAAAAATGACGTCATTGGGAGTTGGAATTTCTAACTCCGCGTATCCACGACTATTAGCTACAGTGGTAAGGCACTCATGGATAATACAATTACAAAAAACTTGTTCGCTTACTAAAACATCGCCATCCGGGGCATTAATAGGTAGTCTTACTAATTTTGTACTTTTGGCAGGGATAATATCCTCATACAAGTTGATGTTGCGTGAATTATATACTTTAATTGGATTTGTAGCAGTTCGCGTTACTAATTGAAAATCTTTTTAATCCATTTTAGCCTCCAATTTGGATAATAAGTCTAATCCTCTATGGCCATCAAAGTAATTGTGAAAACGGTATACGAATAATTTTATACTATCGGCCTCGTTGAATTCATTAAAACACGGTAGAGTTCTGGAGTTTTTCATTTTTCCTGACACCGTGAACATTTGTAACTTCGAAAGGGTCATAGTTGAGGGGATAATCATGAAAAAAACTTTTGTATAGCCTCGGGGCTAATAAAGGACTGGTTAGCGCCAGTGTCAATAAAAAAAATTTAAGGAGTGCTAGAAATTTCTATGTAAGGTAACTATCTTTGAGTCTGTAAATTGAGGTCTATTTTTGCTCTATGGATGTCTGGTCCGACTGAAAATCCTGATTCTGATTGGCACGGCTAGGGCCTGGTTGTGGCTCTGTTTTGTCCTGTTACCTGATTATCACAAGTTGCATTACAGTCAGTCGTATTAGTGTTATAATCATAGTCATAGAAATTGTAAAAGCCATTCCAGTCTGTGTAGTAGTCATATCCTGGTTCATAGTAGTAATCAGCAGAATAATAGGAACTATCAGGCAAAGCGAGTTCATTAAAATTTAACTCGCGCGTCTTAAAATAATTATTCGGTGATGGGTTCCCGTTTCTTTGCCAATCGTGCCCTGGCGTCATGGGTAATGGTTTCGGTCTGAAATGTTGAACGCCGCTCATGGGTTTCGGACCTGAATTTTGTGGTGGATTATTCCTGGATGGAAATTTAAAAACGTTACTTTGAGGATGGTAGTTTGGTAATGGTGCACGGAACATTTGTTGTGTTCGAGTAGGCATACGATTTTGATACTGGTTGCCTGGCATGTTGAATTTGAAGGCCTGAAGCTGAGGTTGATATCCACGCTGTCCTACGGGAGTAGGCCAGTTAGGTACTGGGGGTCGCGGAATATTTAATGTGTTAAACGGCGAAGCAGGCATAAGGTTTATACATTTTAGGTGCGCTCTGAGTAGTTTGAGTCTTTGAAACATCATTACGTCGCTGCAGGTATATAATATTTAATTCTTCCTGCACGAACTTCAGAGCTTTCTCTATAGTTTCTGGCCGCATGCATCGTATACGTGAGCCTAAGGGTTCTTTTAGTCCACGTACAAAATTCTGCATGGTAACTTTCTTATGGAGCGTCCGTTTAGCTTCAATAGTCGTCTGTAAAGTCTCGTGTAACGTCACAAAAGTCATTATTGTACTAAACAATGTTTGGCACTGATAGTAAAATTCCTTAGGGGTTCTATTACCTTGCGTGGCCAACGAGAGGTCATTGTACAAAGCTCTTCACGTTTCGTCTCTCTGGTCCGAGAAGTTATTAATTAGAGCAGATCTAATACCTGCCCAAGTTTCGGGAATGCCATTCGAGTTGATGGTAGACGCGGCAGGCCCTGTGATCTTGTTTAGAATGCCATTTAAGAGGCACAGATTTCCTAGCTTACTACCTAGCTCTGGGCTTGCATACTGAGATACTATCCGGTCACAGATGTTAATAAACCTGGTCAATACATTGGGGTTTCCGTCAAAATCGGGCACAAGGCGTAAGGCCTTAAAGATTACGTCGGGGTCGTATCGCATTTTAGGTTCTAACAAACTACTTAAGTTAAAGTCTAATTCACTGTCTAAATCTCTATTTATATCTACTACGTGTAGCCGAGCCTGTCGCGATGCAAGTTCCCGGGTATAAGATCTCTCGTGATAGAAAATCTTGGACATAAAGTAACTAGGAATAGATGGGAAGCAACACGAGAAAGATTCTGGAGTACTCACATATATTTCATCTCTGGTTCTTCTCCGTTAATCGAAGTCTGGATTCTCCACTCGGCTCCGCAGCTTTTCTGTAGATTCAGGATACTCGTATTGTGACTTGATAGCCACCCGGGTGACTCGCGATCGTGATTATCGATATGAAACGATTCTAACGCGGTTCGCGAACCGGCCCGCGAGTATCCTACCGACTGCGCCAATTATGTAAACTGCAGACGGAGGATCGAACAAAAAACCAAAGTTATTTTAAAACTAATTTATTTTAAAGGAAATTACTACAATTAAATTGGTGAAACCTATTCGATGCTAGAATATGGAGTGACAAAAATATGTATCTAAAATAACTAATTGCTAATGTCGAATTTCGCTACGTCGGCGGCTCGTGGCTGGACGGACGTCATCGATGCAGTTTTTATGCACTCGGCGTAAATTGAAGGAATTGCAGCGTCGGCTGTATGCATTAGGGATCCGTATTTAATAAGTGCATTTCGTGCAATGTTGTGATTTACTAGTTGTTGTTGTTGTTGTTCTAGTTGTTGGCATATCTGGCCAAGAGCCAGATTTGGCATTGCAAGGCCAGCCCGTGGCTGCCGAGAACCGGGTGCTGACCCTGTTGCGGCAGGAGCTGGCTTCCTTTCGGAGTCGGTTTTCCGCTTGTCTTGCGCCCCTCGCTAGCGACGAGCCAGCCGGCCTCGGGCCAGCGAAAGGCGGCGTCGTATGCCACCGCCGCGGCCAAACCAGGTTCCTCGGGGCAGACGACCCAAACTGGGGCCGTGGCTGCGCAGACGGCGATGGCTCCAGCCCTAACGGCGAGACTGCCGCCCCTGCCTTCTTAACCTTAAATCACCTCCGACCGACGCCGAATGGCAAATAGTTGGGGAGAAGGGGAAGGCGGGCAAGGCAGCAAGGGCGGTCAAAAGAAAAGAGAGGCGGCAGCGACGCAAGGAGCGAGGTGCTCGCCAACGCGAAGGCGGCGGTAAACATCGGGGAGTTCGGAGTCACCAATGGCGTCCGGCTAAGGGTCACTGCGACTGGAGCCTGGATGCTGGAGGTCCCGGACGCTTTCGCCGATAAACTCAAGGGGTTGCGCGGATGCGGATGAGGCCCGAGTGTCAAGGCCAACGAAGTGTGCTGATATGCGCATTCTGGGCCTGGTCGACTCCGTGACGGAAGAAGAGGTGGTGCTGCCGTCGTTAGGACTGGGGGGTGCTCTGCCGAGCAGGTCAGGGCAGGCACCATTCGTCCTAGGCGGCCGCGCGGTATGAGTTGTACCGCGCGGCAAAGCAGACTCTGTGGCTAGCCATCGACGAGGCGAGGACGCGATCCCGGGAGAGGATGTTGGAGACTCTGGACGGGGATCCGTGGGGGCGCCCGTATAAAGCGGTTCGAGGGCAACTTCGAGCCGCGGCGCCCCCACTTACGGAGAGTCTCCAACCCGAGCTGCTGGAGGAAGTGGTAGCAGCCCTCTTCCCGGTGAGAGCGGAGCATACTCCGCCGCCGATGGCTTTGTCCGCAGCCGCAGAGTCTGCAGAGGAGGAGGAGAACGCCATCAGCGTCCCAGAGGTGACACAGGCAGAGATGAGGGCGGCCGTGATGCGGCTCCGGGCCAAGAACGTGGCTCCGGGGCCCGATGGAATTCACGGCCTTGCTTTGGCCCTCGCTCTGAAGGAGTTGGAGCCCCAACTGAGAGGACTCTACACAGCGTGCCTTGAGCGGGGCCAGTTTCCCAGTCTGTGGAAGATTGGACGTCTGGTCTTGCTCAGGAAGGCGGGGCGCCCTGCCGATTCGCCGTCTGCGTACCGGCCCATAGTGCTGCTCGACGAAGTGGACAAGCTGTTCGAGCGCATACTCGCAGCCCGCCTCGTCGGCCACTTGTGCAGAGAGAGGCCGGACCTGGACGAGAGCCAGTTCGGCTTTCGGCATGGGCGCTCTACCATCCACGCTGTGTCGAGGGTGAGAGTCCTGGCGGAGGAAACAGTGTCCCGGGGCGGGGTGGTGGTGGCGGTGTCCTTGGACATCTCCAACGCCTTCAACACCCTGCTCTGGAGCTGCATACGGGAGGCACTGCGGTACCACCGCGTGCCTCTATACCTCCGCCGCATCGTGGGGGCTTACTTAGCCGGGAGGTGTGTCACCTACATGGGACGTGATGCCGGAAACCAGCGCCAGGTATCGTGCGGTGTTCCACAGGGATCGGTCGTGGGACCGCTCCTGTGGAGCATCGGGTACGACTGGGTGCTGAGGGGCGAGCTCCCGCCGGGCGCGGACCTGACGTGTTACGCGGACGACACGCTGGTCACGGCCCGGGGGAGTTCGCACAGGGAGGCAGCGTTGCTCGCGACGGCGGCGGTCTCACTCTCGGTGAGCCGCATACGGCGCCTCGGCCTGGAGGTGGCCCTCAACAAGTCGGAGGCCATGGTGTTTCATGGCCCCCGGCGAGCGCCGCCGGCCGGATCACACATTGTGGTCGTGGGGGTCCGGATCGCTGTCGAGCCCACCATGAAATATCTGGGATTGGTGCTCGACAGCCGGTGGGACTTCGGACCCCACTTCCGGCGGCTGGCGCGAAAATTTTGCACATACACGATAACAAGGATTTGGGCCTCAAAGTCGAAATCTGATTAGAATCCCTTCCAGGTTTTGGGATTGCAATGATTTCAATATCACATCACGGGCTGGGAATAAAACTGGGTGAAAAGAACTGATTAAACAACAACAGCAGAATGACTTTACCGTTATTGGGAAGATCTTTAATCATGGAGTATGAGAAACCATCACACCCAGGACGCTTTAATACATTTAATTAACCCCTGCATGAAGATATTGTTGTTTTAGACTAGGCAATGTAAATTCTGGTTGATTCGATAAAACACAATCTGGGGTAAGACTGTGGATCAAGTTATTTGATTTGCTAACATCTATAACAGTTTTAGGAGCCCTATAGCCATTAATCCATTTCATCTTGCTCCACATTTCAGAAACTGATATAATATTATTATATATTGTTGAACACAATTTAATCAAATAATTAAGCCTTGCTTGCCGTATTAACTTCTGTGCAATTGCGATTTCATTTTTTACGATATCTAAGTTATCGGGATTTGGGTTTTTACGAAAATTGGATGACGCTTATCTCCGGACTGCCACTGATTTAGAAACTTCTGCATTCCAATATGTTGTAGGGGAATTTTTGTGTCGGGTATTTTAGTAAGAGGGATATGTAGGTCTGCTGCAAATTATATTGTACGCTTTTTGAGAATCTACAGGAAGTATTAAATATGAAACCCAGTCGGCATTTTTATATTTTCTCTTAACTACAAAGTTTTTATTCACAAAACATTCAGAAGACATTTTGATAACCAAATGGTCACTTCCCAAAGTTTCATTTAACACACCATTAAAAACAAGCGCAATATCAGATGTCGCCAAGGACAAATCAGGAGAAGATTCCTGCATGGTGCCGCTAACCAATTCAATGCTAGTTATACTGCAATCATTTATTACAACATTACTATATTATCTACGAGTGAGTCTACAATTTGAACACCTCTCAAATCTGTTTTATTGGACCGTCGTTTGTATGGTGGGCGTTAAAATCACCGATTATAATTGAGTTCCTATTAAATGATGAACGTAAATTATTCCAATCCGTTTGGTTTGTCCGAACAGAAGGTGGGCAGTGCACAATAATTAAATTTTCTTAAAGATAATAGTTTTAAAATAAACATGAAACACTTCGAAACCCGGAAGGAACATCTGAAAGTTTCGTACCTGAGTTTTAATGGATTTATGAGTAACAATAGTCACACCCCCCTAAAGAGTCGTCGCTGCCTTGACGATATATATTATAGTTTTTATTTTTATTTTAAGATGACTATCGGTATTTAGTCACGTTTCCGAAATAGCAGCTGTATTGTATTTTTCTTGTTTAAGTAACTGAGAAACAGCTACTAGCTTTGGTTTAAGACTCCGGGCATTCCACCGTATTTTATTTTATTTGACATTTTCATTATTATTATCCATTAAATAATTAAACAACCATTGGCAGCAACGTAGACTCCAATATTGTGTACACCGCTAATACGAGTAGTATAAACCACTCGATACAAAGTTTAAGAATATTTTTAATTTAGTCTATCATGAACAGTTTGTAAGGAAAATAACTTCTTTTCATGTTGTGTTGTGTTCAGTGGTACCTTTATTTTGGTTCCTACCACTTTGTTCGTACACGTAATCTTCGTCGGTTCGCGGTTCCTCTGCCATTCTAATAGAAACTCGGATAGGTTTTGCTTCTTTTCAAAGACTTCTTATTGAGTGGTGTCTTGTTACATAGGTTAGCAGGGCTAGATGCTTCTTCGCCGTTAACCTCTGCATAAACCGTAACAACTTCTGTAAATGTGGGGGTATTCTCCAATGAAGAAACATACACAATTGGATTATTTACTTCTGTAGCTTGACCATTTACATGAGGAGAAGGTAGTAGAAGGTATATGCAGTTAAGACCCTCTTGTATGGAAAATTAAATTAAGCCATGCTTTCACGTATTCTACATTCTTTTAAATACAGAGGACACGTTTTAGATAGGCCCATATGGTTGCCTGAGCAGTTTATGCATTTAAAAATCTTGGTCTCACAATTTGCATGATCTCCGCCGCACTTAGGACATATAATTTGTGAAACCGGATATATATAAGGTCCGACCCTTATCCTCAAACCATCGGTATAAACGTATGGAGGCAAATAATTTCCTTTAAAACAAATTCTCACTCTTCACAAGGAGACCAGCATTCTTCCTTAATTCGCCGATCTAGTCGCTTCACATAGACAATTTCAATATTCTCTTGGCAGGATAAACTGCTCAGTGTGTCATTTTCCTTCTGTTCTAACTCAACATCCTTTATAACACCGTAAGTAACTATTTTCCATATCATTGTAAAATCTCCACCTCTTACTAAAATAAACTCTTCACATAAACATAATTTTTCCATATTCAATTCATCTTGTAATGGTATTCGAACTCTGAATTGGCTCAGGTATTTTACGTGAACAATATTTTTAATTGGATTTGCTTTTAACAATTTAGCCAATGCAAAAGATTTCGGAAGTTTATCACTGCATGATATCGTAACTTCTCATTTCGGTATTTCCATCCCCGGACTATACGGACGAGATTTTTTTCATTTTCCTTTATTACCCACTATCTTCCACCGTTCATCAGCTTCTTCTTCTATAAGACTTCTTTTTATGCCGGTAATCGGTAAATCTTCAGTTTCATTCAAATCAATCAAGTTTTGGATGTCATCCTCTGATTTAGTATCGTTCAATTTATTTTGCTCCATTGCAAGTAAACAACACCTGGCGCAAGCGCCCCGGGCGCCCGCACCCGCACAGGCGGCCCGTGGCCACCTGTGTAGCTTAGAGCGTAAACAACACGAATTTTCTGAATTGAAGTAACAATTAATTAATTTTACCAAAAACACGTCTGATTCGCACGCCAGCCGATACGAACTCGAAAATTATATAGGGTGACTGTTAATTAGTGACCAATACTTAAATACATGATTATACTCATCATAACAAACTTCTTTCTCAAAGAAATAATTTTATATTAAATTATTTAGCGGATGACCCCAATCACCCCAATAGAATACTGAGTAAGTACCTAACAAGAATAATACACCACTAGCTGTGAATACACCACTATGTGTGTTAATCAATCCACTTTTACCAAGCATTTTTCTCTTTATTTAATTTTTCGACCGCACGAGATGCGCGCGCGCAATCAGCTGAGGCACTTGACCCCGTCCGGTCACATGTTCATCTAGGTACTACCGTAACTAATGCTAACTAATGTAACTAACTAATGCTCCGCAGCAGGAGAATCCCTCGCCGAGCAGAGCTCGGTCAGTCCCAATTCGTATTCTGGGGGGGACACTGATCGCTTAAAATTCCATTCGAATTTTTATCCGTCCTTTAAGGGCCCAATGAGCCAGTGTGGCTCACTCACCGGTGAGTCGCTGGGTTCTATTCCCAGCACATCTGCGGCACCCGAACCTAAAGAACAGACTACCGCTGACCTGCTCTCAGGACATCAAAGAGAGTATGGCTCACGAGATTTGCCCATCACAGAGGTGTCAAAGAATGCTGTTACGAAGAAGGCACAGAAAGTGCCAAAGAGGGTACCAACACGTGCACAATTTGTGCGGCCGCCTACCCCGGTTGCCGTCGAGGTGGTGAGTGACTCCTGCGACTCTTATTGTTCGCAAATATCATACGCCTCTGAAACGTCGATGAGATCGTCCCACACGCGCAAGCGAACGCAGACGTCAGGGAGCTGCGAGCCGATCACAACTAGGGCGAAGCCTGCTAAGCCGTTAAGCCTAAGCAAACAACTGACTGATAGAGGGGAGAATGGCGGAGACTCTGAGCTTGCCAGTCCACCAGCTAAGCAGGCGAAGACACGGGCAACTGCAAAACAGCACCTGCCGAAACCAGAGATTTTGGCCAAGACGATGCAATCCCAACCAACGGCGGAACTTAATACCTGCATCAAAGACTGTCTTAGGACAATAGAAGAGGTTGCAAACGAATCACGCAATCTCAAAGAGAGTTTTGTTCACAGCCTTAAGTTGGCGGCAGTTACAGTGCAAGCTGCGGTGGCTGAGTTAGCCACGCGATCGGCCATTGAGGTCAACGTTGAAAGGCTGGAGAACGAAAATGCTGACTTGAAGGCTCGCCTTATCGGTCTTTCAGCACAGGTTGAGAAGTTGGCAGCGCAGGTCACACTGCTTAATCGCCAGAGTCAACTTATGAGGAGCCCCATAGTAGCAGACTCTTCGATGGAACCTAGTCAGGTCGCTGCAGTGGCCAGACCTTTTCAATCTGACGAGTCGGAGGCCCAGTTTCGGCGTTCTATAGCCATAGAAATTGGAGGCATGGTAGACGCCAAACTAACCGCTATGGAGAGAAGGTTGCCCCCAGAAAATCCCTTACGTCCGCCACTCGCCGCCGACGCGAGGAGGGCTTTACAAACGTTTGCTAAGACGCAGCCAATTGACGAGCCGCGCTTGGAGTCTAATCCAGCTAATAAAATGGGGACAGGAAAGGGTAAAGGAAAAGAAAACGGCAAAGGCAAAGCTGTCGCTCCGGTGGTGGAGTTACCTCCTGTGTCTGCGGCGTCCACGCAAGCTTCACTGGCTTCGCAGGCTCTGCGGGATGCAACAATGACTGAGACGGTGGCCTGGTCTACTGTGGTGGGGAGGAAGGCTAAGAAAGCAAAGCCTGACACGTCAGCTTCAACCACTTCTGTAAAGGGGAAAAAACAGCCAGTGAGACTGCCAAGGGTCCCCGCCACGGCGGCTATTGCAGTCTCGGTAAAAGAGGGATCATCTGCCAATATCGGTGAGATTATGTCCGCCGTAAGGCAGCGAATTCGTTTAGCCGATGTTGGCATTGACACTGTTGGCCAAAAAAGGGCTGTTGATGGTGGTTTGGTGATTACCGTCGCTGGCACCGACTCTTCCAGCAAGGCGGACAGTCTTGCCAACCGAATGCGAGAGGTCCTCGCCGAATTTGATATTAAAATTTCACGCCCAACCAAAAGAGCTGAGGCGAGGATTATGGACCTCGATGATGCCGTCACGCCTGAGGAAGTGGCAGCTGCTATTGCCGAAGTGGGTGGCTGTTCCCCCGAAGATGTAAAAGTGGGTGAAATTCGTCGTCCGCCTGCTTCTCTGGGGCACGTTTGGGTCCGTGGCCCCCTGGTGGCGATAAGGAAGCTCGCATCCGACAAGCGCATGCGCTTAGGTTGGACGATGGTTAGGGTTCAGATTTTGGAGGCACGTCGTATGATGTGCTTCCGTTGCCTCGAGCCCGGGCACGTCCGCTGCCATTGCACTAGTGCAGTTGACCGGAGCACCCAGTGCTATTCTTGCGGGGGAGATCACAAAGCAAGAGAGTGCACGTCGCTAACCATACGATGTCCGCTATGTGCAGATCATGGTCTTCCAGCGGATCATCGGCTGGGGGGTAAGAAATGCGCTCCGCGCAAGAAACAAGGCTCACTTGCCCCCGCCACATCGCAAAGGTCGGCGCAGGCACCACTGGGTGCAGGCCCTGCGGAGGAAATGGACACCTCGCCTTCCCAGCCCTAAAAGTACTCCAGTGCAATCTGAACCACTGCCGCAATGCGCAGAATCTTTTTCTGCAGACTATTGCGGAGTGGTCAGTTGCCTTGGCGGTGGTAGCGGAGCCCGACGGCCTTAGGGATCATCCTCGCTGGTTCCGGGACACCGCGGACTCTGTCGCTGTTTACTGGGTTAGTGGAAGCGGTGGGCTTCACTGCTCCATATTAGATAGGGGGCACGGATTCGTTGCAGTGGAATGGGGACCTCTGGCCGTAGTGGGCTGCTACGTGTCTCCCAACATTTCCCTCATCGAATTCGAGAGATATCTGGACGGGGTTGCAAACTGCGTTCGGTGTAAATGCTCACCCCGTCCAGTGCTTGTCTTGGGTGATTTCAATGCTCACTCCAGAGCTTGGGGGAACACCCAGGACAGACCGAGGGGACACGCAGTACAAGACTGGGCGACGTCGCTTGACCTTCGACTTCTGAATCAGGGGTCCATTTCCACATGCGTTCGGTGGCAGGGGGAGTCGATTGTGGATCTCTCATGGGCAACGCCTTCGGTTGCTCGCATGGTGTCGGAATGGAGAGTAGCAGAGGAGATAGTCACACTTTCGGACCATCGCCACATCGTTTTTAACGTAACACTCCGCCCTTCAGACGGCCTGAGCCGTTTAAATCCTAGCATACCGGCGCGGCGATGGGCCCTTAAGCGGCTCAATCGAGACATGCTCGTCGCAGCTGCTAACGTTGTGGCATGGCCGGAAGATATTGGTTCCCAGGGGAACTCGTCCAATCCTGAGGAAGAGGCAATCTGGTTCCGGGACAAGATGACGTTGATTTGCGACGCTTCCATGCCCCGGGTTAGGTGCGCCCAGCGTCCAGGTGCGGTTTATTGGTGGTCGGACGATATCGCGCAGTTGCGTGTTTTCTGTCTTAGATCAAGACGCCAATATCAGCGCAGCAGACGCAGAACACAGCCGAGAGCTACGGAGGAGGAAATAGCCAGAAGCTATAGAGTGTACCGGGAGGCAACAATGGATTTTCAACACGCCATTGCAGATGCCAGGTCAAGATCCTGGCGGGAGCTTCTCGAAGGGCTGGACAGGGATCCATGGGGAAGACCTTACAAGTTGGTCATGGCCAAATTACGTCCATGGGTCCCTCCTATCACAGAAACCATGGATCTGTATCTACTGGAGAGAGTCGTAAACACACTTTTTTCAGTAAATTGGGACAGTCCATCGCCACTCTTGTCTTCTTCAGACTGGTCTGACGAGTTGGCGGTGACTGAAAGCGAGCTAGACCGAGCCGTGAGACGTTTGGGGGCTCGTAACACAGCGCCAGGCCCGGATGGTATCCCCGGTCGCGCTTGGGTTCTGGCTTTGCCCTGGGGGACCGCCTAAGACGGTTGTTCAACAGTTGCCTTCAAGCGGGCGTTTTTCCCTCCGACTGGAAGGAGGCTGGATTGGTATTGTTGAAGAAGGAAGGCAGGGACTCAGAGTCTCCCTCTGCATACCGTCCCATTTGCCTGCTCGACGAGGTTTCCAAACTATTCGAAAGAATTGTAGCCGACAGGCGCGTCGACCATCTATCACGTGTTGGTCCCGACCTTGCCGACTGCCAGTATGGCTTCCGGCAGCAGCGTTCTACTGTGGATGCGATCGTACGCGTCCGCTCTCTGTCGGAACAGATTGTGTCCCGGTGGTGCTGGCGGTAAGTTTGGATATCGTCAATGCCTTTAACTCTCTGCCTTGGGATGCGATTAGAACAGCACTTGTATATCACAGAGTGCCTCCTTACCTACAGTGCATCGTCGGGGCCTACCTCTGCAACCGGTACATTCGCTATGTGGGTCAAGACGGTAGCGTTCATCGCAGGGAGATTACGTAGCAATGGTATGGCAACTCCGTGGCTTTTATGTATGCCCATGCTACCAGAGTCCAATTTTCCAGTATTCTGTGGACTCTTTCTTGTTGTTTACGAAATGATTGTCGAACCGAAAACATCGAAAATGTGTCGGAGCTTCTGTCAATCATTATTAGAATAACTTGAATCCTTTAAACTCTGGAAATGGACGTGACACGTCCGTGTGGACAGTGGAAAACGGACTTTCTGGTTTTGACCAAAGTTCTATAGGTTAGTGTGGCGCTCGAGGTATCTTTGAGTTAGGCAAACCAAACATTGGGTAACATTTTTTTTTTTTGCATACGACCGGTTAGCCTGGAAACAAAAAATTACATAAACTTAGGTCAGTAGTTTTATCGATGCCAACGTGCTTGTGCTCATAGACGATACGCAAAAGAATAAGTCTATGATCCAAAGGGACAAAACAGAGTAGACACGATTGCTGACCTACTGGAGGACTTTTCTCTGTTTCGGCCGAACCTGACCTTGTCCTAACTATTCAAGGCATATTAAATGAGAGGTTTGAAACAATTTGTTCTGATTTAAGTAACTCCTTCATGATTTAATATGTCAACCAATTTATTACGCCAATTTAATTTTAGTTTTACGTCGCGATTAATTGTGCGTTTCTGAACGTTGTTTAACGAAACACGAATCTACAGTGTGCCCAGTCTTTTCACAAAATGTGCAAACACGCGATGCTTTTTCTTTATCCTTTACCGTGCTAGGCTTCGTGGAATCAATCTTAGGTTTTTTTGGTCAGTTTATACGTTTATGACCCGATCTACCGCACGAAAAACATTTAAAATTATCCATCTCAACTAATACGCGTTTACTACCCGTATTACCCTCAGATGAACGACCAGGATTGCGATTGCTACACAAGTCGCTTTTTGGTTGAATAAAGTGTGATAAGAACGGAACCAATTCGTGTGGCTTTAATTTTGCATTACTGCGGGAGCTTTTACTAAAAGTCCGGCAATGCCGCGAACAACTATTGCAGTTTTTAAATCATCGGACAAACCGTTAACTATGTTCAACTGCAACAAAGAATGACGTGCATATTCAGCATAAGTTGCATATTTCTTCGAATCACAACTCAAAACCTCAAATAGTATGCGAGCGGTATCGACGCTTCGTGGACAAAGTGCTCTAAATTCGGATTTAAAATTACTCCAAGTTCGGTCGTTGCAGACCCACTCATTTAGCCATGATTTAGCGTCACTCCTAAGACAAGCTCCGACTCGTGAAAGACACTCATTATCACCCCAGTCATTTGTCACACGGGCCCGTTCAATTTCCTTACACCAAACGTCAAAATCATGCACAGACGAATCAAAATTCGAAACGTAATATTGGTTGGATCTTACTTGAACTAAAGTCGACAATGCTCCCGCGATCCTGTTCGCTACATCATCTGCGGTATTGTCCCTTTGTGTTACCGACGTTTTTGGGTAACCAGACGGCGCAGCAGTTTCCGCAATGCTACCGGCGCCTTCCACGTCATGAACCTGCACTTGCAAAGGAAACGGGGTCAGTAAAGGTGGCGTCAGAGCTGCAGGAGTCGGCACTGCCGCTGACGAGGAACTCATTCCGCTCTCAATCGCATTTAATCGGCCAAGTACAGCTTCTAAGGCGTCACGTGTCGTTACACGTGACCTCCTTGGTCCTCCTACGAACTGTAATTGTTGTCCGGATCCTATGGCAAGCGCACCCAGGCAGCATCCGAATATGTACATGGTACTGTGGCGTGGTGAATGGACGTCTCGGACACCCATTGGTCGTGAGTATGTTTATTTGTGATGTTTGTCCTCTGTGGGGCACTTGTCATGGCAGACTCAAGTTTACTGTTGCAAAGGCCGTTCTTGTGGCAGATGTGACTTTTGTCACATTCAGGTGCTCGTTGAGCTCTAGCAGACGTCGTGAGACGTGGTGGTATTAATTTACCTTCAGGTGCTCGTTGAGCTCTGGCAGACGTCAATTGACGTGGTGGTATTCATTTACCTTCAGGTGCTCGTTGAGCTCTGGCAGACGTCCTGTGACTTGGTGGTATTCATTTACCTTCAGGTGCTCTTTGAGCTCTGGCTGATACTGTTTGACTTGCATGATGACAGAGGTCCGGGACTCTGTCATTTAAATGGTGAAAGAATGACAGATAATGTGATAGCATGATTATGTATGAGTGATTGATCTATTTTCCTCTTGTGTTATTTTTAATGTTGACATTGATAGCAGAGATGTATGTATAATGACCATAGCATGGTTATGGAGCGCTCACATAACTATCACATAGCATATGTTATGGGAATGAAAGTTGAATGATTGGTTTCATTGCATTTACTAAACATAATAAATCAGAGCCTTAATTAGATGTTTATATTATGCTTCAGGTTACCAAGCAGCGGACGAGGACGTCTCGCAATCAGGAACGGCCGTGTTACAAGACTAAAGAAGTTGGAGGGAACAAGAGGCGTGGTTAAGGCAGCTGCGTTGAAAGTGGGGATAGCGAGCGGCAACGGCAGACGACGAGGAGCGCTCGACCTCTTGCCGATCGACAGTCGACGGCGACGGACGTCTATCTACCTCAGTATTGTGTTTTCTCGGTGCCAAGTGATTAGCTTATTATTTGTTCATGATTTCTATCAGTTTGTTAGGTTTTCCTATTTTAAGTTTTGTTAGTTAAAAATAATACATACAGTCGATTGGTGGTGCGTATATTTTTTAATAAAACCTGCTTCTGTTATATTATAATAGTTTATAGTGTTTTGCTTAGAGATGTACAATAGTATTACATTCTTAGTTCTAGAGAAATACTGTGGGTCTGTGGGTTAAGTGATGTGAGGAAAAGGGAATCCTTGCTAGTCGGAGCACTTGTTTACGAAGTGGAAAGCTTATTTAAACAAGATTTCACAATATGAATGAATATGCAACAAATGGTTTCATACGAACCGGAAATTTTGCTACATTATTCAACACCTCAATAAAAACTGTTTGCCGTGTACTCCTACTATTAAGGTTGCATCACCGAAGCCCAACAAACAATAAGGTTTAAGTTTCGGAATAGTCTTTCCTGTATATTGCGCTATATCCGTGATTATTAAATTAAAAAAATGAGGTTTAGTTTCAATCATCTTTTCTTAGAGAAAATGAATACTTGAGCTATCCTCAATAATTATGTAATCTATATTCACTAAAGCCAAATAAAATGTGAAATACTTAATGTAAACAAACTGCCCTACATAACCACTTATATCATTCGCCGTTCGAACTTTGTTCTAAGTACAGTGTGTGACAACCGCTACAACAATAATTTTATCAAAAAGTTAACAAAAAGCTCAAGATAAGTCGAGTTTTGTGGCTTGATACATTGATTAATTTCAGTTTTGTGTAAAGTAAAAAAGTGTTTGTGTAATAAACAAGTTTACATCCAAATTTCGATTAAAACCAGTGAACTACTACTGACTTATTAGTGTTCGGGTGTGGGTACTTGACCAAAACTTGGACACCGTGAACAAAGAAACTTATTAGTAACGAGTTTTTTTATTCGATTACAGATCCATAATTACGAATTGTTACTCAGCACGCCTGATCGAGTGGTCGACGTAAGCTCTTTTTGTCAAACGAGTTGTGCACGGCGCGGCCCCAGTTCGGATCCTACTAACTGCAAAAATTTTAGTAATTAGTGAAGATTTTTAAATTTACTATTTCTTCTTTATCAACAGAATATTATAATAGTCCGAGTTCAACAAAATGCTCCGTTCACCCGATAACAAGCTTCATTCGGATAATGACCTACACAAAGCTTCTGGAACAAGCGATAATTCGGGTGGCCCGACGCGCAAACCCAAACGTAAACCAGCCGATTCGGGATGGTCGGAAGCAATTAATACGTTGGCAGTGCAGTTGGCCCTTAATCAATGGCGACGTGATTTGGATGGTAGCACTAATAAGATATGTGACAGCGTAACCTGTATAAAAGATGAACTATCTACAATTTCTCAGACTACAACAGAAATTAAAAATGACATTCAATCATTGTGTACCGAGCAATCTGTAATCAAACAAAATGTTTCTGAACTAGAGAAGAAATATAATCTTATATCTTAAATCTTACGGAAGAGATTGACCATCTGAAGGACTCCATTCGATTTGCCGGTGATGAACAGTCAGATATCTTAAAAAAAGTCGGTCACTTTAGTAAACAGATTCATGAGTTCGAGTATACTGAATCTAAACAGGAAATATCACAACTTGTTGCTAAAATTAACTCCCTTGAACAGAGCGCACGGAACTGCAATATCGAAATTTGCAACATCCCCGAGAGGCGTACTGAAAACCTTATTACACTTATGATCAATATTGGTTCCGCCATTAGTTGCAATTTAAAGCAGAGTGATATAATATCAATACACCGGGTACCACACGCCCACCGAGATAATGATAAACCCAAAAACATTATTGTTAAACTTACCTCACGCATATTACGGGATAATATTCTTAGCGCTCATCGTTTAAATAAGGGGCTCAATACCGAAAAACGGGGCATATCGGTTACGTCTTTTTCTATTTATTTGCACGAACATCTCACTTTGAAAAAAAAGGTTATTTCGTGAGTGCCGAGATGCAGCAAAAGCAAATAACTACCGGTTCTTATGGGTCAAACATGGAACCATCCTCGTTCGTGAGAAAGAGGGAGCAAAATCTTTCGCAATTAGATCTCCAGAAGACATTGCTAAGATCAAGCCCGGTCAGTCAACCCCCATTCCCGAGATAGCTGAATGAGCGTTTTCGCAAAAAAGTCATCAACTGTCTGTACATATTTCTTGTAGTTTTTAGCGCTTGGCCTGTAATATTATGTCCGTGTGGTTTATGTGCAATCAACAGTTATCTAAATTGTTCATTCTCTTTCGCTGGTAATTTAATGTATAGGGTATGGAAACTGGCGTTTGTTTATGTTTATATAGTTTCAGCAAAATATAATCGGCTGCTTAATGTGCAATTGGTAATCTATTTCACCATAATTTCTACGCAACTGTTACTTTATTGTGGCCCCAGGGTAGTGTTTAAGTTTTTAATGTATCTTCGTTTCCTTAATGTTTGCTATGTCGAGAAATGTTAGTTTAGAATATGTTGCTGTCTCACTGCTTGGTATTGGAGATTTTTGTTATTATATATCTATCGCTGCCTTGCTGCACCCGGTCAAATTAAAATATTGTGATTTTTTGTTCTTTGTTATTGAAACGTATGATGCTTGCTTGATATCTCATTGTAAAATTAACTATTTCAAGGGCAGATAATTTGGTTATTTATTAGCAAAATTGTCGTGGGATCCGCACTAAACTGTACATTTAACAACTTAAATATTTGATAGTGACTTCATTGATTCTCGTTACGTGGTACGTAGATGTGATCGGGACCGTACGGCCACGAATAAAAAGGACGGAGGTGGCGTCCTGGTGGCTGTATTGAAGGGATTGCGCTCTGTAAGAATAGTTCCTCCGCTTGGTCTAGAAGCTGACCTGGAGCACGTCCTCGTTAGATTTCCCAGCTCGACTCGACGGAAGAACCAAATGGTCGGAGCGGCCTACATACCACCTAAAACACCTGAATCTATTTATGTTCAATATTTTAATCTCCTACAACCTTTACTTGGTGACACTAACATGGAGCACTTTTATCTCTTGGGTGATTACAACTTGCCTGATATTGTCTGGATTCCCCATAATAATAATGGAACAGTATCGGGGCAAGTTTGTAGTGGCAATTTATCAATTTGTGGACATCTTAGTGTATTTATGTCTTTCCTTTATGCTCATCAGTACAACACTGTCATGAATCCGAGCGGGAATTTCTGGGACCTGGCCATCAGTAACAATGAATGCTCTGTTTTCTCCCCCACTGACTATTTACTGCAACTTGACAAACACCACCCGCCATTCTGTTTATGAATAGCATTTAAAACCCCTAATACAAACATGATTCGAAAGTCTTTGAAAAAGTTCAACTATCATAAAGCTAATTAGGAGAAGATAAATGAGGAATTTATTAAAATTGATTGGAATGAGCACATTGGGTTGGAAAGCTCTATAGATGCAGCAGTAAATAAATTTTATAACACAGTATTTAGGATAATTAAATCTTACGTTCCACTCGTTAATTCTAAATCTTCGAAATTTCCGATTTGGTTTTCACCATCGCTGATACATATCTACAAAAACAAAGCAAAGGCCTGGGTTAAATGGAAGGTGTATCACAATCTTTCTGATTATGAACAGTTCTCACTATACAGATCTAGATTGAAGACGGTATTCGCAGCATTGTTAAATCCTTCTGGACGTACATTGCTAAACGGAAGTCTTTTTCTGGCATACCTTCTGACATGAAATATTAAGACCAAAGTACCAATGACCCAAAATAAATTTTGTAACTTCTTTTCTGATTTCTTTAATTCAGTTTATGAACAATCTTCCATGAAGGGTGTTTCTTCGACTGAGGATTCTGAGCGCAATTCCCTCATAAGTAAGATAGAGCTAAGCGCGAATGAAATATTGAGGGCACTCAATTCTTTAGACTCAACTAAAGGTCCTGGCCCCGACGGTCTCCCGGTCTTGTTTCTAAAAGCCACCGCTAAATACATTTGTACTCCTATACATATATTGTTTAATAAATCACTAGCACAAGGAATTTTCCCCGAAATATGGAAGAGTGCGAACATCACACCAATATTTAAATCGGGCTCTAAGCAGGATGTTGAGAACTATCGTCCTATATCCATTATGTCAGCCCTGCCGAAGTTTTTTGAGAGACTAGTCCACAATAAGGTATACCCTGTTCTTCATCACAGTATATTTCAACAACAACACGGTTTTGTGAAGAAAAGATCAACAACCACGAATTTGGTGGCATTTACGGATTATTTGTTTAACAATATGGATTCTCGTGTTCAAGTGGATGCCATTTACACAGACTTTCGAAAAGCATTCGACAAGGTTGATCATGAGTTGCTACTAAATAAAATTTCATATAACGGTATACGTGGTGATTTACTCCGATGGTTCTCTTCATATGTTACGAACAGAACTCAAAGGGTCGTAGTTAACGGTTTCAGATCTGCTACAACTATTAATGTAACCTCCGGTGTACCTCAGGGTTCGATTCTGGGGGCCCTTCTATTTATCTTATTTATAAACCACATTGACCCATGTTTTCTAAATTCTAAAGTCCTGCTCTATGCTGACGATTTCAAAATTTTAGGACCATTTAAAATGTACACGACAGCAGATTATTACAGGAAGATCTGGATCGCTTCAGTGAATATTGCAGGTACAATAAATTGCAACTGAGTCTGTCTAAATGCTGTTGTATCAGTTTCACGAAGAATAAGAATATTCTTAGGCACCCCTATTCTTTGGATAATACTACACTTTCAAGGGTGTCCCTTATACGTGATCTTGGTATTCTACTAGACGAAAAGTTTCACCTTGATGCCTTATATTAACAAAATTGTTAATAATGCCTATCGGATGTACGGTTTTGTGATGAGATCTGCGAAGGAGTTTGTGCGCCTCTATCTATTTATATTTGTATAAGTGTCTGATCAGATCACAGCTCGAATACGCAGTGCCAGTGTGGAATCCCTTTTACAATAAGTATTCAGAACGTATTGAAATGGTTCAAAGAAAATTCTTAAAAGCCATGTATTACCGTTGCTTCCACACAGTTTTATCATATGATGATTTGCTAAAGAAGTATAAATTACTTTTTTTTAATCAAGACGTACTCTCCTTGACACGGTATTTTTGTTTGATTTGTGTAGCAATGTACTCGTATATGACTGTATTGATATCCGTAATAAAATAAGTTACATAGGTCCTAGACCTATAGTATGCCGCGGGGTGCGCGCACGGCCGTTGTTTGCAGTTACCTCTTGTCGTAGTAACGCAGGTATGCGGGCACCTCTGCGTCGACTTACTAATAATTACAACAAGCAATTCGTCAATGTCGATATGTTTGCTCTTTCTGCTAGTAGATTCAAAAATATTCTGTTCACAACACTTCTTGTTACCAGTATGTTTAATTAAGATTTGTAGCCCTGATGAGTCATCGGTAGTATCTTTTTGTATTTCTTCCTACAACATGTAATGTGTCACTGTTTGTTTTTCCTAATAAATAAAATTAAATTAAAATCACTTATTTTGAATATTAGAGATCGAAGGTTTATGGTGAAATAATTCTAATTTTTTTTTAAACATTTCACATGTAAAAGAAAACAAATTGCTTCTAAGTTCCTTGATATACTTTTGCACATCCGATTCGGCTGAAGAAGTTATTATAAATGATCGTATCGGATTGTTATCCACATGTAAAATATTATAACAAATAAATACGTTTTTATTTTTGTTATCACTTGTAACGCATTTTTTTATTCTACCCATTTCTTTTGCATTATAACAACAAAAATAAAAAAGCAGCATTTTTTTAAATAATAGTATTATTTCAAAACAAATTAAAAAAAAGTGCAATAAACCTGCGCTGCATCGTATGAGATCAGAACCTAAGCCGACTGCTTCTCAGTCCAACACTTGGCGCCTACTGCTGCCAGATCATATTAGATTAACCCGAATTTTAGCAATGACATAAACCGGCCAGGTCATGAGCATGATGCGTGTCTAGCAAAAGCGACTGAAATAAATTTTTGTTTCGTGCAGTGCGATGCGAGTACGCGACTTTACGTCAGTGTGCCGTGCAAAACTGCGATCTTTGTGATGTGTGTCGTTTAAACACATACCGATACCGCGAGTTCACAGCAAAACGACTCTTAACGTGCCTATGCACTTTTGGACGCTTACTGTACACACTGTAAAGCTTCCATTTACTGGGTAGGTCTTTCATTGACTTGAATGTGCCCTGGCGGCTGAGAGCATGTCATGCTCACTCTAATGTTTCGCTGATGGTGGCGCGTGTGTTGGATCATTTAGCTCCCTTCAAAATGGTTGAGTTGGAAGGTACTATACCAGGCGTCATTTTCGTGAACGGGCGCCGTCAGTAGGGACTGGTCATCTCTTAGCTGCCATGGCGTATTTTAATTAAATTTTGTTTTTGAATTGTTTTCAACTTTATATTTCGGACGCTTTTACGTTCTGCATCGTTCTCACATGCATAATTTCAAAATGAATGATGGTACCAATATAATGTAACCATAATTTGATTTACAAGAGTGTCCGTGGAGTTTCTTGCCCGTTCTTCTCCATAGGTACCTACTGCCTACGTGCCTGTAATTGCTTTATTTGAAATAAATGATTTGAGTTTGAGTTTGACCCCGGCGCAGTTTTATCAGCTGAAAAAAAGAATGAATATTCAAAAAAAAGGCGTAGAAAACACATCGTCTGATAAACATGGGAAGGTACATTTGCCCATTCTTTCCAGAGTGCAAAATTAGGTGAGGCTGTATACTGCTCAGGCTGGGAGTGTGGAGTGTCCAAACTGCCTGGAGTGCGCACCACCATCTTGTTTGTGATCGCAAGGGCCAACAAACCAATGGTCTTCACTCCAGAAGGGATGTACGACCTCTCCCTCACTTCTTATACGACTGTAAGTTGAATTGGGATGATGACAATTTTTTTATTCTTGTCTCAAAAGACTGTTTGTTTCCAAATAGCGCAAACCATATTACAAAAAGTGTAAAAGCTTAAAAAATGGCCAAGTTATAAACGTTTTAATATAATAGTTAGACAAGGTCAGCACTATCGTAGAAGTGACGTCACGACTATGAAACTTCATACTAGCGCCGTACATTGTCAGTACCGCGCGACAAGGACTGCAATAATCTCCTCCAAAAACTTTTAAAGCATGTATCTTCTTCAAATTTACACCGATTTAAGTGATTTTTTCGATTATCCCATTTTTACTAAGCCTTCTTTGAAATTAAATTATTTTTATGAACATTTTTAATATTAGTCATCATCCCAATTGAACGAGAAACCTCCGAGCAATTTCAAAGTTGGATGAAGTTTTACTGAAATGTATCTTTCAAAAAGTTCTTTTGAAAAAAGTTTTGTTATTCCAAAGTAAGATGTGCCCAGGGTTACCAAGTTGTTTTGGTAAAAACACTTCGCGAATGTGACTGAACGCCGCCCATTTCAGAGAATTCATTGGACTTTTCAATGGTTATTCTTCCAAAACCTTTATTTATTTCATCAACATCGCTCTCGCCTGATGTGCCATACACAAACATCGAAAAATTACGAAAGTCACCAAACACTAAGAATACATGTTTTAAAAATTAAGTTATATCTTTTAACAAAGAATTTCGCTTTTACGTAAACATCAACTCGGCTCATTGTGGAAGTACCCGCTTGCCCGCAGATGTTCTGTGGGTTTCAACTATAATATCTAAATTAATTACGTTTACCAAAGAACTAGTTACTGTTTAATTTGTTTGTGTTTTATTTGGGTCTATACTCGGCGCTAAAAGTTTCAAAATAAATCGAATAGGGCTCATGAAAGGTGCCTGAAATCAGCAGATTTAATGAAAAATTATGCCAATTTTAAACTAGAAACGCGTAGCTTCTGTCCGTTTTCAGCATAATCAGCGTATAATGTTCCCACTGGCACACAGGCTTTCAGTTGGTGAGAGGGAGTGGGCTGTAATCCACCAAGCGGGCCCACCGAGTTCACCGTTTTGAGAACAGTGAATATGATATAATTTACACCAAGTAAAGTGTTCTAACCTACACACCTCGTAAGTCGTGGCCGTTACCACTAGGCCACCACTGTTTTGATTTAATAATATAATACCTAAAAAGTAATTATTACGGCTTGGATTGACGCGGGGAGTTAAAAATCAAACAGCACGCTTTTATTTAGACGTCGCCCAGTGTTAAAAATAGGTGTTCTAAAACGAGGCGTTTCTTAAGTACCATGCATCTATGTATTATATGTTCCTATGTTTATGAAATTTCCCAGTCGGTGAAAACTTCCCACAGTGCATTGACGGTGCTGCTGCGATTTCGACACGATTAATAGCGCTTTTTCTCACGAAGAAATATTACAGTTTGAAGAACAAAACATAAAATAATTTTGGCACACAACTTAGTATTGATTACAGTTTTGGGGACACGACCGACACCCATGCATAAATTTTATTTGCCTATGCACAAAATAGAATATTAAATTAGTACCTTACAGGAAAATCAAAATCGTACATTCTCTTATTGTTTTTTTTTTGCCTTGCTCCTCCGATCTTCCTCTTTCAATCTGCTATGTATGTCGCGGGTTGTTCGAGTCGCGGGTTGATCGCAAGAGGTACCTTGGCGCCTGGCACAGGCAGCTGAAGGAACTCGGGTGGGTTTAATTCAGTAAGAGTCTGACGCGCCCTCCCGCTCCGCCCAGACCGGGAGAAGTCATTTCATGATTACCCACCCTTAAAAAAAAAAATTAAGGAAACTTAAATTTTGCGTTAGTGTTCAACAACATGTTTAGTAACAAGTGAAACTGAAAGACTAGTATTTCGAAAACATTCTACCCTACTTTGGCATAATAAAGTAAGCTGAAACTATTTGTAAACACAACACAACTATTTGGAGACACCTTGGAAAAACACGATCACGTTTCAAGAGCGCTGTTAAAAATGTTAAACAACGTAATATTTTTGTGATTTCTATCATATTATCTGTGTACCCTTTGTCGGAAAAAACTTATAAAAAAAACAATACAACCAACTTCTATAAAAACACTACAAATAACTTTAATTTGGAAGTCGGTAAAACAGTTTAAATAAAAAATTCAAAACAGTAGGGTTTATTTGCAGTCCATGATCAGTTGACCACTGTTAGGTACTTATACAGCTACTTATTGTGTTTCATCTTCCATACGATTACCCATCAAAAGAATAAAAATACTCCGAGTAAATTGGCTTTGTGACATACGGACGGACATGAGGACAGGACGAAATGATAAGTGTACCGTTACTATGTGCCATTTGGCTACAGAACCTTTAAAACAGACGAATCGAGAACTTCTTCCGTTTTAATGTCGCTTATAAAGATGCCTCAAATAATCTTCAGTTTTTCTTCAGAAGACTCGGGAGAACACTGAGCTACAACTTGAATGAGATGAGACCTCTAGAGAGAAACCCAGAACCAATTATTCCGTGACCCAAGTCCAGACTACTGAACTCCAGAAAAGCATCTACCTATGAAACAACTTTATTTCCGACAACGTTATAACATAAATTTCAATTTAGTTATGCGGAAAATTTTAACACCGCGATTCAGAAAATGGCGACCTCTGCTCAGCACCATCTATCGATTACTTAAACCACTGTAAGACTCGCTCTGCTTACAGTTAAACTTTTAAATCAAACTGAAACCCATATATTTAAAAAAAAATTTGTTATGATTGAAACTAATAAATAATTACCGAACATTGCATTCTATAACACTCAGAAGTTCAGAACACCACATCAATTAAACCACACTTACATTAGTACCACTTTTTATTTGAAATTCTTGTAGCGCCACTAATCAACCACCAATGTAAAGCGATTTTAATAACATTATAATCATAAACATAACTTTTTTAAATAATACATTCACCTTATTTTTTTTTTTTTTAATTTATTTATGTTTAATTCAGGCACATTACCCATAAATTGTTAGTACGACTTAAACTACGTTAGTATAATTAATTATGAAACAAACATAAATAAACCACATTAGGAACAATTATGTACAACTCAATGCACACTATATCTATTTTTCCACCTTCTGAAGACACCTGGCAACAATACATGCACTGCGCACAGGTGCCCCATCAGGTGGCCTTGAGTCTTACTAGCAATAATGCTCAGGAGACTATTGCCACTGCCTCGCATCCGACGCAATAGTGTCGCGGACCTTTTACGCATGACCGCAAAGAAGTCATCTGTACGCGCGGCTGCAAACATCCCTGACGCGCTGCAGAAACGTGGCAGCGATAGCAGTATCCTAAAAGCATTATTGTATTGTACACGCTTATGACGTGTTAAACAATATCGTTATCACATTATACGAGTATATAGCTCTCGCCACTTACTTGTTTAGGATTATGCGTGGTAAAATACACAACCCAGGTGTTCTACGCACGGTGGGGTTGTATGTACCTGATGGGCACTTGAGGCGACGTAGGCGACCGCCGCTGCTGTGGGTGCCGCTGCTGTGGGTGCCGCCCGCTCGCACCAACCTGCTGCAGCACGTGCCAGTGACGCGCGCCCTGCATACGCTCAATGTGGTGTCAAAACAGATTGACTGCTTCAATAGTACTCTGAGTGAATTCACACGGGCCGCAAATTGTATAATTGGTCATAAGTAGATGTTCATAATTATTGTAAGTCTCATTTTTGTAAGCTCTATAATGTAGTATAAATGTATTCGGTAGTGTCATTTGGCGTCAATAGATGTAATTACGTGTATGTGTAATGAAAAATTCTTCTATCTTTTGATAAACTGAAGCGATTGCGATGAAACAACAACTAATAATTACTCCGAGTTATATACAATATTTGAATATAAAAGTTAACTATATTGGATTCAAATTTTTTTACGTCAAACTTGATCTACATCCCGACAGACAAAATTCCAAAAATTGTGTTGGTTATCCACACAACATTTTTTTTTTTTTTATATTTCCAATGTTCAGAAACGCCTCATCTACAGATTTATTATACACTCGGTTCCAAAAATAACGGGTCGGTCACATAAGTTCGAATATCTACAAAACTGTAAGAGTTAGATCAATGAAATAAAAAACAGAATATAAAACTATTTAGTTTGCTTCTTTTAACATACTTTTTATACTGGTTGATGAATGAAACTTATTTACAAAAAAACTAAATATGAGTAATGTAAATAGTTTGAAACAAAATTTCTGCTTTATGTCATTATGGTTTCTTTACATTTCTATTCTGTCACAAAAAAAAATTGTGAACTACTTCCACGTGCATAATCAGTATTCTGTGAGTGGAGCATGGCAGTCACGTTAGATGAATGTACCAGAATCCTGACTTTCTTGGAACTTGGGCGGAGCCAGCGGTTAACAGCAAGAAACATTGGTCTATGTTCTATGTTCTATGTTAGAGGGTTTGGTTTCCGCACTTAGTCCTTCATGTGGACCATTGTGCGTGGGCCATGGCGGCCGTCGGTGGTTAATATTCCAACCAGCCCACCTCCCTCCAGAAGCCGATCAAATCTTCTGGTCTATCGAGAACATCTGTGATAGATCCGGGTGTCCCGAGGGTTTCTGTTCTTATCTGGGTAACGCCTGTGCACTCAAAGAGCACATGCGCAACGGTTTCGTCCGACTCCATGCAAGCTCTGCACAGTGGACTATCCGTAATGCCTATTGTGTGAAGGTGTTTGTTTAGCGAGCAGTGTCCTGTGATGGTCCCCGTCACCAGGCGCAGGCCATTTCTGTCCAGGGGTAATAACCGTCTGGTTAGCCTGCCATTTAAGGATGGCAAAGCGTCCTTGGACTGCCTGCAGCCTGGTGTCGAGGTCCACCACCTCTCGGCTTGTGTGTGGGTAGATTCCCGCAGCCACCTGCGTATCTGGTTGAAGGGGATGGGTATGACGGGTTCAGGCCCTCAAGCCGATGTGCTGGATGCTCTCCTGGCTAATTCGTCAGCTGCGTCGTTGCGCAGCGATCCGCTGTGTCCTTTTATCCATTGAAGTGTCACCTTGTTGCGGTTAGATACCGTAACTCGTTCTAGAGCATTGTGACATTCTATTCTAGTGTTAGACTCGAGGTAATATTTTCTTTCCCTAATGATTTGAGGACTGAGGCGCTGTCGGAGAGTATACGTATGTGGGTGACCGTAACTCTTCTGGCTTCTATCGCATACAACACTTGTATGATGCCCACACACTCCGCTTGATAGACGGTGTTGAACATTCCCACCGGACTTGATATGGTTATGTTGAGGTCATGTGAGAAAACTCCGGCTCCTGTACCGGATCCGGTCTTTGAGCCGTCGGTGTATACTCTCAGTTCATTTGTGCCTGAGTAGTCACACTGTTCTTCTGAGAGTATGATATTGTATAGTGCTTTTGAAAGTAATGTCGTTTCGGGATTTTATCGCAGGGTGATGCCATCATTGGTTGTCGGTTGACCGCATCTTCCTTTATGCGCATGGGCTTGACCCTAGAGTCTTTGCTTAGGGTCGCCTCCTCCCTCACGATGAGGTGTAGGGGTGGTAGCCCAAGCATCGCCTGTAGGGCAGCAGTGGGTGTGGTTCTCATGCAGCTAGTGATTGCTACGCAGGCAAACCGCTGCAGTTTTTCGAGATATCTTTGGGCTGTGCTCAGGTCTGTCCTAGGCCACCAGACCAACGAGCCGTACGTGATAATTCGAATGACAGTAGTGTATGGCCAGTAGGTGACTTCGGGGCTAATCCCCCAATTTCTGCCAAGCATTCGCTTGCACTGCCACAGACATATGCTGGCTTTTGTAGTGATATATTTGGTGTGTTTCGCCCAATTCAGCTGTTTGTCCAAATAAATGCCTAGGTATTTGGTTTCGGTTGACAGGCTTAGGGTAGTACCAAAGAAGCGTGGTAGTTGTAGTGTCATTAGTTTCCTCTTTTTTGTAAAGAGAATCAGTTCGGTTTTTGTGGGGTTGACGGATAGCTGGTGTCTGTTGCACCAGTCCTCTACTCTTTTCAAGGCTTGGCGCATAAGGTTGCATAAGGTATTTTCTTGGGTGCCATTTATTATTATGGTTATATCATCGGCATAGCCTACAGTAAAGTAGCCTTTGTCATTTAGTGTTCTGATGAGGCTGTCTACAACCAGGTTCCACAGAAGCAGCGAGAGGATGCCCCCCTGCGGACAGCCCTTCGCCACAATGGCCCTTGTGGTGTCGTTCCCTTTTACCTGTACAGCTCTCAGTTTGAGCAAATTGGTGATCCACCCGCTCAGGGTCGGGTCGATGCTGTGTCTGTCGAGGGCCATGTTGATGCTACCAAAAGTTGTGTTGTTGTTGTCATCGGCGCTCTCGACATCAATGAAGACGGCTAGTGCTGAGCATTTGTGATCCACGGCGCATTCAATTTTGGATACTACGCTATGTAACGCAGATTCCGTTGACCTGCCTGTGGAGTACGCATGCTGTTGTTTGTGAAGTGGTTTTGCCTGAAGAGGTCCGTCACGAATGTATCTATCACAGAGTCTCTCGAGGGTTTTCAGTAAGAAAGATGAGGCTTATGGGCCTGTAGGCCTTGGGTTGCGTGTAGTCGGATTTGCCTGGTTTGGGTATGAAAATGACTTTCACTTCGCGCCAAGCTAGGGGTATGTGTCTGAGTGCTATGCAGGCCCGATAGATCTCCACCAGGCATGGTGCTAGTAAATCAACCCCCCGTTGTAGAAGGGCTGGGAAGATGCCATCCAGCCCTGCAGATTTATAGGGCTGGAAAGTGTTGATGGCCCACTTTATCCGGTCTTCTGTTACTATACTGTGTGCTCTAGACCAGTCTTGGTCTGTTGGGGCCCAGTCTGGTTCAGCTTCCCATACCTTGTCCTCTAGGAGTTCGCAGTCTGGGAAGTGAGTCTCTAAGAGGAGTTTACTGGTTTCATGGTCAGTTAGTGTGTATGAGTTATCGGGTATTTTCAGCGTGCCGAGGGTTCGGTCCTGATCAGTTGATAGGATTTTCCTTACTCTTGCGGCTTCGTTGTTGGTTTCGATGGATTCACAGAATTTCCGCCATGCTGTTCTCCTGGCAGTTCTGAGTTGCTTTTTGTATATATATTGGGTCTCTTTGTATAAATCCAGTCTGAGCAGGAAGGCTCGTCGGATACGTGCCAGTTTGTGATAAGATTTGTCGCATTTTCTGTTGCAAGGGTTAGATCTATGATTGTTTGTCCACGGGCTGTGACCCAAGTGGGTTCAGAGCCACGGTTAACAATGTTAAGGTTAGTAGAGAATAAATAGGTGGATCTCCTCTGGAGTTCGGTGCGTCGCTGCTCCAGAGTGGGTGGTGAGCGTTTGAGTCAGTGCAGATGATCAGGTCTAGTTTGGCGCGCTCGCAGTGTTGTACCAGGTCCGTCATCTCTTTTGGCGGGCAGTTTGCGTCCTCGCCCGGCATGTATACCGAACCCAGTACAACGTCGGGAACATCGCCTGCGGTCTGGAGCCTGACCGCTGTCAGGTCTCTGGAACAGAACTGAGTAAGTGGTGTGGTAGAAATTCCTTTGGGTATGTAGGCGCAGGTTCTTGATTTGTCTGAGTTTTTTGTGCTGAGAATTAGCTTACCTCCGATGTTGCTGAGGCCGCATGTTCTGTTGTTCCTGATCCACGGTTCTTGGATCAGTGCGATGGTTCGGGGTTTTACCTCCAGTGCCATGCGTAAGCTAGCCGTGGCAGTTTGGCTATGCTGGAGGTGGGTCTGTACAATGTTTAGGGGCGGTGAAGGCAGTGGGGTGGGGTTAGTCGGAGATTGATCCATCGGACAGTATCTCCGCTACCTCCGCTCTGGCCTGGTCGCTGTTTAGGTCACCCGGCGATGAGGCGACGAGGCACGAGCTCGTTCCAGCCAGGTGATTCGGGCGTAGTGGTGTTCTCGGCATCGGCCATAGCCGCCCGGGCCATGACTTCTTCGAGATGGACGATGTCTGAGTCGGTCGTCTGTGTCGGTGTCGGTGTTGTCGTTTTCAGATCCGTACTGTCGGTCTTTGAGTCAGCGGGCTGGGTAGTGGGCCAGAAGCGTACGTATATCGACCCCAGAAGGTACGATATCCGTCGCTCCCGGGCCAATACCTTTTCGACTTCCTCCGGTGGCACCCCCAGGGTCAGAAAAGTCCCGCTGTTGTTGCCACCGACGGTAGTTGCCCTGTACAGCGACCACCGGGCAATGTCATACCAAGTGTTCTGACGGATCAGAACACTTTGGAGCCGGGCCACGTCACCTCCGTAATGAGGGACGAAAAGCGAGGCTCGGACCCGGGTGGGCACGTCAGACTGTCTCAGTACTGTTAGTGTGAGGTCGGTGTTAGGGAGTCGTATCTTGGGTGCATTCTGCGACAACCAAGTTAGGGCGTAGTCGTCTTCGCACCACATCTGCACGGTGCCTTCCGCTACCCGTGGGTAACCGCGGAAGGCAGGGAGTGGTGTCGTCGAGTCTGTGTCCATTAGAAGGTCTTCGAGGCCTGACTTTATGAGCTCTGCCTCTTCACTTGTCAGGTCTCTGGATGGGGTAGGGAAGCAGATCGCCACGGCCAGCCTCGCAGGTATGTCCTTCGTGGCTCGCGCGTAAGTTCTCTGCTCCCCCTGAGCGGAATGGACCCTCACACGTTTGGCGTCGCCCTGAAGTGCGCTCGGTGAAGTTGTGTCGTGAGGGCGCTCCTTCTTCGCCGGCCCCGTACCGCTTGGTCCAGGCTGCGGCTTTGAGGTGTCTGGCAAGGTGTTGTCCGCCGGCTGCACCTGTGCGTGTGAGGCTCTAAGGCGCTTACCCCTGTGCTGTCTGGGTTGAGTTGCTGCTTTTTCGGCGTCCAATCGCATTTCGCGCCGGCTAGTGCCTTCGCAGTCCTGCTTTCGGTCGCCTACTTTAACCTCCCGGGTCATGATTTTTCCGCGCTTCTTCAGCAGTCGTACTTCATCAGCCGGGAGGGTGGTAGAGCTACCAGGCCCGTCGCCCTCTGTCTGTGTCTGTCTGTGTCATAGTCGGGGTTGGTGATGCTTGCTGTTCCGCACAATGCTCTGTTGCCAGAAGCTAGTGGGAGGCATACGCTGAGCTGTGGGTACAGGCGCGTTAGTCGCGGCCGGGTCTGTGTGTTTAGGCGCGTTGGTCAAGGCCGGTGTCGTTTTGTTGGGCGCGTTAGTCGCTGCCTCAGTTGTGGGCGCTGAAGAGCGCGGTGACTTGGTGCAGTCCGTTGCCCCCCCCCCTCCCCCCAGATTACGTTGAGGGCTGACGGCCGTGACGGTGTGGGATTCCCCGGCTTGGCCGGAACCCACCTGGGTAGTTTTTTTTACATCCTGCATTTTGGTCATCATTTGGGGGTGGGCTTTTTTGGAATCGAGGTTACCCCTCCTCTGGGACCGACGGGACATAGGGACAGGAAGGAAGGCATTTGGTAAGAAGGTTTGGGTAGACAGGATGTGTGGATAAAGGAGGGATGGCTTGGTTATGCGTTGGGTTCATGGGAAAGAGAGTGCCTAAGTTACCCTGAGCCTGGGATTTGACTTTCGGGAACTTCTCTTGTCCGGGATCTCTTGCAAGATGCTCCGGCCGCGGTATCGACCGTTTTAGTCGGTCCCACAGCCGGAGTTGGGCTATCCGCAACCTGCCTACCCGCTCGGTTGCAGGAGAAGAAGTGCCTGGCGAACTAGGTCGCCCCACCGCGGATGTACGCATACATTCGCGTTGGAGCAATCGAGCTCACCCCGAGGAAACATTGGTCTATCTTTGTCGACTGTTCAGCGGGTAGTCCAGCGGTACCGAGAGACCGGATCGCACCTTCGGAGACCAGGAAATGGCAGGCCAAGATGCACAACGGCCAGGGATGACAGATGCCTGGTGGCTACAATGCTCAGAAATCGTTTTCAAACTGCAGTTGGTCTAAAAAACCACTTTATTCGCTTTGGTAGTGGCAATTTAAGCGCATAACCAGTGAGTAGACATCTTGCTGAGGCAAACTTGACAGAGATACGTGCGCGAGCACCAATACTGGACACTGGACGATTGGTCTAGGGCAGGGATGCACAGACCACGGCCCGCCGGTTGATTACTGGTGGCCCGCCGACAGCAGAAATAATACTCTCATACATTCGAAAAATATTGAATTCTATTCCAGAATAAAACCAAAAAAAATATGTTCGAAAAGTAATTTGAATCTCGCGCGCGCGCTCTTAAGTGCGCTTTTCGGTGCGCCGTGCATGCGTCGGTAACAGCGGTCGGTAATGTTCGTGCCGATCTCGGTTAAATTCGTTTTCTTGAGGAAGCGCGGCGGCCGGCGGCGCGGCGACGACGGCAACGCGGTGGCGGCTTATCCACGGGTTATATTGTTAGAGCAAGCGAGATAGCAACAGTCCCGAATTCCCGATTGCTCGCGTAGGTAGATACACGAAGCTTCCAGAGTCGGTTTCGAGATTTATCCAGACAGTTTTCGACTCTTTACGCGCGGTATAAAAGCCACGCTAACCGCAGCGACCGACAGTTCCGACCAATCATGACATATGCCAGTGCAGTCTTTGCACACGCCAAGCCCCATACACATGTCCGCCGTCCCAAGCATGTCCTCACCGATCCCGATGACCACATAACTCTCATTCAGAAGAGCAGTAGGGCCACCAGTACAGTACACAAACACAGACCGACATTCCGACCTCGCCGCCGAGGTTCCTCGCGAAGATCCTGACGTAACTGTCCCCCCCGACCCTTGCTCGACGAAGTGCCAGCCCGAGCCGTAGCTGAGCCCGTAGCTTTAAATTCCCATGATAATAATAATTAACCAAATCTGATCCAGCCTGTCACATCTTGCTGTCCTCCCGTCAGCGACGCCCTAAGCCGAGGTCCGTACCCCACAGGGGGTGCCCTTAGCGAGCGTTCGCTTAGTAATGTAAGTAGTTTTACGCCCCTGGCTGGAGGCTTTGAGTCCGCTTAAGGCAGCCACAGGATAGTCCGGTTAAGTAGTCACGACCTCTCAAGGTCAAATACGAGATGCCATACACAAAAAAAAAAGCGACCGACAGTTCGGTTTTAATTTGAGTGAAGTGTCAATAGTTCTAGTGTAGATTTTAACTCGACTAGCCGGTGTCATATATTTTGATCCACATTCAACGTAGATTTCCCGTCAAGTGCCGTGTATAATTGTGTTGTGAAATCGTAAGGAAAACTCTGTTATTAATAAGTGTTTCCCTACATATTTAATCAATTATTTTTGGTAAATTAAAAAAGGATGGGTAATTTAAGTAGGTACTGTAATTGTTTTTAGGTGCTGTGTTAATCATAGCCAGGATTAGAACGCAACATGGACAAGCCAGGGCCTAGTTAAAAACGTAAGGTTAAAGTTGAAAATCGGCAGTTTCAAATACTTTTTTGTATGGTCGCATAACAAAGTCGTTTGTTTAATTTGCAAGAATTCTGTTGCGATTGCAAAGGAATATAATGTAAAAAAGGCACTATGAAACGCAGCATCCTACTTTTACCAAGATTACAGGCGAATTAAGAAAGCAAAAAATGTTGTCTTTAAAACGGGAGCTTACTGGTCAGCAATCTATGTTTACAAAACCCATTCAAGATTCAGAAACAGCTACAGAAGTTAGTTATGAAATTTCTTGAACGATAGCAAAGAGAAGTCACCCCTTCAATGATGGGGATTTTGTAAAAGAATGCATAGAAATTGCCGCTAAGAAAATGTGTCCAGAAGCAGCAAAAAAGTTTGAGAAAATTCAACTGAATCGTATGACTATCCAAAGACGAATTATGTCTTTGTCAGGTAATATTGCGGAATGCACTGATATTAGTTCCACAGCTCAACTTCTCATATTCATACGAGGTGGTACTCAAGATTTTGAAGTCTTAGAAGAGTTATTAGGAATGTGTTCATTGAAAGGTCAAACCAGAGGAGTTGATATACTCAATGTACTTTTGGATGAGTGTTCAAAAACTGATTTGGACTTCTCAAAATTATCGGGAGTTGCGACTGACGGTGCTCCTTCGATGATTGGTGTCAATTCTGGGCTATTTACTTTGCTGAAAAAGCATATGCAAGAGAAAAACATAAATGCTGAAGATCTCATGCAGTTTCACTGCATTATACACGTAGGTTACATTAAAAAATATTATATTGTCCAAAGCTCGAAGGTTAGATTAGAAATAATTTTATTTGGTGGTTATTGAAACAGAGTGGACGGGTGACAATCTCTCCGGTGAGCTACGTAATAAAATAAATGTTAATAATAGTTTAAAGAGTATTTACGTGCTTCAAAGTAAAAAATCTGTGAATTTAGACTACTATACACACGTGATACTGTTATCTAGTGGTTATAATCACTAAGAATAAAGTTCTAGACTACTTAAATGCCAGCGCATTAATTTACCAAGAGATGACGAGAAGTTAGCTGATCTTGTACTGTCTGATACTTGTGAACATAATTAACTAGAAATGAAGTCAAAACAGTGAGTTAACAAAATAGTTTTTTAATCATCTCACAACAACATTGTTTCGAACCACCGTCAATAACAATATTCAAAGTTACCAGAAAAATACACCTCCTGTATGAAGGATAATTTGACGTATAATCACACCGAACAGCCAGCCTAGTGGCAGAGCGCTCGACTGAGAAGTTGCGCGTTCGGATCCCCACGCAAGCATAATATTTTTCAAATTTCTTCGAAATTTTTTAAAATATCAATAAGACAGTTCAAAATGAGCTTCTTCAACATTAACACGTTTCGAAAGCCAAATACACGTTCCTTGACCGAAAACTCCGACGAAAGCAACGATGATATTAGTTTAAACATAGATGGCAACACCAGTAGTTTACCAAACTAACAAGCGACGACATTATTATACAAATTCAAGGATTACAAAGCCAAATTGAACTACTGACTACATAACTGAACTCAGGACATGAGGAAATACAAAATTTATAAATAAGAGTTACAGAACTTAAAAAAACTATGTATATGTCGTCGCGATTTCAAGACGACAACATTATCAAAATTACTTCCCCTTGATTTTATAATATTGGTCAAACTGTAACTTAATTCTCATTGGTTGATCGTTTAGTACAGTGAACGCCGTAAGGTGGCGCTTTGATTTCCCGCCATACCTACACGTGGACAGATTCGATCAAGAAGGCTAGATTCCTCTCGGTAGAGAGTAGTTATATTCTTTGCTAGATTCTCATTGCTGCGACTGACGCCATAGTGTTCAAATCATACGATCTAAACTGTCACGTTCACCTTACAAACCTTTATTCCTTTTAAATTACCGAATAAAACGTGACTGGGATTATACTAAATTGGATTCAATTTTTTTACGTCAAACTTGATCTACATCCCGACAGACAAAATTCCAAAAATTCTGTTGGTTATCCACACAACAACTATTTTTTTTATTTTATATTTCCAATGTTCAGAAACGCCTCATCTACAGATTTAGTCCGCGCGAGCCCTGCGAGCGTGTGTGCTCGTATGCGTTTATCAAGAATGTTAATATTATCCGTGTCTTTTCAAATATAAGTTGTTTAAACAATCTTCTCGTTTCACTTTGCTGATCACCACCTACTACCAGCTACACCTATTGAAATGTAAAAAAAATATCAAACCCCCCATACATGAAAGATGGGAACAAGCAAGGGACCAGACGCCAAAGCAGACGCCTACGCTATCATGGATGAAGAATCAACAGTAATCTTCATAGAAGATGACGTCACTTGTCTCGAGAAGATGATAAGGAATCACTTCTAAATCGAAGCCGTGGGGATCGCCGCAATAAGACCATCCAGTGACATTGACCAACGAGCTCTCGACGTATTCAACTCCACATAAAAACGACTACCAGATAGAAGATTCAGCGCAGGCCTAATCTGGTAAATCAAAATCAAAATCAAAAGTCATTTATTCAAATTAGGCTGAGAATCAGCACTTTTCGAACGTCAAAATTACATAAGACAGTCCCCCAAAAAGCCCGCCCTTCACCACTTCCTAGTGCTTTAGCTGGGAAGAAGAAGTGGCGCAACAAACTCCCCAGCAGCACAGCTGTCTGTTCGGTTAGAAGAACTTGATTCTAAACAATTGCAACTAATTACCGAAACGCCAATGACTAAAAAAAAAGAAAAAAAATTGCATGTAAATAACACAAATACATAAATAAAGCCTTCGGGCCTAAAGGGCATGGCAGCTTACATATGCAATACTGGAATTATTATACAAACAAATAAAATAAATAAATGATAAACTAGTACCATCAAAGTAAAATAAATCAACAGAACAATTACTGTAACAATGATAAAACCAAAGACAGCAAGACGACCAGTCACCACAAGCAGCACCCGTTCACGAGCATAACGCAAAGGTCAGCCATTACCCCCCTCGCCGTATTTGAGGGAAGGAGGAAACCCGACCCCCGACGCTACCTCAAGCAATGACATCTAAGGGAGCATGACGAACCTGCTGTTGGTTGCTCAGGCAAGAATAATATTATCAATTGTCGAGGTCGCTAGCTAACCATATATTGCAATACAGCTCATTAAAAACATTGTAATGAGTAGATCATGTCAATAATAAATGAAGACAACAAAATAATTGACTTATACCGTCAAATAAAAAATATAAAAAATATATGAACTCATATACCCTGTCAGTTAGTAAGCTGACTCTGGAGAAAGAACACGAACATTGTCTTGAGTTAATCACAGCGACCAACAGTTCTTATCGTTTAAGTAGTCGTTAATGGAATAATATGCCTTTGAACAAAGGTTGGATTTTACTTGGGCCTTAAACGCATTAAAAGGTAAATCTATTGAAGAAGAGGGCAACTTGTTATAAAAGGTTATACCAAGCCCAACAAATGAGTTATGGACCTTATGAAGCCGGTGAAAGGGAGCACGTAGTTTGTTCTTATTTCTGGTGTTAACATTGTGAATCACTGTTTTTAGTGTATAAGTGTATATTTTGCCTAATATATAAGATGTTGGCGAAGATGAATTGAGATGCCACCGTGAGAATACCAATATTTTTAAAAAAATCGCTAAGAGAAACTCTGGCTCCTAGCTGATAAATTGCTCGGACAGCTCGTTTTTGAAGGACGAATATATTTTGAATATCAGCGGCTTTGCCCCACAGCAGAATACCGTAGGACATAACGCTGTGGAAATAACTAAAATAGACTAAGCGAGCTGTATCAACGTCAGTGTATTGTCTTACTTTCCTGACGGGCGGCGTAGGCGGCTGAAATGAGCCTCCCCGCTAAGCTTGAGATATGTGGGCCCCACTGAAGTTTGGCATCTACCGTTATGCCCAGAAAAACTGCCGAGTCTACAGTTTCAAGAAGCTCTTTATCTAGGACGATGTTGGGTCCTAGATTTCTAACATTCGGTAAGGCGAACTTCACATATTTCGTTTTCTTGGCATTGAGAACTAGATTATTTGACGTAAACCAATCCGTAACCATTGAGAGTGCACGGTTTACGTCGTCAAAATCTTGTCTATTCCTGTCTACTTTAAAAATAAGAGAGGTATCATCTGCAAACAGTACAATGTCACAGATATCATTTAAATAGAATGGTAAGTCATTGATATTCACTAAAAACAAGAATGGACCCAGTATTGAGCCTTGAGGTACACCTAACTGAACTGGTAGCTCGGAAGATTTCACATGATCGACATCTAAACAGGCAACGAACGCCATCCTGAAAGTAGAACAGCTGCAGCGCGACGACTAAAGGGTATGGAGAAAAAGTTCATGTAAGACAAAGAATTTGAACGAAAATACGATGAACAAGTTGAAAACCTAATCAAAAGCAAATATGCTAAGGAATTAATTGAAGAATCTACTTCCTCCAGAACATGGTACTACCACATTTCGCCGTTGCCCACCCCCAAAAAAGGAAAATGAGATTAGTCTTCGACGCCGCAGCCAAATCAAATGAAAAGTCACTTAACGACGCACGGCTAGCCGGACCCGACTTATTGCAATCACTATTCGGTGTTTTGCTCCGTTTCCGTAAATAAAATAAAAACTATGAAGAAGACAGAGACAGCCTTAGATTTCTCTGGAAGTACAAAGAATACAGAATCGCATCTCTGATCTTAGGAGCTGCCCGTTCACCATGAACCGCCATTTATGTGAAGAACAAGAATGCAGAAGACTTCGCCGATCTATGCACAGATTATACATAAACCGAAACCATAACATGGATGACTACTTGGCGAGCTTCCCCGACGTGTCAAAATCTACCAAGGTGTCAAGAGAAATGAATGCAATCCACAAGAAACGAGGTTTCTTCCTTAGAGGCTGGGCGAGCAACGATCCCAGTACAATTGAAGAATTCAACGATGCAGAGAACACGACACAATTCGTCGCACTCGGAGAATAGAAAAATCTAGTTGAGAAAACCCTCGGACTCAACTGGGACGTCCACGAAGATAGCATGCATTTTACTCTAAGCCTACGTAACACTCCTGATGAAGCCAGAAAAGGAAGACGTACGACAACCAAGAGGGAAGCAACAAGTGCTGTGATGTGGGTTTTTGATCCCTTAGGAATGGCATCACCTATAAAAATGCAAGGAAAAGCAATGCTGTAGAACTTATGGAGAGCCGGTTTGGAATGGGACGAAAGGATACCACCATCCAGAGAAAATGGCTGGAAGATATAAGAAAACTGGAAGATCTTGGAATCCCTCGGATGACGGCGAGCTACACACATTCTGCGACGCAAGCGAAAGAGCACACAACTAAGCGGTGTACTGGCGCTCCCGACATCCAGACAATCACATCGAAGTTAAGTTATTAACAGCGAAGGCAAAGGTATTGTAGCGTGATTAGTCGATTACCAATAAGTAACTAACTATCTATGGGCATTAACTAATAATTATCTATAGGCATTATCTATCATTTGTCTCTGGCGTAAAAGCTGTCACTAACTAGTGACCTCTCGGTAGAGAGTAGTTATATTCTTTGCTAGTGACAGCAAACTCAGCCTATATACTCGGACCAATTTTCCTAGGATCATTGATCCGAGCCTATATAAGACGTAGTCGAGTCATTATCGTTCCTTTTTACCTGCTCACCGTCAGAACTACGCAACGAACCCCTCGTGTTGGGTTGAGTATTGTGCCTTCATGGTTAATTTATAACCCACACCACGCTGCCTATTTGCACCACACTTCCCGCCGTGACGGAGCCTTGGTGGGCGTTGCGTAGCAATCGGCGCACCTCAACATCAGGAGCCCTGGGGCACCTGGCCGCTCTCGTCTACTGCCTACCGCACCACTACCGTGCGCCTGTGACTGCGACTGCGTGCGCCATCAACCGTGTCCCCTAACGGACAAAGCCAAAGCCCAGGGCAGTACCTTCCTTTCTCACCTACGGAATAGTGAAAGACCCTTAGAGACTATAAGAACCTACACCCTAAGAATCTCTCTTCCAATAAATGTGTTTCTAAGTAGTAACTTGTATCAATTCTACTACCAAAACCACTACGCTACAGTATCACCTCTCAAACCAACTTCGATACCTCGACTTGAACTGCAAGCCTGCCTATTGGGAAGTTGCCTAACCACCAGTGTGAGCCAAGAAATGAACCTACCAGTAATCCCTAAATATTTCTGGTCCGACCTAGAAGATTCATGTCGCCGAAATCGAAGAACTGACAAAACACAAAAAATGGCATTGGGTTCCAACGAAACACAACGTGGCCGACGATGCTGCAAGAGAAACTCCATCCAACTTCGACATAACGCACTGCTTGTTTAAAGAGCCAGCTATCTTAAATGTAAATCCAGAAAATTGGCCTGCCGATGAAAAGGAAATCTCCTAAACCGTCACAAGCGAAGAAAAACCTAATACCACCACTCTGAGCTTTAGAAAAGTCATCCCTACTATCATACCTGACCCATAAAGATTCTCCAGCTGGACATTAAATTGACTTAACTTCGATATTAAATTGAGGAGGAAATACAGTTGATGTTCATCATTCCTTTGCAACTGTTTTCTGTTTGCCCTATGCCTGTGATTATACCGTCACACCTGGATTGCTGCAATCTTAATTTCTGAGCAGCGTTCTCTGTGATAAGAGAAATTTGTGAGCCCTGATAAATACCCGGCCCAGTGTTGTGTCAAAATCAGTTCCCGCTCCGATCATGGAGGACGCCGTCCTCTTGGCGTTCCTCAAAGAGGTCCTATTAAAGGACCCCGAGTTTTTGGCGAAATATGGCGCCAAAATAAGCCAAGTTTCTAGTCCCGCTCCGTCTCAAGGCGCACTCGCTAACTTCAGCGACGCGCTTGAGAGCCCGCTATCGCCACCTGCATACGAACAAGGCATTCCGCCCTTTGTTCCGCACAACAATGTTCCGGCTAATATCTCTGCCCCCATTGTCTCACCCTCTATTGTACCGGCAGATAATACTCCGGCCGCTAATCCGGCCCCTATTGTCTCGCCCGCCTTTGTTCCGGCCGCCATTGTCACGGCCGCCATTGTTCCGGCCGCCATTGTCTCAGAGACAACGCAGCTGCGCGCCGCAGCAATAAACACGACTCGCCCGGAGAGCATGGACACGTCAGTCCCACTCTCCGAGGAAGAAGCCCGCACCTCCTCCTCCAGCGATGACGACTTCCAAGTCGTGGTCAAAGGAGGCAAGAGGAAGGCGGCTAAATCCTCCGCCCCCGCTGGCCCGGTCACCAAGGCCCAGAAAAAACAGGACGACATACCGTCCAGCTCCACTTCCGCCCCTAGTCCGCGGGCCAGTCGCCCCGCCAGCCCTATGGCTTGCCCACCCGCTCCTACCGCGAGGAAGCAGAAGCCCCCTCCCCCGATATACGTCCAGGAAAAGTCCAAATGGACTGAAATTTCCAAGATGTGTGTTGATCGCAAGATCAACTACACCAACGCCCGATCCACCCTCCAGGGGATCAAAGTTACCGTCCCCACGTCTACGGACTTTAGGGATCTCTCCCGCGCCCTACGTGAAAGGAACTACTCCTTTCACACTTACTCCCTTCCGGAGGAAACCCCTACTCGCGTCGTAATAAGGCGCGTCCCTCAAGAAATCTCCACCGAGGAGATTAAGAGCGACCTCATCGCTCAAGGAATCCCAGTGTCCGCCGTCCATCGCTTGCACAAAGCGAGGCAGGGCCTTGTCTATGACATGGTCCTAGTCATCTGTGACCCCACTGAAGGGCACCACCCGATTTTTAAAGTTAAGTCGGTGTGTTCGCTCTCAGGCATCTCGATAGAGAAGCCTTACAGAGCTCAACTAATTGGACAGTGTCATCGCTGCCAATTATATGGTCACTCGCAGTCCAACTGCTATGCCACCCCTAGATGCGTCAAGTGTCTAGGTGAGCATGGCACCGCCGACTGTACCCGCCCTAAAGATAGGGAACTATGTTTAGAGCCTCCCAGCTGTGTACTCTGCGGCCAATCGGGACACCCGGCAAATTACCGGGGCTGTCCTAAGGCCCCGAAGTCCTCCTCTCCCAAACTCGCGAAACGCGCGAGCGACCGCCAGCACAGGGAAAGCCCCTGGGGAAAGCCTCCTTCCGCGCTGATGCCGGAGCGGCTCAGTCCGCAGAGGCCGTCTCCCTGGGCTAACCTTAACCACCTGAAGGCTCCAGCAGCTTCGGTGCCATCAAAACCCGCGCAACCAGCGCAATCCGCGCAACTTCCAGCGCTGATGGCTACCGCCATCCCAGCGCCTTTGGTAGCCCCCGCGGCCCCTACGGCCGCTCCAGCGGCACCTCAGGGAATCCAGGGCCGAAACAGCGCCCAAATCATATTAAGTACATACGCGGCTCTCTTCACCACCGCCGCGGATAAAATGGCGGAAGAAATCGTTGCTGCAAACGGCAACGCAATCCGCCTCATGGAAATTCTCAGCGCGTATCCCGAGATCGCGCAAGTTCTACACTCACTCAAATATTAATTCTCAATGGATAATACGAGAGTAAATAGTAACAAACCCCGATCCCTTAAATTAGGCTTTTTCAACGCAAATGGCGTTTCAGGTCAACGCGATGAGATCGCCACTTTCCTCCGCGACCATCAGCTTGACATCCTCCTCATACAGGAAACCTTTTTAAAACCACATCACCGAAACCCGAATATTGCCAACTTTAAACTAGTTCGCAATGACAGGTCTCGATGTCACAAGGGTGGCACACTCATATACTTTAGGAAATCTTTGTATTGTATCCCTATAGACCCACCTCCTCTCTTCTCCCATCTGGAGACCTCTATCTGTCGGCTCGGCATGACTGGTCATCAACCGATCACCATCATCTCTGCTTATATTCCACCAGACAATGGTCCGGAGGATCCCATCTCTCTCCAAAAGGACTTCACCGCCCTCTTCGGTATGAGTGACTCCGTCATATTGGCGGGGGATCTTAATGCCAAACACCCGGCGTGGAATAGTAGCACGACTTCTACCAGAGGTCGGATCATTTCCAAGTTAGGCGAATCCCTTAACTTTGACGTCATCGCTCCAATGAGCCCGACTCACTTCCCAGGTAATCCTAATCACCTTCCCGATGTTCTCGATGTAGCGCTGCTCAAGAATGTGAACCTCCGTTTGCAATCGATTGAGACGTTCCACGAGCTAAACTCTGACCACCGCCCTGTAGTCATGCATCTTGCACCCTACTCGGGCCCGATCGACCCCAACCGCCCCCCTCAGACCCAGACGATAACCGACTGGAGGAAAGTAAGCGAAAGACTGAAATCCACCACGTCGCCTCACTTAGACACCATCCCCGATCACTTAGTGTCAGTCGCCGACACGACGGCCGCAATCGACTCGTTTACAGAGCACGTACAATCCGTATTGACGGATTGTTCACGGGAAGTTCCGGTGATGGAAGACCATCGCTGGAAACTACCTACTGACGTACGTGACCTGATAACCGAGAAGAACGCGGCCATCCGTGCCTACGACTCCTTCCCTTGTGACGCGAACAAAACCCACATGCGCCATTTACAGCGTGCTGTAAAGAAACGCATAGGTGAGGTTCGCTCAGAGGGCTGGAACAAGATGCTCAGCGAACTCGAGCCCACTCATCAAGCCTTCTGGCAATTACAGAGGAAATTGCGTTCCTCAGAAGAGGTCTCTATGCCTCCTCTCATCCGCCCCGACAATAGTGTCGCTTTCGACAGTCCCGATAAGGCTGAATGTCTTGCCGACAGCCTAGAGTCCCAATGTTCTCCCAGCTCCCAACCAGTAGACCAAGCTCACCTGAACAAGGTCGACGCTGAAGTCGAACGAAGAGCTTCCCTCCCTCCCGTCGAAGACCCTGATGATCCTCTGCCTCCCGTCACTCCAGATGAAGTGCACGACATCATAAAAGGGCTCCAAGCTCGTAAAGCCCCCGGTTCGGACGGTATTACCAACAAGGTATACAAACTCCTACCTGCCCCTCTAATAATGCTCATGACCGCCATCTTCAATGGCGCCTTGAGCAACAACATCTTCCCACAAGCGTGGAAAGAAGCAACAGTCATCGGTATCCCAAAGCCAGGCAAGCCAAAGTCTGAGCCCTCCAGCTACCGTCCCATTAGCTTACTCAACGTTCTCGGCAAAATCTACGAGAGGCTTATTTATAAGCGTCTCAAAGACTACGCCGAAGCAAAGAGCCTCATTCCCAACGAGCAGTTTGGTTTCCGTCCACAACACTCGAGTATCCACCAGGTCCACCGTATCGTAGAGCACTTGTGTGCCGGTATGCAGCGTAACGCGACGACGGGTGTGCTATTCTTCGACATAGCGAAAGCCTTCGACAAAGTCTGGCACAACGGCTTGTTATACAAGCTTTACCAACTAGGAGTGCCAGATCGTCTCGTACTCATCTTACGAGACTTTTTGTCGAATCGCACCTTCCGCTATCGCATCGAGGGTGCACTCTCGTCCCCTCACCCTATTCGCGCCGGTGTCCCTCAGGGTTCCGTCATATCTCCTCTAGTTTTCACGCTGTTCACCAGCGATATCCCACAGAGTAAAAAGGCTCAGTTGGCTCTCTTCGCCGACGACACTGCCGTTTACTATACCGGTCATTGTCCCAATGCTATAGCTCGTACTCTCCAAACCTCCGCAAACGTCTTAGGCGCTTGGTTCCGGAAATGGAGAATCGAGGTCAACCCCGATAAGAGTCAGGCGGTTCTCTTCTCGAGACGTCGTCGAGTCCCATCCCCCCTTCCCAGCCCGATCACTATGTACGGCAAGCCAATCCCTTGGGAGAAGCAAGCCAAATACCTAGGCGTGATCCTTGATCAAAACTTAACGTTCAAAGAGCACATTAAGGCTGTTCGCGCGCGCGCCGCTTTCGCTCTTGGTAGACTCCACTTTATTCTGACAGCCCGTTGCAAACTGTCACTTAAATGCAAGCTGCGCATCTACACCGCAGTCATCCGTCCCATCATGACCTATGCCTGCGTTGTATTCGCGCACGCTCACCCACGTCATCTCCATAAGATGCAGACCCTCCAGAACCGTTTCCTCAGAAAGGTCACGGGTGCCCCCTTCTATGTCCGTAATATAAATCTCCACATCGATCTTAAAATGCCTACCATAAACCAGTTCATGAAACGCTTATCGAAGCGTTTCTTTGACTGTGGCATAAAACACCCCAACCCCTTGATCTCAGCGGCCGCCCGCTACACTCCTTCCCGTATTAGTAGTATTCGCCGACCAAGGCATACCTTAATCGCCCCCGACGACGCCACTACCCTCCTCCAGGAGAGTAGTAAGGCAACCAGCACGCTTCATAAGCCCAAAACCCGATCGCCGTCCTACCGTCCTCGCCGCCGAGGCCCGCCGCGACGCCCAAATCTACGCCCCTCCCGACCCTTGCTCGAGCCAGCCCGCGCCGCTGAGCCTGTAGCTTTAAATTCGTCCCTAAATAATATCATTCCTGATCCAGCTAGTCATTTGCTGCCCTCTTCCAGCGACGCCCTAAGCCGAGGTTCGTACCCCACAGGGGGTGCCCTTAGCGTGTAGTCGCTTAGTTTTTAGTTAGTATTTAAGTTTAAGTCCTGGCTGGAGGCCTTAATTTATTAGGGAATCCACAGGCAAGTCCGTCTAAGCAGACGACAACCTCATAGGTTGACCTGCGAGATGCCATTTATAAAAAAAAAAAAAAAATGTGTCAAAATCACTCGACGCTCGACTCTCGCCGCGGACGGACGTGTCTGTGCGCTCTCCCGCTCCCGGCCCAGTGTTGTGTTTCCTGTTCTACTCGTTGCGACCACGTGACGTCATCGTAGTCGCCCCGACTACACCGATATAAAATCATTATCAAGAAATTGATTTTGATTTTAATCAACTAAAAAGTGCCTTTTTCAAGGCAAATCTCGTTTCATTAACAGACGTTTGTGAGTAGCTTCACTAGGCCCCTTCTGGGTAAAAACCACAGTTTCGGTGTCCTCGGTTGAAACCTTACGGTGCCAACGAAGCCGAGTGGGGTGTTGTCCCAACACACCCGCCGAACCCCTTCAGGGAGAGGCAGTCAATTGGAAGGGTCCCAGAGTTAACCGGCCTTGGGGGATCTCCTAGTCGGCTCTGGTGTACAGTTTTCCTTCCACAGCTACTCACCTAGTGTATTTAGGGTGTGTCTACACCCTTCGCGCTAGACTGCTCAGGTCCCCGTTCGCACAATAAGACTGGCGACGGGTTACAAGCTTAGGGCTCACCAATAGGTACTCACCTCTCTGTCTACACCCGACAGAGAGGGTTACACATCCCCGGGCCCATCCACCCGGGGAGATAGGTATAGGGTTTAGGCCACGTAGGAAAAATTTTCTACCATTCCCTCCCTAAAATAGCTCCTCCTCCGACCATGGAGGACGCCTTTATTTTGGCGTTCTTCAGAGAGGTCCTTTTTAAGGACCCCGAGTTCTTGGCGAAATATGGCGCCAAAATACGCCAATGCTCCACCCCCACTCCGTCCCACGGGTCACTTGTGGAATTCAGTGACGCACTGGAGAGCCCGCTATCGCCACCTGCAAGTGAACAAGGCATTCCGCCCTTTATTCCGCACCACAATGTTCCGGCAACTATCTCGGCCCCCATTGTGTCACCGGCCTTTGTTCCGGTAGATAATACCCCGGCCCCTATTGTCTCGCCCGCTTCTGCCCCGACAGCAATTACGTCGGCCGCTAATCCGGCTTCTATTGACGCGCCCGCCTTTGTCCCGGCCGCCATTGTTCCGGTCACCATTGTCTCGGGGACAACTAACATGACGCAGCTGCGCACCGCAGAAACTAACTCGACTCGCCCGGAGAGCATGGACACGTCGGTCCCACTCTCCGAGGAAGAAGCCCGCACCTCCTCCTCCAGCGATGACGACTTCCAAGTCGTCGTTAAAGGAGGCAAGAGGAAGGCGGCTAAATCCTCCGCCCCCGCTGGCCCGGTCACCAAGGCCCAGAAACAAGAGACGAATACCTTATCGTCCACTTCTACTTCCGCCCCTAGTCCGCGGGGCACCCGCCCGGTCAGCCCTACGACTTGCCCACCCGCTCCTACCGCGAGGAAACAAAAGCCCCCTCCCCCGATCTACATTCAAGATAAGTCCAAATGGACCGAAATCTCCAAAATGTGTGGTGATCGAAAGATCAACTACACAAATGCCCGATCCACCCTTCAGGGGATCAAAGTTTCCGTCCCCACGTCTTCGGACTTTAGGGATCTCTCCCGCGCCCTGCGTGAAAAGAACTACTCCTTTCATACTTACTCCCTTCCGGAGGAAACCCCTACTCGCGTCGTAATAAGGCGCGTTCCTCAATAAATCTCCACCGAGGAGATTAAGAGCGACCTCATCGCTCAAGGAATCCCAGTGTCCGCCGTCCATCGCTTGCACAAAGCGAGGCAGGGCCTTTTCTACGACATGGTCCTAGTCATCTGTGACCCCACTGAAGGGCACCACCCGATATTTAAAGTGAAATCAGTATCGTCACTCTCGGGCATTTCCATTGAGAAGCCCTACCGAGCAAACTTGATTGGCCAGTGTCATCGCTGCCAACTGTACGGTCACTCGCAGTCCAACTACCCCTAGATGCGTCAAGTGTCTAGGTGAGCATGGCACCGTCGACTGTACACGCCAGCTGCGTACTCTGCGGCCAATCGGGACACCCGGCAAATTATCGGGGCTGTCCGAAAGCCCCGAAGTCCTCCTCTCCCAAACTCGCGAAACGCGCGAGCGACCGCCAGCACAGGGAAAGCCCCTGGGGTAAGCCTCCTTCCGCGCTGATGCCGGAACGGCTTAGCCCGCAGAGGCCGTCTCCCTGGGCTAACCTTAACCACCTGAAGGCTCCCGCAGCTTCGGTGCCATCAAAACCCGCGCAACCAGCGCAATCCGCGCAACTTCCAGCGCTGATGGCTTCCGCCATCCCAGCGCCTTTGGTAGCTCCCGCGGCCCTTACGGCCTCTCCAGCGGCACCTCAGGGAACCCAGGGCCGAAACAGCGCCCAAATCATATTAAGTACATACGCGGCTCTCTTCACCACCGCCGCGGATAAAATGGCGGAAGAAATCGTTGCTGCAAACAGCAACGCAATTCGCCTCATGGAAATTCTCAGCGCGTATCCCGAGATCGCGCAAGTTCTACACTCACTCAAATATTAATTCTCAATGGATAATACGAGAGTAAATAGTAACAAACCCCGATCCCTTAAATTAGGCTTTTTCAACGCAAATGGCGTTTCAGGTCAACGCGATGAGATCGCCGCTTTCCTCCGCGACCATCAGCTTGACATCCTTCTCATACAGGAAACCTTTTTAAAACCTCATCACCGAAACCCGAATATTGCCAACTTTAAACTAGTTCCCAATGACAGGTCTCGATGTCACAAGGGTGGCACACTCATATACTTTAGGAAATCTTTGTATTGTATCCCTATAGACCCACCTCCTCTCTTCTCCCATCTGGAGACCTCTATCTGTCGGCTCGGCATGACCGGCCACCAACCGATCACCATCATCTCCGCGTATATCCCACCCGACAATGGTCCGGAGGATCCCATCTCGCTCCAAAAGGACTTCACTGCCCTCTTCGGTATGAGTGACTCCGTCATCTTGGCGGGGGATCTTAATGCCAAGCACGAGAGGTAGGTTAGTTTTCAAGTTAGGCGAATCCCTGAACTTTGACGTCATCGCTCCAATGAGCCCGACTCACTTCCCAGGTAATCCAAATCACCTTCCCGATGTTCTCGATGTAGCGTTGCTCAAGAATGTGAACCTCCGTTTGCAATCGATAGAGACGTTCCACGAGCTTAACTCTGACCACCGCCCTGTAGTCATGCATCTTGCACCCTACTCGGGCCCGATCGACCCCAACCGCCCCCCTCAGACCCAGATGATAACCGACTGGAGGAAAGTAAGCGAAAGACTGAAATCCACCACGTCGCCTCACTTAGACACCATCCCCGATCACTTAGTGTCAGTCGCCGACACGACGGCCGCAGTCGACTCGTTTACAGAGCACGTACAATCCGTATTGACGGATTGTTCACGGGAAGTTCCGGTGATGGAAGACCATCGCTGGAAACTACCTACTGACGTACGTGACCTGATAACCGAGAAGAACGCGGCCATCCGTGCCTACGACTCCTTCCCTTGTGACGCGAACAAAGCCCACATGCGTCATTTACAGCGTGCTGTAAAGAAACGCATAGGGGAGGTTCGCTCTGAGGGCTGGAACAAGATGCTCAGTGAACTCGAGCCCACTCATCAAGCCTTCTGGCAATTACAGAGGAAATTGCGTTCCTCAGAAGAGGTCTCTATGCCTCCTCTCATCCGCCCCGACAATAGTGTCGCTTTCGACAGTCCCGATAAGGCTGAATGTCTTGCTGACAGCCTAGAGTCCCAATGTTCTCCCAGCTCCCAACCAGTAGACCAAGCTCACCTGAACAAGGTCGACGCTGAAGTTGAACAGAGAGCCTCCCTCCCTCCCGTCGAAGACCCTGATGATCCTCTGCCTCCCGTCACTCCAGACGAAGTGCACGACATCATTAAAGGTCAACACGCTCGTAAGGCCCCCGGTTCGGATGGTATTACCAATAAGGTATACAAACTCCTCCCTGCCCCGCTAATAATGCTTATGACCGCCATCTTCAATGGCGCCTTGAGCAACAACATCTTCCCACAAGCATGGAAAGAAGCCACCGTCATCGGTATCCCAAAGCCAGGCAAGCCAAAGTCTGAGCCCTCCAGCTACCGCCCTATTAGCTTACTCAATGTTCTCGGCAAAATCTACGAGAAGCTTATTTATAAGCGTCTCAAAGACTACGCCGAAGCAAAGAGCCTCATACCCAACGAGCAGTTCGGTTTCCGAAGCCAACACTCGGGCACCCAACAGGTCCACCGCATCGTAGAGCACTTATGCGCTGGGCTGCAGCGTAACGCGACGACGGGTGTGCTATTCTTCGACATAGCGAAAGCCTTCGACAAAGTCTGGCACAACGGCTTGATATACAAGCTCTACCAACTAGGAGTTCCAGATCGTCTCGTGCTCATCTTACGAGACTTTTTGTTGAATCGCACCTTTCGCTATCGCATCGAGGGAGCACTCTCGTCCCCTCATCCTATTCGCGCCGGTGTCCCTCAGGGTTCCGTACTATCTCCTCTCGCCTTCACGCTGTTCACTAGCGATATCCCAAAAAGTAAAAAGGCTCAGTTGGCTCTCTTCGCCGACGACACTGCCGTTTACTATACCGGTCACTGTCCCAACGCTATAGCTCGTACTCTCCAAACCTCCGCAAACGTCTTAGGCGCTTGGTTCCGGAAATGGAGAATCGAGGTCAACCCCGATAAGAGTCAGGCGGTTCTCTTCTCGAGACGTCGTCGATTCCCTCCCCCACTTCCCAGCCCGATCACTATGTACGGTAAGCCGATCCCCTGGGAGAAGCAAGCCAAATACCTAGGCGTGATCCTCGATGAAAACCTTACCTTTAAGGCTCATATTAAAGCGGTTCGCGCGCGCGCCTCCTTCGCTCTTAGCAGGCTCCACTTCGCTCTTAGCAGGCTCCACTTCGTACTGACAGCCCGTAGCAAACTGTCCCTTAAATGCAAGCTCCGCATTTACACCGCAGTCATCCGTCCCATCATGACCTATGCCTGCGTTGTATTTGCGCACGCTCACCCACGTCATCTCCATAAGATGCAGACCCTCCAAAACCGTTTCCTCAGAAGGGTTACGGGTGCCCCTTACTATGTCCGAAACTTAGATCTTCACGTCGACCTTAAAATGCCAACCATAAAACAGTTCATGAAACGCTTATCTAAGCGTTTTTTCGACTGCGGCATCAAACATTCTAACCCCCTGATTACAGCGGCCGCCCGCTACACTCCCTCTCGCATTAGTAGTATTCGTCGACCAAGGCATACTTTAATCGCCCCCGACGACGCCACTACCCTCCTCCAGGAGAGTAGTAAGGCCACCAGCAAGCTACATAAGCCCAAAACCCGATCGACGTCCTACCGTTCTCGCCACCGAGGCCCGCCGCGACGCCCAAATCCACGCCCCTCCCGACCCTTGCTCGAGCCAGCCCGCGACGCTGAGCCTGTAGCTTTAAATTCGTCCCTAAATAATATCAATCCTGATCCAGCTAGTCATTTGCTGCCCTCTTCCAGAGACGCCCTAAGCCGAGGTTCGGACCCCACAGGGGGTGCCCTTAGCGTTGTCGCTTAGTTTTAGTTAGTATATAAGTTTAAGTCCTGGCTGGAGGCCTTAATTTATTAGGGAATCCACAGGCAAGTCCGCTTAAGCAGACGACAACCTCATAGGTTGACCTACGAGATGCCAAACAAACAAACAAAAACCCTGATAAATAAGAGTCCACAAGATCAGATATGTCCCATCTGCTTTCTGAACCTTTAGCAGTGTAGTTGAAAGCAAAGTTTCTTGCATCATATTTTGTTGTGTCACGTACGTGTTTCCTTGATTTGCACGTCATTGATTATAACGGAATTGACAATTTATTTAAGTATGATTCATGAAGCAATGTGTTGCGAAATTCGTTGCATACGAGGCAACGCTTCTTTGATAAGCAGTCTTTGCTTTATGCAGCAGTTTTGAGAATAATTCAAATTAGTAACAAATTGCTTTTTTCTTCATCGGGTAAAAGTCAGCAAATTGTAAAAAAATATAGCATGTGCGTCATTGCAGACTAGACAGTTTGGCCCATTGTTTTGCAATTTCCTGAAATTTGATGATTGCGAAATACCTTTACTGCCTGAATATGATAATGTTTGGACTCAGATGATTTATTGGTGTTTAAAGAAAAGGATATTTGATTACCTATTGGTCTCCTGTTTTCTACTACTTGCTTCCATGCTCGTGAACTACCCTTTTGAAATGCTAGAAATTCATTCAACTCGAGTTATTCTCGAGGTTGTTTGATAGCTGCGTTGTATTCGCTGAATGTGTCCGAATCCAACTTCTGACAGGATGTGCACGATCAACGGATCCCACGACGTCTACGCCGAGGTTCTGTATGGCGTTCCTTCTTTCAAGTGCAGTGTCATGGATTCGTTTAATTTGATTAATTGATGTTTGCTGTGAAATTGGCATATTTAATAAAATATTAAATGTTGTGCGATGTGAATTTCATCCTCTTGTTGTCATAATGTTGGCTCAAGATGTTTCAACAAATGATACAGTTGTCTGAGCTAATCGGAAGATGCTGTATGATACGCTCTGCTTCACCCTTCACTTTGCTTTTGGATCTGCGTCTTCTGAGCCCCAGATAATAACGGGTTGCTATGAACTGCTTCTATGAAGAGAGAATCTCTTCACAGGAGCAGTTCATAGCAACCCAAAAACCCGTAAAAAAGAGCCACTGAATATTTTTATATTTTTGGCTTAGTGTGTTCTCTGTGTGAAAAGGACGACTTTTTTTATTGATTGCTTTGACAGCATCGTTTTATGTGCTTTCGTATCTTAGGTACATACGATGATACTCTTGATTTCAGTCTCCCAGCTCACTGTCTATGTCCCAATGCTGAGTGTCAATTTTAGCCCAGTCAGACATTACCGTGCTCAACACATGATCGAATTCCCATTTCTCTACTACAGAATCCATGTTGATACTTGAAACAGTATGTTCAAAGTCTTTGAAATTGCTCATCTGATTCCTCATCATCTCATCTGACTTGCTGCTAGATCCCTAAAACTTCAAAGATTGATATTAAAGGTTGCGGCACGTCGCTTGAGGTAGCTAGAGGAAAAGCAGGCTTTAGAAGCGGTGTTGATGGTCTTTCCTCAGTTGGCTGATGACTCTGAATAATTGCTCTCATTTACTCCTACATTTCCTTCACAGTGTTAAATTGTTTCGATATGAAGTAAGTATGCGATCTGGCATATTCTATGCTACATAATCTTACATGATTTGATTGCCAGCATCCAAATTTTCTAACCTTCGGCGTATACAGTCCGATGTCTTGCGATCGGAGCCATCCTTCTGAAGTTCGTGTAAACTTGCTCTATCTGATTGAGTAGTTGCTGTTGAGCAAGAACGTCCTCAATTGACGACATGTTTTTGATAGAAGTGATAGTAAACGACAATGATCATGGAACAATCTTACTTGATTGTCCAAGCGGGAGCTATGTTGCTCACTAAATGGATCCCTGTTGACCCCTGCTTATTGCTGCTGCTGCTGCTGTGTAATGCACTATTGTTGGCAGGACAAACACCTTCACTGCTAGTTCGCTTGACGACACTAGTGAAACACTTAACAGTACTTGATTGCTACACTGTTTTGGAAGACTTTGGTTCAGTAGAAGGGTGAAGAAATACTCGTTGTCGATTAATGAATGTGAATAATTTATTATGAAAATAATGCGAATTTTATACTATTTTACAAACTAAAATCTGCCAATAAAAACGTGTACATTAAATTAAATAAAACGTTTGCAAAAACTTAGCAAATAGGATTGCGTTATTTCGTCCAATCACATCACAGCACACTGCGGCTGCGACTTGGCGGGCTCTCCGAAGGGATAAATATAGGTGCCTCGTAGTTCGCGATTCCTTTGCAGAGCGGCCGCCGTCGAATGAAGATTCGTGTTGGGAGCTGTGGATGGCAGACGTGCCTCGTGTGACGAAGACTGGAGTGTCCTGGAGATCAAGTCGGCGGCGTGTGGCCTCTGCAGCTCCTATTTCTTTAACGGATGTCAAAACGTTGTGTCAGTTCTTTTCAGAACTGTTGGCTTCTGTGTTTCTTTAACTGATGGTCAAAGCGTGGAGGTGTCAGTTCTATTCAGAACTGTTTGCTTCTGTGTTTCTTTAACTGATGGTCAAAACGTGGTAAGGTGCTGTGATGAGCGGTGGCTACAGTACTCCCCTTCAAGCGAAGCGTACCGGCAGCTTTACGACGCGGCCCGAGCGAGTTGTTTTGATGACGGCGGGCTGTGACGTCACGTTGGCCGCAGGTACTTGTGCTTGAGGCTTGGTAATGGTATGGTACTGGTTTTGGTTTGCTTGGTAATGGTAATCTTGCTCGGAGGTAAGGTATTGGTATGCTCTGTGATGACATATGAATATGTATAGAATAGACGTTATCTGTTCGGCTTAAAACTCGGTAAGGGCCTTCATACGGAGTTGAAGTGGTTTCTTAACTGCATCGCTTCTGATAAACAAGTGACTGCACTTGAATAAATCTTGATGCACAAAAACGCGTTTATTGTTACTGTGATGCTCGGTGACGGCTTGCGGTTTGTTTACCTTAATGATGTCACGCAGTTTGTCTACGTAAGTATAATCCATTGTAGGTGTGTAGGTAACGGATGTGAAAAGTCGCCTGGTAGACGTAAGTTTTAACCGTAGGTAAGTTCGGCGGCGCTTACGCCGGTGTCGGTGCGTAGTGCGGCACGCAGGCCAAGTAACACCGTAGGTAGCTCGTCTATCCATGTATTTGCGTCCGAAAGTTTCGCGCGCAATGCAGTTTTGAGCGACCGATGCCACCGTTCGACCATCCCGTTGCTTTGAGGATGATACGCTGTTGTGCGATTTTTCTTGATTCCCATTTGTTTCATTAGGTTTTGAAACAGCTGACTCTCGAACTGGCGATCTTGGTCGCTTGTTAGTGTGGTCGGACATCCAAATCTTGATATCCAATGTCGGTAGACGATATCAGCTATTCGATCAGCCGATATTTCGTCGGTAGGGATTGCTTCAGGCCACTTCGTTAGTCGGTTGAGCTGTTGTAGGTAGCGGTCCAACGATGTCGACGTGTAGGTGTTGAAAGCGATCACTTGGCGGGAAAGATGAGATGTTCGAGAATGTGTGACGCTGTATCTTGCTTTCCTGACAATGTATACAAGTTCGAGTCCAACGGCTGATGTCTGCGTTCATTGATGGCCAAAAGTATTTTTGAGTTGCGAGTTCGCGAGTCGTGCGGATACCAGGATGGCTGATGTTATGCACGCTGTTAAAAACTTCTTGTCTATGTACTTCAGGTATATACGGGCGTATATAAGGTGTAGATGTTTCGCAGTATAACTCGGTGTCTGTGTAAGGTATTACTATTTTCTTGATAGTGATGTTGTCTGCTTGTAATAATTGTTCAATGTTGCTGTCCTGTTCTTGCGAGCTGGCTATGTCCTTGTAGTTTATTGTAGTTGGGCATGAAATTGTTTCTATGCGGCTGAGTGTGTTGGCGACGATGTTTTGTTTACCGCTCACGTGTCGTATGTCTGTGGTAAATTCGCTGATAAACAAATGTTGTCTCGTTCGTCTCGGTGTTTCGGTATTCGATTGACTTTTTGCAATTACGAATGTTAGCGGCTTGTGATCTGTGAAAATGATAAGGTGACGTCCTTCGAATATTTTTCGAAAGTGTTTGACTGCCATGTAGATTGCGAGTAGCTCTCGGTCGAAGGTAGAATATTTATTTTGCGCGTCATTGAATTTCTTCGAATAATATCCAAATGGTTGCCATGTTTCACTTATGTATTGTTGTAGGACGGCGCCTGCTGCGTTATCGGATGCGTCGCAGAATAATGCTAGCGTAGCATTATGTGATGGGTGAGCGAGTAAAGCTGCGTTTATGCTAGCTTTACATTGCTCGAACGCTTGAGCTGCTTCGTCGGTCCAAGTAATCTGAGTCTTGTCTCGTTTCTTTACGTTATGTAGGTATGAGTTCAAAGGTGCTTGTAGAGCTGCGGCGTTGGGTGTGTGATCGCGATAAAAGTTAATCATTCCGAGAAATCTTCTTAAATCTTCGATTGTGGTCGGCCGCGGGTAATCAGTAATTGCTTGGATTTTATGTTGCGGAGGTTTGATGCCTTCTTTTGTTACGGTGTAACCTAGGAACTGGAGTTCTGATTTGCCGAGATTGCATTTGACGGGGTTAATAGTGATTCCGTTGTCTTCTAATATCTTTAGCACGATTTGGAGATGTTCTCTGTGTTGGTCTTCGCTTTCTGATGCCAATAACACATCGTCTATGAATGGGAAGACAAAATCTAATCCTCGTAGTACTTCATGGATATAGCGTTGAAACGTTTGCCCCGCGTTTTTCAAACCGGGGCACATACGTGAGAATTCAAATAATCCCATCGGAGTGATGATGGCTGTCTTCTCAATGTCTTCTTCTCTAACGCTCTGTTGTTGGTATGCACGGTTGAGATCAATCGTTGAGAAGGTAGTTTTTCCGGATAGATGATGAGTGAAGTCTTTGATGCGTGGAACGGGGTAGCGATCTGGAATGGTGATGGAGTTGAGTCGGCGATAGTCACCACAAACTCTAATATCGCCATTCTTCTTGGGAACTATGTGTAGAGGTGATGACCATGGGCTTTTGCTAGGTCTGCATAGTCCTTGTTCGATCATGTTTTCAAATTCCTACTTCACTATTTCGAAGCGATGTGGTGGAATCGGTCTTGCTCGGCTGTGTATCGGTGGGCCTCGTGTTTCGATAAAATGTTGCACGTGGATATCGGAGTTCAATTTCATCGATGTTAATCTTTTTATGCCGGGATACTGGGCTAAGATGTCGTGGTACGATTGAGACATGTCGATGCTGCGTACGGTAGGCACGTTCGATACTCGTACCGGGGCGTTGACCTTCAAATTTGTAACACCGTCAATTAGTCTTCTGTTTTGCAAGTCGACGATTAGTTGATGATGTTTGGTTTTGAAACGTAAGCGACGATGAATTTCGAATCGAGAGATAATGTTTTCTCGCCATACGTAGCTATAGCAGTGTTTTTTGCTGCATAATTATAGCTGGAATGGTAATGGCATTGGTATTTGTCCTTTTCTTCTCGGTAGCACGGAAATGTTGGCACCAGTGTCGACTAAGAATGATAAGTTTGAGATTTTGTCAGTGATGTATAGGCGGTGGGATTTTTCTTGAACGCCGGTGTCCGCCACTGCCAACGTTCCGTCTAGTTTTCCGTATTTTGTTTCTTGAATGAACAAGGCGATGTGCAGCGTCTAGCTTGATCTTTGAAGCGGCGGTGATAATAACAAAATGGAGATGGCGAAACTTCTCGACTGCGTTGTCGTGATGTGCTGCGCTGCCGTCGTAATAATAAATGCAGTAATCGACATTTTTAAGATTTTCTGTTTTTGTCAAAAATGACATCTGGAGGCGAATATGGTGAAGAAATAAGGAATAATGCAGCATTTCCTGTGAAATTATCTGGTTAGTATGAATGCAGCAATGATCATATACCAGATTAAACTGCAGTAATCACGTATTTAGTGGCAGATTAGAATGCAGTATTCATGTAAATACTAGTAAGAAACGCAGTACTCGCATTTTGGCTGCGTTTTGATTTTGTACATTCGTATATTTGTTTATTACTATGTTGTGTTAGATGAAATGCAGTAATGGGTAATACTGCGATTAACAATTTAAAAAAAAATATATTAACATGTGCATCTAAGTGAAGTTTATCGTCAAGTAACATTCCCAGGTCGCGGATCAAACTCTCCCTTGCCAGAGTTTCACTGTGTATGGCATAGGGATATGTAAATAAATTTTTATTTTAGTGAAGCTAATACAAAAACATTTAGATAGACTGAGTTTGTTTTTAGTGCTACTGCTCTAAAAACAAACTATCTGCAAGACGATGGATCATTAACAAACATAATGAATAACAAAGGGCCCAGTATCGAGCCTTGAGGCACCCCTGATGTAACAGTGATGGAGTTGGAATGGAATCCATTTACTATCACTTTTTGCGTTCTATTTGTAACATAGGAAGTAAACCAACGAAACAAATCCCCACGAATGCTGTTAAATGCCAATTTGTCCAAAAGTAATTTATGATCGACCTTGTCAAAAGCTTTACGGAAGTCAGTATAAATAGAGTCCACCTGTACACGTGCGTCCAAATTATTGAATAAATAATCAGTATATTCAATTAAATTAGTAATTGTGGATCTTTTCTTGACGAACCCATGCTGTTGCCTAATAATCTGATCATGAATAATCGGATACAGCTGATTGTGGACAAGCCTCTCGAAAAGCTTCGACAAGATTGACAGAATGGAAATGGGACGATAGTTCTCAATTTAATATTTTGGACCAGATTTATGGACAGGGGTGATATTGGCTCGTTTCCACACCTCTGGGAAAGTTCCTTGGCTCAAAAATCTGTTATATGTAATATGTAGTGGGAGACTTAAAGCGTCAGCGGTATTTTTAAGGAAGAATGGCGGGATACCATCGGGTCCTGGGCCTTTAGAACAATAATGCTTACCGCATGTACGGCTTTGTGATGAGATCAGCCACAGAATTTAAGCACCCTAGTACATATTAACATCTATATCGATCACTAGTTAGGTCTCAATTAGAATATGCAGTGCCTGTGTGGAACCCCTACTACAATAAATACATTGAGTGTATAGAAAGCATACAACGTAAATTTTTGAAGTCTATGTATTATCGCTGCGTTACCTCTCTTATAATGATTTACTAAAAAAATATAATCTGCTTTGTTTGAGTTCAAGGCGTACTTTTCTTGAAACTAAATTTTTATATGACTTATGCAATAACTCGTATGATTGTTTAGATATACTTTACCAAAAGGAAAGTTTAAACTCATGTTGATTAACACACTGCAAAATTAATGTGACACTGTTGTTCCACTTATGCTGCACTATTATTAACAGCTTCATGAATAATTTACTAAGTATTGATATTCCTCTTTTTTATTGTTAACAACGCTTCTTCGTCTTAAAATCTACCAAATTGTCTCATGTGTATCTGTGGAGAACGTGGTTGATTTCACATTTGTAATATTGCTGTATACTATCTATTTGTAATTCTTAATGTGTAATTCTTTGTTTTCCCGAATAAATAAAATAAAATAAAATATAACTAGATACGGGCTCGAACTCACTGTTAGGCTTTGCCGAAACAAACACTGTCTGTCTCACCTGGTATTTTGTCCGATAGAGATAGTATCAGTCATTAGCAGTTAGACGCTAGTCTCCATGCACAATGTCTAGGTCGCACGCACACAAATACCATTATTGTAATTCATAGCACGTGTAAAAAATCAATAACAAATAAAGATAATTAAACCCTTCGATAATTAAGTTTTGTCAGTGCTGACTGTGTTTTGAAGATTTTACACATCTATTATTGCTTTTTTACGCCCAATGTTGCGTAAAAAGCAGCAAGAAAAACTAATCTGTGTTGGCTCGTATCTTTTAATTATTTTATACGGAACTCAAAAGTTTTTGTGTTGAACAAAAATGGACATGCATTGACACTGAGTTCGGATACCCACACTTTTATTATGCTCATGTATCGCAATCATTGTTTAGTCACAAAGGCGACCGTGCCTACTGTAATGCATTTTTGAGTAAAATATTACGTGTAGTGGTCTGGGGGCCTAGACAAAATCCAAGCGTTTTCCGTTCAAACATTTTCCGTTCACGCTAAGGACTTGACGTAAGCGTGTGTAAAATGGTAGACAAGTTACACATGGAACGCAAACCGCCCATTCCGCAGAGTTACACGAAACACTCTATAACTAGTATAGGGAATAGTGTGTAGTAAGTGTCACTATTGCGTTCAGTGTTCCTGTCACTGTCAAACGCAATAGCGCGCTAACAATATTATTCAAAAGTGTTGTGTGTGGTGAAACTTTGAAAGTAATTGAAGAGTGTTTTATTACAAATAAAGTGAGTGAACGGCTTTAAATAGTAATTCAAGTTAATTGAAGAACTAGTATAGAAATAGTTTCCTTAATACATATTTTTTAAATTTTAGATGAAATTTAGACTTCGGGCGAGTCCCGAGCCATTTAGTTTGCTGATGGAATTTATGGAAAGGCAGGTTTTTTCCGATACTTTATCATTTACACCAAATTTGACTACCATTTTTAACTAGTATTGGACCTACTTGAGATTATGGAATGCATAATGTAAACAACCGCACAATGGTGCGCTTAAATGATTATGGTTCTTACATTGTACTGTGTGTTTACTGACTCTTATCCTCACTGTACACTAATCATAACAAAACTATCACTGTTTACTTTTTTTAGCGTTGGCGTCAGGGTTTGATCTCCCGCTAATGAAGCGTGTCGCGGAAACGTCAAAATTTCATTGGCGTCTGTCAAAAGTGGCACTTGTCTACCATTTTGATGAACATTTTTGTCGTTTACGTGTCACGCTCATTGCGACGTTCCTTTCCGCATGAGGAATACTGACTTTGTCTACCAATTTAGCAGCAATCACGTGACATATGGTCAACAAGTGTCAGCTCCATACAATTTGAGTTTTCCTTTGGCGGTAACGCTTACAGAAAAGGGATTTTGTCTAGGCCCCCTGATCACTTTCCATTGATTATTATGTGTGACCTTAGTCTTTTTCAGATTCAACAACAAAATATTAGCATTGAAGTGAGTAGGATGATCTAGGGGAGAAAGAAGTCATAAAATATCATGAAAAATTGCGACTTATTGACTTCTCGGATGACTTTAGACAGTGTAAATAAATAATAAATGATTTATTTCTGTAAGTAGGTTTGTACAAACACTTTTACACGTCAATCATATTTTAAAATTTAGATGAGATCGGCGTTTCCTATCTGACAACTCTGAGAATAAAGGCCGAAACAAATTCAGAGGTCACAGTCTCTTTTAAAGTCCAGACATAATCTTGGTCAGGTCATGTGAAGACCATGTGGATTGATGTCTGAAATGGTCTTTTGAGGAAAGAACCACACAGAATGAGTGGACCTGTCCAGCCAGTGCACGCATTTGTCAATCATCGTGCAGCTCAACTCAGAACTAAGGAGCTCAACGATTCGACGAACAATGTAAAAGAAAGGACATTTGGGTGGGCTGCGTAAAGTACTCAAACAGCCAGACCATCAATAGAAGAAAAAAAGAAAAATACAATGACCCACATAGTCCTCACATTCACAAAAGTTAATACAATATTATACTTTATACAGTAAAAATATACATGTCATTGTTTATCTAAAAAGGTACGAATATAGAAAAAAGCAAAAAAAAAGAAGTTATTAAATAGCAAATTAAACATCAACAATATCTGTGTAAACTTATTGGAGCAGCTCAATCCCAAGCCTACTTGGCCTCAATATAGCCTTTGACAGTATAACAGGCATTCTGGCATAAATTCGGCTTTATAAAAGATTTGAATTTATTAAAGCTTGGTTCTTGAATGTGGCTAGGAAGTTTATTATAAAAACGTATACATTGACATTTAAACGAGCCACCTAGTTTCTTGAGCCTGGTAGACATTTATTTTAATATTTCAGACCGATAAAATATTTTTGACGAATTTATTGCATTGTATAACTCTCTACCATCACAGTTGTAGACGATTGATAGTTATACAATTAAAGACCCACTTGGTTCAGGTAACTGCAATTTAAGTGTTGAGAATAATCAATCAACATTAATCAAGTTTCAAGGTCGTAGTAAGCGATTGATAGTTATACAAATAAATTCGTCAAAAATATTTTTATCTTTCTGAAATAAAATGATAAAATGTTTCTACTTCGGATACACTTCGATCCACGGAAAAATTTATGGCAGATACGGAAATATTGTCTACAATCAGGCAGGTATTCAGTTCCAATTTGGACCAAATAAACATTTTAATCCTTAAGCTAGACCCCAAATATAAAAGAGATTACAATACTTTAACATCTTTCGATAGTGTTTATACCCGTGTAGAAAGATCGAGGTCTCTTGTCGCGGCAAGTAAGTCAGCGATGCGGACTCATTCTCAAGACGGTACGTCACAATATAAAAGTTGCGTTACACTACCTCATAAACAAATTCCATCATTTGACGGTAAAATTGGCCCGTATTTTAGGAATTTTTCAAATCTAACAGTCATAATAACACTAACCTCACAGATTCACACAGGGTTCAGTATTTAATAGGTAAATAAACGGGAACCGCTTTACAGTTAACCGCAGGTATCATACCGTCGGGTATCATACCGTCGGGAAAATTATAAAGATATTTGGGACAGTTTAGTTAAAAGATACCAAGATGTAGGGTTTTGCCTCATACCGGATTTTCCATTATAACGTTAATTTCATTTCTTGCGCCTCGATATGGTCTTCCAGCCTTCCTTCACTATCGTTCAGTTCAGATTCACATACTGTGTTTATTGCGCTGTGGCACTCGACTCTTTTCTCAGCTGTTATTATGCCATGATCGGCGCACTTGCCCGCCGACGTCGCAGGTAGCGGTGACGTCACCTCGGCTCGCCGCTCCACACCGCTCGCAATGGTATTATCGCCTCCATTCAATACCGGTGACCCGTGTCTTGGCACAGCTGATTTACGTGTATTTTGTTTTACGTTTACCCTCATTTCTCGGTATTCTTGTAAAATATCACCAGAACTGTTCTTCTGGTTTCCTACCGACTCATTTAACTTGGAATCGTTGATATAATGCGAGAGACCAACTGGCCCACTATCATACAGCTGCCATGCTCCGCGCCTCATATTCACGTTCTGTGGAGATACAGCTGGAAATGAATCATTTCTCAACTGTAATAGCTCAGATCTGCACTCACTCAGCTGCTCTTTTGTGTAAAGCGATAAACGCTAAATCTCGTTTAGAATTTATAAAAACTAAACGAGGGTGTGTAACTGTCTTAGTGTTACACTTACCGCCTCGGAATGTAAATCTACTTATCTTTGTAAGGTTCGCAATAAACATCATCATTCCCTTTTACATTTAGATAAAAGTAATGGTAATTCAGTAAGTTATACTGACTCGCAGCCTTCTAGCTCTTCAAGTAATGTTGTTGTGCCGTCTAAGGCGAACGTTCCCGAATGTATGATAGCTCCAGATAGCGCGGCTGCGCAGCATGCGTCAGCGTCTAAATTCAATGACAATAATACGCTATGTAGCTTTAAATTCATCACGCGGAGTTTTTTATCCACCGCTCAAGTTTATGTGAATAATGATAACAACCAACACGTGTTAGTTAGGTGTTTGATTAATAACGCTTCGCAAAACAATATTATTACTTCTGCTTGCTGTAAGCAGCTTAATTTAAATGTTGTTCCGCTTATGAATTCTTTTATAAAAGGTGTCGGATCTGCTTCCCGCCCTATTGAAGGATACGTAAACATCAAAATTACCTAAAAAATAAACAAAATTCTTCTAAGATAACCGCTCCTGTCGTTGATTGTATTACGGGCAAATTCCTAAATACGAATGTTGACACTTCTATAGTGCATCATCTGGTAGATTTGCCATTGGCTGATCCTCTATGGCATATGCCCGGAAAAATTGAATTGCTTATTGGGGCACAATTGTATCCATTTTTGTTGTTGGGTGGAAAAATTATATCGCCTCCCGCTATCAGCCATTGAAACAGTATTCGGTTATATTTTAATGGGTGATATTCCCGCTGTGCAGTGCGATTGCAACACTGCATCCACAACGTTAAATACCGCTTCATATTTCACAGCCTGTGATTATAATTATTGTTTGGTTTCGTTAGATGACTCGCTTCATAAATTCTGGAATCTGGAGGATATTCCCGAGAAAACGTTTTGTAGTCCGTCAGTAACGGAGTGTGAGCAGGAGTATTCTGCTACTGTGTCACGTGACTCCAATGGTAGATATTGTATAGCGTTACCGTTTTGTAAAGATCCAGATGTGTTAGAAAATTCTCATTCAGTAGCATATCGACGTTTACTTCTTTTCTTTAGAATATTCTAAATTACGAGATCCTGTGCTCCATGCCAGTTACAACGAAATAATTCAGGAATACCTCGATAAAAGATATTTAACGGAAATGACTTCTAATAATCCTCCTATGGATCGCGATAAGGGGTACTACATACTGCATCATCCTATTGTTAGGCAGGATAAAATAACCACTAAGGTTCGTATCGTACTCGATGCTAGTTCAAAATGTCATAATAGCGTGTCACTCAATGGCATCCTACATACAGGGCCGAACTTACAGGCTGACCTATTTATATTATTATTGAAATTCTGCTTATTACCAATTGCTATTACCGCAGATATAAAGCAGATGTATCTTCAGATTGCTGTTACTAATGAGCATCAAAGATTTCAGAAAATATTATTCCGCTTTAATACCGCTGAGCCTATTCGAGAATTTCAATTTACCGGGGTTGCATTTGGACTCAAATCCATTCCCTTTCTTGCCATGCGCACGGTGCGCCAGTTATCAGCGGATGAACAACATCGTTTTACACGCGCTGCTGTTGTAGCCTCGCAAGAACTGTATATGGATGACCTGGCAACATTCATTCCTTCATTGGAAGAGGCTAAGGTTCTATCTAGGGAACTCACCGCTTTATTTAAAGCTGGTGGTTTTGACCTCAACAAATGGGCAAGTCACAAGAATTGTTAGCTACTGTTCCGCAATCCAAGCGCACTTCTATAAAATTCTCGGATAGGGTTAATTTAAAAAAATAAGTACTTAACTGCATTCCCTCAGATGATAGCTTCACTTTTACTACGTCTGACTTTCGATGAGATATGCACCAAGAGATCCATTCTCTCCGCTTTAACCCGCCTGTGGGATGTACTGGGCTTTGCTGCTCCAGTAGTATTGTTTGCCAAACTACTTATAAAAGACTTATGGGATCTTCATATCGATTGGGATGATACTCCACCGCATACCATTGTATCGCTTTTTCAAAAGTTTAAAGACCAACTGCCTGTTCTTTCTTCATAAAAAATTCCACGTCATTTGGCCGTCTCTACGAACTGCATAGTAAATATCGTGGGTTTCGCAGACGCCAGCATGAAGGCATATGGTTGCATCATATATTTGGATGTAACTGATATGAATGGTTACACAAACGTACGTTTGGTGTGTGCTAACTTTGTATTTTGTGTCCACAGAGTTTCTGCTTACCCTTTGGGTTTAGTCGGAGCGCGATAGTTGCGCGGCGGGGTTGCGTTCCGCGTAATTAGTTAATTTCAATTGTTTTTTAACGTTAACTTCCTAGTATCACATCGTGACCCTTCTGGTAGTAGAATCATTTCTTTGTTGCTAGTATTAACTTCGTTTTTCTCTGTTTGCTGTAACGCATTCGTTTTCGTTTAATAATTATACTTTTGTAATCCTGTTCGCGCCTCTTTCATTGAACACGCTCCCACATAAGCTTCCAAAAATCCAAGGTCGCACCTGTAAAGGTTGTTTCTTTAGCTCGGCTAGAGATATGTGGCGCTCTTCTTATGTCTAAACTTATTAAACTAGTTAATGATATTTACCGCCCTCGTGTAGCAATTAATAATGTATTTGCTTTCTCCGATTCTAAGATTGCCCTTGCGTGGATTAATTCTTCCCCACGTAGATGGAATACTTTTTTTAGCAACCACGTCGCTAAATGTCAGGAAAATCTTGATTCTAAACATTACTATGATGTTAGTGGTAAAGAAAATCCGAGCGATTGTTTGTCAGTAACTGTTCAGGCATGATAACATTACTCATGTTTTAATTGATTATTTTCACCGCGTTTATTTCCATACTGGAATCAACCTTCTGAGTTCACTGTTACGTCAGAAATATTAGGTACTCTCCTCTAGAAGTGTCATTAGAAAAAGATTACAGGCTTGTTATTTTTTTTTTTAATTCTCCTTCAAACTTTAGCCCAAAAATGCCTGATTTACCTACTTCCCGCGTACTGGAGACCAAGGCGTTTTTGCATAAGTGTGTAGATTATGCTGGCCCAATAAAGGTAACTTTATGTAGACGCCGTGGTCAAAGAAGTCAAGAGGCTTATATATGCGTGTTTATATGCCTTGTTACTAAAGCCGTTTAACTAACATTGAACTAATAACCGATGTAACTTCCGATACATTCATTTCCGCTTTTAAAAGATTTCTTTCTCGTCGCGGACCTGTCTCATGTTTATATTCCGATAATGGGACCAATTTCGTTGGAGCTAAAGCTCAATTACAAAACCTACTGGCCGATTGCTACCGCATTGAATGGAAAATGATTTTACCCCGCGCTCCGCACTTTGGTGGTTTGTGGGAGTCCAACATTAAATCTATTAAAACCCATCTATACCACATTATTGGTTCTCAAATTGTCAGTTAAGAGGAACTTCTGGCTGTTCTCACTCAAATGGAAGCAGTCCTTAACTCGAGACCACTCTGTGTCTTATCTGAGGAGCCGTATCCGGAACCTATTACACCTACTCATTTTATTATGGCTTCACCTTAAACTTCTCTGCCCATCGAGAATGTTCCCGATGGAACGAAGTCTCTTCATTTTCGAAAGCAGTTATTAGACCAGATGTAGTGTAGCTAATGGACAAGGTGGCGTGTAGAATATTTACACAATCTTCAGGTTAGACAGAAATTGTTAACGCAAATAAATAACATAAAGCTCGATACTGTAGTTCTAATAATTCATGAAGATGATATTCCTCCAATTCGTTGGCCAATGGACATAAGAACTGAAGTATGTACCGGAAAAGACGGTACTATTCGCGTCGCATTAGTCAAAACGGCTACCGTTTTTCTTGGATGGGAATAATCCCCTCCAAAAACTTTAAAAGCGTGTATCTTCTTCACATTTACACCGATTTAACAGATTTTCGATTTTCTCATTTTTACTATGCCTACTTTGAAATAATATAATTTTTATGAACATTTCTAATATCAGTCATCATCCCTATTCTAATTCATAACTACATTAGTATCTACATAGTTTCTCATAATGTTAAATATTCGTTTAGCTATACTCTTGTTTGCGTACACTGCGCGTTCTCAAGGCGGCGGAGGATGTTGACGCCGAAAACATAATATAAAATAATTGACTCTTATAGTCTAAAAAGTCTCGTGCGCAAATCAGTAATTTTAATGTTGTTATGACGAGGATTTAGCGCGTTTCCTGTATCCGCCCCTTGCTTACCTATAATAATGTGTGACGACAAAATGGCGTCACTGCCCGCGCCGTAGCTGAGCATGTAGCTTTAAATTCCCATGATAATAATAATCAACCAAATCTGATCCAGCCTGTCCCATCTTGCTGTCCTCCCGTCAGCGACGCCCTAAGCCGAGGTCCGTACCCCACAGGGGGTGCCCTTAGCGAGCGTTCGCTTAGTAATGTGAGAAATTATGAGAATTTAGTTTTACGCCCCTGGCTGGAGGCTTTGAGTCCGCTTAAGGCAGCCACAGGATAGTCCGGTTAAGTAGTCACGACCTCTCAAGGTCAACTACGAGATACCGTAAAAAAAAAAAACAAAAAAAAATGGCGTCACTTCGCCTCAAGACTAGTGAAACCATACAAGAAAACTTACGTCGCGCGCGCGCGCACCTCTGAACCGTCTAATACGATTTTATCCGGTGCTGTAATTCACGTAAACATTTAGCTTGAGCCTTTGACGAGATCTCGTGCATACGGAAGTATCGACTAGTGAACCCATGTGGAGCCACCAGAAAAGGACCCGCACCACCAGCTTCCAGGTCAGTTTCCTACATTCCCTCCAAGAGGACGTACAAAGTATTCTCGTCATTAGTGTAATAAGCACATGTTCCTTACTTATTGTTTGTACATTGTCCCAGTGACCATCGGTCGGATTGAGGAGCAGTCATTTTTTTATTGATTCAGTTCTTGGTTTTAAATTGTATTATGTTTTGAAAAATGTTTTATAATATATAATATTTTTGAGAATCTATGTTGATTTTTAAAAGTAAATATAAAAAGGAAGGACTGAAGTAAGTTCCTAGACCTAATTAAGGAAATATTGTGACCTCATAAATAAAGGCTGACGGTGCATAAAACATTTACTATGTTTCATTTTAAACCTTTTATTTATGTAACAATACTAATTTTCAAATATATTAAGTTACTGAAGCTTTAACTTAATATAAGATTTTATTTTATCTAGTAGATAAACGTTGTCTTTTCCACTCATTAATTTGGACGGATTGTTCAAAAGTTACCACTGTCCGAACGGAGGAAACCGCACGCAGAGCGGGGCTGTGATATTTCACGGCTAATCCGCTGAACTGTGTTTCAAGCCTGGGGAAAGTAGCCTATGTACTTATAGGCTACTTTTCATCAACACTCCACATGGGCGAAGCCGCGGGCGGAAGCTAGTAAGAAATAACGTTAGAAAAGTCCGTATTGTAATGTTACGTATCAACATTTTTATCAAATATACTGCATTATTGTGTACTAAAACAATTTACTTGTTTTTTTTTTGTAATATTTATTTTCTTAAATTGCAAAGTAAGAATTGCAATAAATTAATGTTGACTTCAGTTGATGTATCAATGGTTTGGTTACTCGATACCAATTATAAGGCCAATCTAAATCCAAGTTCACAGCATTTATAAGTGTCAAAAATATTACAATACCAATTATGCAAATAAATACGCACGCCCGCAGGACAATAAAGTAATCGTCTAACACTGACAACAAACACGGAAAACCCCAGCGCGCGGCGGACAAAACGTTGCGGTAAATCGGTTATGTGTGTGCTTGTGCGAGCGATACACATCTACTACCCTGAGCAGTACGACCACGCACACATTGACATTTGCTTGACGCGATAGCACTAATAGCTATTGCAAAATTGTGATAAATTTTGATGTGTTCTGTAATACCAAAAATAATCAATGAAAACTTAATCGTTTTTCTTTTTTTATCGACTTTTGCAACAAGATAATATAAGCTATGTTTCTAACACAACAACATTACAGATATTGTTGTTTATAGTACAGAAAAAACGATAAGAAAACATGTCATGTACGCTGTAAAAAAGTGCGAAATCTAGTTAGCTTAAACTTAATTTTAGATAAATATTTTGCAAAAAAAAAAAGATGTGTCTTTATCCGAATATAAGCATAATGTGGTGGAAATATGCTTAAATTGCAAATGGTTTCGGTATTACGTTTGTTTGGACAATTCAGACGTCGCCCTGCTCTTAATGCATTTCTTAGAACGCGAGCTAGCCGCAAACGAATTCTCTTCTTACCCACTAAATAAAAATAATAATCCTGAAAAGGTAGGTACTTTACGGACTTCGGCGACGACGTAATCGCGTGGCAGGGAAGGCCCACGACGCGCGCTCGCAGCTTACGTCACTCCATCGAGTACGATTAAAAGAGAAAAGTCCAATAACCAAAATAATTTAAAAATAATTCTTTAAGTTGTGATGCTGAGCGTACGCTGACAAAATGTTGAAAATTCCTTATTTTTTCTATCCGTGATAGGTATTGTTTTATTCAAAACAGAACCGTTTGTTTCAATTGTTTACATGTCGGTCATGATTTAAAACAATGCAAATCCAACTTTGTTAGTCGTTCATGTCATAAACGACATCATTCATTTCGAGAAGTCTCTCAGTTTATCAGTTATTAATGAAGTAGGTCTAATGACTAAAACTTTAGCTGATCCTAATTTTTATCTTCCACAATCAGTGGAAATGCTTCTAGGTGCGGATATACTATAGTTAGGTCACATGATCAAGGATCCACCCGGTTTACCGATGGCTATGAATAGTATCTTTGGTTATTTATTGATAGGTGATGTTTCTTGCAACCAACATACACCGACATCACTTCAAGTATGTCTCAGTAGTTTAAGCTCATCCTACGATGACGGCATCAATCTGAGACGATTCTGGGAATTAGAATCGCTTCCGGAAAAGATAATCCTAAGTCCCGACGAAGCTTTGTGTGAATCTATTTTCGTTAATTCGCATACTCGCAATGAAACTGGGCGATATGTTGTTCCACTTCCTATAAAACTTGATGCTCCCACCCTTGGGCACGAGATACGGCGGTCGGTCTCCAGGTTTAGGAATTTAGAATATAGGCTAGAACGTAAACCTCAGCTTAAGGTAGACTATCATGCGTGCCTCCAGGAGTACTTGGAACTCGATCACATGGAGCCAGTTGATAGACCTACTTCTTTAGCTAATAGCTATAACATTCCGCACCACTGCGTGGTCAAAGAGTCTAGCGAGACTACTTGCACTAGCGTTGTCTTTGACGCGGGGTGTTAAATGTCGAATGGAATAACACTTATTGATGTTCTACTAACCGGTCCGAAATTGCACCAGGATATAGTAGGTCTGGTATTAGGTTTTCGTATCCATGCTATTGCTTTCACTGCCGACATCAAGCAGATGTACAGAATTATTAAAATACAACAATACGATTGGGATTTTCAACGTATTGTGTGTCGTAAATCACCAACTGAACCGTCGCTTGCTTATTGATTGCAAACCGTCACCTTTGGTGTCAGCTCATCACCGTAACAGTTGGATCGTGACGAGGCCGCTAACTTTACGCTGGGTTCTAAGGTTCTTCCGGAACAGGTTTTCGTTGATGACATCGTCACCAGAGCAGGCGACGTAAGGCACTGTATATACATTTTACAACGTGAGTTAAAAGGTATTTGTTCGTCAGCCAGTTTCCAGCTACGTAAGTGGCAGAGCAATTCTACAGTGTTCCTCGCTGCAAACGACAGGTGTTCAGGGCGAGCGGGTTGATAAAGTTTCTTTCGCTCTGATGGAAAATGACAAACAAATAAAGGTTTTAGGACTTCAGTGGAATCCTAAATCTAATACTTTCACTTTAAGTGTTCAAGCAACTACTGATAAAATTACAAAACGGTCCATCCTCTCACAAATAGCCAAAATGTATGACCCTATAGGATGGTTATCTCCTGTAAATATTTATGCGAAACATCTCATTTAGTTGTTATGTATTTCAGGGGTCGACTGGGATGAGTCACCTCCTATAAATATTATAAATGCTTGGTGTAATTTTCTTAACGAGTTACTATTATCATCGAATTTTCAAATTCCACATTTCGTTTTTGAAGAGGTGAATTTGATTCAAATTCACGGGTTTTCAGATGCTTCCGAGCGGGCTTATGCCGCATGTGTTTTCGCCCGTATTTCCGATACTAATGATAACGTTAAAACATTCCTTCTTCTCGCTAAAATGCGTGTAGCACCTATACAACCGGTTCTAACGATCCCGCGCGAGTTTTGCGCAGCTATTTCGTTATCCCAGATAATTGATAAAATTAAAAGTGTGATCGCCACCTAAACTGTGAACATGTTTATGTTTGGGCTGATTTATCCATAGTGGGCTTCATTCTCTACCACAGGAGTGGAAAACATTCGTTTCGAATCACACTAGTGAAATCTTATCCCGGCTTTGTGCCAACTGTTGGAGACATGCTTCATCAGCTGACTATCCAGCGGATGCACCTTCTCGAGAAATGCTTCCTACAAGTTTTTATACAAGATGAGATGTGGCTCCATGGGCCCTGATGGCTCGCGTGCGATTCTCTTTTTTGGCCAAGTCCCATGACAATACCAGAAGTCAATGTAGACAAACTAGTAAAAGTAAGAAGGTTTAAAATTCTTACCTAAAATACATAACCGTGTCAGAGTTTAATTTTAGTTTAAATCGACTTATCCATTTAGTTCAACATTCCTGTTTATCTGAAGACATTAAAAACATTTCAAATGGAAAGTATCCATCAATTAAATTAAGACGACTCAACCCTTTCATTGATAACAAAAATAATCTGCGTGTCGGCGAGCGGTTCCACAAATCACTTTTACCGTTTGTTTCCAAACTCCAATTGATTCTGCCTAACATTGATTATACACATATCACGCACCTACATGCTGGTCGACAATCCGTACAATACATTCTACTTCAGAAATATTGGATAATGTCTAGTCGTCACGCTGTACGTGCACGCATACATCGCTGCGTTCACTGTTTTCAAGCTCGTCCCGAAAATCCGCAGACATGCATGGATCCGCTACTTCTGAAAACATCTGTTGGGTCCGCTACCGGCATTCAGAGTGCCATCCCGAGCGGCCATTTCTGAAAACATCTGTTGATTTCGCGGGTTAGTTTTATGTTCGAGTAAATAAAGTTCGAAATTGTTAAATGTTGTGTAGCTGTTTTTGTGTGTATGTCCGTCAAAGCCATACACCTCGAACTAGTATCCGAGTTGTCAACCGATGCATTTTTTGCAAAATTGCGACGCTTCACGTCCCGTAAAGGTTTGGTTTCCGTAAAGATTGTGGAAGAAACTTTGTTGGTTGTAATACTTATCTACAATTTTTGTATAATTTTTACGTAATGATTCTGTTCAAGCCACTCTTAATCGAAAAGTTTTAGAACAGGGCAACATTTGGCATTATCAGCCTCCTTATGCCTCACATTTTGGTGGCCTATTCGAATCCGGTGTTTTAAGTTTCAAACATCATTTACATCGAGTCCTCGGTACACAAACTCAAACTTAAAAATGCATACCCTTCTTTGTCAGATTGAACCTATTAAAAAATGAGAAGGTGTCAAAGGGACGTGCCTTTTGAAACTTTTGTCAAATTGAACGGACCTCCTATTAAAAAATGAAAAGGTGTCAAAGGGACGTCCCTTTGACACCTTCTCATTGGTCCGTTGACGACATAAATAACATTAGTCGAGGATGTTTCAAATCGACTCACTAGATGGCGTAGGGTGCAACAATGTGTGTAACACTTTTGGAAACGTTGGAGTCGTGAATATTTACACGAAATTCAACAAGGTAGTACCTAAATGGTTCCGAGATCGCGGCTCGTAACTCTGAAGGTACCTATACCATTATTGTCGGTGTACGAGATGATAATTTACCACCGTTACAGTGGAAACTGGCTCGTGTCCATGCTCTTCATACGGGTTCCGACAATGTTACTTGTGTCGTAACTTTACAAATGGGTTAAACTTTGGTGAAACGCTCAATAGTAAAAATATGTCGTTTGCTCTTAGAAAAATTATTTTGAAAGTTTTAGTTCATATTTTTGCGAATCTTAGTAATAATCTTTAGTAGAATAACTTTAATTTAAAAATATAAGGCTTCATGCTTTCATAGCATTTTTAATTCCTCTTTCAAGTGAAACATTCAGATTTCTTGTATTTAAGTTTAAAATAACTATATTCTTCTAAGGCGAGCGGCATGTTACGTACCGTTTTCATTGTGGTAGATTTTACCTACTGAATTAAGTTTTAGGGATTATTTGGATAGTTTATTTTCACCCCATTTCGAGTATTTAAGTTTTTATGTGTAAGATGTTTATAAGGGTTTGATTTGATTAAGTGATCGGCATTCTCAACGTTCATTCGCTGACCAATCCCATTGATAGCACAGTAGCGCTTTGCTTCCGTGTGTAGTTTTTCGTGACACTAACTGTTCTTAACCCGAAACTAACGTGCACAGCGCACTTTAAACATTTTCTAAAATAAAAAGGTCCTTCGGTGTATTCGTGTTAACCACCCCCTCAAGATACGAACAATTATACTAACACAACGTCTATGGAATACATGTGTAGTGAAGTGTAGCAGGTTCAAGATAACTGGACACACCGCCAAGCCATCAGGAGCGTGAAGCAGTGGACAGGAGTCTGCGGTAAGCTTTTTCGAATCCTCACCCTTTTCTACTACACACAACTCATGGTCGTATGTGCTGTACTTTTGTTGTGCGTCACTGAACTTTTTGAAGAAAAATCCCAGTGGTCTCCACCTGCCGTTGATCATTTGTTGTATAACGGCACCAGCACGTGTGTTTGAGGCGTCTGTCATCAATGCGAAAGGTTCGCTCAGTAATGGATAGGACAATAAAGCGCAGTTCTTGATATCTTGTTTGCATTGATTGAATGCTTCTTTTGCCTCTTCGGTCCATTGTATGCTCGTTTTATCGTTTTTCTTGGCGTAGTGAAAGTATTAGCTCAATACTTTTCGATGTTCAGCCGCATGGTGTATACTCGAACGATTAAAGTTCTGCATCCCGACGAAACGACGTAGATCTTGGATCTTTTTTGGCAATGGATAGAACTGGATTGCTTGCATCTTTTCTTCCATCGGTGATATGCCTTCTGGGCTTATTGTGTATCCCAGGAAATTTATTTTTGACTGGCCAAAGATACACTTAGCGACGTTTAGTTTCAAAACACTGTCGTTGAGTCGCTTAAGCACATACACGCTTAAGTACACTTATGTGTACTTCTCGGTTCTCAGAAGCTACAAGAATGTCGTCGACGAATAGAAACACTGGTAGGCCGTGAAGCACGTTGTCAATGTGACGTTGGAATGTATGCCCTGCATTCGTAAACGAAAACATCCTAGTTAACCGAAAGGAGTAATCACGGCTGTCTTTTTACGTCTTCCTCTCTGTTTTTGACCTGGTAGTATGCTTTCTGCAGTACAATGTTTTTTTTTTAAATCTTCTTGCCTTGAAAGTTATGTGTAAAGTCATGCAGGTATCGGGTATCGATCGGGTGTGGTTACTGCATTTAGTCTACGGTAATCGCCGCAGGATCTTTAGGTACCATGCTCTTTCATAACCATGTGTAATGGACTAGCCCATGGGCTATTAGAGGGTCGACAAATTCCTTGGTTCATCATAAGTTGAAATTCATGTTTTGCAGCGTTATATTTATGTGGTGGTAGTGGTCTCGCTTTTGTAAATATCGGCGGGCCGGTGGTTTCAATATAGTGTTCGACTTCACTATTTCCCAGTTTCGTTAAGTTTGGTCTAGTGATATCTGGGAACTTGGCCAACATGTCGTGGTAGGGAACTTTGTTGTCGATGGTTCGGATGCTTTCTTCAGATATGGGTGACAGTAAACCTTGTGCCGATAAATTGGTTATTTCATCCACCAAACGTCGTCCATGGAGATCCACCATAAGTGCGTGGTGGTGCAAAAAATCAGCTTCTAATATCGACCGACTGACTGGTGCAACCATAAAGCGCCAACTGTAGGCACGCCGTATTCCGGTGTTGAGAACTATGGTTCGCTCGCCGTATGTAGGTATTTGTGCACCATTTACTGCACACAAGTTTAATATTAGCTTGGGTGTCAGAGGTTTATAACTCTGTCTAACCCTACAATTTAGATGAAAAATGTATCTTAAAAATAAAATAATCTTTGTTTTAAAATAAAAAATCTTTGTTGTGGTAAATTTTAAATTGTTATTCTGGAAACAAAGTTTTTTTATTTCATTATTTTTATTTAAGTAGTAATCGTACTCGCCAACTGTAGGCACGCCGTATTCCGGTGTTGAGAACAATGGTTCGCCCGCCGTATGTAGGTATTTGTGAACCATTTGCTGCATACAAGTAGTTGGTTGGTGTCCGCTGTTTATCTCGTGCATTGGCGGGTAAAACAGAAACATTTGCACCACACCGATTAGGATTTTGTTTCCGGTGGATTTGTCTTGTAAAATAGGCGGTATGTGGATAAATCATCGACTTCAGCCACCGCCGCGACTTGAGTCTCTCTTGATTTTCCGGCTTCTTACTTGACATTCCTTTAAAACTGCACGAAATTTTGCATCGGTAGGTATGCTGCGTCACCAAATTTCTCTCTTTATGGAAATAGCACACGGCGTTTCTTCTGTCCCGAGATTTCGAGCTGCAACGGCTTCTGTAAATCTGGGATCGGCGTTGAAATTTGCGGGATCGATTCGTTTTCAGCGCTGCGACTTCCTTGGTCAGGGCTTCGATCATGCTGTAGAGATTCTGGCAGGTGCAGATGTCGCCGCTGACGCTGTTGCCTTTGACGTGGACACTGGCAGGAACACACAGCGTTCACCTGTTTTGTTCATGCATCCTGTCTGCAATGGCAGTCAACGAGTCCAGTTTGGACTCTTCAATCACTGCCAACAATGTGCGGGTAGAAGCGGGTAGGTAGGTGTCCTTTGTAACGAACTACTGGATCCTAACTACATAGAAGGATGAAAGTAGACTTCGTACAGATAGTTTAATGGCTGAGATAGAAAATACAGGGTGTACTATAAACACTAAACACTGTTCACACGACACTGAAGTTTACGAGTATATAGAAGGCTTGAAGATGAACAGCTGGAAAGTTCACCCGGAGGAGAAGGATGGAGGATCTTCGTAGATCGGCTTCGTGGGCATAATCGGCTCCGTGAAGGGAAGAAGAGGGGGAGATGAAGAAAGAGGGTCTTCAGGTATCGAAGGGACACTTCAGAGTGCCAGTATCCTTCGACAAAGCTCGGCGTAGAATCTCCAGGTAGATGGTTACTCAGCAGAGTGCAGATGTAGAATTCCCAGACAGATGGTTTGTTGACGAAGCCAGGACGCCGAATCCTCTTCAGATTTTTGTTTGTTTGTTTGGCATCTCGCAGGTCAACCTATGCGGTTGTCGTCTGCTTAAGCGGACTTGACCTCTTCACCTCTTCAGATGCTTCAGCCTTTACTTTTATAGGCAAAATATTCCTTTTCCAGAATTCAAAATTATGTTTTCCTTCATTCTGACATCTCATCTGCCAGTCATAAAACCAGCTTGTGTGTTCAGCCAAGACGTATTAAAACCTCCACGATCGAGTCTGAGCGTGTTCTAATTAATTATATTAGATGTCGAAATTCTATTAATCTTTGTAATTAAATATAAATACAATATTTCAGCTTATTAACCTATTGATAAAAATAATTCAAGTTATACAAACCAAAAAGTAATCTTCATAGACTAAAAAAGAAAAAAAACAATGACGGTTTGTGTTAGCGACTAAGTTAATTATAAGTTAATTGTTAGATGATAAATATTGACTATTAATTGTTATCTTTAGAAGAAATAAAGTATTCATTTCGTGTTTCTTATTTACTCCGCTAGAGGAGCCACTTACTAAGTGACGAAAAGCTTAAGTGTAAGGAAACTTTACCGTAACGAGAACCGTTACAGTTTTTGTTAATTTTAAGTGTCTAAAATAAGGCATACTAATAAGATTTTTTGTAAATGGATAGAGGAAATCATTACCTATGTTTTAAGACTAATTTCAATGTAAACAGAAGTACCTAACCACCGAAAATCGCCAATCAAAATTTCCCATACAAAATCGGATTAGTGCCGTGTGCAAACTCCAAGAGCCGTGATTGGTAGACAGAAAAATTATTAGTGCCGTGTGCAAATTCCTAGGGCTGTGATTGGTCACAGAAAACTATAAAAGAGGCTCATTTTTGGTGGTCGGGCATTCCGAATCCAGCAGTATTAGAAGAAGCAACTAAATAAAGAAGAAGTAAAGTGTTCCAAGAAAGTATTTTTTATTCAAGAAACCCCTGCGCTGCTCAAGTCTCTCCCGCCAGCCTAGCCAAGAAAGTTTTTTCAACGTATTTAACAGTGGTCCTTCGACAGCCGGATCGGGTTTCAAGAAATGAAGAGGATGCCTACTACAAGAGCAGGAGCAGGGCGTTTGAAGACTACGGAGGAAGAAAGTGCTTCGTCATCAGACTGGAGTATGAATACGCCAAGTGATACTGCAAGCGAGTCAACCACGGACGCATCAGTGGCAAGTCGGTCGACACTCACGCCGAGATCGCCGCCGCCCAGCACCAAGAAACCACCGTCACCCACTCGCCAAGCAGAGAATGCTGCTGGGAAGGAATCAACATCGGGGAAAGCGACCTCCAGCGCACCTCCCACGACCCGCACCATTGAAGAACAAACCGAACAGTCTAATCCCGCACGCCAAGTAGAAAGCCACCTTTCGCGGCAGAACCCTGAAAGAAGTGTCGCTGTGAAGTTACGTCGAAACGAAGGAAGTGCACCGACGTCAAGAGAAGGGAGTCTGCAGCCGCCTCAACCTAAGAAACCGGCCCGCGATACAGACATACAATCTGTTCGCTCGTCGCATAGAAGAAAGACAGAGGCACAAGCAAAGTTAACGGTGGCATTAAGGAACTTGGAACTGGCAGAAGCGCGATCCAAAGTGGCTCAAGCCGAATTGGCGCTCGCAGCGGCTGAGTCAGAAGAGGAAGATGGTGCTGAAGAGCTGTACGAGCAAACTCACGAAGTTGAAAATTGGTTCATCGAAGCCGGAGTCAGGCCTAGCAAGGAACAGATGCCGGCACATACAGAAGAAAAGAAGAGTGACATCCAAGAGTTAGCCCAAGTTATAATGAAGCTGTCCGAGAAATCACGTGATATCAGTATACCGAGACAGCTTGAACTCCCTCACTTCAACGGATCCTGTGAAGAATGGTTGGCGTTCAAGAGATCATACGATGACTCGGCTGCCTCCTTCAGCAACGCGCAGAACTTAGCGCGTCTAAGAAGAGCAATACAAGGAACAGCTAAAGAAGCAGTGCAGAGCCTATTGTTCACGGCCGAAGACCCTCACGAAGTAATTAAAGGCCTGGAAGCGAGGTTTGGAAGACCTGGTGCATTAGCGTTAGCAGAACTGGAAAGGATGAAGTACCTGTCAAAAGTAACTGAAAACCCAGGTGACATATGTGTGTTCGCAAGCAAAGTAAGGAATGCCGTCGAGACGATCAAGGCACTGAAGAAACCACATTACCTTAGTTCTCCGGAAACCTTGAAGGCCATAGTGGACAAGATGCCATCATCCATGAAGTTTCGATGGTTTGCCTACCATAGAAGCAGAAGAGAGGAAGAAGTTCAAGAATTAATACTCGTCGAAGCGTTTTTAGAAATAGAAGCCGATATGTGCGGGGACTTTGCTCCACCTGAAGTGTTATCGGAGCAGAAGAGAGGAACGCGAAAACCCGTACATACCGTACAAGAAGTGTCAAGAGAAAAGTATAAGAAGTCGTGCCCGGTGTGTAAGGAAGAGCATTTTGCAACAGAATGCAAGAAGTTCAAAGAAGCCGACATTGATGAAAAATGGGACATTATCAAGAAAGCAAGAGTTTGCTTCAAGTGTCTCCGGTTTACGCATTCAAGAATCAATTGCAAAGCTCCAGTCTGCAAGCAGTGCAAAAGGTGGCATCACACTATCCTACACTCTGACAGACCACCAAAATCGTCAGAAAAGAAGTCATATGAAGAAGTCAAGACAGACACATCAGAAGAGAGAGTCGCCTCAATCAACAACACTAAAAGAGAAGAAAGGGTTTACCTGAAAATTATACCCGTGAATCTATACGGACCAAAGGGACAGGTTCGCGTGCTAGCGTTGCTGGATGAAGGGTCGACGGTCACGCTCTTAGATGCATCAATAGCCGAGAAGATTGGAGCTAAAGGGGACCGGGAAACTCTTTCAATTGAAACAGTCGGCGGGAAGGTCATACAGAAGGATAGCTCGCAGAAAATTAAGCTGAGAATAGAAGGAACTCATAAAAAAGTCAAGAGGCCTATCACCGTGAGAACCATCGATGACCTGAAACTGTCTGAACAGAGCATAAACAGGGACACTATAAAGAACTGTCAACACCTGAAGATAATCGAAGAGCAACTTCTTTACGTCGCAGAAAGGCCCAAGTTGTTAATAGGCCAAGACAATTGGGGACTCATAGTGACCAGAAGACTAAAGAAAGGCAAGCCAGCTGATCCTGTAGCCTCCCTCACAGACCTAGGATGGGTGCTACACGGCTGTGAAACAGGATTGAACGCCGTAGTAAATTTCATTCACCATGGCAGATCTTCAAGCGATAAGGAAGATATCGAAGAGATCGTTCGGGAACACTTCCAGTTGGAATCACTTGGGATTCAGAATCGGTCACCAACGAATGACAGCGATAGAAGAGCTTTAGAAACCCTCGAGAAGACAACGTCAAGACTTGCGAGCGGTCAATTTGAAACAGGGCTCTTGTGGAAAAAAGAAGACGAGAACCTGCCCAATAACTACAGGCATGCCCTCCGACGCCTATATAACCTAGAAAAGAAACTAGACCAGAATAAAGAGGTCAAAGAGTCCTATGAAAATCAAATCCAGAATCTTATTGAAAAGGGTTACGCAGAGACAGCGCCAGAAACAGCGAGTGAAGGAAGGACATTCTACTTACCACACTTTGCCGTCGTTCATCCAATCAAGAAGAAGCTTAGGATAGTTTTTGACGCAGCCGCTAAGTGTGACGGAAAAAGCCTAAACGACGCCTTGCTATCGGGTCCAGACCTGTTGCAATCATTATTCGGCGTCCTGCTGCGCTTCAGGGAGGGGCCAGTAGCCGTCATGGCAGACATCCAAGACATGTTCCTCCGAGTGAAAGTAAGAAAAGAAGATCGAGACAGCCTCCGATTCCTGTGGCGTCGAAATCAGAGATCAGGCAAGCCAGAAGAATATAGAATGTCTTCCATCATCTTCGGGGCAGCATCGTCACCAGCAACGGCGATATACGTAATGAACAGAAATGCAGAAGATTTCGAGAAAACACACCCAGAGGCAGTAAAAGCCATAAGAAGAAACCATTACATGGACGACTACCTACAGAGCTTCTCATCTACCAATGAAGCAAGGAAGGTATCAAAAGAAGTGAAAGAGATACACGAAGTGGCAAGTTTTCACCTGAAGGGCTGGGCAAGCAATGATGCAAGAGTATTGACAGAGGTGGAAGACGTCAAAAGTGAAGATTCTCTACAACTAACCAAGGAAGAAAAGACTCTGGGCCTTCGATGGCTGGTAAAAGAAGACATGCTCGCTTTCAACGTTGGACTAAGGAATACGTCAAAGGAACTTCTGGAGGGTGAGAGAACTCCAACGAAGAGAGAAGTCACGAGCGCCGTGATGTCCACCTTTGACCCTATGGGTTTTGCCACACCAGTCCTAATCCAAGGAAAGAAATTAATCCAAGATATTTGGCGGACACAAATAGGCTGGGACGACCCAATTAATGAAAATCAGAAGACAGCCTGGATAAAATACTTGGAAGAAGTGTCGACATTAACAGAACTACAGATTCCAAGGTGCGTTTCACCATTCAAAAGAAAAGGACAACTGCACACCTTCACCAATGCAAGTGAAGAGGCCTATGCAGCGGTGGTTTATTGGCGAACAGTCGAACCCGATGGAAGCGTCCACGTCTCAATAATCGCTGGCAAGGCAAGGGTAACGCCGACGAAGCCCGTATCGATTCCAAGATTGGAGTTACAAGCGGCCTTACTTGGCAGCAGGCTATCAGCCGCGATTGAAGAAGAGATGGACCTTGAAATATCAAGTAAAACCCACTGGACAGACTCCAGCACAGTACTGCAGTGGATCAACGCGGAACCAAGAAAGTTCAAGACCTTTGTAGCCAATCGCCTGGCAGAAATAGAAGAAAAGACCAAGCCCGGAGACTGGAGATGGGTACCGACCAAAGAAAACCCAGCAGATGATGCTACGAGAGGGACTCCAACGGAATTTGACCACAACGCCAGATGGTTCCAGGGACCGTCATTTCTCCGTCAACCAGAAGAAGAGTGGCCATTCAATGACTTTAGGCCAGAGGGTATGTTGTTAGAAGAAAAGAGCAAGCAGAGAGTGACGGCATTAAAACCAGAAGAAGGAATACTGATCAACCTAGAAAGATTCTCAAGCTGGGACCGATTACTGCGCGTTACGGCCAGAGTAATAACCTTCACACGCCTTTTATTGAAGAGGACCCACACGGAAACCAACGCCACCGTGCGTCAAAAAGACGAATTGTGGAGACCACAAAGAAGATCCCAGAAGGCCAAGCCGCGAAACACCAATCTACCAACTACCAGAGAAGAGAAGAAACGATTGTTCCTACCCTTGGAAGAAGAACACTTACAGAAAGCTGAAGAGATATTATTGAAGATAAGCCAAAATGACAGTTTTACGTCAGAAATAAGAAATTTAAAGGCAGGAAAACCCTTAGAAAATACTAGTCGACTTAAGAAGATCGACGTCTACATGGGTAGCAATGGGTTAATCAAGCTAAGAAGCAGAACGATGAAGCTCCGCGTCGAAGGTGAAAGGAAGATGAATCCTATTATATTAGACGGAAAACAAAGGATTACGCGTCTCATCATACAATATTACCACAAGAAGTTCCTTCATGGAAATGTCGCTACGATTATGAATGAGATCCGTCAAAAATATTGGATCCTGAGTTTAAGAGCGACTCTAAAGGCAGTCGCACACAGTTGTCAGTGGTGCAAGGTAAAGAAGAGCTTACCAGAGACACCTCCGATGGGAGACCTACCGAGCGAGAGACTACAACATCATCAATTCCCATTCTCTTGCACAGCAGTGGATTACTTCGGACCGATGCAAGTCACCATCGGTAGAAGGGTTGAGAAACGCTGGGGAGCGCTTTTCACTTGCCTTACCACTAGGGCCGTCCACTTAGAGTTGGTACCCTCTCTAAGTACCAGCTCGATGATCATGGCACTTCGGCGAATGTCAGCGAGAAGAGGAACCCCAAAAGTTATATTCAGCGATAATGGGACCAATTTTGTTGGTGCGAGCAAAGAGTTAGAAGAGGCCGCAGAAGAGAAGGGCATCAAATGGAAGTTCATTCCCCCAGGATGTCCAAACATGGGGGGCGCATGGGAAAGACTCGTCCGTTCGGTGAAAACGGCATTAGCAGTGGTGCTCAACGAAAAAAGTCCACCTGAAGAAGTACTTCACACCCTAATGACAGAGGTCGAACACATAGTGAATTCCAGACCTCTCACACCTGTTAGCATGGATCCAGAAGAAGAAGAAAGTCTGACTCCAAATCATTTCCTACTAGGGAGGTCATGTGGAGCAATGGCGCCAGGAGAATTTGAAGACAAAGATCTGATTGGAAGAGCAAGTTGGAGAACCACCCAAAGACTTGCAGATCACTTTTGGAAAAGATGGATCAAGGAGTATCTACCCCTCCTGATGCCGAGAAAGATCCAAGGAAAAGAAACTAATGACCCGAAAGAAGGAGATATCGTGCTCATAGTGGACGCAACGCTACCACGAAACTCATGGCCTCGTGGAGAAGTCGTCAAAACGTACCCCGGTCCAGATGGAAGAATTAGAGTGCTGGACGTGCGGACACCAGGTGGAGTGCTTCGACGGCCGACGCGACGGATCGTCGTACTAGTGCCTGCAAACTCGTCGCTCCAAGAAGATGTAGTGCTGCGCACCGTGGGGGAGAATGTTAGCGACTAAGTTAATTATAAGTTAATTGTTAGATGATAAATATTGACTATTAATTGTTATCTTTAGAAGAAATAAAGTATTCATTTCGTGTTTCTTATTTACTCCGCTAGAGGAGCCACTTACTAAGTGACGAAAAGCTTAAGTGTAAGGAAACTTTACCGTAACGAGAACCGTTACAGTTTTTGTTAATTTTAAGTGTCTAAAATAAGGCATACTAATAAGATTTTTTGTAAATGGATAGAGGAAATCATTACCTATGTTTTAAGACTAATTTCAATGTAAACAGAAGTACCTAACCACCGAAAATCGCCAATCAAAATTTCCCATACAAAATCGGATTAGTGCCGTGTGCAAACTCCAAGAGCCGTGATTGGTAGACAGAAAAATTATTAGTGCCGTGTGCAAATTCCTAGGGCTGTGATTGGTCACAGAAAACTATAAAAGAGGCTCATTTTTGGTGGTCGGGCATTCCGAATCCAGCAGTATTAGAAGAAGCAACTAAATAAAGAAGAAGTAAAGTGTTCCAAGAAAGTCCTTCCGCTATCGCATCGAGGGTGCACTCTCGTCCCCTCACCCTATTCGCGCCGGTGTCCCTCAGGGTTCCGTCATATCTCCTCTAGTTTTCACGCTGTTCACCAGCGATATCCCACAGAGTAAAAAGGCTCAGTTGGCTCTCTTCGCCGACGACACTGCCGTTTACTATACCGGTCATTGTCCCAATGCTATAGCTCGTACTCTCCAAACCTCCGCAAACGTCTTAGGCGCTTGGTTCCGGAAATGGAGAATCGAGGTCAACCCCGATAAGAGTCAGGCGGTTCTCTTCTCGAGACGTCGTCGAGCACCACCCCCCCTTCCCAGTCCGATCACTATGTACGGCAAGCCAATCCCTTGGGAGAAGCAAGCCAAATACCTAGGCGTGATCCTTGATCAAAACTTAACGTTCAAAGAGCACATTAAGGCTGTTCGCGCGCGCGCCGCTTTCGCTCTTGGTAGACTCCACTTTATTCTGACAGCCCGTTGCAAACTGTCACTTAAATGCAAGCTGCGCATCTACACCGCAGTCATCCGTCCCATCATGACCTATGCCTGCGTTGTATTCGCGCACGCTCACCCACGTCATCTCCATAAGATGCAGACCCTCCAGAACCGTTTCCTCAGAAAGGTCACGGGTGCCCCCTTCTATGTCCGTAATATAAATCTCCACATCGATCTTAAAATGCCTACCATAAACCAGTTCATGAAACGCTTATCGAAGCGTTTCTTTGACTGTGGCATAAAACACCCCAACCCCTTGATCTCAGCGGCCGCCCGCTACACTCCTTCCCGTATTAGTAGTATTCGCCGACCAAGGCATACCTTAATCGCCCCCGACGACGCCACTACCCTCCTGCAGGAGAGTAGTAAGGCAACCAGCACGCTTCATAAGCCCAAAACCCGATCGCCGTCCTACCGTCCTCGCCGCCGAGGCCCGCCGCGACGCCCAAATCTACGCCCCTCCCGACCCTTGCTCGAGCCAGCCCGCGCCGCTGAGCCTGTAGCTTTAAATTCGTCCCTAAATAATATCATACCTGATCCAGCTAGTCATTTGCTGCCCTCTTCCAGCGACGCCCTAAGCCGAGGTTCGTACCCCACAGGGGGTGCCCTTAGCGTGTAGTCGCTTAGTTTTTAGTTAGTATTTAAGTTTAAGTCCTGGCTGGAGGCCTTAATTTATTAGGGAATCCACAGGCAAGTCCGTCTAAGCAGACGACAACCTCATAGGTTGACCTGCGAGATGCCATTTATAAAAAAAAAAAAAAAAAGTTCCAAGAAAGTATTTTTTATTCAAGAAACCCCTGCGCTGCTCAAGTCTCTCCCGCCAGCCTAGCCAAGAAAGTTTTTTCAACGTATTTAACAGTTTGATAATTTGACCTAAGTGTCACAACAATGGAAAATGTCCGAAAAAATGTGATGGCTTTAAAGAAATTCTAAAAAAAATCGTTTTAGAACGATTCGTAAAATGCTAATTAAATAAAAGAATATGATACGGGACATTAATGGATGAATGAATGATGACTAATGGTGTAAGTATATCATATACTATATTTCCCCAACGACCCCGTGATTTTTTTTTTTGGCCTAAAACAAAAATTTTGCTAAGGCATGGGGTCTCAACTAGAACATTTTATAATTAGTCTTGAAAAAAAGTCAAAGATGGCAGCATATGTAACCATTATGAAATTAAATATCATTAGAAAGCGATAAACGGCAGAATTTTGGCTAAAGTAAGATTAGTAAAAATCAAGACTTCCTTGTTAAATGCTGATCTATTCACACTCGTTTTTCAACAAACAAACATAAAATAAGCTTTTACCTTCAATTCGAACCCTTTTATAAAAGTAGCCATCTGTTAATCATTTTGTTTAGCTTTGCAATGGGGAAGGCAACTGTCAAAATGGCGCTGTCGTAGCTAGTTCCCAACACAAACTAAAAATACAAGGCTTGATGTGGTTTTATTTTATTTTAGCGAAAATTGACGCGTTGTTGTGTTCCTAGATACTCCGAAATTGGAGTCCGAATTTCTCGTAAGCCCCTAAATTAGAAGATTGTGGTTTAAAGCTATTCGTACAGATTTTTTTTGAGTTCGACTTTATGTCGTGAACATTTTTAAGAAAGTGATTACGAAATATTCAAGGTTTAAAATTCTGACACTTTCCATGTCAAGTACTTGATTTAAAATACTGAAATCACCGAAAATGACGAAATAGTGAAATAAAATCAAACTCATGAATGAACATAAAATGAAATGAATGAACGAAATGTCAAATTTATTATAGGCCGTAGGGACCTAGCTATAGTCACGCCATCTACAATTAGCTTTGCCCGACCTTCCCCATAGATGGTGTTTTACTCAATTTGTCCTGTCTTCAAAATAACCTTTATAGTCACAAATTTAAATCAAACAACTGATTTTAAATCTATTTCTATACATAGTAACATAAAATAAAATACGAGTATTAACATGTTTTTCTGAAACCGGAAGTATAAAACTTTATTTTAAAAAGATGGCACGAAACGTTTTAAAAGTACGTCGACTCCTAGATGGCGTTGTAAAACTACTGTCTCTGGCAATTAGTGAATCGCTGATGCTGCCATCTGTTGAACATTTTGATAACGAAAAATTGCCAGCTCAATGGGGAAGGCAACTGTCAAAATGGCGCTTTAAACGATTGTTCCAAATTATCTGTCAAATTGTATAGCATCTTATAAAATATGTTGACAAATAACATAGAAATTACAAAGTGTTGTGTAATTGGTTGTTAAAACGTAGGCTAACACAAATTTCCAATAAATCGTATTAAAAGAAGAAAGTGGATAGCTGCCGTAAGGATTAAAAACTGAGCCTACTAGGACCACGAGGTTATGTCGAGATCATTTTCATGAAAATTATTACCAAACATTAGGTGTGAGTACAGGTGGGTGTTATAAACGATAGTTCTTCTATTTAAGCTAGTATCTATATACCTAAATTGTTAACGTTACATAATATCTTTAAATACTTATCATTGTTCATCTTGTTTTAAGTTTTAAAGAAAGAAGCAGTACCAAGTCTCTTTTCATGGAACCAGAAAAGGATATCAGCCAGTGCTAGTGTGAGAGACGAAAGACATGCTAAGAGAAACATTCAAAAGAATCTTTTCCAACATCTTTCAAGCAATCAAAACCCACATCCTTCTATTTTTCAGAATCCACAATATAATGGAATACGAAAGAGAGTTAGAAATTTATTCTCTTGTTACACCTGTTGATTGTGGTGTCAATGTTAACAATCAAAATAACAAAACATCAGTTTCTACTCAGACTGCCACAATGCTGTCTCTTTTTCCAGCTGACCTTTTATTAAGTCATGTTATGTCTGCCAAGTTTTACACTGGATTAGAAAATTATGAGAAATATAAATTTGTTTTGTCAACATTACTGCCTATGGCAGATCATTTGAAATACAGGTGTGAGTGGGGTAAGCGGAGTTTCTACTGAACAGCTTTACTAAGACCTATAGATATAAAATATTTTTATATGTATAATGTTTTGCAATTTCCGAGAGTGTATCACAAATGAAACTCATAAATAACTTTTAGGTGTTTTTTAATAATGATTATAATAATCTTTATACAAATATTTATTCATAATTTCAGCCTTTATATTGTTATTGTAAAATAATCTAACTTTATAATATGTTTTCTATGAACAATTCATCTTTTTCAATATAAATAAATTACAGAATTTTCTGTCACTGCAGTACATTTGTCCTTGTACTTGAAAATCATATGGGCAGGTTTTTTAAAATAGTAATTCCTCATTTTGACTCTGTATATAAGGTACAGATTCAGGGCTAATAAGTCTGTTTCTGCTTACATGCCATGCCATGCCACATGAGTTTTTTTTATTTTCTTCTTGACAAATCCTTTTTATATAAAAGTGATCATTGATAAATGTGGATCTTATCAATATGAGGAATCTGTCTTCATATAATTTTTCTGATGCATCTGTTTTTTGTTGAATCTTCAAAATGACAGAAATATTTCGTATTAGTAAAATAGGAACTACCTACCATCTCATAAAATAAAACCGATAAGAAATATTGACCTTTCAAAATAATCTAATACATTGTCTTTCAAGCAGAGGTAAAATAGAGTTAATATTTATGTCATGGTACATCTCCAATGGTAGAAGTATGATAGAGGGTTCTGTTGGATTTGGAGAGAGTTGTGGTGTACTTAAAGTTAAAGTTTTTGTCATACAGCTCTTACCTGGAAAAATATAACAAATTATTCATCTCTCTTTAACTCCAAAATTTTAACTTATATAGATACAACACATGACAGTATTCACCAACAATATAAAATTTAAAAATATATTATAAATATGTATGTATAACTTGTTAGTCGTTAGTATATCTATTATATATACTAACGACTAACAAGTTATTTAATTATAAAATTATTCGTTCAAACATTGTAAGCGTATTGATTTCAAAGGGCTACGTTGAACTAGGTCTAGGCAAACAGCTCCTAAAAAGTTTTTTTTCAAAAGTTCTACCTTTCCTCTTAATCAGCCTTTCTACATTTAACAGACGCCCCTCTTCTCTTTAACTCGGCTTTAAGTTCAAGCAAGCTCCAAGTAGAATACATTTTCGCGTCCATGTTATCAAATAAACTACACTAACCGCCCACAATGTTCGTTTTTTTGGTTTGTTTACACGATTCAAGAAATGTCATACTGACGCCATCGGGAACAACTGTACGCAGCGCCATCAGAGATTAGCTTTAACTTGCCATCCCTCCTATAGCCAGACCTAGGGAAGTGTCATTTCTTTGTATGGGATTGGGTATCTGTACGTAGTATTATAATATCTGTGGCTAAGGTTAAGATATTACAGCATTCACAAAACTTACATAACTCACACAAACATACCGACATCTTACGAAGTTAGGTCAGATAGGATTCACATTCAATGATCACAACCCAACCTGATAAACGTACCTAATTTTCTTTTTTTCTTTCCTCTAGGAATCCGTAGATTAAGGACCTAATTAGCGAATAAAATAAGAAACAAAAAGTAAAACCTACCTATACTAATTGTAAAATAAGTAACTTCTTGATCGATTTTGATCGAGATTTGCGGTTTTTCGTAGCTTATTGTTTTCGTGTAGATGGTATTTTTAAATCGCTTCATTCTTCAGATACAAATAACCATGTACCTACTGCCTATATCCTACAAGACTCTGTTCGCATGTTTAAAGAATCGACTTTTAGTCGATTGTCGTTTTTTTTTTTACTGTCAACCTCACTATCGTGGCGTGATGTTCGTGCTGTTAACTTCATACCTTTTTCTTGCGAGACATCCAGTATTCTATTGATGCTCTGTGGAGGCATCTTTCGCACATGCCTTACAGTAGTGAATAAATCGTGCTCAACAATCGTCATTCTAATACCGAAAATAAATCATGATAGAATTGAACGTTATAAACGTAACATTCAAAAACTAGAAGATTACAGAAAAGCTTACTGTCGAAGAAGAAGAAGTTAGTTTGTTGCCTATGCCAGGGGCCACGGTATCTCTTGGGATCAACCCGCGACTCGAACAATCCGCGTCATACATAACAGATTGAAAGAGGAAGGTCGGAGGAGCAAGGCAAAAAAAAAACAAAAATACAACAATGTGCAATTTTAATTTTCCTGTAAGTTTCTAATTTTATATTATATTCTGTGCATAGTCAATTATAATTTATGTGTGGGTGTCGGTCGTGTCAATAAAACAATAATAAATACTAAGTTGTGAGTCAAAATTATTTTGTGTTTTGTTCTTCAAACTGTAATATTTCTTTGTGAGATAAAGTTGCTTTTAATCGTGTTGAAATTGCAGCAGCACCGTCAATGCACTGTAGGAGGTTTTCACCAACTGGAAAGGAGAAAAAAACATGAACATTGGAAAAATATAGAACACCTAATTTCACTTACGCTGGGCGACATCTAAATAAAAGCAATTTGTTGAATTTTCAACTCCCCGCGGTATTCCAAGCAGTAATATTTAGTATTTAATTATTAAATCAAAGCAGTGGTGGCCCCAGTTGTTTGGTAAACATAATTGATTTAGATATTTAACTTTAGAACCCACAGAACAGTCGGCAACAGTCGGCAACAGTCGGCAGGGGGCAAGCGGAAACGACCACAATAAGCCACAACTTGGCTTATTGTAAGACGCACGTGTGGCAATGTACTTTTGGTTTTCCCTTTAGGTTTTAATCAAATAACTTGGCAACCCTGGGGACATCTTACTTTGAAATAACAGCATTTACTTCAAAAGAACGTCAAAGTCACGTTTCAGTAAGACTTCAACCAACTTTTAACAAAGTAATTTGTCAAACTTTAAAATTAATTGGAGCTTTCGCGTTCAATTCAACTTACAGTCGTATAAGATGTGAGGGAGAGGTCGTACATCCCTCCTGCAGAAAAGACCACTGGTTTGTTGGCCCTTGCGATCACTATCAAGATGGTGGACCGCACTCCAGGCAGTTTGGAGACTCCACACTCCCAGCCTGAGCAGTATACGGCCTCACCTACTTTTGCACTCTGGAAAAAAATGTACCTTCTGTACCTTCCCATGTTTATCAGACGGTGTGTTTTCTACGGAAATCTATTTATTTATGGAATAATCATTCTTTTTTCAGGTGATTAATCTGCGCCGCGGGCGTTGATTGCATTACACAATAACAATAGCAATATCTTTAATTTTGACAATTCGACAACATTCATTGAGTTGTTTACGTTGTTGAGCGGACGAATTTTTCATACTATGAAGCAATGGATTAGGAATTTCCTTCAAAACTTTCTGATTGCGATTGAAAGTGTGTTACGCCATTAGGGTGCTGGTTTAGGTACAAGTCTGAAGAATCCTCCAAAATTAACAATTTAAGGTTACAATCATTACAGATTCCTATATCTGCGGGTTGTGGTAAATAAACTTTTATAAATTAGGATGACGTATTAAGTTACCTGATTTGTAATCTCCTCACACCAGCGGCAGAGGACGTAGAATTCAAAAAGGGTGTAACCCAGAAACAGGAAACTCATTAAAATTTTTACGACGCCCTCGTCTAAGGTCTGAAAATTTGTTATGTTTATAAGGTTAGTGAGCTAAGTTATGAGAAGAGCCACAATTTGAGCCCTCTAGGGCAAAAACTTTTGATGCTCATAAGTTAGGAATTGAAGTTTTTTTTTATAAATTGCTGAATTATCCTCTTACGAGTAAGTAACTGAAAACATGAAAAACTTTAAATTAATTTCATGCAGTAAACAATAAAACAGTAAACCTTATTAAATTAGATGGATATCAACCAGTTGTCTTGATCAAGACATGGTAAATTTGGCTAATACAAGATGGCTTATCCCATAATTAGGTAATTAAAATTAGTATTGAAGAATATCCGACGACGCATCCTACTAAATTCGGTTCTATGCACGATAGTCACAAATTCATTCATAATTCAAAAAAACAGACATCTGCTGTGTTATGTGAATATGTTTTTTGACATAACATCGATGCACCAGGTACGTTGAACTGCAAACCTATTGTTATTTGAGTGTGTGCACTCACCGTAGTGGCCTGATAGCCGGTGAAACAAATGAGTGTGCCGCTGGCCACCAGCTGGCCCAGCATAGGCCCGCTCAGTGTGTCGCGCATGTTCATCGTGTGGCTGCACAGTGATTAAACGAGTAAGTACAATATAATGTTTTTGTCAATCAGATGGGGCGAAAGACCGTTAACAAGATTTCAATTGGGGAAAGCTGATGCTAGCAAGGTCGGAATCTGCAGCTCTCATGTGTTTAGCTACCGACGTCAACATTACCATTCTCCTGGTATTGGCAGCGCAGTAACCTACGTCTTCTGGTTCCATTCATCTCATCGTCATTATCAGCGCAGTATCTGTTTTGTATTCAGTCTATCACCCTTTCTACCCCTCACTTTAAAGACACGTTTATTTCCTTATGAAACGTTTTCTTATGTAACATCTTTTTAATTAAATAAGTGATAGATTTTAATACTAGAAGTAAAAATCGTAATAAGTAAAAAAGTAATAAGTAAAAAAGTAATAAGTAATGAAGACATGAAAAAAGTGAGCAGAAGTGTGACAAATATAAAATGCATATTAATATTGACCGGTCGAGCAGCTGGGCCACTAGAAGAAACCAAAGTATACTGAGACTGGAAAACAACTAACCTCGCACAAGAAAAAATTAAATACCGAAGTGAAAACAATCCAGACGAAGAAAGGTTTGGCTTTAGGTTAACATACAGTACAGTGATTGCCAAGGGCCATGTGATTAGACATCCTTTTCCGTAGACACCTCATAACCAAAAACACGCACAAGGTCTTGCTCCGAGCGAATGCAGTGGGTAGGCTTGCCGTCACCCTGCTTAGCCAGAATGCGGCCAAACTTCGTCCAAGTGAAACTCCACCCGAGACGGCTGCCAGCTTCACGCACAAGATAAAAAAAACAATTGCTTGTTTGTTTTGGTGAGCCTCTCATTGAGAAAGAAGCGACGCGGGGGTGCGGAGAGTCCTAGGTCCGCGGTGGTGGACCCGCGCCGCACGCGCGCGCTCTGCAGCAGGTCGTCGCGCAGTGAGCGCCGCGTCAGGCGCACCACGATGCGCCGCCCACGCACCGTCGCCCCCGCTGCTCCGACCGGGCTCGCTCCGCCGACCGGACTCACGCCGCCCGCAGAGCTCATCGGCACCTCCCGCTCCGCTCGCATGCCCACCCGTTGCGCGAACACTATGTCCCGATGGTCGATGGTCACCCCAAGCTTTGCCGCCACCAGGCCGACGGTGTGCAAAATGTTTTCACCAGGAGTCTCCGGGATGTTTGCGATCTCCAAATCCGAGCCAAGCAACTCCTGCTCACGGTCGTTTAAGTCTAGCTGCAACTGCTGCACTATCTGCTCCAGCCGGCCCACTTTGCCGTCTGGCACTGCAGCACTTTGCCTGCCCTCAAGAGCCTCGATCCTGGCCTCCAAGTTGTCGACCCGCTCGGTACAGACTCCCATCGACGAGTGCAAGCCGGCCATCTCTCGTCAAAATTCCCGCATTTCGTCCCGAACCTCCCACAGCTCGGATCGGAAGAGCCTGATTTCCTCACGGAGGGTCAGCTGTGTGTCTGGCGAGGGCTCTCCATCAGTACTTTTCGCTCCCAGTCCGAGACAGCACCTTAGCCACCTCAGCGGGGGGTTTCGGCACCGCAGCGGGCGGTTTGGCCACCGCAGCTTGGGGTTTGTACACCACAACGGGCGGTTTAGTTACCGCGACAGGTGACCTGATCATTCCGCCTTGGACTGCTACAGCAACCGGAGCTGGTACCGCTGCCGTAAGGGGAGCCGCTGCGGTTCGCGACGCTATCACAACGGGGGCTGCAGCCGGCGACCCAGATCCTTTACAGGTGTGGCGCTATTATCTCCCCTGGATAGCCTTCCTCTGCACTCAGTGCAATTTAGGCCCCTTGACCAATTTGAATTTCATAACAGAGGAACTTTATCGTTACCCACGTGTTTTGTTTTTTTTTCATCTTCTATTTGTTTTGGTGTTTGTTGTTTTGTGATCATAGAACTTGTTTTGGAGGGTGAACAGGGGTTCACAAAGCAGATCGCACCGACGGAATTGTAGGCATGATCGGTCGTCAGATAGCTCACGAAATCCTCGAAATAAGTCACTTAGTCCTCGCGAACGGACCCTCTAGAGTACGGTCGAGCGGGACGCCGCCGCTTGCGTCATACATAAGCCAGACACCGTGGTCTAACCCCGTTGAAACACAAACCCTAGATACAATCATATCCCGTCTAGAAAAGATCGAAAACAAATTCACGTCTACCCCCATTCCCCAACCGGACCCAACGGCTCCGTCTGTGGCTCAAGATATAGTATATGCGATCCAGTCCATAAATCCGGGACGTTCCCATTACTTTGTGTCAAACTTTGACCCGTCGATCCATGACGTGGACTCTTGGTGTGATGAAGTAGATCGCGCACAAATAGCCAATCGCTGGGGCGACAAAGAATGCCTGTCACGCGTAGCCGGATGTTTAAAAGGCGACGCGAGAACTTTGTTAAATGAATATGTAACCGCTGATGGATCGTGGAGTAGGAGTCCAAAGTACGTCCCAACGTTCCAACCTACACTTTCTGTAAAAAGATAGGGCACAGGGAGGACGTTTGTTTTGCCAAAGAAAGATCGTTTGGACCACAGGGTCAGCAGAAAAAACGAAATGTTAATTTTTGTCAGGATCCTGCGGAAGAAACAGCGACATAACCACCGCAGTAGTACATGGTATACCGGTCGATGTGTTAATAGACAGCGGCGCGCTTAATGTCTCCCTCATATCGTCCGAGTTAGTCATACCCAGCCGCGTTTATTAAACACCGCTAATAATTGGAACTGACATTTTGAATTGGGACGGTATAAAGTACATCAGAACCAAATACCGACAATATCTCGCCACCGAGGGTGAATATCTTGGCCGAATAATAAGTCAAGGTCAGGTTAGGTCGAGCCTTCACAGGCATTAGTAGACTCGCCCGCCCCGGAAAATACCAAACAAGTTAGGCAGTTCCTAGGACTTGCTGCTTACTTTCGGAAGTACATTGAGGGCTATGCAAGAAAAACGTTCCCACTTACACAACTGACCAAAAAAGATGTTTAGTTCTAGTGGGGTCCCGAAATAATTTCAATTTTGACCAATGAGCCGGTATTAGTTATCTTTGACCCGAGTCTTCCCACAGAGGTTCATACTGATGCGAGCAGCATCGGCTATGGCGCAATTATTTTGCAAAGCCACCCGGATGGTAGTAAAAGAGTTGTGGCTTACTTTAGCCGGACCACTCAAGGCGCAGTAGATACCACTCTTATGAGTTATAGACATTGGCGATTATGAATGCATCGAGACCAATCACAAAGAAACAGCCTGGTCCGAGACGCTGTGGAGACTCCAACTGACCCACAACGTGACCAGGCAGAAGACGACTCAGTCATCACCATTAAACCTGCTGGTGGGCACCGACGCAGCGACCCCCGTCATCAGGTCACTGGTCTGTGATGTCACTTTGGAAGGCGTACCGCCGAATCGTGAAGCACAAAAATAGTTACGCAGAGCCCGCGTGACTGATCCACTAAAACAAAGCCAGTCTCCTCAGGACGATTATGTGAATCGAAACCGACGCCCCCTAAAGTTTTTAATGTGAATGATTTGGTTTTCGTCATTAAGTTTTCGCAGGCAACTGGAACGGTGAACCACGGGATGCGAGGGCCTTCCAGGGTCACACGCGCGCTGCCGAGTGGGCGGTATGAGCTGCGCTTATTGACCGGCCCCTATGGCAAGACGACGCAAGCTGCTGCTCAGTACATGGTGCTCTGGAAAGGGGAGTGTTGTCCTGAGACTGCGCTGCAATCTTTGAGCGTGAGTGTGCTTGCGAACTGGGAGGGGTCAGCATTACCATAGAGGGTTGTGCAGATCTTGTGGTGAGACAGTAGACGGACTGCGAGACGTCTACGTCAGGTAAACTGCGAGGTACCTGACCGGTCTCACAAAGAGTGGCCTTGCCATCCACGTATAACGGATGTCGTTCCCGTATAACGTGTTTTAACGTGTAGAGGACGGACTGCGAGACGTTCCTTTCGGTGATTTGGTAATCACCCTGCACGATTTGTCATGTAGAGGACGGACTGCGAGACGATCCTTTCGGTGATTTGGTAATCACCCTACATGATTGGCCATGTAGAGGACGGACTGCGAGACGTTCCTTTCGGCGATAAAAGCCGTACATGACAGTGAATGAACATGGATCCATGTGGGTTGTAAGATGTATGAATGTCGATGACACGAGGTATGATGTTTCTGTGTGATGAATGGAACTCTATGGAGGACTAAGATGACGTCTTGGTACCCCATAGACTATTTAGCTAGTCAGTTTATGTGTCGGATGAATGAAAGAAAAAGGCCACGTAAGATGAATTGAGTGCAAGCAAAAGAATAGGCAAATGTGTTTGCTCTCCGAGAGACGTAAATCTTCCTTGTTGGATCCACAGAAGGTGACCTGACTGAAGACACTACTCCTGCTCATCATTGTGCATAGCCAGTCGCTGGGCCTTCCCGTCCAGCTGACCAAACCCAAGGAGGACCGGACCTTTCTGATGCTGTCGAGGGCGACGCATAATCAGTATGGCCGTGTTGGATACTACTACCCGGCCCTCGGAAGGGAGGGGCGCAGTCACTATAAAACTACCGCAGGCGACGAGTCAGACTCACAACTCGACGCTCGACTCTCGCCGCGGACGGACGTGTTTGTGCGCTCTCCCGCTCCAGTGTTGTGTTTCGTGTTATTATTCGTCGCTGCCACGTGACGTCATCGTAGTCGCCCCGACTACTCCGATTTAAAATCAAATCAAGAAATTGATTTGATTTTAATATCTCAAAAAACTGCCTTTTTCAAGGCATCCCTGTTTCATTAATAGACGTTTGTGAGTAGCTTCACTAGGCCCCTTCTGGGTAAAACCACAGTTTCGTGGTCCTCGGTTGAAACCTTACGGTGTCAACGAAGCCGAGTGGGGTGTTGACCCAATTCACACCCGCCGAACCCCTTCAGGGCGAGGCAGTTAGTTGGACGGGTCCCAGATAACCGGCCTTGGGGGATCTCCTAGTCGGCTCTGGTGACAGTTTTGCTTTTCAGCTACTCACCTAGTGTCTTTAGGGTGTGTCTACACCCTTCGCGCTAGACTGGTCAGGGCCCCGTTCGCACAATAAGACTGGCGACGGGTTACAAGCTTAGGGCTCACCATTAGGTACACACCTCCCTGTCTACACCCGACAGGGAGGGAACTCATCCCCGGGCCAATCCACCCGGGGAGTTAGGTATAGGGTTTAGGCTACGTAGGGAAATTTTCTCTTTCCACCATTCCTTCCCTAATATAGTTCCCGCTCCGATCATGGAGGACGCCGTCCTCTTGGCGTTCCTCAAAGAGGTCCTACTTAAGGACCCAGATTTTCTTGAGCGATATGGCTCAAAACTCCGCCAACGCTCCACCCCCACTCCGTCCCAGGGCGCACTCGGTGAGTTTAGTGACGCTTTAGAGAGCCCGCTATCGCCACCGGCATGCGAACAAGGCATTCCGCCCTTTGTTCCGCACAACAATGTTCCGGCTAATATCTCTGCCCCCATTGTTACACCCGCCTTTGTTCCGGTAGACAATACTCCGGCCGCTAATCCGGCCCCTATTGTCTCGCCCGCCTTTGTCCCTGCCGCCATTGTCACGGCCTCCATTGTTCCGGCCGCCATTGTCTCAGAGACAACGCAGCTGCGCGCCGCTGATACAAATACGACGGAGAGCATGGACACGTCAGTACCACTCTCCGAGGAGGAAGCCCGCACCTCCTCCTCCAGCGATGACGACTTCCAAGTCGTGGTCAAAGGAGGCAAGAGGAAGGCGGCTAAATCCTCCGCCCCCGCTGGCCCGGTCACCAAGGCCCAGAAAAAACAGGACGACTTATCGTCCAGCTCCACTTCCGCCCCTAGTCCGCGGGCCAGTCGCACCGCCAGCCCTAAGGCTGGCCCACCCGCTCCTACAGCGAGGAAGCAAAAGCCTCCTCCCCCCATTTACGTCCAGGAAAAGTCCAAATGGACTGAAATATCCAGAATGTGTGTTGATCGCAAGATCAACTACACCAACGCCCGATCCACCCTCCAGGGGATCAAAGTGACCGTCCCTACGTCTGCGGACTTTAGGGATCTCTCCCGCGCCCTGCGTGAAAGGAACTATTCCTTTCATACGTACTCCCTTCCGGAGGAAACCCCCACTCGCGTCGTTATTAGGCGCGTACCCCAAGAAATCTCCACCGAGGAGATTAAGACCGACCTTGTCGCACAAGGCATTCCAGTTTCCGCCGTCCATCGCTTACACAAAGCGAGACAGGGCCTAGTGTACGACATGGTCCTTGTCATCTGTGACCCCACGGAAGGTCACCACCCGATCTTCAAGGTGAAGTCGGTGTGCTCGCTCTCGGGCATCTCTATTGAGAAGCCCTACCGAGCCAACTTGATTGGTCAGTGCCATCGCTGCCAATTATACGGACACTCGCAGTCAAACTGCTACGCGACCCCTAGATGCGTCAAGTGTCTAGGAGAGCATGGCACCGTCGACTGTACCCGCCCTAAAGATAGGGAACTATGTTTAGAGCCTCCCAGCTGTGTACTCTGCGGCCAATCGGGACACCCGGCAAATTACCGGGGCTGTCCTAAGGCCCCGAAGTCCTCCTCTCCGAAACTCGCGAAACGCGCGAGCGACCGCCAGCACAGGGAAAGCCCCTGGGGAAAGCCTCCTTCCGCGCTGATGCCGGAGCGGCTCAGTCCGCAGAGGCCGTCTCCCTGGGCTAACCTAAATCACCTGAAGGCTCCCGCAGCTTCGGTGCCCTCTATCCCCGCGCAACAGGCGCAACCCGCTCAACTTCCAGCGCTGATGGCTTCCGCCATCCCAGCGCCTTTGGTAGCCCCCGCGGCCCCTACGGCCTCTCCAACCAAACCTCAGGGAACCCAGGGCCGAAACAGCGCCCAAATTATACTTAGTACATACGCGGCTCTCTTCACCACCGCCGCGGACAAAATGGCGGAAGAAATCGTTGCTGCAAACGGCAACGCACTCCGCCTTATGGAAATCCTCAGCGCGTATCCCGAGATCGCGCAAGTTCTACACTCACTCAAATATTAATTCTCAATGGATAATACGAGAGTAAACAGTAACAAACCCCGATCCCTTAAATTAGGCTTCTTCAACGCAAATGGCGTTTCAGGTCAACGCGATGAGATCGCCGCTTTCCTCCGCGACCATCAGCTTGACATCCTCCTCATACAGGAAACCTTTTTAAAACCGCATCACCGAAACCCGAATATTGCCAACTATAAACTAGTTCGCAATGACAGGTCTCGATGCCACAAGGGCGGCACACTAATATACTTTAGGAAATCCTTGTATTGCATCCCTATCGACCCACCTTCTCTCTTCTCCCATCTGGAGACCTCTATCTGTCGGCTAGGCATGACTGGTCATCAACCGATCACCATCATCTCTGCTTATATTCCACCAGACAATGGTCCGGAGGATCCCATCTCGCTCCAAAAGGACTTCACTGCCCTCTTCGGTATGAGTGACTCCGTCATCTTGGCGGGGGATCTTAATGCCAAGCACCCGGCGTGGAATAGTAGCACAACCTCAACCAGAGGTAGGTTAGTTTTCAAGTTAGGCGAATCCCTTAACTTTGACGTCATCGCTCCAATGAGCCCGACTCACTTCCCAGGTAATCCTAATCACCTTCCCGATGTTCTCGATGTAGCGCTGCTCAAGAATGTGAACCTCCGTTTGCAATCGATTGAGACGTTCCACGAGCTAAACTCTGACCACCGCCCTGTAGTCATGCATCTTGCACCCTACTCGGGCCCGATCGACCCCAACCGCCCCCCTCAGACCCAGACGATAACCGACTGGAGGAAAGTAAGCGAAAGACTGAAATCCACCACGTCGCCTCACTTAGACACCATCCCCGATCACTTAGTGTCAGTCGCCGACACGACGGCCGCAATCGACTCGTTTACAGAGCACGTACAATCCGTATTGACGGATTGTTCACGGGAAGTTCCGGTGATGGAAGACCATCGCTGGAAACTACCTACTGACGTACGTGACCTGATAACCGAGAAGAACGCGGCCATCCGTGCCTACGACTCCTTCCCTTGTGACGCGAACAAAGCCCACATGCGCCATTTACAGCGTGCTGTAAAGAAACGCATAGGGGAGGTTCGCTCTGAGGGCTGGAACAAGATGCTCAGCGAACTCGAGCCCACTCATCAAGCCTTCTGGCAATTACAGAGGAAATTGCGTTCCTCAGAAGAGGTCTCTATGCCTCCTCTCATCCGCCCCGACAATAGTGTCGCTTTCGACAGTCCCGATAAGGCTGAATGTCTTGCCGACAGCCTAGAGTCCCAATGTTCTCCCAGCTCCCAACCAGTAGACCAAGCTCACCTGAACAAGGTCGACGCTGAAGTCGAACGAAGAGCCTCCCTCCCTCCCGTCGAAGACCCTGATGATCCTCTGCCTCCCGTCACTCCAGACGAAGTGCACGACATCATTAAAGGGCTCCACGCTCGTAAGGCCCCCGGTTCGGATGGTATTACCAATAAGGTATACAAACTCCTTCCTGCCCCGCTAATAATGCTTATGACCGCCATCTTCAATGGCGCCTTGAGCAACAACATCTTCCCACAAGCATGGAAAGAAGCCACCGTCATCGGTATCCCAAAGCCAGGCAAGCCAAAGTCTGAGCCCTCCAGCTACCGCCCTATTAGCTTACTCAATGTCCTCGGCAAAATCTACGAGAGGCTTATTTATAAGCGTCTCAAAGACTACGCCGAAGCAAAGAGCCTCATACCCAACGAGCAGTTTGGATTCCGTAGCCAACACTCGGGCACCCAACAGGTCCACCGTATCGTAGAGCACTTATGCGCTGGTCTGCAGCGTAACGCGACGACGGGTGTGCTATTCTTCGATATAGCGAAAGCCTTCGACAAAGTCTGGCACAACGGCTTGATATACAAGCTCTACCAACTAGGAGTGCCAGATCGTCTCGTGCTCATCTTACGAGACTTTTTGTCGAACCGGACCTTTCGCTATCGCGTCGAGGGAGCACTCTCGTCCCCTCATCCTATTCGCGCCGGTGTCCCTCAGGGTTCCGTACTATCTCCTCTCGCCTTCACGCTGTTCACTAGCGATATCCCAAAAAGTAAAAAGGCTCAGTTGGCTCTCTTCGCCGACGACACTGCCGTTTACTATACCGGTCACTGTCCCAACGCTATAGCTCGTACTCTCCAAACCTCCGCGAACGTCTTAGGCGCTTGGTTCCGGAAATGGAGAATCGAGGTCAACCCCGATAAGAGTCAGGCGGTTCTCTTCTCGAGACGTCGTCGACTCCCTCCCCCACTTCCCAGCCCGATCACTATGTACGGCAAGCCAATCCCTTGGGAGAAGCAAGCCAAATACCTAGGCGTGATCCTCGATGAGAACCTTACCTTTAAGGCTCATATTAAGGCGGTTCGCGCGCGCGCCTCCTTCGCTCTTAGCAGGCTGCAATTCGTACTGACAGCCCGTAGTAAACTGTCCCTTAAATGCAAGCTCCGCATCTATACCGCAGTCATCCGTCCCATCATGACCTATGCCTGCGTTGTATTTGCGCACGCTCACCCACGTCATCTCCATAAGATGCAGACCCTCCAAAACCGTTTCCTCAGAAGGGTCACGGGTGCCCCCTTCTATGTCCGTAATATCGATCTTCACGTCGACCTCAAAATGCCAACCATAAAACAGTTCATGAAACGCTTATCAAAGCGTTTCTTCGACTGCGGCATCAAACATTCTAACCCCCTGATTACAGCGGCTGCCCGCTACACTCCCTCTCGCATTAGCAGTATTCGCCGACCAAGGCATACTTTAATCGACCCCGACGACGCCACTACCCTCCTCCAGGAGAGTAGTAAGGCCACTAGCACGCTACATAAGCCCAAAACCCGATCGCCGTCCTACCGCCCTCGCCGCCGAGGCCCGCCGCGACGCCCAAATCGACGCCCCTCCCGACCCTTGCTCGAGCCAGCCCGCGCCGCTGAGCCTGTAGCTTTAAATTCGTCCATAAATAATATCAATCCTGATCCAGCTAGTCATTTGCTGCCCTCTTCCAGCGACGCCCTAAGCCGAGGTTCGTACCCCACAGGGGGTGCCCTTAGCGTTGTCGCTTAGTTTTAGTTAGTATTTAAGTTTAAGTCCTGGCTGGAGGCCTTAATTTATTAGGGAATCCACAGGCAAGTCCGCTTAAGCAGACGACAACCGCATAGGTTGACCTGCGAGATGCCAAACAAACAAACAAACAAACAAGAGTCAGACTCACTCTTCGTTTGGACTGCGTTGCGTGCGGAGGGCGCTGTCCGTCAGCCGTTCGGTGTGATCTGGTATCTCTGTATCTCTAATTGATTTCCTTGATTTGATGGATGATGATTTTGTTCCTCTGATTGTAATTTTGTTAACTTTCTTTATTATTTTCATAAAAACACATGTGATTTGTTTTTATGTTAATAAATATTTCTTTTTTAATTGTGATTTCACTTCTATCCTAACAGATAATATTTGTACTATTTACGTGCTACGCCATACATAATTTATTGTATATTTTTTCTAATATAATAACTTTGCTTAGAGCTACAAAATTTTACAAGATTTTGCAAACATTCGCAACTATCTTAAATAAAAAAATATTATAATTTGATTTGCGCCATTCTGTGCCGACGACGGCTGCTATAAAGGGCCTACGCCTGGGTAGACAAAATCGTAGCAAGGTCTACGAAATTCGCAACTAACTACTAACTTCCTGGATCTAAAAAGGCGTTCGACAAAGTCTCTGTTCCCACCCTTCTCTCCAAACTGGAGCGTATCGGTATCCGTGGCAAACCCCTTGATCTCTTCAAGGATTACCTTCATAATAGAAAATTGGCGGTTAAAATCGATTCATGCGTAAGTGACGAAGAAACTGTCACATACGGTGTCCCACAAGGCAGCGTGCTGGGACCTACACTTTTCCAAATCTACATAAATGACCTATGCACGCTGCCTTTTCATAAATCACAAATCTTCACTTATGCAGATGACACCGCAATTGTGGTCTGTGGTAATACTTGGAGTGAGGTAAAGAACATTGCAGAACAGTCCTTAAAAACTGTTATGAACTGGCTGCTATTCAACCTACTCACCCTCAACGTAGCCAAAACAAACTTCATTCCCTTCTTTATGAGCTATAGGAATAAAGCGCCACCAGAATTTGTAATCACGGCACATACGTGCTCTGATCTCAGTTCTTGCTCATGTGTGACTCTAACTAAATGTTTATCACACGAAGTACCTGGGTGTAGTGATTGATGACGGACTGAAATGGTATAAACAAATAGAAAACACTGCTTCAAAAGTCAGAAGACATTTATATATTTTTAAATCTCTGAGACATTGCGCAGACTTTAACATTTTAAAAATAGTTTACCTAGCACTCTGTCAGTCTGTTATCACCTACTGCATCCCGGTAATGGGGAGGGGCTGCTAAAACCAGGTTTATTGTAGTGGAACGAGCACAGAGAGCTGTCCTTAAGGTGATGCTTGGCAGACCTTTCAGATTCCCTACTACTGAATTATATGCGGACTGTAAATTACATACTGTGAGATAGCACTTTGTCCTTCCAGCCACTCTCAGAAAACACAAACTAATTCCCCCATTAGATCCCACTGAGCGCAAAGCAAAAGATGTATGCCCGACAGTACGCTACAAAACTGCTTTCGCTAGGCGCTAGTTTTACGTACTAAGTACAATAATTTACAAAAATATATATAAAGCCATCCAGATAGCTGGGCTAAACAACCATGAGGTTAAGAGTAGGGTGGAAGATTGGTTACAGGAGCAGGACTACGCTCGAATTGAAGAACTACTACTCAACCAGCAATAATGGTATGAATATCTAAACTGTCCTACTGTTGTTTTTAAAATTTTCACTTTATTTTGAACATATCAGCACATTTATCCAAATAATCACGCTTCAACACACCCTCACGCAAACGCTAAACACTGCTATACACACTTCTACATACACCCCCTCACATACCTACATACCCTCATTCTAACATACACACCCTCACTCACATACACACACATTTACACCTTAAAAGTCATCCCTAAATATTCCTTTGTTATTAATTTTAATTTTAACACACATACTTTGTAACCTGAAATCTTGATGACAATTTTTGTAATGTTAAAACACAACATAAAAGGTTTTGTTACCACAGTGACAGCAGAACACTGACTCCTAAGTCACAGGATCACCTAGTTTAGGAGTCAGGGTTTATCTTATCTATGTGACCTTTAGTTAATCAAGCTATGTATCCTAGTCTTAAACAATGTCAAAGGTTTTTGTATCAATAAAGATTTTTATTATAGACTTTAAGGATTTAGATGATCGTATACTGTGTTTATGTAAAAGTCTTGATTATTATTGGAATCAAGTAGGTAGGAGTAATTCAAACTTATTACTTAAGTATTCTGATTGGCTGAAAGACATTGAATGTATTGAGTTAAGAAGGAGCGTTGAGCAACGTGTTCATGAAGAAATTCAACCAGAAGCGGGGCAATCTCGCGGGCGTCCAATAAAAGATTTTTCCCAGCTTAGTCAGAGATCAAAACGTAGACGATTGAGACAACTACCTCAAGTGGATGACTCTGCTGTGAAACCATTGCTCGACACTTCTGATAAGTCTGATACTAGTTGTACATCAGATATTAATGCAGACGAGGTTTTATCACTTGTTTATTATCTAAACACCAATATTTACTCATTTTAAATATTGTTAATAGTAAAACTTCACGTAATATTTTACCGTCCAAAGTATTATAAATGCTAAATAGAAGTGCTACCCAGATAATGTATTCACCTCAGAATCTAAAGCCGAAATTGAACTGCAAAGTTTGTTAGATCATACAGTTTCCAGAATCCTCGAATCACAAAAAGATGTTTTAGATAAAGTGCCAATCAATTCATCAGATAATTTCAATTTGATCGGGAATTGGGGATTTGATGGTAGCACAGGCCAAAGCGAATACAAGCAGCAATTTTCAGATTTAGATTCTGATGACGATAGTAGTTTATTTGTCACATCTTATGTTCCACTTCAGTTAGTAGTAAAATCAGACGCTAAAGATATTATATTGTGGAAAAATCCCCGCCCCGCTTCTACTAGATACTGCAGGCCCATTCGCTTTCAATTTTTAAAGGAAAATTCTACATTATCTAAGGAAGAGGAGGCCTATTTTAAAGAAAAAATAAGCAATTTGAATCCAACATCTTTAACCATAAATAACCGCGATTTTAAGATTCAGCACAGTTTACAATTAACTATGGTGGATGGTAAAGTATGTACTGCTTTGAGCGATTCATCTTCGTCTAAGTGTTATATTTGTGGGGCAACTCCCAGAGATGAACCAAATAGACCTGTCTGATCTGTTGCCAATAATCGACTGTAGAAAGTCGGTATGAGTTTGGTTTATCTCCACTTCATTCTTTGGTTCGTTTCTTTGAATATTTTGTTCATCTCTCCTAAAGGATTGACGTTAAGAAATGGCAGGTTAGATCAGACGAAGAAAAAAAACTAGTAGCAGACAGAAAACAGAATGTACAAAATATGTTTAGACGTAGATTAGGACTAATTGTAGACAAACCGCGAAGTGGCGGAAGCGGGAAATCGAACGATGGTAATACGGCAAGAAAGTTTTTTAATAACTCTAAGTATCCGCGGAAATTACAGGCTTAAGAAAAGACTTCATCGATCACAGCTGACACCAAAGGTTACGGTTTTTTACGTTGGTGATTTACGTCACACAATACGTTCAAATTGCCAATCGGATTGTTGTATTTTAAAGTACATCTTCTTGATGTCGGCAGTGACAGCCGACATCAAGAAGATGTACAGGAAATTTTCCGTCTTTTCAATTTTCTAGTGGGATTTCCTTGTTACCGATGGCTGCCGATCTCGAGTTAATGACATTTTTAGATCCCTTAACTATTCAATAGAACAAGGAAATAAAAAAAATACTGCGTCATTGCTGCGCCATTTCGAGCTAGAAGCAAAAATGTCGATCGAAAAATATTTTCAATTTTTTTTTTTTTGCGGTGGTCATTTTAACTACACGTTTGATAATAATAATACTGCATAGTTCTTATCTGTTGTGGTAATTATAATCAGATAGGTTACAACATTCCTGTGAGAACAGTTTTTATCAATTTTCTCATTGGTTTTGCACATGTTACTGAAACTAGGGTCCTATAAATACTCGGGTTTTCAGCGTCTTCGTCAAAGTGTCCGTATACCTTCCCTCAGTAACAGTAAATTTGTTGAAAAAAAGTTCAAAATTAGTAAATTCGTTGGTTTTCGACGCGATATAGGTATGTGCTCAGATAATAAGCGGGAAAAGTACTTCAGATATTGAACACCATTTTGTTGGACAATTTCCATTTATCAACAACAGATGTGAATACGGATAGGCAAAGTATACAAAGAAATTTGATAACAATTTGGAACCAAAAATGGGTGTAAACTCAAAGAAAACAAGATTGTTTCGAGATCCAAAACACAAAAAAAGGGTTAAATGGCGAGTTTAAAGTACCATTAAATTCGTGCAGTACCTCAACATCTGCAAATTCTGACTTGAATACATCTGCAGATCGTGGTAGACCAATAAAACCATATGACGCGTGTTCGTAGAGTACAAAAAAACGTAAAAACTTGGAATTACTCCAGGAATATGGAATCGGGCATGTGCATTACGCTTATGTACAAGGTTTGCGATCTATGGGTGAATATGACGAAGCTTCGATTGTGAGTATTGTTAGAAATACAGAAAAGGAGGAGAAAGAGAGTCCAGATGGTGTACCTTCCTATACCAAAGAAGAAGCATTATGCACATAATTAAATTGAAACCGATCTATCCAAAGCTCAATGTTCCTACCTGAGACTTGTTGAGAAGAACTTAGTTTTCATGAATGGTATGTTTTTTTTTTAAGTTTGTAATTATTTAGTTACGTAGATTAATAATTTTAATTTAACTTCATGTAAGCAAATAATTAATTTTAATATAATAATTTAATTTTTGTATGAAATTTTTCAACATTTTAAATTTGTAATTTTTTTACTTATTATACGTAATTTTTAAATTAGCAGTGTTTTAATAATCCAATAGCAAAAGTATTCAGAAATACGTACACAAAATTTCAATTCAAAATGACAAGTAACAAAAAAGTTATAGATTTTTGAGATGGAATGCACCGTTTGGTCCCATAGTGCGGCGGTGTAAACCTAACCGCTGCACACAAGCCTCGGTAATAAAAGTTGCTTGACTCCGTGTATCAATAATACACGGAATTGTGTGTTTTTGAGGGCCAACATGAACATTGATGAGTGCCGTACATAATAGCACTGTGCTCGCAGTAACCGACGGAACAATGGATCGTGAATCGCTTGTGCGCTCGCGTGACTCATGATTTACCGCAGTCAATGCGGCGGCGTGCAAAGTACTGGGAACCGCTGTCTCTGTCGTTTCGTTCGCAGAAAGTAAAATAGCATTATCATTACTACCTACTTCATTACTAACTGATAAAATGTGAGACTTCTCAAAATGAATTAATGAATGATGTTGTTTATGACATGTACGACTAACAAAGTTGGATTTGCATTGTTTTAAATCATGACCGACATGGCATGTAAACAATGGGGAAGGCAACTGTCAAATTGGCACTGTCGTAGCTAGTTCCCAACACAAGCGAATAATACAAGGCGTGATATGGTTTTATTTTATTTTAGCGAAAATTGACGCGTTATTGTGTTCCTATATACTCCGAAATTGGAGTGCACCATTTCCCGAAAGACCCTAAAATTAGAAGATTGTGGTTTATAGCTATTCGTAGAGATTTTTTTGAGTTCGAGTTTGTGTCAAACATTTTGAGGAAAGTGATTACGAGGAAATATTCAAGGTTTAAAATTCTGTCACTTTCCATGTCAAGTACTTGATATAAAATACTGAAATAACCGAAAATATCGAAATAGTGAAATAAAATCAAACTCATGAATGAACACAAAATTGAATGAATGAACGAAATGTCAAATTTATTAAAGGCCGTAGGGACCTAGCTATGGTCGCGCCATCTACAATTAACTTTGCCCGACCTTCCCCATTGAAACAAACGTTTCTGTTTTGAATAAAAGAATACCTATCACGGGTAGATAACATAAGGAATTTGAACATTGACAACGTATGCTGAGCATCACAACATAAACAATTATTTTTGAAATTATATTCTCTCGTCATTGTTGGACTTTGTTTTAATCGAACTCGGTGAAGTGACGTTAGCTGCGAGCACGCGTCGTTGGCCTTCACTGTCACGCGATGACGTCGTCGCCGAAGTCCGTAAAGTACCTACCTTTTCAAGATTATTATTTTTATTTTGTGGATAAGAAGAGAATTCATTTACGGCTAACTCGCGTTCTAAACATTGCATCAATGTGTTTATGTCGGGTATATCCGATGGTTTTGATAGTGATAATTCGAAACGTTTTCGGAAACTAGTCGGAATGTTACGTAGTAACATCGTCTTTAATATGAAACTCCATTGATCTATCGGAAACTGCATCGCCTGCAATGCCTTGATGTTTTCTTGATAAACATTGAGTAAATTTCTTAGACTTTGAGTCATTTTCTTGGTACCAGGGTCAATTTCCAATATTTTTCGAGATGTTTCGTGGCGATAGCCCGTTTGTTGTTATACCGAGAAACCAAAATATCCCACGCAACACTATAATTGTCGTCTGTAATTGGTATATGGTATGGACCTAATAAGGTTACATGGTTCATTTTTTAATGATAATAACAGATAACGAAACTTCTCTGTCTCCGTGTAAGTACTTGGCCGTGTACCAATGAACGAAACAAATCGTGAAATGGGGCCCAATCCGTGGTCTCCCCTGAGAAGGAAGGCATTGGAAGAATAGGTAATCTACTTGCACACCCAGTATTATTACGATTATAATATGGAGCATGTAACACTGAATTATTATTCGTCGAACTGGAAGAATTTCTTCGTTTACGCTCATTATCCTCTTCTTTCAATGAATCTAAGTGAACACACCAGTGCTGCTGGGACTGCGCACTTCGATAAAGTAAGATGTAGGCGCAAGTACTGCTGAACTATTATATGGCCAAACGCTGCGATTACCAGGTGAATTCTATGAAGAATCTACAAGACATCACGATACGATTTCTAACTTCATGAATAAGTTGAACGGAGCTTTAAAGAAGGCCCAGACGCAACAGAAATCTAACCAATCCCGAGCGACATTTATTCACGACGACCTACAAAAATGGTCGCATGTGTACCTACGCAGTGACGCATCAAGAAAACCCCTGTCGCCGACCTACACTGGCCCGTACGAAGTGATCAGTCGTACGGACAAATATTTAACTATCCAGATGCGCAATAAATGCACCAACATCAATATTGAGAGACTAAAGCTAGCCTTCCGGATCAACACTGAGTCAGAAGCACCAGTCACGGATACGTACGCATACGTCACAAGAACAGGAAGGACATCGAAGGCCAGTCTACGTTTCACTAGCGGGGGAATATATTACATACATACCTATAATCATATCAGTTGGAAGGGGGCACACGGCAGTGCACCGTGCGCCACAGCGCGCCCGCGCTTTATGCTTGCCGAGGTGAAAGCAAAGCAATGCGAACCGGCCGGCCGTATCATCACGCAGCACGCTCGATCAACGTAGAGAGCGCGGCACATTCTACCGACATTGCCTAAATTGTGTTAGCCTTAAGTTTATTAATGTACCTTATTTATTTGATTATTATTGACTAGTACTGTATATAAGTAGCGTGTTATAATATACCACGCAGATCATTATTCGCCTTCGTATTTACAACAAGCTCCTCTAAAATACTAAATAACCACCCGTCTGCCACCTTGTATTTTCCGACATCAACCTTTATTACCTGATTATGTTAATGTCATTTACCTTAAAATTTGCTGGTGTTGTTGTACCAACTCGCTCAGTCTCTTTGTGTATTTATCAGCGAAACTTTTGTTGTAAACTAAATTACTCTCCGCTACATCTGAAACAGCCGTTAAAAACTTTCAGTCGTAAGTTTGTTTTGATAAAAGAATAAATATATTACAAAGTTTTATAATGTGTATATACTTTTGTTCCTAATTACTTCACAGTGCATACATGTTTTTTTTAATTGGCTTTATTCATGAAGGTCATGAAGATACGAGAGCCTCGCGTGTAACAAAAGGAGGAGTGCAAAATATATATCTCGATTTGGTCAGGAATTTAATGTGGCAATGGTCCGCTGAGGCCGCTACTAATTAAAAGAGTCGGGTTCGCTACTGTTTGCGGCTACACAAAGTACTCACTAGCTCATGGAAACAGTGGCGAAAAAGGAATACTTATTTTACACTTAAGACAGTAGACAGAATATAGGAATTTACACAACAATACTAAAGGTGCAACTAGATTGAAGTCAATTGACCTCGTCTGGTACTGATCGCCTCAAACCATAATCGTTATTCGATCGATGAACTACATCCAGCTGCCGTGCATCACATTGCAGCGACCTGAACGGTCATGGCTGGCTCACGTGCTGAGAGACGCTTCGGCGCCCACAGCTAAAGGCGGCATTGTCAACACTTTCCATGCGTGTCATTGTTTACTCGCTTCACGACATATATGACGTATAAGTTTTTTAATTCAATTAGCTAGCGAAACTTCACATACGTGTGCAGACGTGGTGGGTATCTTGAACGAATTATGATTTAAAAAATTATTCAATGACTTTATGTAATAACTATTACCACTAACTTAATTAAAGAATCTTGGCGAGCTCCATACATTAATTTGTACGAAAAAATAGAAATTTAGGGAGTTCAAAATATTTTCCAATGTTGAGAACACAGTACCAGGAGTAGATTGATTGACTTATCATATTTTTAAAACCCCGCATAATAAAAAAATATCGAAATCAAAATATTTCTTTTTCCTTATACCTCGTTGCTCATTTTGTATTTTTAAGGAATACATATTATTATATCAACTAACTAAATTACCAGTGATAAATGACCCCAAAAAAGTCATCAAAACATTGTTTTTGTTTTATAATGTTGAAATATTGAAACCCATTATCTAATTTAATTTGACCGTGTAGAAACGGAGAGCGTTGAAAGGGGTCCGTGTCAGAAGTTATGCGCTCTACGCAATTTCAGCGCCACAAATTTCATCTTTTACCGTCGTCGTCGCTCCCGGCTCGGCGGCGCGTGGCGATTCCGTGCTCTCTCCTTAGTCGAAGTCAACAATCAACGTCGATCGACCTCTATCTTGACACCTTAAGATATTCCCACAAAACCATACCTTCAAATCCGACCCTACAGTCTTTCAGCAAGTTCTCAAAGCAGTCAGCAAGCACAGCGAACTGACAAAGCAGGTGCATCAGATGAGTCTGCGTCTTCAGGTCGGTGACCATCACGAAGTACGAGATGTAGAAGAAAGATACGACCACGATCAAGTATGCTGGAGGGTACCGCACAGGCGTCATGTAATAGAATGGGAGACGGATGCCCACGATGAGGTTGTAGTCTACTTCGTCTAATAGGGGAAAGATGAACCTAAAAGTTGTCAAAATATTAGTATTGTGGGGTTTAAAGGACAGAGCTGTCAAATTTGTCAGTGTAAGAACATTAGAAACTTTGTTATTTTGTGACCGTTGATTAGAAGAGTCACGGCTAGTTCCAACGCTTTGTAATTCTACAATCTGATAAACCTCCATTGAAAAGTTTCGAGAATGTGATTTTGAAAATGATAAATGTATGAAATCTTTTGTCATGTATGAAATCTTTTGTCGTAAGAGCTGATTGTAAGTTTTATTTCGGATTTTATTATCTACATAAAAAATATACAGGGTGTAAAAAGAGCCATGAAATAGCCGTTAACTACCCATTATGTGCATCAAACTAAGTAACTTATAGCACAAAAATTATTGCTGGGAAACGAATTTTATTTTTGGTGTGAATAATCGCTGTTTACGGTACTGCTCAACGTAACGGACTCAAATCATTGTGCTTATAGGTGCTTGCAACGGTACAGGGGTCGTGGGGTATTTGAAGTAGTTAAAAACATTTTTAAATTTATTTTGTTTATAACAACATATTTAAAACTAAATTAAATTACTAAATAACTAACTAACTACCTATACAAATTAATATAAAAAATACTCAGGCGTCGAAGTACTCGTCCGCATCGCTGTCATCTGGAAAAGTGCCCAGAAGACTGGCAGCATTGCCACGCTGAATGGCAATGCTAATTCTTTGTCCAAAGAACAACCCAGCCCTCTGGTCACGTGAAGTGTCGACTAGTCGGTGAGAAATTTGTTTAAAAATTAGATGCGCACTCGGGCCCCATGACCCGAGCGTTTCGACCCCAAACGGCTCAAAACTGTAGTTACCCATAAGGTTACAGTATTTGCGCCGCTTGAGGGTCTCAGCAGCCGCAGCAGCAGCGCCAGCACAGTTCGCCGTGCTAGGAACATGAGATGGAGCAAGGGTATCGACACAGGTTGCGTCCCACACCAGAGGCCTACCCACCTTCCAAGGCAACAACGTCATACCGTCTGGTCTCTTTCCATCGTCACGTACCAAGCCGTTTGGTTCTAAAACCGCAGGTACGCCGGCGGTGACAAGGGCTCGACGAATAATATCGTTGATGCTAGCGTGCCGTGCTATGCGACCTGCGCTCCTGTAACAGGACAGGCCATGGTGCCCAAGACTGTCGACAGCTTCACCGCAGTGACACCGATGCGGAGCAACACAAGGTGCACCCAAGCGGAGACATGTAGCGAGCCGAAACGAAGAGTCATCCATCATAGTGCCTATGGTGGATGACGGGAGCGCCTGAAGCCACAAGCCTGACTCCCATTCTCCCACAGCCAGCAGACGGGCACGCTCAACAGTATTAGGTGACGTGTTAATTAGGGTATTCCGTATAATACTGCAGAGCGGCACGTCCCACCGTCTCTGGGAGGACGGGTTGTCGGGGAAAACCGTATTGGGACAAGCCATTTTCCAAGCGTTCAACGCATCGGTCAAACACGGTACTTCAAAATCGACCAGTGAAGAAGATAAAATATTCCTGGTTAATTTATCAGTACTGTGGACCGAGGAGAGGAAGGCCGGTAAACTTATACTTGAAATTTTGCGGACGCCGAGACCACCTAGGCGAATGGGAAGTGTGGCTTGCTGCCACGCTCGGTCGTCCAGGGCCACATTTAGGATCGAAGTTAGTGTGTTTCTAATAACTTGGTCTACTTTTTCTAAAAGTTGTGGATGTTTCCACAGATGGGAGGAGCGAAGATTATATATAAATTTTGGTCCAAAACAGCAGTATCGAATAAGTGTGAAGGCCGAATGAACGTTAATTTTGAAAAGTCTTTCCGAGACATCATTGAATTTTTTTATTTTTTCTTCAACGAACGTTGGAAAGGATTCGTCAAAAATTGGGGACCCTAGGAGGTGAAGAGAGTCTCTTTCCGTAATTTTGATATTTGGTGCTATGGTACAAAATTTTGCTAAGGTAGTCTGTCTGTCAGTGGTTTCGGGAAGATAAATTTCACATTTTGAAAAGTTAAGGTCTAAGCCAATAACACTGAATTTTTCTTTTAAAAAAGTTAAGTCTTTTATGACTGTGTCTACATCACCTCCTAGGGTTCCGTCATCCAAATACCATACGTTGAATTTTGAACTTAGCTGTCGAATGATTGGATTTATTGCCAAACTAAAAATGACTGGCCCAAGAGGATCACCCTGTTGGCAACCAACAGCTGATTTCAAAAGGTTGTCTTTATAAAGTAATTTAGAGGGGTACCTGTAACATTGATATAGAAAACTGTAAATTTTGGGTATTTCTTTTTGAACTTCTGCCAACAAGGTGTCCCTGTTTACGGAATTGAAGGCATTCTTAATGTCAACCTTAAGGATGACCTCACCTTAAGCACTATTGAGGAAAGTGGATAATGCATGTACCGCAGCCTCACAGCCCCCTTTAGACCCAAAGCCCAGCTGTAGGGGCTGGAATTTGCTGGCCAGTGTTTCGCTGTAAAAAGCACAGCAAATTTTGGCTGCGATACGACGGTAAGTGGACCCTACGGCAATGGGACGAATGCCGCCATCCTTCTTTCGCAGGGCACATAGATTTGCACCGTATAAAATATCAATGACGGCTTCGTTCACATTGCCGGAGAGCATGAGATTGATGAGGGCCGTCAGCTCCTTCAAAAGGGTCTCACCAGCCTCCCCGGCGCCTGAACACATTAAGTCCTTGAGATGTTGAGGTGTCAGGCCGTCGAGGCCGCCGGCGGAGCCACTTCGAAAGGAGTACACAGCCGCGCATACTTTTTGAGCTGTAATTTCAAGTGAGTTAGATTCCGAATGGGGTGGGTCAGGGAAGGAGAGGTCATCTGCCGGCGCGGGGTGTTTGCTCTCCAGAGCTGTAAGTGTCTCTGGAGAGTACGGCGCAACCACATCGCTGCTAAAGATGATCCTAGCCGCACCTTTGATATCACCCTCGCCTAGTTTAGACTCCACGTGGTGCAATAAGCCTCTTCGGGGGAGGGGCGCTGTTAATTTAGGGTCGAAATTTAGGGCCGAAATGTTACAATTATCTTTGATTTGTGCTGTTAACGTTTTTTTATTTGCCAATTTTTTTTGCACATGTAGAATTCTAAACGGGAAGGTGAGTAATTGCTCCCAAGCACTTAAAGAGTTCTCTCGGATGGCCAGGCGGATACTACGCGCTAAACAGGAAGCCACGGATGGTCTCGCACCACGAGGAACTCTCTTTAAAACTGGAGTTGACGTTTTACTTGTTGCAAGGGTTTTCCAAAAGGGTTGAGCGGGTGAATCAGGTGTTAGGGAAGTTTGTACTGTCGGGCATGATGAAGGCACATTGTGGGGTTTATGTTTCTTCCCCAAATGTACCTTCAAGCCTCGTTCACCTTTAAAAAAACGTGCTTGGGGACAGTGAGGGCATCTCACTACGGTATCCAGCGATGTGGCAGGTTGACTGGCGCTTCGTACGGCGTCACTACTGTCGTCAGTATTCAGCATAAATAAACAAAGACTACTTACACGACTTTTCGTCCACACAATTTTAGGTAACTTTAAAATCTAAAATAATATTAAAATAACAAAATTGACATATAAAAATTGTCAGAGCTTGACTGAAGCACAATGACAGCGGCGCAGTCGCGCTGGCAGCCTGGGGCGCCGCACCGCCTTATGACATTTTGGCGCAGCCCTGGTAACCGTTGCCGTGAGACAGCGTCGCGTCCAAAAGTCAGTTGCTGTTTTGATGATGCTGATAATAGAAAGTCCTTGCACTGTTTTCACCGCACTTATCCAGCACAAAAGTAAGGTAGTTAAATTTTGATGAAGTAGGCGTTGTGACCGTTTTTAAATGATTTATATTAAGATGACGTTTGTGACGTCCACTTTCTGTAAAGTAAATCTGTTTTGTCAGTGACTTGGTAATTAAAATCCACTACATTTTCCCTTACGTAGGTATCATATGATATTATCTATGTAGTTTATAATATTAATCACTTTAAATTTATAATAAATAACAATTTTACTAGGACTAGCAATAAGTCGAACTGTTTGACGTTGGACGTCATTTTGTTCATTTTTTTATTTGAAGTTGTTTAGAACTTTAAAAAACTTGTTTTCGTTAAAAAACCTCTGTAAATGTTGGAGTTTTGACTTTCAAAATATCCTATATTAGATTTGGTCCAGTATAAAAAAAATATTACAATGACGGAGAGTACAAGCAACTGTCGGATTTGTTAAGTATATTGTTACACCCGTAAGCTACCAGACTTAAAATAATAAAAATAATATGTTTATAGAAAAAAGGGAAAATAATCATAGGGCATCAAATAAAGTTGGTAAAAATGTGAAATAAACATCCTTAAGTAAATGTACGAAGACATAGTGCGGTTTCTTATGTTAGAACATTAAACAGTTTTTTAACATTAAATAATTATCTACCAAGCTAAAATAGTGCAGTTTCCAAAAGCTAGCAGTAGCTTCAAATATCTCTCGTTCTTTTGACACCAAAACTCCACCAATTTCTTCCGTTCCTCTGTTAAAATATCGAAGTATGGAGATTCCATGGAACTCGCCAGTTTCTTGTAGAAGTCTTGATGTGCCATCTAAAATATAACATTGCAAAAGTATGTTTTTTTGTCATTTTCGGTTGAATTACCTGTCATCATCATCATTTGCCGAAAGACATCCTTTGTTGGACATGTAGGCCTCACCCCTCCGTCGCCACATTGACCGGCGTCATAGCAGTACTAGATACCTAACACCAAAGCTTGGGTTTCTTAGGAAAGCGGTTGTGTCATACTATTACGACCGCCATGAAAATCTGTTATCATTACACTTCATTAGTCATAAAACAATACCAAAATAAAATCCTGTTATTGATCATTTGTAATTGCGTTGTGTCATTCCTTTTTCTGCTTTATTTTCTTCAGTATATCCAACACGTTAACTGAAACCGTGTACGTATACCTATCTACTATTTAATTTTAGATATACATAAATCTGTTGTTTTCGTTATTGAACTTCTTCTAAAAACAGAAAAGTTTAAATTTTGGGCATGTATCGCTAAAATATGACGGATTTGGAATAGCAGGTACTTACTAGAAATAATACGGCGACGTTAAACCACAATTTAAGGTCATTATTATTTTGATAATGTAAAGGGCGTATGACGCCGCAGAAGTTTACGATCTAAGATAACATCTAAAAGCACAAAAAGCTTTCCATTTACCATGTTCTTGTATCTATAAATGGTTATAAACTGTATGACCGTTACGTTGATACTGGCGGCCACTTCGTCCATGCTCGAAGCTTCCGTGAATCCATACCACAGTTCACCGCAAACCAGAAGTACTATCATGGCCTTCACAGTGGTACTATATATCAGGTAGCATACGTCGTGGTCCGCAGTGGACATACCTGGGGAAGAGAGGAAAGTTTGTCTCGAATAGGCGATTTTCGAGAGCGGGTAAAACTTTGTCAGGTTTAACTGTATGTTACTAAGAACGATAGTTGCATGTATAATAGGCAAGTCGTCTCTCCTTTAAAAAAATGGAAGCGTAAACAGTATTGCAAGTTCAAATAGCAGGTCGAGAAGATCGGACTACCAAGGCGACTAGAGTAAAAACACATGAAAGCCAAAATAATTGTCTGGTAGGCCTCGCCTAGAAGATTCGCGCAGACAATTTCAGCTTTCGACTGGTGAGAAACTCTCTGCGTGTAAACGGTCTTATATATTGGCTCCAGCAAATAGTGGAGAACGTTCCAAGTTGGTGACAACTTTTAACTAAGTGCAACTTGCTCCTGGGTGTTAGACTAGTTTGTTCGATGAACATCAGATGAATTGGATGACCTGAAGTGTGAAATTGCCGATTAATGTGAACAAATGCGTATTACAACTGGTACGCGTAGTTTTATGAGTAGGTTTGCGATCGTTATTATAATTTAGTTATTACAATAATTAACCGTAGATACGAGAGAAAGCGAGATAAAAAAAACCATTTGAGTGGAATGGTTTTATTACATACAAAATTGCAGAGTGTATGACAGCTCTGTGACGGAGAACATTTCTTCTAATATAGGAAGTGGCAAACATAAACAATCGCACAGAAAGAGACCACTATCACCCCCGCGTCAGAGAACATAGTCCTGAAGACGAGCTGGAGCTCTCTTCTCTCTTGTGGAGTGCTGAGTTACTGTAGTCTCGTTTTGCTGAGAGTTCTCAGCTGTTGTTAGTTCTTGAAGCAAAGGTATCTCTGCTTCACCCTCAGCGTCCTCCTTGTGATCTTCGGATTCATATTGATCACTCTATAGCGACGGCAGCGGAAGAGGTGCTAGCTGTCTGTTGAATATGGTAGTTTCACGGCCATCCGGTAATCTTACATGAGAATATGATGGATTAGCTTCCAAAAGCTCCACTTCTTCCACTTCGGAATCGTATTTTGACATTCTATGATTTTTACGTATCAATACAGGTCCTGCCTCCAAAAGCCATGTTGGGATCGATTCCCAACATATCTAAAAATATTTCATAAGTTGTGGCGTTAGTGGCCGTGCATAACAATGTATGGATTGAATGGAGAGCGTATGGCAAGACTTGCTCCCAGTTAGCTGTTTCGAGATTTTTGGTTCTCAAGCATAGCTTTATTGTCCTCAAGCATAGCTTTATTGTCATCCATAAGGTACCGTTTAGACGCTCTACTTGACCATTTCCTCATGGATTATATGGCGTGGTTCGGCTACATGCAATTCCATTTATTACTAAATAGTTCCGTAATTCGCTTGACATGAAGGCTGCTCCACGATCTGAATGGATATATTTTGGAACCCCATACGAGTAAGTGTAGAATAAGTCCTTCAAGCATTTAATAACGATGCCAGCAGACACATCTTTGGATGGGTAGGCAAATGGGAATCTTGAATATTCATCTATAACAATTGTAGCGATTTTGAGAGTTGGTAGGTAGAGCTCCTTTAAAGTCGATGTTGAGTTTTTCGAATGGGGTGGTTGCTTTAATGAGCGTTCCATGCTTTTTAACAAACCTAGGTTTGATTTCTGCGCAAATACGACACACCGACGTCATCTTCTTGATATCGTCTACAGAGTAAGGTAGATTTTTAGACCGTATCCAGTGTAACATTCGCACGATACCGGGATGTCCCAAGATATTGTGTAACTCATTCAATCTGTCCGTGGTCATACTTGAGCACACACGGGAGAGGGTATCAGCCGTAATATTATCCTTACCCGGCCGGTAGATTATATCATATTTATAATTTGATAGCTCAAGACGTCACATCTCTATCTTCTCATTTTTGATCTTGCTGTTATGGGATTGGTTGAACATGAAAGAGACAGATCGTTGGTCAGTTATTAGTAAAAATGTCTACCAGATAGTGCCGCCATTTTCTTAATTATTCAACAATAGCGCTTACTTCTTTTTCTAATGAGGAATGTTAGCGTTCGAAAATGTTGAGTGAACGGGAGAAAAAAAACTACTGGGCGGCCGTTCTGACACAGGGAGGCTGCAATAGAGTGTTCTGAAGCATCAGTTTCAACGGTGAATATGACGTTCTGATTTATAACGGTTAAGACTGATTCCATTATTGCTACTTTTAGTTTTTGAAAAGAATCGACAGAGTCCTTTTGGAGGGGAAATACGGAAACTTTAGTCAAATGGCTGATCTTTTCAGAGAAATTTCGAATCCATTTCGAGTAATGGGCGAACATGCCTAGTGTCCTTTTAAGTGATCGCGAGTCAGTTGGAATAGGCAAGTTCAACAGAGGACTAAGGCGGTCTTCATCTGGTCGAATGGTATTCTTTTCAATTTTGTAACCCAACAATTTGATAGACTCTTGCCCGTATGCACACTTTTCCTCATTGAGAGTGAGACTGTATTTTGCCACAACCTCCTTGAATCGAGACAAATTCTGATCATGTTCCACTGCTGTTTTGCCACAAATTGTGACGTCATCCGAATACATATAAGTACCAACTGACAGGTTTATTTGGTAATAATATAATTAAGTGTTCTTTGGAATGCAGCGACCCCGTTTGTGACTCCAAATGGTATACGTGTAAATAGGTATAAGTTACCGCAAGCTTCAAAAGCCATATACTTTTTCTCAGTCGGCAAGATAGGCACTTGATGATATGCACTTCGGAAATCAATTTGACTGAAGAAGTTGTATTGACCTTCGATACGATCGATTCTATGTTTGGCAAAGGGTACGCATCCAGTTCAGTAAATTTGTTGATCATTAACGAGTAATCAACGACTAGACGTTGGCGGTGTGTTGTACCACCAGTGACCAAGCTCGCCATGGTGAGTTACTAGGTTCGATAACCCGATTTTTTAAGAGTTTTCGATTTCGTCTCATATGAATTGATTATCAGCATCAGAATTTTTTCTTGACGTTATAGCGATGGGTTTAATGTTATTCGAAAGATAACTGAAAAGTAATACAGGAGACGCCGTAGCTTCCATGACGTTACATATCTTAAGGGGTTTTGCCGCGCCTCCGAATTTAATATTGTAAGAGCTCAGAAAAACAAGGTAAAAGATTGATACTATATTTAATTAAAAATACACATTATGTGGTACAACAAAATGTTAGGTAGATGTTAAGCCGTCGGTGTCCGCGAGGAAAGAGGACGCCCTCCTCGGCGCAATACGCCAGCTAGCCGCGGCGCCCGCTCGTTAAAATCTTCGCAGTTGTCAACTTCATGGTGGTTCTCGAGCGCCATCTTTTGCCTTATAATAAATACTGATGAATGGTCACTAAGAATGTCATGACCAATTAACACATCAGCACAAAGATCTTTCAAGGCGTAAAGAGGCTTTTCCTTGTAGATGTGCTCACATAGCTTGATTGTTGCGTAGTAAAATCTTTGCGATTGTTTATTCATGTCGTCCGTCCATCCGTGTCGCATTAAAAAAAAACGCCGTCGCGTTTGATAAATGTGTCGTGTCATTTTACGACAAAACTTCTTTAATTTTGAGATGAGCATGTCAATGGGCGTTTTTTCACTACCTACCACGACACTGGCACGGCGCGCGCATAAGCAACGGCCCGGCAGCCGGGAAAGCAAAAACGCATTAAATGTTTTTCCACTTGCCGGCGCCGGCAGCGGCACGGGGCGTCGACTCCCACCGGTGCCTCCGCCGACGCCGGGACATGAAGCTTCCCGCTCTGGGTTGATAAATTTGACCTCTCTGGGTTGATGACAAGATAATTTCGTCTTAATTATAAGTGTAACAAATAATAAACGACGACTTGACGAAACCATATTATACGTGTTGTAGAACTAAAGTCCGTGTCAGTACTGCCTACACAATACTTTTTTTAAATATAGCTGCTTATAAGAACGGAGCGTAGTACTGTAGTTAGTAGTAAGTACGGGTACTAACTACCTGTATTTCCAAGAATTCAAAAAGTTTGGTGTGATATTGTTTTAGACGCACAATGTAGATATAGAAAATAGGAAATATTTTATTGTCCAAGTAATACAATAATCAAGTTCACAGGTTAACAGCAAGTTGAGACGACATGAGTAGTTTCAAATACTATCACAAACTTACACTACAAGTTGTGCTGTCTCAATTAGGGCATTAAAATCACCCATTATAATGAGGTTTCTTTCGTTTAAGGTCTCTGTAGCGGTTTCTAAGGTGTTGTAAAACTTGTTCAACTCATCTTCGTCACAAAATTCTGTGGGTGCATATACTTGAACTATAGACCGCAAGTTATTATCGGACATGTTTAACTCAAGGGACGCAATTTTCTACTAAATCGTTCCGTGATTGGGTTGTTGATTATATTTGTTTACGTTCGGTGGCAAAATCATGTAATTAGTGACCTCTGTTGTTAAATTCCCAATGCTGTGGTGAAAATTTGAATCTTTGATACTTCTGGCACATCGGGTCGATTCGATTGACGTATGGACAATGTTTGTAACGCAATGTCTGTAGATGCCGCTGTTTTAAATCGGTTTGCGATGATTCTGTAGGTTCTGACTATTTATTTCGAGATTTATATATATTTCCACTGATTCGATTGTAACTAGTTCTCTTCAATCACTGCACTAACTCACAATTTTTGTTTTAACTAACAGGTCGCTTCGTAACGCGCCTCACACAGGAAGATATAGTCTTGTTAGTTACCTCAGTTTAAAATAATAATTTCATAACATTTAAGTGATCTTTGGATGAAGAGTTGTTGAGATACGAAATCAAAATCAAAAATCCAAAGTCATACAAAATTACATAAGACAGTCCCCCAAAACGCCCGCCCGTCATCACTTCCTAGTGCTTTAGCTGGGAAGAAGAAGTGGCGCAAAAAACTCCCCAGCAGCACAGCTGTCTGTTCGGTGAGAAGAACTGGATTCTAAATAATTGTAAGTAATTACCAAAACATTACATTAATTGCCATACGTCAACTAGCCACGCCAATACCAAAAAAAAAAGAAAAAAAAAATAATGTAAATAAAACTTAATACATAAATAAAAGCCTCCAGGCCTAAAGGGCATGGCAGCTTACATATGCAATACTGGAATTATTATACATACAAATAAAATAAATATATTGTAAACTAGGACCATCAAAGTAAAATAAGTTAACAGAACAATTACTGTAACAATAATTGATCATCGAAGATCTTTTTTTATCGTAGAGTTGGGAGTACTTCGTATCAATGAAACAAACTGTGTACTCAGAACGAAGACATTTAATAAATAATTTCTAGGTCTCTTATAGTTCGCTTGGTAACGAAACCATAGCGCGAATTTAAACCGGCCAACGCCATCTATCGAGACACGAGGTAAACTTTTCAGCAAAATTGGTTTAGGTTTAGTCGAGTTAAATTATATAACGTAAACATTCCGCCCACCAAGGACTTAGTCCTTTCAAGCCGCCCACCATGACATAATAAAGACTAAATATAATGTGGAAAACTTCCGCGTTGTACTAAAGCCCTTGGTGTTCGAAGACTACCGTATTGACATAATCATTTCATTTGTATAACATATACATGTGTTTACCTTAACGTTCCTAAAATAAGTGTTTGAGTGGACTGTATATTATATAATAAAATAAAGCGATAGCATTACGTTCATCATTCATCGTTGACAGGTAAAATGCATAGCTTGGAAGTTGGGCGTTTGACTCGGGAATCCTTACACTGAAGGGTAACTACGCGCACTAAGTTGTCTCTGCCAGGGTGTAATTCGATTACCTTCCCGTATAACCACTTAGCAGGTGGTAAATTGTCTTCCTTTATGAGGACAACATCACCAACTTTCGGATCGCGCGTACGTTTAGCCCACTTGTGTCGTTGAAAAAACATAGTTAAATACTCCTGAGACCAACGTTTCCAGAAAGATTGAATCATTCTTTGTGTCAATTGCCAACGTCTCAAGCTACTGACTGTCACGTGCTCATAATTATAATCTGGTGCTGTTACCAGTGGCTGACCGACCAAGAAATGTCCTGGCGTCAATGGGTTTGGATCTGACGAGTTCACACTAGACTGTGATAAAGGTCTGGAGTTCAGACACGCTTCAATTTGGGATAAGACGGTACTCAGCTCCTCAAAAGTCAGCGTCGATTCGCCAATCACGCGCTTGAGGTGATGCTTGGTGCTTTTGATCCCAGCCTCCCATAGACCTCCAAAGTTAGGAGAATGGGGCGGGATAAAATGCCATTCGGTTCCATTATTAGCCAATATAGGCGCAATTTCTCGGCGAAGAGATGCGCATTCATCGCGAAACATTGATTTAAGCTCCTTTGACGCCCCTACAAAGTTGGTGCCATTGTCGCTGTAAAGGTGACTACAATGACCCCGTCTAGCTACAAAACGTTTAAAGGTAGCATAAAAGCCTTGAGAGGTCAGATCAGAGACCGCATCTATATGTACAGCGCGGGTTGCCATGCATACGAACAGACATACGTAGCCTTTGTACGACTTATGCCCACGACCCCTTGCTGTTCTTATTTGAATCGGTCCCGCGTAGTCGACACCTGAATGAAGAAAAGGCTTACTTGGAGTCACTCTGCATGGTGGTAACTGACCCATCAATTGGGTTTTTGTTACGGCTGCATGACGAATACACGGTACGCATTCGCGGATGTGAGCCTTGATCAAGTTCTTTGCACGAGTAACCCAATATTTTGACCTAAGAAAATTAAGTGTTAATTGGGGTCCACCATGCAGTACACGCTCATGAGCATCTGATATGAGTAATCTAGCAAAATGGGATTGATGAGGAACTATGATAGGATGCTTCATGTCATCACTTACTTGTGCATTTTGGATCCTACCCCCTACTCTCATCAAGCCCTTATCATCCAAGTAAGGGTTCAATGAAGACAAACCGCTGCTTTTGCTGACGTCTCTTCCGGCTTGTATTGCCTTTATTTCTGTCTCAAACCAAACCTTTTGACTTTGCTTGAGACAGCAATGCATGGTGTCCACAATCTCAGAAGCTGCAAGGTAAGGTGGCAACTTTGTCCGTGTTTCTCTGGCAATCTTAATTTTCAGGAATCGTTTGCAATAGGTGAGAGTTCTGATCAACCTACGGAACGATGAAAACCTGGACCACATCAGTTCAATCGGGTGATCGTCTATCTGTGCTGCATGAACCTTCACAGATTTTAGTTCCAGTTTAGTCATTATAGCCTTAGGTCTGCAGTATTCTATGGTATCCGCCAGCAACCACGACGGTCCATGTTTCCAAAGCGAGTCTTCCAACAAAGATGTGGACGTTGTACCCCTCGAAGCAATGTCCGCTGGATTGTTTTTCGTATCTATATAATGACATTGAGTAGAATCAAGGGCATTAAGAATTTCAGACGTCCGGTTTGCGACGAAGGTTTTCCATCTACTCGGGTGATCGCTCAACCAAGCCAGCACGACCGTTGAATCTGTCCAAGCATGTAAGTTGGATTTTTGGACATTCAAGACACAAGCCACTTCTAAAAGTAATTTGGTAACTAAAACTGCGCCACATAGTTCCAGTCGGGGTATAGAAATTTGTTTAATCGGAGCCACCTTCGTTTTTGCAGTTACCAGATTACAGTGGACTCGACCTTCGGCCTCGATGACTCTGATGTAAACAACCGCGGCGTATGCCACGCTTGACGCATCAGAAAAACCATGCAGTTCAACCGTTTGATCATCGCTTTTTCCTTTCAGCCACCTAGGTATTCTAAAGTTGTTGAGTGTGTGCAACCCACTACGATAAGACTGCCACTCTGTTAAAAGATCCTCAGGCAGTTTCTCATCCCAATCCAAACCAGCGATCCATAGTTTTTGGATGAAGATTTTAGCGGTAATTATACATGGTGCAATCCAACCTAGCGGATCATATAAACGTGATATCTCCGATATAACTGTCCTTTTAGTTTCAGATGTAGACGGCGGCAACGGCGACTGTGTTGAAAAGGGTAAGTTTACAGTATAATGGAATTCATCAGAATTGCGATTCCAGGTAAGTCCTAGAATTCTAGTAGTTTCATCTTCCTTTATTTCCAGATCTCTTCCAGTGTCCAGCCTTATCTGTTTCAGCAACTCTTCACGGTTACTTGTCCATTTTTGCAAAGTGAAACCTGTTTTATTCAATAGTTCATTAAACTCATGATATATTTTTACCGCTTCATCATCAGTCTGACAACCTGTCATTAGGTCATCCATGTAGAAATCTGTCTTAACCCTGCTAGCAGCGCATGGATACGATTGACCTTCATCGCTTGCAGTTTGCTGCAATGCCTTGACTGCCAGGTAAGGTGCACTAGATGTTCCAAATGTAACTCTCAACAGCCTGTATTCTTTTATATCAGAATTAACATCATCTCGCCATAAAATCCTTTGAAAGTCCACATGGTCATCAGCTATTTTAACTTGGCGATACATTTTTATAATATCTGCTACCAAGCATACTGGATGTTGTCTCCACCGCATAACTGTATGACGTAAATCTGCCTGTTACAGTGGTCCTACCATTAAGGTGTCATTCAAGGAAACTCCATCGGATCCCTTGGATGACGCATCAAATACCACTCTTAATTTTGTGGTCGACTTGTCTTCGCGGATTACAGCATGATGCGGTAAGTAAACAGCGCCAACTTTATTCTTGTCTTTTTCATTAGAAATCTCTTCCATATGACCTAGTGATAAATATTCCTTTATAACCGACGTATATTGTCCTTTAAGCTCGCAATTTTTAGCTAGCTTCCGTTCAAGACTGTATAATCTTTTTAACGCTATTTCCTTAGTGTTGCAGGGCGTTTTACTGGATCGAAAAGGCAGTTTTACAATGTAGTGACCATCTGCATCCCTACATGTGGTAGCAGCAAAGTAGTCTTCACATGCTTGCTCTTCAGGGCTAAGAATTGACTTTTCAGAGCAGGTTGGCTCTGCCTCAAGTTCCCAAAACTTTTTTAGGATTTCATTTTCTTCGACCTTAGCGTGCATGCTTATAATTACATTGTGACAAGACATCACTCCATAATCATCGCTGACTTCTCCCGATATGCTCCAACCAAGGTAAGTATCTTGAGCCATTGTTTTACCCATAGGGTCCTTGATTAAGCCTTCTTTTAAGACTTTAGTATAGACTCCCGATCCTAACAAAATGTCGATTTTGTTAGGCTTATTGAAATTTGGATCAGCCAAATGATTAATACAGCTCTAGCCAATCCACCAACTTGAATTTCCTTTCAGGTAAAATCGAAGTCACCTTACTCAGCACATAAGCATTTATTTGAAGGGTGAAGTCAGGATCCCATAAAGACTGAATGTTAACTCTAACCATAAATTTTGACGTTAGACCGCTCTGACCTCCCCCTACACCTGAGATAGACGTTTTAACTGCTATCTTTTTTAACTTTAATAACTGAACAGCAGATTCCGTAATAAAGGAAGCTTGTGAACCCTGGTCTAACAGGGCTCTCAAAACTTGTGGATACCCATTTTTCGACCTAGCCTTAATAACGGCTGTAGCCAGTATAACTTGACTATGAAAACTTTTCGAAAAATGGGTTGAAATATGAGGTTCAGCCGTGATCTCGTTCTGTGGCATTTCCTTTTGCAACGGAGACATAGAACAGCTCGCCTGTGCTTCTGAATCAGTTTTTAGATGCAAGAGAGTGTGATGCTTTTTGTTGCATATTTTGCATTTGGTATTTACTCGACAATTAATATTAAGATGACTTGAGCGAAGGCAATTGAAACACAAACCACGAGATTTAACTATTTGACGACGCTGATCGACGGTCTCCTGAGCAAACTTTTTACAATAACACAAGAGATGCTCCTCGGAACAATGAGGACAGGATATTTTTGAAACTACGTGAAATGCTTTAGTACTATCTTTAGATTTGCTACTTTGAGGTTCTACAAATTCCAAAGCCCGAAAACGTTTATCCAAAAAGTCCCGAAAATCGTTTAAGGTGGGAAGTTCCTCGCAAGATTGACTTACCTGCAATTCCCACTGCTTCCGAGTCTCAACGTCCAACTTGGAGCCAATCAAATAAATAATAATAATATCCCAAGAGTCTACTTGCACCCCTAGATTTGACAATTCATGTAAGCAATCGGTCGTAGTATCATCAGTAAAAAGCTCCTTGAGAGCAATAGATGACTCGGCCGTCATTTGTTTTTGGTTTAGTAAACGCTTGAGAATACAATTGGCTAAAAATCTCTTATTATTGTAACGACTGTTTAACAGAGTCCAACATTTGTTATAATTTGCATGCGTGATTGGTATGTGCTTTATGAGTTGTGATGCTTCACCTGACAACTGAGATCTTAAATAGTGTAAACGTTGTACATCATCAAGCGATTGGTTACTATCAATAAGTGACAAAAACAAATCTCTAAACGTTGACCATTCCTGATATTTACCACTAAAAACAGGAATTGTTATTTTGGGCAATTTAGCAATTGACCTAATTTTCGGTTGGCTATGGTCTGGTGAGACATCACTAATTTCAGAAGACTGAAATTTAGGTAAAGCATTTTTTAATTCTACTTTACAGGTTATAAAAGTGTCTGTAACCGCTTCAAACACGTCATTTTTGATGTAACTGGTGGCACTCAATTCACTTTCTGTGTAGTTGACCAAAAGCTCTTCATGTTTTCTTGTGAAATCTTCAAACTGTTTATCCAACAACTCCAAACGTGAGTCCACATATGCCTGATTTATTCTGTCTTTTGGAGATTTTTTGAAGTTAATTAGCCCTTTCTGAATGCGACCTTTAATGTCTTCCAACAGCCTTAACTTAGCCTCCATGATTCCAAATAAAACTTTGGTATATGCAATTAATCGATGTTGTCTAATTTGCTAAGTGTCAATTTGGAATTTTTCTAAGTGTTTGAACTGTACTTTAATTCTAGGTGAAAACGGGCATAGATTCGTGGTCTCTCCAATTTTTGACGAATTATTCTAAGTCCCAAGTTTCTTGCAAATTTTTACAAGTCTCTGACACTTGGAACTGTCAATGAAACAAATGTACTCACAGTTAAATTATATAACGTAAACAATAATAAAACCATAGACAGCTAGACGACCAGTCACCACAAGCAGCACCCGTTCACGAGCATAACGCAAAGATTTACTATTTGACTTAAATAAAAATTTAAATATCACCAAGTTTAAGAAATATGGCTAATTATCAGACTATGATTAATTTTTAACTTTGCATAGTCGTGCAAAATTATTAGACAAAGAAATGCATGACAGTTACATTGATGTCATAGAAAATAGTATTAATAAACCACCTCTAAAGCTTTTTGGTCTTTCGTCAAAAGCAAGCAACATTCCTCATATACATATCCATCGGTTATGAAACATGGACAAAACTTGTCGGGACAGGGTGATGAAATATGCAATACGTTCAGTGAAGTTTTTAAGTTTAATTTTCTCCAGAATACTATCCCCGGTGTAACTCAGTTAGATAGCAATATGCATTGTCTTTATCAAACGTCTGCCTCTGATATAAGCTCTGTTGAAGTCTGCGAAATTGCGGTACTGAAACTGCTAAAGGCTATTGACGTGAAAAAGTTAGCAGGTCCTGATGGTATTCCTACTTTACTTATAATTCGATGCTCACAAACCTTGACTTTACCACTTACCCTGATATTTCGGCGTTCTCTAGTGGTGCCACATGTTTGGAAGACAGCTATTATTACCCCCGTGCATAAGAAAGGCTCTAACGACGAATGTAGAAAACTACAGGCCAATATCTAAAGGAGATTGCCCGGGAATGGGCCCCACTTTGTGGCGCCGTGTCGCAACTTCATGCTATACAAAATTTATATCTTATTTTTTAATGTTCATGTGTTTTTTATGAACATTTATTTTACCCTAGCATTGTAGAAAGTAATAAATAGTTACTTAACTGAATCTTAATACATCCGCCAACGAAACATAACTTAAATGCTGCCAGATGTCAAAGAATATTTAGATTAAAAATCGGAATCGATTGATTGATATCGATACTTAATGCCGGAGTCAAGTTTACATCTAACACTGTCTTTACTGGTATTTTGGTAACGTTTTACTATTGCTAGACCCATATAGACATAATTATGACGTAAAATCAAAAGAAATTACAAAAATAACTATGTATTTTTAAAAGATAACTTTTTTGTACCTAATAATAAGATTACTCTAAGCGTCAATATACATCTGTGTTATTAATCATTTGAATATAACTGAATCCCCAAAAAATCTATAATAATTTATAAATCCAAAAGCTTGATCCAACAAAATCGATATTGAAAATCGATTAACATATAATTAACTTGGCAACACCATACATGGTACAGATTGGTATTCGCGAGTGAACTAAGTGAAGTGTGTCATAAAATAAATAAAATTAATTTTCTTCCCGCCCGCCGCCGCTCAAAGAACTATTAAAAGACAGAAACATAGAAACTAATATTCGAATACATTAAAAATACAGTGCAAAAAATGTAAGTGAAAAAACAAAATCTGTGAAGTGGTCCTGGATAAATAAAGACGTGGCTTAAAGGTCTTAGCTCCAAGCCAAAAAAACAAAAAAAAAGACAGATCTATCTGTCAAATCAATAGCTGGCCGGTTATTCGTTTCGTGCTCTTTGTTTTGCGTTGAGTCGAATTGCATTCCTCCGTATTTACTTCTGTTATCTTCGTTACGATTCGATCAATGCTATCGAGTTGAGCGTTTACGTTCCTCAAGTAGTTTTGTTGTGAGATATCGGACTCCTGTTTTATTGTTAAGTGAGTGAATTGACTCTAGTTTTAACGACAAAATGTCTACACCTGGTCGAGATCGGACAAACCGTCCACTCTCTCAACTGTGTGTAAATTGTTCCCTTCGTTTGGCGCCTAATCTTCGTAGACGACCTATTGAAGATTTAGATGAACAAATGCTAATTCTTCTACGGACCTGGGTATCGCCTACACCGGTAAGTTTATATGTCCTTTCCTAAGACGACCCTCTGACCGAGGAGGCCTATGTTCAGCCGCAAATGTCTACCTACAAGCTGTTATTATAATAAATTGAGCATCAATGTTGTATCAGTGGTTGCTACAAAACATTACTGTTCACTTTGTAATGTAACATTAAAATGTATAAAAATATGCCAGCAGCTTCACCCGCGTGGACTCTTTTCTGTACTATAATATGTATGTATTATACATATAAAACTTCCTCTTGAATCACTTTATCTATTAAAGAAACCACATCAAAATCCGTTGCGTACTTTTAAAGATCTAAGCATACATAGGGACAGACAGCGGGAAGCGACTTTGTTTTATACTATGTAGTGATGTAATAAAGTGATTGGTTTAATTAACATCATAGGTATTTAGTTCTATGTATAATGACGGGTACTAAATACGAGTAATTGGGTGTGTTAAGGGTATACTTGTGCAGGTAAACATGTGTGATTTTGTACAAAGAACCGTCAAAGTGAATATGTATTGTAATACTAAACATATTATAAATAACTTACAAAGGTAATTCACAGTTTTTTTTTACTTTTCAGGTATCATCTGATGACATCCTGTGCCTTGAATGTTTTTTGTTACTGCAAGAGCGGATACAAACAAGCACAACTCCATCTCAGATTGAGGTATCCCCGCCTCTTGGACATCTACACATATGTTTTGGATGTGGCATTTCTATTGCAAGTCGCAGAACTCACAGAGTTTCCCGAGACTGTCCTCAAAGGACCTTTATTTTAAGATGGACTCCAGCTCATCACGTAAGTGTTTTTAACTTGGCAGAATTACTGCATTAAATTTTTGGTATTATTGAACAAAAGTTTTTGTCAGTAAATACAATAATTTATTCTTTTTTAGGTCATTCATTTGGAAAGAGTTTGTCGTGCTTGTTGGGAGGCTGCAACAAGAGATATTCAAAGACAGGCACTTCCTGACATTAACAGACCTGCACTGGAGTCAGTGGATTTTGAAAATATAGGAATGGATATCTCGGATGCTGTAATTCCTGAACCACCTCCAATGCCACTGCCAGTTCCACCACCACCGGGACAGCTATTGCCCCGACCAGTATCTAAAATTAATTCTCTTAAGTATAAACGAGTTTCTGCAAGTTCACGTCATTGCCTGTTTGTTGGATGTGAGAGAACTGATCGTCTTTTAGTACCGGTTACTATAAAGGAAGTTTTATTATTTCAGTACCAAATATACATTCCTTTAACAGCTAGAATCTGTGAATATCATTTGTACAGTAATCATTGGGATGAACTAGAGACCCCATATTCAGATTTTACTGGTTTTCAAGTTGATGATATATTTTCTAAACTAGAAAAAGCTGCCGAAAGACAGTTAGACTTCAGTGACATAAACTCAATGGATCCACATTTATGCCATTATTGGTTGGGACTTAATGCAGAGCAATTTAACGAGCTTTTAAATTGTATTCCAATGTTATATGATCATTTTGCAAACCCTTCGGTTGCTCTCAGTATATTTTTGGTCAAACTCAGAACAGGTGACAGCAATCAAAGACTATCAACCTTGTTTAAAATACCAAGATCCACTTTAGAAAGAAAAATGAATAAAGTAAGAAATTGTTTAGAAGTACAGTTTGTTCCTAGACATTTAGGAATCAATCACATGTCTATCCAAAATGTAGCATCACGCAATAGGATCATACCAGAAGGTTTTTTTGGGGATGCTAACATGGCTTCAAATATTAAGCCTGCTATTGTAATATGTGATGGTACATATGTTTACGTCCAAAGCAGCAGTAATTATTCATATCAAAAAAGAACCTACAGTCTCCACAAATATGCTAACCTTGTAAAACCATTTTTATTTGTTTGCTGTGATGGGTATATTTTAGAGTGTGCAGGACCATATGAAGCAACACAAAATGATTCATCAATAATGAGTGCTATGTTTAATAATGAAAATGGTCCTATGCGCTTATTTTTTAGACCCAACGATGTCTTTATTTTGGATAGAGGCTTTAGAGATGTCATTCCTGAATTAGAAAGTTACAATTATAAGACTCATATGCCTGAATCATTATTAGAAAATGAACATCAATTAACCACTGTCCAGGCTAATAAGTCCACATGTATAACAATGTGTCGTTGGGTGGTAGAGATAGTCAATGGGAGAATTAAAAGAGACTATAAATTATTTCGTCAGGAATATTTTAATAGAGCGTCAAGTCACCTCATGGCTGATTTTAAAATAACTTGTGCCCTTTTGAATAAATTCCATCCTACAATTGACGATACGCCCGATGCTGTGGAGTTTCTTAATATTGCCCGAGCGAGGTTGAATACAGTAAATTATTTATCAGAATTTATTCAAAGGGAACATGTAAACAGAAGACGTACGATTTTCCAAAGCATTAACAGCAGTGCTCCCCATCTAGATAATTTCCCAAGACTAACATTAAGCGATTTAAGAAGATTTGCATTAGGATCCTACCAATTAAAACAGGCACGGTCCTATTATGGGGAGCATATGCGAGTAAATGGTACCTACAGTGTAGATATAAGCAATGAATTAATGGAAGAAGATTTGCCCTTAATATTAGGTCATAACAATTATTTAGTTAGGGCCAGAATTAAATCGCGACATGTGAGCAGCAGGGTATATTATACATATTTACTGATAAGTAGAGAACAAAATGGGGCAAATTCTTTAGAGAGTATCATTGCATATTATTGCAATTGCTTAGTGGGAAATCGTACAGTAGGGTGTTGCGCACATACCATGACTGTATTGTGGTATTTAAGCTGGGGCCGCTTTAATGATATAAGCGCCCCAGCTCAATTTCTGGATCATATATTCCATGAAGAATAAATGTTTTATTTATTTTTTGTTGTTTTCTTTAATAAACCTTTTTTACTGTTAGTATTACGTAAAATGCATAACCTGCGCCATAATTAAATGTATTCTTACACATAGGATGGGACTTCAATTTCCTCATCCACTTGGAAGCGGTTTGGTGGTCGCACTATATTTTCATAAAACACTGTAGTAGTAAAGAGGCTGCTGCCAAAGCTTTTAGTCCTCTTTCGATACTCACTAGAGGAGAGGGCAAAGCACACTACTCTCTAGGAAGAGAAGGCGGTAGTGAGGCCTATTGTCCGGAATCATCATCCTCATATAAACCTTAAATGTCCACTGCATAGCCAAGAAAATTAACATTAACCACAATAACATTTAGAATGGTAAATAAATTATCCATTCAGAAGAAGTAAAATCTTGGAGAATTTAATTTTTATAACCTCAATTTCAGCAACCTAAAAATAAAGATTACTCTTCAACCAGGGTGAATAAATAGAAATCGTTTGCAGAATATGAAAGGATATATCTTTATCTACAAAATAAAATTTAAACCATCGTGACACGACAACCTTTCTTAGGGGCCCAAAGCTCCTAAGAAAATGGGCATTCTCCTTTGCATGTTTGCAAAGGTTTTGGAAAAAAATGTTTACTCTTCAGTGTATAGTGCTATTAAACAATCAGTTAACAACTGTCAACATGGCTTCTTCAAAAACAGGTCTATTGTGTCGAATTTTCTTATCTGTTCCGACTTCTTGTCCTCCACCATATCTGAACCCTCTCAAGTGGATGTGGTTTACACTGATTACAGCAAAGCATTTGACCGTATAGACCACGGTGTCCTTTTACGCAAGCTGCTTTCAGTGGGTATCAGAGGCGATTTATTCAGATGGATTAAATCCTACATTGAGAATCGCTGTCAAACAGTTGTATTGAATGGATACAGTTCTGTCACTGTTAAAATACCCTCGGGAATACCACAAGGATCCCTTTTGGGTGCTTTACTTTTTATTATTTTTATAAATGATATTAGTTCGTGCTTTACCCGTTCCAAAATAATTATTTACGCCACCAATATGAAAACGTATGCCCTATGTCTGAACTTTCCGACCGCATTGGTTAACAGCAGGATTTAGATGGACTTCAAAATTATTGTCTCCTTAATAAACCTGAACTGAATGTTTCTAAATGTTTTGTTAGTACCTAATACACGCAAACCACATGCAATCACTTTTCATTATAAGTTACATAATACCATTTTAAACAGGATAAGCGATATCAGTGACCTAGGTGTAACGCTTGACTCTAAGTTGCTTTTTGATGCGCACATCTAAAATGTCGTTAGTAAAGCTTCCAAAGCACTTGGATTTATACTTTGATTATCAGCTGATTTTAAATACGTAAAAACGTATGAAATTCTTTATTGTACTTTTGTCCGCAGCCATTTGGAATACGCCTCACAAGTGTGGAACCCTAATTATAATATTTATATAGACCGAGTTGAGGGAATTCAAAGGCAGTTTCCTACGTTTCTTGCAGTACAAAACTAGGAAATATACTCCCAATTATATAGCGCGATGTAAGCCGTTTCACATCTTACCACTGTATGAGCGCAGACGCATTGCAGATATTACGTACTTATTTAAAATCGCGAATGGTACTATAAATTGCCCTGAGCTGTTCGGCAGTAAAGGATTAGTTACACACTGCAAAATGTATCGTAAACCTAGCTTGTTACATGTCCCTCATTCCAAGTCCGCGTACAGGCAAAATTCGTTACTAATCCGGGATCGCGGAATTTTTAAAAACCTGTCCGGTGAACAGGATTTGGATATACTCAATACCAGTGTATCTCGGCTTAAGCATTTGTTAGTGAAAACCTTTTTACGGAAAAGTAATTGTTTGCTTCTAAATCTGATGATGTCGTCTGATTTTTAGTTTGTATTTGTTGATCGTGCACTATTTTTAGTTTATATTTCTTGATTTATGTTACAAGTATTTTGTGTACCTATTTCTTCTTCTCATATGTATTTCTGGTGTTTATGAGTGAAAACTTGTAAATGGCCTTCAATTTGGTATCGTTTAGGGACACTGTATAAGTTAGCTGTGAGTTTCCCGAATAGAATATAATAAAACTTAAAAACAATAAAAAACTGTCCGTTTTGTACGCATAAGTTCTACAAAAATTTTACATAAGCAACTTTGTTCATAGGTTCCATCAATTATATTTAAAACTTTTTACTTACTGTATCTTCACTTTAATATTAATTCAGCGCGAATCATTCAATCACAAAATTTTTAAACAAGAAACTCGGAGCCGAATGTAAACACTGTCTCCGTGGCCCCCCTCCTCAAACCTATCTTTTTTGAAAACCGTCAAATAATTCTACGCTAGGGTCTAGAACCTTGTGCTTTCATGGTTACAGTTTGAGAGTCGATGTCCCCGCCACCCTGTATATATATATCTAACATTATCTAAAAACCAATCTCATCTCTACACAACAAAAGGTCATCAAAAATGAATAAATAATTTACCTGCAAAATACGAAATCCTATAGATAGAGTCAAAAAAGAGTGTCTCCAATCTCCCGCTTGATTGTTCCAAAGCCTTTGTGTGAGTCAATCTTCTCCAAAGATTTTTGATGAGAGCCATTTTTGTTGGAACCTTCCTTTGATAATGTTTGAGTGTCATGCCCCGTCTAGTAGGTAAGTACAGCCCTGATTAAAATTAAAATTAATTGTCGGTACGTTTCCATTGTATGAGGATTATCGTCGAGTTTCGATTAGATTTTGGGGAGTTTTGTCGGATGATCCTTAATAAAGTTTGAATGATTTTACTGAAGGAATAGTTGAAAACTTGAAATAGTATAGAGCGAAACCGTTATTAATTAGTAGGAAACTAGATAAGGTTGTTAACCTTCAAGCGGGCGCTCGGCGTCGAATCGACCGCACTTGATACATTTTCGTTCTTAATATCGTTATTTCTTATCGTATGTATTTCCTATCCCTAGTAGCCTGTTATTGTTTCATTGTGCACGAAATAATCTGTTTACCTCGCCTCCTTGCACCCACCGGAGTGCATAGATCGCATTTGTTTTAATCACGGCGCAGGCGTCGAAAGCACGCCACGCGCCTGTTGTCGAAAAGGTTACGCGCGACGCTTAATGCGAGATACAATTTTGTTTAAATTTCAAAATGAAAGTGTTGTTTATATAAAAATTACTCGTCGACCGCTAGCTGATAGTGCACTAGCGCAACGACAACATGAAGATGAAGACAGAGAATCAGAGCTCAGTGACCAAGGTTCAGTAGTATCGGACCACTTTCTCCCCATCCCAGATGTCTTTTAGGTTACGCGCGACCACTGGTATTACAAATGACAGCGCGCCCGCTCGATATAAAATCTATCCAAAGATCTATGATTACTTCTATCCAAAGATCTATGATTACTGTCTAATCACGTGAAAGAGTTTTATTTGAACACGCGTTAAAACTTAAACTTATAACTCCCCTCTTTTTCCGTCAGAGATAAAAACCTTTAAAACTATACTTAAATAATATAACGTAAATTAATGATACTGCAACATGTAATATCGTTAATTTTTTACCATCACATATAGTTTATCAAACGAGATTTTACCAGGTAAACCTGGCAAAATATATTTTACAGCAAGAATACACAAACAATTATCTCGCTCATTAATATCTATAAACTATTCTCGTTGCTTGTAACCTTTAATTATCCAAAATAATTTGCTTTACAAGTATTTGAGAGAATCATTTGTTGAGGATCTAATACAATCCTGAATTTACATATGCTTACATGAACTGACTGGTAAACTCTATTGTAATTCACTACCCATTGACAACAAAAGCAATAAATAATTCAAAGCTTGAAAACTGTTTAAATTACCCTTTCATTCAATTTCAACTAAATGAGTTATTAGGTGAATGATTTATTTGATTTGTAACAGTCAATTAACTTTGATTTATACAACACTGAATATATCACGAACATCGGGACCTTTTTTTTTTTGAGTGGGAAAGCATGAAATGACTTCTCCCGCTCTGGGTGGAGCGGGAGAGAGTGTCAGACTTTCGACTCACTAAAACCCACCCGTGTTCCTTCAGTTGCCTGTGCCAGGGCCATGGTATCTCTTTCGAATTTCCCGCGACCCTGAGGGATCGGTCCTCTCGGACCCCGTCATTATGTACTGACATCTCTTTGAGGCGCTCGTGGAACACGATGCGCCGTCGATCCGGACCTGGTCCTTACCTGATGGCGAGCTACCCATTGCTCGCCGTCCGCAAACCCGCGCCTACGGTGGCCGGGAATCTGCCAGCGACTCCCGACGCCCGGGGCGTCTCCTGCGTCGACTAGGGGCGTGAGAGCGCAAGGCTCTCTCCCTCACTCTCCGCCTCCTCCTACGCGAGCATTACTGTTTCGCAGAAGGAGGTAACGGCTTTCCATTCCCTCTCGCTCCATACCATAGCCTGTACCAGGGCCGGACGCAAAAAATCGCCGCCGCCGATCGCCTCCTCGAGGACACGGTGGTGCTCCGCCCAAGCTGGGCAGACCTCCACCGTATGCTCCACCGTGTCCTCTAGGCGACCCACACAATGGTGACACTAGAGCGTTTTTTCCTCATGCCTTATGCGAAACAGGAACCTCCCGAAACAACCGTGTCCGGTGAGGACCTGTGTCAGGCGGAAGGTGAGGACGCCGTGGCGCCTCTCCAACCACTCCTCAAAGAGGGGACTTACCGCCGCTATTGTGGCGTGCCCAGCACTGGGTTGCGACAATCGCACCCTCCATGTCGCCATGAGATCCCGCCGGTACTCTGTCCGCTGTACCGTGATTTCTCGCGGCAGCGGAGTTACACCCCGGCGTTTTGCCTCCTCGCGCCACTCCCATACGTGCGCGAGGGCTTTTGCCTCCAGATCCCATGGCGGCAATCCGGCAAGGAGGCTCGCCGCCTCGCAGGAGACCGTGCGGTATCCTCGGACCAGCCGGACGGCCATGACCCTTTGGGACGCGTTCAACCCGCGGGCTGGTCGGCATTTCCCAACAGCCTGAGAGTCTCATCCGAGAGTTTGGATTTCCTGTCAGTCCCCCTATTACATGGGACTTAAACATAACTGGCGAAATGTGGGTGTACTATAGGTACACCTCTGCCCAACCCTTCGGGGAAACAACTCCAACACGTAAAACACTTTACGACATAGATATTCAAGACTTTAATGCCTACGTAAAACTGCTGTTACTTGTAGTGGTTGTATCATAATTAAATTTTATAGGCACACCATGTTAATGCTTCAATATTTCGGTTACCATGAGTCTTAGAATGAAGGACACACATCTCACGTTAACTTAGTCTTCGGATCCAGGTACACTTGAGTAGTGGCGTAGCATCTGCTATGGTGAAGCCTTCCTACTTAACCTTTAATAGACGTGATTTCAAACACTAGTAACCTTACAATATTGCGCGGTGTCCATCAAAGCGAGGAGGTCACGAGAGTATGTCTTTAAAGTCCCTATAATAGTTCTTGCTTTCTTTTGACAACCAGTAAGTTGGTGTTATTTTTACATCATTCAGTTTAGGGTCAAAATGTAATAACCAATGAGTTGTTTACGGAAATCTCTATTTCTCCTCGACGATTTAATGGCAACCGGACGTTAAAGTCCATCAAAGAAACAACTAGTATGACTGTAATGCCAATAGAATCAGCTGCTGTAAATAGTTAAAAGCTGAAAGTATTGCGGCAACCACTGACTCTGTCCACACCATACATCTCTCTACAAAACTTTTAAGTAGCAGTAATTGTATCAAAAACACACATAAATAAACGAAAAAGTTCAGCAATATACCATGTGTGTTACATTACGATACTAATATTCATTTACAGACCCAGGTACGTAATCTTAGTATCGTTAGCGTAGCGGCGACGGCGACTACGGCAGCTGTGAAGCCCATAGCTTTGACTATGAAACCCATGATGACAGACACTAGTAGTTGTGCCACGAACACGCAGCTGCTGACAACGGCAACGTCTGTGCCGATGCCGCGCACCTACCCACAACCCCCGCCAGCGTTGTCCCACTGTTGGGGCAAATGGGCAACGGTGCAGGCAGGTTGTTTTGATTTTGACGGAGCAAGTTATCAAAAAGATATAAATCTATTTTTTTATATCGTTTATTTTGCAAAATGGAAACAGTTTCCAAGGCGATATTGAATTTTTGATGCGTGATCATTGTTAGCTGCAATTAGCGATCGTTTAATAAATTAAAGGGCACGTTCTGTTTGTAGTTCAAAGAATATCGATCATCAAAGGAATAATACGCTGAAATTAAAATCAGTTGCTTGGAACTAAATACATGGTATAATGAATTAACATTTTGTAGCGATTTATTGAAAGACAACTATTTTCATCACTGTTTTGACGTAAATTCACCTTATTTATTCAAATGAAACAAGCAGTTTCCCGAAATACCCGGTAGTTCATTGAAATAACACCGTATTTGAGTATTGGGGGGACGGGTGACCCGTAACACAGGTATTTTATGCCTCTTTTGGGCAACAGTCTCTCATAAATGTTTTAAGCTGTAATAGTGGCTGAAGGCTGCCTTCCACCATTTATGACTTTAATATTAATTAAGGATAAAGTTTGTACTCTTCGACCTGGTAAGGGCTAGAATAGTTACCACTTTTTTTGTTAGTTTTTCTAAACTCATGTCATCATTGGGGTAAAGATCTGCTAAATATGATAGTACAACTCCATGATCCCAAATAAGATTATACTTTGGGGCAGGTGGTTTTGTACGGTATGGAGCTCACATGAATCATTTAATCCTTTCGTCAGATCCAATTTTACGACTAATTAACAGTGAAAGGGCTGATCTGATAGTATTTATTGTACTGTATGATGCTCCGGATTCAACGGATTCACTTAAAAATGTTGTGAGTAACTTAAAATTTTACATTTCTTACAAAAATGTCACCTATGATGAGACATACCGTTTCATGGAACTGTGTGAATACAGTTAAATTAACATAATTTGAAGGGCTGAATTTGGTGTGCCTCTTCTTATGTATGCCTCGCTGAGAGCATCCCTGCAGCCAGAGTAAGTTGGTGCTGAAGGGGGTGGCTTCCTCTGTTGCCCTTTCTGTCATAATTTTATGAAGACATTTTAATATTAGTGAGAATGGGGGAATGCATAAAAAAGGCATTTGTTCATTTAAGCGTGAATGCATCAACTTGGAAGGCGTCAGGATCACATTTCCTGGATACAAACTTTTCACATTTACAGTTTATTCTAGAAGCAAACAAATCAAAATCCGGTTTCATAAAACAATATACTATTTTACTATAAGTAATTTGGGAGAGCTCCCATTCAATTTTAAATTTTTCTTGATTCTTTGTCTGCTTCATAGTTATCTTTGGTATTGATATGAATCCAAATATTCCTTTCTTCGCACCATTGCCATATGTCTCTATTGATACCATTTAAATGAGGAAACTGTACTCCCCCCATTTTTTTGATATATGCAACTGCAGTAGTATTATCCACTCTTAATAGCACCTCACAGTCATGCAAATTTTTGCAAAACATTGGAGCCCTAAGAAGGCAGCTTTTCATTCTAAGTGATTTATGTAGTAGTTCTTTTCTAAATCTGACCACGAGCCTGAAGCTTTGTTTAATTCACCCTCAGCTCCCCAACCAGTAGTTGAGGCATCTGTAAGTATTTCTGTTTTAAATTTTTGTTGTTTTATTGGATTACGTTTGTATACATTCTTACTCCACCAGACTAATTCTGGATGAATTATAATATCTTTGCGGGGCATTTTTGCATCATAATTATCATTTGACTGTAGCAGACCTAAATATTTCTCTCTCTCTAAAATCTTGGTATACACCCAGCCATATGGAATGGCTGGACAAATTGAGCTTAACATTCCAAACAATTGAGGGAAATCCCTAATTTGACATTGACTTTTTACTTGATAAGTTTTAATTTTCTTTATTATTGCAATTTGTTTTTTTGGGGAACCGATAGAGCAAGATTTGTTGATTCTACGACAGCCCAAATACTGACATGACTGGTTTGGTTTAAGACAGCTCAACTGTAAATTTTACATTTTCCTCACATTTTCTTTTTGACTTATGAAAATACAGGCTGTCATCTAAATAACATGTCATGATGATATTCTTATTTCTAAGGTAAGTACATACTGGTTTTAGTAGTTTTGTAAAAACGAATGGTGCTTTACATAAACCATAAGGTAAAGCATTGAATTCAAATAATTCATCATCCAAAGTAAACCTTAAATATTTTTATAATTATCTGCTACAGGTCCCGAAAAATAGGCTTCTTTTAAATCAATAGAGGCCATAAAGCAATCTTTTGATATAAGTTTCCAAGCTGTTCTAATATCTTCTAATTTAAAGTGTTCCGGGTCTATGAAGGTGTTGAGTTTTTTCAAAATTAATTTAAATCTATATTAGCCATTTGGTTTGGGAACTAAAAATATTGGGGATGTTAATTGATTCGGACAGGCATAACACTTTGAGACTGTACCTAAGGTAATTAGTTTATCGACTTCTTGTTGAATTAAATGTTTTTCTTTTTCTGACCAATATTGAAGCTTGGCTTGATGGGGGGGTCGAGTTTCCCGGAATAGGATCTCATAACCAATCAATTTAAGAACTACTGGGTCACTGGTCAGTTCACACCAGTTGTTCCTAAAGTACTTAAGTCTACCTGCGTGTCCTGAGGGTCTATCTGCGAAATCTGGGTCTGGAACTGGATGGAGCTGTCTTCTGAGTCTTCCAGCGTGTTTGATCGGGTCTCTGATGCTGGTGTTATTGAGGCTGATGCCCGCCGCGAGCTCGTTGCTGTTGCTGTTGCTGGTACAGCGGCGGGCCTCTTCAGTTTAACTGTTTCTTCTGAGTTCCTGGTGTAAACACTTTCTTATCTGTTTTACGGACCTGTATTTATTTCTTGTTCCATTTCATTGTGTGTGGAATACGCAGGTGGTGACGGTGTTTCGGTCGGTTGAGTCACCGGAGGCCGAGACGGCGGTGAACATGGTAGCGATGAGACATGAAGCTGGAGTTCCGCCAGAGTTGATAAATACTTTCAAATGCTGATATGGGGGCCAGGTCAATCAGGTACGCTGGGCCGGGGCCTTTTCAGACCCGTATAGGTTGAAGTGCGGGGTGAGGCAGGGGGGGTTGATCTCACCCACGCTCTTCAATCCGTATGGCAATGAGCTGCTCGAGGCGCTCAGCAGAGAGCGTGCCGGCTGTTACATTGACGGAGTATGTGTTAACAACATTAGTTACGCCGATGATATGGCGCTGCTGAGCGCCTCAGTTTGTGGTCTAAGGAGGTTGGTGGCCATCTGTGAAGAGTATGCGTTAGTTTACGGATTGGTTTACAACGTCTCTAAAAGGGAAATTATGGTCTTTGTTGTCCGCGGTCGATGTACTGATACTATACCTCCGGTCAAGTTGAACGGAATACCGCTGGTAAGGGTATATAAGGTGAAATACTTGTGACATCTTTTGACCGCTGACCTCAAAGACTTTGATGATATTGAAAGAGAAAGAAGGGCGCTATCGGTCAGAGATAATGTGATCGCTCGCAGGTTTGCACGTTGTTCTCAAGAAGTGAAGAAAACCTTGTTTCATGCATATTGCCCCTCATTTTACACGTGCAGCCTGTGGGTAGATTACACTCAAAAATCGTACAGCGCCCTTCGCATTCAATATAACAAAGCGTTCCGGGTGTTGATGGGGCTGTTCCGCTTCTGTAGCGCATCAGGGATGTTTGCTGAAGCTCGTGTTGATTGCTTCTACGCTACAATGCGAAAATGATGCGCATCCCTGGTGCGACGGGTGCGGGCCAGCCCCAACATTATACTGCATTGTATCGCGAGCAGACTGTACTGCTTGTATGTGAATCGTTGCTGCAAGCTTTCCACATCGGTGTTGTGCTTGTAGCAGAACACCTGCTACAAGCACAACACCGATGTGGAAAGCTCATTGATATATATGGCAGTGTTAGGTTAAGTGTGTAGGTTAATATTACTAACATAGTTGTTAAGAAATATTGTTACAAATATAATATTTGAGTCATGTTACTTGTTAAATAAATATAAATAAAAATATATCATGAATCTAATCATGTTGATCAATTCTATTATGATTTTGTACATTATTTTTTAAGAAAATTGAATACTTATATTTTGTTGAGAGATCGTAGTGACAGCGCAAGTACCTATAAAATAAGAGTCTCTGTGAGCGCAAGCACAAAAAGACGTAATGACAGTACAGTGTTGCCTAATGAGATAACAGTTTTTAGGTTTTAGCTTTGAAATAATTGTGACGGCGCTGCAGCTGGTACAATACCGCGCTACTACTCGTTAATATGTCTCGGAGAAGGAGTAAGGATAATAATTATTAATATAAAGTATGTGTATTTCGTCGATCGTGTTTTAAAACGCAATACGCATTCGAGCAACTTATGTAGGTCACTTCTGCTTGGTGATGATATTGAATTAGCCAGAGGACCAAGGAAATCGCAGACAGAGAATGCTAAGAAAAACAGTGGATGGAGTTCCGACTATTCTTTTCTACTACATTTTCATTACTATATACATTTTCGGCTAACAATGGTGGACTATAAATCACGGCTATTCTAAGAGTATTTGCCCTATCTTAAAACCTTTCATGAACTCCCAAACTGCATTATGTAACATTTCATTAAAACATTAATCATTTTTCACGAAGCTTCGAACCACGAACTTTCGTGGTATTAAGCTAAGGACTTAGAAGCATTAATTGGATACTAACCACTTATTAGTGGTTTATTGTCGAGCTTATTTTAATTTATAGACAGATGACCCGGGCTGAGTGTGATTAATGATACACATGCAGATTCGTCAAATTAGTTTTTTTGTTCAGTTTTGTTTTGTGTTCATTTAATGTCGTGCGATTGGAGAGACCTGTGTCTGTTTTATAATTTAAAGATAGATTTAATAGTAAACTTTATTAAATAGGAGTTACATCTTGACTCCATCTTGTAATATCCTATGCTTGGTCATAGAGCATATATCAAACCATAGATAATCTAAGCTATTATAGAACACCTCCCCCTTAGGGGTAATAATAATAAACTTGTGAACAATATAAACAAATTAACAATAAATCTTATGCATGTGAATTCAGTCTCACCATCATTGGTCATTACAAATCTAAAATCTGTCTAGGCTTAACAATTCTGCCAGATCTAGTCTGATGCAAACTTGAACAATTATTAGGAATATCATCACAACTATTTTTACTTGTTTTATCAGGTGAAACACTTTGTGAACATCTCGGTAAACTTAGATGATAATCATTTTCGCTTACACCTACAAACCTATCTGTGGGACCAAAACTTACATTAGTTTGAGACTTTTTCATGTGATAAGTATTTCGTCTTACTGGTTTAGAATTACCACTTACTATGTAAGATCTAGGTTCTTTGGCTTTATTTAACACTATTCCCTTTTTCCAAATATTATCCTTATCAGTTTTGTATACAATTTGTTCCCCTATCTCAAAACTTTGTTCCTTTCTTCTAGCTTTCCTGTCATGAAAGTTTTTATTTACAGACTTTCTCATATTCAACAAAATATCAACATTTTTCTCTATCTTCGGTTCTAAAGCTATACTGCTAGTAGGTACGTTTGTTCTTAGGCGTCGACTATGTAAAATTTGTGATGGTGAAACCTGTAAGCCAGCTAAAGGCGTATTATTATAATGTAAAAGGGAATCTCTATAATCAATATTGTCATTATTAGATTTCTTTAACAAAGTCTTAGCAATATGAACAGACTTCTCCGCTAACCCATTACTCCTGTGGTAATGTGGACTACTAGTTACAATTTGTATATCTTTAGACCTATAATACTGTTTACACTCATATGACAAGAAGGGATTATTATCAGCAACTACAGTCTCGGGGTAACCAAACCTAGTAAATACTTCTTGCATTGCATTAGTTATTGATTTAGAACTCTTATCTAACAAAGGAATTAATTCAATCCAATGTGAGAGGTAATCAACTATCACTAAATATGATTTACTAGCAAATTCTAATATATCTGTCCCTACCTTACTAAATCTCAGCTTAGGTATCTTATGACATAACATAGGCTCATGATAATTCTTAGGTCTAAATTTCTCACATGTTCTACATTTAATAATTAAATTTTTAATATTCTCAGCCATACCTGTCCAATAAAATAGCTGTCTGGCTCTATTGATACTTTTATTTACCCCAGGGTGTCCTTGGTGAATTAAATTTAGCACATATGATCTCAATGATTCTGGTACAATTATTTTAGAACCCACAAACACTAATCCTGCCTCAACATAAATATCATCCTTAAGTTTGTAATATGGTTTACATTCTGAGGAAACCTTAGATTTATCAGGCCATCCACTAAAGTAATACTTAGTTATCTCTGTCAAAACTCTGTCTTTGCTACTAGCTACTCGAAATTGAATTTTCCTTTCTGAACTCATAGGTAAATGTACTGAAACTGAATGTACCATTTCCAACATCTCAACATCTTTTTCAATTAATTCTCTACTATTCCTTGATAGCATATCAGCAAAATGTATGAATTTCCCAGGCACATATACAAGATTTAAGCTGTATCTTAATAACTTTAACCTTAAACGTCTTAATCTAGGTGACCCAATCTTACTTATCTGTTTTGACATAATTGATAACAAAGGCTTATGGTCAGTTTGGACACTTATGGAGTTACAACCATATACATACTTATGAAATTTTTGTGTTCCATAATAAATGGCTAAAAGCTCCTTCTCAGTTTGGCTATAATTAATTTCAGCACTATTCATAGTTCTGGAAACACAGGCAACTAATCTTAAAATATTTTTATCATCTTTTTGAAACATACAGCACCCAATACCATTTTTAGAAGCATCACACTGCAAAATTATGTCTTTGTCAGTACAAAATGGGCTCAAAGCTGGTGCCTGAGAAATTTTGTTCTTTAAATGACTTAACATTTTCTCATGATGTGGCAACCACTGAAATTCTACATCTTTTTTTAAAAGTTTACATAAGGGTGACATTAATTCTGCCATCTCAGGTACATATCTCCTTACATAATTAAAGGATCCAATTAACCTTTGTAATTCTTCCTTAGAACTAGGTGACTTTAACTGTAATAAAGATTCTACTCTATCACCATCTACTCTCATGCCTTCCTTACTGAATATTTGACCAATATACTTAACTTCTCTTTGCTTGTACTGTATTTTATCTTTGTTAAAAACTGCTCCTATCTCTTTGGCTCTTTTTAGCAATTCATCAACAGATTTATCATGTTCAAACTCGTTTTCCCCCATAACTACAATATCATCGAACCAACATAACACATTAGGTATAGAACCAAAGTAAAATTCCATCTGATCTTGGAAAACTTCAGGTGCATTGGTTACACCATAGGGAAGAACCAAATATCTATACACTCCAAACGGTGTAGCGAAACAACATTTCCATGAAGCCTCCTCAGTAAGCGGGCAATGATGGAATCCTTCTGATAGATCAAAAACCGAAAATACTTCCATGCCTCTTAACTTTGAAGCCACTTCATCAACAGTAGACATATGTTTTGGTTTTCTTATAACATATCTATTTAAATCTGTAGGGTCTAAACACAATCTTAACTTCTTATTTTGTTTTTCAATAATCACAATTCTATTAATACAAGCTTCAGAATCAATTTCCTCAACTTTCTTTATAGCACCTCGCTTAACTAACCTGTCTAACTCACATTTCAAGGGTTCAGACAAAGCTAAGGGAACCTTAACTGGTGGATTACAAATAGGTTCATGTGGAATTGTAGGAATTTTACATTTATTTGGAAATCTACCATATCCATTAAATACTTCAAAATGTTTGGATACAAACTTAGACTTATTGTCATTATCATAACTTACTACTGACACCTTTTGTACCCTTTTTAATAGATTCAATTTAATACAACCAGGTAACCCTAATAACATATTTTGGCTTTCAACAAGCATAAAATTTTCACAACATTCAATATTTTTATACTTACACCTTAAATTAACCATACCTAATGGTTTTATTTTGGTACCTTGGAATCCTTCTAATTCAGTTTGAACCGGAGTTACCTGCAATTTAGTATTAAGACTTTTAAAAACTTTCCATGGCATAACACTAACATCTGCACCAGTATCAAGACGACACTTCACATTGGCATTTTCAATTATTATATTCTCGGTCCACTGACCATTATTGACCATACCGCAGAATAATGACGACTCTGGCGAAGAATCTTCATAATGTTCCTGAATATTATGCACTCTTCTGACTCTGCATGACACTGCAAAATGATTTAAATTTCCACATTTACCACACTTTTTCCCATAAGCTGGACATTGTCTAGGTCCATGTGTTGTTTGACAACGATTGCAATTAAACTTCTTCTCTTCTTTGTAACTTGCATTTTTGTGATTACTCTTGGTTTTTACTCTGTCAATTTCATAACTATGAGCTGGATTCATTATCTTCACCTGTTCTTTACTTTGTTCTGCAGTTCTGCATAAATCTGCAGCTTTGTTTAGAGTCAAACTTTCTTGTCTGAGTAAATGTTCTTGCAAGTTTTTGTCAGATATACCGTGAATTATTTTGTCCCTTAGCAGTTGATCCTCAATGGTCTCCATTGTGCTATTGTAATTGCAAGTACTGATTAATCTTTTACAATCAGTTAAAAAATTATCGAACTTTTCGTCCTGCTGCTGTTTCCTCTCATTAAACTTAAAGCGTTCAAAAACTTCGTTCACTCTAGGTCGAACATACTTGCTAATCGCGTTTATTAAATTTTCATATTTCACTATTTTCTCACTAGACACCGGAAGGGTTGCAAGAATTCTGGCGGACTCCAAACCCATCATGTTCCTCAACAGAGCAACTTTTATATGGTCTGCGGCTTCATCTTGACCAATTCCAATTAAATAATCGTGAAAACATTGTTTCCACAATGGCCACTCATCGCCGGCATTACTCGACCGCATGTCAAAATTTGGCAAAACTTTCATACAATTCTCCATAATTACTATAATACTTCTTGAACAGTTACTAAAACTAATTGCGACAATACTTTTCTTTTCTTTTACGGCTGCGCCATGTTTTATAATTTAAAGATAGATTTAATAGTAAACTTTATTAAATAGGAGTTACATCTTGACTCCATCTTGTAATATCCTATGCTTGGTCATAGAGCATATATCAAACCATAGATAATCTAAGCTATTATAGAACAGTGTCACTATTTTGGTGTAGTATTAATTGATATACCAAAATGTTGTTTATCAGAAACAGCTATAACTAACTAGAAATTCATATAATATTGTAAAACTTCATTACGATACGTGTGACTTAAGTAGTCCATTATTGCACGTCGTGGCCATGCAAGCGGATGGATACTTGGAAAGACTATGTCATCGGATAAAACTGTTGTGATTATTTAATGACGTGCGATTTGAGAGACCTGTGTCCAATAGTTGCCGGCCACTATATACGGTGATGACAATGACGGTCTATGACCCAATGATGGGCTGTGAATTGTGGAGTGAGGTAAGATAGGCAGTCGCTCCAGGAAAAATATTGGTATTCAGCTGAGCAAAGGCTAGGCAGATTTGGATATGACCCAATAATATAGTAATTGTTAAGCTCAATTTACAAGATCTGTTGTTGATTTTGTCTAGTCACAAAAAGTTGGAAAGGAAAGATACTCAATAAGTGATAAATTGGTACTTTTGGGAAATCTATCCTTGACGAAGGGAACAGACTCTTCTTAGGAAATTTTCATGGTAAATAAATCCGAAATATTACTCGAATTGTTCAAACTAGAGTACTTACCCCGATTTCCTCGAGTGTTGTAGCGATTGCTATTTTTGTTTTTTGGGTAAATAAACTTCTAACTATAATCTCGCTGAGACAATTTTCAAACGGTTTTAATTCTGACGTTACAGTTTTTGCGAAAATCATTTACTACAAGTTCGCTGACCATTCGGTAGAACATGCAATATTAGCTTAAATTTGAAGTAAATAGCTTGATACGTCGTCGTCTATGCGTCAAAGCTTTCGACGTTTCTCAAAGTGTGGAAGCAGCTTAAGACATTGACAATACCACAGCTCGTCGTGTTATTGACTCAATATAATATCTTGTTACGCACACGAATTATACAATGCATTGGCTATTAAAATAATTATGTAAACATACATGCAAAATAAACGTTTTGTTGCTGTCAGACACGAGTCATGGTCATAAAGTTCAATTGAAAGTTATGTTCTTTTTCCGAGATGATCTTCTTTTATTTTAAATTCGGAAGTCAAACATTTGACGAACGGTACTCATTTTGACAAATATCACAGGTTAGAGAAGACTGGTGTGTCTGTATTACTTAGTTTCAATATTTTGTGTGATGGCGTCTAAAAAACAACTAAGCTGCTGGTTTGTTTCTAGAATATATTTATTTTAGTTCCTGAGGACTTTTTATTCTTTTCGCAATTCGCACGAGGTCAAATTACATTAACTGGCAAAACACAGACATCGGAAACTGCGAAATAAAATAATCAGCAGCCCTATACATTTGGTACAAGTAGGTGTAGCGACCGTACAGCGTCATCAATTACAACGTAAGCATTTTCATAGGAATTATATACAGGCGATACCGGCGATACCGGCGAGAGGCCAGTCGTTCCGTGAACCCTGCTCGGGACAGCATTATAGTATAGTGAGTTAAGTATCTATGTAACAATCAAGTCTAATCGTGTAACTGTGGATAATCAAATAAAACTACAACTGAATTCTCTGTCCATCATTTATTTACTTATCCTGCCACCTGAGGAATACATCACATCCACAGTAGGTATTAAAGTTTTGTATGGGACAGTTGTTTTATTTTTTTGAGATTACGTTGTTGGTCATATGGAAAAAGTTATTCAGTTTGATGGCCGGTACCAAACACTAGAACATCACCATCCATTTCTGATGCAAGCTATATGTCAAACCATGATTGCTGTTTTTTTTTATACAGTGTTATAGTAAACATGTATAAATATGTTTATAGTTAGACAAAAACCCCTATTTTATAACTAAGCAATCAAAAATTAACACATCATAAAACTAAATTAAGTTACAAAGTATTAAAATATAACAACCTTACCTGACTTAAACTACATTGAAGGAGCTTGAGGATTCTAAAGCTCTGTGCAACCACCTACTCCAGGAAAGGGAAGACAGCGAAGTAGAAATGGAAAATATTAATTTAAAGAACACCTCCCTCAAGAATGAGCTGTCTCAGCTACACTTAGAACACTTGGACTTAGCCAACCAACACAGTCATCTACAACATCTTGTGTCAACATTTCAGGAGCGCAGTGAAGCCCAAACGGCACTATCTCTCGCAGAGTGTTTCAAGGTCAGCGAACAGGTCACTCGCACCAATAATTTATTTGATAAGTTGGTAGGTAGTAAATCAAAACCAGATTTGACTGGTGATGATACCATACCATTATGTCCTGTTGTTATGAATCACTACAAATGAAAAAAATACATTAAAACCAAACGGTCACAGAGAGGAATTAAAAAACAAAATCTCTTAAAATTAAATCTTGCACTTAGAAAGGAACGTGTTGTCCTATCGAAAAGTTTAAATATTTGTACCACTGAGTTAGATAAATGTAGGGAAAAGTATGACACTGATATCCAGCTCCAGTATAATAATATATTACCGAAGGAGCACATGCTGAAGGATATTTTTGAAAAATATGAGACTTCACAACGGCAACTAAGTGACCGCTTGTTTGAAACTGGTGAACTACTGGATTTGGTGAAGTGCAATGCTGAGAGATACGAGTCTCTAACTAATAATATCTTCAGCACCTGTGCCTACCAATCACCACCTCTTCAGCCTCAGCCTAACTTGCCCCCTCCAGTTTTGGCTCTTCCAGCAGAGACCTGTGTTAATACACAGAAAAACAAGACAATATTTTTTGGTGATGAATTAGGTTCAGGCTTCGGAAAAAAATTACTCAATTACCTTGGCCATAGTTTTACTAACCATAGGTATCATAACATAAGTTTGAAACAAATTATTAAAATAATTGCAAATACAAACCTAGAAAATTATTATACTATGGTTTTGCTATTAGGAAATAGTACTGGTATTACCAGAAAGGACATAGTGGATGGTGTGGACACCTTAATTAAGTTAAATATATGAAAGCTGATGTTGTGTGCTTTTACTTATTCTGATTCTGTATCAGGTGACGAAAATAAATAGATTTATAAGTTGAATAGTACTATTCACAAGCTGACATGTTGTCATAGTGACAAATTATTGTATTTTGACACTAACAAGTATGTTAGTGGTGTTAACTCAGAGAACCTTATCTCTGTCTTGGTATAATAGACATCTGATAGCTATGTTGATAGCTTATAATATTAATGAGGTTATAGATAATATAACAAATTGTAATATTTTAGTAACGATTCTGTGTTGCCTAGTCTTACAAGCAACATAGCTATTAATTATGATTCATCATGTTGTACGAAGGAGGATCCACCCATAATACCAACATCCTTGGAGGGCACTACCAGTCAGATAGGTTATACTTTTCCTGCTGGAACCCATACCACCATTGTAGACTCTTCATTTATAGTTGTGGACGTCACTCCGGATAATTAATTAAACTAGTCAGTAAGACAACCCCTTTAAATAACCAATTATTATTAGAGAATAATAAAAAAAAGTGTCTACTGGCAATATAACTCATAGTAATAAAAACCAAAGGGAGTGCAACATACTTTAAAATTATTTAATCAAAATATCCAAGGTTGCGCTTCCAAATTATTGGAAATAGAATTGTTTCTAGAAAGTACTAAGTTTGATGTCATTTGTTTAACAGAACATTGGTTAAAAGATCATCAAGTAATGTCGATTAATTATGCAAATTATTATGTAGTTATCTATTTCATCCGAAAACGTATGATACATGGCGGGTCATTAATACTCGTATTAGTTAAAAATCGGACTGTCTGTTGAGCACGACATTGAATTGTCCTGTGTTGAGCTTGATCAGCATGTCCTAGTATGCGTATACAGACCTCCAAGTTATCAAAATCTACCTGTGGTTGATTCTGTAATGGAAGATGTGTTAAAGAAACTTAGTGCTAGTACTCGTAGTAAGTCAATAATAATGTGCGGAGACTTTAATATTAATTTATTAGAAATTAACTCTACTACAGTCAGATTAGTAAGTCTTTTTATATCATTTGATCTATCAAATGTTTTTTATTGAACCAACCCGAGTGACAGCTTCTTCTGCTACTTGTATAGTTTTTTTTTTTGTAATTGTTATTACTTACACAAACAAATAGTAAATAAGTTGCCATCTGATCACAGTGGACAAACAATAGCATTTTGCTCATATACGCCTTTAGGTAGGTAAATTACATGTAAAGATTTAGAGAAATTAAATGATTATTTGGCCAGTCAACTATGTAAACAAAGTTTTAATAATATAGGTGACCCAAATTAGTTCTACGCCGAGTTATTTTCACTATTAAACACGCAATTTAATAACACTTTTCCACTAAAGACTAAAAGTATTAATACAAAGTTTTCATTTAGTGGTTGGGCCACTCCTGGCATTCGTAAAAGTAGAGAAAATCTATTTGAACTTCATGGCCTAATGCAACATGTGACTCATACAAGCTTTCATCAGTATGTTGCAAGATATTCAACATTATTTAATAGTGTGTGCAAAATAGCTAAAGCTCTCTATATTAGCATTAAATTTAAAATCAGCTGCACGTGGGCCCATCAACTCAAATGTTGATATAACTCAGGAATTTGAAAACTTTTTTGTTGCTATTCTACTTAAAACTACTGAAGCTTTAAATTCCTAACCCGCGCTTTCTGCTGCCTAACTTAAAAATTATGTAAAAGCATGCCCTTTGGAGTTTAGGTTTCAGCATACAAACCCCCAAACTGTTATAAAAGCTTTTAAATATCTTAAAATTTAATCAACAGAAGAGCTCTGGGGATTGTCTGTAAAAGTCTGTAGATCTCTCAACGAAACTCTTGCGCCCTATTTAGCTTTCATATTTAATACCAGTGTAGACCTAGGAGTCTTTCCGAGTCTTATGAAACATAGTACAGTGATCCCATTGTTCAAATCCGGTGATAGTAGATAGTATTCTGCCAGTTCTCAGTAAGGTGTTTGAAAAGTTGATGCTCAATCAAATGTTACGTCACTTTAATAAAAACTCCATCTTTCATGAACATCAGAACGGTTTCACAAAAGGACGTTGTACCACTGACGCCGGTGTCACCCTAATAAAGAAAATTTTTAACGCCTGGGAGGAATCACAAGATGCCATTGGAATCTTTTGCGACCTCTCTAAGGCGTTCGATTGCGTAAACCATGAGACACTTCTGCTGAAACAAGAGCACTATGGGATTAGGAATTCAGCTCTTAATTTGCTAAGATCATACCTGAAAGATAGACAGGTTAAAGTACAAATAAACGCCATAAACTCATTAGGTCTGAAATGACGAAGGGCGTTCCTCATCTCTTTTTAGTTTACATTATTGATTTACCCCAGTTACTTCAAAATCAACCAAAGATGGTGTTATTTGCAGATGACACTTCATTGATCTTTAAAATAGACCGAAGGTCACAAAATCTTGACGACGTGAATAACTCTATTCTTTAGGTCCAAGATTGGTTTACGGTAAATAATTTGGTACTAAATGAGAAAAAGACCAAATGCATTCGATTTGAATTAATGTTAGAAGTAGCGAATGTGGCATCATATTGAACGGAGAAAAACTGGAATTTATTAGTCAGACGGTTTTCCTAGAAATCACGCTAGACGAGAAGTTACAATGGGGACCTCATATAACATCTCTCGCGGGGCGACTAAGCTCGGCATCGTATGCTGTTAGAAACATAATACAGTTAACAGACGTAGGAACCGCGCGTTTCGTTTATTTTAGCTACTTCTACAGCATTATGTTGTTGGGGTCCACTGATAGCGTAAATGAAACTCAATATATTGCAGGGAATAATTGCTTACTTTATTGGTAAAAGATCCTTCCTTATATTATATTTTTGTACATACAATTAGTTGCTAGGCTTACTTATATAAAAATATTTAACTAACCAATGGGAGAACATTGATTTCTAAAACTTAAAAGTATAAGTGACGATGATCTACGATGAACGTACACCCATCTCGCTATGGCGCGTGCGCGTTGTATAGCGTCGTCTGTGCGCACACTATAAATATTACCGACACCGGCGCATCTCATCTTTTTTTTCACTCGACATTTGACTCTCGCCGCGGACGGACACAGTTTCGTGGTCCTTGGTGGAAACCATACGGTGCCAACGAAGCCGAGTGGGGTGATGACCCAATCACACCCGCCGAACCCCTTCAGGGCGAGGCAGTTAGTTGGACGGGTCCCAGATAACCGGCCTTGGGGGATCTCTTAGTCGGCTCTGGTGACAGTTTTGCATTCCAGCTACTCACCTAGTGTCTTTAGGGTGTGTCTACACCCTTCGCGCTAGACTGGTCAGGGCCCCCTTCGTACAATAAGATTGGCGACGGGTTAACAAGCTTAGGGCTCACCAATAGGTACACACCTCCCGACAGGGAGGGAACTCATCCCCGGGCCAATCCACCCGGGGAGTTAAGTATAGGGTTAGGCTACGTGGAAACATAATTTCTCCCATTCCCTCCCTTAAGTTATCCTCCCACTCCGACCATGGAGGACGCCCTAATAGTGGCGTTCTTCAAGGAGGTCCTGTTTAAGGACCCCGACTTCCTCGCCAGATATGGCGCGAAATTCGCTGCTCTGCAGCAGTCCGTCCCCGGTCCCTCTGACCATGTAAGCACCGCCAGCTCAGACATCGCTACATTCAGCGATGCCCTCGAGCCCTCTTCCTCTCCGTCGCAACTTCCAAGTTGCTCGCCACCGGCTGTCCACATGGACACCAGCGAGCCATCCCCTTTATTTTTTTTGATTTTTTTTGCGGGCGTAGGGGTCTGTCAGACTCTTACTGACTAAAAACCACCCCGGTGTTCCATCTCACACCTACGCCGGGGTCGCGGGAACAAATAATTCTTCCGCATCCCCGGCTGGTGCCGGCCCGCTTGCGCGGGCCCCGTCTCGGGCGGAGGGAGTGAGGTGTACTCCCTCCGCAACGTCTGTGAGTGGTGCGCGCGGAACACTATGCGCGCCGCCTTCTCGTGTCCTGATGTTGGGGGGCGACGGATGTCCCCGAATCCGTCGCACCTGGACCCATTCAGGGCGGCCGGAAGAGGGCATTGTCCGCCCTCCTCCGACGCCCGGTGCGTCTGCTGCGGGCCGGGTCGAGAGTCGAGATCTCTCTCTCCCTTTCCGCAGCCTCCTTCTGCGAGATGACCGTCTCGCAGAAGGAAACCACCGCGTCCCAGGATTCGACGCTGCCGACCATGTCACTGCCTACTTCTGAGATGAGGGCACGGCGCGGCTCCTCCCAAGCGGCACACTCTGCCAGCGTGTGCCACGCCGTGTCCTCCCGGCAGTCGACGCAGTGGTGACACCGGGCGTCCGGCTCCCTGTTTATGCGACACAGGTACTTCCCGAAGCAACCATGCCCCGAGAGCACCTGCATCGACCGAAACGTCAGGGAGCCGTGCCTTCTCCCGAGCAAGCGGTCGAGCACTGGCCGGATCGCCTCGATGGTGCTGAGGCCGGCGGTAGGGCGTGACAGCCTCACCTCGCGAAGCTGCGACCGACGCTGCTCCATATGGCGCTGCATCGGCCGCTCGCCCCGCGCCCTCGCTTCCTCGCGCCACCGATAAAGTGACGCGAGCACCCTCGCGTCTAGGTCCCATGGCGGGGATCCGGCCAGTGCACAAGCCGCCTCGTAGGAGATCGTGCGATACCCCCTTATGACTCTGACGGCCATTGCTCTCTGCGGCTTTCGCAGCACAGAGATGCTGGCGGCCGTCAGGTCAGCCGCCCAGATCGGGGCCCCATAAAGGGCCATCGATTGCACGATCCCCACGTAGAGCCGCCTACAAGCGGCGCTCGGGCCCCCCAAATTGGGAAGCAGCGTTGCCAGCGCCCCAGCCGCGCTCAACAACTTGGGCGCCAGCCGCCGGAAGTGGGGTCCGAAGTCCCACCGGCTGTCGAGCACCAATCCCAGATATTTCATGGTGGGCTCGACAGCGATCCGGACCCCCCCGACCACAATGTGTGATCCGGCCGGCGGCGCCCGCCGGGGCCATGAAACACCATGGCCTCCGACTTGTTGAGGGCCACCTCCAGGCCGAGGCGCCGTATGCGGCTCACCGTGAGTGAGACCGCCGCCGTCGCGAGCAACGCTGCCTCCCTGTGCGAACTCCCCCGGGCCGTAACCAGCGTGTCGTCCGCGTAACACGTCAGGTCAGCGCCCGGCGGGAGCTCGCCCCTCAGCACCCAGCCGTACCCGATGTTCCACAGGAGCGGTCCCATGACCGATTCCTGTGGAACACCGTACGACACTTGGCGCTGGTTTCCGCCATCACGTCCCATGTAAGTGACACACCTCCCTGAAAGATAAGCCTCAACGATGCGGCGGAGGTAGAGAGGCACCCGATGAGAACGCAGTGCCTCCCGAATACAACTTCAGGGCAGGTTGTTAAAGGCGTTGGAGATGTCCAAAGACACCGCCACCATCACCCCGCCCCGGGACACTGTTTCCTCCGCCAGGAATCTCACCCTCAACACAGCGTGAATGGTAGAGCGCCCATGCCGAAAGCCGAACTGGCTCTCGTCCAGGTCCGGCACCTCTCTGCACAAGTGGCCGACGAGGCGGGCTGCGAGTATGCGCTCGAACAGCTTGCCCACCTCGTCGAGCAGCACTATGGGCCGGTACGCAGACGGCGAGTCGGCAGGGCGCCCCGCCTTCCTGAGCAGGACCAGACGTCCAATCTTCCACAGACTGGGAAACTGGCCCCGCTCAAGGCACGCTGTGTAGAGCCCTCTCAGTTGGGGCTCCAACTCCTTCAGAGCGAGGGCCAAAGCCAGGCCGTGAATTCCGTCGGGCCCCGGAGCCACGTTCTTGGCCCGGAGCCGCATCACGGCCGCCCCCATCTCTGCCTGTGTCACCTCTGGGACGCTGATGGCGTTCTCCTCCTCCTCCTCTGCAGACTCTGCGGCTGCGGGCAAAGCCATCGGCGGCGGAACATGCTCCGCTCTCACCGGGAAGAGGGCTACTACCACTTCCTCCAGCAGCTCGGGTTGGAGACTCTCCGTAAGTGGGGGCGCGACGGCTCGAAGTTGCCCTCGAACCGCTTTATACGGGCGCCCCCACGGATCCCCGTCCAGAGTCTCCAACATCCTCTCCCGGGATCGCGTCCTCGCCTCGTCGATGAGCGAGCCATCCCCTTGCCCGACCTCGCCTTATTTATATTTAGATGAGAGCGACTCCCAGAGCTCCTCCCCCTCGTCCGACAAAGGCCCACGTCGAATGACTACAGGGAGCTCACAAAGACTCTCAGACTTAGAGGTGTGTCCTTCCACACCTACGCCCTCCCCGAAGACCGTCTAGTTAGGGTAGTGATCCCTAAAGAAATCCCCGCGGAAGAAGTAAAAGCCGACCTTCAGTCGCAAAACATCTCAGTTGCGGAGGTCCACCGCATGCACCGCGCCCGAGGTAGAGAACCTTTCGACATGGTTCTCGTCGTGTGTCACCCCACCGAGGGGCACCAGCCCATCTTCAATGTCCGCTCTATCTGCAACCTCACCGAGTTACAGATAGAAAAGCCGTTCAAGACCGGCGGCGTCATAGGACAATTTCACCGCTGCCACTTATACGGGCATTCGCAGATGCACTGCCATGACAAACCCAGGTGCGTCAAGTGCCTGGGCGAACACGGCACTGTAGACTGCTCCCGTCCCAAAGACCGCACCTTGTGCACAGAGCCACCAAGCTGTGTGCTGTGCGGCGAGTCAGGCCATCCGGCCAACTATCGTGGGTGCCCCAAGGCTCCCAAAACCTCATCTCCCCTCAACAAAGGGAAAGCCCCCGCTACGCCCACGCGTGGCCAACATCTCATCACCAGGAGCGACTCAGTCCTCAGAGGCCCTCGCCCTGGAATTACCTCCACCATCAGCAGGCTTTTCCAGCCTTAGCTCCCAGACCCGTTCCTGCGGCCATCCCTCCACTCATGGACCCCCGCATCCGCGTCAACGCGCTCCCAGGCATTCCTATGCCCGTGAACAAAGCCGCTCCCGCCGCTTCAGCTCCACCCGCAGCCACCCGTGTTATCGGCCAGTACCCGATGGACGCCTTTAACGTGATCTCGAGCACGTTTACGGCCTTCCTCACCCCTCGCGCCAGGAAAATGGCCAGCGAAATTGTTGCCGACAGAAATGCCGGCAACCTCTACATGATTCAAAGTATTTATAATGCGTACCCGGACATTACGCAAGCCCTGATGTCCTTCACCAATCAACCCAACCCTAATCATGGATAAAGCTACGAGTATCCTCGCGAGAACCAAACCCCGATCCCTAAAGCTAGGTTATTTCAATGCCAATGGCATCACATCGACATCCTCCTTGTTCAGGAAACGTTCCTTAAACCGAGTTACCGAAATCCGTCAATTGCAAGCTATCGTACAGTTCGCAATGACAGGACGCGTTGCCATAAGGGCGGTAAGACTACGCCGAGACAAAGGGCCTTATCCCCAACGAACAGTTTGGTTTTAGAACCCAACACTCGTGCGTACAACAGGTCCACCGTATAGTCGAACACATCAACTTCGGTTTCCAACGAGGTTTGATGACCGGTGCTGTCTTCTTCGACATAGCGAAAGCGTTCGATAAAGTCTGGCACAACGGCTTGTTATATAAGCTGTACCAACTCGGTGTGCCAGATCGTCTCGTGCTCATCTTACGGGACTTTTTGTCGAACCGCACCTTCCGTTATCGCATCGAAGGAGCGCTATGCTCCCCCCACCCTATTCGCGCAGGAGTCCCTCAGGGCTCTGTGATCTCTCCTCTAGCATTCACGCTATTCACCAGCGATATGCCCAAGTGCAGAAAGGCGCAGTTGGCCCTGTTCGCAGACGACACGGCCATCTACTACACCGGCCGTGATGAAAATTCGATAGCTCGCATTCTCCAAACCCAAGTGAACAAGCTTGGCACTTAGTTTAGAAAATGGCGAATCAAAGTCAATCCCGACAAAAGTCAAGAGGTTATTTTCTCAAAGCCGCGTCGCAATCCCTGCCCCCCTCGACCGATCACCATGTTCGGCAAGCCGATCCCTTGGGAGAAGCGAGCCAAATATCTGGGTGTAGTGCTCGATGAACACCTCTCTTTTTCAGAGCACATTAAGGCGGCTCGTTCGCGCGCCGTTTTCGCTCTAGGTAGACTTCACTTTGTCCTAATTGCACGTAGCAAATTGTCACTAAAGTGCAAAATGCGTATCTACACAGCGTGCCTCCGCCCGATCACGACATACGCCAGTGCAGTCTTTGCACACGCCAAGCCCCATCGCTTCAATAGAATGCAGACCCTCAAGAACAAGTTCCTCCGTAGGATTACATGCTCGCCCTGGTACGTTCGCAACGAGATCCTTCACGTTGACCTCAAGATTCCCACTATCCGCCAGTTCATGAAACGCATTTCAAAGCGTTTCTTCGAGACCGCCGCGAATCACCGCAACCCTCTGGTTGTCAAGGCCGCTAGCTATGCAGCTAGCATGTCCACCGTCCCAAGCATGTCCTCACCGATCCCGATGACTACATAACTCTCATTCAGGAGAGCAGTAAGGCCACCAGTACAGTGCACAAACACAGACCGACATTCCGACCTCGCCGCCGAGGTTCGTCGCAAAGATCAAGGGACGGCGGGAATTGTACTAACGGCGTGGTAACGTGCCGATGTACTTTTGCTCGCTGGCAGCTTATGCAGGCTCGCGTCCATTGTGCTACTTCTTTAATCATAGACGGCCAAAATTATTTTCTTGTCATCAGTTCTCTTGTATTACGTACGCCCGGGTGACATAACTCATGTAGCGCTTTGAATGCTGCGTAACGGTGTCTTGCGGGTAGGTAGGGTCGTGGTATTGAAGTTGTTAGCTCACATGTGATTGGTCGGTTACATCCGGGTATAGTTATGTCTTTGAATATCAAGTTTTTTTGTTTTCTGAGTATCTTGAGTTCTTGGTCTTGTTGTTGATCGATGCTTAGTTGATTATAATCGATAGTTGACGGACAAATAATTTCTTCAAGTCTTGATAAAGCGTCGGCGGCTGTATTTTGTTCCCCCTTTATGTACTTTATGCTCGTACAAAACTGACTTATGAAATGTAGTTGCCTCTCGCGTCTTGGTGTGTCTGTGGTACTCGCTGTTCTTGTAAGAGCGTAAGTAAGCGGTTTATGGTCCGTATATATTTCGACATCGCATCCCTCTATTAATAGACGAAAGTGTTTTACAGCTGTATACATGGCTAAAAGTTCGCGATCGTATACACTGTATCGGCGTTGTGTTTCGCTCATTGCCTTTGAATAAAATGCAATGCTTCATCCACTTTTTGTTGTAGAACAGCACCAAGGCTGTGATCTGAAGCGTCTGTCATGATAGCGAGGGTACTTCCTGAAACTGGATGTGAGAGTATGGTGGCCTCTGTGATGTTTTGGCGGCATTTCTCAAAGGCTTGCTCTGCATCCATTGTCCACTCGATCGGTGTGTGATCATTGCGCTTATTGTTATGTAGGTACTTGTTAAGTTCGTTCTGAAGTTCTGCTTGTCGAGGGAGACAGCCTCGGTAAAAGTTGATCATGCCCAGGAAACGTCGAAGTTCGAGAATAGTTTTCGGTTTCACTTTTTAAAGCTTTTTGTCAGAGTTTGTACACCGGTAATCTTTGGGTCAAATAATCGAAATATTCGCTGGATGTTCTACGCATCCAATATACCAATGTTTTTAGGATGCTGTTGCGACCACCTCGTTTCTGCAGTTCCTCAGAAATGTTTGCGGTAAACCATACCGATGGAGTTCATGCCATCATACGCAAAAAAACGGCCTCACTCCTGAGCAGAATAAGAGGCAGTCATAATAGCATCCTAAAAGCTGTGGTTGCAGACATTTCCTCACCAATAATAAGGCAATTTGTGAGAAGACTTATACCCTAGTCTCTATTTTCTCGTTATGTCTAGTTTGGTGGGTGGTCTTCTCGTGAATTCGACTTTAGTTTTAAGTTACTAATAATAGTGTTTTTAAGTGCAACTGTTACTAACAATTTATGGATCCTTTTTAGTTGTCCGAAACAAAATTATTTTATTATTTATTTTTATTAATACTAAAGTGAAGGTACAATAAGTTAAAAGTGTTTAATATTATATATGGAACCTATAAACAAAGTTGATTATGTAAAATTTATGTAGAACTTTTATGTGCAAAACTGACAGTTATTTTTTTTTATTTTTTTTTTTATTCTATTCGGGAAACTTACAGCTAACTTATACAGTGTCCCTAAACGATACAAAATTGAAGGCCATTTACGAGATTTCACTGATAAACACTAGAAATACATATGAGAAGAAGAAATAGGTATTCAAATCCATCAAGGAAACGATATCGGGCGGTCGTACCTAGTACTCAGTCGTCATTGTAATATTAGTATTTCTGTGTAATTTCTTAAAGTGTGATTTTGTTTGTGAAGTTAACAATAAATTACCGCTACCGCTGCCAACACCCCCCATGCACCCCCCGGGTCCGCGACAAGAACGTGGCAACAAAAGCCGGGACAAAAGAAGCCCAGATACCCGCCGCTGGTAGTTGAGAAGCTGCCAAACTGGGCCGCCCATTTCCGGGCCATCAGGGACAAACTGGGCCGGCCTTCTAACGCTCGTCCATACGGAGGTGGAGTCCGCTTCACCCCAGACAGCGAGGAGGAGTATAGGCAGCGATACTTGACAGGCCTGGAGAAGGATAGAGGCGTCAGCTGGTTCGCCTACTCGCTGCCGGCCGAGAAGAGCCTCAAGATCGCCATACGGGGACTACCGGCGGATACGGACCCGAAGGAGATAGAGGAGGAGCTCTAAACGCTGGGATACCAGCCGGAGTACGTGCGCCATATTAAGGCCGCACAAGGACGACCCGGTTGCGTATTCCACGCGATTCTAAAGAAGACTCCGGACGTCCGGGCCATTTACGACACCACGACATTCATGTTGATGCGTGGAGTCAAGATAGAGGCCTGGCGCGGAAAACGAGGACCCGCCCAGTGCCACCGATGCCAGCTGTTCAGACACAGCTCGCATCAGTGTCACCGCCCGCTCGCTTGCGTGCGTTGTGGAGGGGAGCACGCGGCGAGAGACTGCCCGCGCCCGCGGGAAGAGCCGGCCACCTGCGTAAACTGCGGTGGCCCTCACCCCGCGTGCAACATAAAGTGTCCGGTGTTCCAGAAAGAAATCCGGAACAAGCGGGCGGGCACCGCCGCCATGAAGGGCACCGCCGCCATGACGGCCACATCACGCCGGCCCAAAGTGGCCAATGATAGGCCACAAGAGATGCCAGAAGAGGCCCAAGGCACGACGCTTATGGCGGCGGCAAACGGGCCCCAAGACAGACCAGCTACCTCCTCTGGGCGGAGGAAAAATAAGAGACGCGGGGGGCAAGGTAAAGAAACCCGACCCTCCCCAGGCGACCCAAGAAAACCCTACAGCCACACCTGCCCCAAGCAGAGCACAGGTTGTGGAAAAACAGCAACCTACCGCTAGCGCCGCCACGGTGCCGCGGATGACAAAGGAACCAAAGAAGAAAGAGTTCCAAAAAGAAACCAGTGGCGGCGCTACCGACGCCAAAACGGCCACAGAAAAGTCGGATTTCACAACCTGTGCCATTAAATTGCTGATGGACCTGATAAAGGCCATCAGGCAGGGACAGGATGTCGAGTTGGTCATCCTGGATGACCTGGCCGCACTACTAACGCTGTACCACGGCTAGGTCACCCAGGGCGACCCAAAATGGGACGCCTGCGGCCTTCTTCTGGCACAAGGCCGCCCCCCCCCCTCCGCCACCTCCTTCGGGATACGGACGACGTTGCAAAACAAACCCGGATTGACTTCCAGATAAGCCGCAGCCAAGTTACACGCGACTTATCTGTGACAAAAAGACTCCACACGTGGACGGACGTGTCTGTGCGCTCTCCCGCTCCCGGCCCAGTGTTGTGTTTCGTGTTTCTACTCGTCGCTACCACGTGACGTCATCGTAGTCGCCCCGACTACTCCGATTTAAAATCAAATCAAGAAATTGATTTGATTTTAATCAATGAAAAAGTGCCTTTTTCAAGGCAATCTCTTTTCTTTAACAGTCGTTCGTGAGTAGCTTCACTAGGCCCCTTCTGGGTAAAACCACAGTTTCGTGGTCCTCGGTTGAAACCTTACGGTGCCAACGAAGCCGGGTGGGGTGTTGTCCCAATCACACCCGCCGAACCCCTTCAGGGCGAGGCAGTCAATTGGACGGGTCCCAGAATAAACCGGCCTTGGGGGACCTCCTAGTCGGCTCTGGTGTACAGTTTTCCTTCCTCAGCTACTCACCTAGTGTCTTTAGGGTGTGTCTACACCCTTCGCGCTTGACTGGTCAGGGCACCGTTCGCACAATAAGACTGGCGACGGGTTACAAGCTTAGGGCTCACCAATAGGTACTCACCTCTCTATCTACACCCGACAGAGAGGGTCACACATCCCCGGGCCCATCCACCCGGGGAGATAGGTATAGGGTTTAAGCTACGTGGGAAAAAAAAACCACCATTCCCTCCCTAAATTAGCTCCTCCTCCGACCATGGAGGACCCCTTTATTTTGGCGTTCTTCAGAGAGGTCCTTTTTAAGGACCGCGAAATATGGCGCCAAAATACGCCAACGCTCCACCCCCACTCCATCTCAGGGCTCACTTGTTTAGTGACGCACTGGAGAGCCCGTTATCGCCACCTGCATGCGAACAAGGCATTCCGCCCTTTGTTCCGGCAACTATCTCGGCCCCCATTGTGTCACCCGCCTTTGTTCCGGTTGATAATACTCCAGCCGCTAATCCGGCCCCTATTGTCTCGCCCGCTACTGTCCCGACAGTAATTACGTCGGCCGCTAATCCGGCACCCATTGTCGCGCCCGCCATTGTCCCGGCCGCCATTGTCTCGGAGACAATAAACCCGACCCAGCTGCGCACCGCAGCAAACAACTCGACTCGCCCGGAGAGCGTGGACACGTCAGTCCCTCTCTCCGAGGGTGAAGCCCTCTCCTCCTCCTCCAACGAAGATAACTTCCAAGTCGCCGGAAAGGGAGGTAAGAAGAGGAAGGTGAAATCCTCCTCCCCCTCTGGCCCGGCCACTAAGGCCCAAATACAGGACGCCCTCTCGTCCAGCTCACCTCCTACCCCTCCTCCGAGGGCCAGTCGCCCCTCCAGCCCAATGAATTGTCCTCCCGCTCCTACCGCGAGGAAGCAGAAGCCCCCTCCCCCGATATACGTCCAGGAAAAGTCCAAATGGACTGAAATATTTAAATTGTGTGTTGATCGCAAGATCAACTGTACTAACGCCCGATCCACCCTCCAGGGGATCAAAGTTACGGTCCCCACGTCTGCGGACTTTAGGGATCTCTCCCGCGCCCTGCGTGAAAGGAACTACTCCTTTCACACATACTCCCTTCCGGAGGAAACCCCTACTCACGTCGTAATAAGGCGCGTACCTCAAGAAATCTCCAGCGAGGAGATTAAGAGCGACCTCATCGCTCAAGGAATTCCAGTGTCCGCCGTCCATCGCTTGCATAAAGCGAGGCAGGGCCTTGTCTAAGACATGGTCCTAGTCATCTGTGACCCCACTGAAGTGAAAACGGTATGTTCGCTCTCGGGCATTTCTATTGAGAAGCCCTACCGAGCCAACTTGATTGGCCAGTGTCATCGCTGCCAATTGTACGGACACTCGCAGTCCAACTGCTATGCGACCCCTAGATGCGTCAAGTGTCTAGGTGAGCATGGCACCGCCGACTGCTCTCGCCCTAAAGATAGGGAGCTATGTGCAGAGCCACCGAGCTGCGTTCTCTGCGGCCAATCCGGTCACCCGGCTAATTACCGGGGCTGTCCGAAAGGGCATAAGTCCTCCTCTCCGAAACTCGCGAAACGCGCGAGTGACCGCCAGCACAGGGAAAGCCCCTGGGGGAAGCTTCCCTCCGCGCAAATGCCGGAGCGGCTAAGCCCTCAAAGGACCTCTCCCTGGGTAAACCTTACGCACCTTAAAGCTCCCGCAGCTTCGGTGCCCTCCAAACCCGCTCAACCCGCTGAAGTTCCAGCGCTGATGGCTTCCGCCATCCCAGCGCCTGCGGCAACCACCGTGGCCCCTACGGCTCCACCGGTTGCACCGCAAAGAGCCTTGGCCGCGACAGCGCCCAAATCATAATCAGTACATACGCGGCCCTCTATTCCTCCGCCGCGGACAAAATAGCCGACGAAATCGTTGCTGCAAACGGCAACCCTCGTCGTCTTTTAGAAATCCTCGACGCGTATCCCGAGATCGCGTTAGTCCTGAAATCCTTAAAATTCTAATTCTCAATGGATAACACAAGGTTAAATTCCTCCAACCCCGATCCCTCAAACTAGGCTTTTTCAACGCTAATGGCGTTTCCGGTCAACGCGATGAGATCGCCGCTTTCCTCTGCGACCATCAGCTTGACATCCTCCTCATACAGGAAACCTTTTTAAAACCTCACCATCGAAACTCGAACATTGCAAACTATAAACTAGTTCGCAATGACAGGTCTCGATGCCACAAGGGTGGCACCCTAATCTACTATAGAAAATCCTTATACTGCATCCCTATTGACCCACCTCCTCTCCTCTCTCATCTGGAGAGCTCTATCTGTCGGCTCGGCATGACCGGCCACCAATCGATCACCATCATCTCCGCTTATATCCCACCCGACAATGGTCCGGAGGATCCCATCTCGCTCCAAAGGACTTCACTGCCCTCTTCGGTATGCGTGACTCCGTCATCTTGGCGGGGGATCTTAATGCCAAGCACCCGGCGTGGAATAGTAGCACAACTTCAACCAGAGGTAGGATAGTTTTCAAGTTAGGCGAATCCCTTAACTTTGACGTCATCGCTCCAATGAGCCAGACTCATTTCCCAGGAAATCCTAATCACCTTCGTTTGCATTCGATAGAGACGTTCCACGAGCTTAACTCTGACCACCGCCCTGTAGTCATGCATCTTGCATCCTACTCGGGCCCGATCGACCCCAACCGCCCCCTCAGACCCAGATGATAACCGACTGGAGGAAAGTAAGCGAAAGACTGAAATCCACCACGTCGCCTCACTTGGACACCATCCCCGATCACATAGTGTCAGTCGCCGACACGACGGCCGCAATCGACTCGTTTACAGAGCACGTTCAATCCGTATTGACGGATTGCTCACGGGAAGTTCCGGTGATGGAAGACCATCGCTGGAAACTACCTACTGACGTACGTGACCTGTTAACCAGGAAGATCGCGGCCATTCGTGCCTACGACTCCTTCCCTTGTGACGCGAACAAAACCCACATGCGCCATTTACAGCGTACTGTAAAGAAACGCATAGGGAAGGTTCGCTCTGAGGGCTGGAACAAGATACTCAGTGAACTCGAGCCCACTCATCATGCCTTCTGGCAATTACAGAGAAAATTGCGTTCCCCAGAAGAGGTCTCTAGGCCTCCTCTCATCCGCCCCGACAAGAAAGAAAGAAAGAAGAAAGAAAGAAAAGAACGTTTATTTACGGTAAACATGACGCAGTGATCGAACACAAACACCAAAGAGAACAAATCGGGGGAAAATATGCGTCACATCCACGCAAAACGGCCATCGCTCAGCTTAATGCTACGACCCTATGCGAGACAGAGCCCCAGCGCTGGTTTTCAGCGATAGCCGGCGTTGAATGACGTCGACCAGTGTAGCAAACGCTAAAATGAAAATAAAAAATAAAAATACATACACATAATAACTAGATAAGTGTTCAACAAAATAAAATAACCAATATTTATAAAAATGGTAACATTCCGGGCATTGAAAGCTCACGCGCCGTTAGCCTTTGATAATCTGTCGCGCAGCTGTCATTTAAAATAGGTTTGACGTTTTGACATACTGTGTAGAGATGCGTAGCACACTTTTTCAAAATGAGGATCGTGCGAGGCACTCTTTTTACAAAGTGTGCTAGCACACTGTGCTACCACGAATGAGGCGAGGCTGCGGTGGCCTGGGAGCACGTACGTGCTGTGAGTCGCGTGACTCTCCGAGTAGCCGCGCGAGTCGCGTGTGTGATGTGTGGTGTATAGTGTCGACAACACGAAACGGCACACATACTCAATAGAGTTGGCTTGGCTGGCACACGATGACCCGTGAGGCGGTGACTAATCGGTTAAGCGCGTCACACAGCTCGCACGAGTGATGATGAGGGAAAGAGAAAGGGATAATGATTACGATTCTTTCAAAACTCACAATACGATATAAAATGTTCTGTGTAGCTAATCTGTGGTGTGTGCTAGCACATCAAAATGAATTGAGTGAGTGACTCTTTTTAACCAAGTGAGTAGCTACAACTGTGCTAGCACATGTGCTGAGTTACCCAACACTAATACTGTGATTGTTATTGTTCTACCAGGTAATAATTACGTAATTATTTAGATGGCGTATTACTTAATGAATTTTAATATGGAATTTCAAAACAAAACAATAAAATAGTGTTTGTGAAATGTGTGTTACTATAAGAAATTCAGATGACAAACTCGGTGACATAACGGAGAAACAGTTTTTTTAAGATAAAATGGTAAGTACGAAATAATTATCTATTTAACATCATGATTATAAAGAATAAACCATTAAAATAAATGAAATAAAATTGTTTGCATTGTTGATAAATAAAGCAGGAAAAATTATAAATTTTATATGTTCAAGGAACTAACTTGACAAGCCGTAGTGTGACAGTTGATTAATTAGGTATTTTCCGCAATTTACAGAAACAAGGAGGCATTCCTAAGTGTAAGGGTTGAGAGCTGTGGTGTAAAACATATAATAATACAGCCCCACAGACAGAAGAGCGAATGCCAAGCATCACACGCACTAGGAGATCCCCAACCAAAGCTTGCAAGCCATGACCCCGGAGGTACAGTGACCCATACCAAAGTACATGGTTAAAGTTGAAGGGAAATTTGTTCATGTATGAGTATCTTTTTGAGTTGGAGTTTAAAGGCTTGTATTGTTTTCAGGCATCGCATTGGTGGTGGGAGATCATTCCAACAGCGTGTGGCTGCAAACTTGAAAGAACCCCTGAATGCAGTAGTTCTGTGCATTGGCACCGACAGTGGGCTTACCATGGAGCGAAGGCTGTACTTTAGATGGTTTTGTTTCCAAGTTAGCTTTTCATAGAGATAATGTAGTTTTTGAGTTGTAATGATACCAAAGAACAAGTTTGCTAAATGAAGCTTCCTCCTGGCAACCATCTTTAATAATTTTAGTTCGTTAATGTATGGAGTAACATGACTTCTTCGCGGGACATTAACACAAAAACGAACACAGGCATTCTGGATACGTTGGATTACACGCTCAGTTCTTGAAAGCAGGCATGGACCGTAGACTGTGTCACAGTAATTTAACTTGGATAGGATGAGGCTGTCAACAAGTTGTTTCCTTACCGGTATGCTAAGGTTTTTCCTTATTCCATATAAGACCTTTAGCCTATTAAAACAATTTCGAAGAACATGAGTCACATGGGCCTCAAAACGCAGCTCTGGATCCATAATTAGACCTAAATTGCATGCCTGCTCCACTCTCTCAATTTTCTCTCCCATGATAATCACCTCTGGATTGGCAGAAAGTATTGCAATAACTTGCTTCTTAGAACTCAACACCATAAACTTAGATTTGAGAGGGTTCAGAACCAAAGAGTTCTCCTCTGACCATGCAACCACTCTATGCAAGTCCTCATTTAATTTCTGCACTGCCAAATGCCAAAGATGTTTCATTCGCTTTGAAGGATATGTACAATTGAATATCATCGGCATACATATGATATTTGCAGTTAACAAATGATTTAATGATATCCGCACTGTCCTGAATGTACAGCAAAGGCCCCAGAATCGAACCCTGAGGGACGCCCCTTGACACTTGGAGGAGGGAGGATGACACTGTTGACCCGTCCTCCTTATGCATCTCCACATATTGAGACCTGTAAGTTAGGTAGCTTTTAAACCACTCCACCGCATCATTGTCAAAGCCATAAAAAGTTAACTTTGACAGCAGTAGAGTGGTATTAATTGCGTCAAAAGCCCGGGAAAAGTCTAGCAAAGCCAGAATTGTTCCCTCACCCCGGTCACGTACTTTAAGGATACTACCCACAACATCAGCCAGAGCAGTTGCAGTCCCTCTACCCTTTCTGAAACCCGACTCGATTCCCGAGGTCAGGAAGAATGTTGGAAGTTTCTAGGTATTGGATTACCTGCGAGTAACTACCACACGTTCCAAGATCTTAGACAGGCAAGGTAGTATACTGATTGGTCTCAAATCCTTCATATTAACCGGGTTATTGTTTTTAGGGATAGGGCGAACAATAGCGCACCGCCAGAGTTCGGGGAACGTACGCGTGGCTATGGACTGGTTAATGATATCTGTAATAGCTTGCAGGGTAGTTGGCAAGGTGAGAGATATCATATCGAGACTTATACCGTCGACACCCTGTGCATTTGACCCTAGGCTCTTGATTATCTTGAGGACAGATTCAGGATTGGTTCTTGTGAGTGTGAATGTGGCTGGGCCATACCTGTAAGACCCAAAGTAGGACAATTGTGTCCTATTATGACCAGAATTACCTGGCACGTCCAAGAATGCTGCATTGATATTATCAGGGTTGTTGAAGTGACTTGGCAGCAATCTTTGCTTATGGTCAAGAAGCACATTCGATTTTAAATTGCGCCACAACCGCTTCGGGTCCTTAATTTGGTCATTTATGCTTTTGCCGAAGTATGCCGTTTTCTCTCTAACTAGGGCCGCGACTGACTGGTGCTTCAGATCCAGATAATATTCCTTATGACCCGGCGATTTAGATTTACGAAATCTGCTCCTAGCTTCATCTCTCAAAGCCGACATCAGTTTGATGTTCTCAGTTATCCATGGAGTAGGGCGGCTTTTAAATATCTTCCTTTTAAGAGGAGCGTGGAGATCAAACAACTGGATCAAAAAGGAGTTAAATGTTTGCACCATTGAATTAATATCTCCCATGTCTCCAATAATTGACCAGGGTATATTTTTTAAATCATTACTAAAATAATCCTCCAATATATCTGTAAGCGGACGAAAAACGACCAATCTAGGTTTAGACTTATCCTCCTTAAATATCGTCTCGCATGTGATAAACGAGTGATGGCCAAGTTCACTAATATGATTCACCACTACATTACGGACTGAAGCATCAGTACAGATAATGTCAATAAGCGAACTACTATCACCTACAAAGTGAGTGGGTTTTTGGACTAATTGACTTAGGTTTAAGTAGCTAAAAAACTCCAGAAGTTGTTTAGTCTTTGGGCTATTGACATCAAGCATATTAACATTAAAGTCACCTTACAATATTACATTATCGTAGGGGGCCAAACCACCAATACTAGTAGTCAAGCCCTCGAGAAAGAGGTCTAAGTCCAACCCAACGTTTCCCGAGAAGGGTTACGGGTGCCCCTTACTATGTCCGAAACATAAATCTTCACGTCGACCTTAAAATGTCAACCATAAAACAGTTCATGAAACGCTTATCAAAGCGTTTCTTCGACTGTGGCATCAAACATTCTAACCCCCTGATTACAGCGGCCGCCCGCTACACTCCCTCTCGCATTAGCAGTATTCGCCGACCGAGGCATACTTTAATCGCCCCCGACGACGCCACTACCCTCCTCCAGGAGAGTAGTAAGGCCACCAGCACGCTACATAAGCCCAAAACCCGATCGACGTCCTATCGTCCTCGCCGCCGAGGCCCGCCGCGACGCCCAAATCCACGCCCCTCCCGACCCTTGCTCGAGCCAGCCCGCGCCGCTGAGCCTGTAGCTATAAAGTCGTCCCAAAATAATATCAATCCTGATCCAGCTAGTCATTTGCTACCCTCTTCCAGCGACGCCCTAAGCCGAGGTTCGTACCCCACAGGGGGTGCCCTTAGCGTTGTCGCTTAGTTTTAGTTAGTATTTAAGTTTAAGTCCTGGCTGGAGGCCTTAATTTATTAGGGCAACCACAGGCAAGTCCGCTTAAGCAGACGACAACCTCATAGGTTGACCTGCGAGATGCCAAACAAACAGACAAAGCCATTTACCAGTTCGGCTCGCACGGACACGCTTCCTTCGGAACGGTTTCGGGCAGTTGAGCACTCTCTGGCTTGCACGGTCGGCTTCCATCACGGAACCGGGCGGTCGTACCTAGTACTCAGTCGTCATTGTAATAATAGTATTTCTGTGTAATTTGTTAAAGTGTGATTTTGTTTGTGAAGTTAACAATAAATTACGGCTGCTATTATACTGGTTTGCGAGTGGTTTTCAAATGAAGAATCCTTATAAGTGGCGCACAACGTGGAGGCCGAAAATAAGAAAAATTTAACGCCACGGCCCACTCGCAGACCAGATCGATTTGGAAGCAGTTCACCTGAAGAAATGGCTATCAACATGTCAGAGAGCCAATTTAAGGAGCTCATCGCTCATCGCGATCACCACTGGCACGCGAAGGAGGAGTACATTTGCACAATGCCCAGCCAAGTTCGGAGGTACAAAGGCGGAAGTTGAAGCTTTCCTAGCAGCATTGACAGTGTTCAAGGAAGTAGAGAAGATATCTGATGCGTACGCTCTAGAAGGCCTACCTTTAGTCCTGATCGGTGACGCAGCGATTTGGTGGCAAGGCGTTAAAACCAGTGTGAAGACATGGGAACTCTTTAAGGAACGCTTGAGACATACGTTTGCTCCAAAGAAATTGGATTACGTCATTTATCAAGAAATAGTTGGTGTAAAACAAGATAACCAGACCCCTACCGAGATTTTCGTTGCCAAGAAGCGGGCGCTTCTTGCTGAGATGTCAGAGCCACATACGGTGCAACAAGAGATCAGCCTCATTTTTGGTCAAATTAAATTCGACGTGAGGGAGAAGATTTGTAGGGATTCGGTAAAAAGCTTTGATGAACTACTAAAAAGGGCAAGAGACATTGAAAGGACGCTAGTAGAGAAAAACAATCAAAGAGAAGAATCCGACAATGTAAACAATAAAGATACGACAACACAACATAAAAATAATAAGAAACAAAACAAGACACGTTGCGTTTACTGTCGTCTTCCCGGCCACACAGCCGAGATATGTAGAAAGGAGGCAAGAGAGGACACAGATAAGCATAATGCTGTTAATGTTGTTTTAAGTCTGAAACAACCTCGAGCACTCAAAATGAGGACAAACCAAAGTTTGCCTGTTATGGTTGTGGTGAGCCAGGTGTAATACGCAGTCGCTGCCCAAAATGTAAGAACAAGCAGCCCTAACGGCAGTCGATTTCTGTTTTTGCTCAGCAAATATTACTGCTGATGTACGACCACGTCCCGCCGTACCTGTTACCATCGATGGAATGACTGGGATAGCGTTTATCGACGTATGCAAAATCGAGCATTGCCTCCTACCAACTGTATACACGCCTCGAACGGAACGGCGTAAGTTTTGAGAGGCAGATGATGTATATTACACTCGCCGATGGCGTACCAAGGAGGCAGAACGTCTTAACAGTCAAGACGACTGTAAATCTCTATGGCCGCGACATAATCACGTCCTTCGTGATCTTTCCTGACGCCCGAGATAATAGGACATTACTTGGAGTAGGATTTATAGAAGACGCTATGTTGGCCCTAGACTTACCCCAGCGAACTTGTCATTTCGTTGATGATCCACACAAGATGTATAATCTAAATCCAGAGGGTCTGGATGAATCAAGGGATATAGCGGGTGTTTTATCCAGTGTGTGCTTGCCAGCAATGGAATCGCCAACGATGAACACACCTAGCCCTACACTATCGCCTGTTGGGATGACAAAATTCATTCCGCAACAGCATCAGGAACAGTCTATCCACATGATGACGCCCCCACATACTCCTCAGAGAAGCGGCTTTATTATGCCTGAAGCAACCGAGCAAGCCTTGGAACGACCTTATGGACCATTGATACCCATAGGATTCTCTACTCCACCTAAGAGACCTCGAACAGTCTTATTCGATGGATACTCTCCGATTATTGATGCCCTGTACGAAGATGCGCGTAGAAATATCAATAACGCCGACGTCGAACTGTCACCAGACTCTGCTAATTTGTTCCCGGAAACTGAGATCTCTTCTGTTTCCATGTGCAGCCATGAGTGCCTGCTGATGGAAGGAGAGACCAAGCGCTTACAGCATTTCCTTGATAGAAATGAAGCAGTATTCGTAACCAATGGCAAGCCAACAACGGAAACGGAACACACTATAGATACGGGATCACACAAGCCTATATCTGTACCACCATATAAGTTATCGCTAGTTAAGTTGCAAACCTTGAAGGTAGAAATACAGAAGATGTGTGAGCATGGAGTTATTGTGCCGTGTTCCTCACCTTTGTCAGCGCCAGTCGTACTTGTTCCAAAAAAAGACGGCAGTACACGAGTGTGTGTTGATTACCGCCAGTTAAATGCGATCACGACTGCAGATGTGTATCCACTGCCACGTATCGACGATCTCTTAGACAGCGCTAAGCCTACGCGTTACATGAGCACCATAGACCTCCGCGCCGGCTACTGGCAAATCCATGTTAAAGATGAAGACCAAGTAAAGACAGCCTTCATCACTACCTTCGGTATGTACAAATTTTTGAGAATGCCATTTGGTTTACGAAATGCACCTGCTACTTTTCAGCGCCTCATGGATAGATTTCGCATATTCCTCAGTCACATTAAGCTCCTCGTAAATTTAGATGACCTAATCGTCATGTCTGCCAGTCTAGATGATCATTTTAGAGACCTGCAAGACGTCTTCAATCGCTTGAATGAGTACAATCTCACAGCAAACAAGGACAAATGTGTTTTCTTCTGCTCTAAGGTCAAATACCTAGGTCATTATATAACGCCTGATTGTCTCCAACTGGATCCAGACAAAGTTGCTTCCATAGTGGATATGCCTGCACCAAAAAACTTGAAGCATATGATATCTTTCCTGCAAATGTGTTCGTGGTATAGGCGATTTATCCCTAATTTTGAAAAGATCACCGAACCATTCTCTCGTTTGATGAAGAAGAATTCTGTGTGGTCCTGGAAAGATGAACAAGAAACTGCGTTCGACGCACTCCACCAGAGGCCCTGGCAACAACTACCAAGCCTCGACCTCGTGGAAGACCGCCAACGAAGCAGCAGCCTTCTTAAGCCCTGTCTACCTCACCGGGTCGTCATCGGAGACAGAGGGGGAGACTGTAGCATGACCAGCATACGAAGATGTACCGAGCGCGCATCTGTGTGCGCGCCCTCCCACACCGTGCCCCACTATCGCCCCGCCACCGCTGCCGGCCGCGGCCGAAGTGTATATAATGCCATGCACGCCTGCCATTTACCAGTTCGGCTCGCTCGGACACGCTTCCTTCGGAACGGTTTCGGGCAGTTGAGCACTCTCTGGCTTGCACGGTCGGCTTCCATCACGGAACCGGGCGGTCGTACCTAGTACTCAGTCGTCATTGTAATATTAGTATTACTGTGTAATTTGTTAAAGTGTGATTTTGTTTCTGAAGTTAACAATAAATTACGGCTGCTATTATACTGGTTTGCGAGTGGTTTTCATTGGAAGAATCCTTATAATATTAATTTATAAAAATAATAAAAAGTAAAGCACCCAAAAGGGATCCTTGTGGTATTCCTGAGGGTATTTTAACAGTGACAGAACTGTAACCATTCAGTACAACTGTTTGACAGCGATTCTCAATGTAGGATGTAAACCATCTGAATTAATCGCCTCTTATAACCATTGAAAGCAGCTTACGTAAAAGGACACCGTGGTCTATACGGTCAAATGCTTTGCTGTAATCAGTGTAAACCACATCCACTTGAGAGAGTTCAGACATGGTGGAGGACAAGAAGTCGGAACAGATAAGCAAATTCGACACAATATAACTGTTTTGTAAGACACGACAAGTTGACAGTTGTTAAGTGATTGTTTAATAGCAGTACACTTTTTTTTCAAAACCTTTAAAAACAAGCAAAGCTTGGATATTGGCCTGCAGATTTTTACATTTGTCTTTAGGGCCTTTCTTATGCACGGGGGTAATAAAAGCTGTCTTCCAAACATGTGGCACCACTAGAGAACGCCGAAAAATTAGGGTAAGTGGTAAAGTCAAGCTTTGTGCGCACTGAATTATATGTATAGCAGGAATACCATCAGGACCTGCTGACTTATTCACGTCAATATTATAGCCTTTAGCAGTTTCAGTACCGCAATTTCGCAGACTTCAATAGAGCTTATATCAGAGGCAGACGTTTGATAAAGACAATGCATATTGCTATCCAACTGAGTTACACCGGGGATAGTATTCTGGAGAAAATTAAACCTAAAAACTTCACTGAACATATTGCATATTTCGTCACCCCGTCCCGACGAATTTTGTCAATGTTTCATAACCGATGGATTTGTATATGAGGAATGGTGCTTGCTTTTGATGGAAGACCAAAAACCTTTAGGCGGTTTATTAATACCATTTTCTATGACACTAATGTAACTGACATGTATTTCTTTTTCAAATAATTTTCAAAATCATAGTCTGATAATTTGCCATATTTCTTAAACTTGGAGTGATATTTAAATTTTTCTTTGAGAATTTTGATTAGAGGTGTTTTATACAAATTAGACAAAGATATTATGATTTAAGGGGCCGACGTAACAAGCGCGTAATACTCGTAACACTACGAGTCGAGTACAAAATTCGTTCAGGATATTGCTCTCTGTTTGACAAATGAAGGCGAACGAGGGACACGTGCGCAGCCGTGTGTGTGTATGTGTGAGTAGATAGATAGCTATTAATAACTGTACTGTACTTTACATTTAGTTCCTACTATTCATTCATAACGACTCGGAAGATATTTCTATCTATTAGTAATTATCCTAATAGATAGAAAAGATATAGAAGTTATGTTCATGATTTGCTTTGTCTTTGTTGACTACTTTGGGGAATCGTTTGTAAATCTACAGACTAGTAAAACAAGGTACGAGAGCGAACGAGGTCTTACAGCTGATTTTTAGCGATTTTTGTGGACCAATCGAGGAGCCGTCGTTCGGTGGTTCGAGGAATGTTCTTCTATTTATCGACGATTATACTCGGAAGACTCATGTTTATTTTTTGAGCAACAAAAGTGAAACTTTCGATAAGTTCCGTGAATACAAGGCGGAAGTTGAGAATGAGACAAGTAAATCTATTAAATGGCTGAGATCTGACAACGGCGCAGAGTACTGTAATGGTAAATGACAATGACAGATCCTGCCCCAGCTATTTACAGGAAATGCCAATTAATGAAAATAATTGTAATGATGAAAGGACCTTTTCATAATACATTGTTTTACATTAGAACTTGCCGATTCCAAATCAATGATAAAAGGAATTCAACCTCTGAATTTCCTATTGAGTTACTAATTGCGCATGATAAACAACAAAAAAAAGGTTTAATCTGTTAAACAAAAACTCATAATACGATTATAATAATTATGATAATGCATAACCATAAATGTTGCATAAATCGCTTTTTAACCATTATAAACTACACCTAACCCATAATCAATGTCAATATTGTTTTAAGATTTTAACAGAAACCGCAAGTTCTACAGGCATTAGGACAAATGTTTAGTTAACAGTAATAACTAAGTTTTAAGATGCTGCATATTGCAGGCTTGTAAATGACTTTTTGATTTAAGTGGGGCAAAGTTCTATAGAGTTTCTGGCATTGTCCTTTAAATTATTTTTGAAGTCTGCAGGTATAAAACACCAGATGACTGTACCGTACACGCCGGAACAAAATTCTGTAGCAGAAAGAGCGCATCGCACTATTATAGAAAAGGCACGGACATTACTTTCAGAATCGAACCTGAGCAAGAAGTATTGGGCCGAGGCTGTAAATACTGTTGTTTACCTGAAGAACAGAAGCCCCACGAAAGCATTGCACAATGCGGTACCAGAGAAACTTTGGACTGGAAAAGACGTGGATATCAGTCATCTGAAAATCTTTGGTTGTTTGGCGTATAGATTGATAACAAAACAAAAGAGACGCAAACTGGACAGGAAGGCGGAACCGATGATTTTTATTGGATACCCAGATAATCAGAAAGGGTATCGTCTGATGAATCCTAAGACAGGTAAAGTGACAACTGCAAGAGACGTCAAATTTCTTGAAAACGTATTTATCCAAAAAGAAAACGTGGAAAAGTCGGAAGTTATCATAATCCTGAATACAGATTCTGTTTCTCCCAGTTTACCCAACGGATCTACAAGCAGATCTAAACCCTTGGAGGCTCACGATGGTGTGTACCGTGATGCTGTAGACAAGAACGTAGAAATATCGGAAGAGATAGAACTTGAACCTGTAGTACCAGAGAGAATACGTGATGACGTATTGACCGAAGAGGAAGTGTCAATACCTCAATCAGAAAGGAGGTATCCTGTAAGGGAACGCAGACAAATCGATCGGTACGGTTGCAATGTTATTTATGCCAAGGAGAGCAATCTTGATGGTGATCCATTGACTATTAATGAAGCGTTGGCGAGACCTGATGGTGATTCATGGCAAAAAGCGATAGATGATGAACTTATGTCACTAAAGGAGAACCAGACTTGGACGTTGGTGGATCTTCCAGCTGATAAGAAGACTATCCAAGTCTTCGAATGCTTGGTTCAAGGAATTGGACAAAGAGATGTTGAATTTAGGCTTTTTACAATCAAAAATATAACCGTGTTTGTATCAGAAGCGGCTTAAAAACAATAAGAAGTTAATTGTCGTTATTTACGTAGATGACCTTTTCATTTTTGGAAATTGTGAACAAGAAAAGCAAAAATTAAAAACGAGTTTACTTGACAAGTTTAAAGTGAAAGATTTAGGCGCGGCTAGGCATGTTTTAGGCATGAGGCTGAGAAGAGATAAAGATGTTATTTGTCTAGATCAGAAACAGTTCATTTCGGAAATTATGAATGTCTTTAACATGACAGACGCTACGACTGTTTCGACCCCAATGGAAGTAGGTATGAAATTAGAAAGATCAACAAACTCCCATAGCGATCTGCCATATCAGAGCCTAATAGGGTGTCTCAATTATTTGGCTTGTAACACGCGACCAGACATAGCACATGCGGTGAGTGTACTTTCACAATTTAATTCGTGCTATAATGAAATACACTTTAAATGTGCGAAACGGGTCTTGAGGTATTTGAAGGGTACGTCTAACCTTTGTCTGACTTTTAGGAAGTCAGGAGATTTAGATTTACGAGGCTACGTTGATGCAGATTGGGGAGGGGCACTTGATAGAAATAATCCGCTTTTTGCAACGGCTACTAGCCGAACAAATGCTGGTGAGCGAACTCCGTCGACTGGTAAAATTTTTTAATAACCACTTTTGTCATCTGGATATCTTCCTTCTGTCTCAAAGCAACTTCAAGAAAAAAAAAAAGATTCTTTATGCCACGGTAAAAAAAAAGTTTGTAAGCATTAAGCTTACAAACTTTTTTTATATATAATAAGATAGTATTTATGTTTACCTAAATAGTTAAAAGTGTACACAAGTAACCTGTGGAAACGTTGTGGATTGTACATTTACCTATATGTTATAACATATTTTATTGTAATCGTAATACAAATTGTACAATTGTTTGTGTTTGCATAAGGTACATGTAGAAGAGGTCGCTGTCGCAGCTCCAAGTGATTAGTGCGCATCCTTAATCTTGAAACAAGTTCAGGACAGTCAATTGAACCATTTGCGATATTAAACAAGTAGCATACGAGTATATCATATCAGAGAGCAGTGGTGGCGCAGTTTTAACGGCCACGACTTACGAGTTGTAAGTCGTTAGTTCGAACCTAGGCAGGCGCTTTACTTTGTGTAAATCATTTCATCACCACTGCTCTCAAAACAAAAAGGTGTACAACCACACGGCAAGGGCGATACATACAACTGACTGCAAGACGCCAGCCAATGTTAACCGCCCGAGAGATAGGTTTAAGGCTACAAAATTCAAGTGGTGTTGTTGTTAGCCGCCAAACTGTGCGAAATCGACTGCATGAGTATGGCCTACGAGCACGACGGACAATTAGGTGCCCACCGATACGTCACGGGAATCGCGCTCGTCGAAATTAATGGTGTAGGGAACACATTACATGGACCCGGAAACAATGGGATAAAATTTTATTTTGCGATGAGTCTCGATTTGGATTCAAGCCTGATACTAGAAGGGTAAGGGTGTACCGTCGAGGTGAAAACACTGAGAGACTGAGGTGCGTTCAGGAAGTGCATCCATACAAGGGCTCAACGGTTATGGTATGGGCGGGTATTATGAAGAACAGACGAACTGAGCTCGTTTTTGTAAATGGTAACATGAACGCTGTAAATTACGTTGAGGATGTTCTAAGGCCTTATGTCCGTCCATTCGCACAAACGCTTGGCTCCAATTTCACGTTGATGTATGACAATTCGCGTTCGCATACAGCTTTGTATCTCATATTCTTTGTTCGCATATAGTTTATATGTTGAGTGAGTTGCAGGTCAAGGCACAAATCGCCAGACCTCAACCCCATCGAGCATGCATGTGACATGCTCCAGAGACGTGTTTTAAAGGACTTTGATGGAAAGACAACCACCCAACAACTGATGGACTTACTAAAATTTCATTGGGAGCAATTGCCGCACGATAACATTAACAGTCTCATCGATTCCATGAATAATCGGTGCCAGCAAGTTGTCAATAACAGAGGCGGCCACACTTTGTATTAATTTATGCAATTTTTGCACAACCATTTAATTTTAGTTTATTACTACCTACCTACCTAGTACTTACTCGTAATTATTGTTAATTAAGATTATAAAAAAATATTGTTTAATATAAAAAAAAAGCATGAAAAAATAATATAAATATGAAATACTAACAATTTAATGCGAAAACACATAGTAAAATTGAAATTTGTATGTGTTGCTTAGATTTTTTTGATGTGTGTATTAATTGGCATATTTAAAAGGGAACATAATTAGAATAAAAAAGTACGTTGTTAGCAGATTGAGCGTATGATAAAAACAGTGAGGTGGAACTAGAATAAGTATGTAGTAAACACAGTGCGGTGTCATGTTGGTATAAACTAACGAGGAATGTTACGCAGATGTCACTACTCACCACGGAAATTAAAGTAAATTCCCTACTCTACTCTACTACTCACTGATGAGATAGTGAACGAGCGAAGTTTATAGTGATTCATTATATTAGCGGTGTAAAATTGGCAAAAGGTGTAATAATCTGCGAAGAAACAATTTTTTACAAGTCATGATACTTCAAATATAAAAGTTGTGACAAATAATGAGCAAAAAGCTACTTTGAGATAAAATAAATAAGACGACAATACTCGTACAAACGATCGGCAAAAAAAAAGTAAACGATTATTGCAGGTAGACAGACTCGATGTAATAAAAGCAAGGAGCATTATAGCTGCTAATGAGGTGATTAAGAAATACACACCAGTGTCTCTAAAACTTGACGTACAACAAAAATAAAATGATGAAAGCATGATATTGAAAATAACATACTTTTTCCAATCCAGTTCTGACATAATTGCGTGCGTAGGTGAAGTAGAACTTTTTTTTTACCGAATTTCGCAGTTTTTTACCCAAATATAAGAAAAATCCTTTTCCTTGGACAAAGCCTTCGCCCGATTGAGTAGCTGCTTATTTTCAAATGTAAGGTGATCATTGACAAAAATCTTGCTGACACCCTTAAAACCCAAGTCAGATGCTGTTAAAGACTTGTGTTTTTTAGCCGCCGCTATGAAATCGTCCCTCAAATATCGATTGTGCATGGATATAATAATGTTTTTAGCATCTTTATTTATTTCGTTGTGGAAGTCTGGCAACATAATTTATTTGTTCCTTCGAGACTCCGCATTTGATTATGCCGCCTATTTTTGCAACAATATCAAAGAGATTTTCCGACTCTGTGACCGGGACTCCCTTTATCTCTATATTATTTAGTCGCGATCTCTGCTCACTCTCGCGGATGCTTGATTCCAAACGCCCAAGTCGCATCTCGAAACGTCCTCTATAGTTTATTGTAGGGGCTCAACTTGTTTGTCAATTATCGAGCTTTCTCTCGTATCAATTATTACATACAATATAAACGCAGTAAAGAAAAGCAATGAATTCTATTGCGCGGCTACTCAGATCTGAAAAGTTCCACGTAGATCCGGGGACTACAACCGCCGAGCTAAAATATTGGCACTGGAAAGAAACATTTTGAACCATCTCTCAGACGAAACGGAGGAAGTCAAGATTTCAGATGGAACAAAGCTAAAAATTATTTTCAAAAATGTGACTCCTAACGTTTACTCGTTCATCAGATAGACAAAAGAATATGCGAACGGTTTACGCCTTTTGGATAAAATTCACATGAAATCGAAGAATGAAATCCACGCTCGGTATGTACTGTCTTCAACTAAATAAAAGCCTGAAGAAACAGTGGCAGACTATAATATACGCACGTTACAACAACTAGCGTTTGATTGCTCTTTCAAATCTGTTACTGCTGAAGAATATCGAAACGAATATTTCCGTGAGGCTTTCATTGCGGGCTTCAGTTCTCAAATAAGTCGTCAAAGGCTACTTGAAAATTTAGAAATAATCCTAGAAGAAGCATGCAATCAAGCCATATCGCTCGAACTGGCTGTAAAGAATTCTTATGAGTTCCAAACTGCAAAGGAACCGCCCGACGAGACGGTTCGCATTGACTCTTTCAAAGAGCTTGCCCTCCTCGTCGAGCAGCACGATGGGCCGGTAAGCGGACGCAGAGTCCGCAGGGCGCCCCGACTTCTTAATGAGGACCAGTTTCCCCGTCTTCCAACGAAGTGGGAACTGGCCCTCTTCCAAGCATGCGCTTAGGAGCCCATTAAGTCGAGGCCCGAGAGCCTCCAAGGCCAGGACCCAGGCTTTTCCCGGTAAGCAGTCGGGTCCTGGGAAGGTATTTTTGGCACTAAGCCTACGTACCGACACTCTCAGCTCTACCACGATCACCTCCGAAGCATCGTCTTCGTCGGCAGTGTGGTCCGCATCCGGCACCGCAGTAGGCGGCGTCATGGGCGGGAGAGTATGCTCCCCTCGTGAAGGGAACAAAGCGCTCACCACGTCCTCAACGAGCTGGGGCCGGAGACTCTGCGTCAGCGGGGGAACCCATGGGCGGAGTTTATCCCGCACAATTTTGTAGGGGCGTCCCCACGGGTCCCTGTTCAGAGTCTCCAGCGTCTCCTCGTGGGCCAGTGCCCTGGCCCGCAGGATCTCGGCTTGGAGGGCGGTCTTCGCCGCTCTGTACCCCTCGTACAGCTCCACCTGAATGGCTTCCATTTCCGGAGGGCGGATATGGAAGCCTGAGGTGCCTGGTGAACAGGTGGCGCGCAGCCACTCACGCAACGCGCATAGCAGTCAGTTCAGGCCTGCACGATCGATGCTTCCAGGAGGAGCTCCCGGCCAAACTGCTTCAGCGCCCACCGCGGAGCACTCGAGTCCTGTCGGATCGGCGCACTCGAGATCTGGGCGGAGACGTCAAACCGGATGTACCGGTGGTCGGAATAGGTCTCCACCCCCTCCATAACGCGCCAGTCAATAACGTGCGGCGACAGAGCGGAGCAGGCGAACAAAATGTCCACCACTGAATCACCCCGCATTCGCACACACGTTGGGACAGAACCCCGGTTTAAGACTAACAGGCCTGTCTCCAGAGCCCAGTCCTCCACCATCCTGCCCCATGCGTCCGTGTACCGGGAACCCCAAGCCACGTTCTTGGCATTGAAGTCCCCGAGGAGTAGCACGGGGAGGGAACGAAACCCGACGACGACGACTCTCAACTCCGTCAGGGCGTTGTGGAACTCGGCGAGAGTTCGGTTCGGAGAGACTTATACCCTTACCACGAATATCTCCCCGAACCGTGCTGCGACGCAACCCCGTCCCCTCTTGACGAGCTCGAGGGACAGGGTACTGGCGACGGTCGACGAAATTAGGGCCACTGAGCCGCTCAGGTCCTCCACCCAGTCATCCCTGGGTGGGACAAAGTATGGCTCAGCGACCACGGCGATGTTAATCGACCAGTGCGCCATGCTCTGGAGCAACAGATCCTGAGCAGAGGCGCAGTGGTTAATGTTCGCCTGGAGGAGCCGTAATGGGGCTCCATATCAGCCCCCTCCCGAGCCCCCTGTGAGTTTTTTTTTTTTTTTGGTTTCGGGTGGAAACTCCTCATGGATGTCCCCCGCCCCGGTGAGGGCGGGGCGGTGTTCCATCACTCACCTTTTTTTTTTTTTTTGTTCCCGGGGTGGAAAATCCTCATGGATGTCCTCCGCCCTGGGGCGGGCGGAGGGGTCTGTCAGACTCTTACTGACTAAAAACCACCCCGGTGTTCCATCTCACACCTACGCCGGGGTCGCGGGAACACATTATTCTTCCACAACCCCGGCTGGTGCCGGCCCGCTAGCGCGGGCTCCGTCTCGGGCGGGGGGAGTGAGGTGTACTCCCCCCGCAACGTCTGTGAGCGGCGCACGCGGAACACTACGCGCGCCGCCTTCTCGGGTCCTGATGTTGGGGAGCGACGGATGTCCCCGAATCCGTCGCCCCTGGACCCATTTAGGGGGGCCGGAAGAGGGCGTTGTCCGCCCTCCTCCGACGCCCGGTGCGTCTGCTGCGGGCCGGGTCGAGAGTCGAGATCTCTCTCTCCCTTTCCGCAGCCTCCTTCTGCGAGATGACCGTTTCGCAAAAGGAGACCACTGCGTCCCAGGACTCTGCGCCGCCGACCATCGCGTTCACGACGGCCGGCAGCGACAGGTCATTGCCTACTTCAGTTATGAGGGCACGGCGCGGCTCCTCCCAAGCGGCACACTCTGCCAGCGTGTGCCACGCCGTGTCCTCCCGGCAGTCGACGCAGTGGTGACACCGGGCGTCCGGCTCCCTGTTTATGCGACACAGGTACTTCCCGAAGCAACCATGCCCCGAGAGCACCTGCGTCGCCCGAAACGTCAGGGAGCCGTGCCTTCTCCCGAGCCAGCGGTCGAGCACTGGCCGGATCGCCTCGATGGTGCTGAGGCCGGCGGTAGGGCGTGAAAGCCTCACCCGCCATTCCGCCACCAGGACCTCGCGGAGCTGCAACCGATGCTGCTCGATATGTTGCTGCATCGGTCGCTCGCCCCGCTCCCGCGCTGCCTCGCGCCACCGGTACAGTGACGCGAGCACCTTCGCCTCCAGGTCCCAGGGCGGTGATCCGGCCAGTGCACAACCCGCCTCGAAGGAGATCGTGCGATACCCCCGAATGACTCTGACGGCCATCGCCCGCTGCGGCTTGCGCATGACAGCTATGCTGCCGGCCGTCAGGTCAGACGCCCAGATCGGCGCTCCGTAGAGCGCCATGGATCGCACGATTCCCATATAGAGCCGCCTACAGGCGGCGCTCGGGCCCCCCAGATTGGGAAGCAGCGTTGCCAGCGCCCCGGCCGCGCCCAACAACTTGGGCGCCAGCCGCCGGAAGTGGGGTCCGAAGTCCCACCGTTCCATCACTCACCTACGCCGGGGTCGCGGGAACACATGATTCTTCCGCAACCCCGGCTGGTGCCGGCCCGCTTGCGCGGGCCCCGTCTCGGGCGGGGGGAGTGAGGTGTACTCCCCCCGCAACGTCTGTGAGCGGCGCACGCGGAACACTACGCGCGCCGCCTTCTCGGGTCCTGATGTTGGGGAGCGACGGATGTCCCCGAATCCGTCGCCCCTGGACCCATTTAGGGGGGCCGGAAGAGGGCGTTGTCCGCCCTCCTCCGACGCCCGGTGCGTCTGCTGCGGGCCGGGTCGAGAGTCGAGATCTCTCTCTCCCTTTCCGCAGCCTCCTTCTGCGAGATGACCGTTTCGCAAAAGGAGACCACTGCGTCCCAGGACTCTGCGCCGCCGACCATCGCGTTCACGACGGCCGGCAGCGACAGGTCATTGCCTACTTCAGTTATGAGGGCACGGCGCGGCTCCTCCCAAGCGGCACACTCTGCCAGCGTGTGCCACGCCGTGTCCTCCCGGCAGTCGACGCAGTGGTGACACCGGGCGTCCGGCTCCCTGTTTATGCGACACAGGTACTTCCCGAAGCAACCATGCCCCGAGAGCACCTGCGTCGCCCGAAACGTCAGGGAGCCGTGCCTTCTCCCGAGCCAGCGGTCGAGCACTGGCCGGATCGCCTCGATGGTGCTGAGGCCGGCGGTAGGGCGTGAAAGCCTCACCCGCCATTCCGCCACCAGGACCTCGCGGAGCTGCAACCGATGCTGCTCGATATGTTGCTGCATCGGTCGCTCGCCCCGCTCCCGCGCTGCCTCGCGCCACCGGTACAGTGACGCGAGCACCTTCGCCTCCAGGTCCCAGGGCGGTGATCCGGCCAGTGCACAACCCGCCTCGAAGGAGATCGTGCGATACCCCCGAATGACTCTGACGGCCATCGCCCGCTGCGGCTTGCGCATGACAGCTATGCTGCCGGCCGTCAGGTCAGACGCCCAGATCGGCGCTCCGTAGAGCGCCATGGATCGCACGATTCCCATATAGAGCCGCCTACAGGCGGCGCTCGGGCCCCCCAGATTGGGAAGCAGCGTTGCCAGCGCCCCGGCCGCGCCCAACAACTTGGGCGCCAGCCGCCGGAAGTGGGGTCCGAAGTCCCACCGTTCCATCACTCACCTACGCCGGGGTCGCGGGAACACATGATTCTTCCGCAACCCCGGCTGGTGCCGGCCCGCTTGCGCGGGCCCCGTCTCGGGCGGGGGGAGTGAGGTGTACTCCCTCCGCAACGTCTGTGAGCGGCGCGCGCGGAACGCTACGCGCGCCGCCTTCTCGGGTCCTGATGTTGTGGGGCGACGGATGTCCCCGAATCCGTCGCCCCTGGACCCATTTAGGGGGGCTGGAAGAGGGCGTTGTCCGCCCTCCTCCGACGCACATCATGGTGGGCTCGACAGCAATCCGGACCCCCCCCCCCCCCCCCCCCCCGACCACAATGTGTGATGTGAGGCGCCGTATGCGGCTCACCATCAGTGAGACCGCCGCCGACGCGAGCAACGCTGCCTCCCTGTGCGAACTCTCCCGGGCCGTGACCAGCGTGTCGTCCGCGTAACACGCCCCTGTGAGGGCCCTGCCACGACGTTTGCGGCGGCGGCGGCGGCAGCGGCGGCGGATGCGACCTTGACGGCGGTGCCAGTGGGCTTGCCCCTGCCCCTGGCTTTGGCGGGTGGTGCGCAGGCCTTACTCCCAACCCGGTGATCGGGCGGTTTGCCAGTTGCCGCACATTTAAAGCAGTGCGGCATTGCACGAGCCGGCCTTGTGGCCGGGCTAGCCACAGCGGAAGCAGTGACCGCTGAGGTCCATCTCCGAGGTGCATTGCACTCCCACGTGGCTGCCCACCTGGCAGCAGTAGCACCTTAGAGGTCTGGGTTCCAGGAGTTGAATCTGCGCGGAAACCCAGCCTACTAGGAGCCTTCGGCCCTCCCCACCAATTTTTTGGGCCACCGTCACGGCATCTCACCGTTATAGCTCCCATCCCCTTGAAGTCAGGACGAAAGGTGCCTTATTTTTTTTTTTTTTGGTTTCCGGTTGGAAAATCCTCATGGATGTCCCCCGCCCCGGGGAGCAACCCCGGCTGGTGCCGGCCCGCTTGCGCGCGCCCCGTCTCGGGCGGCGGGAGTGACCTGCTCGGCAGAGCACCCCCTAGTCCTAACGACGGCAGCCACCACCTCTTCTTCCGTCACGGAGTCGTCCAGGCCCAGAATGCGCATGTCAGCGCACTTCGTTGGCCTGGACACTCGGGCCTCATCCGCATTCAGGCACCCCTTGAGTTTTGCCGGCCAAAGCGTCCGCGGTCGGGCCGCTGGCCGCACCCGGGACCTCCAGCATCCAGGCCCCAGTCGCAGTGACCCTTACCCGGAGGCCATTGGTGACGCCGAGCTCCCCGAGGTTTACCGCCGCCTTCGCCTTGGCGAGCACCTCGCGGTAGGTCGTGCCCCTCTTCTCCGCTTCCGGCTGTAGTGTGATCACTACAGCTGCGGACTTTGGGGCACGGAGCCTAGTATTGGAAATAGTAGAAATAAAAGAGCAGCAGTTGTATGTGAACTAGTATAATGTGGTCAATATTTTTCACACAAGTGACAAAATCAAAATCAAAATCAAAAGTCATTAATTCAAATTGGGCTGAGAATCAGCACTTTTCGAACGTCAAAATTACATAAGACAGTCCCCCAAAACGCCCGCCCGTCACCACTTCCTAGTGCTTTAGCTGGGAAGGAGAAGTGGCGCAACAAACTCCCCAGCAGCACAGCTGTCTGTTCTGTTAGAAGAACTGGATTTTAAATCTTTTTTTAATTAAATTAATTGCCACACGTCAGCTAGCCACGCCAATACAAAAAAAAAATAAAAAAATGAATGTAAATAAAACTTAAAACATAGTAAAAGCCTCCAGGCCTAAAGGGCATGGCAGCTTACATATGCAATACTGGATTTATTATACAAACAAATAAAACATTTATTTTATTTGTTTGATTGAAATGATAAACTAGGACCATCAAAGTAAAATAAATTAACATAACAATTACTGTAACAATAATAAAACCATAGACAGCAAGACGACCAGTCACCACAAGCAGCACCCGTTCACGAGCATAACGCAAAGGTCAGCCATTACCCCCCTCGCCATATTTGAGGGAAGGAGGAAACCCGACCCTCGACGCTACCGCAAGCAGTGACATCTAAGGGAGCATGACGAACTTGCTGCCGGTTGCTGAGGCAAGAATAATGTTATAAATTGTCGAGGTCGCTAGCTAACCACATATTGCAATACAGCTCATTAAAAAACATTGTAATGAGTAGATCATGTCAATAATAAATGAAGATAACAAAATAATTGACTTATACCGTCAAATAAAATTCTGGAGAAAGAGCACGAACATTGTCTTGAGTTAATCACAGCGACCAACAGTTCTTATCGTTTAAGTAGTCGTTAATGGAATAATATGCTTTTGAACAAAGGTTGGATTTTACTTGAGCCTTAAACGCTTTAAAAAGTAAATCTAGTAAAGAAGAGGGCAACTTGTTATAAAAGGTTATACCAAGCCCAACAAATGAGTTATGGACCTTATGAAGCCGGTGAAAGGGAGCACGTAGTTTGTTCTTATTTCTAGTGTTAACATTGTGAAAATCACTGTTTTTTGTGTATAAGTGTATATTTTGCCTAATATATAAGATGTTGGCGAAGATGAATTGAGATGCCACCGTGAGAATACCAATATCTTTAAAAAAATCTCTAAGAGAAACTGGCTCCTAGCTGATAAATTGCTCGGACAGCTCGTTTTTGAAGGACGAATATATTTTGAATATCGGCGGTTTTGCCCCACAGCAGAATACCATAGGACATAACGCTGTGGAAATAACTAAAATAGACTAACCCAGCTGTATCAACGTCAGTGTATAGACAATACACTGACGTTGATACAGCTGGGTTACTTTCCTGACGGCGTAGGCGGCTGAACTGAGCCTCCCTGCTAGGCTTGATATGTGTGGGCTCCACTGAAGTTTGGCATCCACTGTTATGCCCAGAAAAACCGCCGAGTCTACAGTTTCAAGCAGCTCTTTATCTAAGACGATGTTGGGTCCTAGGTTTCTATCATTCGGTAAGACGTACTTCACTCATTTCGTTTTCTTGGCATTGAGAACTAGGTTATTTGACGTAAACCAATCCGTAACCATTGAGAGTCCACTGTTTACGTCGTCAAAATCGTCATCGTCGACAATACTCGTATAAAATAACATAAACAAAGTTGTAACTATGCTTATTTAAATCGGTGACAGACATGTTTAAATAAGATTATTCACACAGGCCAGTGCCTTCATACAATGCGACCTCCAATACCTAGCCGCGACGCTTCGTTCCTTGTGCCACTGCCGCCTCTCTTTTCTTTTGGCCGCCCCTGCTGCCTTGCCCGCCTTCCCTTTCTCCCCGACTCTGAAAGACCACTGCCACAGGCCACTTCAGGGCGGCGTCCCTTCGTGGCTAGCCTCCCAGCTCGCTGGGCTTGCTCGGCTGGGCTGGTTCTGCTCGGCTCCTTGTCCTCCTTGGAGTTGAGCCCTCCGCCCCTTCCTCGGATTCCACCCCGCCGACTGATTTTTCGGGTCGAGGTCATTCCGCCATCCGAGAATGACCCCTGGCCATCCCCCGGATTGGGCCGCTTCAGGAAGAACCGTTTGTTCTTCCCAGCAGCCCCCACTACTACGCGCTCCGGGCTCTTAAATAAGCCCTCCGCGCCCGATGCAGCGTCAGACTCTGACCGCGCATCTATCCCCTCCACTTCACGAGTTTTTTCCCGCGAATGAGAACGCGAACCTCCTTATGTCGTCAGACATACGTTGCCTCCCCCCAGAATACGATTGGGGGCTTGACGTTCCCGACGGGAACGTGGCGGATTCTACGGCTGCTGAGCAGCCGTTACCGCCCTGGGGTAGTTTTGCTTCGTGTGTCTTTTCCAGTTTTGTTTTCCTTTGTGGTCCCTGGTTTCCAAAGTAACCGGATTCCCTCCGGCCATTCATACCCTCGGTAGGCTCGACCTTGGGATTGGGGTAAGTTTATAGAGGTTGTCTTCCTATCTCCTTCCCACTCGACGCCCACAAAACTCACCCTCTGCAAACAGAGGGGGTGTGGACCGGAGATGGCCCGACATATCCCGACGACGGGCTGGCCGCCCCAACCCTAGCCCGGTTCCCTTCATCGACCAATATAAATGCTGCTCGTGAACGGGTGCTGCTTGTGGTGACTGGTCGTCTTGCTGCCTTTGGTTTTATCATTGTTACAGTAATTGTTCTGTTGATTTATTTTACTTTGATGGTCCTAGTTTATCATTTATTTATTTTATTTGTTTGTATAATAATTCCAGTATTGCATATGTAAGCTGCCATGCCCTTTAGGCCCGAAGGCTTTATTTATGTATTTGTGTTATTTACATGCAATTTTTTTTCTTTTTTTTTTGTCATTGGCGTTTCGGTAATTACTTGCAATTGTTTAGAATCAAGTTCTTCTAACCGAACAGACAGCTGTGCTGCTGGGGAGTTTGTTGCGCCACTTCTTCTTCCCAGCTAAAGCACTAGGAAGTGGTGAAGGGCGGGCTTTTTGGGGGACTGTCTTATGTAATTTTGACGTTCGAAAAGTGCTGATTCTCAGCCTAATTTGAATAAATGACTTTTGATTTTGATTTTGATTTTGAAAAATGATCCGCGGCCCTTCCCCGTTTGTTGAAGATTGGCCGCCAACCCCAACTGTCCACCAAAAGCAGGTGGGCAGTTGGAGCTGACGTTGCCCAGGGTGCGCCACGTGGAGGTTCTTCAACATGCAACCCCAGATAATTAATTGTAGGTACGTTTCCATTGTATGAGGATTGTCGTCGAGTTTCGATTAGATTTGGGGGAGTTTTGTCGGATGGTCCATAATAAAGTTTGAATAATTCTGAAGGAATAGTTGAAAACTTGAAATAATGTAGACCGAAACAGTTATTAACTTGTTACTTCATTTATTTGCCATTTGTTTGATAAGGTTATTAATTCGTAATTAATAAGCTCGATAAAATATTACTATCCATAGATCTATGATTACTGCCTAATTACACGAAAGAGGTTTATTTAAACACACGTTAAACTTATATCCCCCTTCTTTTTCCGTCAGAGGTTAAAAAACCTTTAAAAATAAACTTAAATAAGATAAAGCAGAGTTATGATTCTGAAACACAAATCTCGTAAATTCTTTACCATCATTTATAGTTTATCAAACGAGATTTTACCAGGTAAACGCGGGATAAATATCGTACAGCATGAATACACAAACAATTATCTTGCTTACTAATATCTTTAAACTCTTCTCGTAGCTTGTTGCTTAAATTTGAGGGAATCCTTTGTTGCTGATCAAATACAATCCTGAATTTACATATACTTATATGAATGAAACAAGTAAACTGTATTGTATTTCACTCTCCATTGAAAGCAAAAGCAATAATTAATGCAAAGCTTGAAAACTATTTAAATTACCCTTTGATTCATCTTCAATCAAATCTATTCATTACATTCAGTTTAATTCATGTTTAAGCATCTTAAATCAGCAGCAATTATTGAGTACGTTAAATAAAAGAAAAGCGATCAGTTATTAATTTAATTATTTATTTGATTTGTAACAGTCAATATACTGAATATACTTTGATTTATACAACACTGAATATATCACAAACATCGAGGGCTGTGGTTACAGTCTTAACATTTAATTATATAAGTTAATTCATTCATTATACACAGTTACCTTAGCTACAGTGTATGCTTCCTTACATGTCAACAAAGACGATATTTTCTCTCTTATTTTCCACACCTAAACAAACAGGGACAGGGGAAGAAAAGATAAGAGAAGACAAACCGAAGGTGGCGGAGGTGAGATGGTATTTTAAGGACGACTTCGACCAAACTGTTTTGCATATTAGTTACAAGTCTTATCCTCTGAATAAATCTTGAATTCCAAATTATTCCTTGGATAAAGATATCTGGCGATGGTCAAATCAGCCCTAAGTGAGGAAGAAGGAAGGAACGGAGGAAGGCCTTTTCGTAGGAGAGGAACAACTCAAGCTTGGAAAAAATAAGAGGATTCAACTAAGTACATAAACTTTCAAAGGAAGAAGCAGTAAGGATTACATTTAAACTGCTTCAAATTTACTATTACGCTTATTTCAGTTACCAAGCCATAATTGTTTACCGAATAAGACAAGAAAAGAAAAATACTACTTTACCAACTTTTCTTAACATTAATGACTAGATTTATGAGCGATTTCCTATAATAATGTTATTTCTTAAAGTAAAATGTCTCGACTCCATAAAATATACAATATTTGGCAAACTCTTAGAAGAATTATTTTAAGCTTTTACACACTATTGCGTGTTAAAATAAATTCGAATCCATCCCGGAGTAGGTATTTAGTTTTCTTATGTTAGGTTTAAGTTTTAAACCTGATTCATGGACTCAAGAATATCATATCTTAAACTTTAAGATACGATATTCTTGAGTCCTTAGCGGTATTAATCTCGTTATTTGCCTGGATTCTACAGATATATCAGTTTAAAATAACTTATTCAAAATAGTACTTTTATATACTATAAGTTATTTTAAACTCAGTTTTTATAAATATTGAGATACATAAAATACATTCCAATTTGCCTAGGGATTATTAATAAAATCGTAAAGTATCGTAACACGAGTATATCTCATTGTATAGGCTTCCCGCAGACAGGCGCGATGCGACTCCAGTAAAACAATTTCTATGACAACTTACGGTTCGAGTTACGATTAAAACAATAAGGAACAGACACCAGACTGAAAACCAACAAAACTTCTTTTAATTTCATGAAATCGATTTCGATATCTTAGTGGCTTCTTAACTATTTAATTCGTATGAGATCATCAGTTTTTTTTCCTCCAACTGGTTAACAATCTACGGCCAGATCAAAATCGGGTTAAAAATTTAGCGCGGTTCGAAGGGCCTGTGGCCTTCAAAGTTTATGCCGCTTTCCACAACTTATTTTTTTGTTTTGTTAATATGGAAAACAAAATTTCCGAGGGGTGCCAAAATTATTAAGCTCGCTTCACTCGCTTTGCAGGCAGCGACGACGCGGGGACGCGACGGTCCGCCACGCGTCCGTGTTTGATAAACAAAATCAAACAATGTTCAGTAAGACGCAGTTTGGAGTTGGAGGACCCGTATGTATGTAAAATATAAAATGTAGGGGTGCTAAAATATTCTAGCTCGCTCTTACATTCTCTTATATCTCCAAATTTTCAGCATTATAAGTCAACCTTAAAACTGAGACGGGGCTTAAATTTTCGAGCTAGCGTCGCTTGCTCTTGTCAACATTCTCTTAATTCCCAAACTTTTCTACATAAGTTGACAAACTAACTACTATTTCAGTATGAACCTTCAAAAGAAAACTTACGAGGCGGGAATGCTTAAATTTTTTGAGCTCGCTTCGCTCGCTCTTGTAATTTTTGTTAATTCTCAATTTTTTCTACTTACCGTAACGACGTAACTCCTATTTCAGTGTGTATAATAAATCCTGGATCCGCCCTTGACTGGAGTCGCGCTGTCGCGTCGCCCCTGTATACGGGAGCCTTCTAACTGTCGCTCGCGCTATTGTTCCCATAATGTTGTTCTACCAAATTATGTTTCCATAGTAGTAGAATAACTTACTCCAATACATAAAATACTTTACGACATAGATATTCAAGACTGCTTACATAAAACTGCTGTTACTCGTAATGGTTGTATCATAATTTGATTTTACAAGTTACTGTTTGAATATTTCGGTTACCATAAGTCTTAGAATAAAGGACACACATCTCACGTTAACTTAGTCTACGGATCCCGGTAAATTGTGTAGTGGCGTAGCATCTGCTATGGTGAAGCCTTCCTACTTACCCTTCAATAGACACGTTATGAAATATTAGTAAACTAACAATATTGACCCGGTGTCCATCAAAGAGGTTATCGAGGAGAACACGAGAGTATGTCTTTAAAGTGCCAATAATATTTCTTGCTTTCTTTTAACAACCAGTAAGTTTGTGTTTTATTTTTACATCTTTCAGTTTATAACTAATCAGTTGTTTACGAAAATTTACGGAAAGCTACAACTAGTATGACAATAAGCCAATAGAATCAGCTGCTGAGAATAGTTTAAAGCTGAAAGTATTGCGGCAACCACTGACACAGTCCACACTATACATCTCTCTACAAAACTGTTACCAGTAATTGTGCCAAAAACACACACATAAACGCAAAAGTTCAGCAATTTGCAATGTTAGTTACATTACGATAACAATGTTCATTTACAAATCCAGGTACGTAATCTTAGTAGCAGTGACTGCAGCTGCAGCGGCTAACGTAGCAGCGACTGCGACTACGGCAGCTGTGGAGCCCATAGCTTTGACTGCGAAACCCATGATGAAAGACACGAGCAGTTGTGCCACGAACACGCAGCTGCTGACGACCGCAACGTCTGTGCCGATGCCGCGTTCCTCCCCACAACCCCCGCCAGTGTTGTCCCACTGTTGGGGCAAATGGGAAACGGTAAAGACAGGTTGTTGTTATTTTGAGCTAGATGAGTGATTATCAGCTTGGTAGGAACGGAACAAATTATCTAAAAGAAATAAATTTACTAGAACATAACAGAATAGCATAAGAGGAATATTTGCAGTTATTCATAATATTGTTGGTTTTATGCAAAATAAGCTTCTTTACTGGAAATAATAAAATAGCGAGCGTTGAGGAAAAAAAAAGTGGGATGCTTCCAAAAACCCAGGTAGTAATGGAACAGTAAAACGAGGAAAAGGATTGCAAATAATATAAAAATTACCACTTTCTACATACCATTTATGCAAAATAAATGATCATTTTAAGTTAATTTTTAACAAATGGACACAGTTTCAGAGTCGTTTCATATAGAATTTTTGATGCGTGTTCATTTTAGCTACAATTAGCGATCGTTCAATAAATTACAGGGCACGTTCTGTTGAAATTTCATGAAAATCGGAAGGAATAACACGCTGAAATTATAATCGGTTGGTTGAAACTAAACACATGGGGGATATACTGAATTTACATTTTGTAGCGATTTATTGAAAGAACACTATTTTCTTCACTGTTTTGACGTAAATTCGCCTTATTGATTTAAATGAAACAAGCAGTTTACTGAAATAACAGGTAGCTCATTGAAATAACTCCATATATGAGTATTGAGGGGGGGACTGTCGCGTAACACAAGTATTGAATGCCTCTTTTGTGCACCAGTCTTTCACAAATTTTAAGCCTATTCTTTTAAATTAACACTTCCTGTCAACAACAACGTTTGTGTTAAGAAATATATAAATAAATGATAAAATACCCACCGCAGGGTATTTAGATGGTAAAATTTTATAAGCCCGTACTGCAGCACTGTATCTGAAATTACCATGGTTGATATGCAGTTTAGTTGCGAAGTGCTAAACATTTTATAGAACGATTTTCGTAGATGAAACAATGCGTCAAAAATCTATGATCCAATAATTCGCAACAGCGACGTAAATATTCAAAGTGGTGTCGCGTCATTGCGTGCCGAGGTTTGCTGCTGCTACAACTCGTAGGTAAGTATAAAATACCAATTAATATGCCTACGCTAGGACGATGATGATCACCAGATGGGCAGAAGAGAAGGAGGAGGCAGGGAAGACTACATTGGCACGACTGCCTTACCTGCAGACCATCAAAACCAACCACCACCACCAGACCAGAATATCAAGGCCAGCGTAGATGTGCTGTCTAGAGAAAGAGCCTTTCTAAACACAACAATGCTCTGTGACATCAAAGATAGGCATAATGGTAAAACTCCCTGGACAAACTCGCACCATAAATAACTCTGCTACTTTTTAGAACTCACCATGCCAGTAGCGTGATAATGTGCGACCAACAAGTACGGCATGGTAAACAGCGTGGAGTACATGACGCCGGCTGTCCAGCTGCAGAGGAGCACGGCGGCTTTAGCACGGATGGCACACAGAGCCACCATGCCGCAACTGTAGGTGCAGAGGCCGCCGACATATACACGCTTAGCTCTAAAATAAACAAAAGAATACCATATTAATATAAATTTATATGAAGTTGGTCGATCAACATCCAAAGAATGTAAACCAAAATTGACGAGATTTCAAGTGAAAATTTGTGAAACTTGCTACAAAGTCATAATGTTTTCACAATAGCCGCAGACTTTTTATCTAGGAAAGGAATGGGAAAGAAAAGTGTTGTTAAACGCCCTACGCATTCGAGCAACTTATGCCAGAGGACTCGATTGAATGAAAGGTAAATTGCGGTTTACGTTTTATTACGTTTTAAAAAAGTGACTGTGACATACGGACAGACAGACATGACGAATCCATAAGGGTTCCGTTTTTTTGCCATTTGGCTACGGAACCCTAAAAAACAAATATGTTTTACGTGTAAAAGTGTTTGTACAACTTACAGAATAAAATCATTTATTAGAGGGCGAAAATGTTGTAGCGAGACACGATAATTTAAATTAGCTCGCTAAACAATGTGGACGGAAATTTTGAAATTGAACGTACCTATTTTTACTTCCAAATAATAATATTTTCAAAATAGACTTTAACTGGCCAGTCTCTCGTACATAAAACTTTTTTTCGCAATGTTTTCTGAGTTACCTGCAGGGCTGACATGCCAGACGCGACAATTACTCACTCTCGTATTTTCTCGTCGCGTCTATACCGCCACTTTACTCGTTTTCTGACAGCACTGCCATACAAAATACTTGACTTGTTCTGTTAAACTTGATGTTTTCTCGTTAAACCCTAACATGACCTCCTAATTTATCTCGCATTTTGACAATTCAACATGAGAAAATCGTAATTTTCTCTAATTTTCTTTAATTTCGTCCTCGATTTTGACGACGAGAAGAGTAGACAAAATTATGATACAAAAAAAAAATGAATATCCAAAACAACATGGCAAATTCATAATTATACTCATTTTCGTTCTAGTTCTATTAGACAACATGAAAAAACTTAATTGAAATACTGAATTGACATAATTGATTTGATTGAATTGAATGAAAATACTTAGTTTTAAACAGCCTACTATACACATTGGAATGAAGTTCCTTTCGGCGGCTGCGAGAGAAAGTTTGGCGCAGGGAAGCACTATTACGTAGATGAGCATCAAGTGCAGTAATAATCAGTCTAGTTTGTCAAATATGGTGATTAACGAAATCTAGGGAGTTATGGCTGTACCTGCCTACGCAACATAATTACGAAAATCGCCAGTTGAGTCCGCAAAGTTGGTGAGTAAAAGCAAAATCATGTGTTTTATGGTGATTGTTACAATATCAACCTTCGCTTTGTCGAATAGTGACCTTCGGCCGATTTATCATTTGTGGTGGATTATCTAGAAGGTATAATAAGTGCCACTAATTGTATAATTTTTATTTTCGCATGCCAAAGAAAAACAGTAAAAAAGTCGGTTTCATGGAACTAAACAAAAATTAAAAGAGGTGGACGTTAAATCAATACAGAACATACTTATTCCATGCGTAAAATCGACCGATGTTGCAGTGATAAAAATGATTTGTTTTTAATAACTTGCTACATCGGTTTCTCGTCGCGAGATACAGAAGTGTCAAAGTGCCTTTTTCGAGTTTACTCGAGCTTGGCGGTCATGTTAGGTGTAAGGATGACGTCAAAATCGTAGACAAATTTCGAGAAAACGAGATATCGAGCGTTCTCGCGCTTGTCATGTTAGCCCTGGGTATTATTGATTAATATTCCAATATGTTGTTTTTCAGCAACAGGCAAGAAACTCATTCAATATTGTGGAACTTCATTACGATACGTGTCGTGTGACTTAAGTAGTCCATTATTGCCCGGCGTCAATTTAAGCGGGATGGATAATTGGAAAGACTATGTCATCGGATAAAACTGTTGTGTTTATTTAATAACGTGCGATTGGAGATACCTGTGTCCAGTAATGGCCGGCTACAATAGGCTGATGATAATGATGGTCTATGAACCAATGATGGACTGTGAATTGTGGAGTTAGGTAAGAATTTAAGATAGGCTGTCGCTCCAGGAAAAATACTGGCATCCGGTCCCTGAATCATCCGAGACTGGAAGCAGGCCCAATATAGGTATTTAATTGGGAAAAGGCTAGGCTATGGTTGATATGACCCAATAATATAGTAATTGTTAAAATCAATTTACAAGATCTGTTTGATTTTGGCTAGTCACAAAAAGTTGGCGAGGAAAGACGTATATGTGATAAATTGGTATACTTTTGGGAAATCTATCCGTGACGAAGGGTCTTCTAGGCTAGGCTCTTCTAGGATGTTTACTCGGTAAATAAATCCGAGATATTACTCGTATGATCCAACCCAGAGTGCCCCGATTTCCTCGCACCATTTGTCGAGAAATTCAATTTTATCAAGTGTAACGATTGTTTTTTTTTTCTTTTGTTGAGTATTTAAACTTCTAACTATACACTCGCTGAAACAATTTTCAAAAGTTTTTAATAAGATAATATAAGAAAAGATAAAGTATTTATTTGCGTAAAACATGCTATATAAAGGCGTTAAATACAAAATATGCAACAAACTTATTTAGCTTAGATAAAACATAGCATGCAAAATTATTAAGCTAGGTGAAGATGGCACCAACCATTTAAATTTCAAAAACATCAACGTTTTATCAAAGAATTCCTTTAAAGTGTAAAATAAGCTTCAAGTAACCATTTATAAAACTTAATTTTACACAATATCGTATTTAATATTTTGAATTAAATACTTGTATTTCTGACGTTACAGTTTTTGCGAAAATCATTTACGACAACTTCGTTAATCATTCGGACCTATAAATCAGTTATTTCATACGGTATTGAAGACGCAGTTAGCATTTACCTATATGTAAATCCGTACTTAAGCTCTAAATCCAGCACAAACGACAGGATAAACCTCCCCTCACGGATTCTAGGCGAGCTAAGCTTGTAATGTTATTGATTTTTAAATCACCTCGAAGCCAGCAAAGTGTCAGCCAGGAAGAACGTCGCAAAGTCAAGGATCCGCTGATCTCATTACAACGAGATAGTGTTTACTAGAAGTAAATACAACAGTCAGCTGTCAAGTTGAAGGGTAAACGCTTAGATAACGACATTTTCGATGAACGATCGCATGATACGAGAGATTATTAGATATATTGTTTTTGTTCTATTTCAAAATAATAGTGATGTACCGAACGTTTACACGTGCAGCGCAAAAGCTTACACTTTGTGGATAATTGAACTGTAGGTGTATGTAACCCACACATGCACAATCGTGTTAACTCAAGTGCTTATGACGTCACATGTCTGCTAAGATCATGTACAGTAATCGACGACGAACAGTTGGTTACAAGCCGCTGCCCGCGTTACTCGCGTCACATATAATTAACCTAATTTTAGTCAATGTATATTAACTGTGTTTAGTCGTGGTAACCACATTATTAAATCATTTCGTGATACTGAAGAAACATTTAATTTCACCTCACTATAGAACCTAAATCACGTCCCAACAAAAGTTCTATCTAAGTTATTCATTACAGGAAGCCTCAAGAATGGCCCACGACACATTGAACTATTTGGCAGCAAACCGACATGATTTCTACATAATGGGTCACGTTCCTCAGCACTGAGAGACCGAGTATTAAAAAGATTACATACATACATTAACTCACGCTTTGTTCCCTTGGGGGTAGATAGAAACCTCAGAACGCCACCTGCTACGATCCTTACACGCTGCTTTTGCCTCGTTTACGTTAAGAAGACTAATTTTGAAAGATTAAAGATTTTGGAACGGTCCACTTTTTAGAATGTTTATGAGTCATAATTCTTGATTTTAAACTTAGATAACAGTCAAGAATCAAGATTGACAAGGTCAGGTCTAAGCTTAGACTAATTTTACTAAACGTCTTATTATGAGAGTAGATGTCCAACAAAATTTTAAACAGTTTGTAATACTTAGTTTCAACTCGGGTTGGCATATTAAAAGGTAATTTAATTAAAGTACTTCACTGAATAGTTTTTTTTTAAATATACTAACCAGGTTGTTTCCCTTACAAAATAAAAAAAATAATGGGAGGGGAAAATTGGTGCTGTTGACAATAATGTTAATCAAATACCTATCTCAAAAAAATCCACGTTGGTAAAATTTGTGTAAGAAGTTTGCTTAAATAAAACATATTAGTTGGATACTGCCATATTTTCTATCGAGCCTAACGAGGTCTTCATTGAAGCAATCATAAATGCACCGCAATATGGGATCTTTCATTAGAGGTTTGTTTCTGTTCTAAAACTCAAACTCAAAGCATTTATCTCAATTAAATCATTTACAGGCACTTTTGAATTGTCAAGGAGTCGGTCAGTCAGAAATATGAAGCTAGTTGCCCATTCCAAAGCGTAGTAGGTACCTATGGAGAAGAACGGGCAAGAAACTCTATGGACACTCTTTTAAATAATATTGTTGTTACAAATATATTAGTTACATCATTATATATTTAAGAGTCTTGTTTATAGGTACTTATTTGGCGCTTGGGAAACGAATTCTGTCACCATTTTGGTATACTATTAATTAATATAGGTACTATAAAATTTACGATACGTGTGCGTGAAATTAACGGCCAAGCGTAGCGAGGGTGTTTAACGCCGGTGGTTAAGCTCGCGCATTTCGGTAGGTTTTTAAACATACCTATACTCCATTTATAGCATTAGACAGAAGTTAAAAAAAGGCTCTTTTAGGGGCACACTTTGTCATAAAAGTACAACAAACATCATTACAGTCAATATTGATGTGGAGTTAAATATCATCATTTTAAATTACAGCTGCCACACTTAATAGTACAGTACGAGTACTTATTTAACCTATCTCGAAATTACAAGGCTTTTATTTAATATTATTTAGTTTTTACACAGGATAGATTGAAAATTTTCTATTGTATGTCATGCATTGTTACCTACAAAAACGAACTTACCTTATTTATTATAATTGTTTGAACTTAACTTGAAAATAAAAGATTTCGTACTCCTGCTTCTGCGAGCCTCTTTTTTCTAATGTTACAGTAAAAGGAGTTTAGTAATTATTTTATAAAAAAATTCAAAATAAGTTTCGCTGAGTTTGTGCTTCAAAATCTTACCAACTACCTTTTCATTCATATAAAAATAAGAAAATCTATCCAGCAAAGTTAATCTAATCGTGTTATTAAAAGCGGTTGCATGTCTGCTAGATCCATTATTTATGACAAGTATATATTTTTTTTCAGAATTTTATAACACTGTATTTGTTTCCCATGTATAAGTTTTCAAGATTAATTTAAAAAAACTAGTAAGCGCGGTCTCTGTCAGATTATAGCGCCTTAGGTTTTCAACAAACAACAAACCAGTCTGTATGTAAATATTACAAACTGAAAACCAAATTAAGAAGTGGTGGATAAGCGATTCTGAAATCTAAAATTGTGATCTAAAAATGGACTACATAAGACACAGAAAAGCGTTACTTAAGTGCGGGTTTAGATCACACAGTGCCAGTGCTTTTGATTAATTCAGCTTATAATATTCCCACTGCTGGGTCACAGGCCTCCTGTCTGTGAGAGGAAGTGAGCAGCAATCTCAAGCAGAAATCTACCACGCGAGTCCAGTGCGGGTTGGTAGATGTCACATGTCACACAGTGCTATAAAATTATTAATTGAAAGAATTTACCTACTTTATAACAATACCATACTAACCCGATTCGTTTGATGAGTCGTTCAATTATGGTGGAGTAGCAAGCACAGGAGAGCGAGTACATTGCCATTCCCCAGCAACCGAAACGAACGCCTTCCTCGTAGTTCGTGCGACTGATACTACCCACCGGCGCCTGAAATTAAAGTTATGGCAATGGTGAAGACATACAATCATGATTGTGTTGCTAAGATAAATACATACATAAGTTTGTGTTTATCTTAGCAACACAATCATGATAGCATTCAAATGCTATCAACACAGTATTCAAATTATTTGGGGTGACTGCTAAATGAATACAAATTATTTTCCTTCAAAATTTACATCAAATTGCCTTTGATCATACTTCTGGCATGCATTACTAACAACTTTTTGAAGCAGCTGTTATCAATCAGCTAATGCGTTCAATGCCGCTGTATTGAACTTATGCCGCTTTCCGATTCACTAGACAGTTAGGTACTGTCTGCAGCAAACGTTTGTGCAGGCGCTTTATTTTAGAACGCAGTCAAACCAAGTAATGACCCGTGATATTTTCTCATATATTCTTAACAGGGTTGCTTCAGTTATTAATATTATATGAAAATGAGGCAGTAATTCATCGGCCACACGGTTACCCCGAACATGTCGTTAAGACGCCACATGGAGGTGACGATAAGGATAACAATAATTTCAATATCTATGAACATAATAATATCGTGTGCCATTCAACAGAACAGGTTGGTACTGACGGCAGGATACCCTCCGAAGTATTGCGAGTAGCAGATATGCGCCAGCCAATAGAACGGGTTGGTGACGTAACGTAGACCGTGCGAATGTGACTCATTTATTAAAAGATTACTTTGACTTAGCACGTAAAGCGATGCAACTGGTTGCAAGATTCTGTGTTTCCCGATTGCTATAAGCAGACTTTCAAGTTATATATTAAGGCTTGAGGACATGGAGACAACGTGAGGCAACGTGCATCATTATCGACTGCAACATCGCTTACCAGAGAAGAAAGCTATTAAACGTAAGCTATAGAATATAATACATAAATGAAATAATACTGACTGCAGGATCTCCTCCAAAGACAGCTTCTCCGACGAAGTCAGTGAAGTACAGTGAGTAACAGACATGCGCCATCCAGCAGAACAGGTTGGTGAGGCAGACCACGCGCAGGGAGCTCGGCATCATCACGATGGACTTCAAGTAGTGGCTCAGAGAGAGGTTTCCACCACCGTGACCAGTTTCTACTACGTTTATGGCTACTTCACTCTGGAATGAACAATGAATTGTGTTAAAATGTGGCACAACTAGGTTGGGTTTTATTTTCGACTGTGGATTCAAGTAAGGCAGCGTCGATTTATAAGTAAATATGACCTAAGTGGTTGTATTAATAAATATTGGGACTACTGTATGTAGCAAGAGAACTAACTGCCCCACATCATAATAGACTATTTGACTACTAAAATATCTATTAATTATTACTTATTTGAATGATTTTACTAACAAAGGCGACTTGCACAAAAAAATAACATCGCTGGAAATATGGAGAAATTACCCACTATTGAAATTGTTCTTCTATTCTTGTTGCGTGAAAACGAGCATTGTACTGAATGGCGTTCCTGTGTTTTATTTTTACTGTGGCATAATATTTTTCTAGGTTTTGAAAAATCAAATAAAAAAATACAATCAAATGGTGCATCGCGTGCTCAAATGATGCTGGTGTAATATAAGCGTCAAGCAAGTTGTGTCTTCATACTATTATAACTAATATCCATTAAAAGATCTTATTTTATAAATCTTAAGATAAGCCTTACGATCAGAAATATAATGATGATTTACCTGCTTAATATTATGAACATCGAAAATGTTCTATAACAAGCGATCTCGAACCTATTGAAAGAATTCCATCCATGATATTGAAACCTTCCCAATGGGTACGCAGGTAAAGTAACCCTTTGTAATAAACATGGCTTATTAAACAAAAGTGAAACGACCTCTTTTGTTTAATAAGCGTTGCTTCGAGCAATCGAAAATAAAGTAAAGGCAAACCTCGGTAACATATGACGACCGTTATTTAATTGAAAGTTATTAAAGTGGGTCTGAGTCAGAAGATTTAATATGAAAATGTTGGCTTTGCACGTGGAGTATGTTGATTTCTATGACAAATTCATTGGTTTCAACATAATAATAACCGGTCAAAGGTTCCTTATTGCAGAATTCCTCTACATACTTACTCGTAGAAGGAATTTTTAAAAGGGAGCAAAAAGACGATTAACGAATCCGAGAGTCATTTGTTGTTACTGTCATAGTGTTTATTTTTTTGTATTGAACCATACCTAAGAACCTTCTGTTTTCGTATACGAAAACCAGTTTGAAATGTTATAACTTAACTTTTAATAATCACGACCTCTGTGCCATTGCGTGCACCCATAAACATATTGTTACGTGCGTTAAATTTCTTCTACAGCGATTTTTAACACCCAAATTATAAGTCGTTTCGCAGCAATATTTGTAATTACGTACAGAATGCATAGTCGACGGCTATGTGGAGGGTCTTTTTACAACCTGGTAGGTATTGAACAGAACAACAGGAATAATAACAGCTTTCACATCTCTGACTTACCAATTAGATTATAAACATTCGCATCCACTTTACCTCAGGTTGATTCAAAGCTCCGTACGTAACATTTTCCTTCTTTAAAATCTTCTCTGGCCCGTCGGGGCCTTCATCGAAGCTCTCCTGGATCCTTTGAGTCTCTGCCTGTCTCCTGAACTCCTCCTGCTCTGTCAGCTCCAGGAGAGGGATTTCTTTGAAACTGGTGATGGTGGCAGAGACGCACACGATGAAGATTATAGTGATGAGCGAGAATACTGCACGAACGTGGCCGCCGAATATTTCGCCTGGAAATGATTTTGAGATTGGACTTAAAAATGGGTTACGATTGATTCAAAATTATTTATTCAATATAAAGTTACAAAGGTTGACCTGAAAAGTCCCACCCTCCTCCCACTGATTAGTTTTTTAACCTAAAAGACACACTTGTCAGAGAGTCTTCAGGGAGTTTTAAGTTTATGATCCGAATTTGGTTCGGTTTCAGATATTGGTCACTGCTGTCCGATAATCAGCATCAGTTCTTGCAGTAAGGTTCTATATTTATAATGCAGTGGCTCATACCTACTGCCCAGTGCCCATCCCCTAGAAACTTTTTATCATATCACAGTAATCTGACTTTCATTACGCAGGTTTAATATAAATCTAAATATTTTATAACCGTAATCAGTCTACCGCGGCTGCTTACATAACTAAGTTAGTTAGCCACCCCAGTAAAAATTAAACTGCGCGGTCACAAAATCATATTAAGCTAACTAAACTATGTTAAGGCCCGCGAGCACCAGATATGACTGAAAACATTAAACATACCCACTCGAATAAGCAAAACATATACGGGAACCAAGGAATAGAAACAAGAAGTTGTGTTATTATTTTAGCTGTTTTTGCGTTTAGTGATTTGTTTTGCAAGCGGGTCTTATTTGCTAAATTATAGGTAGCTTCATCATTATCATAATTTTAGCCAAATGACGTCCACTTTCACTTTCTTTATTATAAATTTTTGTATTTCTGTAACTAGGTTTTTACCAAACACTTTTACTCGTCAATAATATTCTAAAATATAGATGAGGTTAGCGTTTCTTATCTGACTACTCAGAGGTCACGTCACAGTCCCTTTTAAAGTCCGGGCATGATCTTCGTCAGATCGTGAGATGGCCATGTTGATTGGTGTCTGAAACGGTCTTTTGAACAAAGAACCACACAGATCAGAACTTCGAGCTCAAGGAGCTCATAGGCCCTCAGGTGTTGCAACATCGGTTGTTATTGCTTCAGCGGATGATCCATCCGTAGGTAGCTTACCATAATAATATCTATATTTGTCCCACGGCAGAGGCGATATGTCATTTCAGAGATTAACTATGTATGTCTGGGTTTCCTATCGATGTTTTCCTTCATCGAAATCAGTATATGTCCAAGATAAATTTAGAAAATGCTAGTAGATTACGATATTTACCTAATCGGGTGCCGTCCCAGTTGATCCCTCCTAGCGCGTATCCCATGAAACCACCTAGTCCTGCCATCACCGTGAACGTGCTTAGACCTTTAGCATGGTCCTCTGTAAGAAGAAATGTTATTATTCGTTTAGGTACCTACCTATCAGAAATTCTTAATGCACTAAGAGCACTTTTACAAGGAAGATCTTTAGATGCAAGGAACTTATTTTAATAGAAGCATGTGCATCTTTTTAGGAGCTTCAGTGGATGAGTTTCAAAAAAAAATATTATACAAGTAACGTTTACTTATAAGCAGTAATCTAAGAACTGAGTTCAACGTTTCTACCCTCTAGAATCACGAACTACCATGCAAACTCATCCCCCATTTAACCACTTTAGGCGAACAATTTTCAAAAATCGTTCCTTGATGTTTAGACTCGTTTATTTATTTATTTACTTATACCTTATTGTAGACCACAAAAAAAATATACAAGGAGCCGCCTTATCGGTTTCTGCGATCTCTTCCAGGCAACCTTGGAATGGGCAGTGATTTGCCTGGACAGAAATTTGGGTTTGTCGTTAGGGTAAGTATACAATATGCTTCACTAGTTATACATATTTATACATATCCTAAATAAAAGATACATAAATACATAAATGCTAAATATTTACAGTTACGAAAACAAGATCACACCAACAAGTGATAGCCGTGGAATACCTCTCCAGAGTTCAAGGACCTCAGGACATGTCGCCCCCTTGTCGCTACGACACTATGTGCTAGCGACCGATTTCGGGGGCTCATTATTGAGTGTCCCTGCCATTTTTTCTGTGTATTTTATACACGGTTAAATTTAGGTCGTTCTGGAACCGAAAGCCATGAACTCGATTATCGAACTCGAAACGTTTGAGGTTAAAAAAAAAACATGTATTTATTGTGAATAATTATCAAATTTGGATACCATTCGCTTGTTCTGCCATTCATCGATACGTTTTACACACTTACGCATTGATCGCAAGAAAGCGTTAGGTACTTCGAGTTCTCATATTCGACAACAAAAAAAGACAGATATTATATTTTTTGAAAATAATGGTCTCAATTGTTTCAAATTCGATGACCGAGTTCATGGGTTTCGGTTCCAGAACGACCTAAATTTAACCGTGTATAAAACATTGGGCAGGCAGGGGCTATAGTCATTCCATAATTCTAGATATCCAGGTCCTCCTTGGATCTATCAGGTTATCCTTGGGTTAATTGCATAGTGCGAACAAGGATACTCGTCGCTTGGTCCCTCATTTAATTTAAAACGTCTAAGCAAGTTGGCTTCGGCTCCACGTACCCTTCCAAAGGTCCAAGGCCTCCGGGCCCCGAGAAATATAAATAATAATAAAAATAGATATAATATTTAAAAAGAAGACAAAAAACAAGAATCCAAAATTAAAAAAAAAAGGTTACCCAAATTACTGGTACACCTGCCGGTTGCGTAATTAAATTATAAGAATTAAACTTAGAATGATACAGTGACACACATGACGCAGTCCGGGTAACAAAAAAAATACAAAACAAAAACTAATCATTTGAGGAGAAAACACATCAAGAAAAACAAAAATACAAAAAAGTAAAACTTCGTTATAACTATATGGAACTATTTTGCCTGCCTCGTTGGTGTAGTGGTCGCAGGAATTCTGCTGAGCATGAAGTTCCGGGGTCGATTCCCAGGTCGGGCAAAGTGTTTTTGGGTTTTTCTATCTACAATTTCTCAGTACCAGCCCGGATTCTAGATTTGTGCCCGGTTGATGGCAATAGGCTCGCCCCTATTAAATGAGGATTAAGCATAACTGCCGAAATGTGGATGTACCATAGGTACACCTCTGCCTAACCCTTCTGGGATTACAGGCGTGATTTTATGTTATGTTATGTCAAATGCCGAATTTTGATTAAATTTCATTTTTCTACAACCAGCGGTTTAAGCTGTGCGCTGTCATTCAGTGAATTTCAAGATTTGTATCAAGTAGATCTTCACTCGGACGTTCTAAAACCTTTAGATGTAAAACTGCCTTTAGGTACAGGTTGGCAGGGTGGCAGACAAACTGTAAATTAAACACAAATATGATTCTACCAACCCGCACTGTGCCCGCGTGGTGGATTACGACCCACTCCCTCTCACAGAGAGGAGGCCTGAATCCAAGCAGTGGGAACATAATAGGCTGATTATGTTATGTAATTATTCTAGACCAGAAGCATAAAAATTATCGTGGGCTATCAAAAAAATATCTGCTATTTTATAGAAAAGTGCAATACCTACGAGATACGCGGTTAAAATGTATGGCAGAGCAATTGTTTTTTTAATAACCGATGAGATATTTTCGCGCGGGGTCAAAGTCAAAGCATTTATTTCAAATAGGCCCATAAAAAGGCACTTTTGAACGTCAAGTGGGAGAGTTCGGTTCAGAGTAGTCAAGGGGGAGTTCCGAATCATGTACTGAATCCATAGTAAAGGTTGAACGTCGATGTTGCTGCCCCTGTAGAGGATATAAAACAATTGGGTTCCGGTTCGGTTACATTCATTTTCGATTGATTCAAATGGGAAAGTAAAATGAGGCATTCAACCCTAAATAGGTATGTATACGCATAACGATGTCGCTATGTACGTATGTGACATACTAAGATCGTCACTTCTCATGACAAATATTTAACGAATAAATATTAGCTCAGAGATGAAAACGTATATAAGAGTCAAACAGACTTCCACATAGTTAATACGTAGATATACATTATATACCAGTAGTATACATAAATAACATAAAATTGTCGCAAGTACACTATAAAGCTAACAAAACTGTGTACTATGTAATATGAATTACTAAGAAAATTAAGTTTAAGGTCAATATTTGTTGATTGTAATCATAAAGTGATATATATACGTCATAAATAATTTTTATTCATGTTGGACGTTTGCCGTTATTTACTTTTAAGTGCTCAGCACGTGCTTTTACTGTTAAATGTTTATATACAATGTTTATTCTTCGGAACGGGGTCATCAAATGTACTTGATCACCTTCAGTGTTGTACTTTTTATGGCTTTAGTATTATCATTGGTAAGTGTTTATTTTTTCAAATTAGAACGTGGAAGTACTCTATAAAATTTAAGGACATCGAATTAATAATGAGTGAAATTGGCCAAGCTAGATAAGTGTTCACAAATTTTTAGTCGCCAAAACCTCAACATAATGTCCTTCTCCATCTAATCCCACTGGACATTCGAGATACGCATGGTTATGAGAGCAACGAAATATACCTGAAATACTTATATCAATAATCACCCAGCCAGTCAAACGGATTAGTAAAAAAATCTACCTACTCCTTTTCACGGTCGAAAAACTAGTCCAATAGTATCGTTCCTACGAGTAAGTAAAAAAAGATTATGTTTATCTATAGGTTAAAAAAGATCAAAGGGAACTTGCGTCGTTTCCTGTAACATGGTTCTATTTATAAAGTTACAATAAAATGTAGTTCTAGGTACTTGAAGAAACATTATCATCATTACTAAGAAAAGTTAGAATAATCATGTCGTCAAGGTATATCTATAAAAACCCAAATTTAAACGCTTGGCACCGAGATAAATCAATCACGGCCAGACGTAAGCTGATAAAGAGTTTGTTTTGTAGCTCATCACTCTCCGCCGACGGAAAAACTGACAAACAGTCACAGTCAACATTTTAAAGTCACATGTCGTGGCGTACCACGGAAAAATATTAAAATGTATTCATTTCTCTCCAAACTAGGTGAAGGATTTTACCTAATAATCTAACCTGAATCGTACGTCATAATCACAACGTCTTATTATATTGCACAAACAACAGTAACTAATTTGATTCAGAGAAATTCGTCTGATTCACTTTGACGTAAGTTTCAGACTAATTACTAATCTGGTAAATAGTTCAAGTGTACACGATTACCTGTCTGGAAAACATAAGTTATTATCTCGTATCTGTCATGACGAGTGCCTACGACAAGACACTGTAATGCGTAAAGTCTCTATTAATTGTGTACGTTAAGATACCTTGTTTAATGTTAACCGATTCGAGGGAATGTGTTCCTCAAGTGTTCGACGTGTTTTTCGCCTTTGGAGGATATCAAGAAACTACAAACAGATTTCTACCGACCGATCGAAAATGATTTTTTGGCAGAAACTATAAGTAACTAAATAATACCAGCTCATTATTGTCCCACTGCAGGGAAAATTCTCACACACAAAAAGCACGAGCATTGATCACCGCGCTTCCTCGAATACACTCGTGTCTAACCTTATTAAAATACTAGTTAGTGTAATTTCTATAAATTAATCTAACTGAGAATGACATCTTGTATTTTTTTTTTGTTGATAATATTATTATGACCGAAAATAATTCGGTCAGACTCTACCTGTAAATAGTATGACCAGGTTAACTAGGCCAGTGCAAATATAGCATATAAAGTCTATATTTCTTTCTCTTAAAACAAATCTGACCTGGAACTGTCACGTCAAGCAGATAAGCACGCGCCGGGCTCTGGCAGGCATCTGCATCGAAGTCCAAGAAGACAGTGCCAAGGACTGTGAAGAGTACTCCCCACGGATGATAGTTACTGTGTTCCTTGTCCAGGGCTGAGCTTCTGGGTCCTAATGCGGAAGGAGCCTCTGTTCTGTTCAGTGGCAGCTCGTCGCCGAGAGCGTAGCCTATGTCTTCTCCGTTGGGGACTAAGATTAAACCTGTAAAATATTGTGATATGTGTATAAAAATAAAAACCATGACCTGCGTCGGGTCAGACAAAAAGAAAAGTAGAATACCATATTTTTTTAAATATGGTGGCGGTTGAAAATAACAGCACAAAAACAACATACAAGACATTTTGGCCTTGTAACAAAAAAAAATAAGATTAAATATTTTTCTTGAACGAAAAACGTCCTCATACGTCTTTTAAATAATATTTTATGAAACAAAAAATGCCTGCCTACCTTTTTTCCTTTCTGTATTTTAGTCCTAATGTTTACAATTTATACATTCGCTAAAGCAACGGGTTTCGAGTTCCTAAAGCTATGAAAATTGGTGCTGAAATACTGGCACACATTAGTCGGAAATTGCGAAATGCCACAAGAACATCCATTTCACTAGTGAGTAGTTTCAAAATCAATAATTGTTCTTGAAGTGTCAACAAATACAATCATAACTTATTTTAGCGTCTTATTAAACTGTTAACTAAAACATCCTTACAAAAAACTCAAATCACTTGTCAGTTTCATCAACAAGTTGAGGCACAACCAAGATTGTAACAAAAAGGAAAAGCTTATCCACAACTTTCGTCACAAAACGTAATTAACGAGCTCGGTTTAAAAGCCTGTGGCTTCTGACAATATAATATACCCTTATAGCTCCACTTGTTTTCTAAAGCAGTAATTAGGGACATTTCGTTATCTCCCGAAGAAATAACTGTTTGTTTAGGATTTCGGGACCCCAACAGTGAATGCCTCCATTACAAATTTAATTTAATCCTTCAGATCTTTGGATAAATTGGTACTCAGTTCTTTACACAAAACACGTTTGTACAAACAGGTGAGCTCTGCTTGAAAGGATTTCATGTCGAGAACTCAAAGTTTAATATAAAAAATACTTAGTTCAGTATACTATGTTAAAGTAAAAAATTAAACTTTTCAAGTTTTTTTCCTTTGAGCATTGAACGATAGTCAAAGTCGGATTTAATTGCAGTTTCTGCAGTAAGGAAACATCTTTTGAAATAAGGAATAGTTTTAACAAATTAGTAGGTACGAGTTAGTATGAGTAAGTATTCACTTACCTAATAATACTCCAACAGACATCAGAACTATAAAAGGTCGTCTTCTTCCGAACCTCGATCGACAGCGATCACTGAGTGACCCCAGTAAAGGGGTCATGAAGAACCCAATTAGAGGTGACAGTGCCCACACCAGTGTCATCTGTTGATGGGGCACCCCTATTTGCAGCAGTGTGGGGGACACGAAAGCCGTTTCCCCCGCGTACGAGAACTCTATTCCCATTACTGCCGCTGATATTCGCATCAATTCGATACGGCTTTTTCTCCTGAAAAATTCTCTGTTTTACTTACACTGTCGGAGAAAGTGTTTCAATGTAGGAAACTTCCTTGCATTATTGTATGGGTTGACACTCTATCATGGATTATCTATCGATGTCTAACGCGATTAGCTGCTTAGCTATAACATCAACATTAACGTTACGTTCTGAGTTCGTTCGAAGCGTAGATAGATCTGGGAAAGTTATGTTATTAAGATTATGATTGCAAGCAAACTTAAAAGCTTTGCTTGTTATCCTAATTAATTCATCAAATTGTCCTACATAATATGAGTAAGTTAGCAGCAAAGTCAATATCTTAGAATATTTTCTCTGCTGTATGTGTCTTCAATCTATCGCTCCGAACTATGTTATTATTTGTTTTGCCTCGTACCTACGTGGCAGGGGTTGCAAAGGAGGATATGAAATAGAGTATCGATTCTCTGCTACGCTTCAATCGCTTAATAATGAGATTACTGGTGCCATTCCCATGTGCCCGAACATATTGCATCTGGTTAACGTGGGAAGTCATTAAAAGTTCAATCGTCAATCAATTTAACCAACGTTCATTGAATGCTATATTTTAGGCTACCACCAAATAATTCGTGAAGTAATCGTATTCATATACACCGTTGGATAATTTTAATATCATTATAATGACGCTTAGATTATTTTGAACGTAACTCGACTTCTTCTTCGTTATCATGAACGAAGGATCATCATATAACTAACTCCAAAATAACTTATTATTACTAGTTTTATTAATTTTTAAGCAAAGAGAGGCCTATTGCCCAGCATCGGGGGAAGTTATTCTGTGACTGATTTTGACTTCCTAATACATTAAAAATAAACAGGTAATTTACCGATACAAATCGCTGTAAGTACTGTCCTGCCAGACCCTTTCCCTCGGCTCATCCGAGTTAGGTATCCCGAACAGGGTCTCGGCGACTACATCCTTTACCCCCCTGGGGTGTTGTTCCCTCCACCTGGACCAGCGCTCGCGGTAGCGGTCGCGTGCATCGTGCAGACGTCCTGTCACTCCTTGGTACTCATGTAGCTTATCTGCCATGCTTGAAGACTTGTGACGTCAAACTTTGATAGTCATAGGACGCATAGAATCTCCTAAGAAGGAGATATTTGGAAGAAGTTGATGATGGGACTTTTATACGCACTGGATTTGGGATTTATTACATTCTGTAGAATGTGTTGTCGATGAATTGTTTTTTAACTGTCCTGTGTAATTTTATGTAATTGAATATGGAATAAAATGACACCAGTTATGAGACAGCTAGTTGCTTGTTTGGGTTTTCAATCACTTTCAAAATTACAGAACGTTTATACTAACACAAAAATCACAATGCAAACAAAATGAAACTCAAATCACTCTCTAACATCTAATTAACACTTCAAACCAAAACTGTTCGTAAATAAATAACAAGCTTCAAAGCTTCAATACAGTAAATAGTTGACGGCAAAGTTATCGGTCACAGTGGGCACTGTTAGTGGACAGTTACCGCGGGCACGGACGGCTGAAGTTGACTGGGCGCGCGCGCCGCCCTCGCTCGCACAACCGCCCGCCCAGAATCTACTGACCGATGTCGATATTTTTACTGGAAGAGATACTTTGGGGAACTTTTTCATTTTTATTTTGTAGGAGTGTTCTTTGATATTGAGTCTTATTTTTGACAAAACTCAGGCCAAATAGCGGGTAGGTATTTGGCCTGAGTTTTGTCATAACATTTTTATTTTTGGTTAAATTTTAGGCTCTTAATAACAGTTGCGAAATAAACAATTTCAAGTAAAATTCTGACAGGTCAAGTAATTGGTGTTATTTTGAATTAATATACATTTGTTCTGTAAAACGGTTCTATATTAATAGGTTTCTCCAAGAATGTTATTGAACTTTAATAAAATTATTGATTTTCAGCTGATAGCCTAAAAATAAAATGTCTTAAAAATACCTCGTGATATAAAAGAAACGGCCAAGTGCGAGTCGAACTGGCACACGAAGGGTTCCGGACCACAAGTCAAAACCCGCCGAAAAAAACACGTTTCTTGAATGGAGCCTTTAACTTTAAACTTCATTTTATTTTTATTAATTGTTGTAATAGCGGCAATAGAAAAACACAATGTGGAAATTTCAACTGTCAACCTATTACAGTTCATGAGATACAGCCCGCTGACAGACAGACGGATGGACAGATTGCGGAGGCATAGGAAGCCTGAAAATATGAAGCCAGTATAAGCTCCTTCCAAGATTGAACCTCTCCTAATAACCATAATATCGAGAAAACTGAACAATAACAGCATTTAAATCAAAGTGCTCCTTCCATTTGCTCAGGCAGTAAATAAAATCACTTTAAAAGTCGCTTCTCACATTATATTTCCCGGTTCCCCGCCTCGGGGATTACGCTTATTGCGTCCCAGGGAGTCGCCGACTGATTGTATCCTTCCAATACGGGCTTATATAAACAAACTGATTCTCTGTTCGTCTTATTGCTTTTGCGACTCCATTCTATCTTTAGACAGACGATCAAATTGAAAGTAACGCCGCGGATTTACCAGATGGCGCCGTTTATACGGGCAAATCGTTTTTGGAATTTGATTATGTGCATCTGGATACTTTTCGCGTTGGTGTCAATGTATTTTGTGAATTAAGGTGTCGAGTCTCGGTTTTCAGGAAAACGTTTTTGACGTTTAATATATTTAATTATTTAGTAATTTCGTGATAGGCTAACATTTGCATTTGATAAGACTGAAAGTTGCTTGTAATTCTTCAAAAGTCAACTTTTATCTTAGCGTCAGTCACAAAGATATCCAAATGTGCAAAAGTAAATGATTGTAATTATTTTTCTGTCGTGTCTGTGAAACTTAATGTATTCTTCTATTAAAGATTTATCAACCGAAAGCAAAAGTTGAGAAGATTTAGATTGCTCTGGTTAAATATCCTGGACTTTAATCTGTATTTCAAGTTCACAGACAGATCTTATCGATTTCATGTTTCAATAGTACAAAATAATCTCGTGAAACATGTACCATTGAGTTAAATTGTCGAAAGTATCTAATATTAAGTTTACTTGTCGACGATCTACGCGATCATAACGAGATAACTGCCGCATCACCATAATATTTACCTAGTGTGTGAACGATTCAACTTGCACTTGAAAATAAATAAATGCGTAGCTATTTGCCTTGTGAAAATAATTTACAAGGTGCAATAAATAATGACAGATTAATATGTGGACTAGTTGTTTGCACAAGTTATTTATACAGCATTGTTGGAAGTATTATAATGAACAAGGCTAGTTCCCGCACGATGCGCCGGCGCTACCCTCGTGACTAGAACAAAATAAGACTTAGCATCATGCTGCTCATTTAAATAAACTTTTGTCAGACCAACCGTGAAAATTAAAGAAATAAATGACAGGAAGGGCATTCACAATGATAAATGAAGTGTGTAAAATTGACAGTCGTGAGGTGTTCAGTTTCTCGGCCTAAATTTAAATCCACTATCGATTTATTCATGCAAATCTGACAGTGAAGAGTTTCTGGGGAGAATACGAGGGCTGCACTAAAAGTATCGGGAATGGAATATTTCCACTGTTCCTGTCATATTAAAATCTATTTAATTGAAAACTCCTTGGTTTTAAAAATCAAATATCATTTATTTATTTAAAAAAAGACTCTCAAAAAGAGTCTTGTCACAAAGTTTTGTCAAACTTGTTTAGTCGTTGAGAAAATGGAATTGACTCGAGAAAATTCAAGAGCGATGATTTATTATGACTTTCGAAGTGGTTTAACACAAAAGCAGTGTGTTGACCGGATGATTTCTGCTTTTGGTGATGAAGCCCCATCCAAAACCACAATTTATGGCTGGTTTGCTGAATTTCAACGTGGACGTGTCAAGCTCAGTGATGATCCCCGTCAAGGTCGTCCAAAAACTGCAGTCACCCAAGAAAACGTTGATGCTGTGCGTAAGCTGATTGAGGAAGATCGAAGTCAAATACAAATAATCTTGCATGAACAATTAGGTGTAAAAAAGTTGTTTTCCCGATGGATACCGCATTCGCTCTGTGAAGAGCAAAAAGCGGCTCGCGTTACTTGGTGCACCAGAACTCTCGAAAGATTCCACGCAGGATCCTCAAATGCTGTATAAAACATCGTATCAGGTGACGAATCCTGGATATACGCGTACGAACCCGAAACAAAAAAACCAGCCACGAGTTTGGGTGTTCGAAAAAATGGTGGCCACGTTTGTCTCCAAAACCGGCCATGTCACGACTATTCCTCTTGAGGGACAAAGAACGGTTACTGCAGAATGGTATGCTAGCATTTGTTTGCCACAGGTCGCTTCTGGACTCCGTAAAGAGAACTGCAACCGCCGCATCATCCTCCATCACGACAATGCGAGTTCTCACACCGCACATAGAACAAAAGAGTTTTTAGAGCAAGAAAACATAGAATTATTAGACCATCCGCCGTACAGCCCCGACCTAAGCCCTAATGATTTCTATACTTTCCCTAAAATAAAGAATGAATTGCGTGGACAGAGATTTTCATCACCTGAAGAAGCTGTGGACGCCTACAAAACGGCCATTTTGGAGACCCCAACTTCTGAATGGAATGGTTGCTTCAATGATTGGTTCCATCGTATGGAAAAATGTGTCAAATTTCGCGGAGAATACTTCGAAAAGCAATAAATACATTTTTAAATAGTAATGTTGTGTCACTTCCTTGATTCCCGAAATTTTCAGTGCCGCCCTCGTATAACTTTGCACCCTTAAAAAAAAGATTGATGAACTTGTCTGAACGAGTTGTGATCAAATTATGGAAAGCCAGTCACATAACTGGCTGGTCACATAATTTTCTTAATTAGTTACATAATTCTTTGTTAGAAGGTGACTTAGCTTCATAAAATGGCTTTACTTCCGGGCTGAATTTAGAAGCCATCGTCATTTAGCTAGACCTCCACAGAACTATAACTTAGGCCTATGAAAGTTATTTCGAGGAGGCAAAACGCCGGGGTGCAACTCCGCTGCCGCGAGAGAAATCACGGTACAGCGGACAGAGCTCCAGCGGGATCTCATGGCGACATGGAGGGTGCGATTGTCGCAACCCAGTGCTGAGCACGCCACAATTGCGGCGGTAAGTTTCTTCTTTGAGGAGTGGGTGGAGAGGCGCCTCGGCGTCCTCACCTTCCGTCTGACACAGGTCCTCACCGGACACGGCTGTTTCGGGAGGTTCAAGCAACGGGTAGCTCGCCGTCCGGTAAGGACCAGGCCCGGGTCGACGGCGCGTCGTGTTACACGTGCCTCAAAGATATGTCAGCACAAAATGACGGGGTCCGATGGGGCCGACGCCTCAGGGTCGCGGGTAATTCGAAAGAGATAACCATGGCCCTGGCACAGGCAACTGAAGGAACACGGGTGGGTTTTAGTCAGTAAAAGTCTGACACGCCCTCCCGCTCCACCCAGAGCGGGAGAAATCATTTGATGATTTCCCGCCCAAAAAAAGAAGGCCTATTAAAGTTCTTTGGGACAGTATAGCATTAATCAACATAATGAAAATCTTAAATTCGTTCACTGGCAGAAAACGTACAGCCTAGTTCTTATGATACGAAAGTGAGCACTTAGAAATGATTTTTCAAAATTCATCCCTTAATGGGGTTTAATAGGGCTTCAAAATTTCTATGTAAATTCGTCATTTTTGCCGATGGCAAATCTGTTTGCTTTGGAAAAATTTGTTCCTACAGAAATCTGTTTGCTTTTATCGTTAGGTAACGAAACACTTGATTCAATGGGCCGTCTCATACCCAATAATACCCAAGGCCGCATTCCAACCTTGCTTATCAATCATGAGCCGACAGGTGACAACAGACTCTTAACACAAGATAAGACATTGAACTAGCAAGTGTTAGTTCACCAAAGAAAGTCTCCTTAGATTAGGTAACGTTTTTTACATACCTTTAGTTTTTCCGGACTACGTAACCAGTTGTCGTCATGTGATATTGTAGGAGTTCACAAGTCGTATTTTTTTTCTGACGTTACTTTGTTGCAGTCTGTATTTTTCAGTTTCCGTTCTCTCTTCATATTAACTTCACTGCCTAGTTCTTTTGTTTAGGTTCTAGTTTGTTTTAGAACAGTTAAAGTCACGTTTAGATTTCATGTAGAGCAGAATAGGTATTTACATCCTCCCCCTCCTCTTCCTCTTCCTCCTCTCTCTAACTGTCTCTTCTCTCTTGTGAATCGACAAATATTTAAATCAGCGATAAACTCAGGATTGGTTGAAGGTAAAAGCAAAATTTATTCTAATCCTAATCCAACGATTTTTTAAAGATAAGATGTCTAAAGTTACGTGATAAATGAATAACACCCACCTGTGGGTGTTATTCATTTGGCGTATAGGCATAATAATTTAATTGCATACTGTGTGCTTTCCTATGAACAGTACAAAGGTTGAACCGAAAGGACCTTATAGTACAGTTGAGTTCTTTATTATTGGAGCATGTTCATGGACCAAAAATATATGGGCAATGGTAAGTTTCATAAAACTATAAACAGCTCTGCCTTACAATTAATAAACAATCTGTGACATCATAAACATGTGACCACATTATATCAAATAATATTGCTACAGAAAAAGACTAAAAATTATGCGCAATCCCTCGTTCATATTATTTAGCAGCATTTTCACTATGTAAAATATCTTGACAATTTTAAATGTCTCGAAGTTTTGAACAAGTAAGTAGTTATAGTCTTCGGGACCCTTTTCTTTTGGTGGGAAATAATCAAATGACTTCTACCGCCCTACGTGTCAGACTTTTACTGACTAAAACCCACCCGTGATCCTTCAGTTGCCTGTGCCAGGCCACAGTATCACTTTCGAACTTTTCCGCGACCCTGGCAGGCATAGGTTCTATCGGACCCCGTCATTTAGTGCTGAAATCTCTTTATTACGCGCCGTCGACCCGGGCCTGGTCCTTACCGAGCTACCCATTGCTCGCCGTCCGCAAGCCCGGGCCTACGGTGGCCGGGAATCTGCTTACGATTCCCGACTCCCAGGGCATTTCCTGCGGCGACTAGGGGCGTAAGAGCGCAAGGTTCTCTACCTCACGCGCTCCGCCTCATCCTTCGCAAGCATTACTGCGTCGCAGAAGGAGGTGACGGCTTCCCATTCACTCTTGCTCTGAACCATGTCCTGGACCAGGGCCGGACGTGAGAGATCGCCGAAGCCGATCGCCTCCGCGAGGACACGGCGATGCTCCGCCCAAGCTGGGCAGACCTCCACCGTATACTCCGCCGTGTCCTCCGGGCGATCCACACAATGGTGACCGGGCTCTTCCTCCCACCTTATACGGAACTGAAGGAAGGAACCTCCCGAAACAACCATGTCTGGTGAGGACCTGTGTCAGGCGAAAGGTGAGGACAACGTAGCGCCTCTCCAACCACTCCTCAAAGAGGGGACTTGTCGCCGCTATTGTGGCGTGCTGTGACAATCGCACCCTCCATGTCGCCATGAGGTCCCACCAGATTTCTCTCCGATGTGCTGCGATTTCTCGCGGCAGCGGAGTTACGCCCGGCGTTTTGCCTCCTCGCGCCACTTCTACACGTGCGCGAGGGTTTTGCCTCACTGGAGACCGTGCGATATCTCCGGACCAACCGAATTGCGTGGCACGCCTTCAACTGGCGAATCGGCGTCTCGTCTTCGGTGACCCTAAGATGTCCCTATGCGTCGACTTTTCGTAAAACTGAATTAATTAAATAAAACAGCTGTCTCTTCAAAATTATAATTAGAATATTTGTGCGCCGTTGACGGCAAGAAAGAGCGTTCATTTGATTAATATTGACATCTGCACTTTTTGTTTGTGTTTTTCTACAAATAAAAATATTTGGATTTTAACGTTGTCGATTGGTAGTCCTATTACGAACGGCAACATTGCATTATTACTCGTACTTATTCGTATTACTCGTAATAAATTTAATGTTTAAAGTCCATTTAGTTGAATATTCAAAACTGTATAGACATTTACGGATGCTAGGTTGCACCAAATACATTGAAATCTATAGTATTTATGTTCCGAAGAGTAGTCAGATATTTTTGACTGCACTACCGGAATATGCTTGCATGCATGCTTTAAAGCTACCATTTGCAGGGTACGTCTTTCATTGACTTGAATGTGTCCTGGCGGCTGAGAGTATGTCATGCTCACTTTAATGTTTCGCTGATGGTGGCGGGTGTGTTGGATCATTTAGCTCCCTTCAAAATGGTTGAGTTGAATGGTGCTAATCCATGCGTCATGTTCGTGAACGGGCGCCGTCAGTTGAGACTGGTCATCTCTTAGCTGCCACGGCGTATTTTAATTAAATTTTATTTTCGAATTGTTTTCATATTTAAATAATTGACGCTTTTAACGTTCTGCATCGTTCTCACATGCATAATTTCAACATGAATGATGTAACCAATCTATTGTAAACATAATTTGATTTAAAAGAGTGTCCGTGGAGTTTCTTGCCCGTTCTTCTCCATAGGTACCTACTACGCTTTGGAATGGGCAGCTAGCTTCATTTTTCTGACCGACCGACCTTGACAATTCAAAAGTGCCTGTAATTGGTTTATTTGAAATAAATGCTTTGAGTTTGAGTTTGAGTTCGACTGTCCTCAACAATGTTTGCCTACTTTTATATAACATTTCCTGCGCCAACGCAAACATATGATCAATCACGTGTGTATCATTTTATAGATAAATCCTAATGTATTCATGTTTATACAAATCTTACACAATGTTCTCGTATTGCAAAAACCGCATGATTCATGGATTATGTAGCTGGTTGGATAATCTTCGAAGCTTCCAAGAATGTTTAAAGCTTTTTGTTTATAGAAATAAAATGTTTTTCATTTGAGATGAAAGACGTCCACTTTTGGACATAAGCAATCACCGCCACTTCAAACGGTTATGTGCTTCCAGCATCCAGCGGATTTCTCCAGCCTTAACAAGGTCATCGTTCCGCCTCGTGGGACGCCTTCCAACGCTACGTCTTCCGGTACGCGGTCGCCACTCCAGATCCTTGGCCCCATCGGCCATCTGTTCTGCGACCAATGTTCCCTGCCCACTGCCACTTAACTTTGGCAATTCTGCGGGCTGACTGTTACCTTGGTTCTCCTGCAGATCCCTTCATTCGATCACTTTGGGAAACTCCAAGCATAGCCCTTTCCATTTCCCTTTGGGTGACATTGAGCCTTCTAATAAGGCCCTTTCCTTAAAGATAAATGGAGGAGAAGACATTCTGCGTCAAAGTCAAAGTCAAAGCATTTATTTCAAATAGGCCCATAAAAAGGCACTTTTGAACGTCAAAATTTACATTAAAAATAGAACTGATTCTAGCCGCCACTTCCAAAAAGTAGTTTCGTATGGAGAAGAAGTGGCAAGAAACTCCACCGTTACTCTTTTTAAATGTTTTACAATATTTTGTATACATTAATTATATTTCTTTATGTGAAGACGATGCTGCACCAAGAATAAAAATACTATACCACAGTTGGTAAAAAGAATTTAAAATAAAGCAAAGGCAGATAAATTAATCACGTGATAGGTACATTGTACTCACATATTTACAAACATTGTAAAAATATACGATTTTCCTAAAATATTAACTAGGAATAAGTCAGTGTGTGAGTAAAGTAAAAATAACAAATTACACAATACAATAAGGAACTAGTATGATTTTGTCTAGCCTCTAGATTGTCCTATGGAGCAGGACCAGCATGTTTCCAAGCATTGTTATCTAGGATATAATCCTCTAATTTGTAACATGCTTGTTTGCAAAGTGTTTTTTTAACGTGAGTTTTAAACTTTCTTTCATTTAATTGCAATATTTCACAAGGTATTTTGTTGTAACATTTAACACAGTACCCCATAAAAGATGTATGGACTTTAGATAGTCTGAAAAATAGTTGATCTATTTTATTATTATTTCTAGTATTAATATTATGTCTATCACTTATTTTATTAAATAGATGCAGATTTTTTCTAACATACATAATATTTTCATAAATGAACTGGCAAGGTACAGTCATTATATTAATCTTCTTAAATAGTTCCCTAAGAGATTTTCGGCGACGTAGATTGTAAATGGTTCTGACAGCTCTCTTTTGCAAATTATAAATGGATTCAATGTCAGCAGCCCGACCCCACAGTAAAATGCCGTATGACATAATGCTGTGGAAGTAGCTAAAATAAACCAAACGCGCGGTTTATACGTCTGTTAACTCTCTTATCTTTAATATTTATTGTAATCACAATTACAATAAATATTATCTATACAAGTAACAGAAGAAGCTGTCACTCGGGTTGGTTCAATAAAAACATTTGACAGATCAAATGACATTAAAAGACTTAATAATCTGACTGTACTAGAGTTATTTTCTAATTAATTAATATTAAAGTCTCCGCAGACTATTATTGACTTACTACTAGCACTAAGTTTCTTTAACACATCTTCCATTACAGAATCAAACACAGGTAGTTTCTGGTAACTTGGAGGTCTGTATACGGATACTATGAAATCGTGATCTAGCTCAACACAGGACAATTCAATGGCGTGCTCAACAGACAGTCCGATGATGTCTTTTCGTTCTTTCGATTTAATTGAATTTTTAACTAATATTAATGAGCCGCCATGTATCATACGTTTTCGGCTGAAATGGCTAACACACAAATTTGTTGTACCTACAACAAGGCTCAAGAAAATAGGTGGCTCGTTCAGATGTCAATGTATACGCTTTTATAATAAACTTCCAAGCCATGTTCAAGATCTAAGCCTTAATAAATTCAAATCATTTATTAAACGTAAGTTGTGCCAGAAAGCTTTTTATACAGTCAAAGACTATATTGAGGACAAAAAGGCTTGGGACTGACCTGCTCCAATTTTTGCATACTGAGTGTGTTTTTTTTTTTTGTTTGGTACGTAACTTTTGTTTTATTTTATATACACTTTGAAATTTCATGATTTGACATGAATATTTACTTTGTATAATATTATTATTATTTTAATTTCGTGTGAGGACTTAATGGGTATTATTTCTATATATTTTGTCTATCTCAGTTATTTCATATTTTTTTATATCTGGCAGTTTGAGTACTTAAAGCGGCCTACCCAAATGTCCTTTCTTTGGTATTGTTCGTCGAATCGTTGAGCTCCTTACGTTTTGAGTTGAGCTGCACGATTAATGACAAATGCGTGCACTGACTGGACAGGCCCACTCAAATCTGTATGGTTCTTTCCTCAAAAGACCATTTCAGACACCTACCTACATGGTCCTCATATGATCTGTAAAATAAACAACGACATGAATACTTACCTAGGTATTATTTTATTGTTATTATTGTGAATGTTAAGACTATGTGGGTCATTTTATTTTTTACTTTTGTTTTTTTATATTTTATTATCTCAGTTAATTTTAATCGTAACTTGGTCTGGCGGTTTGAGTAATTATGCGGCCTATCCAATGTCCTTTCTTTGGTATTGTTCGTCGAATCGTTGAGCTCCTTATGTTTTGAGTTGAGCTGTACGATTACTGACAAATGCGTGCACTGACTGGACAGGTCCACTCAATCTGTGTGGTTCTTTCCTCAAAAGACCATTTCAGACATCAATCCACATGGTCTTAACATGATCTGACCAATATTATGTCTGGACTTTAAAAGAGACTGTGACCTCTGAGTTTGTTTCGGCTCTTCTTCTCAGAGTAGTCAGATAGGAAACACCGACCTCATCTAGTTTAAAAAAAAATGTTTGACGTGTAAAAGTGTTTGTACAAACCCACTTACAGAAATAAAAATCATTTTTACACAATAATTTGCATAATTAATTGACATTACTTGATGATCTTTTAACCAATGTTCTGTTAAACAAATGACATCAAACTTAGTACTTTCTAGAAACAATTATATCTCCAATAATTTGGAAGTGCAACCTTGGATATTTTGATTAAATAATTTTAAAGTATGTTGCACTCCCTTTGGTTTTTTATTTCTATGAGTTATATTGCCAGAAGATACTTTATTATTCTCTAATAATTGGTTTTGAACTGTGTACACTACTAAACTGTAGGAAGGATCAGTTCACCTTCATCCGTGACCAACGAACTGCGAAACATTTTAGTCTCAAGATACCAAAGAATCATCTTGATTTTTTCCGACTTCCAAGAAAACCTGACGGAAAAGACCATTAATTCGAGTTGTATAATTTTCTTATTTTCTGTCACCTAATACTTACAAAAGAGGCCTACATTAAACTACCAGTGCGTTAGCTACCCTGCATGTATTGATATTCTTGACGAAGTTAGGTAAGTGATGGCTGGTAATAGGATTGATCGCTGTTACGGCTTCATCAAACGTGGCTAAACTGCGCATCGAACGTCACTCGCTAGTAGCTCTGACGTCGATATAGATACATATTGGTTTGTTGCGTCACCTGAAAATATCGATGTTGATAAGAAACATTGGAATTATAGAAACTTGGGACTGTAAAATGAGCTTAAGAGTCAGTCCAGTCGTCAATCTCATTTGGATGACACACTGATGAGGTTTAAGCGAATCAGTCCGGAGTTTAACAGATAAAACTTTTGCCCAATATCTTTCTAATCGAGAGTACAGCAAATGTATGCAGTATGAATCAGAAAGTTGTGGACAAATTTAAGGGTCAAAAAAATAATCAGCCGTTCCATACATTTGGGTCGAATAGGGATTGAAGTTTTGTATGAGACAGTTGATCATTTCCCGCGATTATGATGTGGTCTCATGGAGAAAGTTGTTTAGTTTGATGGTCTGAACCACACTTTTCTAACACCTACTGTATAAGCTTTGCAGATATATATACAGTTTAATAAATCGGTGCAATTAATTTGTCATCATCATTAAATCATTTCGTAAGATACCTACTACTAAACTAGACGAAATTAAACTCTTAAAATGTCCAAACCCAGCCTTCAGAGTTTCTGCAGAGTTCAAGTACAAGACAAAATTGTAAATGAACGACTTAGTCACTTGTAAATTAGTTCAATTTGCATGTCAATTATTTAGAAGACAATGATTGGTGCGAGTTTGCAGATGTCACTTTCATGTCGCTCAGTAGTGTCTCAGACACGAAATAAAGTTTCGTAGCGTATTTTAAAGTTTTTCTTTTTTGTATTGAGACCCGAAAAGTTGACAGCCAGTCTTGTCCTATATATACGCTTAGGAATGGCAACTAGCTTCATATTTCTGACTGATCGACTCCTTGACAATTCAAAAGTGCCTGTAAATAATAATAATAATCTATGGCTCAGCAAAATACCAACTTGCCGCACTCGACTCAGTGGAACGCAGAGCTAAGAGGCTCATAGGCGACGTAAAACTGGTAGATGCCAAGCTTCACAGCTTAGCTCATCGCCGCAAGGTTGCCTGCTTGTCGGTCTTCTATATAGACTGTACTTCGGTGAGTATGCGCAAGAACTCCACGACCTCATCCCACCTGCCCCCTTCTACCATCGGATATCTAGACGTACTGCTAATTACCATCCATACTTAGTTGCCATTCCACCAATTCGCACTAAGCGAACATTCATAATGCGCACGGCAAAAGAGTGGAACTCGCTACCTGCGTCTGTGTTCCCATTCGACCCGAATCTCTTCAAAGTTAGAGTGAACAGGCTTCTTCTGAGTAAGACTTTGTCTCTGTCACTTCTGACCTAGACTTGAATTGAAATAAATGGTTTAAGCGTCAAAAAATCCGCTTTTTAATTTATTTTTATTACTAACACTATAAAATTATGTAATTTTTAATGTTAATTTGAATAGTTCTAATCGTAATATACAGTAAAAGGTAATAAAAGTAATGGTTAACTATACTTAGTGTATCGAAATAAATAAATAAAGTGCATGAAGCATTTGTTTTGAACGTACCTTCTCACTAAGAAATGACAAAAAAGACAAGGCTGTATGGCTCACTTCCTTTGCCTGCATGAGCGAATTAAAAAACAACAGGCACTTGAAAGAAGCCTTTGAAAGAATCCCGTTGTGGCCTGCCTGTGTCCCACATTAACATTCAAAAACATTTACAACGACAAGTTTTTACAAATTTCTCAAAATGCGATGAAAATTTGACACCGTCAGAATTAGTTGAAAAGACGGTTTTCTTTTACTGGTTTTCTTTCTTTTTTGCAAGTTCCTCATAGTGTGGTGAAAATTGTTGTGTTTCACTTATGGGTAAAAGTTTATAGCGTTTCGTGATTTGAAACCTTCGCGACGCTCAGGGTTCTTCTTTTAAACCACTCGCTTCGCTCGTGCTGTAATTCTAGAACCCTTCGCTAGCTCAGGTTTCAATACAAGCACTCACGGCAAAAAACACTTTTACCCACATGTAAAACAAATAACAATTTCACCACACTACCTATTATTTGCAATTTTTACCCATCGATTTCCGTGGGTAAAAGACTTTTTTGTTATCTAGAGTGTGAAAGTGTTTTAAAATTCGAAGGCTTCCGATTCAACATTTACTCGAAGTTTTAAATAAAACCAAAGAGTTAGGAACAAAAAAGTTTTTAAGACAAAAGTTAGAAACGTTCAAAACCTGTCAACCGAAAATACCTGGTTATTCAGAACCCAAAATATCCGCTTTTTAATTTATTTTTATTGCTAACACTATAAAAATTATGTAATTTTTAATGTTAATTTGAATAGTTCTAATCGTAATATACAGTAAAAGGTAATAAAAGTAATGGTTAACTATACTTAGTGTATCGAAATAAATGAATAAAGTGCATGAAGCATTTGTTTTGAACGTACCTTCTCACTAAGAAATGACAAAAAAGACAAGGCTGTATGGCTCACTTCCTTTGCCTGCTTATATGAGCGAATTAAAAAACAACACGCACTTGAAAGAAGCCTTTGAAAGAATCCCGTTGTGGCCTGCCTGTGTCCCGCGCTAACATTCAAAATATTTACAACAACAAGTTTTTAAAAATTTCTCAAAATTAGTGAAAGCGATGAAAATTTTACTCCGTCAGAATTAGTTGAAGCGACGGAAAATGAAGAATTGTGTTACCTTCCTATTCTATACGTATTTTACTGGTTTTCTTTCTTTTGTGCAAGTTCCTCGTAGTGTGGTGAAAATTGTTGTGTTTCACTTATGGGTAAAAGTTTTTAGCGTTTCGTGATTTGAAACCTTCGCGACGCTCAGGGTTCTTCTTTTAAACCACTCGCTTCGCTTGTGGTTTAATTCTAGAACCCTTCGCTAGCTCAGGTTTCAATCGAAGCACTCACGGCAAAAAACACTTTTACCCACATGTAAAACAAATAACTATTATTTCTGATAAGTGGGTTTGTACAAACACTTTTACACGTCAAACATTTTTTTTAAACTAGATGAGGTCGGCATTTCCTATCTGAGTACTCTGAGAAGAAAAGCCGAAACAAACTCAGAGTTCACAGTCTCTTTTAAAGTCCAGACATAATCTTGGTCAGATCATGTTAAGACCATGTGGATTGATGTCTGAAATGGTCTTTTGAGGAAAGAACACGCATTTGTCATTAATCGTGAAGCTCAACTCAAAACGTAAGGAGCTCAACAATTCGATGAACAATACCATAGAAAGGACATTTGGGTAGGCCGCTTTAAGTACTCAAACTGTCAGATATAAAAAACATTACCCACTAAGTCCTCACACGAAATTAAAATAATAATAATATTATACAAAGTAAATATTCATGTAATTGTGTATTTAATAATCATGAAATGTCAAAGTGTATATAAAATAAAACAAAAGTTAGGTACAAAACAAACAAAAAAAAACAGTATGCAAAAATTGGAGCAGGTCAGTCCCAAGCCTTTTTGTCCTCAATATATTCTTTGACTGTATAAAAAGCTTTCTGGCACAATTACGTTTAATAAATGATTTGAATTTATTAAGGCTTAGTTCTTGAATGTGGCTTGGAAGTTTATTATAAAAGCGTATACATTGACATCTGACCTTGCTCATCATTCATCTGAACTTGCTTTTAACTTGTGAACCTGCTTACTGTATTACCTGGACAATAAAATATTTTCTACTAGCTTTTCGTTCCCGGCGTCGCCCGGGATGAATTTCATACTAGAAATTGCATCCATATTTCCGACCTTCTCGGTAGATTTAAAATTAATATTTCATGCACTTGCCCTGACAATTATAAGCACAACAAAAAAAAAATTGCCAAATTGTTGCAGCGCAGCCGCTTTGAAGTGATGCGCGGACAAGCATTTTTGTCAATTGTTTTTTTTCTATAAATATGACGGCGTCAGCGATAGCTGAGCGATAGCGCCGTCATCATTTGGGTTCGGTGCTATCGGGTTCATTGCGTAGAATAATAATATTCATCAGCAGTGTCATCTTAAGGGTAATGTTTTCTCATTGGTTGTTTTATTTGTTTTAGTATAATTATATATGTATGTATATTTATTTGTGCTTATATTTATATATAATTAGGTATATATGTATATCTATGTCTTAGATTAAATATTTATTCCTTATTTTATATAAATTACACCTACCACTGCTTGTCTCTGCATCACCCAAAGGTTGACTGGTAGAAAATGCCTATGGCATTAAGTCCTTCTCTTTACAAATTGTGCGTGAAGTATAAATAAATATTCACTGCAGTTATAACCTTACTTTATTTACTTTGATCACAATACTTCATTTAAATGGTAAACCGACAGTTTCGTTCTCGAGGAGTGTCTTGGTTGGCGTCTTTAGTCGAAGTGCGCTCGGCACAGTCCCCACTCTGCAACACGACTGCCGACACGTGCCGCCATTAGAAATGACAACTGACGTCACGGCTTTTACCAATTCCTCAGTACGACAGTAGTCAAATCAGCAACTTATTATTTAACAATGTCGTTATCCACGACATATAGATTTACATTTCTATATTTTCGCAAACTGAGAAGGAACTTTACAAGGATCCAGAAACCCTTTAAAAGGATGATCTGCCCTTACCGTCTCGTAACAACAATCTTTAAACATGCAGATATTTAATTATTAAACAAATTACACTTACTCGTAGGTCAAGGCGTCAACGGTTCATCGTTGTGCAATCTTAAACAGCAACCTGTTATCCTCATGCCATTGGATTAATTAAGCATTAAATTAAAACTTCGATGTGAAATGGCCATTAAAGAGGTTTAATTTCCCTGTGAAGGAAGACATGTTTTTCCACACGAGTAGGTTAGCAATAGTTCATAGTGGTAAAAATTTGATAACATAGTACCTTTCTATTTCTAATATCTAGGAATCTATGTTTAACCTAAGATTATACAATATAATTTCGAGTATATGCAACTTGTTAATCTGACAATTTGCATATACTCGAAATTATATTGTACAAATTCTTTCATTTATCCGGTATAAAGTGATTTTCCGGTGTACCTATATGAAATATGTCTTCAAAACATATATGATATTTTACCTGAGGCTGACAGAGTTCAACAGCCTTATTTATTCCAAAACCGCTTCAGTAGGTCACTCATTTAATTACTAAACATATGTAGTGCTTCCTCGACGGTCGTTCCTAATGTCGGTGAAACCCCAAATAGTAACGAAGGGCACACGTCGCACAGTGGTCTGAAAATCGAGCTCCATACTCATAGAAACTAAATGTCAGGGATTCAAAAAAAAATAGGAATGTCACTGGAATAACTCTCTTTATATAATATTAAAGTATGGAGGGTATGCGCAGCTACACGCGTGAGAAAAAAAGTTTTGTGTTTTTTTGTATGGGAGAAAACACTTAAAGTTGATTATTTTCGAACTGAAAGGTTGGTACTCACATGAGTTATTGTACCTCATACAGTGATCAAGATGACATACAATTCATGCACCTTTCGGTGCCGCTTCGCGAATAGGATTTTTTTAAATTTTCGAGTTTAGGTTATGTGATTTATTAAATCTTTTACGTAATAAAATGAAATTGCCGATCGCTTTTCATATATTTTAGTTAGTTAATAGCCTGCTAAGGACCTCTTTAATGACAATAATAGAAAACTATATTGATTACATATGTTTTTTTTTACAAATTGCATTTAAAGAACTCATTTGGTAATCACCGTCATTTTCGTTGAGTTATTAATAACATGGCATACTCAGCGTTAATGACTATTGATTTTTCTAATCTTTAAAATAATTAAATGATGTTACCGAACGCATTGAATGGGAAAATACTAGTGAAACAATAGATATTCATAAAACAATTAAGATACACCTATATATAAAAGTAATATTCCTAAATTATTTTTATTATAGATGATTAAAAATAAGGTCCAATAAAATCAAGTTTTTTATACAAATAGTTTTAATCTTGAATGCTAATACCAAGACATTACAACAAAAATACGTCAGTAACTATGATACACTATAATTATTTAACACAATAAAAAACAGTGAAGATAGTGAAGATATTATTTTGTGAATATCACAACTATTACATTTATTATATCTATAGCAACTATACTAAGTCTAGCTATTTACGACTAATAGTAAAACAACATAAAAAACTCAATGTTCTCTTTGTCTACACCTGCATCGTCACTGATGAGAAGAGGTTTCATATCATCAGTAACAGCTGTTTTTGTGGATTTTCTTAGCACAGGTCTTATACCGGACAGATAAGGATCTGACGATACAAGGAGACCATTGAAGATGTCTTTGTTTGTCGCTTTACGACAAAATTTGCGCGAATGGTGCTCTCGAATTTTCTTGAAGTCTTTGTTTCTGGCTTCCGATGCCTCTTCAGATAATTTACCAATGGGCATAATGTTGAAGTGACATGATGAACGTGATTACCAAATGAGTTAGTTCTTTGAATGCAATTTGTAAAAAAAACGTATGTAATCAATATAGTTTTCTATTATTGTCATTAAAAAGGTCCTTAGCAGGCTATTAACTAACTAAAATATATGAAAAGCGATCGGCAATTTCATTTTATTACGTAAAAGATTTAATAAATCACATAACCTAAACTCGAAATTTTAAAAATTTCCTACGCGCGAAGCGGCACCGAAAGGTGCATGAATTGTATGTCATCTTGATCACTGTATGAGGTACAATAACTCATGTGAGTACCAGCCCTTCAGTTTGAAAATAATCAACTTTAAGTGTTTTCTCCCATACCAAAAAAACACAAAACATTTTTTTTCTCACGCGTGGAGCTGCGCATACCCTCCATACTTTAATATTATATATAGAGAGTTATTCCAGAGACATTCCCTTTTTTTTTAAATCCCTGACATTCAGTTTCTATGAGTATGGAGCTCGATTTTCAGATCACTGTGCGTCGTTTCGACGTATCAATCGTCACTACCGAAATTAAGGCCACGCATACACTAAACAATTTCGCACGCAATATTTCGTGATACGTGAGGTGGTTTAAAATAAGAACACTTTACTGACACCTTATACACTACAATGTTTATGATAGTAATTTGTAACAAGATGGCCTTATTGGTAGTGGTGGCAAACGCGACTGCTGAACATAAGTTCCGATTCCCCTTCGATCCTCAGGTCGAGCAAAGTGAAATAGGAGTGGGTTTTTTTATAGAATTTGTTTTACTATTATTTTCTTATGGTGAGAATTCATCAAATGACTTCTCCTGCTTTGGGCGGAGCGGGAGGGCGTGTCAGATTTTTACTGACTAAAACCCACACGTGTTCCTTCAGTTGCATGTGCCAGTGGCCACTGTATCTCTTTGGAACAACCCGCGACCCTGGCAGGAAAATTCTTATGCTACGGCTTCATTGTCGTGATAACGCGAACTACACTTCGCACGCTCTGTTGTACAGCGAGACGTCGAGCGTTGTACGTGAGAGAGCGCGCGTAGTGCAGTTCGCGATTCCGCGACAATGTAGCCGTATAGCATTAGTGTCAATCGGAGACCTGGTGAAATCGATTTAAAATCTGGAAGAAAGAAGAACGAGTAGGCTGGCTCCCTATTTGGGCTTAGTGACATTTAACATTACAGGCGAAATGTGGAACTAACCCTCTAAATTCGGGTTCTCTGGGGAATAATAGAGGTCGAGAGAATCTATTGACGACAATAATCGGGCTCAAATCTACACTAGGTGCTTTCTGCTATTGAGAAACTCCGGATCGAAAACACAATAATACTCGTACTTAGGCCGGCCTTAGACGAGTCGCGCTTGCGAGAAACCAGCGATTATAAAAAAATCCCAGCAATATTTGCCAGTGCTATCAAAGCAGTAGGAACAATATTTTTTACTCGTCTAGTGTTTAAAACCTTTGCCTGGCGAAACTAGAGGATAAATAAACAGAAAGAGAGTTTTTTTTTTCGTCCCATCGCTATTAAGGCCTCTTGTAGTGCGTCTCGGCGGGCACTGGCTACCCGGCTGGTGCTAACTCTTAGACTGCTAGATTTTGTATTTTGAAAATAATAACTAAATAGTTTTTTTTTTCGAGACAATTATTATATTTCACGCTTCTGTCTTAACACAGCGCTTGAACGCAAAACGCTAAAATGTTCTCTCGTTAACCTTAACCACATAAAAACTGACATCACGCCTTGTTTCCCCGAAAGGTAGATCAGAGGTGTACCTTTAGTACAACCACATTTCGCCAGTTATTTTTAAGTCCTATGTAATAGGGGGCGAACATATTGCCACCAACCGGGCACAAATCCAGACTCTGGGCTGCTACTAAGAAATTCCAGATAGAAAAACCCAATAACACGTTGCCTGGGAATCAAACCCAGGACCTCATGCTCAGCAGTAGCGAATGCGACCACTAGACAACGCGGCAGTCCCCTAATTCATTTTCAGAAAATGTAAGTGGTCGGTTTTCCATTTTCTATTTGATGTTCAGAATGATGTTCAGATATGTTCTGATTTCAATTGATATCTGATACACAATACGGCACTGAAGAATAATGCACAGTACATCTTTCATACAAAATGATAGATTACCATATTCGTGCAACGTAATGCTCAAGGCCTGCATATAGTTTTTCTGTAAAACAAGATAAGGATTGAGATTGTGATATACTTAACTGTTTTATCGAACATATCACATTTAAAAATATAGTAAGATTTATTGTCGATATTTACTGCACGTTGAAAGAGGTTTTAGTTATGGAGAAGGGGCATGGACATTAAACAATCTCCAATCCATGGTCAGAATCTATCGAAGGTACCAATGTACCTGATTGTCACTAAAGTTTAGAACTTCCTCGTTGACCTTTGTCCTGGCTGTTCACCGTATGCTGTATTGGTCACAGTAATTTAAACAGTGGTCAACTTTCCTGCATCAGATACGGTCTCCAGAAGGATCCATCTTCGACTTTGGGTATGGTTGCAAGCCATCTTATTTTGGTGTATACTTTCTTTAGGACCATTTGCTGAAATAAAGATGACTATTTTGCCATTTATTTACTCATTCCAAAAATGTATTATTATAAACTCCAATTGTACAGAAAATCATACGCGCGGAAATTGCACACAAACACACAAATGTCACATATTTTCTGTCAAAGTGAAATAATAGTACATTATGGTACTAGTGTGTAACATCACACCGTCCTCGGCTGCGCGGATGGCCCCTCGGATGGCGCCTCGGCGGTAATTATCAATACACACGTGTATCATACGACGTTTTTCAACACTCTTGTGAATAAAATATCAATAAAAACTCATTTTATTCAAAAAAGATCGTGTTCAATAGAACAAATAAATTAATGTTCCTATTGCTTGCTCATTTCATGCAACTTCTTATTTAAATAGATAATTTTAACTCGTACGTGTTTAATAAATAAAACTTTTACTCAAATATAACTTTTGTTTTCTCTGTAATAGAAGAAAACTTTTAATTCCCCATTTTGTACGTGGCAGAATAGGCGCAAACTCTATGCTCGGAAAATAAAAAAAAAACCTCATCCCTTTAGTCTGTGGCCGATCGCAAAATGTTTCATTAATCAGTTTTCCTATGCGCGCGCATAGGAAAACTGATTAATTTTTCCCGCCATAGCGAAACATTTTTCACAACTCGTTTTCACTATTGAATTTATAGTTATTTATTAATTAAAGTGTCTACAAGTACTAGTTACGAAGAAAATTATTTAAGAACAACGCCACTCCACCAATAAATTTAAAAAAAAAAACTATAACTCACTAGTGAGTTATAGCAATGAAAAAGTCACAGTTTGATTATGGGTGTCATTCTGTGCCTAATTGCGGTGAGCCACTTTATGAGCAAGTGTGTTGAAAAATATTAAACAGCATCAATGCACCAATGCAACAACAAAAATAAAATATTAAAAGGATTGGAATTGGCTAGTTTTATAGTATAGCTGATATTTCTAATTCTTGAAAAGCATAAGTTAAGTTATTATGAAATCTGCTCGCTTTATGCTTCATCACAAAATATACAACGGGTCTATCAAGCAAGCGCGCGAAACCCTACCATTGAAAAAAAAACTGTGAACAGACTACGAGTACATAAACAAAGTTTTAAGAATACAACAAAGGATCGAACTCACTTTTAGCGGGAAGCTGATAATATAATAGAATGTCTACTCGTTAGTAAAATATTTAGTAAATAACCTTTGAAATAAATTTGGATATGGGCGGAGGATGAGCCTGTGAAATGTCACCTACAAAGAATAGTCACTTAACATAGTCATATTCTTTGGTCACCTAATATCACTTCTATCTTGTCTTTGCTAAGTAAAAATGTTATTGTATTGATACAACCATACAACCTTCACGAGGTCAAGATATATAAATTAAGAAAATAAAACAAACCAGGCCTATAAAAAAGGTTTTCAGCAACAAATCGGTCTAAAAATATTAAGCGGGCTGATTGAGTGGGTTCACGCCGAGATAATCATTCTGTAATTGAATATCCATCTTCCGCCTCCCATATTCGGTAAGGAACTGCGGAGTTATTCTAGATAGCCTGTACTTATCCTGCTTACTTCCGGGAAAAAAAGTTAACAAATGTGTAATAAATAGGAACTGTCGTAATTTATCAGGAAATGCAAGATCTAAGTTGGAAATGTTTTTATTGCATGAAGAGCCTCGGTCATTTCGCAGTACTTATGGTATTTACCATTAAACTTACATCCATCTTATAAATATTAAGCTTTTTAATGACATATATAAATACCGGCGTCGCGTCGTGGACGTCGGATAAAATCCCACATGTTGATAAGGTACATCTGAATTTTAAAGTTATCCCGTATTTTACCCCCTTGGGGGATGATTTTAGAAAACATGAACGGCGTTATTCCTATCTTTACCCGAAAGCATACATTAGAATTTTCATATGCCTCACTTAAGAAATACTGGTTTTTCCATACAAACTTTCTTCCCCTATATCGTCCCTCATATTTTTGAGACAAAACGTAGAATATATATGTCATAGCTCAGGATGCCATCTATCTCCTTGCCAATTTTTTTCGAAATCCATTCAGTGGTTTAGGTGTGAAAAGGTAACATTCACACTGAGTTACTTTTCAAACCTTTCCATCTGACAAATAAAAAAAGGTTCTCTTCATGGCGTTTTCGGCATAATAGGGGATTACAGACCAATCCTTCACCCAATACAAGTGTGGTACTGCTAACCAGACTATGCTCCAATTTCGGAAGTGTCCCATGTTTTTGTCCACTTGCCTTGCCCTAGTAGTGGCATGTAGTGCCTTAAAATTCCCCTATTGGGCCAAGGAATCAATTGGACAAGAAGAAGACTGCATTTTGTCTTAACTTCCCAAAAATATTTCAACATTTTAACAAATACGATAGAAACTACAGACTGCACGTGTGGAACCTGGGGCACATAAATATTCGACATAAATAATCGTAAGGTACGTAAGGTAGGGGTACGCAAAATACGCGCATTGTCGTGGAGTTGCGAACACCAGCCCGTATTACCTAAGGTAGAAAAAAAAAGTGTTTCGTAATATGCAAAGAGGTCGAGGTCTTCGCATAAATATTATTTGTTTCCTTATCAGTCTTAGTATTCATGCTGCGATCACCACCGACCCTACCGAGTGTTACGTGGCTTGTTTATTACCCAACAATTATCTTAGCACCTTTAAGTGTTAAGTTTTAAAGAAACTTAATGAGTACAAAAAAATTGACTTTTGCTATTTAGGTTCGAGAGCCTTTTTACAAATCCCAACATATATTAGAAATGTGAAAGTAAGATTGTTTGTTGTGTTGTTCGTTATGCTTTCACGCCAAAACACCCGAACCGATTTGGATGAAGTTTGGCACATAGATAGACCATGATCTGAGTATGGACATAGACTACTTTTCATCCTGGAACGCAGACGAGGTCATAGGCAACAGCTACTATAAAATAATTCCAGTGGACCTAGCAGCTCTAGCAGCTATTACAGATACCGCATGAGTCATGAGTCACCAATTAATTTGAAAGGAACACAACAAGGCTGCTTCACAACATCTGCTAGTTACTTTAATACATCATGAAAATTGAAAATTATGAAGTTAAAAAACACTAGCCAAAAAGTTTATTCTTTTTCAAAACTACGCAGGAAAAACCTTATAATTCACCCAAAAGATTTATCTTCTTCTATTGACGGACATCTATCAGTGAATTCACCTAAATGTCGAACGCGACCTCAAAGGACACAAGCGTGCGACTGGTAATGCGCTGCGACTACCAAAATATGTTTACGAACGAAATGTTAGGAAGTATCTCAGCTGTTGTAATCTTACTGTATAAGGAAAGTACCACTTGCTTAATTTATTGATAGGAAAATACTTGATCAGTCAGGTAGGTAATTTAATTATTTAGAATTAACCACCTACTTATGAACATGCTTGAGTTAATCACATACAAAACACTTCAACGTCTTTTCTGAGAAGATAAATATCGGTATCGAAAGTGCGATGTCTCTCATCACTATAAAGTAAATAAATAAAATGTGCCTTGTGCGGTGTGCGCAACCAGCTCAACCATAGTGGTTCGCCCATACATGGTAGGTGGATGCACTTGACCGAAAGACGCGCAATGCGCGACCCTGTATCACGTCGTTGTACCTAAGTATACACTACCTACTACGAATCACCAATTATTTATTATATTATACGTTCACATAGTCTTATTAGAAGATGTAGTGACAAAAATTTAAAATAGTATGCTTAGATGATTTGGTCATGTGGACGAATGAAAGGAGACTAACAAATGGTATTTACAAGGCAGATGTGAGTGACAACCCGGGAGGGGACGCCCCATGAGGACATATAGTGACCCTATTGGTGATGTTCTTCAGAAAGGTCAGGTGCGCAGTACTTGCAACCGGCGCGCGTGTATGACCATGTATGAACGTAAACGAGGCAAAAGAAGTATGGAAGGATCTTAGCAGGTGGCGTTCTGTGGTTTCTGCCTACCCCCATGGGAAGAATATAGTCTTATTAATAAGGTGGCTATGTGTACAAAACCTTTAGAAAAGCGTGATGCCAAAAAAATATAAATAAAACCGGTGCAATAGGGATGATGACAATTTTTTTTTCAAAAATATGTTTATTTCCAAAGAGTGCAAACAATATTGCAAAAAGTGTAAAAGCTTAAAAAACTACCAAGTTATAAACGTATTAAAACAGCGTATTCATACTAGCGCCGAACATTGTCCGTACCGCGCGACAAGGACAGGAATAATCCCCTCCAAAAACTTTAAAAGCGTGTAACTTCTTCATATTTACATCGATTATCTCATTTTTACTATGACTTCTTTGAAATTGCATTATTTTATTAACATTTATTTAAAATAGTATTCATCATCCCAATTGTACTTAAAACAAGCCGTGTGTGTCCGATGCGATTCCCCATCGGCAACTTCTCAAAAAGTGATTATACTACAAACTTTTAATTATTATACAGAACCCTGAATACGTAGCTACCAACTTACACGTTTCTAATCTCAAAAATGTCGTTCTTCCATACAAACTTTCACCCTCTAAGGAGATTTTTTTTAACATCCTTCCGTAGTTGTCAACTTCGTTATGTAAGGACTTTTATGCAAAATGTCATGCTTCTAGACCTAAACTCAGCGGATTAGACTGTGCGTGGTCAGAAAGTAAACTTTTTATTAAGCGGAATAAAAACTGTTCCCTAATTTTAAAAAAGTATTTCGTCTACCATTTTATGCCTACAGTTTGTTTTTGTTTGTTATAAACCAGCGGATCCGAACCAATCCGAGGACCCCAATCAACCACCCGACCCCAATCGGCCACCGAATCGAAATGAAACACCGGCTCAGCAACCGAAGCCTAGTCAGCAACCGGAGGCTAGTCAGCAACCGGAGGACGCTCAGCAACCGGAGGCCGCACAGCAACCGGGGAGCACTCTACAGGTAGGGATGATCCGATACCACGAAAGCATCGATACTGGTCGACACCTACTCCTACGAGTAGTACTCAAATAGTCTTGCGGGACTATTCATATAAGTACACCGAAAATATCGATACATACTCATATCGAAACATTTTTTTTATTACTTCAAAATAAATAATAGTATGTAGTGAATTACATACCAATTTTTATTTTATAATATCGAAAACACAAGACAATTAAGAATCAACACAAATAACTTTTAGAAAGTTTCACCAAAAACAAATAATTGCTCCAAATATTTATGAGATAACTTGTTTCCGTTTAACCAAAAAGGTGGAGGTTTTATTTTCATTGGTATGTATATTTTTATTATACGAGTATACATCGATATTTTCATCAAGTGTGTTTCACAGTTTTCATTGTGAAAGGCTAGAAAACCACGTAGCAAAACATGACCAAATTTATATGAGACCAATAAATTTCGTCAAATTCTGATAAGTGGTTTTCGAGCCAGCTTCAATATTAGGTACGTATTTAATCCACTGTGTATATGTTGATGATGTTTTAACAACTTCCTTTCACTGTTGTTTACATAGCTAGCTAGTAATGTTATTGGGTAAAGTTTAGAAAAGTGCTGCCTCGCTAGAAAGAATGTGAGACTGTTTGGGATTCTAGAAGGTCCTTGCGTCATAGCTATTTTGCACCAGCTTTGGAAAATAACCATTTAGTAGGTAGGCACAGATGAAAAGGATGCGTTCACAAACATGTAAGCTGCATGTGATTCCTGAAGTAAACCTATTAAGACAAACCTTTGAGATTCTATTCGATACAATTACTTACGTACTTTTCTTCCGAAACCGAGTAGGTATCTGAAGAATTCATTCGATACTATAATGACTTGGAACCGTTACAAAAGTATCGAATACTTACATGTACTTACTTGTTTCGAATCATTCCTAAACGGAGGGGCCATTCCAGGAGTGGTTGCTCGCACCCACTGAAGAACAAAGCACCAGTGAAGCTACACAAGTACCAAAGAGACAGCCAGTAACGGTAAAACACATTAAATTACACGAAGAGGAAACATTACTGGAGCGTGTTTCTTCATTCATAGGAGCCACTCTTGACGAATTTCCGCAGCTACCGGAATACATGCACGCTTCTTTTTTGTGGAACGGTCGAGCATATTTTAGTGGTAAGTGAAATTACATTCTAGTTTAAACTTCAAACACTATGTTTAATACTGCATTATGAACAGTGTGTGTGATCAAAGTAAAGTAAGTGAAAATAAGTAGATCATCCCTTGATAAAAATTTAGTAAGTCAGCAAGTTTGGCAGAGTGTGACACGTGTCTTTGCGATCAACGTGAACAGTTCTGTATGTCATTCATAACGGCATGACTCTAAAAGTGTTAGCACCAATAATGTCTGGTATTATAATCATCAACTAGTAATACTGGTGGCGTTTTCTTGTTAAAAGATGTTATTTATAAAAACAAATCAAAGTAATCGCCTTACGGAGGCAGCTCATTACGGGATGCTTTGCTTTGCCCCGGAGGGACACCGACCCACGCTTTTCTCTTGAAAAAACAATCAGCTGAGTAGTTCCCGACTTAGTTAAGTAATGATTGCGGATATAGCAGAGCCAAAAGCGCATTTTGCTGTCTTATTAGACAATACAGTGGCGCTTTAGTCACCTGCATCCGTCAAGTAGGTAATTCTACCCGTTATAATAAACAAACTTAACTTTCGTTATGAAACTCAAATCCGATTCGTAATTTTTTTAAATCGTTTTCATAAATGCATCGAAATTGTCTGTCTACTGTTTTAAAGGATTTTGTTTTCTTTGTCACGAATCGGATATGAGTTTCATAGCGAAAGTTCTTAAATATGATGGGTAGAATCACCCGCTTAACGGATGCAGGTAACTATTGCGCCACCTTTCTGGATTAATTTTACGTGACCTATAGAATTTCGTGCCCTCAATTTCGAGTTTCACATTCCTTAAGATTTCGTTTTACAAACCTCAATTAGTCACTTTCACATTGCCACAGTAATTAACATCTACTAAGTTTAATTTGATTTTGTGTTAAAAATTAGCAAACCTATAATTTAATAAAAAAATATTAACTGACGATATTTGAACCAAAATCAGCACCCTAATTGCGTAATACACAATCAATCGGAATCTGAATCGTTTTGAAACAGATTGCTAATCCATTGCTTCTTGAGTTCGATAAAAATTCTGCTCAACAATATATAGAACGCAATGAATGTTCTTGAACCGTCAAAATAAAACAGATTAGTCGTAATCGTTTACGAAAATGTGTTACGCAATTAGGGTGCAGGTAGAAAAATTATGTGAGTAATCAAATGATAGATACTCGTAGACTGAAAATTGAGAAGGACGCGAGAAAATATTAGAGCTGTGACGATAGTGTCATCCGTATTTAAGCAAAATGACAACACGGTAACCTTCAATCTTACATAATAGTTTTTTTAAGTACTCAGATCATGACAACGGTGTGATGTTGCGAATAGATCGATCGTGGTCACCGTCATCGGCCGTCCAGATAACACAAGATGAGCGATCGAGTAACGGCCTTATCGTTATCTCGAGTGGAAGGAATCTTAGGCGGGAGCCGGTAGCGAGTCGGCATTCGCACAGAAGCCTCAGCAGGCAACACGCGACATCCTTGAGGCACCGCGAACAACGCGTGCGCCGACAGACCCGGCCTGCCCACGCGCATCCTCCCTCTAGTGCATCACGCAGGGTGACGATGAAACGTTGGTGATAGGTGACCACGGATTTATCTCTTGACGTGATCTCATATCGGACTTATAAAAGTGAAAAGTGAATAAAATAAAATGGGTGAGTATGATTACCTGATGTGTTTTTTTTTTACAAAAAGTTCTATAATTCAAATAAATTGCAATAGTCGAGTAGCAATATTTCACAATTTTATGTCTTTTAATTTTTTATTATTAATTAACGTCAAATTAAATAACAATCTAGTTTAATTTAATAAAACACTATAGAAAATTATAATTAGTATCTAATAATCAAAACAGTTGAAAATCATTTAAAATTAAACGTACCAGACAAATGGAATATAAAAATAAAATATCACCTCCCGAATAGTGTGCGGTTATGTCAAAAAAAAACAATAAAAGTCTTCAAAGCAAACATTCACATTGGTAAGTTGAAAAGAACTGTCAGACGATCTTGAGCGAGCTTCAAATCAATGTCGCTCAACTTTGCCTTCGAGTTTGTCTGGACAATAGCTATTATGGCGATGTCCACAAGTCAACTCACTTCGCAAGTCTTTGACCACACGCTTGTCACTCATCCCCGAGACAATGCAATAATTGTTAATTTTTTGACAAAAGTTCACTAGCAACTCAAGACATTGTTTCCTTCCTAAAATATCTTTGCAAATCAATTCTATATAATATATTTCTTGTCTCATTCCGCGAAGAAAACAAAAAAAAACATTATTGGTGGATTGATAATTCTTTAAAACAATACAAAAAAAAGCTTGATAAGGGGTTCGCAAGCAATGAAATTTTCCTCGTACCGTGGAAAAACTGTATGAAACCCATTTTCCAGTTATTCACATTTAAAACTTATAATGACAGCCCTTAGAGCGATATTCCGATTTATCAAAAGCATAAATGATAATTAAAATCAACAAGAATTCTAATGTTTTCGTACCTACATAAATTAGGTAAATGCATCATGAATTCAAATGCGTATACTTAATTGCCATCCTTATCGTTTGTCACTATTTATAAATTTATATTATGAAGAAGAGGCGGTAAAACCCACTTCTGATTCACATTATCTCTTCCGTCATATACTAAACGACTATTATCAGCCATACAGGTGCTGGGACAGCTAAACTAATGAAGTAATTTCTGTTTAAATCATCATCTATTCTATTCCATATTTTATTATGGCAAGCAAAGCCGATGTCGACTATTCTGCCAATGTTTAAAGTGAACAGGAAAAGCAAATGTGTATTGTAAAAAAATAAAAAGATAAAAATCTTCGATGATACTTAATGAAGATCTTGTGGGGTTAGTACTGGACTGAAACAAACAAAAGGATAAAAATTACACAAATAATTATAGTAGTTACAACATTTATTTATTCATAAATACATCATCCACACACAAAACAAATAGGGAAATAAATCATAACTTTATATTATTGTGGCGGATGAAAACCACAAGCAAGTCAGGAGAGGGATTTGTTAAAAGGGAGGGGAAATTAATCGGTAGGGAGATCTTAAATTTTGGGAGACGCTTATACAAATCTAGAGGGGGGGTGTTGTTAGAGCATTCGTTTAATCATTATCAATGAACACAATATTATGCGTTTTACCTTTATTGACACTTGACAGCATACCATTTCTATCTTCTGAAATCCAGCAACTAGATTCATGACAGGCGCCTACGCATGTTATGTTAACCTCTTTTTTAAAGAATGTAGGTAATTCCCGCGAAGAACGAAGTTCGATTTTAAAATTTTGCTGTTCACAATTATCGAAAAGGATGATGGACCATGTCCATGGTCCATCATTCAAATCAACGGGGATCCGCCGTATCTGTTCAAATGTTCGACAAAAAATATGGGTACCCGTATCCGATAAAATATTTGCAGAAAGAACAATGCCCACTTCCCATACATTTAAAAACCTGATAATGAAAGTTTATAACATAGTTATAAGGTATAATAGAAAAACTACCTGTGTGTTTAGAAAATATGTAATGTCATATTGTAATTTTTATGATTTAAACGCTACGAACTCCATAAAATATTAATGTTACTTTTTAGGTTAGGATTTGCCTTAAAAAAAAATGAATGTGCTGGAACGAATTATTTAACGCTATAAGTTTAGTCTAAAATAGTAAAATTTACAAAGCTATGGTCTAAAATGTCATTTTTAATATGTGAATTCCTTGAAACCAACTGCCCTTATGTCACTGCTAAGTCTCTTGATGATTGTCACTATGAATTGAGTGTCGAGCATTAACTGTCAAACATAAAGAAAGCCGTTTCAATCGTTCGAACTCAACTACCTATCGCATGATTAATTAATTTAATTATTATGTTATTTTAACTAATCTGTACTATAAAAAGACTAATAAAGAAATACTTGATGATTAAATGAAACGTAAAATAATGTATGAAACTCAGAAAAAGGGTTGAATAAAGTCAAGTACCAGTATTTAAAATGAACCTCGTAAAAGAGGGTAGTTGAGATACGTTCAAAACATGGTATGTTATATAATATGTTTACCCTTGACGTAGAATAAGCATAAAGAATTTTTTTTAAAACCTGCGTTTCTTTTAACATTGTGATAAGCGAAATTAATATACAATTCAATTAGCTGAATTTTAAGAACATAGTCAGTTGAAAAATGGGCATTCTTCTTTGAGCGCTTTTATAGCGCTCTGAAATCAAACTACGAGAACTTAGCCTATTCATTCAATATGCCTATCGTCCACTATCATGACTACTTCACAGATATCTTACAAAGCACTACTTCCTAGCTAACCAGTCTACCTTTGCTAAATAATTATAATATACACTTATTGTATCTGTGTCATATTTTAAGTACCTACTACAATGTTTCCGAGTTATTAATAAGATAGATACATTAAGTAGCACGTCAGTTGTAATATTTTAACCTTGAGCTGGCATATCACAGTATCTATGGAATTTCAACAGAATAAAAGGCCAGCATTTACTGGTTTTGTCACCACTGTACAAGCGAACTTATACCAAAGAAACGAAACGAATGAAAATTTTACAGCATTCACTGATCTCATTCTTCATACGTCTTCTTAAGATGTCCGAAACGCGACAATTAATTAATTTGTCCCATTCAAATGCAAAAATTCTTTACAATGGACTTTTTGGATAATAAGAACAACAATATCCAGTTTAATTAGACTAATTACCGAAATAATTTGCAAAGACTAGTCAAATTGCACTTTTCTTTTAAAAGTTATATCAAACGAGATTGACTGTCCTGAACTCTTGCATAAACTGCGTTTCAATGTCCCTCAGAGATCAGTTAGATTTAATCCGCCTATTTCCATTCCTTTTTCCTCTTCTAATTACAGGCAAAACTCATACATGGTGCTAGCGAGCAAGGACTTTAATATTCTTTGTAAAGAGTTCGCATTTGACCCATTTACCACAAAAAGTTATTCTGCACGCATTCGTCTGAACGCGGATTTTTTTTAAAGTGCATAGTGCTATTTGCACATTATTTAAATATATTTACTATTCCTTTCTATCGTGCATGTTAGTGATCCTAAATTTTTTATTACTGTTACTGTTTCTACACGTGAGAACCTGGAATTGGCTCTATGTCTCATACACTTTTTTGTTATACTTTTGTAATAGCTGTTGGTTCTCCTATAAAAAAATAAAAATAAATGGTGAATCTCCTTCCTGAAGGGAATAATTCTTCTTTGCTAATTAATTAAGAACGAGTTGTTTAGTAAAAAAATAAGTCCTCATTTATTAATAATGTGTATTAATTCAGAATCTAAAGGATTGCCTTTAGATTCTGAATTAATACACACCCGTTGGAAAACAAAAAATACACAAAAAACCTAATAAAATTTTATTTATCTCATAGCGTATTTCATACACATTTTCAAAGTAAGTAACTTTTTAATTTTCACCATTTTCCGCAACCTAAGTATAAGTAGGTTTAGCTAGCGAAAGGATAAACGCTTACTTCAACTGAGGGAGGATTTGACCAATGAAACTAAACGCCATCAGCACATAAACTAGGTTTTAGGGCTGTCAGTGTCATTATTTTCTATGGAATATTGACACTGACAGCTCTTGAACACATACAGTTTCATTGGTGAAATCGGCGCTGAGCCTTACGCACTGCAGCGGGCAAATGGCGTAACACACCAACAGAAGTAATGGCTTTCATTTTGACAGTTCAACAACTTTCATTGCGTTATTTACGTTGTTGAGCAGTCAAATTTTCTGAACATATAAAGCAATGGATAAGCCACATGCTTCAAAATGATTCAGATTTTAGTTTATAGTATGTTACGCATTCAGGGTACATGTCTTAAAACTACGCGACTTAACTTTATATGAAAGAAAGCAAATTTTGTTTTTTGTTTGTTTGGCATCTCGCAGGTCAACCTATTGGGTTGTCGTCTGCTTAAGCGGACTTGCCTGTGGTTGCCCTAATAAATTAAGGCCTCCAGCCAGGACTTAAACTTAAATGCTAACTAAAAACTAAGCGACTACACGCTAAGGGCACCCCCTGTGGGGTACGAACCTCGGCTTAGGGCGTCGCTGGAAGAGGGCAGCAAATGACTAGCTGGATCAGGATTGGTGTTATTTTGGGACAAATTTAAAGCTACAGGCTCAGCGACGCGGGCTGGCTCGAGCAAGGGTCGGGAGGGGCGTGGATATGGGCGTCGCGGCGGGCCTCGGCGGCGAGGTCGGTAGGACGGCGATCGAGTTTTGAAAGAAAGCAAACGAGATGCTGGATAACTTATACCTCATCCGTGTATAGGTAAAACCCAATCAATTCAACTATAACTCATTTCGTTTTTTTTTTTTTTAATGTGCTGATTACACATACGGGTACAACCTTCGAGCCTTTGCAATGTCACTATTAGCATATTATTTTCAGATCACTATCCTGTTACTACTATTTATAGTTGTATTGTACTCTTAATCATTAATTTTACAACAATGAGTTGAGGATTTAATGTTAGTGTTTATCTAACAATGTGTACATTGTGTTTCAGTTAATTCAACCTCTTGGTATACACAATCTTTTTAGACATATACCTGAACTACAAATTAGGTACATTTTCTTGATGACTGTTTACGTCTTTGGATAATTTTCTTAAGAAGAATAGGATCTAACTACTTAATAAGTATGCTTCATACATTCTGTGTTTTTTTCTGGTTTACGACTAGTAAGTATTTCAGATGATATTTGTTCCTTACCTGCATGCATAATCAGCATATAATGTTTCCACTGCTAGGACGCAGGGCTCCTCACTGTGAGAGGGAGTGGGCCATGGACTACCACGCGGGCCCATTGCGGGTTGGTGGATATCACATGTCTTCGATTTTTTTATTCTAGGACAGGCCGGTTTCCTCACGATGTTTTCCTTCACCGTTTTGAGAGCAGTGGTGATGAAATTAAATACACAAATTACAGTGCTTACCAGCATGTCTATTCTGTAAAATCTCACCGTGAAGACTTGCTAGGAGTGAGCTGTCAGTGTCATCACGTCTTGGTCAATCCTAGCATCAGTGGCACTGACAGCTCACTCGCTCACTTCACCTAAGTTTTCATGGTGAGATGGTTACAGAATAACACTACTGCATCCCAATTGCGTAACACACTATCAATCAGAATCTTAATGATTTTGAAGGATATTGCTAATCCATTGCTTCATATGTTCGAAAAATTTGTCTGCTCAACAACGTAAATAACGCAATGGATGTTGTTGAACTGTCAAAATGAAAGCCATTCCTACTGTTTCTGTGATAAGCAACTACTCCGCTGGGTTCGAACTTATGACCTACAACTCGTAAGTCGGGGCCAAGACCACTAGGCCAGCACAGCTCCTAGCGTGCACTTAGGCATGTTCATGGCAGTGTTCCTACCATCAGCCTTCTAATAATATAATTCTGTTGCAATGGACGGTTTACCCATTTCGAAACTCCGTCCTTGAGTGAAGCCACAATGCCATCGGAATTGATTCGACGATGTCATTGTCACACATTTGTCACCTCTAATCGTTGTACACACAGCATTTCTGATAAAAAGCCTGCTATGTTTAGGTATGTCAACTTGATTTATTTACGATTCCAAAGCCCCGCATCTCGCGTTCATAATAAAATTGATAAATCATACGTCGTTGGTTCGTGTCAACAATGCTACCTGTGCTTTCATTATGGAAGATAAGATAACGCTGACAATTGTTAACAGTTGAATTAACTCGTTTTAAAATAATTACCTACAACTGCTATTTAGTTAACCTCATTTAGAGCTCTAGAGTAACAGTAGCTAGTAAATAAAAGAGTTTTAAGTAAAGGATTACGTGTGTTGACTACTGTTTTAGATTGGTGCTGATATTGGTGCCGATTCTCTTATACAAATTTTAGTGATTTTTTGTCTAGTTTAGAGCCATTTCCTCTAAACTAGACAAAAAATCACTAAAATTTGGTTTAATCCTGTCAAATGACGATTTTCCTATCTGAAATTGACTAAAGTGACACACCTTAACTATATTTTAGTTTGACAGCACTAAGATGGCACTGAGTTATTAGTTTAGTGAAAATGGCAATTTTGCTATTCAGAATTTTTCGTTTTTCACCAAAAAATTTGATTGTCTAACTAATTCTGGAACATGACTCTGAATATTTTTAATCACGATTAAAAATGTGTGGAATAAAATTAGTTGGCTTGAACGAAAATTCACACCAACACCTCGAACTTCAGACGTGCAAAAACGGTAGTTTATCTTATTTTTTCTTTTTTTGCTTATATCTCGAAAATGTCTCCTATCACAAAATAATGAAAATTTCGACCCCCTTTTTTGTATGGAAATACAAAAAAGAAAAACTTCCATATAAAACACGTCGAGGCTGCCCCAGGCTGTCTCCGGCTCTAACAAAGACGTTACGAAACAAAAAGAAAAAAAACACGTGGGCTCGCGATTGTCAAATTCGATTACATTGTGTCAAGTTTTTTTAAATTTAGAGATTATTTTTTGCAGAATAGCTTCAAGATTCTCATAGTAAAAAGTAAAGAATTTTTGTGATAGGTTAGTTAGTTTAGTTCGGATTACAAGAGAATCGGCGCCATTGTCTGTCAAATGTTGATGCATATAAAGCATAATCAGCCTATAACGTTTCCTCTGCTGGGACGCAGGCCTGCTGTCTGTGAGTGGGGGTGGGCAGTAATCCACCACGCGGGCCCAGTGTGGGTTGGTAGATGACACGTTTTCAAATTCTTGGTTCCAGGACGTATGTCGGTTTCCTCACGATGTTTTCCTTCACCGTTTTCAGAGGAGTGGTGTTGAAATAAATTCCACAAAGTAAAGTACCTGGGTCCGACAACTCGCAAATTGCGGCCGCCACCACTGGGCCACCACTGCTGCTGATGCAAATGTTGGTGAATCCAGCTGTTGAATCTAGAACATAAACAACAACTGTGATTCTAGTTAGAAATCGTTTGTAGAAGCCCAGCAGTTTATTTTGAAGAATTTCCTTGTATTTCACGAATCTGTCTATTTCAATGAAGGCAGGCGTCAGCACCGGAAATTATTTTTAATTATTTTCAGATTATTTATTTATTTAGTTAAGCACACGAATGTACAGAGGCAGACTTAAAACAAGTTTAATATAGGTTTGTACGCTTTACATTATACATAGGTCTACATTAATCTACTATTTATTCTTCCTGAAGGCTTGCATCTGTCTTCCGTGCTTAAAATATTATTTCTGAAAAAAAACTACTGTATCAACTTACAACTAATTTAGGACCCCTCGGTCCTAAATTAGTTGTAAGTTGTAATACACCGAATGATTTCTTTAGATATAACTGAAAATGTAAAGGGTTTCATGAGCTTAGATTTTGGAATTGTAAAAATACAACAATTGCCTTAAATCTAAGATTCATTGGAAAAAAAAACACCCAGTGTAATGAAGTAACAGTTTAAATTGGCCAATCTATTGTGTGTTTCTATATTGCTAATAAATAAGAATAGACATTTTCATCAGGCTCAGTACGAAATATAGACAAATCCTATGAAAGCAGAGTACTTATTTGTGTCATCTTATAAAATCGTAGGAGATGATGAAACTAATGAGCATCGTATAGCACACAAGACATTGACAAACGGTGTTAGTCAATTTTAGTCACGCACCTACTAAATACCTAGTAATTTTGAGAAGCAAATAAACTACCGGCTGTGACGATGAAAGCTGATAGATATTAATGGATAGAATAAGAAGAGAGCAGTGGGCAGAAAGATGATGATGAACAACACCGACACTCCACGTGCCTAGTCGACGCAAATATTATTACAGTAGACTATTTTGTTCCAAGAGTTACTCAAGGATATTAGTAAACCGGTTGCTATTTCGAAAATCCTGATAAGAAGCCGGACATTTTCATAAAGCCGGAACATTTAACTTTTAAGTCTTTCTTTTTTCTTAAAAAATAAACCTTTATTTCGAGAAAAGTCCGGAGAAATTACATTGCCGGACAAAGTCTAAATGGGGTGGCCTAAAGATCATTTCACCCCGTTGATCGTCAAAAAAAAAAGACAAGACACAAACGATTTTGCTAGGTTCAGGCCACGGTAGCTAATGGATCGATGGATATGTTTGGTCGACTGCAGTTGATCCGTGCATCACCAAGCCTGCCAAGCTATGTAGACGAATGCCTGTGGTAATGGCATCTCATTCATAAATTGACGGCTTGAAACGCAACGTTGCCGTTGGCCATATAACACTGTAATTTGAAAACATTGTTAAAGCCAATTATTTTTAAAAGAGTAACCGTGGAGTTTCTTGCAGGCTATTCTCCCTATGAAACGACCAATTGGAACCGTACATAGCTTCTGACGTTTCATTAGTGCCCATGTGAAATAAAATATTTTGATTTTGACTTTGATTGAATTCTACCCAGTTGTACTGAAGCATATCTAGAACATTGAATTCTTTCGGAAAACTTATTTTTACCTCATACTAGTCAACTCTTATCAACACGTAGGAATAGGTTCTCAACTACTCAAACCGGACCCTTGAAACTGACACTATCAACAAGAAAATAAAAACAAGTCATCCACATTGTTTATCAACACTTCAGGTTGTCGGTTTTGTGAAACAAACAGAAATCTTTATCGACGGCAGTTTTCCGTTCGTAATCCCAAACTTGACTTGACCAAAAATTCAATGGAAACAAATGTAACAGAGATTAGACACACTTTATTTACAAACAAAACGCTTTATTTATAAGTGGGCTTGTTGTATGTAATTCTACTATATGTAACTGTATAACTGTGGCTATGTTACGCATAATAAAACGTACCCATACATATGCCTTAGGTAATTGTTGTAAAAATGGTGATGTAGGTACAAACAACAAACATTTCAAAAAGACATAAATATACCTAAAACTTGTATAAAAACTGAAGAGAACAACAGATTTATAAAAATGACAGTGATTTTTTTATTTTTGTTCATGAACGTATTGAACAGTAATGCCAGGTTCTTGGGACTGCATTTAGATAGTCATGTCTCGTCGATCGTTGTCTTGAAAACTCACAGTAAATTTTTAATGAGTCCGTCGTCCTAGTAGCGTTCAATGCCTATGTAACATCTACGCTACACTATGGAATTATACATATGACTTGTAATTTGACGTATTTATTCCTTTCATGACGTGATAGTGTGACCCATTTGCAACGAAAAAGTACCTACCCCATATAGCCGAGGCGAAATTTTTATGTTTTTTTTTTTAAATCCCTGAATTCACACTAATTATCAATTTTCTCTAAACTGTCAAATTGAATAGCCTTCATTGCTATTCCATTGGACACCCAATAACTTAACAAACCTTTCAACAAATCCTAATGATCAAAAACATGAAACAGTTAAAATTTCAAGGGAGAAGCTTGTTATCCATTTTCAAAAATGATACTACCTCATGAACTTTTTACACTTTGACACACAACTTCTAACAATTTGAGAATTTAGTGACAAGTTCTAGGAAATTTAAAAAGAAATATAAAATTGGATTTTCTCAAATCCGAATGAATATTCGCCTAGGGTTTATGGGGTGCTTAATTGTTGCAAATGGGTCACACAATATGTGTTATAGAAGGAATACGTCAAATTAGAATTCAACCTGTAAACTGGGCAAATTCTATAAATAAAACTCATCGCATTCAAAGCGTAGAAGAAATGTTTACGATCTGCCTTCAAGCTAAAATCAACTGACAGTTGCTTGCCATTTTTTTCGTAAAAGTAGCTAACCCTACCATGTTTATATATTTAAGAGACAGCAGTATTCGTGAAATCAAACCTACGTCTAATTGAAACACTGAAGTCAAAACGTCGCAACAATGAGATTTGCGCTAATACACACAACACAGCATTTTACACAAAAAAAATATAGGCATGGCACCGAGAATGTTTAACTAAATACCGAAGCCAAAGAGAGACAAAGGCTGATTGGTTTCAAAAAATATTTAAACAGGCTTCTTAGTGCAGAAGGCATATTATTCAGTTAATGAATACCTAGACGATAACACAAATGATGTGATTAAATATGTGCATTAAGAGTTGGATATATTTAAATGCTGTGATTGCATTATATATACCAAAATTGTCACCGTCTAAATATATACCAATATGTTTAATGTAGGAGAAATGTTATGTTATTCTAATAATTTACGCAAATTTGTTAACTTTGTTTTAGGCTAGTTTTATGTAATTTAGCGTTGAAAGATTTTGTTAGTTATTTTAGATACTTACTACATTAGTGATATTTGTATGCCGGCAACGGCAAAACCTTAATATTGTACCTTTACATATTTTATTTACAACACCTATTTTTACACTCACCTAAGTTTTACGAATAAAAAACTTAGCCTATGACTTAAACATTACTGTTATAAGAATGAGGGTAATTCGTTATTTAGATACTTTGACAGTTCCACATTTTTGACAGCAGACAATCTTGAGAATTTTCATGTAACCCTCACAACTAAAAAATATTCCCGCTAAATTAGTCTTTAACGTAACGAGATTGAGCTTAAAATAGCTTGAGGACATGTCTGCTCACGACATCATTGATAGCCGTGTCCGGCCTTGTCATAGCGTAGTTGAAAGCCGTGCCAATATTTTAGTTATTTGCGGGTGTAAGATAAAAGCTATAGAATAATAATATAAAAGTGAAATTGTTTATATTAATTTAAACACGGTCCTTATGTGAAAATTACCCTCCCTATAATTCGTTAAATATGAAAGCAGAAATGCATATAACAATAACAAACGTAGTAATAAAGCGAGCTTTATCAGTTAAGTTGAAAATCTATTCTTTCTTCGTTGTCGGTCTGTTTTCGAGAACTTCATCGTTAAGTGTTACTAGAACAAGGTCTAATATTGTGATTTATATCTCTTTTACAGGTCTAGACTTCTTGGAACATGGAGCAGACTTCGAACATGCTATATCGGCAACAGGTAAACAAATACTTAGTTTCAAGTTTTTTACACCGGCGGCGATAATAGTTCCATACTTGCTTCAAAGATCTGAAGAAAACTAAAACGGTGATAGCCGCGTCAAAATCAAACAAAGCAATCGGGATGTATTATTGTATGAACGGTTTATAAATAAACGTATAAGTAGCTTTGTGCCACCATCGGTATAGTTGATGACATCACAATTGTGTCGTATTTGCCAACAAAAGTGACTACGTTACTGACGTTAGGTTAGAAAATTATATGCATCACAATACGAACTCGTAACTCGTAGGAGGAGTTATTGATTAGCTCAGTTAATAGTTAATACTACATTTATAGATGGGACTGCCTCGTTGGTCTAGTTAGTGGTCGCAAGCGCTGCTGCTGAGTATGAGGTCCTGGGTTCGATTCCCGGGTCGAACAAAGTGTTAGCCCGCGTTCGCATGGACGTAAAAATATCGCGGCATATTTTGTTCGCGCACTGAATCTTCAACGCGTGTTTACCGCGAGTTGAAAATCAAACAGTGTGTTTTTTCACATCTCTGTTGACGCAACGCAATGCACTCTATTGCATTCTCAATGCTCGTTTCAACACCGACAGTTGAAAATCCAGTGCGCGAAATTCCGGCCGCGATATTTTTTCGTCCGAGCGAACGTGGTCTTATTAGGTTTTGCTATCTGCAATTTCTACTGAGAAATTACTCACTACGGGCTGCTACTAAACAGCCCGTAGTGTGTGTACTATAATATTAGGTAGGCACCCGTCTGCCCAACCCTTCGGGGTAACAGGGCGTGATGTTGTGTTACCAGCACGCGTAGCATGACCAACTTTTGTCGACGGAAGAATAGACAAAATGTCAACTTTTCCACTATCATTTTGTCTATTCCACAGTCGACAAATTAGTTCCTATGGTGGTGTTGCGACGCGTGCCGTGAACTGCTGTTTCCAGTTATGTCCATCCACGAAACGAATGTAACATTGCTTTTATCTTTTTCAGGATTTGGACGCTTCCACTTCTGCCTTCTGGCGGTCACGGGGCTTATATACGCGAACACTGCGATCGGCATCACTATAGTGTCGTTCGTCCTGCCGACAGCGACATGTGACTTCCAGATGACATCCGCCGACAAGGGCTGGCTCACTGCCGCTCCTATGTTGGGTAAGACCTCAAATACAATAAGAATACAAAAAGCTGCGGTATAAAAGAAAAGCTGATGACTGACAGTAAGCTTAAATTTAACACAGTTCACGACCGAACTCAAAAACATATTTTCAGTGAAAGACAGATCGCTATTGATGATAGATAGTATCTATAATTCAACCTGTCCCTGTCTGTCCCTGTCTGTCCCTGTCTGTCTGGGATGTTAAAACCAGAGATTGATATCTTGTTTGTACATCACAATGTTATGGTTTGACCGTTGATCACAAACTAAGCAGGGCTTGTATCTTGGGAGTCGGAGTGCGATAGAGCTGAAAGAAATATGTCGGTTACGAAGCATATGTGTTGTGTGCGTATAGGTATGACGTTAGAGCAAGGAAGAACTCATAGAGATAGACGAATGATACAGAGTTTAAAAAAATTACTTACCGCTTTCTTCGACCAAAACATATTTTACCATTAAACATTAGCAGTGGCGTGCCTAGGTGTAAAAATTAGGGCAAGCCGACAGATTTTTTACGAAAAAAAAAGGTTCAGACTGAGGGATTGGCTGATTATCTAAAGAAAAAGCTAATAAGTAGTACTAACACCATTATTATAATTTTGGTTAGAAAACTTTTATCTAAGAAGCTACATATTTCCAAGTACGTAATTGTCATAGGTGCCATCTATATTAATGAATGCGCATTACCACATCGCGTTGCCAATTATTGGATTTCAACGGGTGCGTAAATCTGGCAGCCTAGTGCGCGCGGCAGAATATGCAGGAATTTTGAAATTTTATTACGAGTATTCCTATGACATGAATGTTTGATTTCGACTTCATTGATTGGTGTAGGTTTTGTTTTGATAGACTTACGTATGTTGTTGTGAATTATAATTTTATTATGGCAAGCCGACCTTTTTGGCTTCTATGAAAGTACCGCCGCTGAACATTAGTACCCATTTTTAACTGTATCTTACTTCAGGAAACGTCGTTTAAAAAAGTTTAAAGTTAATTGAAGAATTTGGTAGACTTATTGTGTTAATGTGTATTGTTTCCCGGCAGGTATGGTGATCGGATCATACTTTTGGGGCTGCTTGGCTGACACAAAAGGCCGTAAGGTGGTGCTAGTCTCGGCCCTGCTGATAGATGGATTCATCGGAATTATCTCCTCCTTCGTCCAAATCCTGTCCATCTTCATGGCCTGTCGATTCGTTAATGGTTTCTGGTAAGTATCCTAGCACCTAAGTAAATGTTTTTCATCTCGACCTTAGAAGAGATTTCCCCAATCTGAGTTTCTGAGAGTATGCCCCCATGGAACCGTGAGCAAAATTTTAATATGTACCTATCTTTCATATATATTAGCACTGAAATACTATAATGTCATACCCAATTTGATTTTATTTAAAACTAGCTGTTGCCCGCGACTTCGTCTGCGATCCAGGATAAAAAGTAGCCCATTTCCCGGTCTTCTGTCTTGAGAATAAATGAAAATCAAGCTGTCAATATGGTTTTCACCACACCACCTATGATTTGCAATTTTTACCCATCGATTTCCGAGGGTAAAAGCCTTTTTTGTTATCTAGAGTGTAAAATTGTTTTAAAATTCAAAGGCTTCCGCGATTCAACATTTACTCGAAGTTTTAAATAAAACCAAAGACTAACTCTTTGGTTTTATTTAAAATTTCGAACAAAAACGTTTTTAAGACAAAAGTTAGGAAAACGTTCAATACCTGTCAACCGAAAATACCTGGTTATTCAGAACCGAAAATATCCGCTTTTTAATTTATTTTAATAAACAGATTCTATACGTATTTTACTGGTTTTCTTTCTTTTTTGCAAGTTCCTCGTAGTGTGGTGAAAATTGTTGTGTTTCACTTATGGGTAAAAGTTGATAGCGTTTCGTGATTTGAAACCTTCGCTAGCTCAGGTTTCAATCCAAGCACTCACAGCAAAAAACAATTTTACCCATATGTAAAACAAATAACTATTAAGATCTCCCTACCTAGAACCTACTTTCTTCTCTCACTTTTTTCTAAAGCTATGTTTAAACTTAAATTGTTCATTTTATCGTACGAGTTTTCAAATATTTTCTTTCATTCAAATCTTGTCCTGAAAATAACAAATACCACAAAAAAATAATTTGCCAAATAGGTGCAGCCGCTTTGAAGTGCTGCGCGAACAAACATTTGTGGCAATTGATTCATATTTCTTTAGATAGACTAGCTGACCCCGCAAACGTTGTTTTGCTTCTTTTTTTTAATAGGTGTTGGCCGATAAGCACACAAAATTTTATACAAATTGGTCCAGCCGTTTCGGAGGAGTATGGTAACAAACATTGCGACACGAGAATTTTATATATTAGATATATGGGAATCGTAATTATTATCTTCAATAAAAGTTTCCATACAAATTGGTTGGGAAAAGCTGCCTTTAAAGTTAAATACATAGGTGGGACGATTGTATATACAAGTGACTTCTTTAGTAAGACACCATTACGGCTCTGAAATCAGTGATAAATTCGCACTAACGTGTTGGTGGTTTGCTTTATTAGGTGTGAAATCCAATTGGAAGGGAGGAAAATAAAATGGATTCATTTTAAATTAGGCAGGCAACATTTTAAAATACGGGAAAGGATGACGGTCGTGAATGTTACTTACGGCCCTACAATATTTACAAAACGTCTTTACCTTCGTGTTTCATCACTTCTTAAAGACATTTTTCTCCTTTTCTAATAAACAATAGAGGACACAAATCATGCGTGCAGACACAATTACCTATTATTATAGATCTGAATACAATAATGACAAGTAAAATGGTGTCATTAGAGCCATTTACTGAAAACCAGTTTGGTAGATTTGTTTGTAATGTAAAATGTAACATCCGGACAGAAAATTATTCAGAATTATACTTAATTTGTAGTAGTTTCTTTGTAGCTTGTAATATCGTTTTTATTTGCAGTGTTGCTGGAGCTATGGGTATCGTCTTCCCCTACCTGGGTGAATTCCAACAGACCAAATACAGAGAGAAGATCCTCTGCTGGATGGAAATGTTCTGGACTCTCGGAGTCATCTTACTGCCATGTAAGTTTTTGTCATTACACACCTCACCTATTAAATGTCCACTCCTGTTTGCGCTGTTACCTGCAACTACTAAAGTCTATGCCAAGCTTAATCTAAGGGTTCGACTAGATTGCGGTCAATCGATGATATGGACCGTTCAAGGGCAGATCCAGAAAGCGGCTCTCCCTTTAAGGAACCCCAAACTGTTAATCAACAGAACTTCTTTTAATTTCACGAAATCTACTTCGACGTATTAGTAATTCGAATGAGACCATCAGTTTTTTTTCGGACAGGCTAACAATCTACGGCTACGGTCAGTTCGTAGTGGGGCTAAAAACCTAACCTAACCTATACATATAACCTATATATACCTATTCTTAAACTTTTCTACATACGGTGGCAACGAAGGTAACTCCTATTTCAGTGTGTATGGTCAAAAGAAAATTATCCAATCCGTCTGGCTCATGTGCCCTAGAAATAAATCTCGGATCCGCCCTTGGGACCGTTCATCGATCGGTTGATCCATCAGTAGTTGTGTTTAGCGTCGACCATCCATTATGGTTTGAGGCCAGGTGACTGGTTGACTTCAATGGACCGTAATCTATCCAAATACACCTTAACTCGACCTAATTAATTGTAGCCTTTGGACTTTGATTAGTTTGGCAGTTCACCACACTTGGTTAAGGTGAAAATTAATACCCACAATTATTTGGTTACAGTGATCGCTTGGGGAATCATCCCAATCACAGGAATCCGTATTGAGAACGGCGCCTTCTCCTACGACTCATGGAACTGGTTCGTAGCCGCGTGTGGAGTACCCTCACTGCTGCTCGGGTTCTGGTTGTTCTCCTTCCCCGAAAGCCCCAAGTTCATGATGGAGTGCGGTGACTATGATGATGCCCTGAAGGTTCTTAAAAGCATCTACAAGCAAAACACTGGTGATGACCACGAAAACTACCCGGTAAGAATTAACTTACACTACCTTAGTTTTGTTCCCCATCTTATTTTGTCATGAAATTCAAAAATATTTAGCAGGCAACTAAATAACGTCGTTTAAATTATGGTCGTCATTAATTTGAGTGTATGAGAAAAAGTGCGTGGTTAAGACCCTACAATTTATAACATTATCATCAGTTTCCTAATGCCCTTAACCAAATTTATCAGCAGCACACGTAGTATGGCCACCATAGAATCGAGTTTTGTCAATGACAGATGAATAAAATAAATCTGTCATTTTTTCTATTCTATCTATCATTTTGGCTATTCTATATGTCATATTGTCTATTCGATCTGTCATTTTGTCTTCTCTATCTGTAACTTTGGCTATTCTATGTCATATTGTCTATTCGATCTGTCATTTTGTCTATTCTATCTGTAGTTCTGTCTATTCTATATGTTATTTTGTCTATCCTGTCTGTTGTTTTGTTTCAAAGTCTGTAATTTTGTCTATTCTATCTGTGAATTTGTCTATTCTATCTGTGATTTTGTCTATTCTATCTGTGATTTTGTCTATTCTATCTGTGATTTTGTCTATTCTATCTGTTATTTTGTCTATTCTATGTGTTATTTTGTCTATACTTCCGTCGACAAAACCCCGTCATGCTACGTGTGCAGCGGTCGGCTCAGTATGTATTCTAGTCATCCCTACTAGCCTTCATCCCAGTAAGCACCTATACTAGCCAAATATTTAAACCTACCTTCTCAACTTTTTTATTTTTTGGTGGACCAAAAATTATTTTGTAACACCCACATTACGCCAGTTAGGTATGTTTTAGTCCCATGTAAATCCAGACTCCAGGCGGCTACTGAGCCTGTCGGGGTCGCGAGTTTTTCGAAAGAGATACCGTGGCCCTGGCGCTGGCAACTGAAGAAACACGGGTGGGTTTTAGACAGTAAAAGACTGACAATTCCCGTTCCACCCAGAATGGGAGTAGTCATTTGATGATTTTCCGCCCAATTTTTTTTTTTAAGCGGCACTGAGTAATTCCTAATAGAAAAACATAATGACACTTACCGACCTGGGAATCGAACCGAGGACCTCATGCTCAGCAGTACCGCTTGTGACCACTGCCACTGGACCAACGAGGCACCATCACCATCACCATCATTTGTGTTATTTTAGTTACACAGGTTTCTAAGTTACTAAGTCATCTAATTCTTAAATTTTCAGATCAAAAGCCTCAAGGAGAAACTCCGAACTGTATCAGTAGGTTCTGAGACCTCTGTAAAGTCCATCCGATCCTTGAGCATGCGCAAACGCAAGGATCTCAAGCGATTGTTCTCTGAGATCTGGGTGCAGACCAAGGCTCTGTGCAGGCCGCCCTACCTCAAATACACGATCCTCACGTGCATCATTCAGTTCGGTTTGACCACAAGGTGAGGACATGAAAGGTTCTAAGTATAAAATCCAAATGCTTCAATTCTCTAGTAACACTTAAAGTTTCTGCCAAAAAACCTGTTCGCGTTACGATCAGCAATAAAAGTTGAAAACAGTCTTCCTCTTACTTTAGATGTATTTTAGATTAATTTAATTTTAATCTATTCCAATTTTTTTTAAGAAACTGCGTCAATGTGTTTAAGTACTTTTTTTTCTATCAATCCTAACCAAAATCCTAGCAACATTGACCGTAGTAGGGATTAGAACTTTGTGAAAAGGGGACTACGTACTTTTTAGCGATCTAATTCTTTCGCATTCCGGTGACAACATTTGAGACTCGAACGATAACTCAGGACATGAGAAACTTCCGACAAGGGAATCAATTTTGGGATAGACACGGCTGAAGATCAAATGGTCGCACCATGAAGCATGAGGCTTCTGGGGCTAGTGCAAATCTTGGGGTTCATTCGATTAATGAGATTAATCGAATGAATGAAGATTTATTTTTTCATTCAATTTGAAAAAATCGGCTTTCTTAGCAAACTGTAGGTACAACTAATGCTCTCACCATTTACATACCTTAGAAAAATACGTTTCTTATATTTTTCTAAACACGCTACATCTATTTCAGTTACTACACCCTCATGATCTGGTTCCCCGAATTATTCAACCGTTACGAAGAGTTCGAGAACCGGTTCCCCAACACGTCTGCTTCTGTCTGCGACGTCTCTGGCATTGTGGTCGTGGACGAAGCCGAGGGGGATCAATTCGACTGTTTGAAGACCATCGATTCGAGCGTTTACATGCATACTTTGATTGTCGGTCTCGCCTGCATTCCCACGTCACTGTGGCTGCCTCTCTGCGTACACAAACTTGGTGCTAAATTCTTCTTGAGTAAGTGGCATTAAAATTAATCATTTAAAAAAGTCATTCTACCTAGTTTATACGGTACCCCGCACGTCATTGTTTACAGCACCAGTAGGTATAAGCCGGCCTTTTATTCTATTGAAACTCCGTACTACGCTAGGCCAGCTCAAGGTCAAAGTGTTACCAATAACATGCGGCCTACTGTACATATAAAAAAAACGTTTATTTTCCTTCATTTTGATCGATTTAATTCCCTGACAGGGAAATATATTGATTAGCAGATTGATATACTAGGTAGTTACGTGACATCACAGTGGGCTCCATCAGAATACCTGCGCTGTGACCCGTATTTTTAAGTGTCGCAGCATTATGCTGAGATAGGGGCCTTTTAGCCTCGTACAGGACTTTGTTTTTAGTAACAATTTACTTCTGTTTTATTTTGTGTTGTTATTTTTTATGTTTTTATGAGTGTGTTTAGTTCAGTTTGTGATACTGCGTATCACACAACGTACCTACTGCAAAATGTGTATTCCTGTTCGTGGTTTTTCTTTCTTTCTTTCTGTACGTCAGTTTGCCGTGTAATAGTATTTTCATACGATACCATATATACATGTCCCTTTTACACTAAAATTATCACCAATACAACGTAAACAATTGAATTCCAGTCTTCAGTTTGGGCTTGGCCGGCCTAGTGACAGTCGGCTTGTACTTCGTACAGAACTCCACACAAAACTTGGTGCTATCGTGTATCTTTGAAGCCTGCACCTCTCTCGCCATCAGTCTGGTGTTCTGCGTCCTAGTCGACTTGTTCCCTACAAACCTCAGGTAAATAAAAATTTTCATTATTTAAGCAATGTTAAAAAAAATATGCCCAAATCGTCACACATGGGACTAAAACATAGCTTGCGAAATGTGGGTGGTTGTTAATATTCACCTGTGCGGACCCCATCGGGGAATCTTACCTTCTGGAGTGATGTTGTTGTGTTCAAATAACTCTAGCCAATGATGGGCAATACTTTCAGTATTACGTACCAGTGCAGTTAGACCTACGCGGAGCCCCTGACGATGCTGTTGGCGTGGCTAAATTTGTCTAAACTATTGACCAGTCGATTACGACAAATGTTTTCGTGCCCGTGCCGCCTCGTATTTATACGACTTAGAATCTATGTTATTTTTATTTATTTATTGCACGACCCTACTGGTAGTAGGTATTTATTTGTCGATTAATAAGCTGGGCGCGCAGGCACGGCAGTTGATATAAAACAAAGCGGTCAATAGGTGAAAAGATGATTTGGCAGACTATTTTCGTTGAGTCCTAATGATTTAATGTATTCCCCAGGGTAATGGCAGCCGCACTGTCCCTAACGGCGGGTCGAGGTGGCGGTCTCATCGGCAACCTGACCTTCGGCTACCTCATAGACATCAACTGCGTCATCCCCATCGTCGTGTTTGCGGCATTCCTTTTCAGTAAGTATTTTTTAAGGTTTAATACTAGCTTTGATAACACAGTTTTTTTTCTCACGAAGTGACGCGCGCTTTACCGTAAAACGGTGTGAATAGGGATGCAGGGGTGAATCGAAACGAAACTTTAAATGGGATTTTAACATTGAAATAATTATTATTGTTGCCAAAAATGTCGCTTATGTATTGACTGTATTATAATTAACGATTAAGTGCCCTTGTTGGCAACAAACTCTATTACAATTTCAATGTAAAAATCCTTTTAAAGTTTCGTTTCTATTCACCCCTGCATCCCTATTCACCCCGTTTTACCGTACTTGTGTTAACCAAGTGTAGAAACACGCTGTGAATGTGTGCGTGAAGACGGTTAGCGTCTAGCATATAATTGACACATGCACAGACACACTGCCTCTGGTATTGTCCATTGACGACGGTGTCTAACCAAATCAGTGTCCGCCTGCTTGATAACCTTACCATGAGCGACGAATCCTTACAATTTATTAAGCTTAGTGATTTTTAACTTTAGGAATATTAAGAGATGTGATGTCTAACCTATTTAATTCTCACCCACAGTTGCTGCAATACTCTGCTTCTTCTTGCCAAAGACCGGACAGGAAGCCTTAGATTAAGCTACAGGTGCTAATTTATTCGTAGATAATACAATTAGACTGTCTAAAATACATAGTAATTATCACGGTTCAGAGTGGTTGTACATAAATAGTGTAATGAGGACGAGTCTTATTCATTGCGTCGAGAAGACGCCAGTACCGTTACCGATTTTCTGCGTATCAGTATGCAAATCAATGTCTTATCATACGTGATGAACATAACATTATTTTAGAGTTGACTGTGTAATATAATTCAATTAAATTATTATTATATATTAATAAAAGGTTGATTACCTACCTACTTAATTATATGGTTATCTTTATTTCCTACGGAGTATTTTTTTGTGTCATTTATATAGTTGTAAAAATAAAACTGATGCATAATCTCGTAATTTTCTCACTGCTGGGACACAGGCCTCCTTTCGGTGACACTTAGTGAGCCGTAATCTACCACGCCTAGGGCGGGTTGATAGATGTCACATGTCTTCGATCTTTTTATTCCAGGACATGCCGGTTTCCTCACGATGTTTTCCTTCATCGTTTTGAGAGCAGTAGTGATGAAATAAATTACACAAAGTAAAGCGCCTGCCTGGGTTCGTACCTACGACCTATTTGTCGTGAGTCGGGGTTTGCAACCACAGGCTAACCACTGCTGTTGATGCAAATGTTGATGATTCGACCCTGTCTGAATTCGGCTGTTGTATTTAGAACATATAAATAATTATCTACCACAAACAACTGCGTAGGTCTCAAGTGTGATTCTAGTTGGAAATCGTTTGTAATAGCCCAGCTGTTTCATTCTGAGGAGTTTCCTTGTTTTGACAAAGCTATCTAAGCACCTGATTTTCCTTCACGGTTTTGAGAGCAGTGGTGATTTAATAATTTACACAAAGTAAAGCGCCTGTCTGGGTTCGAAACTACGTCCTACAACTAGTAAGCCGCGGCCGTTACCACTCGGCCAGCACTGCTCTCAACTGTTGCAATATTGTTATATACTTCACATGTCGTTAAACTACGACCTTCCATACAATCTCTTATCCATTACATAACCGCTTAAGGGAATGAATTTTCAAAAGTCAGGAATCTCGTATGCATAATTTCATGCGTCTAAGCCCAGCGGTCTAGGCTGATCACTGAATTAAGACTTTATTATACACCCGATTCCGACTTGACGTCGACTTACGGGAAACCTTGTATAAATAGTTGTTCGACACGAGAACCAAGTTCAATAGACGCAATCGAGAAAATCTGCAAACTAATTTCAGTAGACTTGTTACACGTGGCTTTCGATAAGTATAAAAGCAGTGTTGCTAACTTTAAAAATAGAGAAAAACAAGAAAGAACTGTACCATAAGTTTTAAATTATGACTCAATAGTTTTTCGAGTGACAGAAGGATATATTATCGAAATAAAAACAACTTCACTATAAAGATAATAATATATTCAACTTAAGTATATAAAATTAAAAGAACTAGATTACATTTACAGATTGTTACGGTAACTAAGAATAGATTTTTAATCATAAAACAATTATTAGAATATTATAAATTTTGATTCACTTTGCATGATAAAATCAATGACCCAGTTTTTTTTTTAAATAGAATTTCAAATTAGCAGATTTTCATACAGACAGCTTTAAAAATAAAAATAAAGCCTTTTCATTATAAATATACAGTCGAGGAAAGAAAAGGTTACCACCTTCACAGCAACAGTATGTGACTTATTGTTTTTCCAAAAATAAGTACTGCCAACAAGAAATGCGAATGACAGTTTAAAAAGGTGATTTTTAAGCACATTCTGCTTGCTTTAAACGTTTGGTTCTGGCTCTACATGAATTCTTAAACAGAACTTTCTTAAACAGTCTCTACGGAAGCAAGTTTAAAATTCAATTTTACCAATGAAATTAAACGCTATCAGCACATCTAAAACGCGTTCAAGAGCTGTCAGTGTCAATATATCGAAGAAAATAACGACACTGAAACTGCCCTTAAACCTATTTTATGTGCGTTAGTTTATCGCGTTCAATTTCATTGGTGAGATCAACCCTATTTCAATGAGGTGAGTACTAATAAAATAGTTTTAAAATATATGATTCACAATGAATGAACAATTTAATTGTGTAGATGCAATGTGAAATCGTAACGCTTTAAGCTCTTAATATAATACAACATACAATTTTTAATGCAGTACAGGTACCATTCTGAATTTATAGATGATGATGAATATATGGTAAAACGTACAGTACAAGTTAAATACAGCAGAAGTTTATCAGACCAAATCAAGCACAGACGTGTTAGTGCTGATTTCACCAATGAAACTGAATGCGATCCGCACATAAACTACGTATATGAGCTGTCAGTGTAATTATTTTCAGACGTTATACTTCGCGTGAAAGGTGCCGAATGAATGCCAAAAATTAACAAAAGTGAAACGTCTGACATCGTTTTTTCATTCATCTAACAGCCTTACACACGATCGACTGTAACAGAAACTCAAATGGCAAATATACTACATAATCAAAGACGGCCGAAATATTTTTTTTAAGAAACTTTTAAAGCCATTACCTGTACCGCATGGCTTGTGATTCAGACGTCACAACTCAGCGCGTGGTTTGCGCAGCGCTTGGGACCTGCGGGAGTCCGAACTCGTCGACGGGGACGCCATCTTTGTTGCGAACGCTGTCGGCGCCCGGTTCCTTGTCGGGAGCCGCGGGGGCCTTTACTACGTCATCGAGGTAGGACGCGTCGTCGTCTAAGGCTATCTCGTCACCTGCAATGGTAAGAAGAAGAAGAATATGTATATATTATATTGTATAGACCATATCGAACATTTGGTATTGAATGTAAGTTAATATGAAGTTGAAACCTGTGTAGGTGGGTACAATATGGCCGATGAATCACTTTCACGCATATTCTCACGGTCACACTCGCCTCAATGTCACCATTCGTACCAAAAAAAAAAGCGCAACCTTCTGCGTAAAGTTCGGTCCGACCAGGATTCTTTGACCGTATTGTATACAATACACGTATTGACGTACGACAAGAGCAACAATACAACCATCGATATTGAATAATGAACATTGAATTACAGTGTATAATACAAGAGCGTGACCAGCATACAAGTTTTAACAAATAAATCGAACAATAAAATATTGTCGAAGTAGAGAGGGACTGATTGCCCAGAATGCATCTTGACAACCGAGTCTGTTCGTACGGTAGGTTTTCAGAAAAAGCACTTCGCCCGCCACGCGCCGACGTACGTCGTAGTAGCTCAAGCAGGTTTCCCTGTATTCGCATCCGAAAGGACGTAAAATATCGCGTGATCAAGCTGCAAAGCATTTGAAGAAGTAAAAGGCATTCAGAAGGCATGACGAAGAAGATAAAGGCTATAAAATTAACCACAATGGTCAAATGGAAAAAAAAACTTCTTTGGTGATTTTAAATTAGAATTTCGGGTTTAAAGCATTCAGTGGTACGTAAGAAGGTACGTTTTCTGATCCATTCAAATGGAAAAAAAAACTTCTTTGGTGATTTTAAATTAGAATTTCGGGTTTAAAGCATTCAGTGGTACGTAAGAAGGTACGTTTTCTGATCCCAAATGATTTGCATGTTCATCTAATACTTTTACTTACTAATTACAAAAAACTATTAATAATGAATGGCTGTGTCAAATCTAAACTTTATTTCATTGCTACCTTCAAAGCCTCTGCTACAAAACTTACCAAGAGCATCAAGTTCAGCATTGAGCTCGTCGTCATCGAGCTCTGGCATTCCGTACTGGCGACCAAGAGCTTCTTGTACCTCATCAGCCTGCTCCAACATGTCTGCCAAATCGTCATTAACATCCTGTAAAACAGTAAATACATCCGAATTACAACAGTTATTATTACAACTAAAATACAGCTAGTTTCATGGCAGAAGACTAATGGGTAATTTTTAGGTCAATTCAATACCATGCTTTAGTTCCTGTGCAAAAATGCTTGTGTTGTCCAACTATGAGCAGTTTACACATTGTAAAGTCAAGTAACTTGATTGATAAGCAATCCTTTACTTGGCCATCGGACAATCGGCATGAGGTGCTGTGCGTCCCTCGCGCGATCATATTGGTGTGATTGGTAATGACTCCCACAAATGCAAAGCTCAGCTTAGGACTCGTGGACTGTCCCACTGATAGTTTTCTGAAATAACGTTCACAGCAGCATTGAGACGTCAGGTTCAGGCAACTGTCAAAAGTGTCACACGCTTAAAATTTCTTATGTCGTGACTGAATGATGAAAGAATTAGTTAAATGAATTAATACGTAATATAACAACATATTTATAACTAAATTAAATTACTAAACAACTAACTAACTACCTATACAAATTAATATAAAAAATACTCAGGCGTCGAAGTACTCGTCCGCATCGCTGTCATCTGGAAAAGTGCCCAGAAGACTGGCAGCATTGCCACGCTGAATAGCAATGCTAATTCTTTGTCCAAAGAACAACCCAGCCCTCTGGTCACGTGAAGTGTCGACTAGTCGGTGAAGTTAAATGAATGATGGACATCATCATATATTTTATATTCATTTTCGAAATGGAAAACCTCTTGCCAAAGTGGCGCCAACGGGTTGCGTGAATTTTCCTGAAAACCCTCATTGCCATAAAGACCTAAGAAAAATAGAAAAATCTGCTACAACCAACCTCAATGGTATCAATATTAATCTTCTTGAACTCTTTCTTCATTTGCGTGACACCATCCTTCATGGCCGCCACAGTAGCATGAGTATCCTTCAATGTTTGGGTGGCGTAGTTGGCCTGTTCCATGTTGAAGGATTGTGCCCTAAGATTGTCCAGCTGCTGTTCATACCTAGAATTTTATGAGAAATAATTATTTTGAAAAGTCTTAAAATATTTGGTCAGCATTGTAGGTACAGAAGTCAATTTTTTTGATGAAGATTAAAATAAAAATATTGTTTATTACGTACACCATACAAATTACAGATATAATTTTTTTTTTTTTTTAATTATAAGATCGCTTTTAGCAATAACACTACCAATAGGCAGTGTTATTGCTAAAAGCGATCTTTTAAAGACAACCTTTAGATGTATTTAAAGGGAGAATGCAAGACAATACTGCAGGTACGAGGGCTGCACTAAAAGTATCGGGAATGGAATATTTCCACTGTTCCTGTCATATTAAAATCTTTTTAAATGAAAACTCCTTGGTTTTAAAAATCGAATAACATTGTCTTGTCAAACTTGTTTAGTCATTGAGAAAATGGAATTGACTCGAGAAAATTCAAGAGCGATGATTTATTATCACTTTCGAAGTGGTTTAACACAAAAGCAGTGTGTTGACCGGATGATTTCTGCATTTGGTGATGAAGCCCCATCCAAAACCACAATTTATCGCTGGTTTGCTGAATTTCAACGTGGACGTGTCAAGCTCAGTGATGATCCTCGTCAAGGTCGTCCAAAAACTGCAGTCACCCAAGAAAACGTTGATGCTGTGCGTAAGCTGATTGAGGAAGATCGACATGTGACATACCGCGAAATTCAGGCAACTTTAGACATTGGCATGAGTCAAATACAAATAATCTTGCATGAACAATTAGGTGTAAAAAAGTTGTTTTCCCGATGGATACCGCATTCGCTCTGTGAAGAGCAAAAAGCGGCTCGCGTTACTTGGTGCATCAGAACTCTCGAAAGATTCCACGCAGGATTCTCAAATGCTGTATACAACATCGTATCAGGTGACGAATCCTGGATATACGCGTACGAACCCGAAACAAAAAACCAGTCACGAGTTTGGGTGTCCGAAAATGATTTAAAGCCAACAAAAATTGTTCGTTCACGGAGTGTTGCAAAATAAAATGGTGGCCACGTTTGTCTCCAAAACCGGCCATGTTACGACTATTCCTCTTGAGGGACAAAGAACGGTTAATGCAGAATGGTATGCTAGCATTTGTTTGCCACAGGTCGCTTCTGAACTCCGTAAAGAGCAACCGCCGCATCATCCTCCATCACGACAATGCGAGTTCTCACACCGCACACAGAACAAAAGAGTTTTTAGAGCAAGAAAACATATAATTATTAGACCATCCGCCGTACAGACCCGACCTAAGCCCTAATGATTTCTATACTTTCCCTTAAATAAAGAATAAATTGCGTGGACAGAGATTTTCATCACCTGAAGAAGCTGTGGACGACTACAAAACGGCCATTTTGGAGACCCAACTTCCGAATTGAATGGTTGCTTCAATGATTGGTTCCATCGTATGGAAATATGTGTCAAATTTCGCGGAGAATATTCGAAAAGCAATAAATACATTTTTAAATAGTAGTGTTGTGTCACTTCCTTGATTCCCGAAATTTTCAGTGCCGCCCTCGTAGTCTGTGGTGTAACATTTACATATACAATAAAAACATAAAATTACATCAGTTTTCAATATGAAGCTTGAGTATGAGTTTATTTGTCTAACGAACGCTACCAACAACAAAATAGGCATACAGTGTGTGATGATCAGTGAGGGTGTGTATGTTGTTTAAAAATGCAAAAGAATATATGTATTATCAGACAAAAATGACCTACAGATGAGAACAAGTAGTGAACAATATACAAAATGCACAAACATAATCTGGTAATCATTTACTTTATGGCAATTTTAAAACAAGACAGATTTAATGAACAACAAGGAAAAATTATAATTATCTCTTATCTTTGCAAAAAAATGTAATTAAATAATGCCAGGAAAAAAGGAACAGGGCAGGGAATTTGTGCCGATTCTGGAATTAATGCATTCGTTTAGATAAGATGATCATATTACTAACAGCAGAAGCTTATCGAAATTCCAACATTAGTAGATGTGCACATCTATTGTAGTTATGTGTGTTTTACTAGTCTAGCACCCCAATTGCATAAGACACTATCAATCACAATCTCAATCATTTTGAAGGATATTGCTTAATATGTTTGGCCTAAAGGATGGAGGGAAGTGAAAGTAATATTCATCCCTATGCCAGGTAACTTGGGTGACTACACAAACGCCAAATCCCTCCGACCAATCAGCCTTCTACTGAAGACGCTGGAAAGGCTGTGTGATAGGGAGCTGAGGGACGGTACTCTGAAAATCATGCTTCACTGTAACCAACACGCATACAGCTCGGGTAAGTCGACCGAATCCGCTCTTCACCTGGTAGTCAGCCAGATAGAGGAAGCGATTCATCAAAAAGGCACCTGCCTGGGCACTTTCATAGACATTGAAGGAGCTTTCGATAAAGCTAACTTCTCCAGCACCAGCAGCGCCCTCTCCAGATGGAGTAGAACAGGTACTAACGGACTGGATTACAAACATGCTAAGCAAACGAGTGGTTCGCCTTGAGGGTGAGCAGCAACTGGCCCTGATAGCCAGAGGGTGCCCCCAGCGCAAGCGCTACGTATTGTATAAAATTGGTGCAAGGAATTTGACCTATCAGTGAACCCCACTAAAACAGGACTAGTATGTTCACCCAAAAACGAGCAATAGGCCCTTTTCGCCTACCAAAACTGTTCAATACAGAACTTCAGTTGGCCAACGAGGTCAATTACCTGGGGGTCGTTCTAGACAGTAAGTTAAACTAGAGTAGTCATTTGGACAACAAACTAATAAACAGGTCCTGCATAACCTTCTGGCAGTGCAGGAAAATGATAGGTAAGAAGTGGGGACTATCCCCTAAAATTATACTATGGCTATACATCACAGTGATCCGCTTCATGATCCGCTATGGGGCTGCGGTCTGGTGGCCCGGAACCAAGCTGGCTACAGCCTCAAACAAACTACAACGCATAAAATCACTAGCCTACTTGGCGGCTACGGGCTGCATGAGGACCTCGGAGTGGTCGGACACGAGAGATCGTAACAGCCGATCGCCTCCGCGAGGACACTGCGGTGCTCCGCCGAAGCTGGGCAGACCTCCACTGTATGCAGCACCATGTCGACTGCACGACTCCAGCGTAGAGCTTCCGTCATAACTTTGTTATTCACCTTACCCCTGGCTCGATGAAAAAAGGAAGACCAAAGGATGTGTGGATAGCACAGAAGATAATATTATTGCTAAGAAGGAATTGAATTCTGAGATGAAGGTTAATAGAGCTGCATAAAAGAAAGAGATTTTCTGTGCAAACCCCAAATAAATTGCATAATGGCAGGGGGATTATCATTTGAACTTCTTACAATATTATCATTAAAAAGCACCAGAAACTGAAAGAATTAAGAGCAACAATGAATAATATTAGGTAATAACCATATCAAACAATAATCAAAGCAAACTAGCACCGTAAACCTAAACACAAACCCTATGTTTATACCAATAAAGGTTAATGTCACATCAATGTCAGGTTGCCTTGGAACTTTTTGTGACTGATTAGTCACAAAAAGTTCAGGGATGTGTGTGAACAGATAGTCACCCAGGCATTGCTCTGACTTGTTAAGAAGAGTAGGATAAAACCTGTTTATTAAAACCTCTTTATTTTTATTAACCTATACTTTGTCATATATTAAATACATAGCAACCGTTCTTTGCTTGTTATATATTTTTCTTGTCACTGCAACCTACGTTCCTTATTTTAACTGTTAAATTAGTTTTAACATGAATGATGACTATCTGTTCACACACATCCCTGAAATTGTACTTTCTGAGTCTCAATATTTTTTTCTATATCCATGGTTCCTTCCGTAGCAATACAAGTTATTAAATAACAAAAACGATTCTAACAACGAATCCAACAGTAACTAAGAATGACATACCTTATTCAAAGCCTCTTGTAAACCACAATTCTTGGCACCAACTTTATAAAGCTATTGATACTGTTTCTTGCATTAAAAAAGCAGTAGGTCAAGACCTCCCTGCATTGCGATAAATAGGTAACAATGACGTGTTCTTACATTTTCTTCTGCTTCAAGACCCTCATTGCTTTCTGTTTGACAGAATTCTTTGCTGGTCCTTCCCTCATTTTGTTCATCTGATCCTTGTATTTCCTAAGTTCAGAGTCCAGTTTCTGGACCTTTTGATCAATATTATCTGCCCTGCTATCCACCTGGAATTTACAATCATTTGGACAATCTCGGAAACATGAATCATCGACGAAACTAACATCTATAGCCCCTACCCTACGACATTATTTTTGAAAACTTACACTGGTAATACAATCATTGATACTTGGGCCAGGCTCCTTAGGTTTTCCTCTTCCGAATATTCTGTTCATCTTGAATTATTATTTATTTCAAACTAAAATCAAAACCAAACCAAGGCGATTTGACAATTCGTTTATTCTCACAAATTCACAATTTCTCACAACAATTTTGACGTTTATTTAGGTACTTTTTTTTTTTTTCTTTACGCTGCGCACGGTTGGTGCATTCAGCCAATGTCACGTTTATTTTATTTTATGAAGGAAACAAAGCTAGGGAAACGAAAATATAACTATATTAAGTTATCACAGAATTTAGGGATAAAATCTATAGGATCAGTATTTACAACAGTGATACTATAATGAATAATGAACTAAAATTATAACTTAAATTAATGAAAGATACTATACATTTATATACAGGAAAGCTATTTGTGCAAAGTAAAGAAAGTATTGAGGTAGGAAAAGGAGTACGAAGGGACAAGAGGAGTAACCTCTTGTCCCTTCGTACTCCTTTTCCGAAAGGATAGGGAGAAAGGATGAACGATCATATAAGGGACAGGAGAAAAAAATGTAATCTAAGTATTTAGGTACTTAGAAATAAGAACTTTGACAGAATATTTTGTTTTACTGCGTAATTAATTGGGAATTACTATTTATGGAATTTATTTGACTATGGATGCATTGCCTTATTTTTAATTCAATTTGTATTTTACCTTCAAACCCGGGCTAATAGTCGCGCTGTTCTGAATTCGATAAAGAGAAGCAGACCAAACATCCGCTAAAACTTGCGTCGCCATAACGCACCCTTATGGAATGTTGTCTTTACAGGACCGTACTGAAGCCGGTTGCCGTCGACATACTTACTGAAAATCCGCGAAAATCTATATTCTCTGGGAAGTGTAGAGTACTTCTCAATAGTCGTAACGAATAGAACCACACATCTATTACGGTGGTTATTGTAAAAGGCGACTACGGGAGTCTTTTAAGAGGACATCAGTATTGGATAGAAGAACTGGTCCTCCAGTCTTTAACCCGCATGCCTAGCTTGGTGGGACCTAGAGTTAAGGTGTCGTTATGCCTGAAAGCTAGTTTATGAATATATCAAGAATATTGAAATAAAATAAACATTTTTTTTTTCTTGTTTTGGAATACCTCTTTTTTTAAGATTATATTTTTGAGACCAAATCGTCTCTGTGCATTCGTTTATTCTTAAATTGTAGATGATGTTGTTTATCATTAAGGCGGCGCAGGATATATCTCTGTGGGATAGACAAGCTACGCATCAAACTTTGTCTTGGTATGGGTCAGTGTTGGAACAGCAAGAAAAGGATAAAGAATCATTTCCACTTTATTAAATATAACTAGGGATTAATGTTTGGTCTGCAACTCTTTTTATGTCTGTGTACAGATATAATCACAGACTACACAGAGATACTATAATTATTATGGAAAACCAACCAAGTGCATGTCGGACTAAGCACTGTGATTTTTATTTTCATTTAAATATGGTCTTATAATAAAACGGTAATGATCTGATTCAAATATTTTAAAGAAACAAGTTACAATAAACTCACTCAAACGAGTCAAAAGTCATTAAACCTACCGTACATTTTTACTATGTCTAGAACCAGCTTTATTAAAGCATCAAACAACAGTTACCATTCAAACGAGCCGGAGAAATCGCACCACGAACGGTACTTGGGAGGTGGGTACTACTTGTAATTGTAGCACACCACCATGTTCAGTAGTGCTATTCTGTAACCATCTCACCGTGAATATTTAGGTGAAGTGAGCGTGATGTGAGCTGTCCGTGCCACTGCTATGTATGCTACGGATTGACCGAGACGGGGTGACACTGACAGCTCACTCCACGCAAGTCTTTACGGTGAGATTTTACAGAATCGACATGTACTCCTTATGGTACGAAGCGCTCCTTATGCCTTATGTTATGACGCGTGCGTGCGGTCCGACGCGCGAATCGACGCCACCGACCGACAGCGAGCGGTACCATCACGACAGACGATCGTTATTTGACATCGCCCTCATGCAACGTATAGAATACACCCAGTGGACTGTTTTTGTTGGAATGAGAAGAGGAAGATGATAATGTCTTGAAATGCTTTTAATGCAAAAACAGTTAAAAGAAATAAGATTTTGAAGGGAAAGGAACCTGTAATATTTAGAGAAATACATGTACCTATTTTTGAATATGTATTACCTTTGCTAAATTTCTCCTGGACACACATAACTTGACCACTTTTCGCAAAGGGATTTCAAAGATTATTTCCCCGATACAGGGCAAATGCCCCTCTTCTAATTTAGTAGAAAATGCACGAGCATTGATCATCTCGCATAAAAAAAGACAAAAAAAAACCGCTTAACTTGTAAAAGTTTGGAGGCATTCAAAAATAAGTTATCTAGGTAATCAGATATATTCAAAATTGAGCCAACACCGCTATTACAGATTTAAGTACCAAGGGCCTCTGAGTTTTTAATGCGGTCAGACAGTCAGACAATAGGGAACTTTACGTGTTTCTTGGACTACGGACTCACCGTAAAGTTGGCTATGACCATGATCTGGCTGGGTCTGCCTAATTTTCAGTGATAATTAATTAATATTTTAGCAAAAGTTTAGAAGTAATATTATAATAACGAACGAGCGTTATGCGATAGAGTCCGTCTATTGAAAGCTGAGAGTTAAAAAAACCGGCAAATAAAAAAAAAATGGTCGGGTATCCCTGGGTCAACTAGGAAAAAACGTATTTGATACTTGAATATTTTTTATGAATAAGCTTTTTTTATCATAAAAGGTTGTAAGTCCCATATAAATTAAAACTACACAATAATTTTTTTCAAGGTACTGTGTTTCTGATTTCAATAATGTATCAGTTTTTTGCAATTAATCAATTGAAGTACAGCACCCTAATTGCGTAATACACAATCAATCGGAATCTGAATCGTTTTGAAACAGATTGCCAATCCATTGCTTCTTAAGTTCGATAAAAATTCTGCTCAACAATATATAGAACGCAATGAATGTTCTTGAACCGTCAAAATCAAACAGATTAATCGTAATCGTTTACGAAAATGTGTTACGCAATTAGGGTGCAGATTGCGTCACGCTTCCGAGGATCAGTAATGCATTTGTCTGCAATAAACACAAATGATGAATGTTACAAACATTTTACGATTTCTCATCGCTAGATTCAATTGTGATTCCTCATGTAAAACTATTATATGTGTAGACCAGCAGCCTAATTGCGTAACACATTTTCATACACGATTTCGACTTATCTGTTGTATTTTGACAGTTCAACAACATTCGTTGAGTTATTTACATTGTAGAGCAGATTTTTTTTTTCGACATATGAAGTAATGGATTAGCAATCTGTTTCAAAACGATTCAGCACCCTAATTGCGTAACACATTTTCGTAAACGATTACGACTAATCTGTTTGATTTTGACGGTTCAAGAACATTCATTGCGTTCTATATATTGTTGAGCAGAATTTTTATCGAACTTAAGAAGCAATGGATTAGGAATCCGTTTCAAAACGATTCAGATTCCGATTGATTGTGTATTACGCAATTAGGGTGCAGGTTCCGATTGATTGTGCATTACGCAATTATGGTACAGGTTTAATAAATATAAATCCTGTTTACTAAGTATCAAAACCGTAAGAGGATAGACAAACAACATGTGACATTTACAACAGTTTGTCAATTTCTGAAAACGTGAAAAAATTACTGTCAGCTTTCATTAGACAGACTCTAACGACAGATAATGACAGATGTTCTACCTCACGGCTGGCAACACCCAAAAATTCAAAATCAATGTGGTTGTGATGTAAAGTTTCAGAGTTCAGACTGTCTTTTCAGATTTTCTAATGATATTTCGTGATAGGCAGTCGTAAAAAAAGTTATTGCCTGTGATTGCTTTAGTGCTGCTCTTGATAACCACAATTTCTCCAAATATTTCGTCACCATGGCTACTAACGGAACGAACGGAACTACGGGTGAAGTGGTTTGTATCATTTTAGTAGTTTTATCAAAAACATTGATAATCAATTCGTTAAGAAAATAATAATGAGTAAGCGGAAGAACCTGCTTTTTATAATGGCTTTTATATCGCAAGGTTATTAAATACTCTAAAAATGTCTAATGACACAGACAATAGTGATAACACAATCAACAAGTTCAAGTACAAAGTCAATTTCCTAAAACAACATCTTAATAAAAATAAATTAAAGACAGACATATGGCTCAATTGGTCTGACACAGTAGAAATATTAATTCTGGTGTTTCTGTTAACACTAAGCTTTACTGAAATCAGATCTCTCATAAATGTCACATTTTTTTTTTCCAGTTAAAAATGTTATGTGGTCCCTCCTCTACTCCACCCAACCCCTGTGAAAGACCATCTTGTGCCGTTAAATGCTGGAAATGGGATGTGACCCAAATTACTATGAACAAACTTTTGCATAGCATCAAGTATGGTATTCTTATTTTGAATCGGCCAATCTCCCAAAACCAAGGATTTATAAAAAGTTTATGGGATAAAGGTAAGTTTTAAATTGCAGCCTTCTTTAAATAGTAGACAAATTGTTTTACTGATATTTAATATTTAATTCTGTTGCTATTACAAAAATAAATGCCTAAAGAGAGGCCTGTGGCTAAATAATAACAGCCACGCAGCCCACGCAGGTTGATCGAAGGTTGAGATATGCTAGCCAGAATTGGTTTGTGGATAGGGGACCATTCATAAAAAAAATCAAAATGAAATTTTTTATTTCACATAAACTCACATGGGCACTTATGAAACTTTAGAAGCTAGGTGCACAGTTCCAATTGGTAATTTCCTATGGAGAAGAAACTCCACGAGTAACTGTGGAGTTTCTTGCCGGCTCTTTAAAAAACAATTGACTTTTACAATGTTTTCAAATGATTGTGTTAATTGGTATGGGAGGACAGTGTAGGCCTGTCAACAAGTACCATATGCTTACCAAATAGACAATGGTCTAGAAATCTACAATCTACAAGGCCTACAACATTCTCACATTCATAAAATTTAAAAGAATTGAAATCTATCATTACATATTGAGACCCCTCCGTGACTCGGAAAGTATGCTAAGCTGTTGTTCCTGACTGTCATTTGTAGATCTTTGACAGCTGTTATGGGTCGTCAGAAGCCCAAATGTCTGACAATCAGTCTTACCAAGTGGTATTGTGGTACAGTCTGCGAGGCCTAAGCTGAGCTTTGCATTTGTGTGAGTGCAAATAGCGTCGTGTCCTTTGATTGGCAATCGGACAATCGGCCTGAGGCGCTGCACTCACACAAATGCAAGCTCAGCTCAGCTTAGGCTTTGTGGACTGTATCCAGTAATTGCAGTCACCCCAAATAAAACACTGGTGCTGCCTCTCTGGTTAGGCTGGAAGCCGACCACAAAATAGCTGGGAATAGGCCAAGCAGATTGCTATAACAAACATATATTAATTTCTTCAGCTAGTATCAGAATGACTGTCGATGGTGGAACAAGACAATGGGACAAGTTCATGAGCGGCTTCACAGATGATACAAAGAAAACCATAAAGGTTCCAGACCTCATATCTGGAGACTTTGACTCTATCACTGATGAAATATTAGAGAAATACAAAAAGAAAGGTTGTAAGGTGAATTATTGTTTATTAAGATATTTTTTGTTAATTTTTTTCTATCTATAAAACATAAAATATTTAAAACATTTGTTGCTAGTTAGTTCCCGCTACTGATGTTTAATACAATGTAGGTAGTTATTTACATATTTTCCCTATTTTTAATTCCCATCATTTCTCCATGGAACTATGTGCTTCAAAATGTCAAAAATTTATGTTTATCTTCCTGATTTTATATTAATGAAACTGCAATGAAATTAATAGTCTGAATATTTCAGATCATCCACACCCCAGATCAAAACCATACAGACTTTACAAAAGCACTCATGGAATTAAACACTCATAGTAGACAAATTGGAATGGAGGTAATTATTTTTTATTAACTTTCTTGTTTAAAAGGGAGAGAGGCATTATCAGCAGTGGGACATTACATACTAAATAGATAAATGTTTTAATAACAGTGTTTTTTTTTACATTCATCGCTTTTTTTTTAATTGTCATTTCGTAATGCTTACATACACAGCAATAACTGTGTGTGTGTGCAGACCCTAATATATTCCAATATTTTTTAGCTGTCCCATGTTATTGCAGTGGCACAAACTTCTGGCCGGCTAGACCAGATACTAGGGAATATCCAAACCCTGTTTCTAGTAAAAGCGGAATTCTTATTAGATTCAAACACAAATGTGTTTCTAATGTCGGATGATACTATATCATGGCTGCTACTGCCTGGCGACCACGTCATCTATGTTCCTGAGGATACCAGGCAGCATAGGAGAGCATGGTGCTCTTTGGTGCCCATTGGTGAAAATTGCCAGCATGTCACTACTACTGGATTAAAATGGAACCTTGGTAAGTTTTGCTGAAAATATTCAATATTATTACAGTCCTATGCTTGGCTCGTGGCTAAATAAACATCCCCACTGGTTCATTCAAACTCAAAGCATTTATTTCGAATAAACCAACTACAGGCACTTTTGAATTGTCAAGGTTGGTCAGTCAGAAAGATGAAGCTAGTTGCCCATTCCAAAGCTTAATAAGTACCTATGGAGAAGAACGGGCAAGAAACTCCATGGACACTCTTTTAAATCAAATTACGTTTTACAATATCTTGGTTACATCATTCATTTGAATCAGATTCAAGGTTAAACTACGCTTGGCGCGGTCGGTACGTGGATGTGTGGCAATCCATTACCACAGATATTATAATACTACGTACAGATACCCAATCCCATACAAAGAAATGACACCTCCCTAAGTCTGGCAATTGAGCTGGCAATTTTTCGTCATAAAAATGTTCAACAGATGGCAGCATCAGCGATTCACTAATTGCCAGAGACACTAGTTTTACGTCGCCATCTAGGAGTCGACCTACTTTTAAAACGTTTCGTGCCATCCTTTTAAAATAAAGTTTTATATTTCCGGTTTCAGAAAAACATGTTAATAGATTTATTTTATGTTTTTATGTAAAGAAATAGATTTAAAATAAGTTGTTTGATTTAAATTTGTGACTATAAAGGTTATTTTAAAGACAGGACAAATTGAGTTAAACACCATCTATTGCAAAGAGCTCTAAACAAAACGATTAAACAGGTGAGACAGATGACTACTTTTATCATTATATGGGTTCGAATTGAAGGTAAAAGCTTATTTTATGTTTGTTTGTTTGAAAAACGAGTGTGAATAGATAAATCTGCATTTAACAAGGATGTCTTGATTTTTACTAATCTTACTGTAGCCAAAATTCTGCCGTTTATCGCTTTCTAATGATTGTTAATTTCATAATGGTTACCTATGCTGCCATCTTTGACTTTTTTTGAAGACTAATTATAAAATGTTCTAGTTGAGACCCCATGCCATTACATATCGAAACCCCTTTGTGACTCGGAAACGTCAAGCCGTTGGTACCGACCATCGTTACGGGTATGAAGCCCTAGTCTGACAACTTGTCCTACTAAGGGGTATCATGTTACCCAGTAACCGGGTTGTCGAGGACAGATTAGCAATCGAAATCCCTGTAAAATGCTGGTGTTCAGCTGCATCCTGTTATAAGGCTGCAACATAATCTGGAAAAAGCAATCCCGATTGATATAATAATGAAAGCATAAGCATAGCATAATCAGCCTATATCGTTCCCACTGCTCCTCTCTATGAGAGGGAGTGAGCCGTAATCCACCACGCGGGCTCAGTGCGGGTTGGTAGATGTCACGTGTCTTCGAATTTTTGGTTCTAAGACATGCCGGTTTCCTCACGATGTTTTCCGTCACCGTTTTGAGAGCAGTGGTGATGAAATTATTCAGGCAAAGTAAAGCGCTTGTCTGGGTTCGAACTTACGACCTAAAACGCGTAAGTCGGAGCGATTACCACTGGGCCACCACTGCTCTTGAAAGGATTTTCACATAATGAAAGGATTCTCTGTAATAATGCAATTAAGCTGATGAGTTTTGTTTGTATGGACGCGCTAATCGCTGAAACTAACAGTCGGGTTTGAATTGTTTGTGGTGCATTTGATAGCTCAATTCTTGAGGAAATCCAAAAGGCTTTTTAACATCACGCTACGACCGCCGAGCCGAGCATAAAGTTAGAAAGAACGCTCAGTGAAAACAAAAAAGAACAAAGCGCGGGCGGGCGAGGGAGTTTCATAAAAATGTGGCCGTCATTTTAGTATATTGGATATTTTACTACGGACTCTGAACGAAGTCGCGGGCAGAAACTAGCCATTAATTCCAATTTAAGATCACTGATAAAGAGCAATATTATTAATAATAATTACAAAAGTACTAATATTTCGTGATGGCTCAGTGGTTAAAGCCTCGCCTCTCATGCACGGGGTTGTGGGTTCAAATCCGGGCAAGCACCAACGTGACTTTTTCAATTCTTATGTACTTTCTGAGTTTATCTTAGACATTACTGACATTGGTGAAGGTAAACATCGTGAGGAAACCTGTAGTTATAGTTAATATAAATCTCAAATCCAACCCGTCTTGAGCAAGCGTGGTGATCATTGCTCGTGCCTTCTCTGTATGAGATGAGACCTTTGCCCTGTAGTGGGACAATAATAGGCTGGTATTATTAAATTAATATTTGCAAAGTGACATGTGGATCCAGCAACTTTTTTTGTTTTATGTTGTCCTGTCCCGTACTGGACGATGTAGCTCCCTTGCCATTCTTACAGCACAAGGCGGCATAGTGCATCACTAATTCGTCCTTTTCTGCGACTAGAAATAAAACGTCAGCTTCGACCATACTAAGTGCCGATTTCATCAATGAAACTGAATGCGATTTGCACATTTTAACCCAGTTCAAGAGCTGTCTCTCAGTGTCAATATTCCATACGCGTTTTCGATTTACTGAACGCGTTCAGTTTCATTGGTGAATTTCGCCCTTATACCTACATTAACTCATGCCTCCTTCCCTGGTAGGCAGAAACTACAAAACGCCAGCTGCTACGACCCTTAGATACTCCTTTGGCTTCGTTTACGTTAATACATCTGCACCCTAGTTGCTTAACTACTAAAACTAACAGTACAGTCACAATCTGAATCATTTTCCCCCACTGGACCCGTGTCCCAATTGGAACTGTGCACCTAGCTTCTGACGTTTCTTAAGTGCCCATGTAGGTTTATGTTTTTTTTTTTAAGTATATTGAGTTATAGGTCTTGAGTTCGAACCCAGACAGGCCGCTTTACTTTGTGTAAATAGTTTCATCACCACTGCTCTCAAAACGGTGAAGGAAAACATGGTGAGGAAACCGGCATGTCCTAGAACCGAAATTCAAAGACATTTGACATCTACCAATCCGCACTGAGCCCGCGTGGTGGATTACGGCTCACTCCCTCTCATAGAGAGGAGGCCTGTGTCCCAGCAGTGGGTACGATATGTGCTGATTATGCAAGAATATTGCGAATCCATTGCTTCATATTCGAAAAAATGTATGCTCAACAACTTAAATAACGCAATTAATGTTGTAGAATTGTCATAAATAAAGCCCCAACGGTCATACATGCACGCCGATTGCGAGTACTACGCACCTGACTTTTCTGAAGAACATCAGCAATAAGGTCCTGGTTTGAAAACATCAGCAATAAGGTCCTGGTATTTTTTTGAAAAAGTACTATTTATCCTCTATTTTCTCCAGAGCTTTCTTTTGCTTCAAAAATAAACCCTCGTACAGACATTCCGTTTCGCAATTATCATTTTCATTATTTTATTTTTGCTGATCTTGTAGACAACCAGCAGTTGCGGTTTGGTGGTATTGTTAGCACTTCCAACACCTTCGATGGTTCAGAAAAGGTTACAATAAAGTGCAGCCACACCCTGATGTGGTCCATGAAGATACCCATGATTGGAAGTAAGTAGTTTTGTAGTTCCTTCCCCCTTTTGTTTTAACATCAATGTGTCAAGACAAGGACAATGTGTAAAGCAAATTAACTACAAACTGAAATTGTCTGTATATTCAAATAGCAACAGGATAGCTTTACCAGTTATACAGCATGTAACGAAAACCCTGTCCGATCCTGAAGGGTATTATTTGGTATCGTAGTGCGTACACAAATACGTAATCATTTAATGGATACGAGATAATTATTTTTCCCCAATGAAAACAATTAATTTAAAAAATTAAAAATAATCATACCAAAGGCAACACTGATCGCTCGACAGGGTTCACCAGAGTTCACCTACAGTTTGGTGTCAAAGAAGCCGCCTGAGCGCGGCGGTCTTTTGTCGCACGCCGCCAAAGAAACGTAGGACTAAAGACATCTACGTTTTGCCTACGCGTAGGTATCAGCTGATATTTTATTGTAGGCTTACGCACCATGACCCCGATTTCTGACCTTCTGTTTATCAAGAAACAATTATTATTGAGTTAATGTGATGTGCTTTTGGCAATGTACCCACTGTAGGTATCAGTTTATTAAAACATTTACTTGTTACATACCTCTCTATCCATCTAGAACATTAGTACACATTCGACACCTTTTTATTAAATTTGCACGTACTCTACGCAGCGCACATGTGTACGATTTGAGTGACTCGAAAGCTTCCACAATCCGAGCTGTTACTTCGATTTCCGAATCACACATTCACTCACAAATAAAAATTAACATATTCAAATATTCCTGATTGGTATACGACATTGTTCGCGATACGATAGCGGCACGTGATACGTACGGACATCCGATCGCAAGCTATCTCCACGTGAGACTGGCGAAGTGTCCAAACAAGTAGCGACCAGTCGGCTACATCAAAGGATCGAGGACTCGTTATGAGTACTTACAATGCGGCTAGAGCACGGCGGTGTCCTTTGAAATAAAAATAGGCAAAAAATAAAAGATTTCGCCGGCCGGTGGAGTGTTGTTACCTTATGAAAATTTACCATATTTAGTGTTACATTTCGCATGGTAACTAAACATAAAAAAATCAATAACTGTTGATTTTTATGAGTTACTTTTTTTACTATTTTTTCTAGTACGTATGTTAAACCAGGAATACGCCTTTTTTGGATCGGACAGGGTTTTTGTTACATATTGTATAATATGGCTGTGTCACGGCAAATTGACGTAGAGTATCAATAGCTTAACAATTATTTTTCCTTATTATAATTATACATAGATATTCCTTGCTTTGACCACTAAGTACCGATTTCACCAATGTTACTGAATGCGTTCAGGACATCTAACACACGTTCAAGAGCTGTCGGTGTCAATATTTCTTAGAAAACAACGGCACTGACAGCTGTTGAACGGAGTTTATGTACTGATCGCGTTCAATTTCTTTGGTGAAATCAGACATTAAATGGATGATCTTTAGGAAAGTCTAAATTAACGCATAGAGTCTGTCCAATAAGTCAGTTTACTTACGTAATTTTTGGAGGAATTAAAAATCGCAATCTGGCAACACCATTACTACCCACTTAATCAAGTACTTGTGAAGTGAAGAAGTTGTTTCTCATAATTTATTTGAAGTCATCGATGATTATTTCAGTGTTGCTGTAGACAATTTTTTAATTATTGTAACATGCCCATGTAAACTGACTTATTGTCCAGACTCTACTAGATATTAATTAACTTGAAATATGAATAAAGTGCCTGTGATTCAGCTTTATTTTTTTCATTGATACTTTTGTACTTCGCTTTATTTTTTATACATTTATATAAGTACTTTTTATTTACCTATTCAGCTATAAACACTCCAGTAGTATAGTTATTTTTATGAGTAGTGCCTAGTATTTAAACTCACGGGAACTATGTTTCTATTCTAATTCCGTTGGCAAAAAGACGTGACTTTATGTTCAACTATGATTAAAATTCAAACAAAAGAGGGATGACAATAATTATTAGTGTTATTATAAACAAGTATTCTTTGTTTCAGCTTCATGAATAGGACGTGTGTAGAATAAAATTGTAGGTACTATCCAAAGGGACGACATTTCATAGACAGTGACTATAAACTACTGTTTGAAACCCGGCGCAGGCGGCGTGGCATGGCAAAGGATTTCGTTAGCTGAAATGATTTTGAATCTTATTTTAATACCTTTAGCTCTTACATTTAGTTGATATGCCGCAACAGAATTGCACCCTAATCGCGTAACACACTTTGAATCACAATCTGGATAATTTTAAATAATTATCGCAATGAATGTTGTTGAACTGTCAAAATGAAAGCCATTTCTACTGTTATTGTGTTACGCAATTACCCCGCTGTTTTTTTTAAGTTAAGTGTGTACCTACAAGGATATAAACTTACCAAATTCACAGTATAAAAGTTAAGATAAACTGCCGTATGCTTGGCGCCTAGTGAGCTAGGCGGCACGACGCGACATGGCACGGCTAAGCTTTCAATTTGACAATTCAACAACATTCATTGCGTTACTTACGTTGTTGATCAGACAAATTTTTCGAACAAAGAAGCAATGGATTAGTAATATCCTTCCAAATTATTCAGATTCTGATTTATGCAATTAGGTTGCAGGTCAAGTGGGTGTCGGTTTAAGTCTGACACGCACTTGGCCAGTCCACAAACACTAGATTGTGTTGTGTCAATTTTTTGTGGGGAGTTCAGCTGAACAGAGTCCGTCTTACTACAAAACGAGTTTTTTTATTGTATTTAGAACCTTATTCCGACTCTGGTACAGTTCTTAATACAAAAAACTGACTTTAGAACCGAATCTAAGTTGTGTGTTGTAATAAGTACTTTACAGCAGTCGGAATAAGGTTCAAAATACAATAACTGTCTCGAAGGTATACGTTTTAAGTAAAATCAGACCTCGTTTGTATTAAGGCGGACCAATTTCTAAAATTAAACAATCCAAATGTTCCCCCACTCTTCTAACATTCGTTTTATAATAAGTAATATGTAAAATGTACTTACTGAACATTCTTAAAGAATATATGTATAATAATAGTGTTCTTCGATGACTTGCTCTCCTATTTTAATTAATACTGGGTGGAAGGCACTTCGACGCACAGCCTGTTACCATGACTTCAGTTCACGATTCTGAACCTCCCTGCGTTGAAATATTTCATCTGTTATTACAAAAAGAATAGGGATGATAGCAATTTTTAAAAAAAAAAAAGATGAAAGAAAAAGCAAAAAATAGTGCAAAAAATAGTACCACGCGACAAGGACGAGAATAATCCCTTCCAAAAACTTTTAAAGCGTATTTCTTCTTCATAATTACTTTGAATTAACAGATTTTTTCGTACAGCTCATTTTTACTTTGCCTTCTTTGTAATTACATTATTTTTACTCTGCCATACATTTTGCCATGGTTTCAGTTTGCGCGTCGCTGTTCTTCCACCCTGTCTATTAGTAATAATGCGAATATCGCTTAGTGATTTGCAAAAATATTTAGTTTTTGTCAGTCGTGAAATAAAATATAATATGTAGTTCAATTTCGAAAAGGAATGCGTTATTATTTGATATGTTATGGGTGACATTGAATATTTCCATCGTGTAATTCTTACATGTAAGCCGGAGTTTGGATTAGGTTTTTTTTGATGACGTCATGACATAACGTAACATTACACCTGTATTCCCCGAAGATTAAGGCAGAGGTGTACCTAAAGTCCAACTACATTTCGCCAATTATGTTTATCAGAATCAGACTACATAATTATAATGTTCCCACTGCTGGGACCACGGAATAGAAAAAAACAAGTGGAAGTGCCCACACAGCTATCACGCGCGTGTCACAATTATGCGGAAAATATGTAAAATAATAACAACCTTCGTCCGTCGTAATAAGATTTAATTTTGTATGAACAACAAATTCAACTTTGACGAAAAGCTTACTTGTTGTTCATACAAAATTAACACTTATTACAATTGATGAAAGTTGTTATTAATTTACATATTTTTCCGCATAATTGTGACACACGCGGGTCAACAAACGGGCACTTCTACTTGTTTTTTCTATTCCGTGGCTGGGACACAGGCCTCCTCTCGGTGAGAGGGATTGCCCGTAATCCACCACGCGGGCTCTGTGCGGGTGGGTAGATGTCACATGTCAAAAATAACACGTGTATATTGTATAGAAACAACTTACAGAAGAAGGTCGTAAGTGAAACCAAAGCGTCAATCTATTGCTTAGTGAGATTGCTACTGGACTTATGAGCGCTACTGTACCATACCTCTTCCTACCCCGTCGGGCGTGGTGTTATTTTTAACTGTAATTGTTAACAGACTTCGTGTTTATTACCCTTATCCCCTTGTCCTTGTCCTTGATCTTTAAACGCGCATTTTGAACATAACTGAAGTGCTCGCAATCTTGTCTATATAAATATGATTCTGGGAACGAATCGATAAATTAGCAAAAGCGAACGCCAAACAGGCAACCTGTAAGCATTTCGGTCACAAACTCGTTTGCTTATTGATGTCTAGCCGGCGATTGTTTATCACAAACATCAGGCAAGAATACGCGCTGACTAATCGTGCCAAAAATATCCCTAAATCTATTTGGTAAATTTACATCATAAGGGTTGACCCACACCTGTCAGTGATAAAAGGATAGAGCATGAAAGAACGCGATTCCGTCCAAACAGATGTGGGTCAACCCGAACAGTTCTTTCTATCCGGCCCCTTTTCATGCAGATATAGGTCGACATCGAGTATAAAAGTGTTGCCTCATTTGTAAACATAATTCGCTTTAAAAAAAAAAACAAAGCTGTGCGTTTTAGCTGATCGCATTGTTGTTTTTCGGTACATTTGGTAACACTTTGACCTTGAGCTGGTCGAGCGTATGCGGAGTTTTAATAGATAAGAGATCGGCTTGAAATGGTTAAATTACCATTGACGCACCTACTGTGCATACTTTGTTTTAATTTGTATTTGTAACCTCACTACGGTGATACCTACCTACATCTGTTTTTTGAAGCATAAATGTACGTGCACATAATGCCTATTGTATTTTTCATATTATATTTTGATTGACTTAATAGTTTAAATGGTTGTATTTCTCAATACGTTATGAAGATTACATTTCCCATTGTTTTATTTCATGACTGATGAGCTATTATGTTGTTATTATTACGTATTACAACTAGCCCATACCGACAAAACGCTGAACTAAGAAACTGTAGAATAGGACCAAAAAACGCCATATTTAAGTCGTGGGAACGATTTTAAAGTATCTGTTAACCAATTGTATACGTAAATTATAGTTATTATTGTGGTGGTTAGTACTTAGTTTTAGAATACATGTCATATTTGTGATTCTCAATATTCCTTATTGTTCACTTTTTAAAATAGATTATTTAGGATCTGAAAAAAAAACTTACCTACTGTTTGTCAAGACATGATGACATTGCATCTCGATAATATCCCATTGGTTATGTAGACCAATAGGTTTTTTGTTTCCTGTGGTTGTTACTTTAAGGTCTCTACACACCAAAGCCGCATTAACGTTACAAATCGGAACTTTTGATGAAAATGAGACCGAGTTTGCCACCCAGCCAGCTTTAGTGTGTAGACACCCTTATAGCCCATATTTCCCAGGCGACAAAATTTGGGCAATATTGTACGCTTGTAACATCGGTATGTGCCATTCGAAGCTTTATGTTAATTTGAATAGATGTATATTTCAATTAAAAATAACAAATAACCATCATGAAAGTATGCATACCAAAATGCCCAATGTTTTATTCGAATTTCATTTACCGCGAACAGGAAAACACGTTTTAAGTACACATAAATATATTTTATGTGGTCGTAATAAAATAAAAGAATTTAACATTTTGGAAGCACCAAACTTTTTGCTCTCTTTATTATAAAAGACGATTTTTATCAATATTTGACTACGATTTGGTTGATGGGAATTTGCCATCTGGGCAGAGATCGTGCTCATCCGCATGGAGCATTTTATTGCACAAATGTTGTTGCCAGGTGAACTAGTTTATTAATTTATGATATCTACGCATTCTACCTCGCATGTTGTTAATTATTGTTCCTTGTTTAGTTTAGTTAAATGTATTACTTATGCGGCCATGGTTTAGTAGAATCGGGAGCGTGAATTATGACATAGGTGTATGTCTATTTAATGGTTTTAATGTGATAGGTTTTTATACCATTTCATACCACCCATTTCATACTGGCTTTCTCTAGGATCTGAAATTGAACGATTGTCATAATGCCATCTTTCTACTTGTCATTAAACAGCTTCCGACCTTCGGTAATCATCTTAATTTTGCAAAAAAAAACAGTTAAGTAGCAAAATTATTCTTCAAGGTCGCCTTTTGTAATTTCATCATTCCTTATAAGTGTCGCTATTTAAAAAGGAATATTGTTTTATGTTTACGCACACTCTTCTCAAAACGGTGAAGGAAAACATCGTGAAGAAATCGGCATGTCCTAGAACCAAAAATACAAAGACATGTGACAACCGCCAACCCGCACTGGGCCCGCGTGGTGGATAATGGCCCACTCCCTCTCACAGAGAGGAGGCCTGTGTCCCAAAAGTGGGAACGGGCTGATTATGCAGCTGCAGAAGTAGGTAAGCTAAATCATAAGTTTTTTTTTACATTGCTTCTTAAACGAATGTATTGAAAATTATCGAAATATCTTGCTGAGCCTGCTGTCTTTAATTTCTTGAATGATGTGCTAAAAAGTAATTAAATATAGTGAGATGTTAGTACAAGTAATAGCGTTAACCAACATTACTTACTGTCCGTCCATTACATTAGCTCATACAAATAATCAACTTACAGTATATTTATGATGTGTTAATGTGTCATCTATAAAATGGATGTAGACAGAGGCTGATAAAGACTAACGGCCAAACCCAATAACCTAAGACAGATCGCTACTGATGATAGACAGTACAATTATATCTGTCCTTGTCAAAAAAATAGCTGTCAACACGTTATAGGACCGGATAATTTGGGGTTCATTGGGACGTTAAACCACAGATTGATATTCTTTCTATCTCTAGTACGCCAAAATTGGAGATAGGCACGTTAATGGGTCCGGCCGTAAACTAGTTGCTTCAAGCCACATAGAATCCGCAATTTAACGTCGAATAACGTCACTGAAACGTTATTTATTAAAGTACGTTGGTTGGTGTGTACCTATCCGTATAGTGTTTTGTTACGACCACTGCTTGTTGCGTAGGAAACCCAAGCTTTATAAGTAAAAACTGATTGATTACCTTTGTGTGGTTTTTTATTAAATGAACTTCTAATGGTGCGTGCATATCTTTGTTCTACTATATGTCTACAAAACTGGCTGTTCTTTTTAATACAAATAAATTAGTGCTGTAGCAGAGTTTGATGCAGGATTGATGCGTTCGTTCGTATGTGGCGGTGTAGATGCCGCCACATCACTCCCCTCCGGAGACCGGAGGTTGATAGTGAGCTAAGTCTTGTATCTTGCGATGCTTTTTGCCAGTGCCAGCTGAGGTTCCAGTGGGTCGGAACCAGGTGTCGCGTAGTTCGCGGTGAGTCGGAACTGTCTGCGAAGATGCCCCCAGTGAGTCGGGGTGGCGCTGCTTGTACTCCAGTGGGTCGGATGTGGTACAGCGCCGGGTTGTGGCTGGCTGCTGCTGTTCGACCAGGAGAGTGATTAAGGGCTCTGCTTGTGGACCGGCCGAATGTGCAGTGTGCTGTGCCAAGTTTGCTGATGAGGCTGAGGGTGATGACCAGGTATGCGCTCGCGCTGCATGCTGATGGTCAGGATACCCGTTGAAGCCGTGGTTGCTGGCTGGCTGGCTGTGACTCGGCGCTCTAAAGCTTGCGGGAGTGATGATGATGACGTCACGCTGAAGTAGTTGCACGAAGGCTGCGCTGACGTTCATACTCGGGGTCACCAGTTTAGAGATATGAGGAACAGGGTGTAAAGTTCACTCATACTCTTGGAAAAGGGAGGATCCTCCGACCAGATGGATGTCGTATCTGGTGGGCAACTGCCCGATGATTGTTGTCGGGAAGTTGTATATATGCTATCTGCGCGGTGAACTCTGCTTGCGCGATGCAGGATTGATGCGTTCGTTCGTATGTGGCGGTGTAGATGCCGCTACACTGTTTATTAAACAAAACTGATCATTTGTATATTTTATGTATGTATTACACACACACACACACACACACATAACATCACGCCTGTAATCCCAGAAGGGTAAGGCAGAAGTGTACCTACAGTACACCCACATTTCGTCAGTATTGCTTAAGTCCTATGTAATAAGGGGCGACCCTATTGCCGTCATCCTGGCACAAATCCAGACTCCGGGCTGCTACTGAGATATTCTTTATAGAAAAACTCAATAACACTGCCCGACCTGGCAATCGTACCGCCACTTGAGTCCATCGATCAGGTAAAGCTACGCTTGCCACGGTTGGTCCGTGATGGGTGACCATCTTTACATAGGTATCCAGACACCTCCATGCCTCGGAAAGCACGTTAATTCGTTGGTAGCGGCTGTCATTCGTGGATCTTTGGCAGTCGTTACGGGTCGTCAGAAAGCTCCAAAGTCTGACAACCAGTCTTTACAAAGGGCTTTTGTACCACCAAGTAACTGGGTTGTGGAGTTCAAAGGCAGTCGCTTCATGTATACTGGTATTCCGCTACATCCTGTTAGACTGGAAACCTACTCCAACATATTATTTTTGAAAAGGCTAGGCAGGTTTTTTAGAAAACCTACCTGTAGTGCTATTCTGTAACCATCTCACCGTGAAAACTTAGGTGAAGTGAGCGTGGAGTGTGCTGTCAGTGAGCTGTCAGTGCCACTGATGCTAGTGACTGACCGAGACGGGATGACACTGACAGCTCACTCCACGCAAGTCTCGTCACGGTGAGATATTTACAGAATTGACATGCTGATAGAGCCAATGACTTAACACCCTGTTCTAAGCGTAATTGTTTATTTTACAGTCCCGCCAATTCATCTGGCGGTTACAAACCAAACTGTTTTTTTGCATATTAATTTATTAGAAAACTCAGCTGCCAATGAGTATAATTTGTAAAAAATTAAGGTGTGAAAGAGAATTAATCAAACATTATCATTAGCATATAAATGATGCTAACTAATACAGTGTTTACACAATTATTTTGCCAAATGACCGCGTGTAAAATTTAGATTGAAAAACATTGTTAGCTACGTATGTGTTACAATTATTTTGTTTGTTAATTAATTAAATTATAATTTTATTATGTATTAATAGGCATATGATTATCTAGACATCTAATCTGTGTCATTATTGTCAATAAATAAATAAATACAAAATGCAGATTTTTTCTTCATAAAACACTCACCATTTACCATGTAAAGTGATATCCATCATAAAACTAAATTCGTTTGAATTACCTAAGTGCCTCTATTGCCTTGGATAAGACCTCAATCATTGCAAAACGGAAGGCAATTGGTAAAATCACCAGTCGACTAGAATATTGATTAAGCCGCATAATTTTGAATCACGGAACATAAAAACTTGAATGTTTCAAAACAAGGTAGTATAATTAATAATATATTTTTAAAACACATTGCATCAAATGCATTTAAACATTTGGTCTGTCTCTAAACGATGGCTTTTATGATATTCCAAACAGCCGGTTTAATTGATTTTTAATACGTTGTAATTTAGTTATTGTTTTCTGTAATAGATATACATAGACCCATTCTAGTATATTTTCTCCATATGGCTACAAAACAGTCCAAAATTTGTTTCCAATTGAAGTTCAATATTCTCAATCAATTACCAGAAAACTCAGAGTTTAATAGTAATTATTTAACCGCAGTACGAATCACGCAATGATGAGTCGTCGCGCTCGCGAGGCCGCGGAGGCTGCGCAGGAGTCGGCAGTGCTGCCAACCGCACGGCGAGATCACGAGATAGCTCTCATCTTCCTTATCATCAGCTGATGCGAGAATAACTTAGACACGACTTTTTCACTTGTGTGGATTATTATTGCGGACTATCAACGCTTTTTTCCATACGTAAGTATTTTTTGTATTTTTTTTTAGTTTACCAAATATTGATATTTATAATTTAAAATAAAAGGTGTTATCGCTCGCGTTCGCCACGCCTGTCGGTTTTAATTTATTCTTTACAGAATTATTCGTTTACCCGGTAGAGGCAAAAAAAATATGTTTAAATTTATAAACTGTCCAGTGCTATTTACATTAACTGTAGCGGTACCTATAAACTATTAACTAACGTCCAATTTAATAGGTTCGATATAATAAATTGCGTTTTAATCATATAATATAGTTTACATAATCGGGATGTATTTCTATACGCCAAGATGAACGTAATAATTATAACCATGCGCGTGCGCATATATAATTAAATGCCCATATATCGAGCCTTTAATCCATAAAAAATAAAATAAAAACGTAATCAAAGGTATCCGTAAATAAATACAAAGTAAGGGAACAATTTAACGATCTTAACACGAAGTTGGCATGGTCACATGTTCGGCGGCACCAACATGGCAATATCAGACCAACGTCAGTTGCTTACCGCGCGTTCGTCGCGCCAAACGTGTTACCGTGACAGGACTGCTATACGAAACACGATCACTGGTGCGTCCCATACCTCACTATTTATTCTAACAATGCTAATTAAACCTAATCCCATACCTTATAAGATTCATTTCCGCAGTGCATTTTAATAACTAACAAAAATTCCTCAGTATCTAATTGCATTGAATGTAACGTTCGAAGCGATAGGAGCCGCCTTGAATGAGAATCGAGCCTTTACACGAGTTAATACTTGATGAGTTGAATCGAACGCATTTCTTCTTTACGTCTGTTGGTAATTAGTGAGGAAATTGTGTTTTTATGATTAACTGACGATGCTTATCGGTTTAAGTATAGTATGAGAGTAAAACACATGCCCGTGAAACTGTTTGATTAGTGTTATTCAAGTAATCAATGCAGTTTAAATTCATTTGAACGGTTTTTTCTGTTTGTAAATGGTTATTATTTAAAGTTTGAATGTTATGTTTGATTTTGAAGCATCGAATTGTTCTGAAAATATTTAAATTTGGGTTGTATTAACAACTGCCTGTTGAATAATAATATTCATTGTTACGTTATTCATTCTTATTTCTGTGGCTTAATAATCCCAGTACTAAATTTGATCGTGTTTTGGAAGACGGCTAGCGATATTACATTATCAAGTTCATAACTTTAACACTTGTGCTGTCCTCTTGAGAGTTTTATCTTAACATTGCCACTCAACAGTATCTCGTTCATAAGATATAAGTAAGTACATATTTTATCTACGTTACGACCAGCACCCTAATTGCGTAATACACAATCAATCGGAATCTGAATCGTTTTGAAACAGATTGCTAATCCATTGCTTCTTGAGTTCGATAAAAATTCTGCTCAACAATATATAGAACGCAATGAATGTTCTTGAACCGTCAAAATCAAACAGATTAGTCGTAATCGTTTACGAAAATGTGTTACGCAATTAGGGTGCAGTTCTTGTAAGCATATAATTATCTTTTTTAAGAGTTTTCTTATCATTTGCCGGTGTAAATGTCTGTTTAATATCTATGTCAGTACAGCAACATACGCTAAACAGCATTGGGCGCCTTATTTATAAATCCTGTCAAATCGAAATCTGTGTTCTACTCACCTGAAATTCGATTGAGCTGTTTACTTGTATTTCAGGCAGTCATAAATCACGTGCCTTAATCAACTGTTGACCACGCTTAGTCATTTGAAACAATTTCGGAATCATATTTTTCTGTGAATGGTTTAGTTATTACAAGCATATTTCTTAATGCTTTATAAGCTGGTTAAACAGAGCTAACATTAGGTTTGACAATAGTAAAGTTTAGCTAGTCGTATTTTTTTTGCAATCTCGCCAACTGTTAGCTTCTGACAGTCACCTGACTAAGATGAATGCGAGCTCTATACAAATAAGTTTACAATAGTTACTTCCTAGAACCTATTCAGGGCATTTCCTGCATAGCTTTGTAAATATTATAAACAGTAGTCGAAACTTCGTCTCAGTTCAGATCAGTTAGATCTTACATTCTTTGCCAGTCAGCCAGCTTAGACGTGGCTCGAGAGTCATCCTCCCCTCCTGCCTATCCTAAGTTCCTTGGGGTCGTCGCAGCATGTTCTTTTTCCATCCATCTCGGAGTTCACTGCCTTTTTTTGTTCTTATCTTGCTACATGTCAATATGTCATCGTCTATTGTCACATGCTTTTCAAATACTCGACTAGAGCATAGATTCAAAAGTCTTATGTCATCATGCGTAGGCTGTTACATAAATCTTCTAATAGTCGTGTCGCAGTCATTGCAGTCAGTATTGGACATGTGTGGCCACCGTTTCAGTTAGAAGCTATCAATTTACTTCTATCATGTAGTCAGTCGGCCGCGGTGGGTCGAGCTGAGGTGTTTGTTTATCGAACTATCAATATTCAAGGCAGGAATCACGTGCTAGATAAGGAACTCGCTACCACATTAAAATTACTTATTCATCTCATTGCTTATCTTCTCAAAATGTACTACTGAGCATTTCACTGTGATATCAATCATTGGAGGCATCTGCCTTATTACTTTAATATTAGTGCGAAATTCCGTGTTTTTTTTTCGAAATAGATAGCTTGTCGACCCAACAGTGACTTATCTGTGTCAGTTGGAAATTGATCATCTAGCTACGAAAGTTTAATGACGATAATTCAAGCTATTTATAGATTAATTTCCAAGTCACTGGTTATATAATGTGACAACTTTTGCTCTAGAGAAAAAAACTTGAAAGGGGCTAGTAGTTAATCATGCGTCAATATAAATTAGTAATAATAATAAGTAGTAATAACTAAAAAGTTACGTAAATAGTAACTATAAAACATAACATAAACTCACGCCTTCTTGCTATGGCTTCTTGCGTTCATACATCTGGTCATACACGCGCGCCGGTTGCGAGTACCTACTACGCACCTGACCTTTCTGAAGAACATCACCAATAAAGGTCACTATATGTCCTCCTAGGGCGTCCGTCCCGGCGTTACCACTCACATCTGCCACGTAAATACATTTTGTTAGTTTCCATCTGAACATACTCTTTTAAATTTTTATCACTACATATTCTTTTAAACTGCACTGTTGCCTTTTCACATCATTCCTCAGCCTATCATTCAAAGTCACCAAACGTGCTCCCCAAGGAACGCATTTCCACAGCATTTATTCTGCTATCATGCTTCTTTTGCCACACCCAACATTCACTTCCATACATAATCGTAGGCCCATTGTGAACAGCCAGTCGTGCCTTTTTGGACATCAACTAATTGGTCACCATTGCATGTGTAGCACCATTCACTTAAATAAATAGGTTTTTGATAATCTGTTGTCTAAGCATGAGCAGTAGTGCTAGCATAAGTGAAATTTTAGAAATAGCCCGACCAATCCACTGCATTCGTTGGCATGAAAGTAAAATTCTGTAATAACCTCGCCTTGTTCAAAACTAACCACTTTTCAATAATCATTACTTAATTAATTTTGTAAAATTGCCAAGTTTTGGTCGTTAACATAACACACAGTAATAAAATAAATGAAATGATGAAGCTGTTTCGCCCGGAACATTAAGTTCAGTATATGAACTGGCAATTACAGCAAATATTGAAACATTTCCATGAGTAATGAGTGCAAGGTTTGTCTTCTGCGACCAAATCTGTTGTAATTTCCTTATTCGTTTTTGTACCGAATAGATGAACAATGGCTTTCCTTTAAGGTTCTACGCCAGATACCTATTCCTCCGAACCAGCGCTTCTACAGCATACCTACCATCTACTGCTAGAAGAAGAGTATTTCATGCTTGTATGGTCAGTACTCTGTAATACCTGACCCCTCTTACAAAGAAGAACTGCTGTAACTTTGAACTAGTACAGAGAGCCCACCTTAATGTTCAAATGTGTACTTACCCTTTTCGAAGCCATTACTTGCACCAATCACAAATAATGGCAAAGACACCAACTGTACCTAAAGCGTGCTTCCCGTTCGGCATACTTCAGCAGAATTACTATAATTTACGCGAATATGACTATAAATAATGCAATTAGAGTTTCCTGCTGCAAAATGTTCTCAATAGCAATTTGTTATGGGCTGTCATCGCACATCTGCGGCGATGTTCTCGATCGTTCAAAAGCTAAAATAACTCAGTTTATATCATATATTGCATTGTTTATTGCTGATAGTGTCGAAATATTCGTGTACTTTGAAGTATCGTGCATGATTTTTCATAATAACATGTTCAGGCAGCTGCGGCCACAATTTATGGTTGCAGCTCGTCGAACTTTTGCTTGATTATACATGTGGTCAATGTGCCTAAATATAAGCATCGTACTGCTAAGAATATTCGCCGTCGTATGACAAGCGGTGAAAATTGAAGATTTTCTTGTATCACTATAGTGACACCATCATTATTCTCTTGCCATTATCCCAATTTATTCGCCATTATCGCAACGTCTTTTTCGTTACATAATTAAATAGGCGAATGACACAAATACTGAAAGTGTTTGTCGTGGTGAACGCCCTTTCCTTAAGTGACTAACTAATCGATACCGAAGACACTAATTAAATCAATAAGCATTGTCCACTGCTCATTCAACACTCAAAAGTCAATTAGTGTCCAAACTTATAATGAACAGGTTCTGCAATACTAATTTGTGCCTTGATTAATGGATTATACGCTAGAGGATCACATTGATTAATTACATTGTAACATTCCATTCTCGCAAAAATAGTCAAAAGGTCAGATTATCGGAAGTTGAAAGGCAGTCGACACCGGAAACAAGTGACGGACGATTGGCCTTTGAGAGTAGAGCAACATGTGTGTAGTATTAACATTCATATGCACTGTACTACGTGCTAACCTTCACCGCACGACTACGATTTATCCTGTTCATGACGTCATAGTTCACGAAACTCCTGCGCAGACCGCGATTTGCTTTGAATGAAGTTTTTAAAGAAAACGAACCGTTTAAAATCGATCAATTTGTAACATATCTTGTTATCTACTTTAATGACTACTTCTATTGCTTATTAACAGTAATTATCTACTGATAATTATCGTACACAATTTATTTATTAATACTTTAATTAAGGCATGCAGATAACGCCGTGGCTTCGTTAACATAGCTTGGAAATATAGTTACTTGCTTCAAATGCCCCTATCTTCTTCATGTAGAAACTCTTATCATAGGTACTGCTCTTTATTCAAATATTGATTTACATTCTTTAAATCAACTGTTCCACTTACAGCCATGAAGAAATTGTTTGCTTTCTCATACTGAATTGATCGATACTGAATTGCGGAGTGAAGATATTTAAACATGTCATATATAAGTACGATTACGTGAAAGTGAATTAAATTAAATTCCATGCAGAGACGCTAAAACGTTTTAAATACCTTTTCCAGTAGAGGTAAGAATAGCCACAAAACCAGCGAGATTTTTAAATTATTTACTGATTCTTAAAAAAAAACGCCATATGCTGAAAACTAATATTAGGTAAGATTATTGAACATTATACAATGGAGGTTTCAACCAGAGCTGAATACCTCCTTACCTAATCCACTGGAACAAAAGGTGTGTAGAAATATGTAAGAGAAGAGAAGACAAACAAAATATACCGTTGTTTGTGTCTGGCTAACGTCACTAATCATCCTAACCACCTTGTCAATCTTAGCAGCCGTTAAAATTATCCACTGCTGGTTTATGAAACGAAATTAGGTACCTATGTATTTTGTTTCTACTTGCGTCACTACGTATTATTGTGCAGCTGTAGATGTTATTTAGCTGGATGCTTACAAATTAATTAGTTAGTTTAGTAGGTATTCAATTGCATCGAGGCATCGCTAATTTATAATATACTTTTAATATTATTTGGTAGGTTTGAAACGATAAAAAAAAACACAATTTAAAATGTTGCTCCTTTTAAACTCTTACGTACCTTAGCCCCAATGTTATAATGCCCCTAAATAAAAGTATTAATATCGTGAAAAATACGTTTGTCCCTACATCATTAAAACTGAATAAAATAATAACTGTTTTGTAACCAGCTCAAACTCGACTCTGCCTTAGTTTGTTTTTACCAGTTTATTTTTTCGCAGTCATATGTACAGCAAATAATGGCGTAAAAGATATCTCTATTTGCGTTTAATGGCATGAACTGATTACAGTAAAAATAAAGTGCTGAGACTAACTAAACCAACATGGTGTAGCAAACATTTTAAGAAAAGTTGTTAAGGAAATGTAGATGCGTCCATTACGTCACGCTGCTGTTTAGGAAGTAGTGTCTAAAAAACAATACAATATCATCGTAGAGAATAATAGAGTTCTGTCATAAAAAACTGGACCGCAACAGCCGTCGGTTCACAAAAACTGTTGGCCTTGCCACTGACCGCGAACCGCGAACGATAATTCCTGCTTCATTGGATAGGATCACGATCTGATAGAAAAGTTGTCAGTTTTTATCTAATCACGATTTGCATTTAAACATGGTTGTTTTTAGATAAAGCCTATAATCTCAAGTGATTAAATCGGATTAGTATTAATTAAGAGCCGCTCTATTTAATCATTAAGTACTTTTGAAAAGTGAAAACAGCAACATTTATCTAAGCAGAAATCTGCTAAAAGATTCACCGGTGAAGCTCAACCTGAATCAACCCGGCTGCGACGTCGATAAATGATAGATGAGTTAAATATCCTATAGATAAATATCACCCGTCTCTCCACTAGTCCAATGCCAGGGTGCATACTCCGAAGGCTCAAAATCCCTCCTATACTAAGGACACGTCCTCCCTTCCATTAAAGCGCCCCGGTCTACTTCTTGATATGCAATGGTCTTTGTAGCACCATTAAGCATGAGGCTTTGGGGGCTAGTGAAAATTTTGGTGTTCATTCGATAAATCGAGTCTGGTCAATCTGGGGGTCGGTGCAATTCATTCATTCATATTTTTTTCATATTTACCAACTGTTTTGCTTTCTTAAAGCAAAACAGTGATCAAAGTGAGTCGTTTCATTACAATATAGTACTAAGAGCTGTTCTACAGGCAACATTTTTAAGAAAACGATCAAACAATTTGTTGTATCTACCTCCATAACAAAAACATTTGAAGTACGCACATCAAAAACAATAATGTAAGTATTATTGTATTGTAATGCTGATTATGAATGATTTTAGTATCATTGTCTCTCTGAGTAGTTCTTATTAAATACTCCAAATGCTGCTGGATACAGGTGTCTAGAACAATCTGCTGCCATGATAACAATATCATCATCATTACTGGCACTATTTGTAGCACACCTTGTACAGACCCTCCTTACTTTTACGACATATTTTCTAATTACCTAATCGCTAAATAAGCAAGTCTATGCCTGCTAATACGAGTATGCTTGCTGAATCAACACTTTATTTGATGACTCAGAGCAATCAATCGATTCAGAAGCTGTATTCCACGGTCCGCCTGATATCACATCTTGCCAATTGTACAGCTCGGTGGACTTTTCTGAGCAGTTATTTTACGATCAAAGATCTACCCAAGATCTTTGATCTTTGTGTTTAACAGGCTTAAAGAAAGTCATCTTTATGAAGGTCTTGTATCTATGGTTCTTTGGGCAATTTGTGTGCCTATGTGATTACCTCTCGTAAGCCTCTTCTTATAAAAATCTATATCCAGCAGTGGACTGGCTATTGTTCAAGATAAATGATAATTATTTGACTTTATGATGTCATCAAATTAATCTAATGACATCACTTGTCATCATGGGGCAGGAGCCCTCATTCAAGAACGACGGTAGACGGGTTCCGAACTTGTGATGATATTGAAACCACTTTTTCAGCCTCCAACCTTGTGCAAATCATTACACTTACATGATCTTACAAAGATACATACATAAACTTACGTATTCTTCCCATGGTGTAGGCAGAAACCACAGAACGCCACTCGCCTTTCTTACATGATCTTAATTAGACGATTTATATCTAATGAAACTGTTTGCTTTTAAAATCTCCTTGCACGCATGAGTACGCGTATCGAAACTTGTGTAACGGTCGATGGACACAACTCGTTCAAGATTTAATTTACTAAAAAGTGGCGCACTCTAGCCGTAATTGGTAGCATGAGTCACTTGATGTTGATTCTACTGCAATTAAACTGGCAAACTGATTAAATTTTCTAAGGATTTCCATCAGCGGAAATTGTCACGGAGAATGACTGCCAGCAGCTAAATTGTTGACTCGCAGATCAGGACTAAACCGCTGCGACTTACTAATGTCGGTGCAGATATATGATTATCTATTTCTTATTTTCTATTCAGCTATTGCTTCGCTTGCAACATAACGAGTTTCAACGGCGAAAGTGTCGCGCCGAGTCCAATGAGATTGTTAAAATCATCATGCACTTACCCACAAGTTTTTGCTGATGTAAGATACCTACACACATTGTTTAAGAATTTATGTAACGTTACTGGTAGATACATTACTTTTACAACATTACAAATGCCACTATTATACCTCTAGCTCTTTGCGACTTTTAGACCATATTTAGCGGAGCACCATTCTTCTTTGGAACACAAAGCACGCGCCACTAACCGCTAACAATGTAACTAATGTGGCCTGCTTCTAATATAGAAAACGATAATTGTTAAATAACAAACTAAATATTGTCGTGCCATAAGTAGCCAATAACGAAGCAATGTCGTTTCTGTCAATTCACACGTTACCGATAAATTGCAATACTCGTAAGTAATCATAAGTCAACCTTGTGACGTTGAATGATAATAAGTTGGAGTAGTAAATGGGGGCACCGTTTCAATCAGCGGCCGCGCAAACAAATTGCCTGCGTTGGCCCTATTGTACTACTCATATCTGTAGGTACGGGCAGGTGTCAAATATGGTGTGACATGACACTGCAATATGAGACCTCCACCATTCCATAAGGTTTACCTACGTAGGAACTTACTAACAAAATGAAGTGGCATTCCGATTATTTAGATACTTAACGCATTGGCCGGATCAAATTAATTCATGCTAATAAATTCTTAAGCGATACGGATTTGGTTATGGTTAACTGTTTCGGTATTTTTGTCTTAAATTCTTTCCTGCTAGTATTTGAAAACTTGTAAAAACTTTAACTGTCGTGTAGGAATGATATGAGAACGAAAATCGGATTTCACCCAAAAACTCATCGTCATATTTCGTCTTTATACCAATGTATTTCAGACTTTTTTCACATTTACCTATAATTTTTAGTTCTCATTTGTATTGCCCCACTTCTTAATTGAGTAATTAAGTAATTATAGTAACGAGTGTTTCCCTTCTGTTTACAGAAACAAGCGGGGCACAATAGACCACCAATATGGGGGCCATGTTCCGCAGCGAAGAGATGGCTTTATGCCAGCTCTTCATCCAGCCAGAGGCGGCCTACACTTCCGTCTCCGAGCTGGGAGAAGCCGGCACTGTGCAGTTCAGAGACGTAAGTATTCTAATCTAACGCTCTATGACCCGCCCAACGCGCGTCTATTGTAAATGCAGTGTTAAATGCAGGGGCCAATTTGGATATCTCGGAACAGGTTGGCCGCTGTAGAAATAATCGGGCCAAAAGACAAAGTGTCAGTGTGGGCCCCCTCACCGGACATTCCCGCCTCTTTTTCTGCCATCATGCACAACCACTTGCACGATTTAGGATTTAAACGAAGCTGTCCACGTGATTACACACTGATCGGAAGAAATTTGTGTCGAATCGACATGTAAAGAAGAGGATTGTAAATGTAAACTTTCTAACATCGCAGTCAAAGATTTAGAGGCTTGTATCAGAAATGATTAAAAAAATGGAACAGAATTTGAATGGGTTGTTGGTTATCCAGTTATTTGTCCATCGAAACACATCCGGAGGTTGTGCCATGGGACCATTATGGTTTGAAAGGGGAGAAGAAAAGGAAAGCTTGCCTTATCCTGCGGGATTTCTTAATTTTCCAGTTTGACAGAGACAGATAGAGAGTGGACTAATCTACCTACTCGTTTGACAGTTAATTCATGCGTTCTTGCGGGGCCTATATCCATTGTTTCCTCGATATTTCTTATCTAGATTATGCGAGTAATGTAGTAGGCTATTGTTTTACGATTGTAAGACTGAAACGGACATGACATCCTAAAAAGTGAGGACTTCAATGTACAATGTACTTTTTTTTTATGGTTGCACGTTCCAAGCCTTGTACATGTCCCAATTCAATAATGGATTCCAAGACATTAACAATATTGATTAAAAACACATACGTATTCATAAGGCCAAAATGGGCAACAAAAAAACTGCTTTTACAAACATCCTATCGCATTTACTACACACATTCACATCTAGTGGTTTGTCAAGACGAATTACGAAAAAAAAGACTTGCAAAATCATCAGAAAGTTGTAAGCGTGACGGGTTAGTTTGGGCTTGGTCAGCGGGGCGAGGAGGTAAGGTTAGCAAGATGGCAATTCGGGGCCTTGGGGCCCGTCCACTTGAAGGTGGTTCTGCAAGGTCCCAAGTCGCCCGCGGCGGTTCAACGCATACGCATAAATTAACCAGTACGCATTCGATGGCAGTTTAAGTCAATGGTAGCAACTCGAACATTTTCCTTATTGAGTTTCTAGGTCCGTTTTTTTTACGCATAAATAAGGCTACGGTTGAGTTTAGGTATTTGTTTTAAATAAGTGTATTACCTTACCTAGGTTGTGTTGTGAGCGAATTAATTACAATAATAAACTATAAAATAAAAATACTATCCAAAAATGAAGAATTCTTGCCAGCCTGCCTTTTGACACCGTTAATTGTGCATCGGAAACGCTTTCAAGAGCTGTCAGTGTCGCTCTTGATCTGGGTTTAAAAATGCTGATCGCGTTCAGTTTCATTGGTGAAATTGGCACTAAGAAAGTAAACTTAAATTTATATTCTTGTAATCTCATGAAAAGTAAGTAAATAGACGCCATTTTAATTAAGCTTAGTTAGAAGTAGCAAAATATTTTTGCTATTGTATTTACTAGGACGACGTTCTACAAACTAGTCCCGACCGCAAGAGTGATGTTATTAATGAGTTAATGTCATGTCGATATCGATCCGTCTAAGAATACTTGAAGCGGTCAATACCTATTACGAAGACGTGTTGCAGTGCAGTTGTAAAAGAAACTGTTATAAAAATGAGTTCTCTATCTTTTTTCAAGTATCTAAGAAGTCAGTTTCTAAGAGAAAAATAAAACATTTATTTAGCACAGGCTAAAAGAAAAGACACACTTCAGATATTGGATTAAAATTAATTCAGATTTGTGAAATGTGAAAGCCACGGGCATATTTATATATACTAATATTATTATAAAGAGGAAAGATTTGATTGATTTTTGTATTGAATGGGCTCCGAAACTACTGGACCGATTTGGAAAATTGTTTTACCATTAGAAGCCGAAGTTATGTCTGATGAACATAGGCAACTTTTTTTTTCGAGATCCACGCGGACGTAGTCCGGCGAAATGCTAGTGATAGAATAAAATAATTTGCAAAGAATGTAGGCACAGTTCACATCGCACTTCGAAGTAACATTTTGACATTGACAAAGCTTTTATGTCGTAGGAGTAAGAAAGATTTTCGCAATGCCATGTAGTATTTTCAGATACGCGGTTGATTGTACCTCTACCTACACAAGTGTGATATAACCTATGTATTCAATCAATGCGTTACTAAGACAGCCCTGCTGTGACAAATACATTCAAAGCAGGGCAATAAAAATGCAGTGCGCACTGACTCCGCATCCAGCCTAAGGATGCAATGTTCCGACCGACGCTAAGGTACCCCCCCCCCCCCCCCCCCCGTCAGACCGGTTTTCGTCAAAAAAACGCCTCCTGATTTACGCCACAATGTGCTTATTACCATAGAATCCACATAAAACCTGAGATACTATTTACTGATTACATAAGAAACAAAATTATGTGTATAACAAGTTTTACTTCCCTATTTATCTACGACGCGGCGGCGCTTACATTTTATTTTTGTTCGACAACTCATGAAAACAATAGATTTCATAATGTCTCTTGGAATAATTGCTTTGTTTATTGAAAAGAGATAAGTAATGCAAATTAGTTCGACTTTGTAATAGTAATTGTAACTAAAATGTCAACTGAGCACAGTTTTTCACAATTACAGTAATTTCTTACCTATGAAGTAGGAGATCCATCTCCTACTTCATAGGTAAGTTTTAATTTTTATCTGGATACTGTGTGCAATTATGCGTTCTTATTCTTTACTAGCTTCCGCCCGCAGATTCGCCAGCATGGTATGTCCATAAAATGTTGGTTCAAAGCATCCCCATATCAAATTTCGTTAAAATCGGTCAAGTTGTTTCAGATATTAGCTTTTACTAACAAACAGCCAGACAGACAAAAAAATAAAAAGTGGTTTCTTTGTTACAAGTACCTACCGTATAAACTTTCAACTTAATTTAAAACAAAGCTGTTATTTTGACATTATAAACAGAAACTTTAATTTTATTGATGAAGTATAAGGCATCGTCCTAAGAGAACGCGAATGCGCGATCATCGCGCTAGTAAGCGATGCGACCAAAAACTGGTGTCCTATTGATCATCGCGCGAATTGGCGACGCGAGCAAGCGACCGTGGAAGGCAGTGGTACGGTCGATAGCAACGCGCGGTGGCCCGCTGCGCTGACGCGACGCGATTCGCGCGAATATCAATTAGGACACATTATCGAATTCAATATTTTTGATCGCGCGTTCGTACGAACTAAGTTCGCGCGAATAGATTTACAAACATTTTAAGTCGCGCGACAGTATCGTGTGATTGTCAGTTAGGACACCTATGCGAGTTCAATATGTTTGATCGCGCGTTTGTATGATTAAAATTCGCGCGAACCTACGATGATCGCGCATTCGCGTTCTATTAGGACGATGCCTTAATTGTACCAATTCGTAAATTACAGATACATTGTCACAATAATACTAACAGGATAACATATGCGAGCTTAACCCAGAATTGGGATTTGGAGCATTTCTCTAAATCCCAATTCTGGGCTGTGCATGTGAGATTTGTGTCTTTTCAACGCTCCCACAAAATGTATGAAGCAATGTTTTAGAAAACCGTCATCACCAGGATAATTCTCTTCAGTAATGTTAATAAATCTCTTAGTGCATTCAAATTTTCTCAGTTAGATAGATTAAATAGCTGATACAAAGAATTTACCCTGTCGGGCTGGTCCAGAAATTCAAGGTCGCTCAGCGCGCTATGAAGCGGGCTATGCTCGGAGTTTCTTGAAAGCTTAAAATCAGAAAGTATCCAGAAAAGAAACGGAATTACCGACATAGCTTGCAGAGTAAGCAAGCTGAAGTGGCAGTGGGCTGACCATGTTTGTCGAAGGACCGATGTCCGGTGGGGCAGACTAGACCTGCACCCTAATTGCGTGACACATTTTCGTAAACGATTACGACTAATCTGTTCGATTTTGACGGTTCAAGAACATTCATTGCGTTCTATATATTGTTGAGCGGAATTTTTATCGAACTTAAGAAGCAATGGATTAGCAATCTGTTTCAAAACCATTCAGATTCCGATTGATTGTGTATTACGCAATTAGGGTGCAGGACTGGAGAACGCATATCGGCAAGCGTAGCGTGGGATGCCCCTCAGCAGATCCAGCAAACAGACTGGATGCGGAAGCCGAAGGACAGCGTATTGTGGCGCAGCCTGGGAGAGGCCTATGTCCAGCAGTGGAATGCTGATAGGCTGAGTTGATTGACAAAGAATTCAGATCTAACTTGAAGCCTTTAACTGTCTAACTGCTTATATTTAAGTAGTTTAAACATTACAATAATGTAAAAGACAGTGCGTGAGAGCTGGCAAGGTCTTCTACTAACACCTACAGTAACATTTTCTATACTTAGATGACCTCTGTATTTCTATTTATTTCCACTATTATGTTTTGTTACATGGCTCCTTGTTAACACAAGCTCCTTTATTTACCACAAGTTTGAATTTAGTCATGTACTATGACGTCATAAATAAATTTTCGGTCATTTCTGAACTATTCTGCATAGTACCGATGTAACGTAAAACGGTTTCTTGGTAAGTTTATTTTAGTTTTTTTCTATGAATCTAGAGTTTTTATTAATGCCTGTTTTGTAGCACCGAAATTAGATGAAAAACTGATAGAACTTGGGTTTCCTGGAGAATTATAAACAGATATTACCTAATTCTACATCAAGTGTTCCCTGGATAAAGACATAAATCTGCCAAATAAAGGCCCAGATGTAGTAGCAGACAGTTGTCAGTTATGGCTGATACATTGGCTGTTTGCCTATGCATCACCCAAAGGTTGACTGGTAGAAAATGCCTATGGCATTAAGTCCGCCTCTCTACATCCTTGTGCGTAAAGTATTAAATAAATAAATACATCCATTAACACAGTTGTTGAATTATCTACTCGCGGTTTTCTCTACAAATAAGATGATGCGATAGGATGTCCAAAATACAAGCCAGCAACTAACATCAAGTTGATCAAATATTTCACAGATGATTTTAATATACTAAATGAAACGATTGATAGAAAAATTAACTAGTTTAACTTCAGCCTGCGCTTTGCGACCATTTACGTCAATTTAATGTAATCGCATCACTGAGTAGTCGACCCTGCACTCAGTATACTTCTGCCGGATACGGTCGCTCAAACACAACGCTCTGGGGCGCCGAACGTTAAGGCTAATGAGCTGTTAAGTGGCAATGACATTTATGCATTACAATCTATTCTAATTGACACACATCATCTTAATAACCTAGCCCTATTTAATTATATTTGATTTACTGTTTAAAAACTGCTAAAGAATCGTTTACGAACCCGGAGTTTATGTGTCATTTTTCCGAAAACTTAAAAACCCATTCAAATCATAGAACATTGCAATGAGAACTTCGCTTGACACGTTATTTACTTATGTAGAACCTTTAGCTGTTGAGAATTTATTATTAGAATTAAGTTCCACTAACTGAACAGACAGCTGTGCTGCTGGGGAGTTTGTTGCGCCACTTCTTCGTCCCAGCTTAAGTCCCCAAAACGTAACCGGTGGTTTGGGGGACTGTCTTATGTAATTTTGACGTTAAAAAAGAGTTGTTTGTCAACCTAGTTTGAATAAATGACATTTGATTTTTTTTTAATCCGTTGACCTCAAAAACCGTTCATTAATAAAACATGTTGCGCTAAATTATACCTATAATTATTTATTTAGCTACATGACTAATAATAGTAATTTGTAGCCTGCTTTATTTTATACAACGCATGAGTCACTGTTTGGATTTGACAATGTTGTATTGATGATAATAAATAACATAGGTAAGTCACTACTTCTAACAATGCTCTTGTTTTGAAAATTCTAGATAATGAGGGTGAGGTTGCTAATGCGTCTCTCTGTTGAATGCTTATTTAGGACAGGTTCGTTTTAAATTCCGTTTTCGGCGATTTAAAAACACATCAAATAAATATAACATCAGGGTAGGTCAGCGGTGTACCTACTTGCAGGGCTTGTTAACGTTACCAAATAACAAAATATTAACCGTTACGTAACGTTAATTTCAATGTGATACCTGAATAACGTTACAAAATTGTAACGGTATTTGATAACATTACCAGTAATATAACGTTAATTAATATTAATGTAAGATACGATAACTCACGTTAATTTTACCGTTAAATTTGTTGCCGTTCCGTACGTAGGTTTACATATTTGTGCGCTCGCGCTCGATTAGCGTTGGATAACTATGCACTGTTGCCGCTTCGCCTCGCGCTAGCCGCAGTGTCGCCCGCCGTCGTGCTACAGTCCTGTGTAATACTACCAGTACTTCCCACGTGTAAATCAGGAAACGATTTGATCGGCACGGGCGCACGACATCACCGCGCGGCGCGACGGGCGGCCCCCGCTACCTCCAGTTTCACCTCATCCGTTTAACCGTTTAAAAATAACGATAAAATTAACGTTATTATACAATTATCGATTAACGATAAAAATTAGAGCAGTGGTGGCCCAATGGTAACGGCCGCGACTTACGAGTTGTAGGTCGTAGGTTCGAACCCAGCCAGGCCCTTTACTTTGTGTAAATTATTTCATCACCACTGCTCTCAAAACGGTGAAGGAAAACATCGTGAGGAAACCGGCATGTCTTAGAACCAAAAAATTCGAGGACATGTGACATCTACCAACCCGCACTGGGCCCGCGTGGTGGATTACGGCCCACACCCTCTCACAGAAAGGAGGCCTGTGTCCCAGCAGTGGGAACATAATATGCCGATTATATAACAATTACATAAATAACGTTAAATATATTACCGTTATTTTCATATTAACGGTAACTGTGTCAAACAGAGGTAACGTCATGAAAATTTTACCGGTATTTTGAAGCCCTGCCTACTTGTGTGTAACCACAGGCAAGTCCGTCTAAGCAGACGACAACGTCATAGGTTGACCTGCGAAATGCCATTCCCAAAACAAACAAAAAAAAGTGTGTTTCAAGAATGTATGATCATATTTAAGGGTGTTGTAGGTTCAGTCCACCAAACTGAACGAACACACATTTCTGATATTTGCTAAATAGTGTATGCTGTAGTGATAGGATTCAAAGAGTAGATGTTAACGGAAAAAGATCACCTGGATCTGTAGTAAGAATGGGGGTCTCCCAGGGCTCAATTCATGGCCCATTTTTGTTTCTTATTTATATTAATGACTTGCCTTACCTCATAAAGGATAATCATGATATAGTGTTGCATGAAATAGCGCCCTCGCTAAGGTAGTTAACTGGTTTAATGTTAATAACCTACTTCTTAACGAGAAAAAAACTAAATGTATTAAGTTTACGATACCTCATGTTAGACAAGTAGAAACTAGTGTTCTTTTAAAGGGTTTTTTAATGTGCGCTGAAGCGCTATTGGTGGACGAAAACAATGCAGCCGGGGGTAGCCACTGGCTTGTGCACACCAAAATCGCCCTAATGGGGGTCATGAAAAAATGTCGTCGATAGTTCAAATTGTTAAGAGTATTAAAAAATGGGTTTTGGATACCGGTACAAAGCTCAGGCGATAAGGCAAAAGCATAATTTGTATCAAAATGTAAGGTCATGCAGAATAGGGACTAATAATATTTTGACTGAATGTTCGCAAAAATAATGTAATTTCAAAGAAGGCATACCTAGTAAAAGTAGATAATCGAAAAAATCTGTGATATCGATGTTTGTATGAAGAAGCTTTAAAAATGTGGGTATTGTTTCCGTCGTTGTCGCGCCGTAAGGACAATATACGGCGCTAGTATGAAGTAACTTAATCGTGAAAACTCTTCTACGTTAGTTCTGTCCTTGTCTAAAACTTTTTTTAAACGTTTATAACTTGGTATTTTTTTGAGCTTTTACACTTTTTATAATATTGTTTGCACTATTTGGAAACGAATAATTTTTGAGCAAAAAAAAAAATTGTCATCATCCCTATTAAATCTAAACCTATCGCTTTTTTTAAATAAAATATTATTTTCGTTTATGAACATTAAACCATAAAGGTATCTACTTATAGCCATTGGTTGCACAGCCAGCCTAACAAAACAAATACTGTGGATGAGAGAAACGATAGTAACATAGGGCCAACGTTCTCTAGCATTCCTACTTCTTCACACGACTTAACGTATTCTTCTCGTTAACTCCTATGATCAACATCATATAACATCACGTCTGCATTCCATATTATATACACTTTATAACAGCTGCTCCGTTTCTTAAAGTTTAAATGGGCCAATCGTCGCTGATGCATTTCTATGAAATCAACTAATGCTTCGAGGGCCGTTTCATCGGCTCGTGCAGCCGTATTCTCCTTACTACTGAAGCATATGAATAAGACTAAACCCATTTCTTTATTTCCAGTTAAACCCGGACGTGAACGCGTTCCAGCGTAAATTCGTTAATGAAGTGCGTCGCTGCGACGAGATGGAACGCAAGCTTCGGTACATCGAGGCTGAAGTACAAAAGGACGGAGTGCACATACCTGCCGTCAAAGAGGCCCCGCGGGCCCCCAACCCGAGGGAGATTATCGATCTTGAGGTAAGAGACTTCTTAATAGGTATTATAGCGGTGTACGAACTCCTCCGTCCTAGTGCACATACCTGCCGTCAAAGAGGCCCCGCGGGCCCCCAACCCGAGGGAGATTATCGATCTTGAGGTAAGAGACTTCTTAATAGGTATTATAGCGGTGTACGAACTCCTCCGTCCTAGTAGACGTGGCAGCCGGCCAGATTGACACTTATGACGGGAGCTTGCAAAGAGGCCCCGACTTGGGCACGTTATGTTGGCAAAAACATAAAAGTTTAACTCTCAATGGAAGCCTATTCAATAACCTGACCCACCCCGACTACATTCTGGCGCGGATGATTACATTTTAGATATTAAGGCTGCTTGTATATTTACTACACAAGCAAATATCATGTGATCATCCGAAAAATGTATAGAGATTTCGCATTCGAACAGTAAAATTCCGTATAATTATAATATAATTTTATTCCGTATAATTATATATAATTCACAAACGCCCTAAGACACTTGCTTACTAGCATGGCAACACAAGCATTGAATGGCTGGGGAGGGTTCGCCACGCTGTACTAAAAGGCGCAAATGATGTTCTTAGTATAGCGTAAAGACTTAGCATCATTTCCTGGGATGGCACAAATTCAAACGAAACACACAAAATTATAAATTGTCGTAATATGTGGACTATTATATTAATAATAGTCCACATATTAAAAGGTCAATCTTCTGTAAAATTCGGAATTTCCACCTTTTTAACAGTTTGTTATATTCGTTACGCACTTATTAAGTTATTTATAACAACAAGCTCTTTCACTCCCGGCCTCATTTATTATATTATACTCAAGACTTCTTGCAGCAAGGTTAATTTATTTACATAAATAAGCGGGATAGGAGATAAAGGGGACAGCGATAAGTATATCTGAACAAAGAGGTTGTTAACCCGTCCTGACCTCTATTGTTAGTGCATGTAGGTCTATTCTCGCTAAACGCCATGCGTCATGAGCAGGGATAATGGACCACTACTCTCACTTCCTGAGTTACAATTTGTTGTTGTTACAACAAAGTAATGTTCGAATAAAGCCAAGCACACAATGGACCACTGTAAATAATCAGTGCGACAGTCTTCATAAACCGTTGAAAATCTTGTACAGTCGAAATTCAGGCAATTTTTGTGTGATACGAGTAATAAGTCATCATATGGATGATACAGATGTTTTTTTTTTCATTATGAAGATTTTTTCTATGCTCCTGAATATTCTTCTTTCCTGATGCGAGAGATAACCACAGACAGACAATCACTCTTACGTAATATAATATTTATATTATCAGGGAAAGGTATCATAGTACAAACCCACACTCCGCAGCAGTCAACTTCAAAATGACCCACACCTAATCCTATCGTAACATTATAATTTATAACGTATCTAATAATATTACCCTTTTTAGGCCCATTTGGAGAAGACAGAGAACGAAATCCTGGAGCTATCGCATAACGCGGTGAACTTGAAACAGAACTACTTGGAGCTCACTGAGCTGAAACATGTGCTGGAGAAGACTGAGGCCTTCTTCATCGCCCAGGAGGAAATCGGCATGGATTCCATGACCAAGTAAGTGCAATGTTACGAGGTTGCTTCGCGATAATGCTGCAACGTTTTTTCAATCATGTATGGATATCATAAGAAAATTATGCGCTTCGAGGAGTTATCGTCTTTCTTCGGAAGTACGAACGCGCCATGGTGAGATTTAATATTGAGCTTTTACAATCATGGAATTAATTGCCTGTTTTGCGTTGCTATGAATAAAAAAATATAGATTAACAACTATGCAATTCCAAAAAACGTTTCTAAGCTTTTGAGTGACACTGATAAATGACGATCCGTGACCTAAGTAAGTAACCCGACAGAAAGAAAACTTCATAAAAACGCGCAAATATTGGTGCACTACTAAAAGCACGTCAGTCTGGTTTAACTGTAGGTATGTAAGTATGACAACTGAGTACGGAAAATGAAGTGCTGTGCCAACAAACCCAAATAAATAGAGATAAGAGAGAATGACAATTAGATTTTTTTAATGTAAAATAAGGCATTGTGAAAAAATACTTTATGCACGATGTCCGCAAGTTGAAACCCACAATTGACTTGTGCTGTGGAAACAATCACTAACATCAATCACAATCTTATTTTACCAAATGAAACTATGCAAAAGTCAAGTTGCCCAATAAAAATTGAAGGTCCTCATGCATTACTTGCGCTGCTAACTTTGACGTACTGTAACCGGTTTAATAATTGAACTAGAATAACCAAATTATTTGACCACCTGTAGGTAATAAAATAAAATAAAACCGAAAAGTATGAATGAACTAATAATGGATCATATTCGAGGACAATAAGGAGGATAATTTGGATTCCATTAATTTTGTATAATATTTAATAAAAACAAATGTAACGTATAAATTCGAACCGCAAAACAACACCAAAACCGGCTTTAAGGATGCACAAGCTATAGCTTTTTAAAACAGACTATTTGCTACATCGGATGTATTCCAATATAATAACCAATTGTCTATAATTGAGTAGGTAAAACTGTAAAGGTAAATAATTTTGGGAGGTAAATGACTGACTTATAATTTAATTCAACCTTTGGTCGATGACGGCATATTTCTGATCATGTGATTTTAATGTAGTACAGTTATGGGACCTTTACCTTTGATCCTAAATCACGAGTATAAACTATATTTTGAGACAGTACGAATATTTGTGGCGTTTCCCGTTTCCCAACTTTCGATTTACCTACATAAGCGGCAGATAATGTCTTACAAATTCGGTTGCACTTTTAATTTGTCTGGTTGATATAGCATAAGCGGGCGCTTTAAATCTTTCACTGCGACATTTTAGATTGGGTGATTTAATCACTCACAATCACGAGCGAAAATAATTACGCCTCAGAGCTGTTAGAGATAATAACACGATGTTAAATACGTCGTGGAGCTCAAGTTAGCTCAGTGTTATTTTATTATTTACTAGCCTCTGCCGCGCGACTTCAACCGGTTTAAAACTTCACACTTCCTTTTTTTTATCACAGAAGCTTGTAGAAAAAATATCATCGTAACTAAATATTATTCCACCTTTCTTAGGTCGCTAATATCAGACGAGACAGGCACCCAAGCAGCCACGCGTGGTCGCCTAGGCTTTGTGGCCGGTGTAGTAAAGCGCGAGAGAGTGCCGGCCTTCGAACGGATGCTGTGGCGTATCTCTAGGGGCAACGTGTTCCTGAGGCGGGCAGAGCTTGATAAGCCGTTGGAAGACCCTGCTACTGTGAGTATGATTAATCTTGTGTTGGCACGAGCTTTATGGAAAAAGCTTGTGGTTTAAAAACTTTATGATTTCTTATTAAGAATCAACAATAGCTCACTTGAAAGACCTCAGATAGAGATTTTAAATGTAGCAACCTTCCGTCCCTTTTTCTTTCCCACAGATCTGTTATATAAATCCTGCAACGTACTGACGGTTCGCCAGCTTTTCATTATGCACTTAGTATTGAAACAGCACACCATGCTTACCTCAATGCTGACAATCCCAACAAGAGACGGAATGATATAGTATGCATATCTAATGCAATCTCAAAACATGTCTTTGTCGAAAGATTTTTTACATTCTTAGGCCCTTTTCTTTAAATAGAAAACTAAGTATATGTAAATTGAATTACTATAGTATTCTACTAGCCTGAAGTACAGGTTTAACCTAGTTCAGGCAAATTAGCCACTGTGCTCTTTTTAAATTGTTAAGGTATTTATTGTAAATGTCCCTTTTATAAATAAACGATTTTATTATAATATTATATTTTACTTTCTGAAAAACGAAATTTATTTACATAAAATGTTTATAAGCGTAAAAATAACGTTATAAGTAAAATTTATAATACCAAATATTAGCCTTGCTGTGGTATACAACTCTGTCAGCAAGGTTGACAGTAAAGCTGACTGCTTATAGTGCGCCGAATGCACGTGAGTATTTTTGTGTGTGGAAATTCAATCATTACGATTAATTAGATTTCGTCAGAAAAATGTTTAAGCATTAGCGTTTTCAATTCAATTGTAATTTGTACACACACACACTTTTTGTATTCAAAATATAAAAAAATATCCTGGTGTTGCCAGCTAAGACAAACTGTAATTACTTCATTATTCCATCCAATCTTTCAATATTTGGAAATTGTGCCAAATAATAATAAATACTATTTGTTTTTTATCCTATAGTTAGTTACAAAATCTTAATACAATAAATCGTCCACAGGGCAACGAGATCTACAAGACAGTATTCGTAGCATTCTTCCAAGGAGAGCAACTCAAGTCGCGTATCAAGAAGGTTTGCTCCGGCTTCCACGCGTCGTTGTACCCATGCCCACCATCCAACACTGAACGACAGGACATGGTCAAGGGAGTCCGCACCAGACTTGAAGATCTTAACATGGTAAGTTATTAAAACTGTCAGTTTTGGACAAGTATCAAGAAGGTTAAATATGTCATTATGCAAAAAAAAAGTGTGAAACAGATTAAAAGCCACTTTATGTCTTGAGGAAACTGGCATGTCCTAGGAAAAAAATCAAAGACATGTGACATTTACCAACGCCTCTTTGATTTGTTTCGTTAAACAAGGAGACTGTCCAATTTTATCCAACCAAGCATCAAGGAGGTTAGACCCGAGTTTCATATTGACAAAGAAGTATGCTCTTTTATACCGTCGACACCGGAATAGATCGCTGCACGCGATTAAATAGACTATTGTGCTTTAACTAATGATCACTGTCGTTGTGCGTTAGTAATAACCTTTTAAACCTAAGACACTTAGGAGAACGAAGTCTCGAGGACTTGACATTAATATTGTGCATATGGTGTGTAGTCCAGCACACATACAACTTGAATTAAAATCACATACAAGTTAGCTGTTTACTTATCTCCTTTTGAATGTGCTAGTTTAGGACACAGCATCCTAATCTATACAAGATAGGAATGCTTGGAAACATGATGCTCCAGCTCCATAGGACAATCCAGTCTAGACAAAATCATACTGGTTGCTAATTTAATTGTACGAGTATAATTTGTTATGTTTACTCAACTCACACACTGACTTATTCCTAGTTAATATTTTAGGAAAATCATTTATTTTTACAATTTTTGTAAATATGTGAGCACCATGATTGATTATATTAAATATAATAAATGTATACAAAATATTGTAAAACATTTTAAAAGAACGGCGGAGTTTCTTGCCCCTTCTTCTCCAAACGGAACTACCTTGTGGAAGGGGCGCCTAGAATCAGTTCTAGTTTTATTTTAAATGTTGACGTTCAGAATGCCTTTTATGTGCCTATTTGAAATAAGTGCTTTGACTTTGACTTGAGCCATCCATAATTCTCACGAGCATCCCTACTTTTTATATAATATTCTACAACCAAACTTTTTCCACAGGTACTAAACCAAACCCGCGACCACAGACAACGCGTACTGGCCAGCGTGGCCAAGGAAATGGCGAGCTGGACCATCATGGTGCGCAAGATGAAGGCCATCTACCACACGCTCAATCTGTTCAACATGGACGTTACTAAGAAGTGCCTCATCGGCGAGTGCTGGGTGCCTACTGCTGATCTGCCGAATGTACAGAAGGCTTTGGCTGATGGATCTGTGTGTATTTTTTTGTTTTTTAAGCCCATTTACACGACGCAAGTATTTAACTGTGGAATACAATACAATTGAAGCGACAAATGAGTTGCAACGTTGAACACTGTCTAATCGCAATTTTGATTATTGCTTCAAGATATGGTATGCCACAGGGCATTCACTGCACTATTTAAATCAGGCTTTATGGGTGTTATGACATTTATAGTCTGTTTCACCAACTATCGGTTTCCGTTAAATTGCCCTCCAATAATAATAATAATAACAAATCTGTTTGATATTGCCTATCCCGCCACTGGAACAGGGCCGTGATTTTTTTTTTTTTTTTTTTGACTGAGACATATCACTTGACTTATTTGAGAGACCAAGACCCCACCATAAATTAGGAGGTCGACTCTCTTTGACTGTTCAGTTATTATTTGATTAAATGTAAAGTTGCAAACGGGTCTCTTCGGGGTCCTATCGCGAATCCATACTTGCAAAATTTTTGTGTTTTCGTTTTTAGTCAATTAATTTTTTGCTACATCAATTTTAGAGACTTGTTATGTAGCATATTATTCCTAACAACACATTTCTGTTTTCAGAATGCATGCGGCAGTTCGATCCCGTCATTCCTGAACTGCATTGAGTCTGATGAGGAGCCGCCCACTTTCAACCGCACCAACCGGTTCACTCGCGGATTCCAGAACCTCATCGATTCTTACGGTGTCGCCTCCTACAGAGAATGCAACCCTGGTTAGTATATTCACTTTTTGATAGTTTATAATTTTGTTTTTCGACCTATATAGAAGCTAATGTCGATTGGCTGCCTATTATTTTGTGCCACATGCTTATCACCGGCACTATTTGATCACACAAAAAATCAAGCCTGCAAAGTGAGTTTTGGCCATCGGCACCTTTAGAATGGGCGATGACTTTTTACACACATGGGAGACGTTATCTTAAGCTGAGCAAAGATTACAGCTGTATCGGGCCCCAATGCATCGCATTCAATACAAATGGTCCATTATTTTGGTTTTTCGACATAATGGAAGCAAATGTCCATCTATTCCAATCATCATTTATATATAATTATAGTGCATGTGGTGTTAGCCTGTAAATAATTGCTACACTTAAAACTGTATATCGTGTACTTTCAAATGTAATGTAATGTGGAAGCAATTGTAGGCTAACCTATTACAAATAAATAAATAAATATAAAATAGGCTTGGTGTCCAACTATTGGTTTGAGGAAGTCAGAATATATTAGCAATGGTATTTAAAAAAACATGTGCGGTTGGGGACGCGTGCCAGGAACGAACTTCCTTACGCGACACTCGCACGTTTACAGACTCGTATATAATAGAAAGAGAGAGAAAGAGAAAGTCGCATGGAGGGGGGCATAACTCTATTTCTCTACGTGACGTTTTCTGCCAATCAACTCCTACCGCAAGCCGCGTTTAAGAAAATAAAAAAACAAAACATGTTACGCTAAATTAAACTAGAAAAAAACCCAATAAATGTAAGTAGAATCAAAAAATAAATACTAAATAAATTTTCTCCTCCCCAGCTTTATACACCATCATCACATTCCCGTTCCTCTTCGCGGTGATGTTCGGCGACTTGGGCCACGGCTTCATCATGGCATTGTTCGGCGCCTGGATGGTCTGCAAAGAGGTCTCACTAGCCCAAAAGAAATCTACCAACGAAATCTGGAACATCTTCTTCGCTGGTCGATACATCATTCTGCTCATGGGATGCTTCTCTATGTACACTGGATTAGTCTATAACGATATCTTCTCGAAGTCTATGAACATTTTCGGCTCTTCGTGGCGTATTCCGTACGATAATGCGACCATGGAAACTCATGCGGCTATGACTTTGGACCCTAAGGATTCCTATAACAACAACCCGTACTTTATCGGTATTGATCCTATTTGGCAGGTAAGAATTATTTTTTTATTACTTTTAGGACCGATTTTTCAATATTCAAAAAACTTTATGCTGATGAATAAAAATTGAGGATGTTCAGCATTTGTATATAAAATAGGTCAAACCGGCTATGAATATATATAAAAGTTATGTGTTGCGTGAAAAATCGACCCCTAAACATTATTTAACAAAGTATGATAAATTACCATAACTTTTTTGTAATATTTGTACTGTTTTTTTCCCCAGACTGCTGACAACAAGATCATCTTCTTGAACTCGTACAAAATGAAGCTGTCCATCATTTTCGGTGTCCTGCACATGATCTTCGGTGTTTGCATGAGTGTGGTTAACTACAAGTAAGTTTGCGCTACCAATCACTAAACACATTTAACGCTTAATAGGTTTAGTGCTGAACATATTTAAAACATCAACATTCAATTCTCGAACGATTAACATAATCAGTCTTTAATGGCGATTTCCTCAAAATTTTTACCTTCACTGTTTTTTAGAGTAGTGGTGATGCAATAATTTACACAAAGTAAAGCGGCTGTCAGGGTGCGATCCTTTTTTTTTTTTGGGGGGAAATCATCAAATGACTTCTCCCGCTGTGGGTGGAGTGGGAGGTCGTGTCAGACTTTTACTGACTAAAACCCACCCGTGTTCCTTCAATTGCCTGTGCCAGGGCCACGGTTACTCTTTCGATTTACCCGCGACCCTGAGGCGTCGGCCCTATCGGACCCCGTCATTTCCTGCTGACATCTCTTTGAGGCGCGTTGGAACACGATGCGCCGTCGACCCGGGCCTGGTCCCTACCGAACGGCGAGCTACCCATTGCTCGCCGTCCGCAAGCCCGCGCCTACGGTGGCCGGGAATCTGCAGGCGACTCCCGACGCCCAGGGCGTCTCCTGCGGCGGCTAGTGGGGGCGTGAGGGAGCAAGGCTCTCTCCCTCACGCGCTGCGCCTCCTCCTTCGGGAGCATTACTGCTTCGCAGAAGGAGGTGACGGCTTTCCATTCCCTCTCGCTCCGTACCATGGCCTGGACCAGGGCTGGACGCGAGAGATCGCCGCCGCCAATCGCCTCCGCGAGGACACTGCGGTGCTCCGCCCAAGCTGGGCATACTTTCACCGTATGCTCCACCGTGTCTTCCGGGCGATCCACACAATGGTGACACCCGGGCGTTTCCTCCCGCCTTATGCGAAACAGGAACCTCCCGAAACAACCGTGTCCGGTGAGGACCTGTGTCAGGCGGAAGGTGAGGACGCCGTGGCGCCTCTCCAACCACTCCTCAAAGAGGGGACTTACCGCCGCTATTGTGGCGTGCCCAGCGAGTCCTAAGCTGAGCTTCGCATTTGTGTGAGTGAAAACCAATCGAATCAATGTGATCGCGCGAGGGACGCTCAGCGCCTCAGGCCGATTGTATAAACCGGTTTAAACCAAGCAAAAGAGGCGTCGCTATGTGCACTCACACAAATGCAAAGCTCAGCTTAGGCCTCGCGAAATGTACGTTTGACATGGTCTTCATACGGTCTTTTCATAGGTTTGTTTCGAGGTGAACATTGATTGTAAAGGGGTTCCTGATTAACTTATTTGTAAATCTAAACCCTTGTGTTTACTTAGCGTCGGCATTGTGTTTGATGATGATCCGACACGTACTTACGGCCAAACCCAATAACCTGAGACAGATCGCCACTGATGATAGACAGTACAATTCTATCTGTCCCACGTTATAGGGTCGCAAACTTTGGCTTTATTGAGACGTTAAACCAGAATTTGATAAGTTTTTCCACTTCCATTACGCCAAAATTGGAGATAGATACGTTATTGGGTTTGGCCGGTAGACAACCATTCCTTCAAATGCTGGTTATGAATTAAAAAATCGCCCATTTTTTGTGTCGTCTGGCAACATCGCACGGACGTAAAAATATTGCGGCGGGATTTCATCGCACAATGCATTTTCGCGCTCTGCGCAGAGCGTTGAAAATCCAACAGTGTTGTTTTTTTGACGCGCCGGGATGCTCTCTGTTAAATTCTCAACGCTCGGTTTACCGAGAGTTGAAAATCCAGTACGCGATAAAACCCCGCCGCGTTATTTTCACACCTAAATTCAACTTCTGCCTTTTTTCAACTACATTGGGGTCGACTTGGCCTTCAATTTAACCGAACACTGCTGAATACTAGTATTTTAAAGCGAGCGACTGCCTACCTGACCTACAAAATCTAGTTACTGGGTAATACGTAACCCTTTGGTAAGACTGGTTGTCAGATTTTCAGAATATCCGTAAGGATTGTCAAACCAACCGCTAACGTGCTTCCCGAGGCACGGAGGAGTGTCGCTATAAAAGGGGTGGTCATCCATCCACAGGCCGATCGCGTCAAGCGTAGCTTAACCTTGATCGTTATTTTGCCACAAGCCCCTCCCCTAATATTCCACGCCCCTCCCCTTTAATTGTACGTAAGTATTTTTTTTTGTAATAACGGCTTTAGTAATAAGAATATTTGTTCCAGCTTCTTCCAGCGCCGTTACTCGATCTTCCTGGAGTTTCTGCCGCAAGTGATCTTCCTGTGTCTGCTGTTCTTATACATGGTCTTCATGATGTTCTTCAAATGGATCTCCTACAGCACCTTCTCTAAGGGTAAGAAATTTCATTCCTATTTTTTTATACTAGACAAGCTTTTGCATGCGTGGACGTCGGGAAAAAGCCTTTAAAAACCATGTCCATCGAAGAATACATATATATATATGTATATATGTGCCAATTTTCTTGGTGATCACCTGATCACTCAAACGGTGTTGGAGTTTATCTATCTCATAAATACCAACATCCATTTTAACCCCTGTCGGGAAAAAGAGGGGTGTTGTGAGCATTGTCATGCCTAGGGGTCACCTACCTACCGTATCGCCTGGCGAAGCTATTTCATGATTATAAATAATTGCTTTTAGCTATTAAAATGGGAATACAGGCGTGATGTAATGCTTAAATGTAAATTAAATACGAAGAGTATTGGTAATCCCTTTACAAAACCGCAACTATTTCATTTTCAAGTTTTCAGTTGGTTTAAAATATGATACGACGTACAAGAGCCATCTATTAACATTATTGGCACAACAGTTCACTCGCTAGCAACAGACGCTACACGCAACTATATTACAATCCGGCCACAAGATGGTGCACAAATAATTGATGGATTTTTAGCTACACATTAATTACGATGTTGATAATATTTATAATTACTCACAAATTCACAATGTGAACAGCCATAACTCTTCATTCTTCGCTCCTTTGCCTCTCACAGATGACAAACATCAAAGCACTCGGAAGGCATGGTCTTACTAGATAGATTTACAGATACAATACAGCAATGACATATGTACCTTTCTGAGTAACGATTGCAGACACTTTAATCCATCAGAAGGAACAATTGCATGCGTTTCCGAATTAATTTAAATGATAATAAACTTTTTAATCACTTCAAAACAAAAGTAACAGCAAAAACTAATCACAAAATTACAAGAAATAACAAAGCAAAACAATGCGCCAGTAGCCTCTCAAAATAATTTTGAACTCATTTAAAATTGTATCACTCTATAGAAATTCACGATTTGCACAGCGTCTTGCGCATATTTGCTCTTAATATTTACACACACATCGTTCGCTATTCGTTCCATTTTTATAAAATCAAAAGCCGGGATAAAAAATCGGAACAATTTTCAAGATAAGTACATACTTAATGCTATCAACAATATAGACATTTCTTAGCAAAATATGAAAAGTCGATTAGCCTCATTTGAAGCCCACTCGTGTGAGCGAGAAAGCATATGCAATGTCCAAAGACTTGACGTTTTCATTCATTGACGCGACCTCGCATCCTGCTTATCGCTATAGCGCTAGAGCAACTGCGGCATCGGAGACATTTGGCAACGGTGCGCAATGAAAATAGGGCGGAATTTAAATATTAATCTTTGAGTAGGTACGTAAACCTGTAAGTAAGCGCGCGGCTGTGTTCAATGTTATTATTTTTATCAATTCTTGCAACATGATTAAGTTTGCATGTGTAGTTTATTCTTATAGGCTCACGTTATATTGAAAGGCGGGCTTTTCGGCCTAAGTAAAAGTTTAATGTCTGTATATGTGTGTCTGTCTGCGGTATCGAAGCTCCAAACGGCTGAACCGTTTTTTCTTTGTTTCCTTTGAAAGGTGTCTTGATCGAGGGTGTTCTTAGCCAACAAAGCTGTTTTTAAAGGTTTTGTTTGTGTCCGCCTTTATTTTATTTTAAATTTAACTTGTTATAAATATGGATGTTGTCATAGCTTTGCCCGCGTGCACTGAGATTTGTTAAAACGAAGTTAAACAAACAAAAAAAACACGGATCAGTTTTTCTCAAGTTGTAAAGGCATTAACGAACAGACATACAGAAAGTCGTTGCGCAAGGTGTCTTTATACCTGTAAGTGCTTTGATTGGCGATAAATTGCAACGCAAAATAGTTTCCAAGAAAGCATCTAAATTGAATAGCCAACTATGACATAAACTAACGTTAATAATTTAAAAAAAAATATGAAAGAAAAGGGAGTGAATTTATTGGACTGTTTTTTTATATAAGTATTCGAAACCTAGAGAACTATTAAGCCACAGTAAAAAAAAAGTTTGTATATCTCAAAAATGGCTAAGTTCTAATGCGTTTTAAAGTCGATGCTTGACAGAGACAGCATTAGCATCAGACGTCACAACATAGTAACCATAGTATCTTCGCGCCATTCAGTGCAATGATCGTTTTGCGTGACAAAGGCTAGAAGAATAATTTCAAAAGTGGGTAAGTGCTCCATTTTTCCACAGGTGTTTTTTTTGCAAATTTTGTTTTTTTAGTAACATCTTTCAAATACGTATAAATAGTAAAGTAAATAAATTAGTATTATTTAATGTGTATTTTTGATAGTAGTCAAATACTAAGTAAAAGTATTTATTGTGACTCTCACAAGAGTACGCAGTACGAACTAAACTAAACAAAATAAAAAACAATCAAACTAAACTAAAATGAAAATATAAAAAGTCCTGTATGCGGCCAAAAGCCCCTATCTCAGCATAATGCTGCGACTATTAAAAATAAGTGTCACAGCGCTAGTATTAGTCGCAAACGTGTTGCGCCGATCCCAAGTGACATGGAACAAGGAGAGGAAGAAGACGATGATGATGATTTAAACTAACTTCCTCAATATTTATTTCCAGACGTAGCCTACTCTCAGGGCTGCGCGCCATCCGTCCTGATCCTGTTCATCAACATGATGCTGTTCTCCAGCACGGAGCCGGCAGACGGCTGCAAGGAGTACATGTTCGACTCTCAGGGCACCATACAACGCGTGTTTGTTCTGGTCGGCCTGTGTTGTATACCCGTCATGTTGCTGGGCAAGCCGCTGTATCTACTCGTCGCGGGAAAGAAGAAGAATAAGGAGGCTAAGGTAATATATAACGCAACACATACGAGTAAACCAAAAAAAGTATGCGCTTCGGGGATCACCGTCTATCTTCGGATATACGAATGCGCGATAATCAGATCTAACACAGAGCTGTTACAAGTACACCAAGGATAATACCATGGTTTAGTTAACTACCTAAACCAACTGAGTATAATAAGGATGATGACTTATATTAAAAATGTTCGAAATAATAATGTAATTTCAAAGAAGACATAGTTAAATATTAATCTTTGAGTTATTTTTATCAATTCTTGCAACATGATTAAGTTGGTTAGTTTACAAGTTTGCATGTGTAGTTTATTATTATAAGATCACGTTATATTGAAAGGCGGGCTTTTCGGCCTAAGTAAAAGTTTATGTTTCTGTATCTGTGTGTCTGTCTGCGGTATCGAAGCTCCAAACGGCGAATCGTTTTTTCTTTGTTTCCTTTGAAAGGGGTCTTGATCGAGGGTGTTCTTAGCCAACAAAGCTGTTTTTAAAGGTTTTTGTTTGTGTCCGCCTTTATTTTATTTTTAAATTTAACTTGTTATAAACATGGATGTGGTCATAGCTTTGCCCGCGTGCACTGAGATTTGTTAAAACGAAGTAAAACTAAAAAAAACACGCTAATAGGATCAGTTTTTCTCGAGTTGTAAACGCATTAACGAACAGACATACAGAAAGTTGTTGCGCAAGGTGTCTTTATGCCTGTAAGTGCTTTGGTTGGCGATAAATCGCAACGCAAAATAGTTTCCAAGAAAGCATCTAAATTGAATAGCCAACTATTACATAAACGAACGTTAATAATAACAGAAAAAATATGAAAGAAAAGGGAGTGAATTTATATGACAGTATTTTTTATTTGATATTCGAAACCTAGAAAAATATTAAGCCACAGTAAAAAAAAAAGTTTGAATATCTCTAAAATGGCTAAGTTCTATAGATGCGTTTACTTATATTAAAAATGTTCGAAATAATAATGTAATTTCAAAGAAGACAGTAAAAATGAGATAATCGTAAAAATCTGTTTAAAATCGATGTAGTTAAGTATGAAGAAGCTACACGCTCTAAAAAATTTTGGAGGGGATTATTCCCGTCCTTGTCGCGTGGTACGGGGGCTAGTATGAAGTTACATAGTCGTGACGTCACTTCTACGATAGAGCTGTCCTTGTCTAACACTTATTTTAAAACGTTTATAACTTGGCATTTGTTTAAGTTTTTACACTTTTTGAAATATTGTTTGTAGTATTTGGAAACAAATTTTATTTGAGTATTTTTTTTTTAAATATTGTCATCATCCCTATTGTCTACTAAGTAATACCATGTTTACAAAATAAAATAAAACGACTCAATGCAATTCCAATAGGTAATCTTCTCAAAGTTTTTAGTGACAAATGACGATCTGAGACCGGAGTAGGTAACCTGGCAGAGAGAAAACTTCATACAAACACGGAATGATACATGCATACACAAATGCACACAACATAAAGCGCGGTAGTACGAAACCTAGAAGCATTGCCTCTGTAAGGGCTGTGGTAAGGGGTTGCTCTGTAGCGAATTTGGAATCCCGAAGATTATCTAAGCACAAGCATTTCTTTGGAAAGCTTTAACTAACTTTGTTTGTACATTTCATCCGTACATTGTTAAACAGACTCTTAACGTTGTATTTTTACATTTCCTCAGCCCGAACATTCAAACGGAAGCGTAAACGCTGGCATCGAGCTGCAAGAACAGACCGACCTCGGCGACGACGCCTCCAAGACCGAGGCTAAGGCGGCCGCGCACGACCACGAAGACGAGGCCTTCAGCGAGGTCATGATCCACCAAGCCATCCACACTATCGAATACGTGCTCAGTACCATCTCGCACACTGCGTCCTACCTCCGGCTGTGGGCTCTCTCGCTTGCTCACGCAGGTAAATAAACATATTTACGTTTATGATTAATTTTCCATTCTTAGGTACAGTCGAGTTATTTAATATCTGAGCATGTTCATGAGTCAAAAATATATAGGCAATGGTAAGTTTCAAAAAGCTATAAACAGCTTTGCCTTATAATCAATTTTATTGTAAACAATCTGTGACATCATTAACATGTATCTAAATTAAATCAATGATATTGCTACAGACAAAGACTCAAAAAGTTGTGCGCAATCTATTTCGCCGCTGTTGTGGCGTGCCCAGCACTAGGCTATGACAATCGCACCCTCCATGTCCTCTGTCCGCTGTGCCGCGTTAGCGGTGTTAGGCCCTGGGCTTTTGCCTACAGATCCCATGGCGTCATATGGCAAGGAGACTCATCACAGGAGACCGTGCGGTATCCTCGGTCCAGCCGTATTGCCATGACCCTTTGGGACGCGTTCAACCGGCGGGCTGGTCGGCGCCTCGTTTCGGTGACGCTAAGATTTCCTATAATTAAGCAAATATTACAGCTAAGGCATAGAGCGTAAATTTTATTAATATTGACTTCGTTACTTTTTGTTTACCAGTGTTCTACAAATAAAATATTCGTACAGTCCTATTACGAACGGCAACATTGCATTATTATTACTCGTACTTCTGCACCGTCAAACAAAAATAAATTTAATGGTAAAGAGCATTAAGTTGATAACTCAAAGCTGTATAGATATTTACGAATCCTAGGTTGCACCAAATATATTGAAATCTAGAGCATATAGATATTTATGTTACGAAGAGTAGTCAGATATTTGACTGCACTGCCGTAACATATCTATGAACAGTTTGTAAGATAACATTTTATTTTTTAAGTCTGATTGTGAAGAACTTAATGATAATTTTTATCGCTTACAATATTTTGAAACATTGTCACAGCTATATTAGTGAACTCGACTGTACCACTAACTAATATCTGCGTTTTAGCGTTAGGCCGTATTCTCAGCGGTGCGTTCAAATGCATAGTTTTAGCCGCTCCGCTGCGATCGAGAACAGTTCCATGTTCTCGATGGCAGCGGAGCGGCGAGCGAGGCACGAGCGATGCGCTCCAGTCGAGCGGTGCCTGTTCGCTGGGACTGATGTAGTGTTGTGCAACTTTTCATTTTTATTGAAAAAGTTACAAAATGAACGTGGAGGAATTTATTTCAACAATTTTCGATAGGTCAACATTTCTCTCACGAACAAATATTATAACACTCACTAAACAACGTTACGCCTTTGCGACGCCACGCGAACTGCCCGCTGTCACCGAGAATACGGCCCTAAACGTATTTAAAACAGTATCTGTCCCTGTCAATATTAAACGTTTGACAGAAAAAATCGTGTAGCGCTAAATGCATTTTTTATTTTTATTTGTGGTGCAGGCGGGCCTTAGGTATTATTTGCAATTACAGTTAGTATGAAAAAAAGAAAAAAAAAAACGAGCTATTGTTTCTTCACGTTTTAGCTTAGCAAAAAATCCGTAACTTTCTTTCTGATTTGAGTGCGAGGTCTGACAATAAATGGCTATAGAATAATGCACACTTAATATCATGCCATTTTTCCCAAAGGGTTATATTGCACACCAAATTTTTTTTCTGCCTCGTTGGTCTAGTGATCGCAATCGCTACTGATGAGCATGAGGTCCTGGGTTTGATTCCCAGGTCGGGCAACGTGTTATTGGGTTTTTCTATCTGGAATTTCTCAGTAGCAACCCGGAGTCTGGATTTGTGCCCGGTTGATGGCAATAGGCTCGCCCCCTATTACATGGGACTTAAAACATAACTGGCGAAGTGTGGGTGTACTATAGGTACACCTCTGCCCAACCCTTCGGGGAAACGAGGCGTGATGTTATGTTATTTTTAAAGATATTTAGGTTAATTTTTTACACTTCCAATTTTTATTTTTTAGTTACCATAGACATCATCGAGAGATTTTTAATATTTAGGCGGCCCAACCCATCAGCACTGGTTCTTTAACATAAACCAACTTCTAAGCAACTTTTTGTCCGTCCACAGAGTTATCCGAGGTACTATGGAGCATGGTGCTGACGTTCGGCCTGAAGGACCACGATTACATCGGCGCCATCAAGCTGTACGTCGCGTTCTGTTTCTGGGCCCTCTTCACTCTCGCCATCCTTGTCATGATGGAAGGGCTATCTGCCTTCTTGCACACGCTGCGTTTGCACTGGTAAGTTTTATTTGTAATAACGGTAAGGGGCTTGGTTTGTGGTCTCCATTTGGTGGAAAATGAACCGAGACCCTGAGTATACATTCCTACTTTTGTACTGCACTGCAAGTTTCTTTGTCATTTCAAAACGTTTATAAGGGTGCATTCCGAGTTCGACCATAATCGCTGACAGTGCTCACATCGAATTTGCGTTTCGATTTAGATAACACGATTATGACAGCTGAGAGCTGTCAACAATTCGCTCACAGTGATATTAGTATATCGCAAGATGGCGCATGCCATGACGTCATCTATGACGATTCACTAGACATCGTTATCGCGCTCACGCTAACTCGGAACGGGTGCAGAAATCGATTACAGCGTAATTCGGAATGCGGCCTAAGTCTGCATTTAAATAAAATACAAGTCCGTGCTACGAAAATGGGAGCAAGTATGTCGGACCACAAACAAAATTCGGATTATCCTTATCTCTGAAAAGAGATGCACACGCTAAGGCAGGACGACAAACATAAAACTACCAAATATTAACTATACATCCTGCATAGCTTCATCTCTTTCCCACACTGAAGTAATATTGAAATAATACTGCTATACGAGGTGGTGGTAGGCCCCTTGGCTAAAACAAATATGCCACAACTCAACTAATCTCTTTCTATGTTCCCAGGGTGGAGTTCATGAGCAAGTTCTACTCCGGGCTGGGATACGTCTTCCAGCCATTCTGTTTCAAGACCATTCTGGAACAGGAAGATGGCAAGGATGACTAAACTTACTAATTAGATCTTAAAAGACGTAGTGTAGATACAAAAACAGTATTTTTGATTAATATTTCAGTAATAAATAATTGCAAATGTCACAACTGTCGAGTGAATTGAAATAAAATATACTTTTATGCATGTTATATACAGCGGTTTTATTGGATTTGAGCGATCTCTTAGGATTATCGGTTGTGATGCGGAAAATGCCATGAGGAAAGTTTTCAGTATGCACGTGGATGGCTATAAGAGTAGAAGAACACCTAAGAAACAATAGATGGACTGTATGGAATGTGCGTATTTATTTACAACAACATCAAAATACATACATTTTACGTCTGTATTGGTATGACATTCTGAACAATACACCATTTTTTTCTAGTGCAATATACCCAATGTCTCAAGCTTAGTAGCTTATGTTTTGCAAGCACTAGACCAATGAAACTAAATGAAATTCCCTTTAGTGACCCTATTATCATATTCTACCAACCAAATAATCTTTCTCTCTGCGAATGCACACTGTGGTACTTTACAAATGGGTTAAAATCAGGTCCTCAAATTAGTTTTAGCCTTTTCAAAAATCTCCTTTTTAATCTTAGGGTAGTCTGGTTGTACTTTCAAGACGTGCCGGCAGACCACAATGCATTCTGGGTACTTCTTCAGTTTGAGGTACGAATGTGCTAACTTGTATCCCACGGCGAGGTCACTCTTACCACCGTGGGACCAAGCATTATTGTAGTTATGTGCTGAGCTTTTGTAGTTCTGGTCTTTTTCTGCTATGTAACCTGAAAAAAGGAAAATTTAATAGCTTAAAGAATATTTTTTCAAAAAAAATCTCACATAATTGTCCATATTCTGTGCTTGTCTAAGAACTCAATTAAAACCAGCTAACCACGAAGTTCTAGCTATTATTGTCAAGTTTAATGAGGTGTCTCAAATCATTTTCGGAACACCAGGATGAGAACTAAAATTATGAACATTTTAAATCATACCTAAATACTGATACGCTGCTGCGCAAGAGTTATTATGGTTCAACACTTTAGTGAGCAATTCCTTCGCTGCATCCATTCGTCCCGAACCTATTTGGCCGTCTGCTACTTCCAGCCAACACCTGAAAATCATAATAAAATGCATTTTCTACTTTTGCAAACTCATCATTAATGGGAAGTGTTCCTAAAAATTTTATAGTTTAAGACCCTCACCGTTCCAACCCATCAGATTTTTCAGGAGTCCATTGAATAGCAGACACAGTCCTTTTCAAAATATTCTTTGCACGAGTTGGTTGCTTTATTATGTTGTATCTGAAAAACAAAGACGTCATTAGATAGATAAAGATCCAGACCGTCGAAAACTTCTCGCATAATAGCTTACCCACATGATTTGCGGTAAAAAGTTTTAGGATTTCATTGGCGGTTCTTGCAGTTCAGCAATTGGTGATGTATTGTCAAGAGTAGAGAACAGAAATTTAATAAATCGCAAATACTTACGCATTAGCAATAGCTAAGATCAAGTACGGATCATCTTGGAAATTATCTTCGGTGGCCAATGGTAGCAGATCTTGTAACACCTTTTCGGCTTGCGGCTTCTGCTTCGTTGCGAGTTGTAACATGGCTTGCAACGGCTTTCGGTCAATCGGTGATACTTCACCAAGGAGTTTCTCAGCAGTTTTAAGTGCGAGGAGTCGTGTATCCCTGAGAAAACAATGTTTCAAAGTATACTTCTATTCAGAATCTCAAATAATTTATATTCATTACCATTTACTCAACTATCTACTTTAGCTTTATGTAGTGTAAAGGCCTCAGGGGGTCTAAATCTAACCATATTTAAAACATCATTCTGTATCTGTCTTCCTCAAACAATTGAAAGGAATAGAACGGTGTCAAATACGTTTAACACTAAACGCATTCAGTGATTTGTAGTGCAAGTGGACCTGAGCAAATTTTTAAGTGAACTTTTAAGTCAAAAATATGGGTTGTAATGGCATTTGAACATTGAGTTTGTGGTTACAAAAAATGCTAATTATCTGAGACTCAAAATTCAAGTTAACTGCCTCGTTGGTCTAGTGGTCGCAATCGCTACTGCTGAGCATGAGGTCCTGGATTCGATTCCCAGGTCGGGCAACGTGTTACTAGGTTTTTCTATCTGGAATTTCTCAGTAGCAGCCTGGAGTCTGGATTTGTGCCCGAGGTACACCTCTGCCCAACCCTTCGGGGAAACAAGGCGTGATGTTATGTCAAAATTCAAGTTTAGCTATGAGTATTTGAGGAATTGAGATTGTCGACAGCATAACCTCAACCGTACAGACTATTGTAAGACATTATGGGATTTATAATTGTATAGTACTCACGAGTCTAGTGTGGCAGCGAGGAAGGACTCGCTTAATGAGTGCGGGGCGTGATGTGCCAAACACAACAGTACCATGCGCCTGGCCGCGCGCCCGCCCCAGTGCGACGAGCGCCGCGCGTGGTTCAACTGACGGAGAGACGCGTTCGCGCGACCGGCGTATGCGCTGCAAACTCCCGCGCAGTACCAGTAACCTGTGATGCGGTTTAAGAACTTAGAAACAGAAATGCCTAGTAATAATAAGAAGTAGAAACTTTGTGTTGCAATGACCTGTTTTATGGCTAAAAGCAAATTATCTTAATACTTTTTTTATTTGATCGGCAAGCTAGAGGCCCAGCCATGGTAAATGCCGTCCAAGTATCGAAGGATTTCTTGAGCACAAATTTCCATTTATGGAATTCTAAAGGCCTTATTACAAAACAAGGTTATTCTTTTGACATGGTTTAAATTTAAACCATCGAGCTTGTTTTTGAAATAAGAACCTAACAGAAATCGAAATACAGTTCCTTTTACAAAACTGACAACGTAGTCCGGTCTTAGGTTGTCAATTTTGTATTAAGAACTTTACCAAAGTCGGCATAAAGTTAAAAAATTGGCTCCGTTTAGGTTCGGCTTAAAACTAGACCGTGTTTTGTTTGTAATAAGACGGCTTACCGTCTTATTACAAAACACGGTCTTAGAGTCCATCTGTCGAAATCTTCAAACCTCAAGCTCTCGTTTACTTACCAGGATCCTCATTTTCGCCTAAAGCCAGCTTAGCAGCATCCAAAGCCTGCTCAGCATCAGACAACTTGCCACGTCGCCACTGTACCTCTATCAGCTGCGCGAGAGCCTCCCAGCTCAGTGGTTTTACTGACAGAATTTGACTCAAGTGGCGTTGTGCGGCTTCTAGGTCCACCTTAAAAAGATTTTGATGCCACCAATGAGATTATAAGTTTAACGTGTGTATCTGTGCATCTGTTTGCGGGATATTAGCTCCCTACAACTGAACAGACTTTATTTCGGTTGAAAGGTGATTGATCGAGTGTTCTTACCCAAAAAAAAACAAAGAAGGTAATCTGTTCAGTTGCTTTTAGAGGTATTCGTTTGCGTCAGAGGTTTTATTTTAAATGTATCTTTTGTCAGAAGGTTTTGAAGACTCATCATTATCACCGTTCTCTTGCCCATTTTTATTTTTTTATGTTTTTTACGGCATATATGGGACTGCATGACAAACAATGGCTACCTACCATATTTTATAAGAAATGCTTACCAAATTAAAAGCTGTTATGTCATTGTTACCGCAATAATACTGTATCAAAATAGTATCTAATCCTGAATAAAAAAAGGGACCACTCTTTTGGTTTTAAAACATGGTACAGTCTAAGTTAAATACGTTCCGTCATCCTAAGGTCTATTTTTGTTTGCTCAGGGCACGATAAAATCCGCTTTCTTTTTTTAGGGTGTCGTACCCAAAGGGTGCCAACGGAACCCTAATACTAAACCTCCGCTGTACTTCCGTCCGTCTGTCTGTCAGCGGGCTGATTCTCATGAACCGTAACAGGTAAACAACTGATAGTTTGTGTGTATTTCTATTGCCGCTATAACACCAAATAATGATAATAAAATAAAGTAAAAAATTAAAGTGGGTACCCATAGAAGAAAAGTTTAAATATTTTACGGTGATACGGAACCCCTCATGTGCGAGTCCGACTCGCACTAGGCTGGTTTTTGATGTTAATTAGACATTGGTCGACAAAGGTTTATCCATTTTGACTTTTGTTTTAAAGTGATTGGATATATATTGTTTTCTATGCAGTAGTCTGCTTGGTGTCGTAGGTCAAAAGGTATTATGTGTTCCGACTCGATGACTGAAAAAAATCGACAGCACATCTAGATGAATGTATTGTTATAAATATTACCTTTCGAAACGCAAGATCAGCCATCATGACAGCAGCTGACTCGTTGTTGGGATCCGTGTTCAGGAGAATGGCGCACGTTTGCTCACATTTCTCCGAGTCGTTTATCTGCAATTAATAATATACATATGTAAGGTGTCACGCCCCTTATGCCTGGAGGCTTTTATTTGTGTAGTTGTTTTTTTCATTGATTTTTATTGGTTTATGTTTTGGGTATATTGGCGTGGCTAGCTTACATAAGGCAGATAATTTATATGATTTTTTGTGTTTCGGTTTTTCTTCTTTGATTACCTTATAATTGTATAGTACAATGGTTTTTCTAACTAAACAGACAGCTGTGCTGCTGGGGAGTTTGTTGCGCCACTTCTTCTTCCCAGCTAAAGCACTAGGAAGTGGTGAAGGGCGGGCGTTTTAGGGGACTGTCTTATGTAATTTTGACGTTCGAAAAGTGCTGACTCTCAGCCTAGTTTGAATAAATGACTTTTGATTTTGATTTTATCAAAACAAGCGCTAACGAAAAATAATTCCGAACACAAGAATGGAACTCCCCTATCTTTATAATCAAACTCAAACTCAAACTCAAAGCATTTATTTCAAATAAACCCATTACAGGCACTTTTGAATTGTCAAGGGGTCGGTCAGTCAGAAATATGAAGCTAGTTGCCCATTCCAAAGCGAAGTAGGTACCAATGGAGAAGAACGGGCAAGAAACTCCATGGACACTCTTTTAAATAATATGGTTACAGTAATTTGTTACATCAGTCTTGTTGAAATTAAACATGTGAGAACGATGTAGAAAGACCCGTAATAAAAAACATAAAAATCGGAAAAGAAAAATTAAAAATTAAAAAAAAGCCGTGGCAGCCAAGAGATGACCAGTCCCCACTGACGGCGCCCGTTCACGAACATGACGTATGGATCAGCACCATTCAGCTCAACCATTTTGAAGGGAACTTAATGATCCAACACACACGCCACCACCAGCGAGACATTTGAGTGAGCGTGACATACTCTCAGCCGCCAGGGCACATTCAAGTCAATGACAGACGTGCCCAGTATAGGGTAGCTTTATAGTAGGTACTACATAATGCTCACACGTGTGCTTTGCAATTATACAATACTAAAAGATTGAATTTATACTGGGAATGAATTTATAATGGGCTCAGAGTGAACCTTTCAGTTCATTAGAAACTCAAGAACGTTTATCTTTGGGATATCTGTAGGAGGACAGAAGAGAGAGAACTGAAAAATTAGGCCATGACACTCAGTGAGTTTTATTCAAAGTGGATGTTAAAAAGTCTTATACTTCGGTTTACTTACATGTGCGTACAATTTAGCCAACGCCAACAAAGTACCAGGATCCCGCGGCGCATGCACCAAAGCTTCAGAATACAAATTAGTGGCCACTGCAGGTTCCTTCAAAGACTTTGCTTTAGCCAAAGAACAGAGAACATTTGACAACTGCTGCTTCTCTTCTTGTATATCTCCTCTAGAGTCTATCTCTATTCTTTTAACTACTGTTGTTTGTAGATCTTTTGCCTCAGTTAGTATCAAGGTTACGTTGGCAGAAGTTGGGTTCTTTAGCTCCCGCCCCTTTGCTTGCATTAGGAGGAATCGTACGCGACGTTTAAGGTTGGTGATATCTTTATCTCTGTTGTACATTTGGTTTAGTTCTGAAGCTATTGAGGATTCCACTTTGTCGTAATGTTTGAGCTAAAAGAAATAGCATGATTTATATATTATCTACACTAATATTATAAAGAGGAAAGATTAGATTGTTTGTTTGTATTAAATAGGCTCATTGTCATTGTTTTACCATTAGAAGCCGAAATTATGTCAGATGTCAACTCTTCAGCTTTATTATTAGTAAACTTTTTCATATGTGTTTATTTACCCGTACTTACCTTGATAAGAAGTTCATAATATTCAAACTGCAGGTCTTCATCATTCAGTAGTCTGATAGCATTTTCATAATGCTGACACGCTTTGTCGTACTCATGCATTTTCACAAATGCCACACCAAGCTTTTTAACTAGTTGCACATCTTTAGGACTGCCTTTCAAAGCTGCCTCATAGGCTTCTGCTGCTTGCGCGGGATCTAAAATTAAGAAAATAAAGAAACACGATGTCTGATGCATGCATGTGGTCTGGTGGGACAGGTCAACTCAATGCTGCAATGGCTCTTTCTTCAATAGGCCCTTTTCGAGATGGCCCTGCATTGTTAGACTCACATAATTCAACTAATAATTCAACCATCAACCATTCAACAAACAAATAATTCAACTCACACTGCACCACAAATGTCCGAACATACACCTCCTCACACAAACAGACACAGACAGAACTACACACTCCTACAATACAGAACAGCAGCATAAACGGAAACTATACGAAGTTTAAAAAAAAAAATAAGAATTGGTTTCATATTTCGTTAATTAGTTCATATGTTTGTACACTTAATTTCGTAGTCTCGATGAGGCTAACAAGCTTAATTGTAGCCTACTTAATTTAAAAATTACTCAAATGTTCTATGTACCTATCTACCTAAAATTAACAACATGTTGTACATATTTAATGGTGCCCAAGATACAGGCTGTGTCTAGTTTGGGACCAACGATACCTCCATATTATAACTTTTGAATGTTCAAATAAAGGATTTTACTTTACTTTACATAAAATCCTATTAATATAATGTGAGGACTTTAAAATAGACCATGACTTCTGAGTTTGTTTCGGCATTTCTTCTCAGGCATCAGTCAGCTAGGAAATGTTGGCGCCATCTAGTTTTAAAGTATTGACCTACGAAATATTGAGGTGTAAAAGTGTCAAGATCTACTTAAAGAAATAAACCTTTCATTTAATTTCAAAGCAGTTTCAATTAGTCCACTTCACTTCGGATCTGGAAGGAAGCCACAGTGGTAATCCTGAGGAAACCCGGGAAGGAGAGCTCTACAGCTCCTAAATCATATAGGCCAATAGGACTGTTGCCAGTGATGGAAAAGTACTGGAGAAAATGCTGATAGACCGAGTGAAATGGCACATTATACCCGGACTCAGCACACTTCAGTATGGGTTTATGCCACAAAAAACCACCGAAGACGCCCTCTATGACCTGTTAGAGCACATGCGAGGAAAACTCAAAGAGAAAAAGATGATTGTAATGATCTCGCTGGACATAGCCTTTGACAGCGCATGGTGGCCGGCCATAACCAGGCTGGTGGAAGCGAAATGTCCGATAGATGTCAGACGAGTGGTGGATAGTTACTTGGAACACAGGAGCGTCAGAGTAAGATACGCGGGAGATCGTGTGCAAAGATCGATAGGGGGCCCGATTCTTTGGAACCTCTTCCTCCCCCCCCCCCCCTACTGTAGGGCCTGGTACAAAGGGGAGACTAATGCCAAGCCTTCGCAGATGATGTAGTGTTGGTGTTCGACGGGGACGCCGCGATGGAGGTCCAGCGACGTGCCAATGCCACTCTCGAGTGTGTTCATAAGTCAGCAATAAGTTGAGATTCGCACCATAAGACGAGTGCAATGATCGTCACGCGGAAACTCAAGCATGACACCCCACTGCTGAGCATGAGCGGGGTCGACGTTGGCACGGCGCAGGAAATCAAAATCCTGGGATTGACCATAGACAACAAGATGACATTTAACACCCATGCATCAAATGTTTGTAAAAAAGCATTACAATTCTACAAGCAGCTGTCAAGAGCAGCCAGGATCAGTTGGAGACTACATCCGGATGTCTTACGCACCATCTACACGGCAGTAGTAAAACCGACCATTATGTATGTGGCAAGCGTGTGGGCACCAGCAGCCGAAAAACTGATGATACGCAAACAATTAAACGCCGTTGAAAAGGGAATTGCACAGAAACTGTGCAAATCCTACTGTACAGTCTCCTTGAACTCTGCACTCGGCACTGGTGCTGGCTGGGATACTGCCCCTTGATCTCCGAATACAAGAGGCAGCAGCCCTTTATAGGACAAGGAGGGGGGTACCGCAGCTAGCGCTAGGAGACAGGGAGATTGATTGATTGAACCCTGAGCAGACTTAGGATGTTTATTTAGGTAAATCTATGGAGAATTGGTGCCTAGTTACGTATATCACAGTGGCTAAACTGACGTGGTGTATATTAGTGCAAGTGATATAATAATTTTATGATAATACACATACCATGAATCGACATAAAAGCATCACCCATCATAGTATGCGCGTCCGCCATCGGATGGTTGCTGACGATCTCTTTAAAACAAGCAGTGAACATCGCACGATCATTCTTCTCCTTCAAGTAAATATGCGCCATTTTGCTATGGGCTTGGAAGTAATATGGCTGCCCAGGTTTTATCTCGCTGAGTAGGTCTATAGCACTGTCGATGTCACCTTTTTTTAGGGCTAGTTCTGCTCTGGCGATTAGTAGGCGACTCTCTTCAGATGTGTATGAAAATTCTTGTATTGCTTCCTATAATAAATAATCAAGCATTTATTTTCAAAAAAAAAAGATATTTTCTTCAAATTTTAGAAGAAAAAAGAACTAATGACCGTAATACATAAAGTATTTACCTATTTATTGGACAGACAACTGCACACAAGTGATAACAATTTGACATGGGCAGCACCTTTACGTCGTAGCAGTAAGGGCGATTTTCGTAGTGCAAGTGTTACCATTGATGTGCAGTTGACTCTATTGACTGTTTATCAGAGAAAAGATTGACAACAAATAAAGTCCTGCATTCTTACAAAATCATAGGTCAAATGTTAAACTGTTATCATACATTGAAGAAAAAAGTTATGACACCATCAAAACTGTCAGTAACTTCTTAGAATTATCAATTTAACTAAAGGAAGTTGTACATATTAATGTCAAGTGACCTCACAAGTAACAACAATATTTATGTATTTGAATGTTGAACAAATATTGATTTGTCACAGAACTCACAGATACAGACATAATGTAATAAAATTTTGACTTGGCTTTAAACAGTGCAATTTTGCAGGTTGTATGGCGGCGGCAATTCCTAACCATTGACGTAAACTGAATATCAATATCTGACTACGAAAATGTAATTCCCGCAACATATGAAATTGCATAAAATTTATAATACTTACTCATTTTTCCCATTACAAAACACCCCAGTAATATCTTTTAATACTTAAGGGATAATATTATGTATAACTATTATTTTGTCCAACTAATGCTATAACAACAATTCTTTAAGATTCATGACTGACAAAAGTTTGATTAGTAAAATTAAATGATAAAAAAAAACATAAAAAATAGTTTGAATAACTACAACCCTTACCTGCATTATCTTCCCAGCTTCAGCAAACTGGTCTAAAGTTGTTTGTATTTCAATTATTTGCAGATACAAGGTGGCTTTATCGATAATGTTCAGATCAGACTCAAATGCTCTGTTCACATTACCTACAGTCTTATTTGTTGCTATCTGAAGGCTCGTCAAGAAACTCGACAGAGATTCTTGTAGCTGTCCAACACTCTTCAAAATTACAGCATTCAGGAAATGGTACATTGCACTGTCTCTCACTTTAAAGTTGTAGCTCAAACACATTTCTAGACTCTGTGCAGCTTTAGTATAAGCCTGCTGTTGTATATAGATCTGGGCCAGTAAAACCTGACTGCCTGCATGTGTGCTGTCCAATTCATGCACTTGCTGAGCCAACTTCTGAGCATCACTTGCATATCCAAACAGAAACTTCAACTTCGCCAACTCATACAAAGCAGTTATCACACCAGGACACACATCACATATTGCATTCAGTATCTTCAAACAGTGTGTGACAACAGGATTCTTCACTTCTTGAGAATACATCAAATATCCGACTATAATAAATGGCTTCTTGGGCAAGTGTTTCTTAAACTCTTTATACACTTCCAGAAGAAAATCTGGATCTAAATCTTTAACATAAGCTAAACTAAATGGATGGCGATTTGCATAGGCAATCTTGGCTTCATACGCATTTTTCAAAAATGACATAGCACTGGAAGAGTTCTTCAGATTCAACTGAGCAGAGAGATGATATAAAACAGGCAGTTTGTTAGTTCCTTGCATTTCAAACAACAGTTCTATCTGTTGTGCTATCTGTTCAGTGGGACCATGCTCATTCATCTGGCAAAGAGTTAACCCACATAGTGCAGTGATTGAGTTGCTGTCCAGTTTGCTAGCTGCCTTAAAAAAACTAAGGGCATCTTTGTACTTTCCCTGAAGAATGCATTGATATCCCACTTCACTCAAGTAATCCACATTACCTGGGCTCATTTCTGAAGCATATTGTGCAAATCTATACACTTGGGAGAGCACTGCACTAGACCGGCAACAAACCCTTGAGAATATCTGTGTTGTGTTGTAGAACTGATATGCATTGTGTGATTCTTCATTTTCTAATATAGTAAAGAACTTGTGCAGCTGATCAGCAGCTTCTATGTAATCTGCATTTTTGCAAAGTGCAATAAAAATTCTAACTTTTAAAACCTCTATATTATCTGGATCAAGAGGGAAAATTCTTTCCATTGTGTCATAGACGGCTTCCCACTTTTGCAAAGCAAATTCATTTTTCATCTTTTCTACCAGTGGAACCACTTGACCTGGATTGTTTACAATCAGTCTGTCTAATGTGAGATTTGATGCATCATATTCTTTGGAGAAATATTTAAATTTCGCCAAACCCAGCAGTGCCTCAATATTTCTATCACTTTTATTGAGAGCTAATTCCAAACAGTCTAATATTGATATCTGCATGTCTCCCATATTCATGTACATGTCATTCCAACCCTTTAAGATAATAACTTCCAAATTGTTTGCATCTTTTCTCAATGATTTGTTAATATGTTCAGATGCCTTTTCGTACTTCTCTGCAAATGATAGAAATAGACCAGCATAAAAGAAAGACAAAGCATTGGCTTGCTTTTTCTCCTCCTTGAGTTTTGTCTCAAGGCTGTTTAGAGCTTCTCTCTCAGTTGGACTGCTTAATTTATAGCCATAAATAAGAGCAATGATTACTGCCAATTGAATATCTTTTTCAGATTGCAATGGAGTCAATTCACTGATCCCCTTTTGTACTTGGCCTTCCAATATACTAGCCAGTCCACTATAGAATAAAAACTCTGTGGCATCACCATATTGTTTTGAGGCTTTGTTAGCAAGTTTTTTAGCATTGCCATAACATTTGTCACGAAAATAATAATATATGTTACTCCTTATCCAAGCCAAGTCCATAGTTGATACAGTCCTATTCATTGTTGTCTAGATCAAATGTTATTCTTAGGCCCTTATAATTGTTTCGGTTCTCCTCAAAATATTTTGCTAAAAAGTGGCACTGACAAGTCACATCCAAATTGTTCTTGTAGGCATGGTCAAAGGCGTACTGTAAATTTAAAAAAAATTAAAAATAGCTAAATAATTATTAATTTATTAAAAATTAAAAATAGACCCATTTACAAACACATTAAAGAAACTTATTACATACATTCTTGAGCAGTTAATTTAAAAAGGCAGTGAATTGTCATTAACTATCCGATTACCTACCGCAGCTAGTTTGCGACCAACTCCTTTACCCTGGAATATAGGTGGGACTTTAGTGTGGATAAAAGTTATGTTTTTTCCTCTTTGTTCATAGTTCAAAACTGCATTAGCTGGAACAACAATCATGCATCAAATTAATTTCAAATTGCACTAAGTTTCTTGTTGCTACTATCTATTATTTACAATTATGTAAAAAAAAAATGAAGTGAAATAAACAGTTTGTTAATTTGTGGCCAAAGAGGGATGTCCAAAGGTAAAATGTTGATACCTTTTATTGAGGGGCAGATCCATTTTAGTACAAGATGTAACGAGTTTTTTTACACCGTTACATGTATTGATGATTGTAGTCGATTTCGGAACGATTTCTTAATTTTATTTTTTTATCTGTGATACATTTCGTATGACATTTTTTGGACGTCAAAATTGGAGAGGTCACTTTTGCGATCTTTGTTGGTCAAGTGACATGTCTCTTGATTTTTCCTGAATGGAATCGTAACTAATCTAGTTTATTGTGGCGCTTTAATGCCCTAATCCTAAACCAAAGGACCCGTGGAATGGTCCCGGTGGATATTTCGATCCGATTTTTGGTAAGTTGCTCTTTTCGAGAGAAAATTTCCTTCGACGATGGCGGTTCGTTTGTGACCATCTTACGGTTTTTCGCAGGTTTCCTCGTCGCCTCCCTACGTCTCTTATACCAAATATCTTCACGGTACACCGAGGGAGACGCGAGTTTATATACCTGGAATAAGCGGTAAGTTTTTCGTTGGTCGATGCGTCCCCGCGTGTCCGAGTTCGGAGTGAAAACACATCTCAGAGTTCCTTTTTGTCCACAGCCTACAACTGTGGGTGCTTATTCCACCTTTACTTCAAATAAATTTCTACTGGCCTTCCACGGGGGCTGATTACCTGAGAGGTACCACCTTCCGGCTCTCGGGGTCAAGCTTCAAGTTACATATTTTTTATATCTTTTTTTTTTTTCCTATAGAACATAACAGCCTTCAGCTGCGAATTTAAAGATGCAATGATGATATAGCAAGTAAACTTTATATTAATATAATAGTATACATTAGGCTAAAGGTACAATAAACTGGGAACGTTCAAGGTAGTGAGTCTTTTAATCACCATTGACATCCACAGGCCCCCATCCTAAGATTAATGGTCCAATCTCTCCAACTTTATTTATCTGGCTATCTATTAATAGTGTGTCGCTCCACGGCGCCCGAAATTTAATTTCTTACAATAACATACTTTTTTTTAGGAGATCACACACACACACACACACACACACACACCTATTCTTTTAATTTTTAATATTACATTTGGCTTCCCAATTAGGGACCGTATTATCCTTTAAATTTTTATTATTACATTTGTCGCTCAAGCGAACAGGGACTTGAATTTAGCTTACTTATATTGTTATTGATTCATTGCATCTTGATATTTTGTAGTAACACATTATTGTACAATGTTGTAATTTAAAAACTTAAATTCTTTGGATGTTTGCTTTTAAGTAAACAGTATTTTCTACTAACATTATTGTATTTTGTACTATTGTGTATGTTTAATGTTTATGGTTACAGCATTACTTCTTTTCTCTTACAAAACCAACATTTTGTATGGTAAGACAGTTTGTTTTATCTAAGTGTCTCAACAGTGTAAATTAAGTGCGGTGAAACTTTGTTTCATATTTAATCTAAAGCAAACTTTAGTTTAACTAAGTAATCTTACTTTTAGTAACTTGAATTGATCTTGTAAATTGTTACTGCATTTTTTAAACTTGAAATTTTCATCAAAACAAACTTTGAACATATCTTTTTAACCTCAAGTATTTTACAACTTTGGAAGTTTTTGTTTCATATTTAATCTTAAGTAAACTTTGGTTTAACTTGGTAACCTTACTTTAAGTAGTTTAAACTTATCCTGTAAATTATTATTGCATCTTTTTACTTGATAGTTTCATCAAAACAAAAAAACTTAGAAAATATTTTACACTTACCCTCAAATATTTCACTTTTTTTTTAATTTACATCTTGCTTTGCTCATCAATTTTCGTTTAGTTTATTCATGATGGCTAATGAAGACCAGTCTTTTCCGCCTATTGCTAAAGACCACATAGAATCTGATGGCGCTTGCGCAGATCCTAATGTTGCACAAACTGCTCCGGACATGATTAATTTGACAGAAGTACCACACCCTTTTGATCATAATGAAAGGATTGCACACTCTTCCTCAGCTTTTGCTTTGCACGCTCTGCCTTCTTTTAATTCTATGAATGCTTTGGTTATCTTGTGTTGGAGAATTTATTACTGAAGTTGAAGAATATTTTATACAACATTTTGAAGAAATTTTGTTAGTTGGTTCAAATAGTTGTATTTTGGGTTCAAATAGTCATGACAATTTTTACAGTTAGGTTATAAAATAAATTCTGTTTTTAGTAATGCTTATAATTATTGGTATCACTGAATTATCTGTAACTTGTGATAATTTTACTAAAAAGTTTAATTTTCATATTATCCCTTCTTTTCAACTTGATTTCATTTTAGATTTTGCTTTTTGGTTAAGATTCGATTTGGCTTTTAGGTCTTAGCAATCCTAGTGGACGCTTAGCACGTTGGGCTGCTAGAATTTCTCAATTTACTTTTGATATAGTTCATAAAAAAGGTTCTTTACATTTAGTCCCAGACGCTTTGTCTCGTATTGAAATAGCTGCTATAGGAATCTCTGAAAATAATTTAGTCTTACCCGATGATGATATTTATGATCCTTGGTATAAAAAGGTATTTGTTAATTGTCAAAAGTCTCCTTGCAGATATAAGAACTTTAGAGTAGAAAATAAAGCCTTATATAAGTTTTGTAAAAGTAAGTTTGATCCCAATAGTAATCTTAATTGGAAGATAGTTATTCCTAAAGAACACATATTAGATACAATTCGTTCTAATCATGATGATATTAATTCTGGACACTTAGGTATTCATAAAACTTTAAATAAATTAAAACAACACTATTTTTGGAAAGGGATGTTTAATGATGTTCAAAAATATATTCTTGCTTGTGATACTTGTAAAGCTTATAAACATACCACTCAACCTCCTTTTGGTATTATGGTTAACCCTAAAAAAGTTGATCGTCCTATGTTGATGCTTTCAGTAGACATTATAGGTATATTGCCTAAATCTTATTCTGGACATAAATATATTCTTTCAGTTGTTGATGTTTTCACTAAATACTGCTGGATTTTTCTTATGATAAATGCTACTACTAGAGTAATAAATAAACTTTTTGAAAAAGAAATATTTCTTAAATTTGGTTGTCCCAAAATAATTGTTTGTGATAATGGTACACAATTCACTTCTAAACATTTTGTAGAGTTTTTGAAGGGTTTTAACATTAATAAAATATTTTATAATACTTTATACACGCCTCAAAATAATACTGTTGAGAGATATAATAAAACTGTTGAAACTTGTATAGCTTGTTTTGTCAAAGATGATCATAGAACTTGGTCTAAATATTTACCTAATATTCAACTAGCTTTGAATAATAGTGTTAATCTGGCCACAGATTTCACACCTAATTTTTTGATGTTTGGTAGAGAACTTATTTTTGATGCTTCTTTACATCGTTTTAGTAATTCTATCGATAACATAGATGAACTGGAAATTTCCAATAGAGTTCACTATGCCGATTCTCTCAATTCACTTAGTAATATTTTTGTTAAAGTGCAAACTCATTTATTAAAAGCTTATCAGCGTAATGCTCGCTATTATAACAAAGGTCGCAAAGTCATTTCTTTTGATGTGGGTGATGTCGTGTGGAGAAGAAGTTTCGTTCAATCTCATGCACCTACTTATTTTTCGGCAAAACTTGCTCCTAAGTTTATTAAATGTAAAATTATTGAAAAGATCTCTGATAATGTTTATATTCTGAAAGACCTTAATAAGGGAACGACTGGTCGTTATCATGTTAAGGATATAATTAAATTTTAATTTGGTTTCCCATTATTAATCTTGATTTTGATGATTTTGTTTGAAGGTCACTTTTGATAGTGTGATGCACGATGGGATGGATGATAGGTTATCGGTGATTTGAATGAAGATGTATGTTAGGTAACTTCTTATAAAATTTATTAAATCTTGATTTAACATTCTAAATTACAACTTAGGACATTTTTTATAAACTTCTTCAACCCACACAGATACATTTTCCATATCGAAAGATCTTATTATTATACTATTATTATCATGTATATATTTTTTTTTAAACAGTCTTGTACGCAATTTTCCTGTGTAAAATTTTGTATGCAATTCCTGAATTGGTGCCTACTACCTTTGTACGTTTTGTTTACACTTGTAGAGGTTTACCTATTTTTTTTATCATTGTGCTCCTATAGTGACTCTGTCACCCGGAATATTTCGTGGTGCACTTAGGAAGAACACAGTGATTTCTTTTTTTGTTTGTGCTCGGAAAGTTGGTGGAGTTGAGCCGATCACAACATTTTTTTTGTTTGTGCCCGGAAAGTTGGTGGAGTTGAGCCGATCACATCATTTTTTTTGTTTGTGCCCGGAAAGTTGGTGGAGTTGAGCCGATCACAACATTTTTTTTTGTTTGTGACCGGAAAGTTGGTGGAGTTGAGCCGATCACAACATTTATTTTTGTTTGTGCCCGGAAAGTTGGTGGAGTTGAGCCGATCACAACATCTTTTTTCTTTGCATCTTTAGAGATGTGAAGGTTCTTAACTGTTTCTCACAGTTATAATTTGTTCCTGTTAGTCAGTGGCGATGGTGCCTAACTGCACTCATATATAATTTTTTGGATTAATCTCGTTAAACAGCGGCCTTTGCGCTTAACTGTACTCGAATTAATATTCTTTTTATCCTGTTACATTAAACATATACTTGCTAGTCGGCGGCTATGGTGCCTAACCGAACTCTTATTAGTATTTTTTTGTTTGTTTGTAAAGCTTTATACTTGCTAGTCGGCGGCTATAGTGCCTAACCGAATTTGTATTGGTATTTTTTTTTGTGTCTTTTTAGAATTTTATACTTGTTAGTCGGTGGCGATGGTGCCCAACCGCACTCAATTGGGTATAGTTCTGTTGTATTGTTTTACAGTGTTAAGCGACTGCTGCACTTAACTGATTCTATAGTAGAACTCGGATTTAACTTGTTAGTCAGTGGCGAAGGTGCTTAACTGTACTCTTGTGGTTCTTTTGACATTATGGGTCGGTTGTGCTAGTATTTAGTCTGCACCTGTAAGTGTTGTTTGTATACACGCTGTTTATATTTCCTGTTTTTTTGGGAAACTGTTCGTTTTTACCTTGATCGTTGTTTTTTTGGCATAAAAGAAATTGCTTTCTTTTATTTTTTTTCGGGGAGGGATGTAATGTAACGAGTTTTTTTACACCGTTACATGTATTGATGATTGTAGTCGATTTCGGAACGATTTCTTAATTTTATTTTTTTATCTGTGATACATTTCGTATGACATTTTTTGGACGTCAAAATTGGAGAGGTCACTTTTGCGATCTTTGTTGGTCAAGTGACATGTCTCTTGATTTTTCCTGAATGGAATCGTAACTAATCTAGTTTATTGTGGCGCTTTAATGCCCTAATCCTAAACCAAAGGACCCGTGGAATGGTCCCGGTGGATATTTCGATCCGATTTTTGGTAAGTTGCTCTTTTCGAGAGAAAATTTCCTTCGACGATGGCGGTTCGTTTGTGACCATCTTACGGTTTTTCGCAGGTTTCCTCGTCGCCTCCCTACGTCTCTTATACCAAATATCTTCACGGTACACCGAGGGAGACGCGAGTTTATATACCTGGAATAAGCGGTAAGTTTTTCGTTGGTCGATGCGTCCCCGCGTGTCCGAGTTCGGAGTGAAAACACATCTCAGAGTTCCTTTTTGTCCACAGCCTACAACTGTGGGTGCTTATTCCACCTTTACTTCAAATAAATTTCTACTGGCCTTCCACGGGGGCTGATTACCTGAGAGGTACCACCTTCCGGCTCTCGGGGTCAAGCTTCAAGTTACATATTTTTTATATCTTTTTTTTTTTCCTATAGAACATAACAGCCTTCAGCTGCGAATTTAAAGATGCAATGATGATATAGCAAGTAAACTTTATATTAATATAATAGTATACATTAGGCTAAAGGTACAATAAACTGGGAACGTTCAAGGTAGTGAGTCTTTTAATCACCATTGACATCCACAGGCCCCCATCCTAAGATTAATGGTCCAATCTCTCCAACTTTATTTATCTGGCTATCTATTAATAGTGTGTCGCTCCACGGCGCCCGAAATTTAATTTCTTACAATAACATACTTTTTTTTAGGAGATCACACACACACACACACACACACACACCTATTCTTTTAATTTTTAATATTACATTTGGCTTCCCAATTAGGGACCGTATTATCCTTTAAATTTTTATTATTACAAAGACCAACATTCTCAAGAATACCTAATTGTTGCGAGTTTTGGACTAGTAGCCAGGAATATAAATATAAGCATGTAGCTTCTTAGTCAACTCAGGTAAGGAATTTATAAAATTGCTGGCACTGGTGAGTGTAATCGCCACGACTCTTGTACAAGCTTCTTCCAAACTTTAGAAGTTTAGGTCTTTAGATTGACCACTCGTGCCGTCAATGTCGAAAGGTTTATTAACAGAAAATGTTATTGAAGAAATTATTATTTGCTGATACTTACCATCAGCCAAAGTTACTACAAACTGTTGCTTAGCAACATTGTTGGCAACTTTCAACGCTTCCGTTGAGAAAACCCTCACACCAGCTCGGGTTAACATTCCAAACAGGTATGAAAGTAATACACCAAATATAATAAATTATATTTTAGTAAGTCAAACTTCAGTAAAAGGCGTAGAAAATACGAGTTCAAAGGCTAAATAAACATTTTTTATTTACGCGTTTCCCAGTGAAAATGACAATTGTCAACTTTTTGACAGTTCGTTCGTGACATGTGATGTGACGTGACTATGGAGTGGAGTGGATGTGACAGCTTTGAGCTTGACTTACAATGACAACTTCGTTGTAAACTCGCGCAACAAAAAGTGGAACTAAATTATCCGCTGAAGGCCTGATTCCCGGGGAACGAAACGTTCCCTCAGCTCCCTCAAGCCCCAGGGGATTTTGCGATTTTTGTTTACCGGTTTTTTTTAACAGACGGCGAGCCTTTTGCCATCAACCGGGCACAAAAAAACCAGACTCGGGACCTGCTACTTACTGAGCAATCCTTGGTGGAAAAACCCAAAAACACTTTGCCCGACCTGGCCATCAAACCCAGAACCTTCTGTTCATCAGTAGCACTTGTAACCACTAGACCTACGAGGCAGACAAACCAAGATGCCTCATCATCATCAGCCTATTAATTGCAGTCTACTGTTGGACTTAAACGTCTCAACTTGTATCTTGTCTCCAGTCTTGTAACTCTTCCCTCTGCTTAAGGATAAGAATATCCAGCTACAATCAGCCACCCTGGGAATCTCATCGCTCGTTTTTCTCTTTCAAACACCTGAAGGAAAAATCGTTGACTGGAAACTCTTACACAATTTTGGTAAATGATCTAAGATATGTGAAAACTACACAGGCACTTCTATGAGCACCTCAGTTTATTGTATTCAACTGCACTTGGCAGCTGACCGACCCACAGACTGTCCTTGATCGTCGCATTTCATTACCGAAAAGCTTAGCGATGGAAATTTCAAAACCCACGTCAAACGTGTACTTAGAAAAAAAAAATGCATAAGATTGAAGGCTCTCTACCAAAGTCCTTTCTAATGCAGTCACTGCGTCTTCAGGGTTTAGAATGTCAATGCGACTGTGTCAGTTTGATTTTTGGGAATAAATAAAAATCAAGGCGCCATCGCCAGGCTGCACTTGTGTCTCGCGGGAAATTCGAAAAAGAAAACAGTGGCCCTGGCACAGGCAACTGAAGGAACACGGGTGGGTTTTGGTCAGTAAAATTCTGACACGCCCGTCATTTGATGATTTCCCACAAAAAAAAGTCTGCACTTGTGTGCTGAAGCGTTATCATGGTGAAGTAGGATCACGCTTAAAGACTCCCAAACACAGGCGCGACGCCGCAAAGGCACCACTCGTCGCGTGACACGCGGTGCCTTTGTGTCGCGCTGTAGCGTCGCGCCTGTTTGTGGAGCCTTTAAGAGCGCGGTTGAAAAATGTTAGTTACTTGCCTAATCAAAAACAGGCAAAAAATCGACGTATGACATTTACAACATAATATTATTGTGCATCTGTGTATCCTAAATAAATAAATATCTTATAAACTTGTTTCAATAAGGAAAATGTTTGAAAAGCTACCCATTTAATAAGACATCTGGTTAGGACTGCCATTTTGGATTTTGATTTCTGATTTTCGGCACCGGCGGCGCCCTCAAAAACGATAAAGATGACACCCATAACGAAAATGTTGCCACTTTTTACTCCCGAAAAAAAAAATGCACCCAATTTTAGAATAAATGCGGTAATAATGTGTCCACCGTTTAAATAAAACTTATTATAAAAACTACACTAACGACTTCTATAAAAGCCACTACAAAGTGCAAATAACTATAATTTGGAAAGTCTGTGGCGGCATCTACACCGCCACATGCGAACAAACGCATCAATCCTGCATCGCGCAAGCAGAGTTTACCGCGCAGATAGCATATATACAACTTCCCGACAACAATCATCGGGCAGTTGCCCACCAGATACGACATCCATCTGGTCGGAGGGACCTCCCTTTTCCAAGAGTATGAGTGAACTTTACACCCTGTTCCTCATATCTCTTCAAGTCGTTATCAAGGAAATATACTAGGCCACTCAGAAAGTATTGCGAAAAAAAGGTTATTTGTAAGTAAAAATAGGTACGTTCCAATTTCATAATTTCCCTCCACATTGTTTGCGAGCTAATTTAAATTATCGTGTCTCATTAAAAATGGATCTGCCCCGCGAACATTTTCGCGCCATGATTTTTTACGATTTTAAATTTTCAAGTGTCGCCTGAAATCGGAAGAATATTACGATAGACTTGAAATGACATTCATGTGAAGGCCCTTCTAATACAACCGTGTATCGTAAAATCGAAAATCGCTTGAATGAATTCAAGCGCGGTCGACTATCTTTGGGGGATGAAGAAAGAAGTGGTCGCCCTTTGACGGCTGTTTCTACGGAAGAAAACGTGCAAGCAGTGAACAATTTAATCCAAGACAACAGGCGAGTTACGTATTAAGAGATATACGCACATACTGTAGGTTGGATCGGGAAGCCTTCACGAAATTCTACACGTGCATCTTCGCGTGGGGAGGATAGTTTCACGCTGGGTGCCGCACAACCTGAATTTGATGCAGGCTCGTCTCGACGTGTTTACGGCATCATTACAGGTGATGATGAGTCTTGGATTTATCAAAACGATCCAGATGCTAAGCGCCAGTCGACGGTTTGGGTGTTTCAAAACGAGTTGATTCGTTTCGCCTACCAAAGTGAAGCGCAGCGAAGTGAATTTTGATCGCGAGCTTTTTCAATTTGACTAGCTACTTGTTGTCAATTCCTTTACGGAACCAAAGAAGCATCAACGCTGACTGGTATACTACCAAATGCTTGGCAGAAGTCTTCTCTGTTGTGAGCAAAAAGCGACCAAAAACAGGGCTCTGCGGGCTACTGCTCCACCACGACAACGCGCCTTCACACACCGCGGTCAAAACGAGGGACTTCCTGGACAGCACGCCGGTCAAACGCCTGGGTCACCCTCCTTGCAGCCCTAACATAGCACCGTGTGACTTCTTTTTAGTCCCGAAAATATAAATAAACTGTTCTAAGGGAAACAATTTTCGTCGCCGGAACATGCGCTGTCAGCGTTCGAGCAGGCTTTAAACGAGGTGTCTACGGCGGACTGGAGAAAGTGTTTCCAATTTTATTTTCGTAATACTTTCTCAGTGTATATTTGGAATTATAATATTTGGAAGACTTAAAAAGTTATTAATTTTTTAATTGTGGAACCTGCCAAACAAAAATTCGTGTACTATTTTATATTGATATTTAGCATTTTTTCATATACCGTACAATAACCCAGTCAGAATAGGTAGGTATACTGTTCGTCATTGAGGAGTTCCGTGACAGTAGGGTTTCTCCGCAGTCCATGGTCAGTTGACCACGTTCTCGATCACGACCAGTTCTTTCGTACTTAAACAGCTAATGAGTTTCATCTTACGTACGATTACCCATTCATCGCGGCAGCGTCATTGGATCCACATTGGATCGTCCGACACGACCGCGCTCGGACATTATACCTTTTTAAAGGTTTCTATAAGATTGTGAAACATCGAATAAATCTTTTCATAATACAGTCCACTAGTTTTCTTTAAATCTGGGCCTAAACAATCGGTTTAACTAATAAATAATTATCTAACATTGCATTTTCTAGCACGCAGAAGTCAGATCACCACATCAATAATTATTATCCTACATTAGGTATCACCACTTTTTATTTGAAATTTCTTAGTGCCACCAATCAACCATCAATCACCATATAGCGATTTTTATAACATTACAATCAATAACATTTTTTTTTTATAACGTTGCTACCTCTTCTAGAACGTGTTATTTTACTATTGTTATCACATAGATTAGTTTGTACCAAATGGTACTGACATCTATTGGCGTCAATAGATGTCAGTGAGCAATAGTGGCCCTGTGGTAACGGCCCCGACTTACGAGTTGTAAGTCGTGAGTTCGAACCCAGGCAGGCGCTTTACTTTGTGTAAGTAATTTCATCACCACTGCTCTCAAAACGGTGAAGGAAAACATCGTGAGGAAACCGGCATGTCCTAGAACCAAAAATTAGAAGACATGTGACATCTACCAATCCGCACTGGGCCCGCGTGGTGGATTATGCATGTTATGCAGATGTCATTACGTGTATGTGCGGATACGTAATGAAAAGTTATTTTTGAACACTTTAAATTTATTATTTCTTGCAAAGACCGGAGCGATAGCGATGAAACAAAAACTCCAAAAATGATAGAAATGTGCGTGTGTTGGTTATCCTTTAACATCCCCACTATTTTTTTGGAAATGTTTTCCATGTACTACAGCAACGCTTCGTCTACAGATTTATTATATGTATAGTTATAGAATAGTTAAAGATATTGATGACTGTGATAACGTTGTAGGCATTTTAGACTGTATATTTCCAGATCATTTTCTATTGACATTTGACAGTCCTACTTGTAAAAGCCAATTATTTTGTAAAGAGTAACCGTGTAGTTCCTTGCCGGCTCTTCTCGGAAAGGACTAATTGCAACCGTGCACCTAGTTTCTGACGTTTCATAGGTGCCCATGTAGGTTTATGTGAAATAAAATCTTTTGATTTTGATTGGATTACTTTATAACTATGTCCGAACATGATTATGGCTATGATCAGTTTAAACTTACAATATTGTACCTAAAATTGCCGAATATACACTCAGTTCCAAAAATAACGGGTCAGTCACAAAAGTCCGAATATCTCCCGAACTACGTATGTTATCATAATGAAACGAATCCTGTTCGATTGGGCATTTAATGATACAAAAAATTCACTAATTGAAACTTATGTGTACCTTCAATCTTATTCTAAAAAAAAAAGAATTTTTTTCTGAAACTGAAAAATTTTCTAAGATTTCTTTTCTTTATTTGTATTGCCTCCCCGAGCTCTTCTTGCAGCTTCCAGGCGATTCGGCATGCTGAACACCAAATTTCGGAGCCAATTTTATTAAAGATAAGAGCTAGAGTAGGTAGGTGCTACAATGTCACTAATAGACTTAGCAACTTCTACAGAATTCCCCCACAGATCTGCAGTCTTTTTTGCATTTCTGTGTGAAAGGGTTTAATTATATCCCTACAGATAATATGTACAAAATGAAATTCCGAATCACAAAAATTTACGTTTTCATTTAGCAAAGACTCAGCAAAAGAAAGTGATGAGTTAAGGGATTTAGTAGTTGAAACGGGAATAACTAAAAATAAGTTTTCAAAGAACGCGGCGACTTGTGAGTCTGATTTTATTATGTTGTCATTAATATTGCCTTTTCAGAGCAGTCATACAATCCTGAAGGGGGCCTGTACACACTTAATACTATAAACTGCTGCAATTCTATACAAGCTATTTCAAAAGTCCGCTCAACAGATAGGCTCACAATATTCTTACGGTCTTTAAATTTAAGCATGTTACTTACTAAAATTAAATAGCCCCCAATGAGAGTTTACTCTGCTGAACGAATTACCAACATGGTGATTATTAAAATTGAACAATAACTGGTGGTTTTATGCCAATATTCTGTTATACAAAGAATACCAAAACCTTTATATTATTCATCAATAAATCAACTTCTAATTTTTTGGTCTAAATCTGGTGCATCTAAATATTCAAGGATCTATTCCTTGAATATTTAGATGCACCAGCAGCCTAATTGCGCAACACATTTTCGTAAACGATTACGACTAATCTGTTTGATTTTGACAGTTCAACAACATTCATTGCGTTTTTTACATTGTTGAGCAGAATGTTTTATCGAACTTATGAAGCAATGGATTAGCAATCTGTTTCAAAACGATTCAGATTCCGATTTATTGTGTATTACGCAATTAGGGTACAGGTTGACACTATTAACTGACTTTAAACTATTATTAGATTTATTATTGCATTTCTCTTCATTATTGCCAGAGGAATAGAAACTAAAGGTAATAGAGGCATCTATTGTCTTAATTTCTGATTTAAATTATTATAAATGTCAACATTTGATACCAAATTATTGGCTGAATTATTTGACAATGGTATGCCATTGCACAATAGAAGCAATTTGTTTAGCCAAATTCTTGGCTGTATTAGAAAAAAATATGCTAGCGACACATCTATCTGTATTTTTCAATACTTAGAAAATAGTACCTAATCTTTAAAAATCTATCTTTCACAACAAAATACCTTGTAAATATATTGCAATAAAATGAAAGAAAATTTAAAACTCATGTTAAAAAAACACTTTGTAAACAAACATATTATAAATTAGAGTATTATATATCCTAGATAAGAATGCTTGGAAACATGCTGGTCCTGCTCCATATGACAATCTAGAGGCTAGACAAAATCATACTACATAGTTTAAAAATAACAAATTATACAATAGTATAATTTGTTATTTTTAGTTTACTCACACACGTGACACATAGTTGTTTGTAAATATGTGAGCACCATGTACCTCACGTGATTGAATCATCTGTCTTTGCTTATTTTTATTTTTTTTACCTAGGTACCTATTTGAGGTATAGTATTTTTATTCTGGATCGTCTTCACATATAAAAATATAATTAATTAATGTACAGAAAATATTGTTAAACATTTTAAAAGAGTAACGGTGGAGTTTCATGCCCCTTCTTCTCCATACGAAACTACCTTTTGGAAGGGGCGCCTAGAATCAATTATATTTAAATGAAAATGTTGACGTTCAAAAGTGCCTTTTTGTGCCTATTTGAAATAAATGCTTTGACTTTGATAACCTACCAACTTAATTGTTGGTGCCAATTAAATGGAATTAATTATTATTAGATGTCAAATTATGCAATTTCATATTCATTTTAGATCTATAGTTGTTTTCTTCCTGTGGCAAACTTTGGCTGTAGGGGAATGTGAACATTACAATTTTTATACAATGTTGTACAAAGATCTAACAGAAGTTGCACAGGTTGGAGGTTATTACGACACCGTCGTGTATCTTCGTTCCAGAAACCGAGTGTCATTGGTGAACATTTCCAATTACCTAGAATGTTGCACAAAGATCTAACAGAGGTTGCACAGGTTGCAGGTTATTTCGACACGTGTATCTTCGTTCCAGAAACCGAGAGTCATTGGTGAAAATCTCCAATTACCTAGATTGGAGATTTTGATCAGTACCTTAGTCACGGTTCTTAAAACAAATTAGTACCTACCTACATGATAATATATCCCAAGAAAAGTATGCGCTACGTATCACAATTGTGATGCCCGACTTGACATTGTCAAGATTTTTAAAGATTCTGTAGGTAGTCATAATTGTTTTTTGTGTAAAATTTTACCCTTAATGTTGTTGATAAAAATCTAAATCTCTAATCTAAATCTAAGCTTAGATTCAATTGCTGGGTGGTGTGGATGTAGGGGCTAATATATTATGACGTAGGTGAGAATTCGCATGATCTTAGTACCTAGGTATATTCAATGGCTAGGTGGAGTGTACCTATAGCCGGTTAATCCTTGCAATCTCTTAGTGACCTGAGATATTGCTGCATTTGTATTGCGGAGCTTAAATCCCTACCGATTTAATAATGGAATTCCTACTTAAAAACACATTTAATTAAATGTTAATGATGCGACGATAGGGCAACTATCCGACGTTACCTCGACATCAATGATTGCACTAAATCGTAACGAACTTACGCAATAACTCTTAATATATTCCATTAAAATGTATTCCCCAATGGGACGGTTCACAGCAGCTCATGAATGAGTCAACAGACTATAGCCGGTGGTGATGGCGGTTGGCGGTTGCGAGGTGCGCGTGCGCCAGTCGTGAACCGTGCGCAGTGCGCGCGACGCGCAATACTCGCGACACAGTAACGCAAAGTTCGACAACATGTGAACTATCAAGGACCTTGTTTTGAATCAACACGTGTCATCAGCTGGGCTGTGTACAGACAGCTACTGTGACATACATGTACGGTGATTTGTATAATTAAGCGATAAAATTAGTTTTTTTGTCAAAAATACATCGTTATTCTTGTGATATTGATTATTTCTTTAATAAAAACTGCACGAAGTTTGTTATCAGAGTTTTCAAAAGTGTAAACTTATACACCATAAAAAATTTAAAGGATGATGTTATGAAATTCTAGTTTGTGGCCACGACTGTATTCACATGACCTTCGGGATACGAAAAAATGCATTTTTTGCTCACGCTTCTCTGGTCTTCTATAGATTGTATGCCTGTCTATTGGCTATTATAAAGAATCACGAATCTTTGCCGAAATATTTAAGATAAATATAAAAGCTACAGTCACCAAATGGGAATAAAAAAACGACTGCAAAACTGCATTAATCTACATTTATTTCCTGCATAAAATTATAAGTAAATGATGAATGAGTTTGTGTAAATAATAAACATTAAACTATATTGTTTTCATACACCATATATCTTTCTTTTTATCATTTATTGATCGTCAAATACAAATTAAGCCAATCAGAGCGGTTCAATTGTTTTATAATCTTCCGGATAGAGATAACAATGTACACAATTCAATGAAACTACTAGATACCTAGGTACTTACCCACACCACACAATTTACAAAATTAAAAACTCTCGATTTAATATTATAAAGCAGTAGGTAGGTAGGTAAAGATATTAATGTAAGATGCGGCTCCTTTTAGATGTCTACAAAAATGCAGCCTGATTTTGCTCACTGGTAGTATTTGCCGAAAAACAAAAAAAAAGGCAAATCGATTAGATCTTCTAACCAACAACTGGATCGATTGTAAAAATTCTTTTCGTATGACCCGAGTTGAACTTTGCCCAGACGGATAAAAAGTTCAATTGGATTCAATTTATTGGCTTAAGAGACATTTCCGGACAAGCAACAGCTTTTTCTGCTTGGCTAACTCAAACTCTGATTTGGGTTGAAATTAACTTTGCCCTCCCTGGTGAGACAATACAGGCTAGAAATAGGTTTTTCATAAATGTTATTAAATGCTATTAAATTATATATACTAAAGGAACAAGTTATAATAAAACACAGACGATTACCTGTACAGAACATCCACACGCTTTGATTGAACCCAGACCCTACTCCTTTTTCAACCGACAATAAAAAACAACATCTCGGTATCTCAGTATTTTTTTCGACCTACCCATATTTGTAAGACATGCTCGATAACTTAGCTTGGTCTGGTGTGGGCGTCGCATTAAAATGCAGACTAGGTAGGATCAGTTTACTCAAAAAACCACAAAAAAGTCGTTTATTTCGTTCGCAGATTCGTATCGTGAGAACGTGAAGGCAAGTGAAGTGAAGTGAACTAACGGTATATGACACATGTGATTGGTTTGGTGTGCGTGACGGGCTTATGGGGCAATGCGTATCCCGGAGTCATCCGGGCCCTTACTCGTTCTCTCGTCATTATGACGCTGAGAGTTTAGCCAGTACCGTCAGCGGAGCAGTTAGGAGGGTAAGTTGACATACTTCCTGTAACCTTTTGGCTATCAGCAGCGAATGCAGGAGTAAGTATATTGTAGTTCAAACCAAACATATTTATACTGGGAAAGTGTTTTTTGTTCGACAAAGCGGAGAATTACACTGTTGCCTTGTTAAAGCCAAAATATCTGCTTCGTTACCCTTAAATTTTTGAAAGGAACGACACTATTTGTAATATCTCTAGAAAGCTGTTTACATCTGGGACACAAAGAACACTTCCTAGCAATTGAAACACATGGCAATGTTATAAAATAGTTATTTATCAGACATACAAAAAAGTTATCTCACAGATGTTCAGTCGTTGCATTCCTAAAGACTTGTCATTAACAAAGTTTTTCATGAAAACCGCTACAAGATTCGCGGTATCCATCATATTAAAATACACCTGCATAAAAAAATGTGTTGCAATCAATTTCTTGTTCACTTAAAACGCGTATAAAATCGATCTTTTTTAGTAATTCGAAACTCATTAAAAACTTTTGTTGATGTCATAAAAAAACTGGTCAAACAACTCGAAGATTGAATAAAATGTGGATGATGTAAAGACTTAACTTACGAATCATTTCTTTTAAAGAAACGAACGTGTCAAATCAAATTGCCGAAGCATTGTAACCGCAATAGTGCGATCTTGTTGCAAACAAATGTATTATGATTGACGCCTAGACAAAGTGAGTGCATCTGCGATATGATAACGTATAACAATGAGACTTGACGTCACTTAATTATAATTATATTAGATTAATTTAAACAATATGCAGTTAGGTTACGTCGACCTGAATGTTTTGTTTGAATTTTTATGACAAAGCCCTGAAGCCCTGAATTAAACAAGTACAGTCCGAATTCTGCATTAATCATTCTGTTTCATCCATCTGCGTGTTTTGTTTTTATTAAATATTCATGAATTAAATATGGATTATAATTCATCATTGACACCCACTGACTATGGCTGAAAGATGCTGCTGCTTAACCACCGACATTCCAAATTATAACAGTCACATTATATTATAAAGGAACGAAATTCTCAATCACCCGAACCCCCGATACGATGAAATTATTCGGGATATTGTCAAAAATAAATTTGCTACGATTATCGTAGCTCCGTAGCATCTCGTAGCTGCAGAAATCATTAGATTCAATTATCACGAACTACGCACGTATGTAGCCGTAATAATATATGTAATTAAACATACTGTATGTACTTATGTAGCTCTTTAAAGCTTTTATATAAGTGCTTATTGTGCATGAGAGCCGAACTGCGCCCTGTATCAGTCGGGGCCATCAGCTAAAACTAACTAATCATTTGCCTTTTGTATTTAAGTGGCTAAGGGTACGTTATTAGCATGTTAAATGATTGTAACATTAATACAGCTGTCATCCGTTAGTCGTAGGTATGAATAGCTAGCTACTTTATCATTTCAATAACTTCGTCTACTAAGTGTTCAGTACGCATTAACAATAATTACTCAGAGGCTGGCAATAGTCATCATAACTGCTATCTATGTATGATTATAAGTAGTGTGTATGACTATGACTGTATGCCCGTAGTTCAATAGACGACACCCTTTCAAGGATCTCCTTGAGAGACAAGACAAAACAATTCAATTGTAGGTACAAATAGTTTTATTGTCTATAAGCATGAATGAAGGGATGTTCTACTACTACCTAGTTTCTGACAGTTTATAATGTTTATCTTAGTATGTAACTACCGAGATATTTAAATAATAGTCGAATATAGTGAGACTAAAATTATTAAGTACCTATATTCTGGCGAATAAATAAGTTTAATTTCATTTCATTTAAGTTTCCTATTCCATTTATTTATTTTTTGTTCTGGAACCAGTTACCGTTACATAAAGACAGTAAGTTAAATTGATGTCTTAGAAAATCAAACAAAACGAGTAGCGTCTGTTACTCGTAACTGCAAAGGAATTCCGTCGCAAACCCAGGCGCCGACGCCGCCGCCGCATTCAATTTTAAACAACGCGATTGTATCGATTTGTAGCAAAGCGAGATATATATCGGAAAGCTCTCGAGGCGTGACTGTGTATGAATGGAGACTGTTGGAGCTTCACCAGATAGTTATGGTTGATATTCTTCGACCGACGTGGCCGACAATTAACCGCTGTATTACATGGCAGGCAATTGTTGCCCAACCACACAATGGCGGGGCACTGACCTAAACTACTCTTATCTGAAGGTACCTTATACACCATTTTATGTTGTCTAGTTTCGTGAACATAATAACATATTCACTAAACGGAAAATTATATATGATTGACTTGTCTTACTTTTCATTGTCAGAAGTAAGAATTCAAACGTTTGAAGTTAAGAACGCTATGAAACGTCGATTACACACTTCGTTGCTCAATGCAAATGTAGTGTTACGAGTATATTATGATTTGATGCCTGATTGACATTTACTTTGTACTTAACGTCACGGTCAACCATTCACGAATTTTGTTAAACAACAAATAACTAGGCTTAGAAGTTGTAAATGTGAATTCAATTTAATATACCGAGAATCTGATTTTTTTTGGAGTCTTTGGGTCTTTCAACATGGTCAAGAATCTCTTGTCGATAATACGAATGGCAGAAATTGAATCAACAAAGGGAAAAATCTCAATTCACAGGAGAATACTGCCCGCGCTTTCTTGGTAATTGAAATCGAAACACACAAAACCAAATCAAAATAAAATTACCGGATGAAATTCGAATAAAACGACGTGCAGAAAAATAATAGATTTTAATCTATTGTGTCTGATAGCCATTGGTCACACTCGGACTGACTTGTAGCAAAACAGACCAGTGTTAAATTCAATATGGACGTGTTTCCATCACTAAACGTATATAGAACATCATGTCTCAATAATCTTCATGTATTGAATGTGTTAGTTACCAGATAAGACCACATTAAGTATTCACAAGTATTATCCCTCTTATTTATAAACGTTGCTTAAAGTTAAGAGACCTTTAAACGTCAAAAATATATAGTTAAACAGTCCCTATTCATAACTTAACTTTAAGCAACGTTTGTAAATAAGGGGGTGTGTCTCTAAATAATCATAAATGTTCTCTAATAAATTACCTCTTCATTTGGGGAATCCTAATTATCCACCAGAGGAAAGCCGTAAATTTGTAGAAATGTCAAAAGCACTCGATCACATATAATAAATTTTGACGTTGTTGGCAACAAAGGCAAGTGTTTTCACCATCATCGCACCGTGGTTCCACGGCGCTGGCTTGGTGCAAGGCGGCGAGAGATTCCAGCTCGGTGCACAGCAAACCTAGTAATTAACTAATATGTACTTACGTAGATTACATGCAGCTTTCCTATCACTGTACAATCGGAATGTTTTACTAAATTGCTACGAGTATTTGAAGCGCGAATGTTATTCGAAACTGGCTTTCGAATAAACTTAGCATTAGCAACCCTGGTTGAACCTTTCTCCTCTTCACCGAGTGGGAAAAATAATGCTCAAGTTGTAGGGAATTCAGTGGTTAAAAGGAGACTATTTCCGGAACTGCATCAGATATAAAAGTGAATTCAGCGAATGATTCAGTGAGTGATATTTAAAGAATAAACTTTTCAAATAAACTACCAACCTATTGTGCTTACAAATCTATACATCCTACTAATATTACAAACACGAAAGTTTGTGAGTATGGATGGATGTTTGTTACTCTTTCACGCAAAAACTACCAAACGGATTTGGATGAAATTTGGCACACAGATAGTTTATAACCTGGGTTAACACATAGAGTAATTTTTAATCCGATACTCCCAAGGGATCAAGATTTATGCGGGTGAAACCGCGGGGAGCAGCTAGTATATTATAAAGAGGAATTTGTTTGTTTTTAAGTTTGTATGTAGAGGAACTGGAACTCTCAGTCAGATTTGAAAACACGCTATGACACCTAAGAATCTGAGCAAAAGTAATAATTTCACGCGGGCAGAATATAGTTTGTCATAAAATGTCACTTAATCTCGCTTACTATTATTACATTCATCACAATAGTTGTAGATAGAATGTAATGACATAAACTACTCGCACTGCACTGTATTTCAAGATATTTCAATTGCAAGTTACGCACGAACAAGTTTTACGTCAGCTGCTGTATATTATTAAAATAAAAAGGGTATAAACCAACCTTAATTTACTCAGAATGTACTAATTTTACTTAAATTTTACTTACTCTTATATAAGGAACCACTGCCTTTAAAGGTTCAACCTTTTCGATTTCTCTGTTACGACATGGCAGGGCCGAAATTCAAAAATAACAATCTTATACTGTAACATTTATTAACTTTTCATTTCATTTAAGTACAGGTTATAAATAAATACACTTTTACATACCTTGTTGCCTTGAAGCAAATTTTTTTTCGGTTCTGAATACAAAACGAGTTAGGTAAGTACTTAATTAAAGCTTTGTGCCACAAAGGATATAGATTTAGAACTACAGAACACAATGTGTTTACATATGTATAAAGTAAATAATGTCATTATTTACTTAGTACACATGTTCTACAAATTACGAACGGTATGATGACTGAAGTATCGACTAAAGTACCTATTCGTGCTAGGAGTTTTCGGGCATGCATGCATGAGAGCACTTAAAAGTGCTCCTTTACATCAAAGCTCTCAACCAGCCTAAAAAGTCATCGAATGCCTGGAATCGAATGTGGCCGAAATTGGCTTAAAGGCATCGTCATCAAAGTCTCGACTGAATAAAATGTCAATACAATTAACAGACACTAAATTTTTAGGGCTTATCTTTATTATAATTATTTAATCAACTTCACTATGAGCCAATTTGTACAAAAATTAATAAATGAAAAGTAGTACTTATCTCATTTCATTTTGAAAATAGAATAATTTTCACCAGGAAACTAAATTAATGTCTGCATAAATCTGCATTCATGTATATCCCGATTACTTCCATAATCTATGCACCGTGGTTTTAAATTATTCCGCCAAACAGAAAAAAAGACACAATGCATAACTTTCCCTCTTATTAGATCAGTTTACAATAGTGGGTGTGCATGTGGTCTCACGAAGAAGAAATAAAACTATTTGCCAAGTTGGCTGGATATCGTTACTTTGTCTTTTACTTTCACACGTAACCCGAGATGTTTGGGAATTCGCACTTTTTGTGGTCGCAATTGATATGGATTGTTGAAACAAATGTGACTAGGTAGTCATATGGTTTTAACAAGTGTCACAATTAATTATTCAAATTTAAATTAATAATTTATAGAGGTAACAATTGTGATAAATGATAATGATAAATGATTTTATTTTCTGCAAATAGGTTTGTACAAACACTTTTACACGTCAATCATATTTTAAAAACTAGGTGAGATCGGCATTTCATATCTGACTACTCTGAGAAGAAACGCCGAAACAAACTCGGAGAGTGTGAGTTTGTATGTAGGAACCACTGATCTGATTTCGAAAATTCTTTCACTCACGGTAAGCTACGGTATTGCCAAAAGGGATAATGACTAATAGGTATTATAAATGTTCGAAAAAATCATGTAATTTCAAAGAAGTCACAGTAAAAAAGAAATAATCGAAAAAATCTGTTACATCGATGTAAATATGAAGAAGTTTCACGCTTTTAAAGTTTTTGGAGGGGATTATTCCTGTCCTTGTCGCGCGGTACGGACAATGTACGGCGCTAGAATGAAGTTACATAGTCGTGACGTCACTTCTACGATAGTGCTGTCCTTGCCTAACACTTATTTCAAAACGTTTATAACTTGGTAATTTTTAAGCTTTTATTAATAGATATCTTTTAATCGATTACTCACTACCTACTAGCAAAAAGATTCTGTTTTTATAAAATCATGACAAAACAAACAACAAATTTTAATTTAATGTTGCAATTCTACAATACAAATAAAAACATGGCGCCTATATCTCAAAATAAATTGCCGTTAGGCGTGATACAGACAATGGGTTTATAGAGAGCAATGGAGAGTGGGTACGGCAATATTTATTGCCCGTGATTTTCACCAAGTGATGTCCGGCACGACTGTGATCACGAATGTCGCCACTCTATCGTGACACACTGCAGTTCACGATCATTCGCCCCTTCGATTACTTCCTGCTCTCTTCATAACTGTTCAAATCACGTAGAACTCTAAGTACGTTGTGCATTTTTATAAGTAGTTATTTTTTGTCGCAGTTGACGGCTTACCTACGTCAGTGAATTGGATATTGTAAGTTGTGGTAAAAAAGAAAAAGCGCGGAAGTGTTTCACCGGTGGGGTAGTACACCCACCGGTGTCTAAGTATGCACTAGCAATCTTAATTTCCGATTTAAATTACTACAAAACCAAAAGTTTTGCCTTCGGCTCAAAGACAATAAAAGCATATGCATAAGCATTCTGATTCTCTATTAGTTATCATCTCGGTATTGACCCCTTTCTAGCCATATCATCCACACAGTCCATCCATCGTTTATTTGGTCTTACCCTAACTCTTATAGCCATCCACATTCATACTCCAAACATTCCTCACAATATTTTCCCCATGATTACTGATTTTCACACAACTTCTATCCGTTCTATAAATGAATTATCATGGAGACCTTAAAAAAATGTGAAATTAACCGCATTGAATCGAATTATCCAAACAATTTCATTCAATTTATATAGTATCCATGATGACAACATGTAGCTTTTTATTCTGTTTACAGTCTAGATACTAACTGGTGTTAGTAAGTTAGTATCAGCTTTCTAGGTCAATGGCAACACAGGCGTACTCTTTATTGACATTTACGTTAACAGCAATTAATTCTGAGACCAGACAGTTAGACACGATTTATTAGAGGACAATAGTCAATAGGGAATCTAATCGATTGAGTTTTACTTTTAGATTTAGATACAATAGACCGACCTTGTGACCTTTTTGGTGCGGTTGCCTTTTTTAGCTCCTTTTTTCGTTACGACGTCCTTCTTTTTCTTTGATTAAATGGAGATTTTGTAATATGTATTTTCTAGCATCATCATAATATATAACATTGTAGGTGTAGGTACATAAAGTGTTTCAAGTCTTTCTTTTAAAAGTTTTGGCGATCTTATTTCACCAGAAAAGTATTACAATTAAAACTTCATGTACTTACCTACATTGTACAATAGCGGTACGTAGTGGACTTAGTACCAATTTTACCTACGAAACTGAACGTGATCGGCATATCTAAACGGCGTTCAAGAGATGTCAGTGTCAATTTTCCAAAGAAAACAATGACACTGACAGCTATTTAACGTGTGCTGATCTCGTTCAGTTTCATTGGTGAAATTCGACCTTAATGCAAGGCATTCTATGCCAGTCAACATGAACACCTCCTCCTGTTTTCCTCCTCGGGCGGATCCACCTTAATATCAAGGTAGGTAAGGTAGCTACTATATCAATACCATTAGTCCATAACACAAACATATTATACGTGTATTACCTACACGGTTTCTAGACGTACCTACCCTCACGTAAACAAGTAATATCGCTTTTCATTCGGAATACTAACGAAGGAAAAATAATGCGAAACTACTTACTTATAAGAGCTTTGCAAGTTTATAGAGTTCCCTTACAAAAGCGAGTTCTTTGTTTATTTGTTGTTTAAAAGGAAAAGTTTCTCTCTAACGAACATTATACATAGGTATATACAATGTCGCATTGTTCTCTATAAATCTCATTGTTGGGACAAAAAGTTGAATTGCTCGCAATCTCCCGACTTCCTAGTTGCAGCGATTTGCGACAATTGTTCGAAGTGATGCTGGGATCGAATGGCTGTCTTCATTACTTCTGAATGCACCTGTGTAATGGCTTAGAAATATACCTGCTTATACTTTACTAGCTTTTACCCGCTTTGTCGTCGGAAATTATACCAACGGAACGTACTATCGAGATAAAAAGTATCCTATGTGTTAAACCAGCACCCTAATTGCGTAATACACAATCAATCGGAATCTGAATCGTTTTGAAACAGATTGCTAATCCATTGCTTCTTAAGTTAGATAAAAATTCTGCTCAACAATATACAGAACGCAATGAATGTTCTTGAACCGTCAAAATCAAACAGATTAGTCGTAATCGTTTACGAAAGTGTGTTACGCAATTAGGGTGCAGGTCATAAACTATCTGTGTGCCAAATTTCATCCAAATCCATTGAATAGTTTTTTCGTGAAAGAGTAACAAGCATCCATTCATCATCCATCCTCAAAAATATTTGGATATTAAGAATGTCCTATTCTTAATATCCAAATATTATAAACGCGAAAGCTTAGTACTAGAATAGTAGGAAGTAGAATGTAGTACCTGCTTTCTTCATAATAATAAATTTCCTAGCCACATTCAGGAACTAAGCCTTAATAAATTCAAATCTTTTATAAAGCGGAAATTATGCCAGTATGCCTATTATACTGTCAAAGGCTATATTGAGGACAAAAAGGCTTGGGATTGAGCTGCTCCAATAAGTTTACACAGATATTGTTGATGTTTGATTTGCTGTTTAACTTTTATTATTGTTTTTTTCTATATTCGTATCTTTTTAGGTAAACAATGACATCTATTTATTTATTGTTTAAAGTATAAAATTATTATAATTTTTGAGAATGTGAGGACTATGTGGGTCACTGTATTTTTCTTTTTGTCTTCTAATGATGGTCTGGCTGTTCAAGTACTTTACGCGGCCTACCCAAATGCCCTTTCTTTTGTATTGTTCGTCGAATCGTTGAGCTCCTTAGTTCTGAGTTGAGCTGCACGATGATTGACAAATGCGTGCACTGACTGGACAGGTCCACTCAAATCCGTGTGGTTCTTTCCTCAAAAGAACCTTTCAGACACCAGTCTACATGGTCCTCATATAATATGACCAAGATTATTTTCGTATTTTTATTTACACTTTGACATTGATGGACTTTATGTAAACAATGACATGTTAATTTACTTTTTAAAGTATTCTATTATTTTAATTATTGTGAATGTGAAGACATTGTGGATTTGTCGCTTTTTTTAAATGTTTTTTTTTATTAGTTTTAATCATGGTCTGGCAGTTTGAGTAATTTATGCGGCCTACTCAAATGTCCTTTCTTTGGTAATGTTCGTCGAATCGTTTAGCTCCTTTAGTTCTGTGTTGAGCTGCATGATTACTGACAAATACGTGCACTGACTGGACAGGTCCACTCATTCTGTGTGGTTCTTTCCTCAAAAGTCCATTTCAGACATCAATCCACATGGTCTTCACATGACCTGACCAAGATTATGTCTGGACTTTAAAAGAGACTGTGACCTCTGAGTTTGTTTCGGCCTTTCTTCTCAGAGTAGTCAGACAGGAAACGCCGATCTCATCTAGTTTTTAAAATATGATTGACGTGTAAAAGTGTTTTTACAAACCTATTTACAGAAAATAAATAATTTATCATTTATCATCTCGACACCGACAGGGTTACAAAGTGGTAAAAGACAGCTGGTATGATAAAACTGACTCTCGTAATTCGATTCCCATTTTTCACAGAATAGAATAGAAAACTCTTAACTAAGTACACCTTAAAAATCTTTTTCTTACCTATACATAAAAAATCAATGGCTGTTCGTTAGTGTCGCCTAAACTCCAATTTGAGTACCTAATTTTTGTTTTGGTTTGTTTTCTCTAATACAGGGGTGGTTTAAAAAAAATGATTATTGCAACGCATGCCGGATATTAGCTTGTTACAGATATAAATGTACAAATTTTACATTTACATTCACACACACATTTACAACGTAATGTGTGTGACATTACGTTGAATACTTTTCCTTTTTATTTTATTTTACATTTTAATTTTTTTGCTGTGAGTATTTTCCATTTCATTTCCCAGAAAAATCTCAACGACTTCTGACCCATCTACAATTGCCTTTTCACTCTCTGCCAGATGCAAGCAATATTACATTTGCAAGACGGCTTAACCGTGTCTAGCTTTAATACGAATACGTGTTGCTAGCTAGTAACTCTCAATAGTCAACGTAAAAGCAGAAGTCAAGGAGGTGAAGCAAAATAAAAATTCCTGCGCGTATTTCGCTGTGTCTGTACTAACACTAATAACATTTTCTCATTAAACCCCTGGAGAGTGACTAGCTATTTCCTCGCAATTGCTTGCCTTTTGTTATTAGTAATGTAAGTGCTCCTAGGAAAACTACGAGCCCACCATTACCTAGCTTTATCGAGATGATCTTCTTCGATAGGTAAGTACCTACGAGAGAAAGCAAGGTGAAATTATGTTCACGAGGATAGTGTTCCGGATAATGATTTGAAGATCTTGGGTCTTCACTTACAGTGTATTGTACATAAGGGTATTGTTAGCGCCGGTTAAATTCCTGTTTTTGAAATAAGAACTAAATTCGAAATAAGTAAAGTTCCTTTTACAAAACTGACAATTCGTGTTAGGTTGTCAATTTCGTTTTAAGAACTGCATAGAGTAGGCATAAAGTTCGAAATACAAAAACTGCCGTGTTTTGTATGACGGTTAATGTTCTGTTTTATTATCAGTTTTTATTTCGTAGGTAGATTCATGCCTTGTTGATCTAGTGGTCGCAAGTGCTACGCTGATTAAGAGGTCCTGGGTGCGATTCCTAGGTCGGTCAAAGTGTTATTGGGTTTTTCCATTTGGAATTTCTCAGTACCAGCCCGGAGTCTGGATTTGGGACTTTAAACTTATGAAATGTGGGTGTACTCTGCCTTCCCCTTCAAGGAAACAAGACGTTATGTTGTGTTATATAGGTAGATAATGAGGAAAGGATGCTATCTATTTTGATTCTATGAAGTTTCCTTATTTGCTGTTCTATGAAAGTAATCGTTCCTCCACCATTATTTCAAATTAGAACGCTTTACTTTTTAACTCGTAATAAAACCTTTTCTGATTGCATGTTTGTTTTACTAAATGAATTTTGTTGATTGTACTTTAATAACATACCTATAAGTATTACTATAATAGTCCGGAATTGAATTACTTATGAAAGCTTTTAAACTATTCGGTGTTATGTGGTAGAAAATGTTGACAAACTTTATAACGGGTGGAGTCTACTTTGAACGAGATTCTAATAGTTGCAAAACTATAGTATACGTATATGTGGTACCTACCTATAAAAATCCTGTTAAGGTAATGAAATAAACATTAATAATAAGTATTCCCAAATGTGTAGTTTCAAACCTAAAAGATTAAGCTTTTTTTATTTGTGTTTCGAAGCTTTGCGTGCGATTCGCACTTTATGACTTACAAAAATAACCTGAAATGACGAAAAGTTACAAGTTATAACAACGCTGATATCAAGGCTAACTAAAGTTAAGTCCTGCCCTTCAGAAAACTGAAGAAAAACATAGGTAAGTTCCATGTTTGTGAAGCTTTCGGTACAATATTACCCGCAGGCATTCGACTACAAGCTTCTAAACCTTAATTATGTATGATAAGGAAATAATTTCGTAATAAGGGTTCAATTTTGATTCAAGGAGCGATTTAGTTTCAGCAAATTACTAGGGCATTTTCCGATAACACATAAGTTTTCCAGAGTCATTTGGTAGGAGTATATGTGTGGGTTGGCAATTTAATGATAGCGTACTGATTATCTAAAACTGACCCGGCGCACTTCGTACCACCTCAAAATCAATAAATGCCCGTTCGATACAAAATGTATGAGAAAAGATTTATCAGAATTTTTGTTTATTAATAATTCTGCTTTTCGGGGCGGAGACAAATCCAACAAGTCAAAGTTCATAAAAGTCGGCCCTGCCGTTCTCGAGTTATAAATGGTGTAACTAACCCCACTTTATTTTATATGTATTTGCAAACTGCTGTCTCAGTGTTATAAAGGTAGGATATCAAAGTAAACCATTTTAAATTGTATCCTGTTTGAAACGCCTTGAACGTATTCAAATGAACGTAACAGAACATTTATTCCATGTTTTACTGATATGTAAATGTAACACTTTACAGTTAGTTAGTAATAAACAGGCTACTTCTTACCCATGTAGTCTAAGCTCAAAGATCAATATCCACTACACTTAGACTCTCCATTTCCATAAATATACTGTACATACGTTGTAGGCCATATTAATACCTACCTTTAGTATTTTTTGCAGACTTCACAAGTGTCTTCACGTGAAGTGAGTCCACAATTCGATTGCAAAAAAATTGTTTGTTACCTCAGAACTCCGTCATTTGTGTCTTTCGTTCGAAAGTGTATTCTTGTCGACTGGTCCCATATAAATTTGGTCAAGTTCTGATGAAAGGTTTTTGAGTTAGCTTCAATAATACGTATTTTTTCCACTTAGTGTATGTTGATGATGTTATAGTAATTTCGTAAGAACTTACATGGGTTCTGCAACATAAGGGGTTTCAGGTACTTACGTACAAGATGCAAGGATTTTGTTTTCTTTAATGAATGAATGAAATGCACCGACCCCAGCTTGGTTTGACCAGACTCGACTAATCGAATGAACCCCAAGATTTGCACTAGCCCCTGAAGCCTCATGCTTCATGGTGCTACAAAGACCATTGCATATCAAGGAATAGACCGGGGGGCACTGTAATGGTAGGGAGGACGTGCCCTTAGGATAGGAAAGATTAAGAGCCTACGGAGTATGCACGTAAGCATTGTACTAGCGGAGAGGCGGGTGATATTTGTCTATGGGATAGATCTTTTAACGACGTCGCAGTGCAAAGCATTTTGTTTTGCTTTAAATAAATTATCTTAGGTAGGTACTGAATTGTATGTTCATCTTTATTATTACGTGTTAAGTGCTAATTTACCTAAAATGTACTTTAGGTACCATTGCGATCGATAATTATGCCGCGGTTTACTCTACACATCATCATCAACCTTTCAGCCGAAAAACGTCCACTGTAGGACGCAAGCCCTGCCCCAAGCGCTACATTGACCTCTTCTGTCTATCTAATACTTACATCAGACTTAATGAATTTCCAATATTATCACAGACTACCTGCAGTATTGTCTCTCCTTCTCTCTTTCCATCCAAAGGTTGTCGGTAAAATATCGCTTTTAGCGATATTTTACAGACAACCTTTGGATGGAACCGCCCATTGTGTCACCCAACAGACATAAATGTAGACATTTAACATGTCATCTATGTCTGTAATTTATAAGGTGTAGATAATAAAGAGTATTATTATAGTATATCACAAGTAATTATCGATGTTCTCAAAACTTGACATAGGTGCCTACAGCCTCTACTCCGGGGCAGCGCGGGCGCAGGTTTATATGTAATACAAGAACTTTCGAGCCCTTTCACCGTCGTATCCCTAAGTATGATTGGCGCAGTTTCTTCGTCTGCCGTCGATCTGCCTTGAGTGCAAACTCACCTCTCTCAGATCTGTGCCAAAGATACCATTGATCATGGTATGAATGAAGTATGAATAAACCCAGTGTTCGTTGTGAATGACGCTGATTATCATCGCAATGCAGTTGTGGTTACAAAAGCCTGTTTGTTTTAGTACCATGACGATTTTGATGATTGCGAAAAAAATTGTTCGCACTTTCGCTGGGTGTGTGAATTTCACTTGTATTTTTTCAGACAATGACTCTCGGTTATCTACCTATGTATACCTACCTACTATTTTTTCCAAACAATATTGGAAAATAGTGACACTTATTGTGGAATTCTAACGTGGATATAATTTTTGGGTGACGATTGTTTTCCTCCTTATATCAATAAAGAGGACGCACGAGGTGACCATAAAATAGTCCTCGGCAGAAATTGCGTCTTTATTTATATAATAGTTTATTGACCGATCATATAATTCGCAATGAAGTTTATTTTATGTTTTAGAAAGATTTTCTTTTTTTTATGGTTCCGAGAAAATTCATTGCTCTGTGTGTCGATAATCGCAGAAACGTTACGTAAAATCTACCATGAACATTCCTTCCTCTAGATATTTTTTCCCATTACAGTCTGAGATGGAAAAGGTCAATCACCTTTACTTATGTATTTCTTATTGTACACCAGAAAATTACACAACACACAATGGGCGGCCATATCGCTTTCTGCGATCTCATCCTGACAACCTTATTATTTTTCCGAATACATAAATCTGCATGAAAATGGCAGTTCGAAAAGATGCCATATGACCGCTACTCAGAAAAAAGTATTTAAGAATTCTTTAACCATTTCGTTCCGTGTCACAAAACCTGTCTGTCGGCTCTAATTTATGGCATTCAAAAATTATCATCCAAATTCACATGCCGCGAACATGTGCGCCCGGACACAAGAAATGTCGAAAGTAACGAATTATAAGGCGTGACTAATAACTTGTCCTTCGCGAGATTCTGATCAGTGTAACTCCATACTGGCAACACTACTTGGTAATACTTTTCAACACTGGCAGCTCTCCCTTAGCTACATTGTGTAATCGTGGGTACGTACGCTAGACGCCACGATGCGAAGTAAGAGTGTAATTAATTAACTAATTATTCTTCTCGGTAACACATGCGAGGATTACGTAACCGGTCTGTGAAGTGTTGGTAACGTACCGCGTACGGACGACGGAGAATACGAATGTACGGTCGACAACGCAAGTCCATATGCGTGATAAACACTCTATAAGGGGTTCAGTAGTACGCACGTTACATTTTCAATATCATTTACTACAGGCGAATTTGGCCAATCGCACTCAGCAAATCTAAACGGCGCGCGGCGTTCAAGAGCTATCAGTGGCATTAATTGTGGAATTTTTTGACACTGAAAGCTCTTGAACGGAGTTTACATGTGCTGATCGCGTTCAGTTTCATTGGTGAAATTAGACCTTAGAAGTGATACCTAAGTTAGAGTTTTAAGCGAGCTGAATTGACGTCCTAACTAAACGCACGCAGATTTTGTAGAATGTAGCCTACCCAAAATTATTTGATACTAGGCTTTTCAGCGTTTCATAGTTAGGAGTTTCTGTTTAGTATTTGAATGAAGTTGTATAAGAGTTAAAATTGTAGGTTCATTGGATTATTTTTTAATAGGTATCTAATTGCTGCGAGTGTGGGATGGAGTCCGAAGCCGAACATATAGTTGCAGGATTCTTTGGCCGTTTGTCTGTTTGTCTGGATGTATGTCTGGAATATCACACACATCCATCCATCACAACCAATGCATTGGCGCAAAAACCGGATTTGGATGAAAATCGGACACATAGTTTATGGGTACTTTCAATAATTCAATCCCGGGAATGCGTTCCCGTGGGGTACTTTCTGACATCCACGGGGGCGTAACCGCGTGCAGAAGCTACTCGTAAAAATATTGATAATTTAAAATAAAAAAATCTGATCTTAAAAGTAAAGTGTCAATGGAGTTTCGTTGACTGTACATAACACCGAAGTTACCACGCCGAACTCGCTCATAATCATAATTGAAGCAACATTCTGCTTCAAAAATATTCTAAGTACAAATCTTCGCCGGCATGTAATTGCGTGTATGTACAGATGAACACGATAATAAAGATGGTGCAACGCTCAAGATTTAGACGCGGACACGTAAAATATGGACTTCTGATAAGTTGAGAAGCAAACATCGAAATAAATTAAACTTTTAGACGTGACCGTGATATTAAGTAAACGTTGACATAACAGTAGTTGCTTTAAATCTATACTAATATTGTAAATGCTTAAGTGAAATCGGTGAAGGAAAACATCGTGAGGAAACCTAGACTTTATATGTCTGAAATCGCCAACCCGTAAGTAAGCGTGGTGATCATTGCTCATACATTCTCTGTAAGAGAAGAGGCCTTTGCCCTGCAGCGGGACAATAATACGCTGGTATTATTTTTATTAAAGTAACTCTGGCCCTCCGTCCGTCTGTTACCTTTCACACCTTAACGGCTGAACAGCAACACGTGTGTAGGTAGAATGACTTGCACCTTAATTGCGTAACACACAATTACTCACAATCTGAACCATTTTGAAGGATATTGCTAATCCATTGCTTCATATGTTCGAAAGATATGTCAGCTCAACAACGTAAATAACGCAATGAATGTTGTTGAACTGTCAAAACGAAAGCGATTATTACTGGTAGTGTGTAACGCAATTACTTCGCTGGGTTAGGACTTGAACTTAGGAGGTTGATTATTACTTAGTTATGCTTTAGATTATCGTGGATTCGATCATCTTCTCAACTCCTTGAACAGTCCCAGCCAGAGAGACTGTGTAGAAAGGTCATGGTCATTTCATGTGCTTTGATAGACAACTAAGTGCTGACGAATAGTACATATTGTTTAATTAACATCTTTGCAAATAAGTACTCTTCCGCTTTTTTACCAACGTTACAATAGTTGGCAACACAATGCCGTCCTGTCATATTTTTAACGGCATTCGTGACTTGAATAGTTTAGAGATGAATGTTGATTTACAATCGAAGATACATCATTGTATTGCGTCAAAAGTTGCGTAAAAATCTTACAGTCAACTCAACTCACGATGTAAAGTTTCAAACGTAAAATGAGTTAGTTGTGTTGTATCCTGTCCTAAATCTCCTTACAGTCAACAAAACTCACGATGTAAAGTTTCAAACGTAAAATGAATTACACTTGGGAGCAAATAAATCGAGCCACTTCCATTTTCACGCATTATGGTTATTATTTTTGGTATTATGGAACGCATCGATTCGAAACATATATCGCCTAAAAGGGTATTTAATAACCTTTACAATGAGGGTAGTTAGTTGTCAAAATTTCATTTTAATTAAAGTTTAAAGGGTAGAATAAAATTATCGCATTTAATTTGGTTATGACATTTTTATTGTACTCTGTTAAGAAAAGATTAAATTTGAGGTTTTTGTTAATCATACCCATATTACTTGTTATTGTTGTCTTTATCTGTGTCTGTGTAATCAAAATAACCTGATAAAATGGATACTACACCGACGGAAGCTGCCCAAGTTGTAGCTTTACTTGAGGTTGGACACGGACAACGTGAAGTGGCACGTTGACTTCATTTGAGTCGTTCAAAGGTACAGCGGGTATACCGCAGGTATCTGGAGACTGGTGCTTTTGTTCGGCGACCTGGAACTGGCCGACCACGGGCAACAACAGAACGTGACGACCGCTTTATTGCAACCAATTCGTTGCGCGACCGTGGACTTAATGCTGTTCAGCTACAGCAAGCGTTACGTGACGTTCGAGGTGTCGCAATCAGTAGGTGGACAGTGAGACGAAGACTAAAGGAACGAAATTTAACATCACACAAACCAGCAACTGGCCCAAAATTGACTGTAGCTCATCGCCGATCTCGCTTGGAGTTTGCTCGAGAACACATTAATTGGACGTTAGAAGACTGGAGGTCAGTTTTGTTTTCTGACGAGTCAAGAATCTGTCTTTTAGGCAATGACGGGAGAAACCGAGTGTATAGACGTCCTGGTGAAAGATTTGCCCAATGTTGCATTCGAGAAACTGAGTTTTGGTGGTGGTTCTTGTATGGTGTGGGGAGGAATTTCTCTAGACGGAAAAACGGAACTTGTCTTCGTCGACCCCGCCAACGATGGCAGTGGTAGACGTGGATTAACAGCTGACCGATACATAACTGACATTCTTGAAGACCACGTAATGCCGTATGCTGGTTTTGTCGGAGAAAATTTCTTGTTTATGCATGACAATGCGAGACCTCATACTGCGCAGATCGTTACGGAATACTTGTCTGCGATCGGGATTCAACAAATGGTATGGCCAGCACGAAGTCCCGATTTGAACCCGATCGAACACCTATGGGACGAGCTAAAACGGAGAGTCCGAGCCAGGGTTCCCGCTGTTTCATCCATTCCCGAGATTAAAGTCGCTGTGCTTGAAGAGTGGGAGAACATACCACAATATGTCATCGTAACTCTGATCAGATTGATGACTAATAGGCTACAAGAATGCATCAGGGCACGGGGGGGTAATACCAGTTATTAAGAATATTTTTTTTGCAATAATTTTGTTTTTTATTGTTTTTATGGACTGTTTTAGCCCTACTAAATTTTCTATAAAAATTACCATTTTTCTTGCAGAGCCAATAATTTATCATTCAATAAGGTTATTATTCAATAATTTACCCTCATTGTTAAGGTTATTAACTTAACTTTTAGGCGATATATAGTTCGAATTGATACGTTCCATATTCCCAAAAATATTTACCATTTTACGTGAAAAAAGGTAGTGGCTCGATTTATTTGCTCCCAAGTGTAGTTGTAGCCTGTCCTAAATCTCCTTACAGTCAACTCAACTCACGATGTAAAGTTTCAAACGTAAAATGAATTAGTTGTAGCCTGTCCTAATAGATGCAAGATTTCTTTTTGAAAAATCCCTCCCTAAACGAGTTTTAAATCAAAAAATCTTTAGATAACTAGGTAGGACCTCATTTCCGAGAAGGTTCATAACATGGACCCCTGGAGAATTTCAAGAAAACAATTTTCCCTGTGGTATTAACCACACACTTTACTAGTGCGGTGTGAGTGGAAGCCCGCGGGTACCACATTGCCAGCTCCCCAGGGAATGCAGCTTTGCAGGAAACGGGCAATGACCGCCGACCGCCGACCGTCTCCGTGCCATCGCCTCGTAGGTAAGTACAAACACTGGGGACGGTCGGTGGCCATTCATATATTTGGAATACAAATTACCATTTACATAGCTGCAGTTCTAAAATGAGATCTTGGTTTATAGCTTAGCGGTAAAAGTTACACTTTTTTGTAGGTTAGGTCATAGCGTAGGTACGAGTCTTACGGAGGGGTATCGTGTTACACAGTAACTGGGTTGCGGAGGTCACATATGCTGTCGCTCCTTGTAAAACTTAGGTAAGACTAGAAGCCGACCAACATAGTCTGCACCTTAATTGCGAAACACACGATCAATAACTACCTGGATCATTTTGAAGGATGTTGCTTATCCATTGCTTCACATGTTCGAAATATAGTCTGCTCAACAAAGTAAATAACGCAATGAATGTTGTTTTACTGTAAAAATTAAAGCCACTAGCTACCGTTGTAGTTTGTTACGCAATTTCTCCGCTAGAAAAGACTACGCAGATGATGGGATCGCAGCTAAGGTCTATTGATTTACCGTCTTATTCATAATAAAGACATTCGCTTTATAAACCTATTTTACCCAACGAACTGATTTGTCCCTTTCTGTCAAACTTCATTTTAACTTGACAGAAAGGGACAAAACAGTTCGATAGCTGAACTGGTTTATAAATCGAATGGCTTTATTGTGAATAAGACGGTTATAGTTTAGGAGCGTTCCAATATCAATGCCTGCTTTAACACTTTGAAATGTTAAAAGTTTTGCGAAAAAATTAAGTCATTTAAATTTACAGTTCATAATCTAGAGTGCTTGATTGCTGTTGGCCTATTCGTCGCGACTGGTCCAGTTAACTGGTCATCAAGGACGTTGTTAATAACTGCTAATTTAGAATCGAAAGGAGTCCATGCTTGAAGCCAGACTGGGACTGCATCCGGTGTATGTGCATGGGTCCTATTTCTAACCTTTGTGTTTTTTTTGCGCTGTTAAATGCGTATAACAAGTATCTCTATTTGGTTATTACATTAGCACTTCCAAAACGCTGCAGTGATTTTTAAAAAATTAGACACCGAGATAACTTGAAATGCTGATCAAGTATTTATACATAGGTACCACAATAATAAAAATAACCACCCACTTGGGTTGAGATGGTTTAGTTTTTATGGGGAGTTACGAAGTCCTCGGTAGACAAAGCAGCGGGCAAAACGCTAGTAGGTACTGCGTACATTGAAGTTGTACCTTCGACAATAACATGGCGTGTTTGTATCAGAGGCGTAGCGTGCCTTGGCGGGGCCCCGCATAAAAATTGTTTGGGGCCTTATGAAGGGTGAAGATTTCTCACCAAAGAAAAAAAATGTTTGCATAAAATTAAAAGAAATATTCATCATAATTATCTATCTGTCACTTTTTCCAAAATGTTTACAAACAATTTAAATTAAATATGCCTACAATCTCCTTGCCTTTTTTTCGGCAAACTGATTTATTTAATCATTTACAGCTGCCTTTATGGACAATAGTGACAGGTCTGACAGGCGTTCATGTCGGGGGCCCCCGTGGCCCGCGGGCCCCATATAATTGATACGGCAGATACGGCGGTAGCTAAGCCCCTGGTTTGTACAGCAACAAATAACAACAACAACAGACAGGTCAACAACAAGAGGCAGGTGGTTTTCCAATCTTTAAGAGTATCATTGCGCATGGCCAGACCTGTTTCAATAAACTCTCACTTACGCACTTTGATACCTATAAGAAGTAAACTAGCGCTTTAAGGCTCGTATAGACTGGCGCGACTCAAAGGCACCACCTGTCGCGCGACAAGCGGTGCCTTTGTGTCGCACGATTCGCTTCGCGCGTCGCGGCTCTTTGGGGAAGCCATAATAGAGATAATATAACGATGCATAATACATTATCTTACAGTCCGCGAGGCCTAAGCTGAGCATTTGTGTGAGTGATGACCAATCGCACTAATGAGATCGCGCGAGGGACGCACAGCGCCTCAGGCCGATTGTCCAATTGGCCGATCGCCAAGCAAAGGACGCGTTGCTATATGCACTCACACAAATGCAAAGCTCAGCTTAGGCCTCGTGGACTGTAATAAATGATACAAACATTTCAACCATCAGTATTACCCAAAGGGTAGGGCAAGGGAGCTTGTACACTCACATTGTCGCAGTTCAACATCCAGACCTTGGGAACGGTTCGTAAAATACCGTTTAATTACGGTTTTTACCAGGTTTTTCGAAACGCTCGCTCGGAGCGGAATCTATTTTCTCTTTTAGTCATATGTGTTTCCTCCTCAGTCCAAAGTCTGCAATTTGGAGCATAGAAATGTGGCTTAACAGGCGAAATGTGAACGAAGGCTAACTTGATAGTTAAGCCAAGTGTACACGGTCCAAGTAATTTAGGTTGCGTCTTATGTAACCGGCGTTATTGTCATAGGACAATGGCATATGAAAGGAAACAGTGCGATTATGCGACAATTAAGTCATGATCTTGCGACATTACAGTCGTGTAGTACAAAGAAATAGTAACTGTTGTAATAGTCTGTTCCAAAAGTATCTCACGAAAATGTAAACAACTGTATCAGAAAACGTGACTGAATACCAATTTGTGGTGCCAAGTACAAACTACAAAAACTCACTATTTTGAATTAAGCTTAATTCCCCCGAACATTATATTTTCCAATAAAATCTCTTACAATGAATGACCATCGATTACCCTTTTTTTTCTCCACCATAGACCAATGTTGTCATCCTTAAAATCGTCATCTTATAAAGTAGGTAATACATAAATCTAATACATTAAAAAATTATCAGTAAAAAATAATCAATAAATCTAATACTTTAACAAATGTTCTTCATTTGACAATTGGGGTTAATTTTATCTCTCAATTTTCGGCGACGACTTTTCAAAATAAATAATGTTGTTGAAAGTATAATTGTTGAAAAAGGTGGTGACGTATTTGAAAGTTGAAGCCTAAATGCAGTTGAATGTGTTACTTAATTCCCTTTAGTGAGTGATTGCGAAAGAAAATAACCTGAGCAGGGTTTGTTTACAACACTTTCACTAGATAGATATACTTTTGAAACAGACTATAGGTAAAATTTGTGTATTGTATGCCCACGTTTTCACGGACGTAAAGATATCTCGCACACTGGATTTTCAATGCTCTACTTAGCGCCGAGAGTTGAAATTCTAACAGTGTTTTTTTTTTAAACGTAAGGAATGTTGGGATGCACTCTCAATGCTTGGTATCCTGCAGTGCGCGATAAAATTAAGCCTCGAAATATTTTTACGTGCCAACGTCGCCTAAGTCGTGTTTTTAACAATTTTATTGATTTGACATCGCCTTGACCTGCAAAGCATGTGAACTGCACGTTGTGAACAAAATCACGTTCACTACATTTTGCTTCTCTTTTGTAATAACATTCTATCAGTACCTATTTAAATATATGTTTTTCTTTGTTGATTGGTAAATAAAATATTATATTAGATCCGGAAGTAGTTCTATACTACGAAATTAACCTCCGATTAATAAACATTTTCGGACGGGTGTAAACATATCGGTATAGTTACTTAACTGCAAAATCGTGTTGTCGTTCTTACTTAGTTCGGGCCTCCAACTAATATTTTTTTTGTAGTTGATACGTAGGTTTAAACGCTTATAATGAAATCGGCCGAAACTACGGATTTCGTGCTCATAGAGACCTCAGGGTCGTCGGATATATGTCCCACTGCTGGGGCACAGGCCTCCTCTCGGTGAGAGGGAGTGGACCGTAATCCACCACGCGGGCCCAGTGCAGATTGGTAGATGCCACATGTCTTCGAATGTTATGTTCTAGAACATGCCGGTTTCTTCACGATGTCTTTCCTTCGTTGAGAGCAATGATTATGAAATAATTTACACAAAGTAAAGCGCCTGTCTGGGTTCGAACCTATTACCTACAACTTGTAAGTCGCGACCGTAACCTCTCGGCCACCACTGCTCTCAATGAACTAATATAAAATATAACATTTATTTCAGAAAAAGACACATAATTTACAGTCCACAAAAAAATAAATTTAAAATATAACATTTCAGAAAGAAGTGTATCGTTGGTGTTTGTTCTAATGAAAAATCATTGTATCGCAAACACCAGCAACTGTTTGTTTTCTATTAATTAAATTATTACTATTTCGAAACCACCCATTGGTTTCTTACTAACATCTATGTCCGACGACCCTGGTTACTATCCTCTTTACTGACCTAGGTGGGTACCGTACTATTACGTGTAATGGTAGTTAGGTACTGTGTGTAGATACTATTAAATAATACCTACATGATACATAGACTTTTAATTTATTCCTATGTTGTCACACTGACACGTTCACATTCATTATTTTACTATTAGAATGGCGGAAGAAATGTTGATTACTATCAAGGAGATGTAAAAACTCTTGCGCATCATAATTCTTGCCTACGAGTATACACAGTACACTCACGAGCATTTGTATGTATAAGCGATTTTCTCGTAAAATAACGATTGCAACTCTGAAACAAGATACGTGTTACATGTATGCTAATTCATAGTGCTATGCTTTTCTATAATTTAGATACATGCGATTTCTACTTAACTGTATATATTTAGTAGCATTATGTATCAATAAATTATGAGTATACATATATTTAGGTGATGTAAGCATGTAGGATAGATTTTTAAGACGGCGCAGTAAGGGTAGGTTACCTTAATCGTTGTAGCTACGAGAAAAGGGTCTCAAGAGACATTAAAGATTTTGAAAATTTTCACAAAAACTTTTTCTGATGCCATTCGATCCTGTTTCTTATAAGGATCAAAAAACTTAATGAAAATGAAATCTTTTTTGTGTTGAATAAGACAAAATTTCAAAAAGTAACAAAAAGAATTGAATTTCGATTTTTTTGTGATCTATATTACTCAAAAAGTTATGGACAGTCTTGTTTTCCCATAGCTACAACGAAAATGGTACCCTACTCTTACTGCCCTGTCTCAAAAATCCACTTGTATAAAAAATATAGTGTTTAAGATAACCAGGTATTTATTGAAATAAATACCTTATAGTTCGTGTTAAAAAACCGTGGAAGAAAATCACTTTTTAAAGTTGCTAAGTGTAAGTGTACTCATAATAGTGCGTGTGACAGTAACAAGAACAAGACGCAATGATGTTGCTTGCACAAGAACGTGGATACTGCCGGAGTTAAAAGTAAAACGTTTGCTATAATATTTACTGAGACGTTAAATAAGATGGGCTTGATTATTGAAGTGTTGGGAACTTTACGCTTCCTGTTAGTGTGCACGCGATCTTATAGTTATGGTATAATTTAATTGTGAAGAGCTTACAGAATTATTGATCACTCGCTGTTGGTCGCGACTTTGTCTCCGATTCAGGATGAAAAGTAGCGTTTGTCCATATCCAGCGGGGTAATTGCGTATCACAATAACAGTAGGAATCGGTTTTATTTTGACAGTTCAACAACATTCTTTGCGTTATTTACGTGAAGTGTGTTAGGAATTTAGGGTGCAGGTCATGATCTATCTTTGTGCCAAATTTCATCCAAATCAGTTTAGCAGCTTTAGCGTGAAAGCGTAACAAACCAACAAACTTAATTTCGCATAAATACATATTAGTTAAGATGAAGGTACTTACGAAATTGTAAAATTATGATACGTATTTCTACTTTTAAATGTGCATTTTTTTGGTGTACATAAAAAAAACAGCTGAAAGCTGAAGGGTATGTCTTTTTGTTTGAACGCGCTTAAAAAATGCACGTTTGAAAAATTATTTTTGTATTTCACAGATTGACATGAATGTGCCCTGCTGGCTGATAGTATTTCATGCTCACTCAAATGACTTGCTGACGGTGGCGCGTATGTTGGATCATTTAGCTCCCTTCAAAATGGTTGAGCCGAATGGTGCTGATCCATGCGTCATGTTCGTGAACGGTTGGGACTGGTCATCTCTTAGCTGCCACGGCTTATTTTAATCATTATTTTTTAAAATGTTTTTATTATGTTTTGCTGCACTCTGGACGCTTTAACGTGTACCTACGGTTTTTGTACATCGTTCTCACCTATAGTGTCAACATTAATGATGTAACTAATATATTTGTAACAACTATATTATGCACAAGAGTGTCCATGGAGTTTCTTACCCGTTCTTCTCCATAGGTACCTACTACGCTTTGGAATGGGCAACTAGCTTCATATTTCTGACTGACCGACTCCTTGACAATTCAAAAGTGCCTGTAAATGGTTTAACTGAAATAAATGCTTTGAGTTTGGTTTTGAGCAATTCTTGAAGAGGCGAAGGAGGAGGAGCCTTAGAAGCCGAGCAAAAATAAAGAAGTGTCAGAAAGAACGTTAAGTGAAAACGAAGTAACAGCGCGGGCAGGCGATGTGTACGAGGCCTAGGGAGCTTTATAAAAACTGCTGTTTCATAGAAAAGTGGTACCTACGCGGTCAAAATGTGTGGCAGAGCAATTTTTTTTTTAGGGAATGTACTGGTTTTCGCGAATTGCGCAGTGATGTCTCTGCCACCGTTTTTTCTTTCTTTTGGGTGGGCATTCTTCAAATGACTTCTCCCGCTTTGGGTGGAGCGGAAGTACGTGTCAGACTTTTACTAACTAAAACCCACTCGTGTTCCTTCAGTTACCTGTGCCAGGGCCACGGTGTCTCTTTCGAACATCCCGCGACCCTGATGCATCGGCCCTATCGGACCCCATCACTATATGCTGAGATCTCTTTGAGGCGCGCGTGGAACACGACGTGCCGTCGAATCGGGCCTGGTCCTTACTGGACGGCGAGCTAGTCTCTGCCACCCTGTATACTAAATAACAGACACATTTTTCACACACATCACATTACAGGGTTATTGTGTATCTTACGACTTCCATGCGAACAAAATCGCGGGCAGAAGCTAGTCTTAGTATATAAGCTCTACAGTTTACAGGATTACTGGAGCTTTCGAAGGGCAATATAAAGCAATAATTCTGAAAATTATTTCAGAACAGCTATCCCATCCTATCTTTTTGGAGAGGAGAGCTTTTAAGCTTCTTTCGGTGCTTATGTAAGGTTTTCATTTCTATCCTAAACTGAATTATGATCTAGACGAATGGGCAGATTTAGCACATCGAGCTTCCTGCTTTGTATTATCCAGTAAGCTTTAATTTATTGCCTCCATGGCATAATGGCGGTCGAAAGAAAAGGTATAGTTCCTTAATTTATGAATAATGCTCCCCCACACTTTGGCTACAAGGAACGAAATGAATGATCTGAGGGGGATAATACAATCGCTACATCCGGTGTATGACGGCGTAGTCCGCGTATGCCGATCGCTCTTTGGTATGATGTTATCATTTTAACCGGCCTTTATTACTCAGGAGCAAAGGGTAGAATGATGGTTTTGGTGTTAGTATGTAGTTTTGCAAAAAAAAAAGCTCCTACAGACAGGCGCGATGCGATGGTACCACACGATTCTAGTTGAACAATTTCCATGAAGTTTTCATAGACATTGTTGGAATTGTTGTTAAGTTAATAATAATTATATTGAAGTAAGTTATTAATTATATTGTGAGAGCCCTATGGTTGTTTTGTCGAAAACGGAAAGTCTTTCCGTGCTAACCAATCATAATTTGTTTCTCTAGTGCAAATTTCGCTACCTATCCTTTTTTTTTTCAAGTAATTTAAGAAAAAAAAGCCATATTATGGCATCTCGCAGGTCATTCTAGAAGGTTGTCCGCTGCTTAACCAAGCTTGTCTGTGGGTACCTCAATAATTAATAAATAAGGCCTCCAGCCAGGGCCCAAAAACTTAAAAACTAAGCGTAGGTACGGACCTCGGCTTATGGCGTCGCTAGTTTAATAATAAACTTTTATTAATTATTTATTTTATTTAACCTGTTGTCCATTTGTTGTAAAGCAAGAAGAGCAGTGGTGGCCCAGTGGTAACGGCCCCGACTTACGAGTCCTAGGTCGTGGGTGGCTTGGCTTTACTTTGTGTAAATAATTTCATCACCACTGCTCTCAAAAACGGTGAAGGAAAACATCGTGAGGAAACCGGCATGTCCTAGAACCACAAATTCAAAGACTTGTGACATGTACCAACACGCACTGGGCTCGCACGGTAGATAACAGCCCACTCCCTCTCGAAGAGAGGAGTCCTGTTTCCCAACGGTGGGAACATTATAGGCTGATTATGAGGATCCATTTGTTAATAGTACACTGTGATACAAGAGTGCTCTTTGGTCATTACCCCCAATTCGGTTTTATTCGCGCGGTCCGTAGGCGAGCGCGATAAGGGAGCCGAGTGGGTAATGATCAATGCACACGCGTGTCACACTTGCGAGGAAAAAAAACAGACTCGTATTATCGTTATTATCTTTAATTATTGAAACAATTAGTGAAAGTACAATTCTCAAAATGATACCGAACAGTTTTTGTTGGCATTTTTACAGTTTGTGTTATGGTATTGGTATTATTAATAATTTCGTTGTTTTCATTTTCTTGGGTGAACTCTTTACGGAGATGAAAGAAAAAAAAAAGTTTGATATGAAACACGAGTATGGTAATGTGAAGTAAAAAGCACGGGCTACACTGCATTATGAACCTAAAAGCGGTGTAATGAGAGGCACTTTATGAGCAACTGTGTTGAAAATTACATTAAAGCTTTCTTCTACCAGTACTCCAGAATCTATTAGAGCTAGACTATAACACTGGTAAAGTTAACGTACAGTTTATAAATATCCAGTAAAGGCCTGACTTTTAATATCTTTATACTTTCAACACTGGACGTCATAAGCACTCGGGTCAAAAGTTGAAACCAGAATGCAACACGCGGCCTCGTGCAACAAATAAAAACAAAACGACTTTTCACATTCAACTTGACTCTCGACCTTCATAACAAAGAATGTCGTTCGGTTCACAATTGTCACTGGTACGTGTTTGCAAAGAATGGTGATGGCAATTACAGATATGAGAGTTATTAGACTTGCCACGAGGAGGTGTTTGAAGCAGCTCAACCACGATCATTGATCATTGTTTAACATTGGTTAAATAAACACAAAACTTCCATTTTGACAGTTCAACAACATCCATTGCGTTATTTATGTTGTTGAATAGACAAATATTTCGAACATATGAAGCAATGGATTAGCAATATCTTTCAAAATGTTTCTGTTTGTGATTGACCATCAATCACAGCTCTCTTCAAATGACTTCCACTAAGTTTTTACGGTGAGAGTACGTCTGGTCTCTGGTCGTTTGATATAAAACAGTTTCCATGATACACGGAGGGGGCTGTTCAATATTTGCAGCGTAGCTTTCGAACTTAAAATGTTTCAACTCTTTTAATTAGAATGGTTCCTAAATGGTTTAATTATGTCTTTCATGGTCTAATGAGCGATGGCGATACTAAACTTTAGTTAGGAATTTCAAGATCATCAGCACAATTTATTTTTATTTCGCGAGTTTTAATGTCATTATGTACATAGGTAGTCGTGGAATCTTAAAATATTGTATGTAATAAAGTTAAGGTTCGTAAACAGAGGCGCGACGCGACAGCGCGACACAAATGCAACGCGTATCGCGCGATGAGCAGTGCATTTATGTCCCGCTATCGCGTCGCGCCTGTTCGTGGAAGCCTTTATACTCGCATTAAAATAAAGTACGCTACGCTAACTGGGTGTAAAAGAAACATGGGAATGTACGAAATGTAGGTAATTGCCTTGTCATTTGATCAGATTTGCTTGCCAGTGACATGCATGAATTTTATTTTTATAGGACGCAGTAAACAACAATTATTAATATCTATAGCTTTGCACGATCGGCGAGTTCTCAGTCAGGTTGTCGTAACATTAAAATACTGACTCCCTTGACATTTCGTAACCGTTCCACGAATTCACGATTGAACCTATTCTGCCTGCCCTATCATTAATAACATTTTCATAATCAGAACGAAATAATTTATCAACGGAATTGTAAGGAAATGTGGTTTATTAAATTAATGATCCGAATGTAATGACGCGATAACAAAACTAGACTGATTTAGGTATTTTTTATTTTGATTAGGTGTTTAATTAGAATAGTATCTAATGACATAACCTTCTCGTAATTCAACTAAGGTACGATAAAATTGAATGGTTTACCATTAAATTATTAAAGTACTCTATCTATACTTAAAAGGTATTACAAATTAAATATTTCTTTTATTATGTGCAAAATTACTTTGTATTAATCGTAATTGGTGGTGTTCTGTTGTTTCTGCCTACCCCATGGCAACAAGGCGTGAGTTTATGTATGTCTGTATTTTCTTTTACAAATTAAATGTGGAACGGAAGTTCTGTAACTAAGATATAAGAAAAAAAAACGCAGGTCATCGAAGTCTACATTTATTTTGTATTAGCAAAAAAAAACACTTGAAGTCTTTCTTGTAAAATGATCGTCGCCAAGAAGGTACTTACATCAAAGGTTAGGTAGTACTTACATCTATCTAGGACAGTTACGTTGACATGGACCTGTTTCCGCAGAAGGGCTGCATGTTACAAGTAGAGCATAGTGAACGCAGTCCCACGTGCCTTGGCACAGTTCTCCGTGCTTCATTCATAGGCAGGTGCTTTACGGGCCCCTCACTAACTGGACGCGTTTTATGGAGGTAGATAGGTACATACATTTAGTAAGTATTAATGTAGGTTAAATGATAATTATAATGGTGCAGTAGTAAGTGCAAAGTCGTTTGGTAATAAGTTTTTGTTGATATAATTATGTAGGTACAAATATGCCTATCTTAATAGCAGCAATGTGTTCTTAATCATAGCTGGTTGGTACCGAAACGAAGTAATACAGCAAGTCGATTCTGTAAATATCTCACCGTAAAGACTTGTGTGGAGGAGCTGTCAGTGTCATCCCGTCTTGGTCCCTTGGTCCCCATCCCTAGCATCAGTGGCACTGACAGCTCACTTCACCTAAGTTTTCACGGTGAGATTTTTACAGAATTGACATGCAGGACTCCTAGCAGCCAGAAATAATAACCGGCCAAGTGCGAGTCGGACGTGCACACGAAGGGTTCCGTACCATAATCCGAAAATCGCCGAAAATTTCTACAAGAAACGTGTTTTATCCAGCCCTTATATTTTAATCAAACAAAAAGTATGTTATAGCGGCAACAGAAATATACACATATAGGTGAAAAATTCAATTGTCTACCTTTTAGGGTAAGTTTAAATCTATAATCCCATTAGAGGGTTGTATTGATGATTGCAACTAGCTTCATCTTTCCAACGGACCGACCCCTTGACAATTCAAAAGTGCCTGTAATTGGTTTATTTGAAATAAATGCTTTGAGTTTGAGTTTAATTATTATAATTCTGTATATATATACTTGTTACGGTCGCGAAACATATTTTGTTCAACATATAACATAATTATCCACTGACCTGCAAATTGCAAAAAACGTTAGAAAAATTGTAACAACGCTTTTTTACCGCCTTTTTTTTATTTCGCAACCCTTGCGCTTCCCCCCTAACTCAGCTGATGATAATGTTACAAGTTGTCTACTAAACAAACCTACCTGAAATCCTGGTTGCTTATTTTAAGAAAATTTTGTCCATCTAGCAACCGCAAAATAAGAAATTCAATTATACACACTAACATACTTACATATTTCTTAAGAAAACAACCGCATTACACATTTACGAGGGAGTAAGATATCTCGACCTCGCAGGAATTTATAACTATGAAATATTCAACACTGTTGGCACCTTTACATTTCAGACTGTTTTAATATTTCAAAACTGATTTCAGTTACAGACCAATGATAGGTACGAGTGCAATTATATTTAAAACAAAAACTAGTTCCCTTGGATGAAAAATAACAGCCCGTAACGGGTATTTTAATTGTAACTCATACAAGAAATCGTTATTGTAGGCACGTTTGTAAGCATCTAATTACGCTTATCTTGCATAACTTAACAATAAAACTATTTTTGTTTTTAACACAGAGTTAAACAAAAAATTGAGACATCAACGTTATCTAAAATATTCCAAAAATCTTCTTAACTGCATTTTAATTATATAAAAATAAAAACCTACTAATAAGACCTTAGACAACGAAGCGTTACAATTTACAAAAATACACATAACATTTATAAAATTCTGTTTCACTTGAAACACAAAGAACGTGATGTGTACTCTAGAAAAAATACTTTTGTTACAGCAATGTACATACACACAGACAATTACACTATAGGTACTTACGCACGTACGTAACTATGCACTATGTGGGCAAAACAAATGTAAATACATACTTTACATTTAAGGCCTAATAAATTCACCATCTTTATATAGGCAGCTAGATAATTGCGATAGATGAATGAAAAAGCCTCCAACTTGCTACCATTATTGTGGTGCCATAAAAACAATGTGAGAAGTGTGAGAACTAATTTGTATCATGTAGCAGTTTTATTCAATGGTAATATTGAACGATAGTTTTTGTTCTGTCGATAATGTCTAATATTGAATAATCTTGCTTTAAAACTACGGATATCGACGACAAAATGTGTCTTGTGTTTTTCAATCTGCAGCGGACGTGTTAAAATAAGGGTTCCCCCAGCAAATGTCAAAACAGTCGAGAAATCCGAAGGACATGCGCAGTAGGGATCCGATCAATGCACCCCGTCGAGTGCGCGCGCCACCCTCGCCCCGTCCGCCGCTATCTACGCAGTTGCCACAAAACACCATCTAAAACCTAGCGCACTCAGCGGATCGCCCTTGAGCAAACAAAAAATACACAATCAATCGGCTCATCCGTCAGTTAGTACCCAAAAAATGTAAAGTGTACGCGGGGCGCCTTCACCAAGTAGCGTGTGATTCAGCTCGTTAAGGACACCCACACCTTCCGAGTAGTCTGCGGAGCGAGCCAGTGTTGCACCTCGTCAGGTCGCTGTCGCGTGACTCATCGGGGATTATCCAGAAGATTTCGATCGTTAAATTCGATACGATAGTGGAGTCTTGAGCCGGTGTCTGTGTGTAACCGTATAGGTAATTAGTGCAAGTTCGGATGCCGGTGGTCCGGCCGCACGTGCCGACATTGATGACGGCGCCGGCGGGCGCTGCCGAGGAGTGAGGTGGCCTCTCAGCCGCAGGGATGGACGACGGAGATACCATCTTCTATGACGACGACGGTGAAGCTCAGTGCGATATGGTACGTCTTATATGCGTTAACCTTGACAAAAACCTTCGGTAATCCTAAACAATGCAATTAGTGCGCCTCATGTTACGCCTCACATTATTCCGATGCTTTCAGTGTAAAACTGTAAATCAGGTGGATTTCAGTGGTTATATAACGCGGAAACATCGTTGAGAATGTGTGCACAAAATGGACGATCTGGTAGGTTTTGCAATGATGCAATACCATTTAAAACCTTTTCGATATCCGAGATCAATTTCTTCTGCGGTTTCAATAGCGTATTAATGGTTGTTTTTATAGCATCATAGCTGATAGTCGGATCATTGATTTACATCGAGAGCGCTGCATCGCTTGAGACCTTGAAACTTGGAAGCGCTTGGATTATTCCGTGACTGTTTTGCTACATAATTGTAATAATGAAACAGCTGTAAATAAACATTCTTGCTGAACATAATATGCCATTGTTGTCATTCATGCAATGTAAACAATTATTTTTAATTTCTGAGATTAATTATTGTGGCGGCTGGCTTTTTAAGCATTCCAAAATTCGTGTTCTGTTAAAATCATTCGGTACCGTTATGGCTCGTTGGTACAGTAAAAGCAAAATCATGTATCGCCCAATAGATAAGTAAAATTCGGCCTCTTCATTCTTCCTCCATTTCGACTTACCTAATTTAAGCGTAGCAAGCTCCATGAAATAAATCAAACGACAGTGACATTTTAAAATCCACAATTGGCCTGCATGGTGGATTTCGGACGACGCCGTCTGTCAAAGAGGTGGTCTTAATGCTTCCAAAAGTCTTGATCTCCAAGAAATAACGAAGCAAGATTCTCATTCCCACACTCAAAAATAAAACACATGTCATCAATAACATTGCAACAAGTCGTAGCACATAACCTGAAATTACGCAATCAAACCGATGCAGGTTCTTCACGCTGCAATCAATCATCAAGCAGACTAATGCCACAACGTCATCACCGTGCAGTGAAAGTCAAGCCAAATTGGTGTATTAATCTTCATTATGTCGAAGCACCCACGATTCTTCACTAATTTTCAAGAACAATAGGTACACTCTTAGAACTAGAGTCCGACCAAATTTCGTTTTTGTTTTCGGTGATTTTCGGCCGAAACATATCTTGTTTTCGGCGGTGGGCGAAAATTATCAGTATATTTAGTGATATGCAATTTAAATTAATTGTGCTAATCAATTCTACTACCTTATAATTATTTTTAACTGACTTCATAAAAGGAGGAAGTTCTCAATTCGGCTGTATTGTTTTTTTTTTGTATTTGTTTGTTACGCGATATCTCAATCGATTATTTTTATTGGAGTGGTCCCATATAAGTTTTAACAACTTTACAAGGGTAGTTTTTCAATTAGATTCAATAAAACGTATTTTTCCACTTAGTGTATATAGGTATATGATGATATAATAACTTCCAGAGATTGTTATTTACATAGCAAGAAGTGATATACGAATTTGTGTAGGGAAAGTACCACAGCAAAAAAGTGAAAAATAAAAATATTTTTACAAGTTTATTTTCGGAGAAAACCCCTATAATACAACATTCAAAAACCAAGTTTTTCTATCTACAATTTCTCAGAAGCAGCTCGGAGTCTGGATTTTTGCCCGGTTGATGGCAATAGGCTCGCCCCCTATTCCATGGGACTTAAGCATAACTGGCGAAATGTGGGTGAACTATAGGTGCACCTCTGCCAAACCCTTCTAACACAACACAACATCACGCCAGTAATCCACAGGCATGATGTTATGTTCTGTTAAAAACCAATGACTTAGTAAATGCAGAAAAAAGTCCTTTTCTCGCTTATGTATACTCGATATAACAGACCGTTTGTTTACTTATGCCTTTCAGAAAAGTCTAGAGCTAAATTCGATGATTCAAAGATTGCTTCTGTATTTAATTTATTGTTTTACTTTTATCAAAAGCCTGTGGACAAACCAAAATATTTTATTCGTTTTCTTTTCGGCCGAAAAAAACACCGTTTTCTGTCGGTCTCTACGTGAGTACTCTTTTCTTCAATTCTAGGCGAGGCCTATTGTTGCCTTAAATAATCACCATCTTGAGTTTTAATCATTGTTCTAGCATGTAAGTTCATGTAAGCTAATGATTAGTTACAGGTGAAGAGTATCAATTTCCAGATTACTTTTTTAGCATCGTGTCTGTGGTCGACTCAATGGTGTATTGTAATTAGTTCGACACACGTGGGTTGACATCGCTCGGAGCCTTGAATATTAAACTTCATTGCTTTCAATGTTTTCACTTTGTTTGGTTTAGATTTTAATGTTTGGGTTTCACTTAAACTATGGCTGTGGCAACAATGAAGCGAGATATAGGTACTTACATAGGTTTTATACAACCGTGGGTTTGTCTGAAAAGGTTTTAGGTAAACGTACCTATTAATACCTACCTACTAGCGACCCACCCCTGCTTCGCTCTGTTTATACGACACATAAGACTTCCGGATTGGAATAGATTCTCCATAATATTTTGAAAACCCCATCAAAGTTCATTGTGTAGGTAGGTGCATTAGAAGAACTTAGAAATAAGCGGTGAAAGGGACAGACATTTATATTATACCTAGTTTTTTTTAAACACATTTACACTAATACCGGCCACATTTAAACTACATAGTTGACCTTTGTTTTATTGTTTGTTCAGTAATTATAACATTAACCTTTTAATTGAATAATACATGCAATCTTCTCATACGAATTATTTCCTTTGCGTTCTTGGTTATTTGGTTAGCAATGAAAATGCAATAACGACTCATAAATAAGACGTTAACATTCAAACAGTATAAAATTAATTAAATATTACTTGCATAGCTGGTTTGAAGGTAGCATATGAATAATCAGCCTATAATGTTCCTACTGCTGGGACACAGGCCTCCTCTCGATGATAGGGAGTGGGTCGTAATTCACCAGGCGCGCTTAGTGCGGTTTGGTAGATTGTTGGTCTTCGAAGTTTCGGTTCTAGGATATGCTGTATTTCTCACGATGTATCCTTTACCGTTTTGAGAGCAGGACTATAGAGTGAACTCCTTAGGTACTTATTTGATACCGCTTTTATAGTCCAAATGTTGACCTCTCGCTTTTCATCATCTTATTCCAAGTTTGTTTTCTAGTTGAGGTGAGTGATCCAAAACATCTTTAGAATGATCCTTGAGAATGAACTTACCTTCTAAGTATTTATAAATATAAATACTTAGGAGGTAAGTTCATTCTTTAACAGCAAAGGTATTGCTCATTATGTCTCTTTACTCACGCTCATATTTCTAGTTTCACGCCTGATGGCGTGAAATTAGAAATATGAGCTTCCCAACACCTATACCTACAATATCTTTATTTGATGCTAACTTCAAGTCAATAAATACGGTTTCATGTGCTGATGAAAAACTATAAATCCTAATCACCATTATACAAAGCATTAGGTCTTCGTTAACACCAATTGTTTTAGTGTTAATAACTTTAGAGTAAAAACATATTGGATGTTGGTTATCCATGTAGGCAGGTATACCTACACATCTACTTTGTACCATAACTTAATGTCACGCCTATTTTCCCGCCGGGTTGGGTAGAGGGTGTAACTAATAGCGCATACACCAGTATATCGCCAGCTAAGTTGCCTTTGTGTTTGCATGAAAACAGCAACCACCACAAAGTTAAAATAAAAGAAAGAAAAGTCTTCTGCACAAACAAAAAGTATATTACAAAATAAAACACACTACATAGTAGCCAAAAGCCTCGTACTAAAGTTTAATAATTTTGTCCAATGCTAAGTCGGTAGATGCATTGAGCACGCTGCTACAGTCCGTTCACAGTTATCTTACCTCTGACTTTGAATCAATGTCAAAATCATAGTGATCTTTTTCATTGACCATGCGCCGAAAGATCCTTGTTCAACTTTACATAGATAAATTTAAACGTCACTACCTTTAAAGTTTTAACAATGCTTTTGCATTGTAAGTTAAAGTGAATGGCGATGGCCTTTGCAACCGTGCGATTATGGTGCAATTGCATTCTAATGGTGTTCCTGTGATCATAATTTGTCTGCATGTTGTTGTTGCATCAAGATTGTTTTCTTTTTGAATCAGTGGTTTTTATCTTCGTAGAAAACCTACCTAATCAAGAAAATACAATGACACTAAGATTGTTTATTTCAATATTAAGGCATGTACTTATTGCATTATAAAACATGAATTGATTTCATGTTTATTATGCAAATCTAACCATAAAAAGGTTGAACCATTACACCAGCATCAATATTTCTAGTTCCAGTCCAAAAAATAAGAGTCATCTGAAGTACTTAATTTAATTACAAAACATAACATCACGCCTTGTTTCCCCGAAGGGTTGGGCAGAGGTGTATCTATAGTACACCCACATTTCGCCAGTTATGTTTTAAGTCCCATGTAATAGGGGGCGAACCTGTTGCCATCAACCGGGCACAAATCCAGACTCCGGGTGGTTATTGGGTTAATTTAATTATTCTAATCTTAATCTATCTTGATCCGTCCTGCTTCCCTAATCCCAATATTAATTTAAAGGTTGGTGTAGCACCCTTTTTCTAAGCCCATAATATGATACGCATACCACAAACCCTTTTCAGAATTCATGCCAAACGTTTTTGAAATCATTCAGTCTTAACTTGAGTAGTTCTCAGGAGTCCTATTTAACAATTTAGCGGTGGCAAATGTCATAAATCTTTCCGCCCATCCTTTCAAGTTAAATAATCATTACAGAACCAACGGATCCCCGATGATTTTTAAAGTCAGCATTCCTTCCCAACCTTTTCTGTTCCTCATTGGCCTCATGTGGCTGTGCTTCTTCATCGCGCCTTTGAACGCTTCGCTGTTATCATACATACAGCCAGCCTATTCTTTCGAAACAATGAATTAAATTTTCTGTGAAATCAAGTGCGTGTGCTAAAAACTAAAAAAAGTCAGAAGCAAGGGAATTTGTTGTCGAAAATGACGCATGGTGCCATCTAATTGTATGTCTGTGGGTGTCTTTGACAGTTTGAAACATTACTTATCAAATTTTAAGTAGCAGTACCTAACAGTGTGTTTCATCGCTCCCCTACAGCAACCGTAGAAAGAAAATAGATGCATGTTTTGCAAACAAACAATAACTTAACAAGTAAAACATTGGTATTATTACTTCACATAGTTGCCAGGTAATTCGTTTTCAACCGTGCCATAAGCTGCGAGAACGCATTTGTGAAGATTACTAAGCTCACGTTTCAAGAGAAAGTCAACGGTCATTATAACCCTTTTACAGATCTATTTACTTTCATTAACCATTTAGGACTCCAGTGAATCGTCTGACATCAACTTAGTTTTTATTTTGTTTCAAGTAACCGCGTTCATCGTCACTGTGATACAAGTCCTTCCGTGATCTGCCTTTTATTATGAATCTACTGAATAAAATTCTTAAATTCGATTATTCACTGACAGACAAAGCACAGCTTAGGCTTTAAATCAAAAATAGCGAAAAAGTATTATGGAAACCCATAATAACTCTATGGTTCTCTGAGACCCATTGTTTTATTAAACTTGCACTTAATTTCGAATGGTATCAACTAAAGGTGCATTTGTTTGTTTTAGATATGTACCGGGAAGAAATAACAGTCAGTCATATTAATTTATTGCATCAAGTTGCTGTGCAGTGTATTTCTTGATAATATATTTCGACGTTTCTCTCTTTTCGAACCCAGCCCTAATCTCTCACACAAATATATGTGGTAAGGTCGAGGGTGTGACAACACTCAGATGTCACGTAATCGAAAGGGAACCTATGGTCACAGATAATATTATACAACGTAGTAGAATAGAATAGAATAGAATACTCTTTATTATGTACACCTTAAAAAATACAGATAACATTTGTATGGATTACAGGAAGAAGGAGAGACAATACTGCAGGTAGTCAGTGGTGTACCATATACATATGCATTAAATACATACATACATTTATCTACACATATATAAACAATAATAAACACGAAACAAGACTCAGGAAACTATGTGTAATAATGATAAAGGAGTGAGGAAGTGTTTCTTTACTAGAAATTTAAAAGTGGACAGTGATTGAGCACGCCTTATCGACATAGGCAAGGCATTCCATAACCGTATTGCTTGAACTGTGAAATACTTGTCATAAAAACTGGTAGAGTAGTATGGTGGAAGTTCTATGCCGTCTTTCGCCACCGGTAGGTAACTGCCGCAACGATGGAACTCTACCGGTTTTATGCTGCCGAAAGTTAATAAATTTTTAAATAACGTAATATTAATGATAATTGTCAACAACGGTTTTACGCAGAATCTACGAGCTGTTAGGTGAAATGCCGTGTCGCTAATTTGCTACAATACGACGACAGAGAAATAAAATATGTAAGGATACGAGCATCATTCAATTAATTAACATAATTATTTATTAAAAACAAGCCCTGCTGGGATGGGATTTATCATCGACAAAATGTCGAACTGTCATACAAACTTTTATCCCCAATTTAACCCCTGCAGAGGATGCATTTTTGGAGGAGGAGGAGGATAGGTACCTAAGGGAAAGCGGCTCGAAATGTCAACTGAATCTTGTAGGTACACAATTACTGTCATCGCTATTGGACGATGGTATTTTACGATTATTTGCACTTGCAACACGATCTGGCTGTATTATTCTACACTCTATGGGTAAACTCATAACGAAGACAGGAAGGTATCATTTATACCATGTTAATGGCTGTGTATAGATGTATTCTCCGTTTTTCCGAAGGCCCACCAAAAATTAAGTTATTACGTCGACATTTCGAGCATTTAGGTAAACGGAGCTACGGCATTCAAGGAGTTTAGTTACAAATGGAGCTCTTGTGCTTCTAGACCCAGCGTCCGAAGCTGCGCGTTGTCTGTCAATGCATGAATGAATTTAAGATTTTTACAACTGGTAACATTTTACGATTTTTTTCCTTATTTACGATTTCTACGATTATCTACGGATGAATAAATTGTGCCTACATAAGTTTTGTGCTTCGCTGTCAATGATTGGTACCAAAAACAAAACTACACCAACTGTCATATCCGCGAGTGGCGACGTGTCTGAAGTACTAGGGCACCATGAATAGTAAAGCGCTTTAATGTGCACACATTATCGTTGCAAGCCACAATCTCGAAGGCGCGCGGCGCTTGCTAAACACCATCAATTTATTACAGCTAAGAATGTAGAAAGCCGTTATCTGGGACGGAGCAATGAAGACCTGGAACCATCTAGAGGGCTCAAAGTCAGTAGTTTCAGCGCTATTAGCAGAAAAACACCAAAAAACAACAAAAAATATGATCTTCTTATCCTACTAATATTAAATAACACTAGCTTCTGCCCGCGGCGTCGCCCTCGTGGATGTCCGAAATTCCAAGTCGTATTAAACTACATTTGTTCATTATTTGTAACGTGCATATATCGATAACACGTGACTAGTACAACTTGTGATCAAATTATATCATTTAAATTCTTTTTTGCATACCACATGTGTTTTACAAGATCGATATGTTTCTAACAAGTATTCTTGCTCACTCTCTCTCTGGTATTTTTCTATTAAGCATCATAAACATCACGCCTTGTTTCCCCGAAGGGTTGGGCAGAGGTGTACCTATAGTACACCCATATTTCGCCAGTTATGCTTAAATCCCATGTAAAAGGGGGCGAGCCTATTGCCATCTACCGGGCACAAATCCATACTCCGGGCTGCTACTGAGTAAATCCAGATAGAAAAACCCAAAAACTTGTTGCCCGACCTGGGAATCGAACCCAGGACCCAGGAATCGAACCCAGGACCTTATGCTCAGCAGTAGCGATTGCGACCACTAGACCAACGAGGCAGTCAGTTTTCTATTAAGATATTGTTAATTCTTTGCATGTTTTGGAATAATACTGTGATGTCAATATCTTGAGTGGAGGAGGTTGTGGTGGCTAAGTTATTACAACCACACGGATCGCTCGAAGTCGAAGTTACGCTACGCGGAGTGGAGATCTAAAAAAACAATTTTTTTTATTCCAGAACCGCGGGATTTCTTCGATTCAAAAGCGAATCTTTATAGCCAACATCTCAACTTTAGGTTATCTATATATCCGATATCTACTTATAACCTAAAGTATGTCCGTCCGGGGCGCTTGACTGTCGGCTCACTGTGGTACACGAAGAGAAACCGTATGTCACACTGCCGCGCTGCAGCCACTCGCCAGTCCTACAGTACAGCAGAATTTCCACCAGAGTGGGAATAATTAAGCTTACTATTGGGTATAATAAGTCTACATTCCTGGGAATCGACAAAAAATATGTTAAACCGTGGTGTTATTATTACGAAATACACTTTTGATTTGAAACTTGAAACATCTACAGTATTTATCATAATAATACTTGGGAATAATTAAGCTTACTAGTGGATTTAATAAGTCCACATTCCTCCATACATTAAAAAATGTGTTAGACTGTGGTGTTTTCTTTTACGAAATAGACGTTTGATTTTGAATCTTGAAAATTCAACAGTTAATTGGATTAACATTGAATACTTGATAAAACAAAATAAAATATCACTAGCAAGTCTTGCTTTTGATGAAACACGAGCTATTTTAGCAAACAGCAGCAGTCACCAGCTGGAATTGCTATCAAACTAAATTACCATCATGAGGAGTAAAATACTAGACTTCTCCGCAATGATACAAACTCGCTTTTTATGCCAGGTGATAAGAGGATCATCCTCAACATAAGTCCACCTCCGGCTTCTTCTTCATCAGATGCCTTTGGGTATGTGAGAAGACCAGTCCGCGCTCATGGTTGATATAGCGTAGTGGACGCGGTGGTTTCGCACGCATTGATGTAGATTTCTCAGTAGCAGCCCGGAGTCTGGGTTTGTCTCCGGTTGATGGCAATAGGCTCGCCCCCTATTACATGGGGCTTAAGCACAACTGGCGAAATGTGGGTGTACTATAGGCACACCTCTGCCTAACCCTTCTGGGATTACAGGCGTGATGTTATGTTAGGTTATGATGTAGCGTCTTCTGTTGAAAAGTATGGAATATATTTGTGTACCACTCTTTTGAGGACTCCATTCGAAAAGTAACAAAACTTGATGAGCAGTTACAAAATGATGAAGCTGCGTCGGTTTTAGACATAAATGACAATTAAATTAGATCTGATGAATTAATTTGTAGTCAAAGATTCTTGTTTGGTAAAAAGGCAAGAATCAAGAATGAAGTTATTTCATTTACCGTTCCGAACATTTGCATACAAAAGTATCTACTGGATGGCGGTAAAACTGTGCAATCAACTTTTATGTCCATACCTCCAAGCTTTGCACCCGAAATGGCCTAAGGTAGTCTAGACTCCGGTATGTTTTACGATAGACTTTGAAATTGCCGTCGGCGTAATGGAAAATAAATTTGTAGTATTACTTGTCCAGCAGATGCGAAGCCGAATAACATGAAAGCCCGCAATGGCTTGGAAGATTTAAATGTTAACTGCACAAGAGATTTCGGAATGTTCTTTCTGAAAGAGCATTCCGAAATCTTATATGTGTGCGACATAATTTAAACGTAAACAAATCTTTTGATTTGCATTAGCTGGAATAATTTAAAAGGTCATCATAAATTGCATTATTATTAAACTCACCAAAAGCAATAGTCTGCCATTTCACTGGTAATGGTTAAGATAACCCCAGCAGATGTTTAAAGCGTGGTAGCAAAGCACCATGAAAGTCGACATCCACTTTATTTCAGTCTCAAAAGCTTTCAAATTCAAACTCAAATTGAAATGACAATGCCAGAACCTGCGTCAGCTATTTAAAGGAAATGTCAATTAGTGAACATAATTGTTTTCCAGTAGAACTTGCAGATAACTAATAAAAAAATAAGGAATTCAACCCCTGAATTTCCTATTGCGTTACTTATTGAGCATGATACACAACAAAAAAACGTTTTAAATACCTGTAAAACAAAAACTCATATTACGATTATTATATTATTTTAATGCGTAACGTATATGATGTTTAAATCGCTTTTTAACTATTATAAACTGGACCTAACCTATAATCAATGTCATTATTGTTTTAAGATTTTAACAGAAACCGCAAGTTCTAAAAGCATTGGGACAAATGTTTAGTTAACAGTAATAAATAAGCTTTAAGATGCTGCATATTGCAGGCTTGTAAATGACTTTTTGATTTGAGGGGGGCAAAGTTCTATAGAGTTTCTGGTATTGTCTTTATTTTTTTGCCAGAATGTAGGTTTACATGGATTTGTGTAATCTTAAAACTACAACGGTCTCTACATACATAATTATAATGTAAAAGTAATGAATATAAAAATGTTGAGTAAAAACAATGTCTTGATTTGTTTTATAAATAGTGTTGCTTTCTTTACTTAAATTTTAAGCCTCGAGTCGATATCGTTTGTGCGCCGTCTAAAATTACCTATCTAGAAAACGTCATAGCCAAGCAAGTACCAGTGTGACTTTTTCAATTCATGTAGGTACCTACTGTCTGAGCTAATCATAACTAGTTTCGTTACGTTGGCTTATTGACAATATTAGTCTGAAATCGCCAACCCGTTTTGAGCTAGCGTTGTGAGTAATGCTCGTGCCTTCTCTGTATGAGAAGAGGCATTTGCCTCATTGTGGGACAATAGTAGCCCTGGCTGGAGGCTTAATTATTTTATTAAGGTACCCACAGGAAAGCCCGGTTAAGCAGCCGACAACCTCGTAGGCTGACATGCGAGATGCCATTCACAAAAAAGTGGTATTATTTTTATCGAAAATAGCATAAAAAATCTTATCGAAAACTGGTGAATATAGAATTCCCACCTTTTAAGCTTTTGTGTAAAAACTAAATTACTTCGTAGAATACACGAGTATTTATTTGGCACCAAGAGTCCTCATATTACATTATTATTATGTGATTTATTTGCAAAGTTCATAAGGTCTTGGCCGTGTGGCGGGTTGCCAAGTCCAGGTTAGCTCCAGTCGCATTACACTGCATTTGTTCATATTTTGTTGTCAAGCGTGGGTGCTAAGTTTTTGCGGTATGAGATCATGATAAAGCCTTGTACCTATAGCATAAATTATTCATTTACATTACAAGCTGGGAAGCGTCTAAGACTCTGACGGCGTTGGTTTAGATCTAGTCTGATAAAATATCATATAAATTAGAAGAACGACCGTACTGTATGTACTAACAGCATTGAAATAAAATTCTGATTGAAACGCTCGTGAAATCTTATTGAACCAAATCATGGAATTTTCACAACAATTTGTTTTACAGACAGCAACGGCTTTGTAAGGCGCTACAAATGCCAACAAATTACAGCTATATGCCCATAAAATAAAATAAAACAACGACTTTATTGAATACAACATTGTTGAACAAACTCGTATAGCCATAGAGATACAAGTTTATCGATCGGGCAGCTCCAATAACTCTCTCCAGTTGACATTGCAAAGCTATCGAGCGCATACTTCAAATCACTAAAGTTTTTTTTTAAATCGAAGTCAGCTGTTTCACATAGAGGGGAGGGTTACAAAACTTTGCGTTTTTGTTCAACGAACTTTCGCAGAAGCGAGTCTCTGAGTATCATTGTGTAGTTTGTTCATTGTGTAAGTAACTATGTTGTTTTAATAGTCCGTTATTGAACATATGCTTCCTAAAGACAGTTGCAATTTACCATCAACGTATGTATTATATTGCACAAAGGTTGCATATTAGTTTAATGTTATTAGGTTTCCTACATTCAATATTCATATATTATTATTTAGAGCAAGTATCTGCCTACCTAGGTACTGCCTATCCAGTTCATTTTCTTCCTGCCCTGCGGGGTAATTCCGTAACACACTAACAGAAGGAATGGCTTTAATTTTGACAGTTCAACAACATTCATTGCGTTATTTACGTTGTTGAGCAGACCAATTTTTCGTTATGAGGCAATGGATTGGCAATATCATTCAAAACGTCATTTAATAGTGTATCGAACACGATTTTTAAATTCTCCCCTGTCAATCGCCGCGCAATCATTCATTTGTTTTTCTTTCCTGTTAAGTATACACAGTTCATTATTTTTCTGCCTTCTGCGATCTCCCTCATAGTTTTTATAAGCCTTGAATTGAAATAATAAACCACAGGTACGCCCACAACTCAATCGCAGATGCCAGTGTTGGTCCAGATAAGGTACAGAGGTGCTATTGATAAAATAAAATTAACATATAACAAATAAATAATGAGTATAATTTTATTACTCTGTTGCCTTGAGACGTCTATTCTGAAGTTCTGATTTAGTACGCACTCATATTTTATATTACGGCCTGCAAACCAAACAAAATTATGTTTGCCAATTTATACCATATACGAAATACCCCTCTAATACACCTACCAAACCAATGCCTCTAATTTACCTGTTTATTATGACCGATCGTTAATTGTAACATAAACACTCCTGTATCTTTGACTCTCGAATTATACATCAATGTAGAAGTCTTTATTTCATAGTTTAGAAATGGACAACTTTATCCTTTAGAAACATTTTCACTTTGTCATCATCATCATCCAATTGCCGTCCACTGCTGAACGTAAGCCTCCCCCAAAGAGCTTCAACCATCCCGGTCCTGAGTAGTCCGCATCCATCTGCTGCCAGCCTCCTTCTTCAAATCATCGATCCATCGTGTCGCAGGGCGTCCCACACTACGCCACTTTGTAATAGATAGATAAATAGCTTTTCCAAAAGTTACATTTTATAAGCAAAAAATACTCATTCAACCACAAACACAGGAAGATTACCCTCACATTTTTCTCTATCATGGCCCTATCTCAAACAGTTAATATTGGAAAATATGATAACGTAACTGCGGTCAGTCGTCCATAACGGTAGATAGGGATGCGTGTGCGCAGGTTGCGGCCGATCGTCCACTTGCGGCCAACTTTGCGGTCAGCACTAGATTGCAGCCATCCGGCTAACTAACTACTACCTTAACACAACATTTTAATTAAAATAGTTGACTGTAGCGTGGGATAGGATACGTGCCATTTGGTTATTATTATTATTCTAACACAACTAGGTATATTTGACTGTACTTTTGAGTACCGGATGAACTATGTAGATATATTTATTTATGCATTCTGTATGTAGGTACCTACCCATTTTATAGGTACCAGAATTGGTGCTTTTTTTGTTGTACCCAATATTACATTTTTAGAATAGTCGAATAAATGAACTCATTGGACTATCCTTTATGCATTATTGTTTAATATTGTGGTTTTCCATAAACCCATTTACATTATGGGTCGTCAGAAGCCTGAAAGTCTGACAACCAGTCTTACCAGGGGGTAGGGGGGTTCGTATTACCCGGTAAATGGGTTGTGGATTGTCGAGGTCAGAGAATCAGTTGCTCTATCTAAAATACTGGGATTCAGCTGCATTGGGACAAGCCTAGGCAGATGCTACAAAAAAAACTGAAAAACAGCCTTTGAATATAGGCTCCCACAAACAGGCGACACTCTGGACGAGCCTTATTGTGTTTGTAGGTGTAGGTTTAGGAGTACCTACATGATTTCTTGAAAATACTAACATGGTCACCTCTGTTTGTATGATTATCATAACTTGGTTTCTACAATAGGCAGTTTAAAATAAGAACGTCTATTGTTAAAAAACTAGAAGGAGCTTTCGCCGCTTCTTTTGTTAACTTTTGAGAAAGTAAGGGCTCACAAATTAAACGATCTAAATCTTAGAGCAGCCATTTTACAAAATTGTATTTCTGAAGCCATTGCCCCATTGTACGAGGTTGGAAGCGTAATGACTCCAATCTGTATCGTCTGATATTATTCAAAGTGTACTTTTACCGAGTCTGCGTACTGTGAGATACAGCACCATTGTGTGGGACTTAAATAGCCCACAGAATCTTATTGCATGCACTTGTTCATATCGAATCTGTTTGTGTACAAAAGGTGGGGAAGTTTTTGATAGATTTTGAAATAGATCGATGTTATCTATAATATCAATGTATGATTGAAATCGGATGGCGAAAAACGCTTCGAACGGTCGGCTTTTTTGTGAAACAGTGCGTTGCACGTACAGGAAATTAGTTTTGCTGGAAAGATTTGAAATGTTCAAAGGTGAGGTGATATACTCGCTGCACTGCGGTTAGAATTAATGGCGCACATCAATATTCTCACAGCGAAGCTATTACGACCGTAAATGTTAACCGACAACCAATTACGAGAGCAGACACACATGTTTTTTATGTTTTCCTAATATCATTCTCAAGTTTTCACCGGTTTATCTGGCTCATAATAATAAAGCAGCCATAGAGTGTTAGGGTTACCAGACATAAATATTCCTCTCCATTTTATAAACGTTTTAAAAGATCGAATTGATTGATTTTTTTTTATGGTGATTCGACTTGCTATTCGGGGGCAACCAACAGTCAATATAAAATTGTCTTCAGCTTAACACAACCTGCACTTATCATCCTGCTTAAAGTTCTCACGAAAATACCGTTTGCGTAACACAATCTCATCAAGTTCAGCGTTTTGAAAATTGCAATGGTTACTGGCTGTTTTTGTATCATTTCCACCTACGCTTTGTGTGCGAATAGAGAAGGGTGACGAGCAACGTCTGCCATGCACTGCTGCTGTGCAGTGTCATGCGATCACCAATCTATAATAATAATTCGTGTCGAGTACTCACAAAATTTAAAACTACTTAAACCAGAACAATGTACACGTACAGATATTTAATGAAAAGGAAAAAGATGTGATGCAGTACGGCCGAAATATCTTGGCGAGTCTGAACATAGGCACTACGAACACACTCGCTTCAAGTCACTATTTGGTTCCTAAAAAATGTTACTGCGCAGCCTTCTGCGCGAAGTTCGGACTAGCCGAGATATTCCGGCCGCAGCGTACTTGGCTGCCGATGCCCGTCCCAATTCACTTTGAATCTCCACAGTGTCCTCATCTGGCCTAACAGTAACTGCAGCATGCGAATTAAAAGAACGCCCCTTACAACCTATATCTATCTCAAAACAGAAATCTTTAATCAAGATACAAAAACACAGCCATTCGCTCAGCAGCCCTATGTTACAAAGCACAACAATCATTAACATTGAATCGCGTTGTAATCTAGCTGTTGGCATACTATGGCCTGTTGTGGCCTGTTGCCTATGCATGAGAACCACATAATGATACCATCTTGATTTGTTCTGACATACACGTGTTTATGACGAAACTACTCGAGTAATGCAACCTGTTTCATTCCATATACTCGTTTGAATATAAGAGTTGAATCGATGTTACGGTAACGTCGACAAGGTTTATTGACGTGTAAAAGTGTTATAGAAGATCCACATTTCCGGCGGTGATACGAGTCAATTGGAATGGATAAGGAATTATGTCTAACTAAGGAGCGTTTGTAACCCCTTTTTTTGTGTTTGTAACCCTGCGTTTACACCCACCTACACGTTGTGATACCTAATTGTTTTCTACAAAACTTATAGAAGACTTTTACAAACACCATAAAAAAAGTTATTTAAGTCATCGTCATTCCCTTCCCAATTTATTTAAAGTCTGTTCAAAAATTTAAATCAAAATATTTTATTTCATATAAACCTACATGGGCACTTATGGGACATCAGAAGCTAGGTGCACGGTTCCAATTGGTAGTTCTCTATGAAGAAGAGCCGGCAAGAAAATCCACAGTTACCTACTCTTCAAAATAATTGGCGTTCACAATGTTTTCAAATTACAGTGGGAGGACAGTGTAGGCCTGTCAACTAGTATCAGGTTCTTAACAAAATAGAAAAAAATCCTGCAACGTTCTCACATTCACAAAATATAAAAGCATCTAAGTATTTAGAAGATAGATAATAGTAAAATATAAAACCGTATTTAAACCAAATGAAAAAGTCAAAGTCAAAGCATTTATTTCAAAAAGGCACTTTTGAACTTCAACATTTACATTGGAATATAATTGATTCTAGGCGCCGTTTTCAATGAAGAATGTAAAAATAATATCAACATCGTAATTTGGGAGCAGTTGAAAGACATTTACATATTTGTGCCGTTAATAAGGTACCAGGGAAGCTACATGTGGAGAAGGAATTATTGCCCAACTTCACTATCTTCAACGTAGTGTTTAATCATATAATAATATGCATTTTTAATAAGGACACGCATGATGGGTTTTGAACTTTCCATCGCCAAGTTCTGTTACCGACTTTGGCAACTTGTTACAAAAGCGGATACTGTTTTAATGAGAATTATGACTTGTTCACTTGTATCACAAGTTCATATTGACCCTATGATATAAAGCGAAGGTAGAGTTAGCTTATCAATTTCTTTGAATTTGTTTCTAAGAGACTCGCGAGGACCCATTTTATAGATCGCGCGGATTTCTGTCATCTCGGTAGTAACCCTCGTTCTAGCCATATCATCTTTCACACAGTCCATCCATGGTTTATACTCTTATAGCAAACCACATTCATTCTTAAAACAAAACTTTCCTCACAACGAAAATTTGTCATTAACATGTCGTGTATAAAACATGTATCATACAAGTATTGACTTATTTCAGATATGTCTGGTAAACTATTGTGATCCCCTTTTGAAATATTTGAAATGTTTCTAGAAGTTTTGTGAACAACTAGTTTACGGGAACAGTGCTACGACCACGGGGGCGTGTCTTCTTCCACCTTCGGTACACGCGCCCGTGTCCCCTCCCAAAACGCTTCCGCAAAACGAACAAACAAAAACGATTATTTAATGCCTCAAGGCTCTTGCAAACAGGCGCGACGCCACAGCGCGTCACAAAGGCACCGCTCGTCGCGCGACACGCGGTGCCTTTGTGTCACGCCAGTGTACATGAGACTAAATCCATACCACCATCAAACTCATTAGACACAAATAATATCGTTTATAATTAAAATAACCAGGATGAACAAAATGTAACTCCAGAGAGGTGCTTCAGGTTAATCATGAGAAAAAGCACCCATACTAATGTTGTAAAAATATAACTTATAGCGGGAATCTCGAAGTCACAGTTATAACTTTACGACGATAACGGAATCTAGATTTAGAATAAAATAGTGCGAGAAAATCTGTTATTTATCTACATTGGACGCCAATTATATAAAACGTATTCCAAAAAAACCGTAATATTGCCCCGTGTATTATTTTAATTATTACTATAACCTATTATGAACGATGACAATAAATTTTCCGTAACTGTTTACATGACATTTTATTTAAGTTCACGGAGTTCAACAGCTTTGTTTTTTTTATTTATGCAGACATTTAGTTTAGTTTTAGAACAAATGAAAAATGTCAAATTCAAATAAAATCGATGGAACGATTCAATAAGCACTAACTTATGTCTTCAACGGCCGTTTTTCGAACTAACATTTTGAATCGGACTTATGATCGGTTTTTGTTAAACTTTTTGATATTCGTTTAAAAACAGCGCCACCTATAATTGCACGGATAAGTTGGTCATATTAGACCAGTTTTTTTTCTTATACCTAAGTGTCATCAATTCAATAATCGTGCAAGAGTATTTGTTACTACATATTACCTCTAGATGATGATAGTCATCATGATCGTCCTGCTTTTGTTCCATATGTCACTTGGGAGGTCGACGCAACACGTTTTCTTCTATCATTCTTCCGCACAACCATCACGCTATCATTCACTTCCTTTTCTTTCATATCTTCCTCACATTGAGTAAGGAAGGCGTCAAACTCGGTCAAACATCTATCCATCTCTAATAATACCCATGGGTATGTATGCATGCATCAATTTTCCTGTCACCCTATATAGCGCATTTTATTATTTTTTCACATTACCTACAATCTTTTACATTCAAAGGTTAGAAACCAACGCAATAATTAGAGTTTCGGGCCTCCTCAACGGAAACATAAAGGATCCAAAAATGTCCTGATGGCGTCATCCTACAAACATTAGTTACCTGCTACATCCGCGTTGCACAACCATTCACAGCATTGTTTTGAATGACACTACGCATCAGGGCTGCCAGGTGAAAAAATTCTGCAATCGTACCACAGCATTAAAAAAGTCGTATATCCAAGGAAAATTCGAAAAAAAAATCGTACATTATTATTCATCCGTTTATTGGATTATTGACTTTTATTACAAAATTAACAATCAAAATACTACGAAATAAGTAATGATATGTAATGAAAATAGTATGAAAATTTAAATTCATCATTTTTTTTTGTATACATTTTCCGTATTCATTAGTTTAATCATGTCATCTGTCGGTTTAAAATCGGTGCAGTTTCCGGTGACTCCTATCATTTGCTTTGCCAGCAAGGTGCCATTGACAGTTTCGTTGGCCAAACTATTTCTAAGTTTGGTTTTTAATTTAAGGAAATTAGAATAAAAGGGAATTCCCTCAACACTCTGGGCAGGCTGAGCATGTTCGTTTCATTATTTATATTATTCTGTCACTGCTCTGGATACTTAATCTTTTGAGACAAAAGTTTGTTACTTTGTTGCCAGACCTAATTGAATAAAATAAATGGATCGAATGTAAACAATCGTATGTTTTCCGTACGATTTCGATGCTTCGATCGTACTCGTATGAAATCTGCAAAAAGTCGTACAAATACGATTTAGATCGTACAAATGGCAGCCCTGCTACGCATAATGATCGATCTACCAAGATTAGGCTATGTTGCTATTCAATTTGCTTTACGAAATATAGATGTCTTAACAATCGTCTATGCTTACATGTTATAAATTAATAATATATACATGTTATAAATCTATAATCTATACATGTTATAAATCAATAATCTATACACGTTATAAATTCTATACTTACATGTTTTATATTAAAGTCAACACTAAGCCACAGATTTTGATGCAGTTTCTCATATTTTCGGAGAAATTTATTTCGGAGTGTTTATGTGTATTACATTAATATTAAACAAGTCGTAAAAGCTGTGCGAAGCAGTAGCGGATCGCTAGTATTATACACGGTGAAATTTTAAGAATTGTTTTTTCGCTGCAGAACGATTTCCTCTCAGGAGTACTATTAAAACATGGAGTAATTTTTTTCCTTTTTTTCAAACAATAAAAAAAATGCATCAAATCGAAGTCGTGAGAAAAAATAGCAATCCACGAGACAAAACGTAGGTACTTGTTGAAACGTACACGCACGCCGACAAAGTGAAGAGCGATTCGTAAATGTTCAGAGAAAAATAATCTTCGTTTTTCACAATTAGAAATTTGCCATTTTTTATTTACTATTATTTTTTATAAATCGATCGATCGTTCGAACAGCGTGTATAATTTAGATACTGTGATGTAAGCTTTCTTACCAGATTCGTGGTTAGACTAACGTTATGGGTTCTTTGTTAAGGAGACTACAGGACTTCAACGCAAGTTTTATAATGCCTAAAAGTATATCATCCTGCAGTGGATAAACAAAATCAGAAGAATATATGAAATTCTTCAGGTTATATGCTAGTTAGACAGTGTGTTGATAACTAATTTGATACCTCTAAAAACCATACTAATATACCTTTATCTGATTTTTTGTCAGATAATTTTACAAGCAACAAAATAACGTAGTAGTGTTTTATTTTTTCAGTCCAATCAATAGTTTTTTTGTAAATAGATTATTGCTTCATTTTTTTAAATAAATTACCAGCGTTGTGTCATCGCGCTTCTCTCATTCTTTTCATGCAGTCTGACAGTGGCCACACTTGTCTCTTGTCAGCCTCCTTTAGTAGAATAAGGATGATGACTATATATTTTTTTTCAATCTCAAAAACATGTTTATTTCCAAATAGTGCAAATAGTATTACAAAAAGTGTAAAAGCTTAAAAAACCGCTAGAGATTAAAGTAAGTGATAGACTAGGACAGCACTATCGTAGAAGTGACGTCATGACTACGTAACTTCATCCTAGCGCCGTACATTGTCTGTACCGCGCGACAAGGACAGCAATAATCCCGTCCAAAAACTTTTAAAGCGTGTATCTTCTTCATTTTAACATCGATTTAACAGATTTTTTCGATTATCTCATTTTTACTATGCCTTCTTTGCAATTACATAATTTTACGAACATTTTTTAAAGTAGTCATCATTCCAAATATTATTGGTTTCGGTGACTCAAACGGTCGTTTGCATTTAATACTTAGTACCTAACTACCTAAATCTAAAAAAATACCTTTTGCAAAGTAGGTAGGAACCTTAGTACATAAATGATACAATGAAAAATTATATTAAAGTTTTTCTCAATCCTTTCGTCTAAGGCATCCACTACACGAATTTCGAAATACGCTAACTGAAAGTGGCCATGTTATGTATAGTCTATTTTCTATTGTACTAGTTTTTCTGCAACCACAGTACCTCTTTTCACGAAGCGTAGTTTACAAATCGGCAATAAGTAGACTATTAACAATAGGCTCACGAAGTCACGATCCGGGAAGTATTCCCCAAACACGTGTAAAGCTTTCTCTGACCAGCATTTTCCGCGAACAATTTACACATAAAGTGCAAATAGTTACACAGAAAATTCTCTTTAATAAAATGTAGTTTACTCATACCGGTTGTGCCGGAGTCGCGTGATATAATAGTTAACAGAAAATAAAATTGCAACAGGAGTTAAGAGATCGTCACAGGCACAGGCATTTTAATTTTTTTTTTTGTAAATGCCCGTAAGTTTTTAAATACATTATATAAATTGTTTTTATATATTTTTCTCTTTATGACTACTATTACAACTATTATGACTTGACCTATCACACGATTCCGGTTTGACGTCACTTACGGAACACCATAAATAAAGGCGACTAAATATAACCTTATTATTAATTGAAGCTTTGACACCGAAGAAAATTGCTTTGATGTAATCAAATAACATGGTGTTTTACTATTTATTATTTCTATAATGCGGCATAAATATGCGGCTTCAGCGTAAACAGTACTGTATCTAATAAACTAATTAACCTTTGGCAATGGTTCAAGCTTATTCACTGCATTCAGTGTCTACCTGTTAGTTAATGCGCGTGAAGATTACCTAGGCTCACACGCGACTCGTTGACCTATACAGGTTCATACGTAGGTACAAAATGTACAAATCTAGCTAAATGTTAGTTTACCATTCTGGCTGACCCTGAAAATCTAGTCAGTAAATCTGTCGCTTATAATTTGTGTGCTTAGCATTTCATATTCCAATTAGTTAAGTAGTATAGCTGCACCAGGATCTTTTGGCGCGTGGCTAAAATCGGAATTTATGCCGCCATCTTGTTTTTCAATACATTTCATAAAACTGTAGCACATACAAGAGGAGCATTGGAGTTGCTCGTTGCCTTAAAAATCTCATTGATCGCTTACCACCAGGCGAGATTGACGTCAAGAGCTGGCCCATTTCGCAAAAAAAAAAAAACAGTATTGCACAAATGTTTAACAACAGCGCCGTGTGCGAACGTCTTTCGAGCGCCAAAATATGCTTTTAGCAGTGTACCTAGTATGACGAACTGGTTATTACCAGAGACGAGCAATTAAGTAATTTAGTCTTTCTCTAGCTACCAAACCGCGTTAATTCTAGCACCTAACTTAGCTATGTAGACGTTCAAACAAGAATGACTGAAAGCTACGGGAGGGACTTTTGCTATAAGACTACTAATAAATATCTAGTTTCAAAAGGTGTCAGTCTAATACGGAAGACCTTAATATTATTTCATACAAAAATGCGCAGTGCATTTTTGCATAGATTATCAAAAATGATAATAAGTTTTTAAATAAAAAATAATACCAATTAAAACAATAGGATTTTTTTAAACATTTTTCCTTGATAATTTAACTTACTATAAATCACTAAGATTTTTTTCATCCAAAAAAAAAAAAAAACATGCAACTAAGGGTTATTGAAACCCTAGGTTGGCATTAAAAGCACGGTAAACCTTTGATTACCTAAAGAGCTCTAGTTATAATAGCTAAAGCTTTATTGTAAAGGTCAAGGGCACGTAGCTTTACGAGTAGTTGACGTGATATTTTCCACACGAATTGGAACGCTCACTTCAGTTGGAAAATTCCGTTTAGTTTATTTTGATCGTCCGTTTTAGTTTTATTGTCTCTCCTCATATAATATTGCATTTACTTTTCCAGATTTCAGGAAAAGCTAAAGGCATTTATAAAGATAGGTAGGTACCCGTGAATTTAATAAATAAACACGCGATTAATTGTAATTTTAAACGCAATTTGCTCGTAAAGTGTTTAATGGTATTTTGTTTTTAGTACATTGACCGTTCGTTGTCAGGAAAATTAATTATTATTTATTAAACATACATACCATGTATAACCGCACGCCTTCTTTCCATGGGGGTATGCAGAATGGAGAAACAGAACGCTGCTACGATCCTTACATACTCCTTACACGATTATTAAAACTGTAAGGAAATGGCAAATGATCGAGAAAAAACACAGTAATGCCTAAATTGCTCATGATTAAGTAAAAGGTAAAAACGTAGGTATCAATATTTTTTCCAACCTTTTCTTTTCATGTCCTGTTCGTAGATAAGTAGGTATTTACTCAACTTTGTAATAATATACTTCTTTTCGAAGAAAATGTAATACTCTACATAAACTTTTTCGGGCACAATCTTACCTGACCTTTGACTTTTAGAACTCTAACTCGTGAAAATATTGTGAAGGGGAGGCAGTAACTATGACGGAGTTGATTTGGTTCACGTTGTTTTATTATTGATTATATAAACAGAATAAATGCTGTGGAAATGCGTTCCTTGCGGAGCATGTGTAGTGTGACTTTGAATGATAGGCTGAGGAATGATGTGATAAGGCAACGGTGTGGTTTAAAAGAAGATGTAGTGACAAAAATTGAAAAGAGTATGCTTAGATGGTTTGGTCATGTTGAGCGGATGAATGAAAGGAGACTAACAAAAGGTATTTACAAGGCAGATGTGAGTGGAAACGCCGGGGAGGGACGCCCTAGGAAGACATATAGTGACCTTATTGGTGATGTTCTTCCGAAAGGTCAGGTGCGAAGTACTCTCAACCGGCGCTCGTGTATGACCAGATGTATGAACGTAAACGAGGCAAAAGGAGTATGTAAGGAACGTAGCAGGTGGCGTTCTGTGGTTTCTGCCTACCTCCATGGGAAGAAGGCGTGAGTTTATGTCATGTCATTAAACATATTTGTTAAACAAAATAACGTAAATATAGACTTAACCAACACATAATCAATGACAGTTTCGCGACGTCAACAGGGAACTACTTATTTTCGAACTTACTAAACTTTAAAAAAAACGTCGTGATGGTCCAGTGGTTATTAAGGTCTCACTACCTTTCATGCACGAGGTTGTCGAGGTTGTATCTTGGACATTACTGATATCGTTGAAGGGAAACATCGTGAGGAAACCTAGACTTAAAGTTAATATGAAACTGAAATCGCCAACCCGTCTTGAGCAAGCGTGGTGATCAAGGGGCCTTTGCCTTGCAGTGGGACAATAAAAGGCTGTAATTATTATTATAATTATTAAACTTCTCCTCTCTTCTTCCCTAGGGTCACTCTGAGTCGAAGGGTGCAAAGAAACGAGAGAAGAGCGCGGGGGGCAACGGCAACGGCAAGCCAACCAGAGGGGTGGCCACGTCCTTCGGGTTCCGTCGGCGTCCGGCCAGCACCTCGCGTGCTGACGACAACTCGCGCAGGAAACAGAAGGCACATGATAAGAACGGGAATGGAGGTAAGGGAATGTTATCTACATAATATAGGACAAACAGCAGCAGCGGGCAGAAGAGAGACTTATACATAGGGCATTGGAAAGAAAAGAGGCTGACATCACGGGCATTGGACAGAAACGGGTTGGTGTCCGCAACTCCGCGTCAAAGCGCATATTTTACGTACGGGCAATGAGACTCACGCATATTACAGGAAAGAGATTTTCACTTAAGGCATAGGACAGAAAAGAGACATATACGAAAAGAGACGTATAGCGCAAGACACAAAAAAGAGACTTACCTCTTGTTTTATTTATTACTCAAGAGAAGCTGTTATTATTGGTTATAGATGGACTATAATTGTTTTCGATCAAATATCATCTTCTTCTTCTTCTTAGAGAATCTTTTTTACTACAGCTGTTGAACAATGTTTTGGAACCAGTTTCCGGTGAATGACATAAAATAAAATAATGAAGTACCTACCAGCTACATACATAATACAAAACATAAAATGAAATCGAAAGTACTTAATCTCAAACGTGCACAGAAAAGTTTCAACAAGAAACCTGCAACATTAATTACAAGTTATCATAAAACATGTTTGTAGCACGTAAGATGTCCATACTTAATGATCAACATTTCACGACAGGTTCCACGGAGGATTTGCGTCCGGAGGAGGTGCTGTCCGGCCGGTCGACGCCGCTCGCGAGACCACGCAAGGAGACGCCCGGGCAGCCATTACGCTCTACTAGGTAACAAACCAGATCACACCCGCACCTTTACATAACGATTATCGAAAGCAATCGCCATAGGGAAATGAGAATGACATAAGAAAAAAAAGAATTAATTATTCATAAATTAGAAAGTTCTAAATTGTGATTCTAATTCTAAACTTGAATACGAAAGCACACAATTTACAAATTACTTGTTTGAGCGCCTGATGTGTTCGAAAATAAACTTATTGCCATTGCCATTTGCGTAGGAGTTTACATATAAAAGGCTTTAGTATGTCTGGCGGACAGACTGGCAATGTAAATACAAATCGATACAAACAAGAATGCTAATGTATACTGTCATTTATTGGAAAACATTCTTAAAAGATAAATAGTTAACTGTTATGCTTTTTGCTGATTGAATTACTAGCACTTTCTACTGATGTCTGTCTTATTACTGTCTCATTTGTTAGGTTCGGTTTCAGGCAACAACACGCCAAAACTGCGAAGGTCGGGGACGTGAGCGTGGCAGCGGAGCAGGCCTTCGGAGCCACGCATAAGTTTAAGGAGACGACTTACAATAACAATGCATTAGGTAAGCAAGCATACGTGATTTGAGTAGATAGTAAACTATTCATTATGTAGTAACATTAGCATACAAGCACTAATTTATTGGTAGTGTATATTAAAGAATTAGGTAGGTAGGCGAAGAATCGTGAGAAAACCGACTTGTCCTGGAACCAAAAACTCGAAGATACAAAACCCGCACTGGGCCCTCGTAGTGACTTCCCTCTACCTCTCACAGAGACCTAAGTCCCAGCTGTGGGAACATTATATATAGGTATCTAATATTTACCAAAAAGCCTGATTCACTTGATAGTCTAATATAGTTGGCTAACGCCTTGCTTCCTTCTAGATTCTTAATCGATTTTATGTGAAAGTGAATGTGTGTGGGATCTATAATAAACTTGATGACGTTATTCACTCGAATTAGATTAACGTTATCGCGTTTAAATGGCTTTTGTAATGGGCTGCATTGGAAGCACCAATTTCGTATTTTAAGTACATTTATGTTTTATCAAAGTCTGAAAGTGGCACCGGTAACTGAAAAGTTGGGTGGAAATCGGTTGTCAAGTTAAGGGCATGTAACACGGAGTATTGGGGAAAACGTCGTGAAGAAAGTTTAAAGTATGAATGTCGATGGCTATTAGAGTAGGGGAAGGCTAATGACACGATGGAAGGACTGTGTGGATGATTATATGGTTAGAAAGTGAGTGACTACCGAGATGGACTTTATAGATGGATTGAAGATAAAGGCTGGCGCGACTCCACAGCGCGGCACAAAAGCGCCGTGTGTCGTACAACGTGTGGTGCCTGTGTGCCGCGCTGTGGTGTCGTGCAACTGTGTACGAGCCATAAACCGACTCCAAATAAATTGGGAAAAGGGCATAACAATGATGATGATTTAAGTTTTATCAAAATAGTAAGTAGGTACCTATCACAATAAAAAATAAAAAATATGTTTTATTTACTGACTACCTTAGCCCACATTGTATTAGTGTCAAAATGGTCTTATAAATTATATTAGTATATACTTGAAAAAAAAGAAGCAAAAAAAAATATAACGACCACAGATAGTGTCGTCAAGCCCCATGTAATACATGAAGCTTGATAAACATACCCATGGTAGGCCCATCCAGCCTTTCAGCAAAAACCCTCTAGATACTATTGGTGCTTCCTCCTACTCTGCGTATCATCAACGCCACCTTCTTACAATGACGAAGTTATGAAGTTCACAGTATAAATAATTTTTAGGCAAATACTTTACAAGTCTCCCAATTACTTTAATCTTTGATAGATATTTTTTTCCAAGTAATTTATTTTTCCGATTCAATGCTTCCCTTTGCTGCCTTTGTCTTTTGATATCATGTTGAAATAAACTTGCAATAGGTAGGTATTCATACGTAGTAGCTCGAAATACAGTTACCAGTTTAAAGAAACCTGATCAAAGACTTACATCGGTTTGGGATGGTGTATACGATAACTGGCGTGCACTTAATCCGATTATGTAGGTAAACGGGCGATTTGACGGTATTCCTTAGATACTTTATATTGAAAACCGTCAAATCGCCCGTTTTACTGAGAATTTAGGAAAACTACGCTTTGAAACTTGAACAAGTAGGTATACCTATCACCCCGCACCTTCCCTTAGTATCCAGCGGCTGTGTCACCCGGCAATGACAGATGCGAACTAACTTAGTCACGTTTTATCATTCAGTGTGAATCGATATCAGTAGTGCTATTCCGTAACCATCTCACCGTGAAAGTTGGGGTGAAATGAGCGTGGATGAGCTGTCAGTGCCACTGATGCTAGGGATTGACCAAGACGGGATGACACTGACAGGTCACTCCACGCTAGTCTTCACGCTGAGATTTTTACAGAATCGACATGCTGATATCAGTATGACAATTCTGTAAAAATCACACTGTGTGAATTATTAAATACGCTTATGAATTAGGAGTGTCATAAGCGCTGCAGTTTCACGACCTGATTCATTCGCCAATCTGACGCCCCAGCTTTAGCCAATGGGCTATTGACATAGTCGACCTAAAAATACGACTCATCTCTTTGCACTCTCATTCAAGAATGAGGTTTAAGTATAAGAAAAGTTTTGAGTGTGAATGTGGAATAGTATGATCGCAGTCTGTATATGTATTTAATACATATATGCTGCGATAATGCGCTGTACCCAAATAAATCGACGTCCCCGTGGAATAAAACCGTAATCGCAAAAATCTAATTTTACAGGAAAAAGGGTTTAGTGATTTTGGGGTATCTCTTCAACAAACGATTATTATGACAACATTGTTTTATGACGGAAAAGCTAATTTTTACCCGAATAGTTTATAATATTAAGTGTAACTATTAAATATACATATAATTAGTTATTCACCAAAATACATATTACCGAAAATGGTTTCATAAAATTTTTAGGGTATTGATATGTTACGATCCTGACTTATGAATATTATTCCAGTAATGTTTACTTACCGAATTATTCTTGTAAAGTTCTTAAAAATCATAGTATTGCTAATAAATAATATTGCTTGACTGGATTATTAAACGTGTTTTTTCATTACAGGAGACAGATTGTTATGTTCAGTTACCGACTTATGGTAAAATTTTAAATAACCTTGTAAGGGTAAAGTAGTGTAACCCGTATTTTATACCATATTTATATTACAGAATTTTTTATGTCTAAAATATCTGTTTGGTCCAATTCTTTCATAGTATATTTTTCTCCCGAGAATTATATTATATATTTGATCAGGTGCGTAAATAGACTTATTTCTCATGTTCCTTTCAATACAGAAATGCATCGAGTCGCCCTCGTTCTGGCTTTGTCCAGTCTCGAAAAGTCTGTGCGTTATAGACAAATTTAAAGATTACGCTGCATACGCATACAATGCAAAAATGAACCTGTTTTTATTTTGGTCATATTAACCATCCGAATAAAAATATTTCTTGTTAACACCTCGCTCCTGTTCACTCTTCAAGAATTGCAACAAACAACTCCCAATTTCTATGCACCCTTTTTTACGTAAAGCCTCAAAACAGATGATTGTGGAATATTTAACGCTTTTTGCAGGTCGAAGATAGCAATCGTGCTATCGTTTTGTCAATTGCATTTTATCTTCATGTTTAATTTGCCGAATCCTATCTTTTCTATTTAAATGATGTCTATAGCTTTCTTTTAAAGACTCTTTCTCTGATGGACTGGCTTGCTCATATACAAAACATGTTGAACATTGTTCTTTTTAGGCTTAAAAATGAGTAGTTAAATTTTGTGTAAAAAATGGTTTTATATTAACGTTTTGACGCCATCGTAACTTCAACATAATTTTCCTGTGGAAATCACTCAGTGTACAAATGATTTTTGATAAATGTTGAGGTCTTGTGACAAATTTTCTCGATTACAGCTTTTTCTTGTATATTGAGACTCTACTTCACGAAATAATGAAATATGCTTGTCAATACTCGATTCCGTGCTGGAGTATTGCTGTATGTAACAGTGCATTACCGAAAATGTCTACCACAAAATTTACGATTATAAACCTGTAATCGCGTTTACCAGATATTTTGGTGAAAAATTTTATAGTAATATTACTATAACGAAATTTAGCCGCAGAATTTAATTTGTAATAATGCATATCGTTATTTTTCTATTAAAAAAATAATGAAAAATTTGCAAAGAACAAGTGTTATAAGGAAAACCGTTGGAAATCGCCGCAGATTTTTGAAAAAAAATTCCATAAGTGTATCCCGACCCATAGATACCGTTAATGGTATAACAGTACAAAGTCAGTAATAGTATAATACAGGTTTATTCTAAATTAAATTATAATTGCGACAAGAGTGTGATAATAGAATATTAGATTATTTCTTAGATTAAAATATTATATCTACTTAGTAAGGACAGTCACGTCACAAGATACCTAAATAGTGATCAATGACCGAAATTAAATAAAAGGAACAGGGTACGAAATATTGAATAAAAAAATAAACTGTACAGTACCCGTGAAACCAGCACTACAAACACTATACTAGATCACATATGCACGAACATAAACAATCACGCGTTCAGCATATCTATAATTGACTCGTGCCTATCAGATCACAAGCAGATTTTCCTTGAGATAGGCAGCTTGACGCCAATTATAAACAAGAGGATCCAATACAAAGCACTTAACTATGAAAATAGTAATAGTACCCTAACAATAAACTACACGAATACCGAAACGATTACTACTATTTGGAAAGATTCATCTCACTACAAATAAACAAAAATAAAGAAGATAAGACTAAAATCCTAAACCTACCTCAAGACGACTGGATAAACCGAAATATCATAGACTCGATCAACCTACGAAATCACATATGGCAACAAACAAAATCTCACCCCAAAGACGACAACTTACGGATGTATTTTAATGAAGAACAGGACAAAGTAAATAACCTATTCAAGACACAGAAGATAAACTACTACCACAAACTATTTCATAACAGCTACAAACAACCTAAAAGCGGCGAATTAAATCGAAGACAGCAGTGCTCCCCCCAAACTATTGTCGAATTCGGAATTTATAACAGACGGTACTGAAATTTGTAACGTGTTTAACTCATTCTTTGCATCAATAGGCGCGGAATTGTCGAATGAAATACCTAAAATGTACCACATAAACACAGGTAATATTCTCATGTACGACAATAATTACCAACATGACATTACTTTGACTACTTTGAGCGAACTTCCCCGTGTAACACTGACGAAATATCAAAAATTATTGACCATCTTGACACCAACACTAGTACAAGCTTGGACGGTATCAGCACAGCTATTAAATGCCTTAAAATATAATTGTTGAATAATTAACTAACTGTATTAAATGTATGTTTAAATGCGTGGCTTTTTGCCCGACTCACAAAAAATTGCGAGGGTTAGTCCAATTTACAAATCTGGAAGTAGAACTGACCCCGTCAACTATCAACCGGTGTCGGTCTGACCCGTTATTTCTAAAATCTTCGAACGAGTGTTATACAGCCGTCTTAACACGTATATAACTGAGAAAAAAAATATAATTGATCAACAATATGGTTTCCGCCCTAAATCAAGTACTCTCACAGCCTCAGTACATTTAATAACAAAAATAAAAACTCAGATTGATAAAAAAACGTCGTTGTAGGTATTTGCATTGACCTAAAAAAAGCGTACGATACGGTAAGCCATCAGAAGCTACTACAGAAATTAAGTAATATAGGTATTTCAGGCAACGCCCTCAGTATGTTCACTTCATATTTACAAAATAGACAACAAGTAGTTAAGATAGATAACTCCACTAGCTCGATGCAAAATATAACATACGGCGTCCACAAGGCTCAATTATAAGCTCATTTTTACTTTTAATTTCCATTAACATAAATAAAATAGGGCTGACAGGACACCTAACGTTATACGCGGATAACACTTGCCTTTTTTATTTCGATAAATCATTACCAAACATTATAACTGATGCTCAAAAGGACCTTGACCTACTTAATGAATTGTTAAAATATAACTTACTAACTATTAACGCGTCCAAAACAACATTGGTGATTTTCGCCTAAAAAAATAACCCGTTACCGGAGTTTCCACCTCTTACAATCAACGGAGAAATAGTCAAACGGTCTAGTCACGAAAAATACCGCGGACTGTGGGTAGATGACAAATTAACTTGGAAACTGCACATCGACCATATCAAAACAAAATTAATGTCACTATTAGGAGCGTTACGAAAAGTTTCCAAATGTATACTTACCAAAAAAAGTACGTACAAATAAATATAACTCCCTAGTAAAATCAAACCTTTAATATCTAATCGAACTATGGGGATCAGCTGCAAAATCTAATCTAAACTCACTACAAAGAACACCAAACAAAATTATTAAAGTGTTATTCCATTATCACTATCTACAGCATGTAACGAAAACCCTGTCCGATCCTGAAGGTTTTAATTTGGTATCGTACTGCGTACACAAATACGTAATCATTTAAAGGATACGAGATTTCTATTTCCCCCAATACAAATAATTAAATATAAAAAAATATAAAAAAACATACCAAAGGCAACACTGATCTCTCGACAAAGTTCACCTACAGTTTCGTGTCAAAGAAGCGAGGCCGTGCTGCATGCCGCCAAACATACTTAGGACTTAATAAACCTACGTTATGCCTACGCGTAGGTATCTGCTGATATTTTATTGTAGGCATAGACGCATAGTGACCCTGATTTCCGACCTTCTGTCTATCAAGAAACAATTATTATTGAGTTAATGTGATGTGCTTTTGGCAATTTACCGACTGTAGGTATCACTTTATTAAAACATTTACTTGTTGCTTACCTCGGAGATCGTGTTCCACATGTCTACCTCGAACATTAGTACGCATTCGACACCTTTTTATTAAATTTGCACGTACTCTTCGCAGCGCACTTGTGTACGATTTGAGCGAGTCGAAAGCTTCCACAATCCAAGCTCTTACTTCGATTTCCGAATCACACTCACTCACAAATTAAAATCAACATTTTCAAGTATTCCTGATTGGAATACGTCATTGTTCGCGACACAATAGCGGCACGTGATACGTACGGACATCCGATCGCAAGCTATCTCCACGTGAGCCTGGCGACAAACAAGTAGCTTGCCAGTAGGCAACCAGTCGGCTACACCAAAGGGTCGAGGACTCGTTAAAAGATACCTACAACGCGGCAGGTGCAGGGCGGCGTCATTTGAAATTAAAATTGGTAAAAATGAAAAGATTTCGCCGGCCGGTGGAATATGGTAAATTTTCATAGGTTGACAACACTACCTATGAAAATTTTCCATATTTACTGTTAGATTTTGCATGGTTCATAAAAGTAAAAAATTAATAACTTTTGGTTTTTATTAGTTTTATGTTTTTTACAATTTTTTCCAATAAGTATTTTAAACCAGGAATACGCCTTTATTGGATCGGACAGGGTTTTTGTTACATGCTGTATATCCAACAAAAAATTATACAAAAAAACTAATCTACAAAGTCTCACGCAACTTTACACATATTACACCTGCATTCTCATTAAAAAATCACCACAAACTCCGTACAATAAAATATACAACTTCATGAAAAAAACAATAACATACGGCACAAGAAGTAAAAACAAGTTTCAACTAAAGACCACCCACACGTGCGCGGACTAATTACGGCAAAAATACAATATTGATGGAGGGAGCACAACTGTTCAATGATTTACCGGAGGATGTAAAGAAATGTGATAATATATATAGATTTAAAAAAAAAACATTTATGTACCCTGTAACGTCACCAACACCACAGAGGCAAACATTGTTATTATTTATTTATAAGCACTTTGTACCTATCTCATTTTAAGTGAACTATTACTGTTCATATATGAAATAAAATTCTTTAAACCTAAAATAAATAAAATAACTTGAATGTATTGTACAGTCGAGTTCAATAATATATTGGCAGTGAAAATGTTTCAAAATATTGTAAGCGTTAAAATGATCTTAAAGTTCTACACAAACTTAGACATCAATAAAATGTTATCATTTACACTGTTCCTAAGTATCTTGCGGTAGTGCAGTAAAAATATCTGACTACTCTTCAGAATTTAATATATAAATACTCTAGATTTAAATATATTTAGTGCAAGCTAGGATTCGTAAATATCTACGAAATTTTGTCATTTTACCAGTTTTTTGGTTTTTGTGCCGTAAAACCTCTTATGGGTATTTTTTACACTGTATTTGTATAAATGAGGGAATTAGAAAGGTAATGAGGTAGACTTTCAATTAGTGTGTGTGTTTTTTTAAATGTTTATTCAGATTTTTTTTAAAAAACTGACTTAACAAAAAAAAAGTCAAGGTGTGCGATTCTATTGCTCTCAAGTGTATACAGCTTTGAATATTCTACTAAATGGTATTTTCAATTAAATTTATTTTTGCTTGTCGGTTGCCGTTCGTAATAGGACTGTACCAATCTGCAAAAGTTCAAATTCAATTATTTTTACTAAATTTTAAGAACACAGGTAAACAAAAAGTACATAAATGTCAATATTAATTAAATGAACGGTATGTCTTGCCAAAAAAAAAAGAGTCCCCGGAGACCATACCTACTTATTTGTTTAAAACTACGGGACATTTCAAATTGTCAAGATATTTTTCATAGAAACATTGCATAGATATTTGCGAACCTAACTTTGTGCTAAATAATATGAACAGGGGATTGCGCACAATTTTTTGAGTGTTTGTCTGTAGCAATATTATTGATATATTGTAGTCACATATTTATGATGTCACAGATTGTTTAAAAATTTTTGTAAGGCAAAGCTGTTTAGAGTTTTATGAAACTTACCATTGCCTATCTATTTTTGATTCATGAACATGCTCAGATATTAAAGAACTCGACTGTACCACCGCAGGGCAAAGGCCTCCCTTTCCTTATTCCACTCAACTCGACTCTGTGGTCAATACATATATACATATAGTGTGGCAGAAAAGGGGTGAATACTATGGAAGAGTAGGAAAACAAATAGGAATCCTGACAGGAGCATTATGATCGTGTGTTCTCAACGCATAGTAGCTACCTACCATGCGTTGAGCCGTAAGACAATTTTTGTCTTCGGTTGGTTTGTTAACAGTCAATTCTACTCGTGTTCCAGATAAGAAGAGTATAAGCCCAGGGTATCAGCTGCCGTTGCAGGCGACGCAGGTGTCCTCCACCGGTGTGACGACCGTCGTCGGCGCAGGCGGTGTGCCCAAGACGCTGACCAAGCAAACCGTCATACTGACGTATCAGACACAGCAGATATCAGCACAAGTAAGTTTGACATCTATCTGTTTATATTATTTTATGGTGATCCACTCGATCTCTTTGTATCGATCTAGGTGATGCTGGACAGCAATCTAGAGTTGATCATGTTGCTTGACCAACCAGCTTGCCTACACAATGGTGTGGCTGCAGAAGTAAACTGTGGTGAATTACTGAATGTTATCAGTGTTACATTCACAGAGAGATCAATTATTTGCCGATGCTGGCCGTGCTGGTACTAACCTATGTTTTTAATGGGGTTGGTGTATATCAACTTATCTGCCAGAGAAAGAAAATAAAAATACTTCTTGAATTGTCAATGTTTTTTGAGAAAGTCCACTGTAGCAGCATAAAATTGTTACACTGTTAATTTAACGTTAATTTATAAAAACAAAATTGAGTCATAAATTCCACAAGCAACTACAATAAAAAAAAACATAACGAATTAACAAATTGCTTTGTTACATTAAACACTTAATGAAACGAATACAATAAAACAATAAAGTTTTCGTAGGTACCTCGTCGTCAGCACAGGTCCTTTGTATTACCTTTTCTTGAATTATTATTAGTAACAGCTCGATAAAATGAGAAGTAGGTAAACCTTTATTATGTGCGTCTTCAGGGAATACGCAGAGACCAAATTAATGTTATGGTGTAATAATAGCAAACAGGGCCTTACGAACTACAGTTTGGCCAAGTACTGAATGAAGTCCCAGATACATAAATTGCTACTCGTCATTCAATTACGAGATTTCCGTCTTTCCGGGTTAGTAAGTAGGTACTGCTTAGAATTATAAAGACTTTTTAATGTTTATTAAAATTAACTCGTTGATTTGACTTTCACGAACTTTTTAATCATAACTTTGCATTGTGTTACTGTGTCACTCTGCCCAAAAAATAAACATCGGTCGGTCAGATTGACTTTCTCAGAACTGTGTCAGCGCAATTATCAAAAATCAAATTTGGAATTCACTGACACGCAGAGTAGGCACAGCCGCTGGCTTTAGAAGTATGTGCGCAAGAGTTCCAAGAACGAACGTGAGCACTAAGGAGAAGAAAAAGGTTAAATAGGGGGATGAAAGATTTTTGCCGATAGGACATCCAATCGGGCACACGGCTTGTGCCATGATAATTTCTTTTATTTTTTCTCATCAGCGCCCTAATTGGGTTAAATACTGTCAACAAATTAGGAAATAACTGTCCAATAAAATACACAATGAATAGCGAGCGTATGATCCGAATTTAAATTCAAATATGGAAACAATTCGGCGCGAAATTCAATAAATGAGGTACCAGCACCCTAATTGCGTAACACACAAGAATTAATCACAATCTAAATCATTTTGAAGAATATTGCTAATCCATTGCTGTAAATGATCGAAAAAATTGTCTGCTCAACAACGTAAATAACGCAATGAATGTTGTTGAACTGTCAAAATGAAAGCTGTTCCTACTATTAGTGTTATACGCAATTACACCGCTGGTCTTACCAGTTTTCCATGTCATTGCTTTCCATTAACCGAAACTGCTCATTACAGGAGGGACGACCGACAAAAAGCGTGCGGATATCTGAGCCGGCCTCGACTCAGGGTTCATCGGCGCCCCGAGTTCAGCAAGAACCACAGCGTGGTCCTGGCGCCGGGAAGTACACCTTCCAGACCACGCAGCTGCCCAGGCCTCAGTTCCCAGCTGTCAAGAACATTGATGCTAAGACTACCAAACAGGTAACTGGCCTTTGAAGGTTATATCACGAAGCAGTTTGCGTTGCGACGGGCGATACTCACACGCTAAAATACGAATGGATAGATGATTGTTACTAAAAATATACTACTGCTAATAGATTTAAGGTCTTGGTCCAGTGCAACAGTTTTCTTAATGTCCATTGGTAATAATCGCATTTCCGAATACAAACGAATGCTACTTTACAAGTCCATCAACTATTAGATTTATCGTGTATAATCATTTGAATTCAGAACCGAGTTCTTTGGTGTTGTTTGTTTTGATTTGTAGGAAAAGGAAATCAAAACAAAACAACAATAAAGTACTAAGTTCTGAATTCAAATTATTATAATACACGATTAGATATAACGTGTATTATAATAATTTGAATTCATCATTCGTTTGTATTCGGTAAAGCGATGATTGCCGAGGGACATTGAGAAAATAGTTGTACTGCACTGTCCTAGTTCAGTACGTAGCGGAGTAGAGCAGAGACTACTGTTATTCAAGACGCAAGCTACAAATACGTATAATGAGGGATCCATAAAATTATGACCATTATTGCATCACTTCATGTGTCAATAATTTGTTGAAAAGACATAGCGGAAGTTAAAGACATTAAATGGATACTGATAGTGAAGATAATGAAGATAAAAAGAAATATGAGAGAACATTAAACGTAAGTAACAGAAGGGACAGATCGAAATCAAAACACCACCGCAGTATCTATGACAACATTTTATCACATGTAGCATTTTTCATAGACGTTAAGTATTTCCTAAATTACATAACAGTTTCCTGGACACACGATAATAATCTTTATATTTAGACTACAACCGTTTGTTTTCCTGTGAAGCTGAAACTGGGTCACAACTTGTCTATTTCAGACTTGTCGTGTGCGAAGCCGGTCGCCGTATACTCTAAAAATGTTCGGTGCACAGTGCATCCAGCGTAGACACACATGAGATTAGAGAAACCAAGATCTTTATCATCTAAACTGATTTTGTATGCAAATTTTTTCTCTACTTCTTCGAAGTATGACTACGCGTATTTTAACCGCATTTTTTAAGTCGTGTTTTGTATCCAAATTTCTTTCCATTCCTTGCTTCTATTTTACAATTAGGTATGAAAAAATCACAAACAAATTTCTTTCCGCGTTGAAATTAAGCAGACATTACTTGCATAATTGAAAAGTTAACACACATACTCGTACATACCTACATACATACAGAATGTATTTTGCAATGTATTGCGTTTAAAAGCAAAATTAATTAGACGTTACATTTTCCCCTCGTTCTGGACCGTGACAAGACGTGTTTGTAAAGTTTTATTTCATTATTCTTTCTGATAATACGTAAAAGTTAAAATTGTGTATTTTAATTTAGTTGTTAAACTGAATAATTGACGAAAAAATTGAAGAAAGTGAGTAGTTAGTTTGAAAACTTGAGCGTTTTGTCGTAAGATTACGTTTTAGTTGTCGTGTCTACGTCTGGTTTCCGATTTATTTTTAAATATACGGTCTTGGTTTGAATACGGGTCATTTCGACATCTGTTCGCGTAACATAAGGGATAGTGGTCGGGTTCATTCACAGTAATGCACTTCGGCTAGAAACGCGACATGGTCAATATATACATTTTTAAGTGCTGTGTGAAAGTGAAGTGAAAGGTGATCACTATGCTTAATAAGTGTTTTTATCTTCAGGTGGTGAACAACACTAGGAAATCTGGTGTTACTGACGGATGGAGAGAAGGTAATGGTTTAAATATTATTAAGAACGATTAGTGGTGGTGTTATCAAGCACTTTAATGACAAAAAAATCTTTTGGGTGTTGTTACAAGCTCATGTTCATAACGCATCATTTATTGCGCTGCCTGGTCAAATTTAAGACCATAATAATATACTGTCTTCCTGTCTCTCAGTGTTCTTGACAACAATATCTACCTAAAATTTTATCTCCAAGTACGTATTGGGCACTAGGTTAATGGCAAACTTTAAGGATTTTACAATTTATTTTGACTACTTTATATGCAGCAATGCATACCCAAGTTATATGGAATATGCATGTTACATTCAAATTGTTCAAATATTCCAACGTTCTTTTGAGTATTCGAAAATAGAAATATAGAAATATAGGTTAGTTTAATCTACGCTCTATCTACGTAGCATATTTATTTCGTCTATTTGACTGCTCACTTTATTATAAGTGCAGAACCTTAGTTGTGTTAGACCGACTTGCTCTTGGTCGATTTTCAAAAATAATTGATGTTATGTCGTTTGGAAATATGACTATTTTATGAACAGACTAGCTGGTGCCAGCGACTTCATCATTAGGTACACCCTTGGACTTGATTTCGATGGTGTAATTTTCTTGAAGCGATCCAGTCTTAGACCATGGTCTATGGAGGATCGTGAACAAAATTAACATGGCACCTGGCTCGAATGACGTTTGTTGAATAAAGTTGTAAAATTATATTTATTGTTATACTCATAACTTTATTTTGTTTAATATCTTAATACACCATATTTTGGCATAAGAAGTTCCTAAACATAATATTTAAAAACGATATAAAATATCCCCAATAGTTTTGACCCAGGTGCCATGTTAATTCGCCCGAATTGTATTTCGAATGTACACATATTACAAACTCATTCAAATGCAAAACTTTTCTTCAAAACAAATAAAACCTGCCGTTTTCTATTAAAAACTTTATAAGTAGCTTTTTTCTTTTTATTACTAGTTTTTTTTTAAATAAAAAGCGGTCAGTGTCAGATAAATACTTGAGTGCAACCTTCTTACCTTAACTTTTATAAATATTTGACAAATTCCTGAATATCTTTAGATAACTGCAACGAAGAAATCGATTGTAGTTTTGACCGTTAAAATTAGGTACATTTCGACGACCAACTTATCTGCGCAACGGCCGTTTTTCGAACTAACATTTTGAAAGAGAGACATAAGATCGGTTTATGTTAAACTTTTTGATTTTCGTTTAAAACTAGCGCCGCTGCACAAATAAGTTGGTCGTACTCAATGTAACTTTAAAGAGGTGTCGTACTGTTTAGGAAGCTAGTGTCACATCAAACATTAAAGATGACCTTAACTCGAAAACATAAAAGGGGTCATTGAGCTTATCACTATGGACATCCTTTACTACAAGTCCAATCCCGAAAAAAAAAACCTAAATCATCAGTTCCATCATCATACATCATCATCAGCCTATTTTAGTCCACTGCTGGACATAGGCCTCCCCTAATGAGCGCCATAGCGCCCTGTCTTCAGCTTGACGCATCCAGCATCTGCCTGCAATCTTTCGCAGCTTGTCATCCCACCTGGCCGGAGGGCGTCCTACACTACGTTTGCCGAGTCGCGGTCTCCACTCAAGAACTCGTTTACCCCAGCGGTTGTCGGTTCTTCGCGAGTTATGGCCGGCCCACTGCCACTTCAGCTTGCTAATTCTTAGAGCTATGTCGATAACTTTGGTTCTTGATAATTATGTGAACATAATTGTATGGAACAGTTTTGCTGGTGGTCACCGTTTTGATTCGTACGTATTCTTCCTAGGTGCACAATCAGCAGTATCTAGTGATTCCGGGGTATGGACGGGCGGGGAAGGTGGAGATGGCTCGCCTCGCATGCGCCGTCGCCCGCGCAACCTCGAGATGGTCATGCGCAACTCTCACTGCTTCCACCTCAGAGAGCTACAAGTTTCAGACCTTGATATTATGGGTAAGTGATTAATAACATTTAGGGCTAGATACTGGCTTGATCTCCAAAATATAATCGTCAAACTTTCTCGCATTAGTGAACCATGGTAGATGTTTTAATGCATGAAAACTGAGTCAATCAAGCGGTCATCACGATACCAAGCAGCAACTTAACCCATCACCTTAAATGTAAATCTATAAGTACTAATTTTATAAATAGGTAACATTTGTTTGTTAGTAAGTTTGTATGTAGAGAGTTATCTCTAGAATTAGGTACCGGTCGGATAAAATAAAAAAACAACATTGCATTTAATAGCCCAATTCTTGAGCAAAGCTTTAGGCTATTTAACACAATGCTATGACCCTTAGCCACCAACTTACCAAACGTCTCCATACTCCAAGAACTCGGCAACAAACAGCGTCTATCACCACTAGTACAGTCTCGAATACTGAAGGTTTTTGGTCATGTAACCAGGAGGAATAATGACTCCTTAGAGCGTCTAGTGGTGCAGGGCAGAGTAAAAGGTAATAGGCCACGCTTAAGGTCACCGATGAGGTGGACCGATCAAATCAAATCCGCGTTTTGAGGTCTTGTTAATGAATGCGCCAAACTATCAGCTAACAGAACCAGATGGCGAGAGATCATGAGTCGGGCGACGACTACACCTAAGATTGGACACAGTTCATCGTGCGACCAGGTGGGTCGAGGGAACAATGAATTTCACGAGGGCAGAGCCTTGTTTATATAAAACGCTTTGTTGGAAGTACCTACTTATTGTTTGAAATGTAGTAAGTTAAATAAATTTGTTCGCAGATGACGCTTTAATAACCGGCGAAGCAGTAATACCTCTTCCAAAGCTGCCAAGTTCTTTTGATGACAATCTGACTCCAGAGTACGAGGTCACCCCAATGCCAACATACAAGCCACCATCCCCTATCCTACCAAAAGTATCCCCTGTCACTGAATCTTCAGGGAGACAGAACTCCCCCATGTCCACTCTAGAAAGATACAGAAATAGAAACAGAACTTCACTGATACAAACAAACCTGGATGAAGAGAAATTTGTTCTGGATAGAGCACAGCCTGAAAAACTGAATAAGCAGGTAAATATAAATCGACAATCAAATCAAAGAACTAAAAAAAAACCTTTTCGTGACAGCTTGTGACCGCGTTATTCTGCTAAACTACGCAACGGATTTTGTTGCCTTGAACATAAATTAGAACTTTTATTCCGAAAGGTTTATGTGTATTAAACTTACGTTACGTTAAGAAATCTCGTTTGTTTTGTCAATACTTAAAAACCCTGCGAAACAGGGGCGGATCTTTAGTTAACGATAACCAAAACTGTGCAGTCTGTAGATATATTGAATTTTTCATGAACATAACATAACATCACGTCTTGTTTCCCCGAAGGGTTGGGCAGAGGTGTACCTATAGTACACCCTCATTTCGCCAGTTATGTTTAAGTCCCATGTAATAGGCGGCGAGCCGATTGCCATAAACCGGGCGCAAAACCAGTCTCCGGGCAGCTACTGAGAAATTATAGATAGAAAAACCCAATAAAACTTTGCCCGACCTGGGAATCGAACCCAGGACCTCATGCCCAGCAGTAGCAGTTGCGACCACTAGACCAACGAGGCATATTGATTTGATTTTTATGAATATCATTCTGTAAAATACATACGTCTTGTTCCGGTCGCGAATCATATGTTGTTCATCATTAAGCCTGACACTGACCTGCTAATTACAAGAAACGTAAGAAAATACCGTGGCGCTTCCCCTTAAAACCATGAAGATTCATTTTAAATTGGAATAGGGGGTTAACCTATAAAAAAATCGATAAGATTTCTATCAAGATTCATGTTTGAGCATCGTTATAGAAAACAGACGTAACTAAGTATAAAGGAATCATATTGCATGCTTATTAACTACTAATGAGGGCAATACCTCGCAATAAACAGTATAAATCCTTGAAGAACCTACAAAAACGTGTTAATAAAAAATATGATTTATTCGCCTCCAGTCACATTAATAAATAATGAAGCCCTGTACAGTACTAATTGCTTGATTAACTTCTAGAACTCATTCGTTAAGTCTTCAAGTGGTGTCGTATCTCCACCCACGGTGAACTCTTCAAAGGAGTCCAGTCCATCTTGCAAGAGTGAGGAGAGTCATTTCGGGAACAGCAGCGCTTGGCAGAGCCACGCGGCTGGCGAAGCAATGGCCAACAGGTGTGTCCAGTATTTTAATCTGTTATTTTAATGCTATCACTGCCTGTATCGAGCCACTTGTGAATTGAAAGCAGGGACGTAGCTACCGCTGTATCAATTGTACGGGGCCTCCAAGCTAAGGCGGCCCAGAAGTGTGTAAGCAAATATTCATAAAATTAATTCATAACATCAAATTCTTATTGAGAAGAGGCTCAAAATTAATTAATACCTATTGTAAATGTGAAAATTAACGTAATTCGCTTATGGCTTTTATAGGCTTCAAGCTACAGGCACGGTCCAATTGTCAAGCTCTTGCGATTAATAAAAAAAAAAACGCACAGAATATCAAACCTATCTGGGACATGATGAAGAATTGCCTTCTGCAATTTTCGATAGAAAAAACACGACTTCAAAAAGAGATCGAACATTAAAAAGCCTTTCCTCTTTCCAGATCACAAGACGACGTGTCCCTTGCACTGAGTGTTTCCAGCTGTGAGGACGAGAAGTCTAAGCTGGAGAACAAAGTGGTGGAAGCCCCCAAGGTGGTGGAGCCAGAGATTCCTAAGAAGACGATAGTAATCATGGACGAGCCCCCCGTGCCGCACCCGCTCCTCATGAAGTCGCTAACGATGAGCCAGCATGACGCGCTCCGAGGAACTATGATGGGTGAGAGAATCTATTATCACTACAAAGTCAAATGTTGGCACCTCTTGCAAAAGACCAACAGAAATGACTTCTAAATCTGTCAGTTACAATAGCTAGCAGTGGTAGCATGTAATGACTTGATTATTATGCTTTTTTGGTCTAGCCATAACTCTTGCAAACTTTGCTCATGCAAAGCCTGATAAAATATTTCGGACAATAGAAAAAGATTTTCTTTTCGACAATATGGACTTCATAAAATTAAATATCTTAATGATTTTACTTGTTTTTACTAAGAAATGATTGATTGTTTTCGAAAATGTTCATCATCATCATCCATAGCCCGAATGCACCCAATTCTAGCCATAGGTATCTCTTTTCTTGTACCAATCCCCACACTTCTGTTTGAATTTTCATCATCTGGATATAATATTTTATTTATTCATACTGTCCAACAGGTTCAATGACAAGTTCAAACTACAGCACCACAAGCACATGCACAAACCAGAGCGTAGACCACCACAACCTAACACTCACCCTCGAGGACTCCAAGTTCGATCTATCAGCCCTAGAAACTTCCACGCAAAGCATGTTGGATGACGAGACCTCTCCAGCAGACAGCCTGATCTCCTCAACCAGTACCAGTGACTCGAATAATGAGCTGCAAGTGGAAAGGGATCCTCCTTCGATCAGTTCGGCGTATCAAACTGCAAATACCAAGACTAGGTCACCAGAGCCGGTTGTTAGAGAAGAGGATAATCTTGATGGGGAGGCAATGCAGCCTGTAAAAGAAGTAGTGATGTAAGTGAATGTCATATGTGTGGTTGATATTCTAGTTTTATTAAGTCTATTCTCTTAGAAATGGCCAGCGGGTTTTGTAGAATACTGCAGGAAATAGTTCGTTATTGCTAAGCTCTACTTGTTTGTTGCTAAGGACACGGCACATCCACTTCTCTCCGTGGTGCAAAAGAAGTGGCACTACTAGTTGGAATAGGAAGACGATGATCGATGATGACTCGGGTTTTCTATGATTGTAGTTCTTAATCGTAACCGTCAATAAATAACAGCCTCGTTATTTGATTGGCTACTATTCAAAGCTGAGTGAAAATACAATCAGTATCCTTTTATTATCTCAACAGTGAATCATCCCAAATCAACGGAAGTAGCGGGGAAGGCAGCAAGAACCCGACCCCGGAGTCCCCGGGCACACCGACACATGCATCCGGTTCACTCTCCCTGTCGGATGGACGAGACTTCTTCGATGATGAGATAGCTGACCAGCCAGCTCTGCTCTTCAGGAGTAAGTTTTTGGAAGACTACATGTTTGATATGCTTGTTTACACGATCGGAAACGAGATGTCAACACAACACAATTTTAAAATAAAGTAGACAAAAAGTAAAAGTTGAACTAGCAGGTTTTGAGATAAATGTTTGATTACACATTCTAAACGTCATTAAAAGAAATACCATCACAATCGTCATGAGTCATCAAAGAGTGTTAAAACAGTGGTGTGCGTTTAGAATGTGTTTTGCGTTTTTAAGTTTTATTTTTGTTGTTCTAGAAAACACAGACGGCAGCCCTTCAAGTAAAACGCTCGAGTCAGAGACTAGCAAAAATCTACGAAGGTCAAGGGAACGTATCACCTCCAGTCCACTGGTTCAAAGGAATCGTAAAAGTAAGATATTCACAAAAACGTGTATTTATTTACAAGTTAACAACAAAAGTGAGCATAAGATCTACGAAGAGGTTGTGGTGGCAACATTTCTGGTTGCAAAGTTACAAGACATTGTCAGCTGTTAAAGTAGTATTATTTACTGCTGCTTAATAGAACGTGATAATTATCGCCACGAAGTTTAAATGTTTGCACAAGAGAATACCAACAATTGATGCCCCAATTCCCGTATTTTTAAGACCGTTCGCATTCTAATCTAAGTCTCAATTTGTCAAAAATATAATCAATTTACATACATTTTGATATTGATTATCGCAGAGGTGAGATTGCGACTTGAATTTGAACGTTATTTAAGTACGAGAATAGGCCTTCTGAATGTCGATTCTGTAAAAATCTCACCGTGAAGACATGCGTGGAGTGAGCTGTCAGCGTCACCCTGTCTGGTTCAATCCCTAGTATCAGTGGCACTGACAGCTCACTCCTCGCTCACTTTACCTAAGTTTTCACGCTGACATGGTTACAGAATAGCACTTCTGTTGTATGCCATCCATCACTGTTCCTCCGTACCATTGTGGCTTGAGGCTACATTGTTCTATGAAAATTTAAGCATAATCAGCCTATAACGTTCCCACTGCTGGGACACAGGCCTCCTCTCCTATGAGAGGGAGTGAGCCGTAATCCACCACGCGGGCTCAGTGCGGATTGGTAGGAGTCGAATTTTTGGTTCTAGGACATGCCGGTTTCCTCCCGATGTTTTCCTTCACCGTTTTGAGAGCAATGGTGATGAAATTATTTATACAAAGTAAAGTGCCTGCCTGGGTTCGAACTCACGACAACTCGTAAGACACGGCCGTTACCACTGAAAATTTTTGGCAAAATTAAAAATCTAAAGTACAATCAGGACATTTCGACTTCAAAATTACATAAGACAGTCCCACAAAACGCCCGCCCTTCATCACTTCCTAGTGCTTTAGCTGGGAAGAAGAAGTGACGCAATAAACTCCGTACCAGCATAGCTGTCTGTTTAGTTTAAAAAAAACTTGATTCTGTACAATAGTTGGGATGCAATGTAATATACATTACGATACACACAAGTGATTTGCCATATAGGTAGCTATATCAGCATATATAGCTAGCCACGCCAATATACCAACAAATACAATGACAATAAAACTCAAGCAAAAATATAAAAATGTAAAACTAAATACCTTATTAAAAGCCTTGAGGTATAAAGTGCGTGACAGCTGACATATGTAATACTGGATTATGTATACACAAATGATAAACTAGGACCATCGAAGTAAAACAAACGAACAGGACAATTAATATAATAGTAACAAAACCTTGGTCAGCAAGACGACTAGTCACCACAAGCAGTACCTACCCGTTCACGAGCATAATGCAACCCGACCCCCCACGCTACCGCAAGCAGTGACATTTACGGGAGCTTGACGAACCTGCTGCCGGTTGCTCAGGCAAGAATAATAGATCAATTGTCGAGGTCGCTAACTAACCACATATTGCAATACCACATTTAAAAAAAACATTGTAATGAGTAGATCATGTCAATTACAAAAGAAAATAACTAAAAAGAATTGACTTTTGAAGTCAAATAAACAATTATATGAACTCATATAACCTGTCAGTATGTAAACTTATTCTGGAGAAAGAACAAAAACATTGTCTTGAGTTAATCACAGCGACTAACTATTCTTATCATTTAAGTAGTCGTTGATGGAATAGTATGCCCACAGAGTACATTATACTATACTGAAGTATGCCTTTGAACAAAGGTTGGATTTTACTTGAGCTATAAACGCATTAAAATGCAAATCTAGCAAAGAAGAGGGTAGCTTATTATAAAATGTTATACCAAGCCCAACAAATGAGTTAGTTATGATCCATAAGAGGCCGGTGAAAGGTCCTTATTTCTAGTGTTAACATTGTGACAATCACTGTTTTTAGTGTATAAATGGATTTTTTGCCTAATATGTACATATATAAGATGAGCCTAATATATAAGAGTTGTGAGAATACCAATATTCTTTTTAAAAAAAACTCAGAGTAACAGTGGCAACTGGTGAATTGCTCGAACAGCTCATTTTTGAAGGATGAATACATTTTCAATATTAGCGGCATTGCCCCACAGCAGAATACCGTGGGACATACCGCTATGCATAATAACTAAAATAGACATAACTGAGCTGTATCAACGTCAGTGTATTGTCTTACTTTCCTGACGGCGCAGTCCGCAGAACTGACCCTCCCCGCTAGGCTTGATATATGAGGGCCCCAATGAACTTTGGCATCTACTGTTATGCCCAGAAAAACTGCTGAGTCTACAGTTTCAAGCACCTCTTTATCTAAACGATGTTGGGTCCTAAATTTCTAACATTCGCTAAGACGAACCTTACACATTTCGTTTTCTTGGCATAGCGAACTAGGTCATTTGACGTAAACCAATCCGTAACGATTGAGAGTGCACTGTTTACGTAGTCAAAATATTGTGTATTCCTGTCTATTTTAAAAATAAGAGAGGTATCATCTGCAAACAGTACAACGTCACAAATATAATTAAAATAGATTGAAAAGTAATTGAAATATACTAAGAACAAGAATAGACCCAGTATTGAGCCTTGAGCTACACATATCTGAACTGGTTATTAGGCATGAAAACTTTTTTGTTGTACGAAGGCCATAAAAGCATTTTGAGATATTTTATGGCCAATGGTCAGAAATTATCTTTGTCTGGGTTTTAAAATTAATATGTAGCTAATTGGTCACATTGCTGAGAAAACAAACAAAATCTTATATTTACGAGTATTTATTTGCATTAATATTTAAATAATCTGAAAAAAAGAGCTCTCACGAACAACATTGGAACTCCATGCAACAAAACCTCTTGACTACTTTCAAAAATTGTGTTCGAATCATTTGTTCTTCTGCAGTGCAGTGCTGTGCTGCGCAATTTTATTTATCTGTGCTTTTCATATTGGCGGGAAAAGTTGACAAAATAATTAATTTTTCTTTAATTATTTTTCAATTAATTCAACAGAACAACTTTTAACATTACATGCGACTTAAGCATAACTGGTGGAATGTGGGTGTACTATCGGTACACCTCTGCCTAAACCGTCTGGGATTACAGGCGTGATGTTATGTTTTTTACGTTGTTAAACAAGGGAAGATCTACGTATTTCTGTGTGACTGTTGTGTAAAGTTGTCATTATGTTTATTAATCACATTTTAATGAACTCAGTGTGTGGTTTGCGGAATGGCGGCACTGAACGAACACCATCGCTGGACACGTTGTCCAGCCTGGCGTCAGACGACCTCATGATGGACCAAGACCTGGCGCAGTCCATCACCAGCTTGCAGAGCGTCGATGATTATATTGAGAGGTAAAAAACTTAAAAAAAAGTATGTTTAAAAGTTAAAGTGCTGCAAGAATCATTTGGCTCTCGAATGACGTTGTCAAGGTGGCGCTGTTGGTGCAAGTCGGACTCGCACACGAAGGGTTCCGTACCACCGTATAATATAATTAACACAACATTTTTTTTTTTAACCTATATGGGGACCACTTTTAATTTTCATTTGTTTTAGCGGCAAAAGAAATACACACTCTGTGGAAATTGTCTATGATATACAGCCCGCTGACAGACAGACGCACTGACGTACAGCGTAGGCTTAGTAATGGGTTCCGTTGGCACCCTTTGAGTAAGGAACCTTAAAAACACGCCTTCTTTATTTGAGAAAAAGCCTCTGCCTTGCAGTGGGATCCTGAGATCCCTGTGTTTGTTGATATACATACATTATCCACCATGTGACTTCGCCTGTTTTCAAATCTAATTTTTACTAAACAAGCCATAATGCAACTTGTGGAACAACCCCGGCGTTCTGGACAGAGTTCAATTGGCCTATTGACTAACAAATAAGTTCTAGGTTCTTCTAGATGTACTGTACACTGAGCGTGTATAAACGCTTTACGGAAACCGCTACGAGCTACGGCGGGAACAAAAGTTTTAAGGCACTTCTCAAAATGTCTTGACATGCATTAATTTAGTGATAGAAGCAAAATAACGAAAACTTTATTGTCAATGAAGTGATTTGTTGTATCCGTATGATCAGTATAATATAACATCACTTCATCAATGAGACAACAAATATAAAAAGATTTAATCAGATGCTCATCCCCTAGGTTGGACAGCTCGCTCCGCAGCGGCCTCAACTCACTAGACGAGAGGCAGCTTCGCCAGGAGCTATCCTCATCCAAGAACGCGGTGCGGCAATGGAGCCAGCTGCTGGAACAGAACAATATTCTGGACCGACAGTTAGCTGCCATGGCGCAAGGAATAAACGCTTCCGATTCGCTTACAGCAAGCAACAATAGTCTTTCTAACATCGGGTAAGTTGTAATTTTAAACTTTAATGACTTTTGTAGGTACTGAATGTATCACTGGTCTTCAACATCAAATTCATCATACCTACCATTAGGGATGTAAACCTGTGGTGCTGAATATTGGCGAAGGTGATAAACATTGTCGTTTTAATCGAGAAATCCGAGATACTGATCGGTGAACGGTTCATGGGAACACAAAGAGACGGCAAAGATTCGCATTTTCGGTATATCATAATACTAACTCTTTGGCTCTGACAGTGTAAAAATTAAATTTTAAAAAATGGGCATCCAAATTGCAGATGGAACAAAAATAAAACTTGAAAGTTAATTTACTCCATTCTGAACTGCACAATTGACGTTTCTCTTCTATTACTATGAAAAAATCCGACCTAACCTGGATTACGTCTCTTTATGACGTAAATACAATACATACCTAGGTACGTACGTAATGGCTGCGGTCTTTGTTTAGCGCCAATGAAGCGTCTATTGAGTGGCACGTGTGTTGGGGTGTCACAGTTCACTGGGGAAAGGGTACTGACCATTCCGTTACATTTCGTCCTCTTTTGTAGTGTATACATTATCGGAATCTTCAATTATAGGTGTATTTATCATTAGGTAATATTATAATAAATCCTTTAATTTTGTCTGATTATTTTACATCATGCACTGCACTGTCAGCTCTGCAATATGATCTTGTATTCTTTTCTATCCTTATAAATATGAAATAGGGTTTTATCTCATTAAATAGGTAGTAGAACTTAATAAGTATATTCGGAAAGGTTGCATCGTAAAGCCATGCAGGCTGTAACCTCTACAGTACCTACCCAACATTTTGAATGAATAAAAGGTTCATGGATACACATAAGTCACGTCAACGTCGAGTCGCCAATCAGTCACTTTGATTTCAGGGACGTGTGAGAACAGATAGTCTATCAGTATTTTTTTTTTCGGTCGTAGCAATACAATTTTTGACTTGTCGGTGACGCGACGTGGACAGACGCGGTAGTGACGTGACTGACGTGTGTGCATGAACCTTAAGTATAGGCAATAAACGATTTCTGAACGTTTGCAGCAGAAAAGGACCTATCCATAGGTTTTCTTATATTTGTCTATTTATAAAGGGAAAACACCCTCATCAGGCTGTGAGGAGGTCACCATTATCTTGCCTTTATCCAAATTTATTAGTCGTCATCTCGGTAGTCACCTCCTTTCCAGCTATATCATCTTTCACATAGTCCATCCATCGTTTCCTTAGGGCTTCCTCATCTCTTATAGGCAGTCCTATAGCTATAGTACGTACCTAAGTCTGTCTGTATGTCCTTTTCACGGTTCAACTATTGAACGGATTGCAATCAAAGGCAAAAGTGGCATCCTGGGGAAGAAGATGGCTACTTTTTGTCCCTGTAGCACGATCCCGTGGGAACATTTCCGAAATGCACGCGGGCAGAAGCTAGTAGGTTATAGGTATACAGCGAAGTACGGAACCTACTTGAAAGAAATGTGAATGTACATTGATTAATAAAAGACTAGAAAATCTGTGAGTAACAGCTAACCTAGCTATTGTATAATTGCAAAAGGAACATTGTAATAACATTTAAGTAAGGAAACATTTGTCTCTGATAGCAACCTTGTTCTACATTACATTACATCACAGCGTGACACACGTCCGTAATCTCAAAGTTATAGTTAACATCGATTGTAAATGTGTATAATTACTTTGCATTTTGCTGATAACACTTATGGTTCTATTACAATTCATCAAGAACTAAGTAAGAAGGTGCGCGAAGCAAAACTTGCAAGCTATAAGTTTATGTGGCAGCTTGTATGAAAAACCTGTAGGTAGGTTCGGAGCGGTGGTTGTGCGTCGATGGACGTCGTCATCCTGCCATCCTGGAGTATTTCCAAACAAAACTTAATTTTTAAGATTCCGTAGTCAACAAAGCACGATGGCGAGCAATGGGTAGCTCGCCGTCCGGTAAGGGCCCGGGTCGACGGCGCGTCGTCTTCCACGCGCGCCTCAGAGATATGCTTGCCAGGGTCGCGGGTTGTCCAAAAGAAATATCGTGACCCTGGTACAAGCAACTGAAAAACAAGGGTGGGTTTTAGTCAGTAAAAGTCTGACACGACCCCAGAGCGGGAGAAGACATTTGATGATTCTCCACCCAAAAAAACTGTCCGCAGCTTTATTTGGCAACGATACACAAATCAAATAATCTTGAAAATAAAAAATTGGATACCTTCCCTACTCCTTCCGTACAGTGGAGATGTTTTTTTGTTCTCGTCTATCCCGTGGTGTGGTGTCGTTGGATAGGTCGTTCAAAAAATTACGGGCGATTGCAACCTTTTTTCGATTCAGGAATCCGTTTGCGAAGTATTAAGCTTTAAAGTGCTAATTTTTGTTAGATTCAGGTGTCCTGCTGCCAGGTAAATGGTTGTTTTCGGATATCGACTCGACTACTGATAGATGGAAGAACTTTTAGGACATGTGTATGCATAGGAGGACAAATGTGATGCTTTGGGCATCTTTTGCGATTTGTCCAAGGCAGTTACTGACAAATGCGTGCACTGACTGGACAGGTCCACTCAATCTTTGTGCTTTTTCCTCAAAAGACCATTTCAGACACCAATCTACATGGTCTTCAAAGATTATGCCGGGATTTTTATATACACATTGACATTGATTAATTTTTTTCTGAGTTAGTTTAATCATGATCTGGCACTCAGTCTCTAGTAATATAGGCGGCCTAAGCAAATGTCCTTTTCTTTGGAATTGTTTGTCGGTTCGTTGAGCTTCTTAAGTTCTAAATTGAGCTGCACGGTTACTGACAAATGCGTGCACTGAATGGACAGGTCCACTCAATCTGTGTAATTCTCTCCTCAAAAGACCATATCAGACACCGATCTACATAGTCTTCACATGACCTGACCAAGACTATGTCAGGAGTCAGGAAACGCCGACCTCATCTAGTTTAAAATATAGGATTGACGTGTAAAAGTGTTTGTGCAAACCGACATACAGAAATAAAATCATTTATCATTTGACAAGTAATAATCGTACAACTTACATTTGCTGTTGGAATGTCTGGGTGAATCTCTTTTTCAACTACTATATTAAGTTTGTTCTTAGTATAAATTCATCCAATTACGGAGCCCTTCGTTGTGCGTGGTCCGACACGCACTTGGCCGGTTTTCTTTTGAAATAAGTGGCAATAAATGCTAACTAAACTGAAGCATTACCAAGGTAAAGACAGAATTAAATAAAGTCGCGTTTTGAATCGGTTTGTATGACCGCTTAGATCTTCTTACCTACGCAAATAGATGTTCAACATGTATGAATGAATGAATGAAATGCACCGACCCCAGCGTGGTTTGGCCAGACTCGATTAATCGAATGAACCCCAACATTTGCACTAGCCCTTGAAGCCTCATGCTTCATGGTGCTACAAAGACCATTGCATATTAAGGAATAGACCGGGGGGCGCTTCAATGGTAGGGTGGTGGACGTGCCCTTAGGATAGGAAGAAGAGTGAGATCCAATCGAGTAGTGCACCCTAAAATTAGCATTGGACTAGTGAAGAGACGGGTAATATTTGTCTATGGGAGGGGCATCTTTTAACGACGTCGCAGCCAATCTCTGCTATGCTGTGTTGTTCCAATATCTTCGTCTGAGGTCTCGCTACTATCCGTTTCAGGTTTCTTGTATATTTCGCTAGCAGCTTTTTTATCTTATCTCGTTCTACAGCCGTGTTCATCCAGAAGTTGATTTCCTTGTCGAAGTAAGTCATGTCCTGTTTGAAGTTGTCAAGCCAAGTGTAAATAGTTCGGCCGACTTATTTGGATTTGGCCTTGTACTGCATTGCAGCATGTAGCAGGTGTGATTTTCGTCGTCTGTGGAGATGTGCGAGATAACACATCCTGTGGTTCTTGATGCGTTTGGTTACGGGTTATCCTTTTAAAATTTCATGCATTTTCTTTTGTCTTGGTTTATTCTTAGCGTGGTTAATCAGGTCTCTCATGATAACTCTTTCATATTTTAGTTTTAGTGAGTGCCGACAGTTTCAGACTGTGTATCATAGAAGGTACGATAACCATTTGATACATGAGTCTGGCTAATTTCTAGCCCATATTTGAGTTTATTATAAATGGTATTGGTGTTTTCGCGACACAATTTACATTCACATTACTATATTTATTTAAAACCACAAATAACGATCCCAAAGGGCTTAGTATGTTCAAATACTTTCACTACAACATGCCTTCCGCATTCCTACAAAGCGCGTCACGTCACCCTCACTGTTTTTGCAAGTGTTAAGTTCATAAGTGCTTTATGAACTTAACACTTGACACTGGGACCGACTATTTGCGGCGACCTTTTTTTTGTTTTAACCGGCTACTTGAAGCACATTTCTGTAAGCTTGGTGCAAAAAAAACCAAGTTTGTAGAAAGAATGCTTTCATTTTAATGATATGACGAATCAGCTATTAAACAAAAATCTCTCTTTCCGCCCTTTTCAAGTTAGAACACACGTTTACAAGGTAAGTACAATTCTGACGCGGCAATTAGGATGTCTTCTCCTCCCCAGAACGCCTCGTTGAAGGTTTACATCTACTTGGATCATTTATTAGCCGTATTTCATGGGAATAAATGCTACAATTGTTAACATATGATAGGTTAGTGTCTAGGTCAAGGTAATAAGTTCTTGTACGAAATCTAAATCGACAGCGTTCGTTTTGTTTTGAGTTAATAACATCCTACAAAAACCTTTCACCAGAATGTCTCTTGAAATAAGAACCGGCAAACCTCAATTTCACGACCCTGCTGACCCACTAGGCCCAACCACAATTAGATTAAAGCTGAAAATCAAAACTCAGTTCGATTGGCTTATTTAGCCTTTTGGCCTTAACAAAAACAGTTAAGCTGGACAATGAAAACTGATCACAACAGATCGAGGCTTTCCTCACTTTTAGGCTCTTTACGCAAGTTGTTCATTGCCTTCGAGGTTGTTATCGATGCTCGTTGGAGCCTTAAATGATTTGCTATAAATTAAAACAATAGCTAAGCTAAGTGACATCTTTGTACTTTCTTGTTGAAAATTAAATTTCCTTAACCATAGAATGGATTGATCTCACCAAATTCGAAGCTGAGGATCCTTTGGCAGGCAAGCAGTTCCTCGCATGTATGTAGGTGTGCAATTCCAAAGAATTGAATTTCGCGACACAGGGCACACTAGTAGTTTCTTAAACCCGCAAATAGATGTTCAACATGTAGACAATTTATTCCGGAAGTCATTCAGTCAGACAGAATACAGTCATATTGAACTTTAATGTACTCGTACGTAGTAAAAAAAACTCGATGTTTTGTGAAATCGAATAAACCGAGCGAAGCAGCGACGGGTCACTCGATAAATATGAACATTGACAAAGTTTTGCTAATAGGAATCAGAATAACAAACAACGCCTGTATTCCCAAAAGTATTATATATATTAGGCAGAGATGAGGACCTACCTATAGTACACCCACATTTCGCCAGTTATGTTTAAGTTTAATGTAATACGGGGTAAGCCTATTGCCATCAACCGAGACTCCGGGCAGCTACTGAGAAGTCAGAACAATGATTAAGTACCAAACACGTCAGCAGCTCTTCCCGATATTTATCTGAACGTTATGTCTGTTATTTATAACCACCTAGACCGCACCCATCGGTATGTTGACAGTAGGTGTTGTTCATGCTCATAGATACTGAAACAATCTAACAAAAGGTAGTGTTGACAGCAACGGAGTACACAAAGGACGTCCTAAGAATCACATCTGAACAAAACAAACAATACTACTGAACCTGGATGCTTACTATGACATGTTTGAAACTCTTGCATATTTTAAACAGCAATATTTACATTGACCTACAAACAAATTCCTTTTTCGTAAATCGTAACAATAGCTCAAATATCAGCCATTGTAGATTTAAAACGACGATTGGAATGTGAAAGTAAATCTCATGCTATTTCAATATTTTAAAACATGGAAAAACACAACATTTTTAAGCTACGTGACAAAAACCAATCCTAAGTACCTAACTTCTAGACAATCAATCAAAGATCTCAAAAGCATAAAGCCAAAAACCAAAAAAAAAATGTTGCCCATGTAGTAATTTCTACGGCGTGACCTTTACAATAGTAATCAAGCAAAAATACGTTACACATTATCTACCTTAAAAATCAGGAAGCCCTTGTAAGTTTAAGCCAAGTGGCTCTTTTATTTATCGCATTAGCTGTCTTATCCTAATGTACGGTAATGGAATGTAAATGCAACATTAAGAAGTCCACCATTTACAAGTAGTACTTACTGGTCTAAAAATAAAGCACATTTTAGATACGGGACAGTAATTACTTCGAACGCATTCGTAGGTAAGTACACTCAACTGCAGGCCATGGTAATAATGCGACGTAGACAGCCTCTATATGTCGTAGTAGTTCGGGTGGTTTTTAACTTTTTATAGTTCAAATCTTCTACTGACGTGCAGTTAATCGTAGGTACCTACTATAATTAATTTAATTGCCGGGCTACTGTTCTTGGACCGATTTGTTCCAAACTTTGACGGCGTATTAAAGTATTATCATTTACATAAGGTCGGGTCAATTATAACATGTTTTCAATGTAACTTTCGACTTGTTATTATTGCAAATAACAAGGTGTGGTTGTATGTGATTGTTCCGTGTTATAACGTATTATGAAGGCATTTCATTCCTGATACTTATGTCGGTATTCGTAGCTTTTATTCAGTATTTTTTTATACTATTCTCTGTGAATCGTGCGCCGGTGGCGTGCGATTTGTTCCTAAACAAAAACAAAAGGTCTTGGTTTTTATTTCGTTCTTTGATTTGAAAAAAAAAACATACCTAGTTATACTATATTCCAACGCTCATGTCTTCTCTGTATGAGAAGAGGTCTTTGCCTTATAGTTGGATAATAATAAGTTGGTATTGTTGGTATTATATTATATGCTAGCCTGTTCCATAACATCAACAGTAAACAAGTGGCTACCTGTAAGTATTCAAAATGTTGCACATGCGCAAACAAACTCTTGTACAAAATGTATTTGCGCAAGTGTTCGTAAAAATTGAAACAATGCCAAAGAACCGTTCCAGTTCCAATTATCAGATTAATTGTGTGGGTATATGTTTGACCTCCATGCGCTCGCGCCGTTGCATGACACCACAATAGATATTTATGACAATGGGAATGGTTTCCTTGCGACTTGCAGCTGGGGCCAGGTAACCTTCCTTGGTACCTTTTATTATGATGCATTCTTAACCAAAGTTAGAGAATAACAAAAAAAATACATTAAAAAATGTTAAACAATCAATAAAAAAGTCTCGTAGCAACTGTCTACGAAACAAGTTTTTATTTTCGTAGACTTTAACATATCAAGCAATGTCGGAAAATATATTTAGAAACTACATGAAAAACAGCGATAGTATTAACCTAGACTCGATCTTAATAGCTCAATCTGAAGCTGTCAAGTACCTAACGACAAGCATTTCGTAAGAATTTCGCGGTGCGGCCATCGATTTTCAAGGTAGATTTTACGGGCGAGCTTTGTGTGTCGAAAGGTCCTTGCTCCATGAGGTAATCAGATGAAGTAGCAAGCATCGCAGCTGTCTCGAGGCACTCGGGGCTTCGGTTCATCTCGCCGCGTGTTTGTGTCCGCGTGCCGAGCTCGATCGGATGTTAGTCTGTAACTCGTCGCGCACGCGGACGTACGTAGCCGGCACGCAGCACGACACACGTGCCCGCGACCTCGCAGAACACGACACGATCCGATCGAGATTATTATCTCCCAATATCGAACTCACGGGTCACTGAACGATCGTAATTCAAGTCCCAACAAACGTTAATGTGCAGCTGCGGTTAATCGCGCAGTTTGAATGTTTACGTTACGTTTAAATTTGATGATCAGTGTCTAGCGTGATTGAAAATCAGGGTAACGGCGCCCAAGGATAGTTGTTATTCCTTACGTGCAGTGTGATACCCTTGGTAAAGCTGGTAATTTAATTACGAGATCGAAACCCTAAGTAAAAATTTCAAACTAAAATTGTTACTGGGAACTGGAAATAAAGTGGCAACAAATAGATGCTGCTTACAATCACAATGCAATGTGTTGAATATGGTTATTGACCCTACATTAAAATACTATCAGAAGCCTGTAGTAGCAGTGTCGACAAAGGATGTTGTTTTATGCATTTCCTTTCGTAAATTATGCAGAGTGATATCTAAAACGTTTGACAACAAACAAATGAGCAATGATAAGTCGGTTTCACAAAACGATTACCTACCTAGTTGTTTTTGGGAGATTACTTATACCAGCACCCTAATTGCGTAACACATTTTCGTAAACGATTACGACTAATCTGTTTGATTTTGACGGTTCAAGAACATTCATTGCGTTCTATATATTGTTGAGCAGAATTTTTATCGAACTCAAGAAGCAATGGATTAGCAATATATTTCAAAACGATTCAGATTCCGATTGATTGTGTATTACGCAATTAGGGTGCTGTTTTATAACTGGGGAATAAGTTTTTTGTTAAATATTCAACGACAAACGAACTATAAAAGCTTTTATTCAGCTGCTAACCCTTTGCATATTTTAAGAGTATTCATAGGGAGTAAAATATACCGTACCGTGGCTGCAAAACATTTTAAGAAGGTACACTGTTAGATTGATAACAGAAAAATGGAATGAAGTATTTAACACCTACCCTCAATCAAACAAAGTTGTTTGTAACATAATCTTATCACTGTGATAACCAGACTGAATGCCGATCTGTTTTTAGAGCCTCATACGCAGGACATCTGCAAGTACTTTGTAAATGTCGGTCTACATAGTTGTAATGTACACCTGACGATAAATCGTTGTCGTCCTTGTCACACGTTATTACATGGTCCTATTTACTTCAATTGAAGGTATGAACCTTCCAACCTTCCATATATATCAGGTATATATTTCATAAACAGACCTGCTAAATTAGAATCAAATCATGAGTGTATGTTTTGAAGTTCAAAATATTCGAATCAACAAATCTATAGGGTCTGTGCAATTGATGTTTCGTAACGCTACGAAACAGGCAGATAAGAATTTTATTTTGCCGAATTCATACGAAATAATACTATTACCAATAATAATACAGAGATCACGTCGTCATTGTCTGTACTGTAAAGAATTTATTGCCATACAATTGAATTGATATTGATACATGGTTCAATTTGCTATTGTTGTCCAAATTCCGTTGCCATGGCAACATTGAATAGCTTTGCTCGAAGCTTTTAGTATGGGTTCGGCCCCAAAGTCGAAGCTTTACAAAATTATTTGTCTAAATATATCGTAGTGTACCAAATGTCTGAAACTTGTATTTATTATGAAGAATGTGATAGTGCCGGCGATTCGTGAGTGAAATATTAAAACATTGAGCTGTAGCTTTAGTGGAAGGCAAAAAGTAAAAAAAAACCTTTCTTGTAAAACTGGTTTATGCTCACGTTAGTTCATACATTAGTATACTTTAAGATGCTAGTAATTGCAAATTGTACCGTTTCTTGCAGCTTCGTTGGTAATTAATGCTCACATACATAATGTTTTTTGTATTTTTTGTCCATTGCAAATAGTCTTGAGTTCATTATTTGAATTATTTCAACATGTTATTTAAACTTTCTCATCAATTAGTTAACTTCAAGCAAACTGTAAATGTAGTTTAGCAGGTTCTTTCCTTGTTATTAATGGGAAAAACATCTAATGGATGCTGTTATTGCTAGCCATTTGTAACTACTTGATATTGCATTATCCACCAAGATGACTTTCACGCTAAACTTCCATTCATTTTATTCATAAAATAAGTCATTCTCAGCACATTAGGCATGTAGGTATGTACCTTTCATACAAATCCGACCTTAGTTCCATCATACCAGTGACCGCACTCTAAATTATCCATTAGCTCCATGTGTGATGCTAACTTTCTAATTATTCAAATAATTTCGTACTCATAACATTAACACTAAAAACTTTTAGCTTATCATGTAGCTACTTTTCACATTATGTCCTGAGTTGACAAAGTTAGGGAATGTGCAAGTATTTAAGTTAATAGTAGCTACCTAAGTATCAGATTACTTCAAATTAGTAAGAACGTTGAAGTGCCATTAAATTATAATAACACTGAGTAAACACCGAGGTCATGGGAAAAGTGCAATGAGATTTTCGCAAGACTGATAAATTACAGTGAAATATTCATTGGATTTACTCAATCGATTGTTGAAACGAATCGCGGATAAATTGAAGCGATCTTGCTGAAGAAATTAGCATAAAGTTTCGTAATGTTTCTCTCTAAAATTAGCTGAAAAGATAAACTGTTATTTATTTATTATATAAGTATTTAAAATTTTCGAACGCAAAAAGGTACAAAGGCGGACTTAAGCATTCTCTACCACCAGTCAACCAAGGGTGGTGAAGAGATTAGATGGATGGTACTTGTGAACGGAACAATGATTTTAAAATAAAGCCTAAAATTTATAAATTGTGATGAATTGTAAATAAAATAGATACTGTGTACATAAATAGGCTACAAACTATTACAGCTGTTAATTCCTGTGAAGTTCGGCTTTACATCACTCATAATTTCGTAAAGACAATCTTAAAAGAAAATCATAAGTTATCTTTTAATACATCGGAGACTGAAGTGCTTTACCATCAGTTCATCAACGTCCTACATTTAAGATTACAATCATTTAAACCACCATATTTCAATGTTTCGTAATTCAAGTCAATTGTCATGTTTGAAAGGCACGTTATTACAAAGCCAGCCAGTACCTAACTGAAATTATTCAGACGCCGTTACCTGACTACGAATAATTTCCAAGCACACATGTTTTATCGGCAATAGACTTGTATTTTAAATCATACCGGTATTATGACCGCGTTTACTTTTATTGAGAAATCACTTGTCCCTAATTGTGTATTAGTTACCATGTGAAAGGAGGGTAGTTAATCTGGTTAACGTTTACTGAGACTTCGCGAAGACTTAAGACGTAACAACGAAGCGTCCAACCATAGGTACTGGTACTGCGTTTAACGTAATAAGGATTGAATGTCAACAACTTAAGTGCATTTGTGGACTTCTTCTTCAGACTTCAGATGATACTCCACCAACATAAATTAGCCATAAATATCCTTAAAAACTTTGGCTCCCGCAACATACAGACGCCTTCTCCATATTTTTTATAGATGTCTCTATTCCGATGATAATGATGCATGTCATCAAAAATACTTAAGGAACATTGAAACTATTTCTTGGGAGCTCGTTTGAACTACAAAATTGTACTTTCAGCCATGCATAAAATGTAGATAATAATAAAACGAAACATATTCCAATCACGCAACAGGAAATTGCGTAAGACCAGTGTTATAGTGACAGTAGTGAATGAAAACAGTGTAGTGATGACTATGGAAAAGCCCATCATGACGGAGAAGGAAGCTCCGGTCAAAGGGATAGTGGCCCAAGTGGTCACCATGCTCAATGGCCAAGCACAAAGGTACGTACAGTCGACCAAAGAGTTTTATACCGGCAAAAATAGACATTTATGCACTAGGTACAAGCAACGCTTGCCGAGGTCGGTGCTAGGATGGGTGACCATCCATTACATACTAAGTCCCCCAATGCCTTGGAAAAGCACGTCTCGACTTTCATTACATATTCGTAGAACTTTGACAGTCGCTACGGGTAGCCAGAAACCCGAAAGTTGAAAACCAGTCAGGATCATAGGCAGTTGCTCCATTAATAATACCAGGTATTCAGTAACATCCGGTAAGTCTGAAAGCCGACCCCAATGAAGTAGGCATCATAACTGTTTATTATAATATTACGTAGTTCCTTTAATTAATGAATATCAACAAAAGCCATTCAGAAGTATTGTTATCTCACTGTATTTCGTAATCGATGCGTAAACATATCGAACATAAAACGAGAAGTACTTTAATTTTTATGTTTTTTAAAGCAGCACAAGCTTTCTCCCTGTACAACTGTTCCTTTTGTACAAAATTGAGGATTTTTGAATGCAATTAGTTTACGCAATGGTGATACTTATATTTTTTTGAGTTGGTGACTTAGGTACTCGTATTCATCAAAACGAGTATGGATGGTAGTACATTTTCTCATCGAAAGTCAAGATAACAACATGTTGCTGAATACATGTACATATTTTATAGATAAGTATTTAATTTACAGTAGCCAAAAATTCTCTAGCCTGCAGCGAATTCGATTTAATTTACAATACTTTTGGATAACTGTTTATTGTCACGTTTAAATGATGTATATTTATACATATAATCGATTCAATTTAAATTACAGCTATTATATCTCGACCATACATACGTGTGTAAATTTCTCCTCCGAATCAAATAGCCATTTAAAATAACACAGCAGAAACGGTATCGATTAGGTCACAAAAAACTTGAGTCAATTGATCTCTCAAAGTAGGTACCGTTGAGACTTTTTTACAAAGTCACAACATTACATAAAGTTATTCAAAAAGTTGAATAGGCCAATAATTAGCCGTAATCTCTGAACTGGGATCTCATATTATATAATAGCTTGAATGAGGATGACGGCTGGTCTCATTTCTTTTTGAAACAACATGTAATTACTATAAATAAATAAGTGCTTTTATTTAACTATCATATTCCAATAAAATACGGCATTTTTATCAATAATTTACTGTTTAGATGTGACGTCATTCGCCATATAAGTACATAATGATACTTTCAACTGCGAATGACATAATTTTACACAAATACTTACTAAAACCGGTCAAGATCGCTGCAATACATTCTTGCATTGCAGACACACGTCAAGAACTCACACCTTATCCAAAGAAACCTGTGCGTCTACTGGTCGATATTTTCATCTTACATTCCGATATGATCTTAGAATTAGATTAAACTGACGGATAACAATAGGTGACCCACAAAAACCAACAAGTTATAATGGCTTCATTCAAATAATCTTACATAAACGAACAATATTCAGGTTTTAGAATCAATATCCTAGAGCCTAGATCTTTTGGATTTACAAAGAATTCAGACACGATTTCGTAATATATCTTTGTAAATTTGAAACAACATTTTGTGAATCAAGGTTTTCTCGTGGGATATAGTTTTGGTGGACCTGTGCTACTTACGCCCACTCGGTAGCAAGCAATAAAACCGCAGATAAAAGCCTTAGATTTAGATACGATCATTTAGCACATTATAATGGCTTCTACGTGACACAGGTAACTGTTAAATTGCCCAATTTATCGTAGTTACTGTTCCTAAAGTTCACCACGTACAAAATGCCCAATATTCCTAGTACCTTAGTTTACTGGCGAAGTTCTGGGGACTGGTACATCATTAGCTATTATCTTACCTACTTATTGCTATCGCTACGTAAATTATAACTCACAATTAAAAATGTTTAAAGCCAAGGCACAAAATTAAATGCGTTTTGTTTTTAATTGCGGTATTTCGTGGACAAGCTGTATGATATGCATATTTGAATTATATGCACATACATCTATCCAATTTTTTTTAAACACTCGTATGTTCACTTTGTGGAATAGTTATCGATAATATGTTATTATTACAGTAGGTAATACTTTTCTTATAAGTTTGGCAGTTACGAACTAAACTGTTAAAAGTTAACGACCTCAGGTGGGTCGCGTCGGTGCTTTTTTAATGTACAACATAATGTACAATAGGTATGCTTACATAATCATAGATCATTGGGATATTATAGCGAAGTAAAAAAACATATTGTTTTATAGATTTCACGCACCATACTGTAATCGAATGATTGATTCGATAACCATAGGGAAACGATTGGTGGAAAGTTATTGAACGTGTCTAATATTCAGATTACGATACAACTGTTACGCGCTATTTATAGGAATTATAAACCATATAGAGCACAGAAAATTCTGTATTTAAACTTGAAGTCACTTGTGGGAACTCATCCCAAACTAAGCATTTAATCAGGCCTAATAATTGCGACAGCATGCAAAGGATTGAAAAGAGTCATTAGATGCAAGTACCTACTACTAAAAGAAGAACTACTCCAAAGACTACCGAACCGCGATTGCCTGCTTCGCTAAATGTCAAATGTTAAACATGCACTTGTAATCGTTCTACCACGCTAATGTCACATGCATATGAATGAGATTGGGGTAAAACCAACCCCTTAAGAAACTGCAATAGTAAAGTTTTGCAAGTGTTTTTTTATGTGAAAACATTCATCCTTGTATAACCTTTGCGTGTAACGGTTCGCCTCGTCTGCATCGCACCCCATGCATTTCCTATGTACATAGTACGAATACATAGCTTATGTCTAGACGTTGTATAACTTGCTCTTTTAAATAAAATATGGCAAATGATGGCTTTATAGTATTAAACGTTAATGTTTCCGTAACACGAGAGAGTAGGTGAAGAAAACATTACATGCAATGAAAAAAGCAATATAGTATTCTGGATTAAAACTAAAACATAAAAACCAAGCTATAGCTTTACATAGCAGCTTAATGTGCGCACAAACAATGCACAAATTGCGTTGTTTTAATTATCAAAGCAGACCACGGTAACCTGAATCCCCGGTGAGAAAGAATTGGTGCCACAAAATAGATACATTCAGAATGTCGACTCTATACAACGAATGAAAATGCACGAGCTCATAGACACGCTTCACGTACAGATGGGTGAAACGCGCACTCGCGGCTGGCATTTGATTAAGATAGTTTGAGGTCTCCGTACGTATGCGTCTATGTGTGCGTGCGCCGGTTTTCGCTCATTGTATGGAGTTGACCTTCTGTAGGACCTATCTAATTTGTGGTGGTACAGTATCGTTTGAATAGAATCGCCTGCGGGCTGCGGTCGGCGCGAGGCCACACTACGCCGTCTGCGTTACTGAACATCATTAATTAAGAACTAATTTAAACTTATGACTTCTGGTATTATTCCCGCACGGAAACTATAGCGTGGGCATAATATTGAATATAAACGTTGGTAGTTAGTGAGCGATCTTTAAAAACTTCGTGAACTTACAGGAATATATGTGTTAAAATGAGCGTCATCAGTTTTTAGACTTGTCTAAAATGGGGGTGTTATAAAAATCAATACATTGTGTGGGTTTTCAATTTTAATAATGATTGAACATGATCGATTTAATTAACACGTATTAATTACACGAACAATACCGCACTGCCCACGCGATTAGGTTTCTCTAGTTGCACAAACAGTAGCCACAGCTATTTCGTGTGTTATAATGTAGGAAATAGAATTAAGAATAAGATATATTTTCTTCAAATCGGCCCGTTTACTCATCCCAGAGACAGTAGGATCAGCCGCTCTGCAGGTTGGTACGGAACGATCTTATCAATACGTCCTCCAATGCTGAGTGCTGAGCCTGCCCCACTGCTGGCTGTGGGAGAATGCTGCCAGCCTTTTGGACACTTTTCCGGTTGACAGCGGTGCAGGCAAATGTTTTGATGATTTGCAATTCTTTTCTTTCTTTTTTTATATTCATGTTCATTTTATTAAGGCTGTTTGCTTGCATATTATGTAAACATTAAAAACAATTTTGTATTTATACTGTCTAGCATGAGGTAAAGATTACAAATTTTGAAAATCCACAAACCTTGATTTACTTCAAAATAAATGAAATAATTACCTTCATCAAAAGACACAAAATTAATCGTATTATTTCCACGGACACCATTTTACTGTTAATATCTAGACTCAAAAGTACTACACAGGCATTTACTGAAATAGGTACAACGTAATTTTACCAGGAACATTAATATCACCTACTTTATGAACTATTCACACTAGGTAATGTGAAATATAGAGCGAGGCGCCTGGGGCGAACAGCCACAAAAATGAATACGATTAATATTGTAGGTTGGGCATTCATAAAAATGTATAGCTCTTCAAAGTGTGTTCGTACTCGCCTTTTATCCAGCAAAGACACTGACCCCGCGTAGTTACTGCGTAGGAACTACATAGGCCTTGCGTAGCAGCGTCGTAGGCTCTTAACTGTTGGTTGCTGCTCTTAATTTCTGGGCTGTTAACTGTTGGTAAATTCCGCATGTAAAATTGTCTTGGGTTTATGTTTATACGTTTTGGAATAAGATAAAACATAATATGTCATAATAACGTTAACTAAAACGACAATTAGGTAGCAAACACTTACTTGAAACTCCTTATTTGATTCAACAATCCCACATGCCACATAAAAAGGTTCACAGAATTGTCTTCCCATTATTATTTATTTCCTTGCTCAAAGGGAAACAGAAAACTCATACTCGTAGCATTGATTTCATTAAAACCATTTACAGACACTTTTGAATTGTCAAGGAGTCGGTCAGTCAGAAAGATGAAGCTATTAGCCATTCCTAAGCATAGTAGGTACCTATCGAGAAGAAATGGCAAGGGACTCCAAACAACTAATACATTTGTAACAATTTTATTTAAAAGAGTGCTAAATAATATTTTTAGAAATGTATTAGTGACATCATTAATGTTTATCTTATGTGTGAGAATGATGTACAAAAACTGTACACGTTAAAAGCGTCCAGAGCGCAGCAAAAACTAAATAAAAACAATCCAAAAAATAAATAATTAAAATAAGCCGTGGCAGGTAAGAGATGACCAGTCCCAACGGACGACGACTGACGACGCCCGTTTTCGAACAAGACGCATGGATCAGCACCATTCAGCTCAAGTAATTTGAAGGGAGCTAAATGATCCAACATACGCGCCACGCCACCGTCAGCGAGACATTTGAGTGAGCATGACATAATATCAGCCGCCAGGGCACATTCAAGTCAATATAAGACATTACCTACCCGGTAAATAGTAGCTCCATAGTACATAGTACTCACACCTGAGCTATGCATTTATATAACACAAAGGAGATTGAGTTTATACATTGCAAATATATTCTGACAATCTTCAGCAGCTCCAACAGTATTTCAAATGTTAATTAACTAGCTGCCAGGGTTAAAATGAAAGTCATAATTCCCGGGCTCCTTGATTACTTGGCACTAAACGCAAGCAACGCATAATCACGCATTTTGTTACATAGTATCCCTCACTTGTTATATGTACGACATTTGCATTCGTTATGTGCCTAAATACAAACATAAATAAACGTAAATAATTCATGATTACATACTATTCTTGTCTGTAACTGAATTATTTCTATGTACTTAGTTGCATTTCAAATTATTCTTTCTCTTTGTTAATTTTATTGTATTAGCTGCATGTTTTAGGTATAGATTTCAGTCTAATTAGTGTGAGAATAATTTTGTCTACTTTTATTTGGTAAATTATTATTTTAATTGATACTTCCGTACATACACACTTCCTGCTTTGTTTTACGACCAGCCATACTTAAACAAAAGTCATTAAAGTTACAAAACAAACTAGTTTATTTCTGGCAGTCTGTTCAGGATGGCATGTTATTGTAGCCATGGTAAGTTACCGTATTTTGAGACAATTACGTTTCGCTTGGCCGCCATCGTCGCCAGCCCAAACCGTGACCGACACAGCATTGCTTCCATTACCGCTTCTTTAAAACTACCTCTACCTGTAGGTATTATACTGTAAATGGAAGCGGAACTTAAATAAATTCACAAATCTTTAATCTGCAAAACCAATAGAGTCATATTTTGTTACTGAAAATGTTGTTGTATTTGGAGCGTAAAATGCTCGTTATGCCAAACAATGTTGATCTTCATCTCTTTAAATAAAACGGTCTGATAACAAAGATTGATTATTCCCTAGATACAGTTATTGCGATTATTCTGTCATGTAGTTGTGAGTGTTGTCAGCTATAAAAATGACGACACACTACGGCGGAAAGCGATTATGACGTCACCATAAGCATTTTATGTTTTCATAACTTTGCAAAATGTGAATATATTATTTAACATTTCAAATACGCTTTTATTTGCAAATGTTTACTCATCTGCTATGTGCAGAGGGAGAATATACATAAATCAGCTGAGCCGGGGGTGATTATTGAACGGACTCACGCATGCGCGCTACGCCCCTACTCACTAGCAGATGGCAACCAGACCGGCACCCTGTGCAAAACAAACAAACGCGTTCCAGACATTGACACTGACCTATAAGATCCCTAAACATTATCACACCCTCCGACTGCACCTCCGTCCGTACAATGTGAAATATAGTGTAGTGATGTGTAAACTGTGTTTTTTCACGTGCTATAAATTCTGACCCGGTCGTTACGGACACGGGACCCTGTCTGTGTAATGACACAAAACAAACATAATCACGTGCAAAAGAAAGTGCTTGTGGTGGCAGTGGGCAGTCAGCAAGCGTGACGCTCGGTGTGACGACTCAGACATTAGAACCGCTCGTTCAGCCTTCTCCCTTTCCGACACACCTCGCTGCGTCATTTGACATGCCCCTGTTGCCAAACTAGGAGTCAGTGGCCTCACGTGCATTATCATCCCGAGTTATGTTGCTCTTATGACAAACAATTATCACGGTGCGTAGACTTGTTGGTTTAACAGTACGCGGGTGCAAATAGAGTGTAACAAAAAGAAAACTGCGTGATGATTATGATCCGTTCGGCATGAATGGATAGGGTCGACGCCACGAGATCTGATTTTTCCGGGCGAGCTGGTGCGCCGTCAGAGGCGGTGGCGGCGCCGATAGCGCGGGCGGCGGCCGTACTTCAGTTGATCGCGTGCGTGCGCGCTGTGAAAGTCTCCCGCGCGACATGCGGTCAGTTTCGGCCACGTCTGCCAAGGCAGGCCAGCCCGGGCACGCCCAGCACTTGGGGGCCAGGAGGCAGAAGACGGACCTCCATGTCGCCGTCGCCGAGCCCGCTGCCGCGCGCTCCGCCAGCCCCGCGCCCAGTCTGCGCAGCCAGAGGGCTAAACAATACAGGTGGCCAATAAATAACACAAAAAATGTGCAACAGTGTGCGGTTTCTGTAATTCAATATAGAAAGTGACATCGAATGTGAATAAAACGCATTTATTCTTTAAGAATTCGGTATCAGAAATAATAATTCGTATAAAATCAAATCGATATCGTATCTGCTATGTGAAACACGAGTGTTATCTTACGATATCAAGTGGTTTATGTATCATTGAGTTTCGTGTTTTCAAAATGTTGTGTTTATGAACCTATTAAGTGGAACATGTACACACGCTCCACTTTCATGGAACAATTAATGATTTTAGTCGACAACGACTTATTCAATTAATTTTGCATTCAAGTTTCCGAATTAGGTCGCAGTCGAATGTTATTTTATTCACAGCCTCGTCCATCTATGAGCAATATTAGTAGGTACTGCTTCGTGTGCATTGAAAGGCCAAGTAACCACCGCGGCCGAAGCAACATCGCAAGGCCAATGGAGAGGTAGTGATATAGGCTAGCTGAAGCCGCTGTAGTTATAAATGATTCATAAACAAAACGATGTGGATTATCCTTATTAGTTTGAACAGGTCATAACATACAGCCATTGCAAGTAAAACCAGTGATGCAACAATTAAATACAAAAGTGATGTCTTTGTCAATTCGTTTTCTTATTTACGTGGCTGCGTAGACCGTCTATTTCTGGTGCATTTGTTTTGTTTTTGTATAGCTCTACCTTTCCTAAACGGTCTATTGGCTAATGATTTCATAACCGGATGTTATTGGTTTCTTTCCCAATAGCACCAGCAGCGTCGGTAGTATAATAACGTATATTGCAATCAAACTTTCCTTTGTCTGTCTGTTTTCGTTTTATTGTCTTGTTTTCCAAGTTTATTGCTTGCTCTCATTTTATTGAGTTCTCGACTGTACTAAGAAACATTCCTTCTAATTACTGCTGAACATTTTACTACTTCACAAATAAATATTCAATCTCTAATAAAACAACTGTTTTTCGGCCTTGGTTGTTTGCAATTAGTATTTTAATAATGAATTACAACTCGTTTAACTCATTCTACTTTAAACTCAAACTCAAAGCATTTATTTCAATTAAAACATTTACAGGCACTTTAAATTGTCAAAGTCGATCAGTTAGTCAGAAAGTTCGAATTTCGTTGGCCATTCCAAAACGTAGATCAAGAAACTAAGGACACTCTTTTAAACCAAGATATTACAAAATCCTGTGTATAACCTACCTACTATAGTATCCATACTTATCGATACTTTTAGATATTTCGAAAGTATCTAAACCTTTTTTCAATGTTAGTATGATGTCATTGCATATAGTTTAGACAAAGGGAAAACAAATAATGACTGAATCTAATTGTAAAGAATCAAACCATCGGCATTGAGAGACTAGAGTTCAGACCTTGACGCACTAACACTAACTTGAAGATGGCAATAGCTATGTGAAACTACATTCACAGCAACTTGTAGAATGTTGGCTTTCCACGAGCCAAAGGCACGCACTATTTTCAGTATTCCATTCATAAGTATAACTAGGCCGGAAACAGACTTAGGTCTACATTCATTAGCTAGATTGTGTTAAACATACGCTATATCGATATCTATACAGACACGTAATACAAACTTGTTTTACGTGACTGCCTGTGTGGCCACTAAGGTAGTTCTTCTAAACTGCACAATGGATTTTGATGCCGTTTTCACCATGATTTAAAGACCTTGTGTAAGAATTGATGTAAATAATACTTTAAATAGAGTATTGAAAACTCGTTGTCCCTATATTTTGTAGATTGCACCCATGCGAAGCAAGGGCGGATCACTAGTATAGGTAGTTACAACTTGGAATAACAACTGTATCATCGTTTGTCCGCCCTAGTTTAGCTAATTAATTTGAGTAGGCGGGTCGCGGCTCACGCCCATCGTCATGACCCTCAAATGGAATCAGCAAGCCATTATTCTGTCCATTAAACTTTAGGGGATTTTCATGTACTCCCGGAAATATAGATATGGCTGAACTATTTATGGAACTGGCTATGATTTTGTCAAAGACGATCGTTTCACAATATTGAAAGGAATCTTCTGTATGATAACGGCTCTCGTGAGATGTTTGATAAGGTTTTAATGACAAGGTCACTTGAATTTGATATCAATAGATATCTATTTCTCGTCAAAGAAAATGACGTGTGAAAAACCGTTCAAATCGAAGGAATTAAATGTTGAGTAGTGGTCCTTACTTTGAAAATGCCTAGCTCACACGCTCACCGTGGGCAATCAGCCCAGGGACCAGCTATTACCTTGAAGTTGACATTTTTTTAGCCAGTCACGATCACGACACGACATGAGCGTATGATCGTACCGAAACAAGAGAAGACTCTATAAAATTGTTAGTCAACTCTGCAGACAATAAATAACAAGACACGTATATTTCCAGGGCCAGTTTGCCAGTTCGCACAGCGCGGCTTTTGCAGCGCTCCCGGACGCAGACGCCGTCGGACGCCGGCATCAGTGATGGCAGCGCATCGCCTGCGCCGGCGCCCGCCTCGCTGCTGCAAGACGTGGTCGATATCAAGACACTGCTGCTGCAGCTCAAGCGGGTCTTACAGGAGGTCAGTTAGCTGTTAAGTTTAATGTATGTTCAAATAAGACTATAGGACGGTCAGCTTTTAGGATACGGCGGGCGTTAAATATGATTTAGCGAGCTTGAACAAAAGATCAGACTGTCACAACTGGAGCCTCATTTACACGATGCAAGTATCTTACCGGTGGCCTTCAATAAAATTGAAGCAACAAAATGACTTGCATCGTCTAAACACAAACACTGTTTAGACGGCACGGCTTAGGAGAGTCGATGCTCTACAAAACAGTATTTTTTAAAGCTCGGTGTGCCATATTTACTGTCGGTGACTGTACCTACGCGACACTGTATTATGATCTATCCCGTAAATTGCCAGTCTTTCTTCCCTATCCTAAACAAACTAAATCCTTTCATCTGCATCCAATCACCATAAAACGGATTTCCATAATCACTCCTCATAAACATTGCTTTTGTTTTTTCTAATAATGAGCAAGCATTTTTGCCTACTCAGTCAATATTAAGAACAGTTACGTTCTACTTTAATGCAATGCAACAGCTAGACATTTGACAGAAGCCAAATAAATATGAAAAATTACGCAGCTATTATTTTGTTCTACTTTACCTCAAGACTCACTTTCTCAATTATTTCGTGTCTTGTATAATAAGTTTATGTAGTTATAACAATAGTAATTTAATGTTCTCATTTCTTTGACTTTGTGTGTGTAAGTATCTCGTGTCTTGAATGAAATTGTGTCTATCTAAATGATCTGTTACAGTGAACGCGCATAATTATTAATGATTTGTGCTACTGTAGCCTGTAGCTCGTTGCTGTACCATTTACATCAATAATTGATCCTATTCAGAGATGAATTTAACTTTCATGGCTTGTCTTAATTAGATTGTATAGACCGGCTTCATTATATTTGCTGAAAGTTGGTTTCAGGTTAAGAATGAGCTTATAATTATTTTAAAGTAGGTAAAACCATAAAGCGTAAAATCATTCATTTAGAATCTGTACAAGTTAGAGAGAACTAGGTATCTATGAATGTATATTGTTTAGCGAAATATATTTTGGTTCCTATTTCGGTGAGTTTAGCGATTATTTCGTTCGCTACAATAAATCACACACTTCAGTAACCCAATATTATCATGTCTACTTCCTTGTACCGATGTGTAAGTAGTTCACAATTATATGTTCCTAGTTTTGTTGTGCATAACGAAATAGCATGTTTTTAAGTTTTGAATATTAAGTGTACTCACATTAGTGTAGCAGCATTTAAACGATTTAAAATTTTCTTATGTTCATAGGTAGCATGTGTGTAAAACTAAACTCCCCTTAAGTTTCATTCTATAATTTTCCATCCCAGGCAGTTATCTACAGTTAACTCAGTGCACAGATTTATATCTGAACCAGTTACACTAGATATAAATCTGACAATGACTGAGTGCTATTGAAACAGTTTAGACTAAAAACAGTATATTTTTTAGATTTTCCCCTTTTTTGTGTCAGTGGTTTTCAGTATTTTGAAGTTTTAATTTTTGTCTGTATTTTGCACCGTTGTCCACTGAAGTGTGATCCGATGAATTTCACTTGAAAAGATGTTAAGCTATAAGTAAACTGTGAATAAACACCGTCACATTTCAGTGGGTATGGTAGTTTTACTAAATAGCATTAATTTGCTTGCACATTTAATTTGTTTGGCGTGTTGTAACGTAACGTATATGTTTATTTGGTTGCATCGCCTTGTTTGCCGCATGCAGCCCGGGGAGGAGCTTCATTCGATGAGTGTAAGTAACCTGCCCACGCAATATTGCACCGAACTGAATGCTATTCAATGTTGAATGCACAGACAGGGAAATGTTTTGTTTAGCGGCTTAATACACTGCGACGTAAATTGGCCGTGTCATACGAAAGAAAGAGAATTGGGATTTTAATGTACGTACTGATGAAGTTGAAAATCAATATGCTACACAATCCGTTTCCCTGACTGTACCTACTTTTAAATAAGAATTCGCAATATTGTGCCTTCCTTTTCCTTTACTGCTTGTAAAATGTAACAACAACGCTTTAAAATGCATTATCCTTCAACTTTATTGCAACGTGAACAAAATTAGTTGTGCATAATTAAAATGCGATTACTTCCCGATTATTGGCCACAGTCACAAAGCAAGTAGAACAGATTATTTATTTATTCAGTTATCAATCACTAGTTTTTATCTAGGTACCTAGAGCAGCAGAATTCACATATAAGTTTCTGTTTTCGAGTTTAATTCACACATTTGTTTTCTAACGAGGCGGTGAAACTGTTCACAAATGACGCAAACGCATTACACATTTATTATCTTGTTATTTTTACATATATCTGAAAGTTTGTAATAAACAAAACGTCGCTCGTAATTATACAACATTAAGTTTAATTACAGAAACAGAACATTAGTGTTTTGACAGAGACTATAACAACTAACTTTTCAGGAGGACACGGTATGATACGATATAAATAGAGACATTGAAATTAGGGGGATTACTCTGCTAACACAAATAACTTTTAAAACTTTTAGCACTGTTATAGAGGTATCTTTTGATAAACTGTAACAGTAACATTTATTTCGCACTTCTTGACACACTTTGATTATTAAGTTCACAATAGGAAACACTTTTGATATTCTGTTATTGATTGTATAAATCTATCGGGCCGATAAATTTCGTTATAAGTCCATTCATCTCTATGATTCTTATTCACAAATAGAAACGAATCAATGTGATTAGATTTGGGTAAACGACCGAAATTGCGTAGGTATAATGCATTAGGTAGGTATATAATGAGGTCAAACACAGATGACCTCGTTATAATAGAATTTAGTCCGCTTATAGGTAATCCTAATCCCCAGTCTGCGTAGGTAGTCGAGGTTTAGCAAATATTAGTGACGCAATCTTTCTAAGTACAAAGCTTCATTAGTAACAGTATATGAACTACAGCAAATGAGGGGAGGGAGAATGGGGGTAGTGATAAACTAAGTGCTAAGATTGATGAATTAGAATATATGTATAGAAAAATAGTAAATTAGTAATGAAGGAAATGAATTAAATAAGGTTCAGGTATTAGATTTGAAAAGAATATATTACTGTTGTAGTATTGGGTGTTACAGTAACTCGAAGAAAGCTTACGTTCAATGACACAAAGTCGACTAGTAAAAGGATTAATTAACAGTCGGAATTACAAATCAGGGTGCAAGATAGGACGATAGGACTGAGTAGGAAGCTAAATGGACTGTAGGTGTACGAAGAATAACTAAATGATAAAGGAGATTTAAGAGAGAGATCCTGCGAGGAACTTATTTTAACTGTCAATCGAAAGACCTCTCAATCTTTTCTTTTAAATGCTTGTAAACATATTAAAAGGATTTAAAAGAAAATGCCGTTGCCTGTAATACTGTTATCTAACTACATATTATAGGTACTTTTGCCTAAAAGTTGTTTAAAAATATAAAAAAAAATGCATATTCTGAGAGCCCTTCTGACCGGGCTTTATTTAGTTTACAATACGTAAAAATGCATAAATAATAGACTCCTTTACTCCGTAAAAGTGGATAGTGAACACCTAGGTATACCACCAAATGTTTTATATCATTAGAAATTTTCGAGCTTAGGTACTTTACTTCTCTATTTAACCTAAGTACACTTGGGAGCAAATAAATCGAGCCACTTCCTTTTTCACGCATTATGGTTATTATTTTTGGTATTATGGAACGCATCGATTCGAAACATATATCGCCTAAAAGGGTATTTAATAACCTTTACAATGAGGGTAGTTAGTTGTCAAAATTTCATTTTAATTAAAGTTTAAAGGGTAGAATAAAATTATCGCATTTAATTTGCTTATGACATTTTTATTGTACTCTGTTAAGAAAAGATTAAATTTGAGGTTTTTGTTAATCATACCCATATTACTTGTTATTGTTGTCTTTATCTGTGTCTGTGTAATCAAAATAACCTGATAAAATGGATACTACACCGACGGAAGCTGCCCAAGTTGTAGCTTTACTTGAGGTTGGACACGGACAACGTGAAGTGGCACGCAGACTTCATTTGAGTCGTTCAAAGGTACAGCGGGTATACCGCAGGTATCTGGAGACTGGTGCTTTTGTTCGGCGACCTGGAACTGGCCGACCACGGGCAACAACAGAACGTGACGACCGCTTTATTGCAACCAATTCGTTGCGCGACCGTGGACTTAATGCTGTTCAGCTACAGCAAGCGTTACGTGACGTTCGAGGTGTCGCAATCAGTAGGTGGACAGTGAGACGAAGACTAAAGGAACGAAATTTAACATCACACAAACCAGCAACTGGCCCAAAATTGACTGTAGCTCATCGCCGATCTCGCTTGGAGTTTGCTCGAGAACACATTAATTGGACGTTAGAAGACTGGAGGTCAGTTTTGTTTTCTGACGAGTCAAGAATCTGTCTTTTTAGCAATGACGGGAGAAACCGAGTGTATAGACGTCCTGGTGAAAGATTTGCCCAATGTTGCATTCGAGAAACTGTGAGTTTTGGTGGTGGTTCTTGTATGGTGTGGGGAGGAATTTCTCTAGACGGAAAAACGGAACCTGTCTTCGTCGACCCCGCCAACGATGGCAGTGGTAGACGTGGATTAACAGCTGACCGATACATAACTGACATTCTTGAAGACCACGTAATGCCGTATGCTGGTTTTGTCGGAGAAAATTTCTTGTTTATGCATGACAATGCGAGACCTCATACCGCGCAGATCGTTACGGAATACTTGTCTGCGATCGGGATTCAACAAATGGTATGGCCAGCACGAAGTCCCGATTTGAACCCGATCGAACACCTATGGGACGAGCTAAAACGGAGAGTCCGAGCCAGGGTTCCCGCTGTTTCATCCATTCCCGAGCTTAAAGTCGCTGTACTTGAAGAGTGGGAGAACATACCACAATATTTCATCGTGACTCTGATAAGATCGATGACTAATAGGCTACAAGAATGCATCAGGGCACGGGGGGGTAATACCAGTTATTAAGAATATTTTTTTTGCAATAATTTTGTTATTTATTGTTTTTATGGACTGTTTTAGCCCTACTAAATTTTCTATCAAAATTACCATTTTTCTTGCAGAGCCAATAATTTATCATTCAATAAGGTTATTATTCAATAATTTACCCTCATTGTTAAGGTTATTAACTTAACTTTTAGGCGATATATAGTTCGAATTGATACGTTCCATATTCCCAAAAATATTTACCATTTTACGTGAAAAAAGGTAGCGGCTCGATTTATTTGCTCCCAAGTGTACTTTGCTAGCCTTTTTTTACCTGAAGCGATGTGGCTGTAATTGAAAATTTTGCTTGGAACGACATGCGTCTGCATTTTTTTTTACCACTCAGTTTTGCTATTAAATCCTTAAAAAATCTAATTTTGTTACTTCTTTTGGAATAAATCTACAAGTGTTATGAAGAATTACTTTCGTCAGCATTTGGTGGATGGTTCTTTTTGCTTGTTTTACATTAGATATTGGTGTGCACAGTTGGTTCAAGATTGTATATAAACATATTTAATGTGCAGAGCGAAACTCTCGACCCGTTGCTGGCGGCGTGCGCGGAGAGCGCCCCCGCGCGCGGCAACGGGCGCCGCCCCCCCGCCTCGCCGCTGCACCCCGACGCCTGCGCCGAGATGCGCCGACAGATACTGTACCTGCAGGTGAGCATACACTATACACGCAACCTAACCTAACGGGCGCCGCCCCCCCCGCCTCGCCGCTGCACCCCGACGCCTGCGCCGAGATGCGCCGACAGATACTGTACCTGCAGGTGAGCATACACTATACACGCAACCTAACCTAACGGGCGCCGCCCCCCCGCCTCGCCGCTGCACCCCGACGCCTGCGCCGAGATGCGCCGACAGATACTGTACCTGCAGGTGAGCATACACTATACACGCAACCTAACCTAACGGGCGCCGCCCCCCCGCCTCGCCGCTGCACCCCGACGCCTGCGCCGAGATGCGCCGACAGATACTGTACCTGCAGGTGAGCATACACTATACACGCAACCTAACCTAACGGGCGCCACCCCCCCGCCTCGCCGCTGCACCCCGACGCCTGCGCCGAGATGCGCCGACAGATACTGTACCTGCAGGTGAGCATACACTATGCACGCAACCTTACCTAACCTCATGCGGGTAACCACATTCGGGCAACCGCATGCAGTTTCTGGAAGAAGCCGCAATGGCAAGAGTCAATTTTACGGATAGATGAATCGTGAAAACTATCATCCCTAGCATTTTAGTTTTGCAAACCCTCTCATCTGATGAGTTTTGTCCGCTCGCAATTTATTTATCCAATGTTATTCATGCCTTATAAGCATCTTATTAATTGTCGATCATCAAGCCTAGTTTGAAAATAAACACACTTAACTTATAAGGCCCTCAACTTATGGCAATACCTAGTCCTACTTTTGCACTCGAAACAAGCTCTTGGATTTATCTCTCTTATTATTGTCGAGCCAGTAAAGGCACATAAAATTTTATGAATATTACTTACATGTATTTTTCGGAAGTTCAAAATACACCTGAATCTACTCGATATTTAAGGCCTTACTTGCATTGCATGACTTGGCTTAGGAGCAGATTAAGATCCGAAATATGAAACTAGAATATCAGCAGCTAAACATATATGTACTTTCTAGCATGCTAAAAAGAGCACCGACAAAGGAAAGAAAATCGATTTAACCACAATAGAGAACATAACTTTAATTCAATCTATGGACAGCAGATAAGAATGGATCAAATTACTCATATATCACTTTGCGAAAGTTATGAGAACAATGGGGAAACAACATACAATGCGACTGCTAGACGAGGTGCCAGCAATCTCTCAGCTGACACTTAAAATATGTGTATTTTACCCCATTTTCCTCTTGTCTCCTCATGTGTGAAAACAATTAACTCTCTGGGGAGTTATAACCTCTGTGGAAACTCCGTTACGAGCAATCAAGGCCTCAGTAACAAACACGATGCTAATGTGTGGGTGTTCTACTCATTTGAACAGAAACAACACTCGCGAACTCAAAATAATACACAATAATATATTCCGTTTTACGGATAAACGAGCTGTTATTATGAAAGCAATATGCCTGCCATGTACCCGTTTCGTTACACCCACCAACCTGACGCTAATTAATACTTTTATTTGTTTGTCGATAGCTTAAACAGTGTTAAAAGAAATACATAGGATCTTAGAGCTATTGAAACTATGTATCTTGTTTTTGCAATGTATTTTTGTTTGTCCCTTACAGAGTCAGCTAGAAGAACGCGACCGGTTGGTTCGCGTCCTGCAGCAGCAGATGTTGCGCATGGCTGAGAGCCACGAGCCGCGACAAGATGACACCTGCAACGTCGCCACGCAGACCGACCGGGTACGTACCAACACTAAGAACTGTAGTAGAAATGAAAAAGGAAAACATATGAAGAACGCATTAGCAGGTATACAGAATTAACTGCCACTAAGTTGGTTGAGTGGGTCACCCGAAAGTTGATAATATTCAAAATTGACAGGAAAAGTTAGTGATCGTGATCGCCCTTGATTTGTGAAAGTGGTGTGACTTAGAGTAGAAAATCTCATCAAAAAGGCATAAAAATAATGCATTCAAAGCCTATTTCATGGAACGATAAGGTTAAAAAAGCACTGACTTAGAATAAATTGTTCCACTTATCTACAAAATGCTATATTTGGGACAATAATTACCAAAATAAATAAAAGGTAAAATAAATAAGCAACATGCAGTGAGCCAAACAATATTGAAAATGCTCGTGTTTCTATTTCAGTTGCGGCCGCCGATGAGCTCGGCGTTAACGAGTTCTGACAATTCCGGATTAGTGAGGTAACCACATCCTAAACATTATAATACACAACACTTTTGTTACACACACTGAGTGCAACACCTATTGCTTCAACATTATCTTATACAGCTACCTCACTTTCTATTTACTTAGTCATACTAACTTTCCGTTCTCTATTACATTATATTTATTCCACCATCTCTCCAATATTTTTATTTATTGTTTTAGGTTTATCTTCGCTACAATAAAGTCCATTTTTCATACACTGCACTCATCTATCATATTAATGTACATACCTCCCAGTATCCCCGCATACATGTCACATTATAAAGATCATTGCTCATCACTAGTACATCAAACCGTCTCCAAAAGTCAAACAATATTAACGAATCTCAACAATTCCAAATGGATCATCATATTCAAAGACTACATGAATAAAAAAATGATATTCGCACCAACATCCATGTGTAGAATCACTTTAACATTGTCTCCCTATTTCACTGGTATTTTTATTTGATTTATCATATTATGTATTTATATCATCGTGTTTCATCTATAATTTGACATCATCATCAGGTCCTTCAAAATGTTCATTTTGTTCTAATTTCCTCACATGCTGCTTTAAATTCCGAATTGGATTTTCATTGAAAATTCTCGTCATGTTGGATATTGGACGCGGCAGTTTCCACTTGGGTGGTGGGAGGGTTCGTCCGTCGGATCAGGTAGCGTGGCTCGACTGCTTGCTCGCTGTTTGCCTCTTGTGTTCCGTCCATGTGTTGTGCTTACTGCATCTCTTGTACCAGACCAACGACGATGGCGTGTTTCTGGTCTCTGATAGGGACATCGACGAATATTGCTACAAATACATCAAGTGACCTCGTCACTCCGCTAGTTTGCATGAGGATTAAAAATGATGTGGTAAAAGGCAAAAACTGTCCAAAATTTATATATAGTGTGTTATGTGCCGCGTGACACTAAAAGGCTTAAAAACACAATAATGCAAGGTTTGATGATCGTTTGGTTGTGATAGTGAGAAACTGATGGTGCTAGAACTGACATTGTGAAGAGTCTAAGCATGAATACTTGAATAGTCAATGAGTTTGGTTTGAAAAGCACGGCACTATTGGCACGTATTGGTTAGGCGATCAATTGGCTTGGTTCAGACAGTTACTGACGATTGTTTTGTGTTGTTTGACTGTAGGTAGTCACTTGTCGTGTGGTGTTCTACACTTACATTGTAATATTATTTTTGTAACATTGAATTTACTTTGATTATGAAATGTGTGTCTGTGTTGCACGCTGCCTCGACAGAACTTAAAGGTGAGGTTTACCACATACGATATTTGTAAAACTAAGAAGAGTTTTGTGACTAATGCTAAAGCGAAAAAAAAATGTAGTCTCGATGGCTGTCCTTCCTTTAACAAAAAAAAACACTCTAAAAAAAGCTTCTTCTGATATCCAAGTATGGATTTAACATATAATTTTGTTTTCGCAGTTGGAATGAACAAGCTAGCGTGAGGAAGCTGCCGTCTTACAGTGAAGCACAAAAGACTAAGAGACCTGTTACCAACGGGACTGTGAACAAATGCCAAATGTGTGGTGTTAGGAAAGTGAACGGACATACTAATACTAATGAAGACGAAAACCTGATAGACAAGCGAACGGACACCGTGCAACTGAAAACTAACAGCCGCGTCGGGACTAAGTACTTACAAGCCCTTGCGAATTCCGATAGCACTCGGAGATATATCAAGAGGGATTCTTCCGTCGGGGATAAGTCAGATCGTAGGGCAGCGCTCTACTCGAATAGATCTCGTTCTATAGAAAACTTTCAAAACCAGTACTCGACTACCGAGCGAATGCTCACAAAAAACATTGTCATCGAGGAGACTCCTCACATCAAGCATCACACTTCGTACGGAGACTTGTATAATGGCAGGATCAGTTCCAAGGAGAGTGTGAACCGCCACAGCCCGAGCCTCAACGGCCAGTCCACGGACACGGACTACAGCTCCGACGGAGGCTACAAGTCCCTCCCTTCCTCCATCAACTGCAACACCTCGCCCAAGAAGGTCAGCGGCATCCCAAGGAGGTCCATCGAACAAAAATTCATTTCCACTAAACACGTTAAAGCGAGTGCTATATGATGTACTAATAAATTCCGTTTTTGAAACAGTTCCCTCATTGTTGTGATATATCATTTTTGAATCGATTTGCTGGGCAGAATTCAAACAGTCGAATATTTCCTGTATGAAAGTTTCGCTTGAATGTTACTTATCGATTGTTTTAGTCCATCTGTTTTGAGTGTCTGAAGTCTGCCCGCAGGTGCGGCGTGGTGTGACTGCGATTGTGACGTCAGCAGTGACGTCACTAGGGCGCTAGAGCAGCTTGTTCGCATTTATTTCCACTCATCGTAAAGCTAATTAAGTAAGCTACGTTTAGTTGAACGATGCCAAATTATATCGATGTTATAGTTTGAACTAATATCCTAAAATCATTTGACAAGATTTTAGTTTGACGTGAAATTTAACATTTCGTAATCCGATGCTTAGTGCATTTTATTTTTTTGTAATCAAAACGAATATTGACCTCCTGTATTATACAGTTAGTGGATTACCTTAAACGGGAACTAATTTTGTAGATTTAATTTACAAACTTGTATACAGGCGATAGTTATCTTAGATTTTCTATGGTAGACAAACTAGTAAATAAAGCTGTAATATGTGATAAGAGTGGCTGTAAGACCTTATATTTAATTTATACCTACATGATATCTTCCCTATTGTTAATCACTGAGTATTATTCCTTGTGTATCGAACGTCACATAATCAAAAAAAAATAGTATTGATGTTTTATGACTATTTATTTGCTATGTAAAGTTATTTAGACAGTAGGTATCAAATAGGTACAAACATAACTCGCTTGTAAGGCATTTTAAATATCCAGATGTCATTTTAATGCATTTGTCGAATCAGTGTTATTGTAATTAATGATAAAGTTAGTAAATCATATTATCTTCTGCAGAGCCTAACGTTAAGTATCCTATATTGATACCTGGAACGATTACCTACTTATGTACTTTAACAGAAATATTTTCAATTTATTGTGAACTTATGGCTACTTATATCTATCCAATATATTGCGCTTTCCTACGTTACTTATGTAAGTTTAAGCCCACTAGCTTTAGTAAAGATTATTTAATTTTAAAAAAATTGAAGTTGTTTCAATAAATAATTTTAATTTTGTTTTGTTTTCTTTATTCATATCGTACTATGTCCTATATGTATAAGTTCTGTGTCCCATAAGACCAAAAGGTATTCAGCTACACTGCTACTCCGCCCCTAGCTAAGAAATATTGTGTCGAGTGCGTGTCGGACCACGCATAGTGAAGGGTTCCGCAGCTGCATGAATTTATCCCAAGAATAAACTTAAAATTGTAGTTAAAAAACATGTTCTCCCAGACATTCGAACTACAAATGTAAGTTGATCGATTATTACACGATAACTTGTACAGCCTACTTAGGTTGGATTTCACCAATGAAACTGAACGCGATCAGCACTTTCAATTACCTATCTATGGAATATTGACACTGACAGCCCTTGAACGCGTTTTAGAGGTGCTGAATGCGTTTAGTAACATTGGTGAAAACGGCACTTAGCTGTGATAGTTTTTCTTTTAACTTCGTTATTCTATACTACTGCCGTGAATTTTTTCACATTATATCCGAAAACAACCATTTAGCAGGCAGGTGAGGGGACACCCGACTAACAATAATTTGCATTTCAAAGCTTAATACTTCGTAAACGGTTTTCACGGACCCGCAATATTTTTGAACGGCATTTCCAACGACACCCCTCACCCAGACCATGGGTAAGATGAGAATCAAATAATTCTTCAACACTTTACGTGTAGGCACAGATAATATTATACTACGTAGAGATACCTAACCCCATACAACGAAATGGCACTTCCCTAAGTTTGGCTACTGAGCTGGCTATTTAAATTCGTCCAAATTTTCAACAGATGGCAATATCAGCGACTCACTTATTGTCAGAGATTGTAGTTTTACAACGCCATCTAGGAGTCCACCTACTTTTAAAACGTTTCATGCAATCCTTTTTATATACATTTTTATATTCGCGGGTTCAGAAAAACGTGTTATTATATTTCTTTTTTCAATGTAAAGCAATAGATAAAAAAAGTTGTTTGATTTAAATTAGTAACGAGAAAATGGTTACTGTGATGACAGGACAACTTGAGTAAAACGCCATCAATTCCCTATTGACTACGGAACCCTACAAATTGAAAATTTTCTTAGGAAGTTAGAACTCTCAACGGAAGGTCAGTCAATACTAGGATGAATAACAGTCACGTTGAATAGATTTTCATCATCACGCGTGAATGTAGTATTTTTATGTAAAATGAGTTCCATTCATGTTAGCCTAGGTCAACATGCGCATGAAGCTTTCCTTTCCACTTGGTTCATGTAGGTCATCATGTAACGCAGTAGTAAAAGGTGAGTAAGTGTAATCTACCTAGGAAGGTACTGTTGTACCGAACTATCCCAGATTTCGCGATGACTAATTTGATGATTATCGATATTAAAAACAACTTACGTATTAATTGATCTATATGTACTACTATCCAGTGATGTCATAGCCCACGACACAATCACCTCGTTTCTATAATTGTTGATGTAACAATGACTTGTAGAGAACATTGTTAGTGTTTACATTTGGACCTTGGACGCGTATCGATAAGCACGGGAATCACGTCTTGTGTCGGTCCGCGGCACGGGTGTGATGCAGGGTTCGCGCCTCACATCGTTACTCATTCGCCACCCGCACCGCGTTTGCGCAGCACCGACCGCGCGTTCCCGCCATTTTGAAGTTCACATTTGAAGATTTACAACTGACAAACCCAATAGGACGTGTGTGTTGCACTTTGATGACTTGACGCTGATATAAATAAAAGGTTTGTCCATTTATGTTCTAATTATTTCATTGGCATCTTCTGCCGTTGATAAAAGAGCGAGGAAAAAAAACTGTGAAATTTCAGGTTTTATAACTTACTTTTATTTTTGAGTTCTGTCATAATAGAAACGTCTGTCAACACAAAAATAAGTCAAACACGTCTGTGACAATAGTTTACAAACACCAAAGAGGTTTTCCCGTGATTAGATTGACATTGACCAGAGTTAATAGAATAAACCTACCATAACATAACATCACGCCTTGTTTCCCCGAAGGGGATATATCCATCTATAATATATAGATTCTATATCATTTGATTTATTAGGTTACAGTGTCCTCTTTCATTTACTGAAACTCCGAGTTGTAAAGTCATGTCCAGCTATGTTTTCTTCCGCAATACATCATAGGTACGACAATCTACAAATTAAAACTGTGTTAGGTATTACATAGGATGAGACAGTAGGTGATAAGCACACTATCGCATGCAATAGGGTCAGCATAGATAGAGAGGAGTCAAGACCGGCATGGACATCCGTCCGACTTCTAAATAAATAAATATTTACGTAAATCTGATTGACGTGCGGCTATTTTGCAACCGTTGCGGCAAAAGGCCCTGTTTTTTTTTTACAGAAATCTGTTAACAATCTTTACGCATGTATAATGTACTTACCTACAAACACAGATCGCATGCTGTTTGCATACATTATCTGTCTCACCACAGATAAACCGTGATAAACAGTAGCATAGTCTAATATTTTATCATGTACATTTTAAGTTTCTTTCTTCAGTTTTAATTTTTATAACTGAATTAAATACAAAGGTAACTTAGCGTCGACGCTGTATAGTTTGTGTTATTGTTTAAAACGACGTGAATTTACTTAACACAACTTATTTGACGCAAATAATTAATTCAATTAGTTGAGACGTTACTGCTAGGCTTAGTACATAATGAAAAAAAAACAATTAGGACAAAACCTAAGGTTCTTTTTATATTTTATACAACATGTTTAATAATTTCTTCAAATACAATAAACCTAACTGCCGATCGTGGCCTTAAATATTACTACCTGGTAGTAAGTAATAAAACTAATTACGACAAAAATAATCATATTTAGTAAACATCGAATCCCAATAGAATGACTGTTATCAGAGATTAAGATAACGTCAAAGTATGTCTTCATCATGGCCGTTGACCTTTCATATTTAATTACACAAAGATAAAATAATTAATAATACATTAACAAAAGAACTGACCAGAACAAAACGTAAAGGTTCATTTCTTAGGTAACAGTTAACGGTAACAGTAGATCTTAATTTTGTAAACAATTTACATAAAGTCACTTTCGCTTGTTTAGCCAAATTAAAGTACCGAAAAACAATCAAATGTTTTAATTCATCAGTGTTTACAATGCGTTATTTGACTTTTGACTACTATTGTTAAATAAAGACTAGGTTAAGGAATGAGTTGATCGTGAATTTTGCTTTTTCGAGTTTCTTGATTTTATGAATGAACGTAATAAGGTATAAACCTTTCACCATGTTTGAACGACGGACGGAGAAAGTGAATGCTGAGATACCAGTGTCGTTTGTCAGTATCTACGGACCGCAGTGGACAAATAGTGACCTTAACGTTTCAATTAATAAATAAATTGTTGAAACGCTCAATGAAAATCAATTGGTGATTTGTTAGCTATTGTGATGCGGATTTAAATTGTGTGTTTTTATTTGTGTTCCGTTTTTGATATAAAGTCGAGAAAATTGTGCAAACAAGAGAATAAAGCTATATTATGATCTAAGAGGTCAATAATCAACCTCTTTGCTGACAGCGAGCGAACGTTAAGTGAAGATGTGTGTGAATCTTGTAGCAAGATCAAGAGCAGGTTTTTAAATGTTATTACACTAACAAAAATATTTATGTAATACTTATACTACATTTTTTTATGTATAATTATTTTTATTTAATTTATTATATTTTTATTTTGGTCTTCCTCGTTGGTTTAGTGGTCGCAAGAGCTACTGCTGAGCATGAGGTCCTGGGTTCGATTCCCAGGTCGGGCATAGTGTCATTGGGTTTTTCTATCTAGAATTACTCAGTATCAGCCCGGAGTCTGGATTTGTGCCCGGTTGATGGCAATAGGCTCGCCCCCTATTACATGGGACCTAAACATAATTGGCGAAATGTGGGTGTAGGTACTATAGGTACACCTCTGCCTAACCCTTCTGGGATGACAGGCGTGATGTTATGTTATCCGTAATATTTATTTTAAAAATATTTTTTTTGTATGAAGTCATCCTAAGTTTCATTCTTGACGCTGATGAGACTGATTTGTTGAACACGGTCGACTTTCGATTTACGAAAGAATCAAACATTTTTATATTTATCTTTTACTAGCACTTCGCCCGCAACTCATTCACGTAAATTTCGTATTTCAGACACAAGGGGTGTTGAAATTAATAGACTCCCATAAGAAGGTAGTTTTCGAAATTTGATGTTTACGATCTTAATCATTTATTTATATAAGTATTCGGGCCAAGATTCAAGTTTTTAGATCAATCACACAAACTATCTCTCCCCACTTTCCACCCCCACGGGGGTGGAATTTTGAAAAGTCCTTTGGAACGTTTACATTAATTTGCCTAAAGATTATACAAACACATACACCATTTTTTTAGTTAATCAAGCCAAGCAATATCTTCCCTAAAAGTTAATAACCCGGTTTTGCCCTATTATTAATGGATTTTTGAAAAACTCGTCATTCCTTCTTTTCTGTCAAAAGTATTCGGTAATGCCGAGTTTAGAGTAAATCGGACCGCGCATTAAGATTCTTCCATACAAACTTTTCGTGCCAAGGTCCCTATAAACAAAATCACCCTGTTTCATCCCCTCAAAGGTTGAATTTACAAAAACCCCTTCATAATGCTTCCCTACATTTTACAAGAAAGCCTTGTGCACTGAAATGTCAGTTTCTCCATTTATATTTATGTAGAAGAAGAATATAGAATAATAGAAGATAAGTAAATGTAACGTTTTAAAGATTTTTTTAATCATATACCTACTGAAAATTTATAAGAAGAAATTGGAATGATTCTTTCCATCGAAGCGAAAACGTGAATGTTTTATAACACTCGCTATGTCGATATTTAACGGACGATACCGGGAATTTCATAACAAATATTGAGGCTAACAATACGATTACACACGAATAATTGGGTACCTAATTAAAACTATACCTATTTGCAATCATTAAACAAAATGTTAACGTTTTGTTTGTAAACACATGTCAACAAAGATCCGAGAAACAACGAATAGCAAGGTTAAGCCGTGGGTGGGGTAATTGCGTAACATACAATGACAATTAATCGTTCATTTTGACAGTTCCGCCACGTTCATTGCGTTATTTTACGTTGTTGAGCAGACGATTTTTTCAAACATACGAAGCAATGGATTAGGAATTATCCAGGAACCAGGAACACAGACAGTGATTGAAAGCGTGTTACGTAATAAGGATTATTTTTATGAATAATAGGCCAATTATTATTGTCTCATTATTGCAGAAAGTATGTTAATAAAACCAATCAAAGCATTTAAAACTACCTACTTCTGAAGATACGATACAATTGTTTATATTTAAATCTACCTACTGTTATGACTATGAGTTTCACAACTAGTAAATGACTAAAGCATTGCGTGTCAAAGTCCATTGCCATGTATCTACCTAACAGCAATAGTTTTTCCCGCGGCAGCACTTGCGAGATTAGATAAGGTACTATTGAATAGTGACTGTAAATTATAATTTTTCAGTCAGAAAAGCGAACTCTGCCAAAAAAAAAAAGTGGATTTAACCATTACTTACGGTTAGCGACGCGCTTATAATTTAGATATATTATGAATAGCCTAAGTATAGATGTAAGTGCCGGGCCGCTGGACCCCCACCCAACTAGAGTTGGGTAGCACACTGTTTTAAAGTGAGGATCGTGCGAGGCACTCTTTTTACAAAGTGTGCTAGCACACTGTGCTACCACGAATGAGGCGAGGCTGCGGTAGCGTGGGAGCACGTACGTGCTGTGAGTGTGTCAGTGAGTCGCGTGACGCTCCGAGTCGACGCGCGAGTAGCGAGTGTGATGTGTGTGGTGTATAGTGACGACAACACGACACGGCACACATACTCAATAGAGTTGGCTTGGCTGGCACACGCGATGAGCTGGTGAGGCAGTGATTAATCGGTTAAGCGCGTCACACAACTCGCACGAGTGATGATGAGGGAAAGAGAAAGGGAGAATGATTACGATTCGTTAAAAACTCACAATATGATACAAAATTACAAATGTTCTGTGTGCTAATCTGTGGCGTGTGGTGTGTGCATATCAAAATGAAATGAGTGAGTGACTCTTTTTAACCAAGTGAGTAGCTACAACTGTGCTAGCACATGTGCTGAGTTACCCAACACTACACCCAACCCGCCGGCAGTTCAGTCCGCGCGAGCCTCGCGAGCGTGTGTATGCGTTTATCTCGAATGTTAATATTATCCGTGTCTTTTCAAATATACAATCTTCTCGTTTCACTTCGCTGATTACCCAGCTACTTACCTAGAAAATTCCAGACGAGTTCAATTCACTTGTTTTTATTTGACACAGCGACGTTTCAGTACCAAAAACCATAATTATTATCAACGATTGAGATCCAAATATGAATAGATATTACTCTAGAATTACGTTCAACAACTTATAAGAAAGTCGTAAAACTCATAACAATTCCCAAATTAATGATGTACCTACCTACTTATATGTGTGGTAAACTTACATTAAAGTGTTAAGTTGAAAAAGTGCTTGTTCCTGATAGTTTACCTTTTTAAGTAAATGGAATAGGGATTGAACATTTTGGTGTATGATTTTTGACAATACGAGCTTGTGTCTTTTAAAATGAATACACGATACAAGGAATTTTTTTGTTTACTTTAGCTCGCGTAACTTCTGTACATAGATATTAATTTCTGAAAACATCGTAAATCTCAATCGGTAAATAACAGTATTTTGGAAAAGCACATTGGTACAAAACAATTAGTTTTTCGTTCAAATGGTTATCAAGTGCATCGGTTCATATCAGCGCTAGTTTACAAACAACGCGACGAACCGAAACCAATAAATAAATAACATTGTCTTGCGTGCACTTAGTACTTTACACGCATGCACTCAATATTGAACATGCTTACCTAAACGAATTGAAAAAAAAAAAAATACGGGCATTTATAAAATAATACGAGAGAATCTACTGCCTATGACGGTCTTTTAACTGCTGTTGCTACAAATTTTAACTTTTTTTTTCTCTCTTAACTATTATTACCCGACTCCGGCTAGACGTCGACCTACGGGACAAAAAGGAGAAATTACCACACAAAACGCTTTCTAGTTCTATTACTTAACTATTTTTATATGCTACTAGACTCTGTCCGTAATTCGGATTCGGACCGTCTTATGTAATTTTGTGACTGAATTTCTTGTTCCCCCGTACTCACGTCACTTCGTTTTCGATTAGCGTTCTTACAGACTTTTTTTTTGTTTCTGCTCGACTTCTAAGGATCATAGCGTGAGATGAAGCCTATAGCCTTTCTCAAAAATTAGGCAATCAATGCAAATATATTTTTTCAAATTCGACAAGTAGTTCTAGAGATTACCCCTACATACAAGTTACAAACAAACGAAAACTTTTCTCTTTATAATGTTAAAGTATACATATTGACGTTAAGGTTCTGTTTGTATTTACAGCTAGTCGCCGCTTCAAGAGCGCTATGATCGCAAAGCGCCGAGGCGTGCGCGAGCGCCTCCTAGAAGAGATCTACACATACTGCGCTTTCTGGATAGCTGTGTCTGCTCTCCCTGTACTTGCTGTTTCTTATGTTGGTAAGTATTTCAAAGTGTGGTCTCTGGCTATACCAATTAGGTACCCTCATAATCCTATCACCACTGCTGAAAAAGTAGATTGACAGCAGAGCATTTCATTCCTTAAAAACGCTTTGCAATCATCATGACTGCAAGCCATTTAAGTAACAAACGCAATCATCATAACGTGCCAAATCAATACCAAAAACCTTCGCTTCTTATACCGATTTATGTGCCATTGTTAATGGTTAATGATGCTGACGTGATTTAGGGATTATTATTACCTAATTACTCAACTTAAATCTTCATATACTCACGTATTTTTTCCAGTTGTACGAGTAAGCAAATACCTCTGGCTGAAGCTACTATCAAGCAGATATCCACATCTAGAGTTCGTCTGGATAGATACAGTTCGTTCATTACTTGATACACATAGAAACCAAGGAATCATCAATGTCTTACTCGCTGTGAAAGGTGCGTATATATTCATGCTAAAGGATTTTCTACTGAAAAACACCTAATCGTCGAACTGCATCGATTTCCGGCTAAGATTATACGAGTATCTGCTGCGACCTTAAAAATTGTACCATTTTGTGAAATCGTCATACATGAGTAGATATCCTCGTAATATTTTAACTTTTGGCTTCTACTCAAAAGAGACGCCCCATTTAACCCATTTATTCCACAAAACCTCATTCTTTTCTCAGGCACACTTGATCCAGAACAGATAAAGGACCACCTAATGGATCACGTGATAAACAAACGCGACAAAAATGGCGGGCTCATGTTCCCAAGACTGCGACATCAGCTGGTGTCTCGCTGGGGCAACTACGCGTGGGGTGCCAGAGCCACCTTTAGCCCTGAGAACCATTTCATTGTCGCCAGTGCCGTGTACCGAGGGCGCCAGGTTGGGGAGAATAATATTCAAGTAAGTTTATTTTGTCAAAGTAAGGTCAAAATTAATTTCAAGTGGGCCAATAAAAGGCACTTTTGAACGTCAAAATTTACAAGAATATATAATAGTAGTAGTAGTTTCGTATGGAGAAGAACGGGCAAGAAATGCCATAGATTCCTATAACTGCTGATGACGAAAGATTTGGTTTTCGTGGTGCTGCGAGTTATTTTAGGCAAACAAGCACATTCATTTATGAAAGTGACCTAACGGATACCCTATGATGTTAAAAAACTTATGTTAGTTTAAGTGTTCAAGGTGCTCGGATTTGTATTGCGTAATAGCAAGGAATTTTGTCAAGCTTCGACTAGAATTCAACTATACATATAACGCATTAGTTCGCCCTTTGCTTGAATACAACAGCACCGTATGGAATCCTCACTGTGCAATCTACATTAAACGCCTGGAAAGTGTACAAAGACGTTTTCTATACCATCTTTCCTACAAAGTCCGTCTAGCAAAAAAAATCAGGAGCTACGACTTGAGACTACATCATTATAAAATGTCGTCGCTGGTAGATAGCAGAAGGGTCCTAGATCTCAAATTTCTTCACAGACTGTTCAATGGGGTTGTTGATTGCGCTACAAGCTTCTTGGAAAGCTGCAGATAAGTGCACCATCTCGCTTGCCGCGGAAATGTAACTATAACCGTTTCTATGTTCCGGGATGGAAAACAAACCTCGGAGACTTCGCCGTTTTGCCAAGGCTCTGTAGGCAGTATAACGAAGCATGTGTGCAAAACTGGAAGCGCAAACTTGTATTTTTCAGTGACAAACACAAGTGTGTTCTATGTATACTTTCATGTAATTGTATAGCCTCTGTTGAAGATCCAATAAATAAATAAACCATCTTATTTTGAAACAGTCCCCGTGAAATGCAATCCCTAGAGTAGTTTCATCAATGCAGAATTAAATTGAATTACAAATGAATGAAGTGATCAGAATATTCACCCTACATTGATTTTACTTTCAGGAGTACGTCAGCGACATAGTATCAAAGTACTTCGCAAGCGACCAGCCTCCATGGCAGTACATAGTCATACCCTGCGCCTCAACAGAGCCAAAGTACTACATCCTAGTTCGCGTCCATCACCTCTTACTCTCGGGGAAGAAGTCCCTGAACATTGGAGACCTACTGCTCATGGAACAGATACACCCGTCAGACAGAATAATTCCGTCACAAGCAGAATATACGCAACAAAGTCCTTTGATTAGGTTATCGCCAACGCCATCAGCTTTACCAGAACTGTGGGGCAAAGTCAACGAGAACCTATCAAATGCGTGGAACGAATTCGTATCAGAATATGATCCTGTTGAAAGTCCACGGGCATTGAAAACTTTACCTGGAGCGTTCCATGTGGCTGGCTTGGTGCTGATAGCTACAATGAGTGCCCTAAGGGAGCTTAATAAGGAGTCCAATGGAAGAGATATGTCTTCAGAAGCGCCTGTGACTGCGTTGACGTTTTTGGCAGCTATACAGAGGGAATGTAATAGAAGGAATTTGACGATACCAAAGGTTTACTTCCCTTTATCTTTGACTTTAACTTATCAAACTCTGAAATATGATGCAAATCAAATCAAATTTATTTTTGCAGAAAACACTATTACAAAAATGGAATAGACAAAAACAAGTGGAAGTGCCCACGCAGCTATCAGGTGCGTGTCACAATTATGCGGAAATTAATAAACCCTTTCGTCAGTAATAATTCTTAATTTTAATGAACACTGCTTTTCGTCAAAGTTGAATTTGTTGTTCATACAAAATTAAGTCTTATTACAACAGTCGAAGATTTTTATTATTTTACATTTTTTTCAGCATAATTGTGACACGCACGTGATAGCTGCTTGGGCACTTCCACTTGTTTTTTTATATTCCGTGGTTACAATGGTGTTATTAAATGTACATGTTTCAAGTTATTCTACCGTAAGGCATGCAAAATGAAAACAATCATGGTTTATCAAAATAAAGATTTGACATTGAAATATTTATAGGTAGATAAAAATATTTTAAGATTTTAAATTCCTAGATTGTCCATCTTAAGCTGTTATATTAAGCAAAATGAAACCTTTTCTATTCGCTAGGTTAAACCTTTCAGTGAAATATTTTCCAACCAGATTAAAAATAGCAATCAATTAGAACAAACTACAAAAATTACTGTTTGATTTACAGATAATCCTCTCACCACTTATAACAGCAGACCCTCGAAAATGGCCAGGCATGGCCTTCGGCGCGGCCTGGTCTTCTTTCCGTCAGTTCATTAGACTGCCTTTCCAAATTCGCAACGAGCTGGTCGCGTTAAGCGAGTTAAGAACATGTGGTCACGCCAGACAGCCGGACACACTTACGTGGAAGTATGCAGAGCTGGGACAGCTTTGTGTGGCTGCAGTAAGTGAAGCATGGCGGGGGGCGCTCGAGGTGTACCGCGCGCCCGCCCGGCTCTGGACTGACACGATTGGAGCCGATGGGGGGCAAAAGCATCTATTGCAGACTGTGTCGCTGTGTGGCCGAAAGGTACGATTTACAAGCTTGTTTTTTTTTTTTAAAGCGCTGGACTTTAGATATAAAACCTCTTTTAAATTCAATGCAAATAAATTATCAATGTTTCACCTCGAAAAGAACAAGGAGAAATTTTTGGACTTTATTCAACATTAGAAATGACTATTATATGTATGAGGACCAGTCAGATAATAAAATTAAAAAACTACTAGTACTGTGGCAAATGTTAGAGCTGTTTTTAATTAAAGACCAAAAACATAAAATCCAAGCATACCTAGAGGAAGCTTCTTTAACGAAAACTTTCTTCCGCCATTATCACCAGGTTACCGCATGGTCCCGCCCTGTACCACGCGCAGGAATAGAACGCGCAGCCCGGGCTCTAGACGTCACATCAACGGACATAGCACTATATGCAGTTACGGAAGCATTACGGGCGTTCTTCGAGAATGCACAATCGCACCCGCCTGAAACTGTGCTGACTACAGCTCGCGCCGCGCATGAAGATTTCCTGTTCACCTTCGCTGAGGGACACGGGAAGAGTTACAAGAAGTCACAAAGTGGAGGTAACAAGGAATATGTACACCCTGTAGCACAAAAGTTAGAGGCATTCAAATAATGAAAATGAATGAGACCGTGTCTTACTGCATTACTCCATTTGAAGCAACTTTGGGACTAGCATTCGGTTACTTTGAGAGGACGACATGCGTACAGTATCTAAAACAGCTGCAGCTTTAATGTAACATAAATTTCAATTTTACACTTTTTTTGTTTTTCGATAAATTCAATCAGAGGTTTTTCTGTGAAATAAGTAAATAGCTGTCTTCCTGTCCGAAATAAAGAAGGCGTGGGAACACCAGTAATACGACGGCCAGGCCAAAGTCGCAGTTCATTAAAAGTGTATTTTGCCAGGCATGGTGTGCCTCTCCCTGTCCCCGGGCGCGTCCCCGCGCCGCGTGTGCGCGTGCGTGCGGCGCGCGTGCGGGCGGCAGCGCGCGCTGGCGGCGGGCTGGGCGGCGCAGGCGCGCTGCGGGGCGCTGTCGCGCGCGCTGCCGTCGCCGCTGGCGCGCCTGCTGCTCAACGTGCTGTCGCGCCGCTACGCGCTCAGCTACGCCGAGATCGACTCGCCGCCGCACGCGCCGCCGAGGAGGACTGTTTGGGGACATGAGGTGGATGCCGTCGTGTACTGGCGGCCACCTCAGGCTAATATTAGTAAGTATTGACTTACAAGAATCATTGCTGGACGGTGGGCAGAAGTGCATGTTCAATTACCGGTTTTACTTATCCATCGTCTACCAGCCAATTGTTAAACAATTTTGATCACTGAAACCACTTGATTATTACAAGTGGTTTCTGATATCAAGATTGTTCCTCCGCTCAAACACAACAGCGTCTTAAAGAAAAATTACTGAGCTACAACACCACATAGAGAGATACTACACCCCACAATTACCAGGCTAAGCTATGTCAAAGATACATTGCTTTACGAGCAGCTAAAATCCCAAAACACCAATCGTACATAATCCGCGTGTAGTACCTTATCATCAGTTCAATGCAGAAATCAAGATGACAATCAGACTACACATGTTTTTTCCAATTAACGTATTTTCCATTTGTGCCTCCAGGTATGTCTCTAACAGTAATCAAGTACGCAGACACAGTACGTCTCGCAGTAATGGCCGACGCACGGCTGGTGCCATCTCACATAATCCCGGCTACACGATGGCCTACAGCCATCGAGCAGCTGGTCGCCAAGATCGACCAAGAAATCGCCAAGATCACTGCCCGAGCGCACCTTGCTGGCCTTGCTGCCGGCTCTGTTCCAAAGATTATAACCCCAGAAGAAATACCTAGTAGTAGCACGGAAACCCCTGAAGAGGAGCCAGAAAGAGAAAATTTTGAAGACTCGGGAGGCCTTAGGCCTCCGTCGGTAACGGCCGTCAGTCCACCTCCCATGCGCAGACGCATAGCCAACTAGTTAGAAAACAAGTAGCTTTTAGCTACGCGAAGTAAATTCAGCTCGGATATGGTCAGAAGCGACCAACTTCAGGTCCGAACCAGGAATTTACCGATACGAGATTGAAGGAGGTGAAAAAAGTGGACGTTAAGATACGTCAAGTCAATTGTTAGATGACTCCTACGAGACGACTGCTTAGTTTTAATTAAATATGTACCTAAGACACAAATGTGTTTATCTATGTTTTGTTGACATTTGAGAGTACCTATTGCAATTATGCAATCTGTAATGGCAAACTGTGATCATGTCAATGTTTACTAGATAAGAAATAATTGTTATTATTATTAAAAGTGAAAATACCCTAATTGCAGTTTATTCTATTTCCAAAAATTATTTAATGACTAACGTTGCGAATCTTGCTATACGGTAGAATGTTACCGACGTTCAGTGAAAACTGCAAATAAGCATTTATCTTATTCTTAGTAATTGGTCAAATGGTTATTTTCTCACACTTATCAAAGACTACTTTCTATTACAAGGTCACTCAATGCATTAAAGAATAAAACTTCTAAGCAGTTAGGTATTGTTAGAACTTTAATGACAGGGCAAGTACAATTAATAATAAAGTGTCAATGTGATAAAGTATAATATGGTGCTATAATATATGTTTCATAATAATATAATTTAATTCGTAGGTATATTAATAGGACACTAAGTAGTTTCAAAAACATGAGCGTAGCACAAATTGACTATAGATTTAATTAGGGCATCCCAATTTGTAATAATATTGTTCGATCTCGTTATCGATACGAATCGGCTACGAAACCTTGCGACTATGCGCTACAGTAACAGATCGTAGCTGCCCTACGAGGCAAGTCGTAGGCTAGCTTGGCGTAGTCAATGCGCTACAGTAACAGTTCTTAGAAATGCTACGACGCTACGAATCATAAATCGTAGGCCGTGTAGTGTACGTTGTCAATGCGCTACAGCAACAGATCGTAACTGCCCTACGAGGCTACGACTCGTAACTCGTAGGCCTTATATCGTGCCGAAATCAATGCGCTACAATAACAGATAGTAGCTGCCCTACTAGGCTACGACTCTTAAGTCGTAGGTCTTGTAGCGTGGCGTTGTCAATGCGCTACAGTAACAGATCGTAACTGCCCTACGAGGCTACGACTCGTAACTCGTAGGCCTTATATCGTGCCGAAATCAATGCGCTACAATAACAGATAGTAGCTGCCCTACGAGGCTACGACTCTTAAGTCGTAGGTCTTGTAGCGTGGCGTTGTCAATGCGCTACAGTAACAGATCTTAGCCGCCCTACGAGACTATGACTCTTAAGTCTTGGGTCTTGTAGCGTGGAGTTGTCAATGCGCTACAGTAACAGATCGTAGCTGTCCTTCGGGGCTACGACTCGCAGCGCGTGATATGGTCTACGCAATGTGGCTTAGTGAAAATCTATGCATAAAAAGCTACGGGGAATAAAAAAATTGCTGCTAGAATCGAATAGAGACTAAAAAGACTATAGAGCATTAAAATTAACTTAACTTCGTGAAGCAACATTCTTGCGCAATACCAGGAAATCTTTTTTAGAATGTACGCAGGAAGGTGAAATATGAGAACGACGCTTTCAGGATCTGAAAGTAAAAACATAAACTTTAACCTAAAATGTGAAGGTTTCTCTATTTTGTTAAACAAGGCAAAATTATTGAATTAGTAACTCTATACACACTTTATTAAGTAGGGAATAGGTAAAGTGACACGTTATAAGGTTAAAGGGATTTCGATTTTTAAAGACTATCTGCTAAAATCTGTTTCTCCAACGTTATTGTGAACTAGCTTCTACCCGCGACTTCGTCCGCGTGAAATTTCTGGCTCCACCGATCCACCCCGTCGCATCGCCTGCCTGCGCTATTACATCTTTCTTTTCTTTTTTCTTTTCGCTCAGTTCCTAAGGATCCTAGAGTTAGAGTTAGAGATGTTAAATAGGTTATATTTAAAGCGTTTCTCAAGAGTCAAATCGAATCCACTACCAAAAGCAAAAAGAATTTTGTTCCAGCCGGTCTATTCTCTAAAAATGTCAGCGTGAAAACTTGGTGAAGTGAGCGTCAAGTGATCAACTGTGTCAATCCCTAGCTTGAGGTGGAATCAATCCAACTTCACTCAAGTTTTCACTGTGATATTTTTACAGAATAGAACGATTGATATTACATATATTTGTTTTTACATACAAACAAACAAACAGTTCTACGTTCTCTTTATAATATTAGTAATTCATGGGCATCCTTTTAAGGGGTTATTGTACTCATTATTATGAACAGCTTTTACGTAAATAATCGCGTAGTAAAAGTTGTTCATAATGATGAGTACAATGATGATACAAAAGGATGCCCACGAATTCAATTTCACCCTGTAGATTAAAAAGCACCTTGACAATTTACCGTAGCCATAGTGGTGACCCCCACATCCACTAAACCTCCAGCTTTTATGTGGATCGGCTCCTGAACCCTTATGAAGAAAATAAGGAGAGTCCTTCGGTTCTTGGTGTCCATGCACTCCCATGGCATTTTGTAAACTGCATCCTTTAGTTTTTCACTCTGTAATGAAACGATTCCCTAATACTTTAATATCATAATTGTAGCAGACGGGGTTGACATCCATTAGTCGTTGAGCTCCTTAAGTTTTCAGTTGAGCGATTACTGACAAATGCGTGCACTGAATGGACGGGTCCACTCAAACCAGTGTGTTTTTTCCTTAAAAGACCACTGCATAGTCGTCATCTTCATGTCTGGACTTTAAAAGAGACTGAGACCTCTTGACTGTTTCATCTCAGAGTAGTCGGTTAAGAAACCTTACTCATTTATTTTTTTTATAATATTATTTATTTTTAATGTGTAAAAGTGTTTTTTTACATTTTACTGAAAATATAAGCATTTCATTTCATCTTAATATCTTGTTAAGGGATTGCTATTAAAGCAGAAGGAACATTTGTTTCACAAGGGGATAACCATTAACGTAAAGCTATTCTAAAACATCCAGATTAGTGATTTCAGTAGTTACCATAGTGCCGATAGTTTCAAAAATAATAGACAGCAGAATCAATTCGCCGAACATAATACAAGAGAGCGGCAAGAATCGCGTCAGAGCGGCAGCAGTCTGAAACGCACAGAGAACAGTTAGTTACAAAAGACAATGCTAGTAACTCTATAGAACTTTGACCCATCCAGTAAACATCGTTTACTGGCATATCATGTGCAATATATACTACTATTTTATTACTGACTAAGAACACGTTGTTTTAATGCATATAGGCACTTCGGTTTCTGCTTAATTCTAAGAACAATTGGTACATTTTTTTTCTTGTGAAGTTATGGCGGAAACTACGGGCGGTATCAATAGAATAATTACTCACCAACTGGGAACATTCAAGTAGTAGCAGACACCCGGTGATTTGATGGAAAGTGTAGTAAATGAATAGCGCCATCCCAAATGCATCCGACATGTTATTTGTGAAGCTAAAGGTATATTAACGTTATAATTTTTCATATAAAATAATCATATTTACTTATTAAAATATACAAGCTAGCAACCTAAAATAATATGAATTTTAAAAGGAAGGAAAAGAATCGAAAAATTCGTCCACATAGCTGTCAACAGGAAAAGTGCACAAAATGCTGGCAGCATTGCCACGTTGGCCAAAAAATAGGCCAGCCCTCTGGTCACGACGAGTCGACCAACTGCTTAGCAATGTCTCGAAAAACCAAGTGGGCACTCGGACCCCAGGGCCCTAGTGTTGCCTCAGAATAGCCCGCCGTACTAGGAAGACGAGATGGCGCAATTGTTGCATGGCCTACCTAACTTCCAGGGCATTATGGTAATTCCGTCTGGTCTCTTTCCATCGTCGCGTGCCAAGCCGTTGGGTTCTAACACAGCTGGCATCTCGGCGGTGACAAGAGCACGACGGATGATAACATTAATGCTGGCGTGACGTACTTGCTATACAGCACGGTATATTAACAGAATTTAATTCAGGATTTTATTAGGACACTTGAGCTTATAAAGGTACATAAACTATCTTGCGGCTATAAAGTACAGTAGGATGGATCTCTATTATCGATGTCATAAATTTTCCTCAATAAAACCGAAAGCTTTAGAATTATCTTTGTTAAGGGGGAAGCACCAGGTTGCCCCAGAAATAAAAAAAAAACTCTTACTTAGTTCATATAATTCTATCGATTGATATTTTATGACATTTTCATTCAATAGGAATATATGAATTTATAGGGTTGTATTGATGATTTTAAATATTACTACCCCACCACCCACTAGAATAACTACCACTAGTGTCACATGCTTAGATAACGTTTATACAGATGTTATACCAACCCACAAGGAATGAATGAATGAATGAAATGCACCGACCCCAGCGTGGTTTGACCAGACTCGATTAATCGAATGAACCCCAAGATTTGCACTAGCCCCTGAAGCCTCATGCTGCATGGTGCTACAAAGACCATTGCATATCAAGGAATAGACCGGGGGGCACTGTAATGGTAGGGAAGACGTGCCCTTAGGATAGGAAGGATTAAGAGCCTACGGAGTATGCACCCTAACGTAAGCATGGGATTAGTGGAGAGGCGGGTGATATTTGTCTATTGGAGGGCATCTTTTAACGATGTCACAGCAGGGTCGATTCAGGTCGAGCTTCATCGGTGAATCTTTAAGCGGGGTTCAGCTGGTTTCTCGGCTCTTTTCTATGTCACTGCTCTGCTGTGGTAAATGTTACTGTTCTTTTCAATGTCTTCGTCTGAGTTGTCGCTACTAACCGTTCCGGTTTTTGTACATCTCGTTAGCGGCGTTCTTGATCTTCCACCGTGTCCATCGAATAATTGTACCCTTGTCGAAATAATTTTAAGTCTTGAGCTATCGTTCGAGTCTCAAATGTTGTTCCAAAAGTAGTATGGGCACTGTTGGGTATCGAGCCCAACACAACACATTGCGCATGGTCTGCACGCACAGGCCGCGTGTTTAGCGCGTCGCGGCGACGACACGGTTCGGCCCGATGACCACTCGCTTCTTCTGACTTCTCTGCGACGGACGATACTCCTCTTACTTTAGTTTCGTTATTAGCTGAATATCCGGTACAATTTTATTATTGTTATAAGCACGTCATTAAACCCTTGCCTTAAATACAGTAGTCCACTCTTAATATGATCCCCGCGCTAACATTAGTCCTTCAAGAATCTCGCCGTCTTAATTTCAAAAGTAACGGTCTCAAAAAAAAGCTTCGAACTCGAAGCTTTTCAGTTGCGTTCTTCTACGGGGGCAGCTCCAGCAGAAATCGTCAACACCTTGTTGAAGAAGCTTCGCGTAGCACTGCACACGCCCAGGGGACGGAGTCGGGCCAAGGAGAACTAAAACTTGCAGATAATCGTTTATACAGTGAATGGTTTACACATTTTGTGAGTTTGTTCCAGTTTGTTCCTTATTCATTCATTTACTTAGTCTCATTCCATATGTTTACCAACATTTAAGTGAGTGTTTTCATTTGTCTTCAAGTATTTTAGTGGCAATCATTCTTATTCATAGCCTTATATTTATCTAAAGTCACTTACGAGTATATGCTTATAAGCTAAAATATAACGGTTAGGATAATCCATCTGTTTACACCATTCCTTCACTTCACTATATCAGTTGATAACACGGCGACGTGCTTCCTTGTTATCTTCGCATCAGCTGTTCCTTATTTTATTTTTTAAACACTAGGAATTACTCCTGTATCGTGGGTGCGTTCACAAACATGAAACTCACATACACAAGACACCCAGACCCGGAACAACCATTTATAGGTCATACAAATATTTGTTCCGTGCGGGGATCGAACCCGCGACACGCAGCGCAGCAGCCGATCGCTCAACCACTGCGCCAACCGTGCCGTTAAATTCGCACCAAGTCATTCATAATCATAACTCTTATGCTAGCTCATTACATTTCGCATTGATTTTATAAACTGTTTTGTTATCTCTTCTCTAATAAAATCATTTTTGCGAGTTTGCTGGTGGTGCTGCTATGAATCGTTATAACCATAAATCTTAATTTATTTCAACATCATATTGCAGGCACTGGTTAATAGAGTGTACAATCTTAAATAGAGAAAGGTGTCTGTGATAGAAGGGTCCTGAGTTACAAATCAGTCAGCTCTCTTAGATATGACATGTTAATTTACAGAACGGTTAGAGAGTCAAGATGTTATTTTAAAAGTTTAAGATTGCAATTAAGTATTTAAGTAAAAGTAGAACCTACAAAACAAACAGAAACATTAAAAAAAAACATTGTTTAATTAAGATACACGTAGAACTGGGCAAATTTGCAAATTATATTGACTTAAGATCAAATTTAACTAATTCATAATTATCCACTTTGAAAGCAGTAGGTACTTACAGTTACTACTAGTTAACAAAATTCAGAAGTAAAAGGTGTAAAGTCAAGCAAAAAATTCACGGATGTATACAAATTATGCATAACGCGAGAAAATAAAACAAGAATATTCTACCATATGCTTAATTAACAAAAAGAGAAAGAATGGATATGGGGTAATGAAGAATGTTGTGTTTATGATGGCTAAGTGATTTTACGATACGGGTTTTAAGCGGGTGATTGAGCAAACATTTGTTGCTCGTCTATTTTGTGTTGGGAAATCGTGATATAAGGGAAGAACAGTGTTTTTTTATATATATTTTTTTATATTTTTTATTACAGTTATGAGTATAAACAACTGTCGGACCGTTAGCACTTGGCATTGTTGGTTAATTTGTAAAGTTGGAAAAAGGATTGTGAAGAAACAATTCTAATATAAATATATAGCTCTTTGAGCTCTTTTAAAATGATTATACATATAGTTATGGTCTTCCTCCTACCTAATTGAAATATGGGGCAACGCGCCAAAAACCAACCTAAAGGACCTACAGATCACACAAACTAAAATAATTCAACCATTATTTCACTATGGTTACTTTACACCTACAGTCAAAACTTACAGGGAAACGAGACTCATGAATATTAAACCACTTCATGCACATTGCACCAGCATATTTATATTATATGAAAACTTCTAAAAAGTCCATTCACACGCAACTACACCTCACAAAAATACATCAAGTACCCTATTTTGTTGTTTGTATCTTATTTAATAACAATTTTAATATGATGAGCAATTGCTGAGATATAATAATCACGGTGAATGCGGCGAAATGGCCCAACTTCGTTTAAACAACGGATGAGGGGCATGCCGCCCTATTACGCCCAATATGGTTAACAGAAGTAATAACAGCCGCACGGGCCGAGCGATCAGGTTAAGCCATGACTGCCGCGGTCGGTCCGTGGATGGGTGACCATCCTCACTCACCAAAACCCAGCCGCGCCATGGGAATGGTGATGATGGTTAACAGACTGCGGCGTCACAGAAGAACCGCACAGTCCGTCCATACTTAGTTCCAACCTGTTGAACCTGTACTTGAAACCTTTACGCATTATATTTTTGAAACTTTGCGCAACAGACACGCAAGGGTCAGTTGCAGGTACCGGCTAGCATTCCGTTAAACAGTGAGCACCGCATTTTTTTTTACTGCACCCTCAAACAATGCAACCTTCTGCTTTCTCTCGATCCCAGCCGTAATGCGCCTTTCGCTTGTCCGCCAGATGTGTCCATTACGAGCGACAAAGCGTCTAACTTACAAAATATGTAGTTGTGAATATCTAAATAAAAATTTACGCCTCTTTTAAATTATAACTTTGGTATGTTTGAGAAAAATATTACCTAGATTAAAATAAAATAGATTCAAGCAGGCTTCCATTTCTACTCGAAAGGAAGCAATAATAATAGTCAGTGAATATTGAACTTGTTCAACGTAGTTATATAGTTGTTCGGCACAATGTGTATGAAGTATTAGGTTAAGAGCGATACCGTACTATACGATATGAATTCATTTATTTCTAAAGATTACAAATCACTTGTACGGAAATAAGTACTGACATTACTTAATTAAAACATTGATGTCCAGGAGTAGCAAGGCCTTATACGAGCGTTACGAATTTATGAAGGTAATTGTTACAAGTTTTTGTATTGTCAACCGCCGTGCGGCGCGTTGACGCGGTTACCGTGCGATGACTCGTTATCTTTGTTTTTGTTTGAAATCGTAGGACTCGATCACAGTATGTGCCAGAATAACAGCTTCGTTTATCCCGCACTACTACATTTAATATAAATACACTATCCTATAACAATTGTTTAAAATTATGTTGGACATGCGCGTGGCGTTTAGGTCGTTGATTCAAAATCAACGACCTAAAACGCAGCCGCAGCGTAGAAGTACAGCTTAGGGTACGGAACGATCTCACCAGTGACGCGGCAGGAGTCTCAGCTTCATGGAACGCACATTTGGGTTTTCGACACTGATACACACACACACAAAAGAAACACGGTTTGATTTCTAAGTCCGGCAAGTAAGCCACCATCTGTTGGGCACGGTGCCTCAGCGAAAACAAAGACACGACCTTCCGGGTCGGAGTTTCGAACCGAACCCAGATGTTATACCAACCCACAAGGAAGTTATTAATTTAATAGACTCAGATCATTGCGGACAGTTGGTCACTATTTCAAATTTTAACAAAAAAAAATAAAAAAAGATATCACTGTTAATCCAAAAACTACTAATCGTTTGGAAACATTTAAAACTAAACTTCTAAGTAATTTACCACTTTTATCAACTAAAAATGGCTTTAATCAACAATATAATGCTTTTTTCAAAATGTATTGTACACTATTTGATAATACTTTCATTCTAACGACATTTTCGGTTAATAGTAATGCTTCCTTCAGTGACTGGGCTACCATTGGTATACATAAAAGTAGAAAACGACTTTATGAGTTGTATTATGAACAGACTTGTATAAACACTGCTGAATTTAATTTATATGTTAGGAATTATTCAAAATTAATTAAAAAAGTTTGTTGTATGGCCAAGTCACGTTACTTGAGTTCAAATATTAAAAATAGTAGTAATGTAATTTAAAAAAGACATGGAATATCATTAATAGCGAAACGGCAAGGTCATGCAACCGAAGTAGTGACTTCAGCCTTGATATTGATGGCAACATAATTAAATCAGCTTCTCAAGTCACCGCGGCCTTTGCAGAGATACCCGTATCGACTACTAAATCTCTGAACTCATCGCCCACTACTGCAGAGTCTTTTCTTAAAGAAAACGTTCCAGATTGTGATTCTGAATTTCATTTCCAATATGTTACCTGTAGAGATATAATTAAAACCTTTCACACATTAAATGTTAAAAAGACCGCAGATCTATGGGGTAATTCTGTGGACGTTGCTAAGTCAATTATAAATATTGTAGCACCTACTTTAGCTGTTATTTTTAATAATTGTATTGACCGTGGTGAGTTTCCTGATCTTATAAAAACAGTAAAATAATACCATTGTTTAAATGGGGTAGTACATCAGACCCTACTAATTATAGACCTATTTCAGTGCTACCTACCTTTAGTAAAATTTTTGAAAAACTTATTTTAGATCAAATGCAAAGATTTTTTAATAAACACAAATTACTGCATAACAAACAGTTTGGTTTTACAAAGGGTCGTTCGACTACTGATGCTTGTAGTTGAACTTTTAGGACATTTTTATAATGCATGGGAGGACAAATGCGATGCTTTGGGCATCTTTTGCGATTTGTCCAAGGCATTTGATTGTGTTCTCCATGAAACATTAATCAGGAAACTGCACCACTACGCAATACCGAACGCCTCTCTGGATCTTCTTACTTCTTACTTAAGTGATAGGATTCAAAGAGTAGATGTTAACGGAAAAAGATCACCTAGATCTGTAGTAAGAATGGGGGTCCCCCAGGGCTCAATTCTGGGCCCATTTTTGTTTTTTATTTATATTAATGACTTGCCTTACCTCATAAAGGATAATCATGATATAGTGTTGTTTTCAGACGACACTTCACTTTTATTTAAACTGAAACGTCAGCAGCTGGTTACTGACAATGTAAATAGCGCCCTCGCTAAGGTAGTTAATTGGTTTAATGTTAATAACCTACTTCTTAACGAGAAAAAACTAAATGTGTTAAGTTTACGATACCTCATGTTAGACAAGTAGAAACTAGTGTTCTTTTAAAGGGTGAAGAGTTGAAACCCGAAAACTCCACAGTATTCTTAGGCATAACTTTGAATGCCAGGCTTCAATGGGGCCCCCATATAGATAAATTGTCAAAAAAAACTAAGCTCTGCAGCATACGCTGTTAGAAAAATTAAAAGTAATTTGACGGATTTAAAAACAGCGCGTATAGTTTACTTTACTTATTTTCATAGTGTGATGTCGTACGGTATTCTTTTGTGGGGAAATGCCGCCGATATTCAAATATGATTGACGTGAAAAAGTGTTTGTACAAACCTATTTACAGAAAATAAAATCATTTATCATTATAATTCTATAAATACATACTTGTTACGTTCTTGAATCTTATTTTGTTCAACATAATAACCTGACACTGAACAACAATTACAAGAAACACTTACTCGACAATAAGCTCGTGATATTGTATGCACTCCTTCAATTTCACCGCAACTTCAACCAGTTCAGTCTGTGAATACATCTCGTTTCCAACTCTCATGCCACTACCTTCCTCTCCTGCTGCATCCACCAACTCTGCGGTAGGTCTCGGAAAGTTCTCAACATTATAAATGAGAATTTTAAAATGTCCCCACAAATTGTAGATCATCAGACAGAGAAACAGATCAAACATCGATACACTGCTTCCACATAACATTGTACCATACCTACAAAGAAACAAGAAGTCAGATAAATACTTTTTTGCCTTTTGAAATCACTAGGTAGGACCTACCTACTTGCATAGAAGCCGTAGCCTAGCAAGACGTCCATTAGCAAGTTCAAGTGCACTATGTCTTAAGTCGATTTACTGTTTCCACGGAGCAACTCGGTGGTAGATACAATATACTTGCGCAATCGAACCCAAAGTTATTTTATTGGACACCGTGCGTTATTTGAGTTTGAGCTATCGAAATAAGTCCACCCAATCGACTACAACTGCCTGTTGATAAACAGATGGTGCATTTTTCACGCATAACTCTGGACGCAACAAGACGTCCCGAGTAGGTAGGTAGGTATGAACCGTGCGTAGGCGTAGGTCAACGACCAGTTGGCGTGCATGTGGACGGAATATATTGGCTCCAACTAAATCGGATAAAATCATTCGAATGAAACAGATGGGAATCGGTGCATTTGTTCGCACGATGGCGCTTTTTTAACACAGCGTTTTTAAATGCGCTCTGTTATAACATCCAACCGCCGTCCAATTCTACGTTTTAACGCCGCGTATGAGTGCTAAAACGCCATAAATATTTAGACAAAGTCCAGTAGGGGAGGGTGGGGGAACGCGGATAATCCCGAATACAATGTTTTCATTATGTTATAAAGAGACTTCCCTACTTTTAATGCCGCCACCATAAGGCCTCTGCCCTCGCCCGACCTCGCCGTACTTAATCTCGAGCGACGACCAGAGCTCCTCCCCCTCTTCCGACGAAGGCGTCTTTAAGACGGTCGGCTCCAAAAAGAGGAGCCTCAAACCGAGTCCTGACACAAGGACGAAGAAACCGGCTATCGAAGCCACCTCCGCTCCCGTGGCTCCATCCGCCACCGCCCCCTCTCAGGCCGCCTCGGCCTCAACCTCTTCCCTCAGCCACAGTGCTGCCAAGCCCGCTGCCCAGCCTTCTGCGGCAAAGAAAATCGCCCCCCCTCCCCCTGTGTACATCCAGGACAAGGGGAAGTGGACAGACGTGTCCAAATGGTGCACCGACCTGCGTATAGGCTACACCAGCGCGAAGTCTACCCAACAGGGTATTAAGGTAACCGTCCCGACGTCAAACGACTACAGAAAGCTCACGAAGACTCTCCGTCTTAGAGGTGTGTCCTTCCACACCTATGCCCTCCCCGAAGACCGTCAAGTCCGAGTCGTGATCCGTAGGATCCCGAAGGAGATACCCGCGGAGGATATAAAAGCCGACCTTCTGTCGCAAAACGTCCCTGTTGCGGAAGTCCACCGCATGCACCGCGCCCGAGGCAGGGTACCGTTCGATATGGTCCTCGTCGTCTGCCCTCCTACTGAGGGTCACCACCCAATTTTCAACGTCCGTTCCATCTGCAACCTCACCGGCTTGCAGATCGAGAAGCCATTCAAGACCGGTGTCATAGGGCAGTGCCACCGCTGCCAACTTTATGGACATTCGCAGATGCACTGCCACGCGAAACCCAGGTGCGTCAAGTGCCTGGGCGATCACGGCACTGCTGACTGCAGTCGTCCTAAGGACCGCACCTTGTGCACAGAGCCGCCCAGCTGTGTGCTATGCGGCGACTCAGGCCACCCGGCCAATTATCGTGGGTGCCCCAAGGCCCCCAAAACATCATCTCCCAAGCTGACCAAGCGTGCAGACGCCCGTCAGCAAAGGGAAAGCCCCCGCTACGCCCACGCGTGGCCTACCTCACAGCATCAGGAGCGACTCAGTCCTCAGAGGCCCTCGCCCTGGAACTACTTCCACCATCAGCAGGCTTTTCCAGCCTTAGCTCCTAGACCCATCCCTCCACTTATGGACCCCCGCATCCGCGTCAACGCGCCTCCAGGCATTCCTGTGCCTCTAAACAAAGCCGCTCCGGCCGCGTCAGCTCCGCCCGCAGCCACCCGGGTGGTCGGTCAGAACCCGATGGACGCGTTCAATGTCATATCAAGTACATTCACGGCCTTCCTTACCCCTCGTGCCAGGAAAATGGCAAGTGAAATTGTTGCCGCCAGAAATAATAAAAAAAAAAATAAAAATAAAAATATTTTTATTTCAGACAAAAAAGTCCATAGGCGAGGTAAAGTTGTTTTGTTAGTAACAAGAATTTTACTTATAACTAATGTTAGTAATTTAAAAGTAAAAATAAATAATAATAAAAATAAACTAGACTCACTTTCTACCCCTGCTCAGTACGCTCATCGGACTCGCAACACATGGAGTTCAGTGAACCTACTGAGCAGAACAGTATCGGTTCTCTCGCCAATCATCCTTAGGACGCTATTCGGGCTCCCTCGTACTCGCCGCACCACCGATGCAACTTTTTTACGCATAACTGCGTAGAAATCCTCTACGCTGGCGTCAGCAAACATGCCAGATGCACTGCAACATCGAGGGAGCCGAAACAGAGCCCTGAATACATTATTATACTGGACGCGCAGGGCACTGTACGCTTTTTGTGTAAAGTTTGCCCACAGGCCGCTCGTGTAAAACGTCTGGCAGAATGCCTTGAACATTGTTATTTTAACAGGAGCAGTACACCGAGCGAACCTGTGTGCCAACATATTACCGCGCACCGACAATGCCCTGCGCTCCCTCTCAATGTCTAGCTCGTCACTCAAATTCTCAGTCAGAATGTGTCCCAGATATTTAAACTGTGTAACACGACTTAGAGGTACACCATTAAGTAATATAGGTGGTACAAAGCTATTGCTTTTATTTTTACATTTGAATACCATGAACTCACTCTTACTTTCGTTGTACCCCAGGCCATGCTCCACAGCATAAACCTCACATACCTTTAACAGCTGCCTGAGACCACCAATTGAGGGGCTCAGCAGCACCATATCATCGGCATAACTCAAATTATTGACACATATGTCATCAATATGGCATCCAACATGCATGCTGCTGAGCTCCTCAATCAAATTGTTCACATACATGTTAAAGAGTCGTGGCGAAGTCAGCCCACCCTGCCTGACGCCACACTCTAAAGAATATTCATCAGAATAAACATTTCCCCACCTTACTATATTAAGCTGCTCACTGTACCAGTAGGCGAGGATGTTCACAAGATCGGCTGGGACACCTGCACTTCTTAATTTTGTCCAAAGCTTATTATATGACACCAGATCAAAAGCTTTGGACAAATCCAAGAAGCATGCATATACTGGAGTTTGCCTTTTAACATAATAATCAACAGTGTGCTTCAGAGACAGTATTGCACTTTCAGTTGACAATCCCTCTCTGAAACCGAACTGTGTATCTTGTAATGTTACAAAACGATCAAGTTTTCTATCTATTAACCCGTCAAACACCTTTGCGATTATAGTAGCTAAAGAAATCGGCCTATAGTTACTTCTATCTGATATATCAGCAGTGACATTTTTCACTATTGGTACAACCACTGTTCTCATAAGATTAGATGGCAAATATGAGTGCCGTATACAAAAAGTGTAAAACATGGCTAACACCCTATACAAGTGTACTCCACCATGCTGCAAGTGCTCGACACTGAGTCCCTCATGACCTGGTGACTTCCCTCTTTTCATATTTTTAATAACGTCAGCCACGTCCTTACTTGAAAATCCAATCGGCTTTTCTACTAGGTAACATTCAGTATCAGACACCGACAGCAAGGAAGATCTCACCTGAAAATGATCCTTAAATGTATTTGCAATCATTTTTCTATCACTGATGCCATCTACGCACACAGGCAGACTAGCCTTACCATTTAAACGCTTTGTGCCCTTCCAGAACTTATTAAATTTCTTAGCAGAATGTTGTGAGGCAAGTATATCCATTTTTATCTGTTCCTGATTGTTCTGACAGTACTTTAAGCGTGACTTAAAAACTCGTCTACTTTCACACATATTATCATACAAAGATCCACTAGCTGGTTTACCACCCAAGACATACAATTGATGGTTCAGTCTAGCCTGCCTGTGGGCGTCTCTGACATGCTTGTTCCAACCATGGACACACTTAACATTAGCCGCCTTCCTAGGTAGCAGACTGCGACTGTCTGACGAAGCCTGACTTAATAAATGAACAATATTATTATATAAGTTGTCAATTACAGATCTGTGTTGTATGTTCTGACACATACTATCAGCACATTCATGAAGTTCATCAGGAAACATAATTTTACTAAAGTAATTATTACTTATTTCGTGATATTTATGAATTTCTTCTAATTCTCTTACCCCCCATACAATATTATTACGTAGATAATTGCGAACTTCTACTTTAGCTTTAATTATTTCAAGATTACAAGTCACCTGTAAAGGGAAATGATCTGACCAATATACATCATTTAGAACCATAATATTCACCACAGACTGCCACGCTGACTTGGTTACCACGCAATGGTCTAGCCATCGCTTACACCCATAAACTTCACTTTGAAAAGTATACGTTTCAGATGACATACCTAATTTGACTAGATCGGCACATATCCAGTCACTTTCCTCACAAAAATCAAGAAGTTCCCTACAGAACGGAGCATTAGGATGTGCATTGAAATCCCCCAACATAAATACTACTTCGATACTATTGTCTTGTATAATTGCATTTAACTCACCCAAACACTGAGTAAATTCAGGCAAGTTCACCGTTTGGTCAGTCGGCATATACACGCACATTACTAACATTTCACGTCCCGCTCCAGTCATAGCTTTAATCGCAACAATACGCTCACTTATGCACTTCACCACCGTAACACTGCGAAAGGCACTTTTCCGCCACAGTATCGCAACCCCGCCGTGAGGTCTGCCTCGCAGTATTCCAGCAGTCAAGTCCACCGCCGACTTTCCAGTGTAGCCGAAGTTGTCGTCAATATCACCCAATACTTGTGTATCGTACGGTAGCAGCCAAGTTTCTTGGAGGGCTATCACATCCGCCGATTTACATAAAGTTCTCACACATTCCATACTTCTTTTAATATTTTTGCAGTTATAACTTACTAACGTACTATCCATTTAATTGTATGTCATCTTTACCGAAATCCCGTGGTCTAAATCTTATAAATCTCCTAAATGTTATCCCATCGGGCCACAAGTTATCATCTAGAAAGGTATCAATCTTACTCATTGAGACGAATATTTTAAAAGAATTGTACGGTCGTTCTTTCTTCATGACAACTTTTTCAAGAGAGACTTTTTCCTGAGTCTTATTATATATATATTCACTTATGTCAGCCTCTAGTGTATCTTTGTTGACATTGGAAATAAACAGAGGCATCTTTGTTTCCGCCGCTTTAAACTTTGTTTCAACACCGGTTATTGCCTTTCCCATTTTTCCAATAAATCGATTCTTATGTCGTCCACGTTGCACCACAGTCCAATCACCTGTTGGCTTGTTTTGTTTCCATTCCCCTGGCGCCTTAACTATTTCCGCCATTGTTGGTTGCGACGTACACGGCGCCGGCGCTTGTTTACTTGCAGTAGTAACTGAACTAGCTGAGGATGGCGACAAAACTTTGTTCGCACGCTCAAGTGACGATGACATAACATGATTTTGCGACGCCGCGGCCGCCGCCGCCATCGGCTGAGTCACTGGCGTCCTCGGTGCGAGGGTGATATTCCTACTTACACATGCTCGATAATGAGTCGACGGCGCCGGCTCCAGCGCATTCCGGCCCGGCGATTTTGTCATATTGTCTGTATTTGACAAGTCATGTGATAGACCTACCGGCCCACTATCCGAAAAATATGCACCTCTTTTTTCCGTGTTAATATTTGGGTAATTAACCAAGGAAGTTAGTTTAAGATTTTCCAGGTCTATACGTACTGTTTCAACCATATCTACGGTTGCATAGTTTTCCTTAATCGTTTGTAATTCTCTACGAAGTAGCATAATGTCCTTCAGTAACTTCGTAACATCAATGTGATCAAACGATATCGGAGGCAATTTTTGTAAGTCCCGTGCGACGAAGGTGGGAATCACATCTGGATCAATTTCCTTAAAGAGACAGATAATGTCCTCTAAGTCTCTTTGCATTTTGCCATCTCGCCTTCGTGATTTTTTCCTCTGCGAAGTCGTTACGGATTCAAAAAACAATGTTTTCGCTTCATCGATATCTGGTTCCGAGAAGGCAGATAGGCACACACGCACTATAGACTCGTTATCCATCACATCATGTTTATTTTGAATGAATGCTAGTACTTCACTTATAATTATATTGCAATTAGCACACTTCAACTTATTGACCGCCATTGTTTACAAAGAAACGCGCGCGCACGTCAGCGCTGTGCGAGCGAGACTCACTGACTGACAGAAATGCCGGCAACATTTTCATGATTCAGAATATCTACAATGCGTACCCGGACATTACGCAAGCCCTGATGTCCTTTAACAACCAACCCAACCCTAATCATGGATAAAGGAATCCTCGCGCGAACCAAACCCCGATCCCTAAAGTTAGGTTATTTCAATGCCAATGGCATCCTGCGACAACGCGCTGAAATCAGCGAGTTCCTCCGCGACCACCACATCGACATCCTCCTTGTTCAGGAAACGTTCCTTAAACCGAGTTACCGAAATCCGTCAATTGCAAACTATCGTACAGTTCGCAATGACAGGACGCGTTGCCATAAGGGCGGTACCCTTATCTATTACAAAAAGGAGCTATACTGCATTCCCATAGACCCTCCCACACTCTCACGATTAGAAGTGTCTTGCTGTCGGCTTGGCATGACAGGTCATCAACCGATCACCATAGTTTCGGCCTACCTCCCCCCCATTAATACTTCGGAGAACTTCCAACTCCTTACTGAAGATCTTTCTGTACTGTTTAGCCTGAGTGACTCCGTTATCATAGCGGGTGATCTCAATGCAAAACATCCCTCCTGGAATAGCACCAGGACCTCTTCCAGAGGGAGACACTTGTTCAACCTCTCCTCCTCTCAGAATTTCGATGTCATCGCGCCGATGACTCCCACTCATTTTCCCCCCGATCCCAATCACACCGCCGATGTTCTCGACGTGGCGCTCCTACAGAACGTCAACCTACGGTTGGACTCTATAGAAGTGGTACAAGAGCTCGCTTCCGATCACCGTCCAGTAGTCATGAAACTGGTCCCCCGCATAGGTCTGCCCGATTCCATCCAACCCCTTCCCAACAAAGTGGTAACGGACTGGAGGAAAGTAAGCGATCGCTTAAAATCCACCACGTCCCCCCACTTGGACCCAATCCCCGATCATTTTGACTCTATCGCTGACACGACGGCCGCGATCGACTCATTCACAGCTCACGTACAATCAGTCCTGAACGATTGTTCAAGGGAAATTCCAGCGACGGATGACCGTCGCTGGAAGTTGCCGGACGATGTACGCGAACTGTTGAATGAGAAGAACGCGGCTGTCCGTGCCTACAGCAACTTCCCCTGCGACGCGAACAAAGCCCATATGCGTTACTTACAGCGTACTGTAAGAACACGCATAGAGGAGCTGCGTACCGCCGGCTGGGACAAGATGTTGAGTGAACTAGAGCCCACCCACCTAGCCTTCTGGCAACTCCAGAGGAAGCTCAGATCCGGAGAAAGTGTCTCCATGCCCCCCCTGATCCGTCCCGACAAGACTATCGCCTTCGATGATGTCGACAAGGCTGAGCTTCTAGCCGACAGTCTAGAAGTCCAATGCTCGCCTAGCTCTCAACCAGTAGACCAAGCTCACCTCACTGAGGTCGACGCTGAAGTCGAACATAGAGCCTCCCTCCCTCCCGTCGAAGACCCAGAGTATCCACTGCCCCCAGTCACGCCCGACGAAGTGCACGACCTCATCAAAGGTCTTAAGGCTCGTAAAGCCCCCGGCTCAGATGGAATCACCAATAGGGTATTCCAACTTTTCCCTGCCCACCTGATAATGCTACTGACCACCATCTTCAATGGTGCTCTGAGCAACAACATCTTCCCACAGGCATTCAAAGAAGCCACCGTCATCGGTATCCCAAAGCTCGGCAAGCCAAAGTCAGAGCCTAGTAGTTACCGCCCCATCAGTCTGCTCAATGTCCTCGGCAAAATCTATGAGAGGCTTATTTATAAGCGCCTCAGAGACTACGCCGAGACAAAGGGCCTCATCCCCAACGAACAGTTTGGTTTTAGAACCCAACACTCGTGCGTACAACAGGTCCACCGTATAGTCGAACACATCAACTTCGGTTTCCAACGAGGTTTGATGACCGGTGCTGTCTTCTTCGACATAGCGAAAGCGTTCGACAAAGTCTGGCACAACGGCTTATTATATAAGCTGTACCAACTCGGCGTGCCAGATCGTCTCGTGCTCATCTTACGGGACTTTTTGTCGAACCGCACCTTCCGTTATCGCATCGAAGGAGCGCTATCCTCCCCCCACCCTATTCGCGCAGGAGTCCCTCAGGGCTCTGTGATCTCTCCTCTCGCTTTCACGCTATTCACCAGCGACATGCCAAAGTGCAGCAAGGCGCAGTTGGCCCTGTTCGCAGACGACACGGCCATTTACTACACCGGCCGTGATGAAAATTCGATAGCTCGCATTCTCCAAACCCAAGTGAACAAGCTTGGCGCTTGATTTAGAAAATGGCGAATCGAAGTCAATCCCGACAAAAGTCAAGCGGTTCTTTTCTCAAAGCCGCGTCGCAACCCCTCACCCCCTCGACCGATCACCATGTTCGGCAAGCCGATCCCTTGGGAGAAGCGAGCCAAATACCTGGGTGTCGTACTAGACGAACACCTCTCTTTTTCAGAGCACATTAAGGCGGCTCGTTCGCGCGCCGCCTTCGCTCTAGGTAGACTTCACTTTGTCCTAAATGCACGTAGCAAATTGTCACTGAAGTGCAAAATGCGTATCTACACAGCGTGCATCCGCCCGATCATGACCTATGCCAGTGCAGTCTTCGCACACGCCAAGCCCGTTCGCTTCAATCGAATGCAGACCCTCCAGAACAAGTTCCTCCGTAGGATAACAGGCTCCCCCTGGTACGTTCGCAACGAAATCCTTCACGTAGACCTCAGGATTCCCACTATCCGTCAGTTCATGAAACGCATTTCAAAGCGTTTCTTCGAGACCGCCGCGAATCACCGCAACCCTCTGGTTGTGAAAGCCGCCAGCTATATTCCCTCCTCCATTAGTCAAGTCCGCCGTCCGCACCGATCCCGATGACCACATAACTCTCATTCAGGAGAGCAGTAGGGCCACCAGTACAGTGCACAAACACAGACCGACATTCCGACCTCGCCGCCGAGGTTCCTCGCGAAGATCCCGACGTAATTGTCCCCCCCGACCCTTGCTCGACGAAGTGCCAGCCCGCGCCGTAGCTGAGCCTGTAGCTTTAAATTCCCCGATTAATAATAATCAACAAAACTTGATCCAGCCTGTCCCATCTTGCTGTCCTCCCGTCAGCGACGCCCTAAGCCGAGGTCCGTACCCCACAGGGGGTGCCCTTAGCGAGCGTTCGCTTAATAATATAAGTAGTTTTACGCCCCTGGCTGGAGGCTTTGAGTCCGCTTAAGGCAGCCACAGGATAGTCCGGTTAAGTAGTCACGACCTCTCAAGGTCAACTACGAGATGCCATACACAAAAAAAAAAAAAAAAAAAGACCTCTGCCTCGAATTTTGCGGGCAATAGGGCGGCGGCGGAGGCGCGCGGAGTGCACCGTATCGCCCGCTCCCGCCCAGCTGCCACGTCGCTGTTTTCCAGGGCCGGTCTATTTGATTTTACGCATAAAATCCTACCACTCCCGCGCCGCCGCCGCTACCGCCCCACTGCCCGCAAAATTCGAGGCCTAAGTCATCTTGTGCCAAGCGGGCGGCGAGGCGAACAAAGCTGTCACGGATGGTTCAAGGTATGAATACTTAATTTTTTTAATGCTTTACATGTTGTTGTTTCCGAAATATAACCCATTGTATGTTTATTTATACAGGGTGTAACGAAAACCCTGTCCGATCCTGAAGGGTATTATTTGGTATCGTAGTGCGTACACAAATACGTAATCATTTAATGGATACGAGATAATTATTTTTCCCCAATGAAAACAATTAATTTAAAAAATTAAAAATAATCATACCAAAGGCAACACTGATCGCTCGACAGGGTTCACCAGAGTTCACCTACAGTTTCGTGTCAAAGAAGCCGCCTGAGCGCGGCGTTCCTTTGTCGCAAGCCGCCAAAGAAACGTAGGACTAAAGAAATCTACGTTTTGCCTACGCGTAGGTATCAGCTGATATTTTATTGTAGGCTTACGAACAATGACCCCGATTTCTGACCTTCTGTTTATCAAGAAACAATTATTATTGAGTTAATGTGATGTGCTTTTGGCAATGTACCCACTGTAGGTATCAGTTTATTAAAACATTTACTTGTTACATACCTCTATCTATCTAGAACATTAGTACACATTCGACACCTTTTTATTAAATTTGCACGTACTCTTCGCAGCGCACATGTGTACGATTTGAGTGACTCGAAAGCTTCCACAATCCGAGCTGTTACTTCGATTTCCGAATCACACATTCACTCACAAATAAAAATTAACATATTCAAATATTCCCGATTGGTATACGACATTGTTCGCGATACGATAGCGGCACGTGATACGTACGGACATCCGATCGCAAGCTATCTCCACGTGCGACTGGCGAAGTGTCCAAACAAGTAGCGACCAGTCGGCTACATCAAAGGATCGAGGACTCGTTATGAGTACCTACAGCCCGGCTAATGCAGGGCGGTGTCCTTTGAAATAAAATAGGCAAAAAATAAAAGATTTCGCCGGCCGGTGGAGTGTTGTCAACTTATGAAAATTTACCATATTTAGTGTTACATTTCGCATGGTAACTAAAAATAAAAAAATCAATAGCTTTTGGTTTTTATGATTTAGATTTTTTTACTATTTTTTCTACGTACGTATGTTAAACCAGGAATACGCCTTTTTTGGATCGGACAGGGTTTTTGTTACATATTGTATATACAGCTGTAATTTATAATAAACAGACTAAAATAGTCACTAATCAAATATTTAAATGAGATCTAAGCGATGATTTTTTTTTATAACAGCGGCGAATTTTAACTTATTCCAATATTTTTATTATCGTGTTTTGTATTTTGGCTCATGGGGTAATGGCGAACAGGCCGGGCAATCACGAGCGTTCGGTATTACCATATTTAATATAATTTAGATACATTTTCTTTTTATTAAATGCAATTATTGATTGTTTTAAACGAAATTATAGTCCAAATTATCAACGAAAGCCTGAAACTGAAATGCGTCTGTTAAATTAGATCTCGAAGAAAAAGAAAATAGGAAGATTGAAATAAAAAGATTAAAGCCAGAATTAGACAGTAATAAAAAATGAAGATTTTTCGTATTATAATTTTAATTAATCTTATTGTAATTTTTGCAAAGAAATATATAAAAGCCCGCCCGTTGAAGAATGGGCTTCTTGTGTAAAATATAAGCACACGAAAAATGTACGAACGGACAAACTACATCGTCGAGCTTTATGTTTGATCTCTGTCGTTAATTTGAAGGCTGGCTATGTATAATTAGCATAAAGCGTAATTACCCCACCAGTGTAAAGGTTTTGTGTTTCTTTGATTTTTCATTTCTATTAAAGAATTTTAAAATCTTATTTTTATAATTATAATGTCAAATAACAAAACTTGCTCACAAACCAACAAAATAAAGACCTTTAGATTCTGTTATTTATTCCTCCCACGACCAGCACGGGTGAATTTTTAACGCGACGATTTTTATGACCTACTGGATTTTCTCGGTGTTGCACCAAGTATTGATGGACAGAAAAACACTGTCGGATTTTCGACTCTGTGTCGCTAAGCAATGCGTTGAAAATCCAGTGCAAGATAAAAATCGCTCGTGCTTCGAAAGCTTACACGTCGCACTACATCTACATAATTAATTTAATTTGAATTTTACCAGCCACTCACTGTTGCTACGACGTAGCCGGCGAAATTCGTCTCATAGTTCCAAGGGTACAGGCAAGAAATGGCTGGTTCGTACGAAGCGTTCTGTAAGTTCTCGAAGGACGCAAACAGACCCGCGCTGTAGTTCGCATGCATTGGTATCAAGTTAAACAAGCAGGCAGCGATGAACAGCATTAAACTTAAATATACCGTAGAGAAAAATGATAATCTGTGCACCCATATATGTACCTGAAATTATTAATTTAACAAATGAAACTAAAACTTTTATGAAACTAAATGAAGTAAACGAATTCCAAGAGGAGACATGGGCGTCAGAAGTGGATAAAGAGATCCTCCTAACAACTTCAGCATAATATATATATGTATAATCAGCCTATTATGTTCCCACTGCTGGGACACAGGCCTCCCCTCTGTGAGAGGGAGTGTGCCGTAATCTACCACGCGGGCCCAGTGGGGGTTAGTAGATGTCACATGTCTTCGAATTTTTGGTTCTAAGACATGCCGGTTTCCTCACGATGTTTTCCTTCACCGTTTTGAGAGCAGTGGTGATGAAATAATTTACACCTAGTAAACCGCCTGTCTGGGTTCGAACCTACGACCTATAACTCGGTAAGTCGCAGCCGCCGTTACCACTTGGACACCCCTGCGCCGAACCACTTTAGGAGTTAGTGAGGGTTATTGAAATTACTGAAGCTCTGAATTCAAGTTTCTCAAAAAGCTTTCAAGCTCCCACAATTCGGAACTCTAAAGAAATATAAGTGGGTACTCACGTTCATAGCAAACTCAGACGTATCTTTAAAATAAAACAGATGTATTTTTGTGATAAATATTTTTGCCACATCCCGGTATTTTTCCGATAGGCACAACGTGAATGCTCGTGACTGCGAAAATAAAATAGAGACGCATACAATTAGAACTATTTGATAAAACCGGCTTTATTACAAACAATGTCTAAATATGTCAATGTCGCTGAGATGAGATTGAAACTAGATTTTGAACGTTTTTAATTACGGGACTTGGCCTTCAGGTTTTAAAGATACTTATGGTTTTTTTGTTGTTGTTTGGTCTTTATTCCGACTGAGTCTAGAATGGAGTCCTAGTTTTCAATGTTGTGTAACCAACAAAATCTTAGTAGGAATTAAAGTTCAAAATACAATAACTGGTAATTCAAGTAGTTCTGAAAGGAGACGTTAAAATAAAATACTTACAGTACATAGTGCATTCATCAGTAAGACTATGTATAACTGGCCTTGTTGTAAAAAATCGAACCTGTGTCTATTCACTTTTAAGTAAGCTAAACCTAATATCAGATAAACTATTGATAATATGGTATTATAATAGGCATGGCCCATTCCCTCGATTCTTAATGTTTTCTCTCCAAGTGCCTTCCCTGGCCAACCACTGATGATCCGAAGTATGAAACGTAACGCCTTCATGTATTTATAATCCATAGGACCGTTTATCCCGCTGAAAAAGGTAGATGTTTAATAATTACGCAAGTCTTTGATAGGTTTTAAGATATGGTCTTCTAGGAAACCTCTCCTATCCTCTCTTCTGGTATACCTAGAGTTCGCAATTAACCGGCAAATGACGTCACTGAAACGTTATTTACGAATGTAAGTATGTTTTCCAAGGTATAGTAATATATATTATTCGCTGTTGATTAGGCCCCGATTTCCAGAGATAATGCTAATTCGGTTTGATGTCGTGAATTTTAGGGTTACAAGAAGGATTTGGGTCGTCAAAGGACGCGCATTAATGAAGAATACGAGATAATGAAAACGCGTTTGGAAAAAATCTAAAAAAGAACAATTTTTAAACGAGGGTTCAAAAAGGGCAATTTTATACAAATGTATTATAATTCTTGTAAATGTTTAATTTTTTCAAGTCTTGAGTTTTTTTTTTTATCTGGCGTTTCATTATTTTACTCATTCCATAAAATGTTGAATGTACCTACTCTTAGATACCAATAACATTTGGTTGATGACAAAAAACATCAATTTTAATGTGTTTGTGAGTTCTTTTTATACATTATTATTACTTATTTCGAAAAAAAAAATATAAATAAATGCATGCACCAATGTGAATTTTATGCATTGGTTCTATATTATGTTAAATGTTTCACGTATGTATTTTTTATTTGATGATGGTGATAATACCGGGTCAAAATAAATTATCTGGCAAAACTTCACTTAATACGTCCACAGCCACGAATATTAAGAAATAATAAGTTTGGTAAGGTTTTCCTTTTGTTTTTTCAATCATGATTTGAAATCGATAGGTAAACGTCACATTTGCGAAGTTTCGCTTTGTAATTTAATGTATGTCAAGTAAAATAATACACTTTAACTTACACAACGGGCTCGCCTGCAATGCTTACAATTTTCGCAATCATTTTCAGGCAGGTTCGTATCAACCAGCCGTACCGGGTCTTCTACGACAGTTCGACGCAATAATGTATAAGAATAAAATAATGTTGTAATAAATTGTGAGTTAAATATAGTTATTAATGTTAGTGCGATGTCCTCGCGCAGTCACTTATTAAAGTTATTCATTGGACTTAGTTGACACCTAATTAGAACTTGAAAGGGAATAAAATATCGCACGCCATTTCTAGACACTTGCTGCTAAAGGTCAGTTCACACGAGCTGTTTCGCGCAACGTAACGCAGCGTGCACAGTCACGTATCCAGTTCGCGTTCGCGCTCTCATTGAAATGTGTACCTACACATGTAGTAAATAAATCCTATAATATATTAATAATAATAATAATCCATTTATTTTCAGGCGACACAGGCCCTTAACCAAAACTTGTGTTACTGAAAAAGACTTAAGACTATGTTAGAAGCACTTCACTTTGCACTAGCTAGACTTTGTGCTGTCTTGTGGTACTTGTCCGCGGAAGCGACGGAACACCACATCCTGAGGCCAAAAAAAGCTATCGCGCAGCGTCGCATTGCGTCTCGTGGGGAACAGTCCAACCAAAGCATTACAAGTGCCATATTCACACGAAGTAACGCGGCAAATGACATCAAGCCTGTATTTAACCGAAGAAATTTTCAAGGTAAAACTAAATAACACTGTTCCAATCAGAGTTCGAACCCAACAGCCTACAATCAGGAGTCGTGCTACTGAGCCAAAAACATAACCCTGACTTTGGTGTCGCGCAGTCGGGTAATAAGGTAAGCAATTAACAAGTATTTGTATTAAAGATTTTCAGACAAATTAATAGTGAATATCGAAGGTCTGATAGAAATAAAACACTTATTTTCGTAGAAATCATAATTATATTTTAATTCGTTGTTACCGCCCCATCAGTCTGCTCAATGTCCTCGGCAAAATCTATGAGAGGCTTATTTATAAGCGCCTCAGAGACTACGCCGAGACAAAGGGCCTCATCCCCAACGAACAGTTTGGTTTTAGAACCCAACACTCGTGCGTACAACAGGTCCACCGTATAGTCGAACACATCAACTTCGGTTTCCAACGAGGTTTGATGACCGGTGCTGTCTTCTTCGACATAGCGAAAGCGTTCGACAAAGTCTGGCACAACGGCTTATTATATAAGCTGTACCAACTCGGCGTGCCAGATCGTCTCGTGCTCATCTTACGGGACTTTTTGTCGAACCGCACCTTCCGTTATCGCATCGAAGGAGCGCTATCCTCCCCCCACCCTATTCGCGCAGGAGTCCCTCAGGGCTCTGTGATCTCTCCTCTCGCTTTCACGCTATTCACCAGCGACATGCCAAAGTGCAGCAAGGCGCAGTTGGCCCTGTTCGCAGACGACACGGCCATTTACTACACCGGCCGTGATGAAAATTCGATAGCTCGCATTCTCCAAACCCAAGTGAACAAGCTTGGCGCTTGATTTAGAAAATGGCGAATCGAAGTCAATCCCGACAAAAGTCAAGCGGTTCTTTTCTCAAAGCCGCGTCGCAACCCCTCACCCCCTCGACCGATCACCATGTTCGGCAAGCCGATCCCTTGGGAGAAGCGAGCCAAATACCTGGGTGTCGTACTAGACGAACACCTCTCTTTTTCAGAGCACATTAAGGCGGCTCGTTCGCGCGCCGCCTTCGCTCTAGGTAGACTTCACTTTGTCCTAAATGCACGTAGCAAATTGTCACTGAAGTGCAAAATGCGTATCTACACAGCGTGCATCCGCCCGATCATGACCTATGCCAGTGCAGTCTTCGCACACGCCAAGCCCGTTCGCTTCAATCGAATGCAGACCCTCCAGAACAAGTTCCTCCGTAGGATAACAGGCTCCCCCTGGTACGTTCGCAACGAAATCCTTCACGTAGACCTCAGGATTCCCACTATCCGTCAGTTCATGAAACGCATTTCAAAGCGTTTCTTCGAGACCGCCGCGAATCACCGCAACCCTCTGGTTGTGAAAGCCGCCAGCTATATTCCCTCCTCCATTAGTCAAGTCCGCCGTCCGCACCGATCCCGATGACCACATAACTCTCATTCAGGAGAGCAGTAGGGCCACCAGTACAGTGCACAAACACAGACCGACATTCCGACCTCGCCGCCGAGGTTCCTCGCGAAGATCCCGACGTAATTGTCCCCCCCGACCCTTGCTCGACGAAGTGCCAGCCCGCGCCGTAGCTGAGCCTGTAGCTTTAAATTCCCCGATTAATAATAATCAACAAAACTTGATCCAGCCTGTCCCATCTTGCTGTCCTCCCGTCAGCGACGCCCTAAGCCGAGGTCCGTACCCCACAGGGGGTGCCCTTAGCGAGCGTTCGCTTAATAATATAAGTAGTTTTACGCCCCTGGCTGGAGGCTTTGAGTCCGCTTAAGGCAGCCACAGGATAGTCCGGTTAAGTAGTCACGACCTCTCAAGGTCAACTACGAGATGCCATACACAAAAAAAAAAAAAAAAAAAGACCTCTGCCTCGAATTTTGCGGGCAATAGGGCGGCGGCGGAGGCGCGCGGAGTGCACCGTATCGCCCGCTCCCGCCCAGCTGCCACGTCGCTGTTTTCCAGGGCCGGTCTATTTGATTTTACGCATAAAATCCTACCACTCCCGCGCCGCCGCCGCTACCGCCCCACTGCCCGCAAAATTCGAGGCCTAAGTCATCTTGTGCCAAGCGGGCGGCGAGGCGAACAAAGCTGTCACGGATGGTTCAAGGTATGAATACTTAATTTTTTTAATGCTTTACATGTTGTTGTTTCCGAAATATAACCCATTGTATGTTTATTTATACAGGGTGTAACGAAAACCCTGTCCGATCCTGAAGGGTATTATTTGGTATCGTAGTGCGTACACAAATACGTAATCATTTAATGGATACGAGATAATTATTTTTCCCCAATGAAAACAATTAATTTAAAAAATTAAAAATAATCATACCAAAGGCAACACTGATCGCTCGACAGGGTTCACCAGAGTTCACCTACAGTTTCGTGTCAAAGAAGCCGCCTGAGCGCGGCGTTCCTTTGTCGCAAGCCGCCAAAGAAACGTAGGACTAAAGAAATCTACGTTTTGCCTACGCGTAGGTATCAGCTGATATTTTATTGTAGGCTTACGAACAATGACCCCGATTTCTGACCTTCTGTTTATCAAGAAACAATTATTATTGAGTTAATGTGATGTGCTTTTGGCAATGTACCCACTGTAGGTATCAGTTTATTAAAACATTTACTTGTTACATACCTCTATCTATCTAGAACATTAGTACACATTCGACACCTTTTTATTAAATTTGCACGTACTCTTCGCAGCGCACATGTGTACGATTTGAGTGACTCGAAAGCTTCCACAATCCGAGCTGTTACTTCGATTTCCGAATCACACATTCACTCACAAATAAAAATTAACATATTCAAATATTCCCGATTGGTATACGACATTGTTCGCGATACGATAGCGGCACGTGATACGTACGGACATCCGATCGCAAGCTATCTCCACGTGCGACTGGCGAAGTGTCCAAACAAGTAGCGACCAGTCGGCTACATCAAAGGATCGAGGACTCGTTATGAGTACCTACAGCCCGGCTAATGCAGGGCGGTGTCCTTTGAAATAAAATAGGCAAAAAATAAAAGATTTCGCCGGCCGGTGGAGTGTTGTCAACTTATGAAAATTTACCATATTTAGTGTTACATTTCGCATGGTAACTAAAAATAAAAAAATCAATAGCTTTTGGTTTTTATGATTTAGATTTTTTTACTATTTTTTCTACGTACGTATGTTAAACCAGGAATACGCCTTTTTTGGATCGGACAGGGTTTTTGTTACATATTGTATATACAGCTGTAATTTATAATAAACAGACTAAAATAGTCACTAATCAAATATTTAAATGAGATCTAAGCGATGATTTTTTTTTATAACAGCGGCGAATTTTAACTTATTCCAATATTTTTATTATCGTGTTTTGTATTTTGGCTCATGGGGTAATGGCGAACAGGCCGGGCAATCACGAGCGTTCGGTATTACCATATTTAATATAATTTAGATACATTTTCTTTTTATTAAATGCAATTATTGATTGTTTTAAACGAAATTATAGTCCAAATTATCAACGAAAGCCTGAAACTGAAATGCGTCTGTTAAATTAGATCTCGAAGAAAAAGAAAATAGGAAGATTGAAATAAAAAGATTAAAGCCAGAATTAGACAGTAATAAAAAATGAAGATTTTTCGTATTATAATTTTAATTAATCTTATTGTAATTTTTGCAAAGAAATATATAAAAGCCCGCCCGTTGAAGAATGGGCTTCTTGTGTAAAATATAAGCACACGAAAAATGTACGAACGGACAAACTACATCGTCGAGCTTTATGTTTGATCTCTGTCGTTAATTTGAAGGCTGGCTATGTATAATTAGCATAAAGCGTAATTACCCCACCAGTGTAAAGGTTTTGTGTTTCTTTGATTTTTCATTTCTATTAAAGAATTTTAAAATCTTATTTTTATAATTATAATGTCAAATAACAAAACTTGCTCACAAACCAACAAAATAAAGACCTTTAGATTCTGTTATTTATTCCTCCCACGACCAGCACGGGTGAATTTTTAACGCGACGATTTTTATGACCTACTGGATTTTCTCGGTGTTGCACCAAGTATTGATGGACAGAAAAACACTGTCGGATTTTCGACTCTGTGTCGCTAAGCAATGCGTTGAAAATCCAGTGCAAGATAAAAATCGCTCGTGCTTCGAAAGCTTACACGTCGCACTACATCTACATAATTAATTTAATTTGAATTTTACCAGCCACTCACTGTTGCTACGACGTAGCCGGCGAAATTCGTCTCATAGTTCCAAGGGTACAGGCAAGAAATGGCTGGTTCGTACGAAGCGTTCTGTAAGTTCTCGAAGGACGCAAACAGACCCGCGCTGTAGTTCGCATGCATTGGTATCAAGTTAAACAAGCAGGCAGCGATGAACAGCATTAAACTTAAATATACCGTAGAGAAAAATGATAATCTGTGCACCCATATATGTACCTGAAATTATTAATTTAACAAATGAAACTAAAACTTTTATGAAACTAAATGAAGTAAACGAATTCCAAGAGGAGACATGGGCGTCAGAAGTGGATAAAGAGATCCTCCTAACAACTTCAGCATAATATATATATGTATAATCAGCCTATTATGTTCCCACTGCTGGGACACAGGCCTCCCCTCTGTGAGAGGGAGTGTGCCGTAATCTACCACGCGGGCCCAGTGGGGGTTAGTAGATGTCACATGTCTTCGAATTTTTGGTTCTAAGACATGCCGGTTTCCTCACGATGTTTTCCTTCACCGTTTTGAGAGCAGTGGTGATGAAATAATTTACACCTAGTAAACCGCCTGTCTGGGTTCGAACCTACGACCTATAACTCGGTAAGTCGCAGCCGCCGTTACCACTTGGACACCCCTGCGCCGAACCACTTTAGGAGTTAGTGAGGGTTATTGAAATTACTGAAGCTCTGAATTCAAGTTTCTCAAAAAGCTTTCAAGCTCCCACAATTCGGAACTCTAAAGAAATATAAGTGGGTACTCACGTTCATAGCAAACTCAGACGTATCTTTAAAATAAAACAGATGTATTTTTGTGATAAATATTTTTGCCACATCCCGGTATTTTTCCGATAGGCACAACGTGAATGCTCGTGACTGCGAAAATAAAATAGAGACGCATACAATTAGAACTATTTGATAAAACCGGCTTTATTACAAACAATGTCTAAATATGTCAATGTCGCTGAGATGAGATTGAAACTAGATTTTGAACGTTTTTAATTACGGGACTTGGCCTTCAGGTTTTAAAGATACTTATGGTTTTTTTGTTGTTGTTTGGTCTTTATTCCGACTGAGTCTAGAATGGAGTCCTAGTTTTCAATGTTGTGTAACCAACAAAATCTTAGTAGGAATTAAAGTTCAAAATACAATAACTGGTAATTCAAGTAGTTCTGAAAGGAGACGTTAAAATAAAATACTTACAGTACATAGTGCATTCATCAGTAAGACTATGTATAACTGGCCTTGTTGTAAAAAATCGAACCTGTGTCTATTCACTTTTAAGTAAGCTAAACCTAATATCAGATAAACTATTGATAATATGGTATTATAATAGGCATGGCCCATTCCCTCGATTCTTAATGTTTTCTCTCCAAGTGCCTTCCCTGGCCAACCACTGATGATCCGAAGTATGAAACGTAACGCCTTCATGTATTTATAATCCATAGGACCGTTTATCCCGCTGAAAAAGGTAGATGTTTAATAATTACGCAAGTCTTTGATAGGTTTTAAGATATGGTCTTCTAGGAAACCTCTCCTATCCTCTCTTCTGGTATACCTAGAGTTCGCAATTAACCGGCAAATGACGTCACTGAAACGTTATTTACGAATGTAAGTATGTTTTCCAAGGTATAGTAATATATATTATTCGCTGTTGATTAGGCCCCGATTTCCAGAGATAATGCTAATTCGGTTTGATGTCGTGAATTTTAGGGTTACAAGAAGGATTTGGGTCGTCAAAGGACGCGCATTAATGAAGAATACGAGATAATGAAAACGCGTTTGGAAAAAATCTAAAAAAGAACAATTTTTAAACGAGGGTTCAAAAAGGGCAATTTTATACAAATGTATTATAATTCTTGTAAATGTTTAATTTTTTCAAGTCTTGAGTTTTTTTTTTTATCTGGCGTTTCATTATTTTACTCATTCCATAAAATGTTGAATGTACCTACTCTTAGATACCAATAACATTTGGTTGATGACAAAAAACATCAATTTTAATGTGTTTGTGAGTTCTTTTTATACATTATTATTACTTATTTCGAAAAAAAAAATATAAATAAATGCATGCACCAATGTGAATTTTATGCATTGGTTCTATATTATGTTAAATGTTTCACGTATGTATTTTTTATTTGATGATGGTGATAATACCGGGTCAAAATAAATTATCTGGCAAAACTTCACTTAATACGTCCACAGCCACGAATATTAAGAAATAATAAGTTTGGTAAGGTTTTCCTTTTGTTTTTTCAATCATGATTTGAAATCGATAGGTAAACGTCACATTTGCGAAGTTTCGCTTTGTAATTTAATGTATGTCAAGTAAAATAATACACTTTAACTTACACAACGGGCTCGCCTGCAATGCTTACAATTTTCGCAATCATTTTCAGGCAGGTTCGTATCAACCAGCCGTACCGGGTCTTCTACGACAGTTCGACGCAATAATGTATAAGAATAAAATAATGTTGTAATAAATTGTGAGTTAAATATAGTTATTAATGTTAGTGCGATGTCCTCGCGCAGTCACTTATTAAAGTTATTCATTGGACTTAGTTGACACCTAATTAGAACTTGAAAGGGAATAAAATATCGCACGCCATTTCTAGACACTTGCTGCTAAAGGTCAGTTCACACGAGCTGTTTCGCGCAACGTAACGCAGCGTGCACAGTCACGTATCCAGTTCGCGTTCGCGCTCTCATTGAAATGTGTACCTACACATGTAGTAAATAAATCCTATAATATATTAATAATAATAATAATCCATTTATTTTCAGGCGACACAGGCCCTTAACCAAAACTTGTGTTACTGAAAAAGACTTAAGACTATGTTAGAAGCACTTCACTTTGCACTAGCTAGACTTTGTGCTGTCTTGTGGTACTTGTCCGCGGAAGCGACGGAACACCACATCCTGAGGCCAAAAAAAGCTATCGCGCAGCGTCGCATTGCGTCTCGTGGGGAACAGTCCAACCAAAGCATTACAAGTGCCATATTCACACGAAGTAACGCGGCAAATGACATCAAGCCTGTATTTAACCGAAGAAATTTTCAAGGTAAAACTAAATAACACTGTTCCAATCAGAGTTCGAACCCAACAGCCTACAATCAGGAGTCGTGCTACTGAGCCAAAAACATAACCCTGACTTTGGTGTCGCGCAGTCGGGTAATAAGGTAAGCAATTAACAAGTATTTGTATTAAAGATTTTCAGACAAATTAATAGTGAATATCGAAGGTCTGATAGAAATAAAACACTTATTTTCGTAGAAATCATAATTATATTTTAATTCGTTGTACATGAAGTACTACTTTTGTCTAGATTTCTTCTTGGCACTCTTACTTGTTGTTGCTTCTTTTCGCTTCTTGTCTTGTACCTCCGTCTTAGAGACACTTGTAGTTACCTCCATCTTGGATTCCTTGGCCTCTTCCACGTCCATTATTTCGACGCTAAACCCAGGTATGTGTGGCTTTACTAGTTCGAAGACAAGTTTTTTGTGTTGAAGGTTTGTGGTGTTGAGACTTAGTCGTACTGTCAGCTCATCAAAAGTCTTCAGTACTACATCACCGCAGGTTTGTACGTGTTCCTGAGGATAAAATTGTATGTTTTAGGCTTGTAAAAAAGGTTGATCATCAATGCAGGGTGAGTTTTTAAACTGGGTTCTCTAGGGCAGTTATAGATAGAGAAAGATTTGAAGTTAGACATACAATTGGTTTTTTGAGGAATGTCAAAAGTGGATTTAAGTTGCCAACCATAGAAATATAAAAAAACAGGAAAGTGGCAAGTGCGTCATGTTCAAACTGCTAATGTCATTGGCAAATGGCCGTCTCTGCGAACTAGTTAATGGCAGCTCTATCGATTGTGATCGTGACAAACTATAAGAATGCCGTGTTGTTCAGTGTTTTTTTTTGTTGTTGTAAAAACCCAAGCTTTACCAAAAACTTTATACATTATGGAATCACTTATCATAATATATGAATACAAGTGTTTTACTATATTTCTCTACAAAATCATGTAAAACAACAATTCTTAAAATAGTTTTTGCTTTTACTATTGTTTTAATATATCACAGCGACTGTACTATTTTTGCAGTTAATACATTGCTAATAACCACTACATACGTATGTCGCTACGTGACTGGACAAGCAATATAAAATAACAAAACGGTACTTCATTCATGCGGAAGCATCTTGTGGTACAATCCGCAAGGCCAAAGCTGAGCATTGCATTTGTGTGAGTGCTCATATTGAAGGTGTGACGTCGGCCTAGAGCGCGACGTGTCCATTGCTTGGTTTAAACCGGTTTATACGATCGGCCTGAAGCGCGGTGCGTCCCTCGCACGACGCAACTCCGCCGCGCACCTCCCACACTTCTCCTCTTATACTGTTAGCAGCATGACGTATTAAATTCTTAATATTTGGTTTTTGTGTTCGATTTGGCTTTTTTGGCTGCCAACACAAATAAACGAAAAATGCGAAAACCTTTAAATAGCCAAGTAAATGAAATTTTGTGTAATTTAAATAGTTATTTTAAAGACATTAACGATAAAGACATGTCAAGTGTCACTACATCAGCCCAATTGCTAGAGACATCGACGGGAATTCCTCTATCCACTGTCAAGAGTTTTATTGGAAGGTAAATCTTTTGGAAGACGGAAGAAAATTGAAATCTCCGAAAAAGACCAGATGCGGAAAAAATATCATATTAATTGACGATTCGATAAAGCGGTAATCCGAAGAACTATTCATAACTTTCACATTACTGATAAAAAGGGGCCAACTATGAAGCGAATACATGAAAAGTTGAAAACAGAAATAAACTGTTTAGGTTCAATTTGGTCTTTGCATTTAGAAGTGACTCTTTTAGGATTTAAAAGGAAAAGGACCGAAGATAATAGAAAAATGCTAATGGAAAAACATAATATAAGAACGCATAACATAACATCACGCCTGTAATACCAGAAGGGTTAGGCAGAGGTGTACCTATAGAACACTCACATTTCGCGAAAGCTACGTATACATTTTTTGGTTAAAATTTCCGAATATCGCATTAAGGGCCGACCAGTCGTTTATAACAACGAAACGTATATAGACATGACTCACACTTCTTCGAAATCTTATTCAGATGGCAGCACTTCTGGTTTGAAGAGACCAATTTCTAAAGGACATCGTTTAGTTATATTTCATGCCGGCGGAGAGGACGGTTTCATACCAAATGCACTGCTGATGTTCAAAGCAAATAAAAAAGTGGTGATTACCATAACAATATGAATGCAGAAAAATACACGAAATGGGTAACAAACGCAATTAATTCCAAATTTAAAGACCAATTGCGTTGTGGTGGTAGACAACGCATCTTACAACAATTCGTTCGAAAATCCCGCTCCCAACTTAAATAGTCGTAAACAAGATATGATTGACTGGCTCAAGTATCGCAATATCGATCACTCTAGATCGATGCTTATACCACAACTCTATCAATTGATACTGCAAAACAAACAAAGATGTATGGAATATAAAATGTACTTATAGAACAGGAACACAGCGTCCTTCGTCTAACACCCTACCCGGATTTCAACCCAATTGAAAATACATGGGCGATGACAAAAGCATACGTGGCGAAAAAAAACGTGTCAATGAATAGGGATACAATAATGAGGTTAGCGAAAGAAAAAGTTGACACTATCACTGATAAGCTAAATTTTATTTATTGATCTGTGACTTCTCAGTCACACTTACATATAGCTGGCATTTATTTAAAAAAAAAATTGCATTTTTTTTTTTAAATAGAACACTTATGTTATGTACCTACCTAAAACATAATAAAATTTGTTTTTAGTTTTTTGTATGACTCTAATTCTGGTAATCACTCATACAAATGCAAAGCCCAGCGTAGGCCTCGCCGACTGTACCGCCGCTGTATCTTGTGCGAGTTAGTGATGTACTGGTGCAAACACTAACGTAGGCAATCGACAACAATGTCGATTCCATAATGAATACATTGCTATTTTGGTTTTCGTTAACCGTTTTAAGACAAGCAGGTTGGAAGACCAATGTGAAATAATGTGTTTTACTGATTTTGGTTTTATCATTATTGTTTAGTTTTTTTTTATCACCTAATAATATTTTGATTTTAATTTATTTAAAAAAAAACAAGTTTATTGTATCAACTTAAATAACTTATTCTAGTTACACTGGGGTGAATCCTTTTAAGCAAATGGTTTGCTTGTGTTAGGATTCTCCGGTTAGGATTTTTCCTTTATAATATTCAATTTTTATCGTTCGAGCATGTATTTTTAAAATAAATGGCTTTTGCAAAGCAACGAAAGCGACCGATGTTTTCGTGTGAGTTAGTTGTACGTATATGGTAAATGCACGCTGTGTTTGAACAGATAAAGTTTATAATTGATTGTGTAGTACGTTCTGATTTATAAAATCGTATCTATTGCTTTTACTGAACTGCATGTGTAGTTGTGGCGAGTGGTAGGGACAAACTGAAGGCATATCTCCTTCTAATCTCTCCTCTTCTCTTATTTTTATGGTGTCAACGGAACTCTATTGCTAAGCCTACAGAGAGTCTGTTCAGAGGGTCTGTTTGTCGGTCACATGGCTGTATGCTGTATCTTTTTAACCGTAAGCCCACGTCCGCACGGACGTAAAAATATCGCCGCGGGATTTTCAACTCCCGGTCTTAAGACCGGGAGTTGAAAATCCCCCGGCGATATTTGGCGCGTTGAGAATCTAACTGAGTGCATCCCAGCGCGTTGAAAAAACATACTGTTCGATTTTCAACTCTCGGCATTGCAGAGCGTTCAAAATCCAGTGTGCGATAAAATTACGCCGCGATATTTTTACGTCCGTGCGATCGTGGTGTGCCAACAGGACGCCAGTTGAAATTTTCAAAGAAAATGTGTTAGTATGGCCAAACAAAAAGCTACACAATTACTATAACAGTTTTGGTAATACAGAATTCATATTGAGCGAGTTGCATTTTTTTTTCTTTTTTCTTTTAATAAACGCATATACAAAAATAAAAAAAATGGAGTCAAATCCTTCACGCACTTACCTCTTCATTATAAGAGAACTTGTCAGAAGGCAAGTACAAAGGTCCTTCCAGTCCGTACTTCGGTATGAGGACATGCACCGCGTTCCGTTTCACTGCTAACACGCTGGCTGACTCCACTTCTACGCGTTTGTTGAACAAGATCTGTGAACGTAAAATATGATGACTTAGTTATTTTTTGTGTCACACTTTGAAATGGGATAAGGACATATCTGACATAGTATTAGAAAGATAATGGCTTCATTTGGACGCCAAGGAATTAATTTCTGATATAACATGTAATGTAAGAAATAATATCAAACCTGTTGTGATTAACACGCGGATGATAACAACCATATTTAGATTTGTCAGGTTAAAAATATTTGATTGTAGAGGCAATAGATTGGGAACATGATTTGGTTCCGCCTTATCTCAGTTCGCCCTATTTTTAAGAGCATTGTATAGCAGTATACATACGTGTGTGTTCATAGTAACGGAGGCCCGGCCCGCGTACTGCGCCTGTCGGTGTCGGTAGTTGAGGTTGTCGCACAGCTTGACGGCGGCGCGCACGTCCAGCAGGGCGGCGTGCGTCGAGTCGCAGCCGATGCTTGCGGCGAGCAGGCGGTGGACTATTACGTCTGCGTAACTGATGGATGAACAAAAACATCTGAATTATGGCCTTATGCCCGACAATAGGGATAATGACTTTTTTTTTTATTCTTAACTCAATAAAATGATTAGTAGAGCCAGTAGCAGCCCGAAGTCTGGATTTGTGCCCGGTAGATGGCAATAGGCTCGCCCCCTATTACATGGGACTTAAACATAACTGGCGAAATGTGGGTGTACTATAGATACACCTCTGCCCAACCCTTCGGGGAAACAAGGCGTGATGTTATGTTATGTAATATAAAAGCTTAAAAAAATACCAAGCTATAAACGTTTTAAAATAACTGTTAGACAAAGACAGCACTAATGTAGAAGTCACGACAGGACTGGGTAACTTCATAGCGAAAACTTTTAAAGCGTGTAGCTACTTCATGTTTTCATCGATTTTACAGATTTTTTCGATTATCTCATTTTACAATGCCTTTGAAATTACGTTATTTGTTCGAACATTTCTAATATAAGTCATCATCCTTATTCATAATCAGAAATATAAATCTTATTGCCGGATTAAACATCTAACATACTAAGTAAGTAGTAAGTAATAAGTTTATTGATCCAAAAATGTATACATAGACACCGGTTGTATAGTAGTGTATATGCTAAGACTTAATCAACTAACAATGGACACAAAGGGAGAAAGAAATAATTGTCTATATTCCCAAAAATATTAAATTCTAATTCTATTGTAAATACTAATCATATAAAGAGGAACATGAGTTTGTGTGTAGAGGGTGATCTTCGGATTCCATTCCGAAAATTCTTTCACTTATGTGAAGCTACAGTATTGCCGAGTGTCATAGGATATATTTTATATCAAAACAAGCTAGTTTATAGTAATACATCACACTTAAATAGACTTATTAGAAAGATTAACAATTCTAACACCTTTCAAAACATTGGAGTGTCAGATAACAAGGCGCAACAGTCTAACATTGGTAGCTTATTAATTCGTAATAATTCACGAAGATTGCCGAGGCGCAAAACATTTTTCGTAGCATTGCAATAACTTGTCGAATCATTCACAGATTGTGTTGTGGTACTGTGATTCGAGAAGCCATCGGTATGTTTTTAAAAACAACACTCGATTCATTTTTCACACAACTCAGACGTGTTTCGTGTATTTTACTGTATGGGCACAAATCAGAAAAAATACTTAAATGCACTTACCGTCTAATAGGCGAAGTAAAATGTGTATAAATAGGGCAAGCGAGCCCGTAATGATAGTACTCCTCAACCGTCTTGCTTCCACTGGAGAAGTACTGCGCTTGCTGCATACAACGCGTGGCCATAATGCGAAGTAATGTGTTGAAGAACGGACGGCCCGGGATTACAGCCTCGTCTAACGATTTTGAGAATGATTTGTTTGTTGATACGTCTAGGTCGAAGCCCTGGGAAACAGAAACCGACAATAAATCTATTGTAAAATGTATAATGTGCATGAGAGCAAAAAAATAAAGAAGATTTGTGTTTTTCGTAACGACAGAACGGAAACGCCATAAAATGTGTTAGGGGCAGTGATGTTCCAATCCGCTATAAAATATAGACGCGTTATAGACTTTAAAATATATTGTTATATCGCGTTGTTTTTTTACGCTATTATTATAACATCTAAATTCTTATTTATACAATAGGTTCCAATGTGTAGATGTCGATGGTGTGAAATCTTCCGGGCTTCCAGGTCAGTTAGGTGTTCCTCAAGGCTCAATACTAGGTCCATTCTTGTTCTTAGTGTATATCAATGACTTACCATTTTATTTAAATGATATCTGTGACGTTGTACTGTTTGCAGATGATACCTCTATTATTTTTAAAGTAGACAGGAATAGACAAGAGTTTGACGACATAAACAGTGCACTCTCAATGGTTACGGATTGGTTTACGTCAAATAACCTAGTTCTCAATGCTAAGAAAACTAAATGTGTAAAGTTCGTCTTACCGAATGTTAGAAATCTAGGACCTAACATCGTCTTAGATAAAGAGCTGCTTAAAACAGTAGACTCGGCAGTTTTTCTGGGCATAACAGTAGATGCCAAACTTCAGTACGATCCACATATATCAAACCTAGCGGGGAGGCTCAGTTCAGCCGCCTATGCCGTCAGGAAAGTAAGAAAGTACACTGACGTTGATACAGCTCGGTTAGTCTATTTTAGTTATTTCCACAGCGTTATGTCCTACGGTATTCTGCTGTGGGGCAAAGCTGCTGATATTCAAAATATATTCGTCTTCCAAAAACGAGCTGTCCGAGCAATTTATCAGCTAGGAGCCAGAGTTTCTCTTAGAGATTTTTTTTAAAGATATTGGTATTCTCACGGTAGAATCACAATTCATCTTCACCAACATCTTATACATTAGGCAAAATATACACTTATACACTAAAAACAGTGTTTTCACAATATTAACAATAGAAATAAGAACAAACTACGTGCTCCCTTTCACCGGCTTCATAAGGTTCATAACTCATTTGTTGGGCTTGGTATAACCTTTTATAACAAGCTACCCTCTTCTTTGCTAGATTTGCCTTTTAATGCGTTTAAAGCTCAAGTAAAATCCAACCTTTGTTCAAAGGCATATTATTCAATTATCGACTACTTAAACAATAAGAATCGCTGTAATTAACTCAAGACAATGTTTATGTTCTTTTTCCAGAATCAGCTTACCTACTGACAGGGTACACGAGTTCGTATATTTATTTTAATTTTATTTGACTAGAGAAGTCAATTATTAAAGAATTATAATGATTAAGGAGTGAGGAAGTGTTTTTTTACTAGAAATTTGAAAAAGTGGACAGTGATTGAGCACGCCTTATCGACATAGGCAAGGCATTCCATAACCGTACTGCTTGAACTGTAAAAGACTTGTCATAAAAACTGGTGGAATGCATCGGCATCTCTGGTCTTAAGTTTTCCGATGATCTCAGATATCTGTTATGTGTGTTTTGAAGGAACTTGAAACGTTTTTTAAGATAAGAGGGGCTTGTAGGGTTGAACAGAATACTGTAGAGCTGAAATAAGATATGAGAATTCCGGCGAAGACGTATGGGAAGCCACTTGAGCTTTGTACGAAATTCAGAAATGTGATCATATTTGCGCAGGCCAAATATAAATCTTATGCTTTTAACTTATTACTTTTAGTTATATTCACTTATTATTGACATGATCTACTCATTACAATGTTTTTTTTAACGAGTTGTATTGCATTATGTGGTTAGCTAGCGACCTCGACAGTTGATCATAAATAATTCTTGCCTGAGCAACCGGCAGCGAGTTCGTCATGCTCCCGTAGATGTCACTGCTTGCGGTAGCGTCGCGGATCGAGTTGCCGCCTTCCCTTAAATATGGCGAGGGGGGCAATGGCTGATCTTTGCGTTATGCTCGTGAACGGGTGCTGCTTGTGGGGACTGGTCGTCTTGCTGTCTATGGTTTTGTTATTGTTAAAGTAATTGTTCTGTTGATTTAATTCACACATCACACATTTTACACATTTTACTGTCGGTTTGTGTACATAAACCCTGTCAGGGCACTGCAAACATAGATGTCACATACACGCTACGTTATTTTAATGGAGTGTAAACTTATCAGAACAAAAAAGAAAAACGATACATTTTATAGAAACGAAATGTCTAGAACATGATGACTAATAATTGAGTCTTATAAATACACATTATCACATTATTAGTCATATTCAGTCAGATATATAATATTACAGGGTTGGCAGTCAAAATAATAATAATAATAATACGAGATACTTATTCAACACAATACAATACAATACTTATTCATGGCATGGTATGTCAATATGTAATACAGAATTAATATGTCGCTGGAATAGACAGTATTAAGGTTTTGACCAGACCGGATCTTACAGGAATGAAATAAATAGTAGGCATAAAGTACATCTATAAAGTTTTATCCGTCATGAATTGGTCTATTGTGTAATAAGATTTTTCTATCAGAAGTGATCTTAGTTTGCTATTCAATGTATTTGGATTTTCGTCATCTTTTATGTAATTGGGTAATTTATTATAAATTGTTGCGATTCTATAGTTGGGGCTATTTTTCATTATTTTTAATTTTGGTGTTGGTGTAATTAACTTGTTTTTGTTTCTTCGGTTATAGTTTTGGTTTGCTTCTATGTTTGATCGAAAGTAATCCCTGTGTTTTTGCACGAACGTAGCTATTTGTAGGATGTAAAGGGAAGGTAGCGTTAGTATTTTATTTGTTATGAAATGTGGTTTACAACTTTCCCATGGTTTAATATTCACTAAGATGCGTATACATTTCTTTTGCATGATAAAGACGTCATTGAAGTCTGTACTTTCACCCCAATATTATTCCATAGTTAAACCAAGCATAAGCGTAGGCATAGTATGTTGAGAGCGCGGTTTCATAGTTTGTGTCGCTTTTTAATTTGCTTAGTGCGTAAATAAATTTTGATAATTTAGTCTTCAGATTGTCAATGTGTTTTTTCCATGATAGATTATTGTCCAATGTTAAACCAAGAAGAGTTAGATCGTCTCTTTGTGGGATGTTTAATTTATTACTAAGGCTATTTATGTTTATCGGTTTACGTTGGTATGTCCTAAATTGCAGTAGATTACTTTTGTTAACATTAATTTGTAGATTGTGTTTCTCTACAGTTGTATACGTTTTTTCTATGTTGGTCATGGTTTCGGTGTTATCCGTACTCCTAAACACTAGCGATACGTCGTCTGCGAATAGATAATTTACTTCGATGGTCCTTGTTTATCATTTGTGTGTACTTTAAATTAATCCAATTATGCATATGTAAGGTGTCACGGCCTTTATGCCTGGAGGCTTTTATTTGTGTATTAAGTTTTGTTGTTTTTTCATTGATTTTCTGTGTTTGTTTTTTTTATATATTTTAACTTTGATTACCTTATAATTGTATATTACAATGGTTTTTCTAACTGAACAGACAGCTGTGCTGCTGGGGAGTTTGTTGCGCCACTTCTTCTTCCCAGCTAAAGCACTAGGAAGTGGTGAAGGGCGGGCGTTTTGGGGGACTGTCTTATGTAATTTTGACGTTCGAAAAGTGCTGACTCTCAGCCTAATTTGAATAAATGACTTTTGATTTGATTTGATTTTCAAAAATCGCATTTTGTATCAGAGGCGTCTAGAAGTTTGGCGCGATCTATACGAGGTTGTGTGTTTGTTGGAGCGTATGTCTGTTTCACATTTTGTTGCGCAGGGCATTATTTTTGATTTGGAAGAGAGACCCCAAAGAAAATATGGATAGATTGTGCGGGATGATATGAATAAACGGGGAGAACGGAATAGAAAAACTTATTGCTTCGACCCCAAATAACTGGGGAAAGAATAGGAAGAAATCCATACTTCGTAAGATCTTTTTTGACCTCGATCTCGCCCGATGTAAAGCGATGAAGTCAGTTATCAGCTCACCTGTTGCTTAGCAGCCTTGAGGAAAGTGTGGAAGTTAGCAGGCGGCGGCGCAGGGTGTCTCCGCAGCATGGCGCACTGCGGGAACTCTGCCGCCAGTTTCTCAGCCACACTAATGTTGGCTAGCAACATGAATTCTTCGACCATTGAGTTTGTGTCTAGAATCTTCTTTGCTGCTACTTCAACTGGGTCGTGTGTTTCAGAGTCCATCTGAGGAAAAACACAGTTATTAGTGAAAGCAAAGTCAGTGGCACAGATAACGTAAAAGTTCTTGGACGCACTAAAATTTGCCATTATTTTTTATTTATGTAAAGTACTAGCACTTCGCCCGCGACTTCATCCGCGTGGATTTCGAAAAAAAAAGTTGCCCATATTCATCAGACATAATTTCGGCTTCAAATCGGTCAAGTAGTTTCGGAGCTTTCTGGAGTTTGCTGGGGAGTTTGCTGGGGAGTTTGTTGCGCCACTTCTTCCCAGCTAAAGCACTAGGAAGTGGTGAAGGGCGGGCGTTTTGGGGGACTGTCTTATGTAATTTTGACGTTCGAAACGTGCTGATGCTCAGCCTAATTTGAATAAATGACTTTTAATTTTGATTTTGGAGCCTATTCAATACAAAAAAAACAATCAAATCTTTCCTCTTTATAATATTAGTGTAGACATGGAGGACAAAAACAGATAAAAATGGAGACCATAGTTACCAGAAATACAATTACAATCCTCGCAAAGACTCATTATAGTAATTTATGGTGTGAGCACAAACACAGCAAATTATGTAAGTTAGCACCTTGTTTTCGAAGGACGAATATTCGTAAACACTAAGCACTTTTGGCTTTGGCTAAAGATTAAGTAATTCCAACTTTGATCCAGAACAGGCCATAAAACCTAGAACTTTGGAGACTTACCTTCGTCCAGAAAGGGATTCTAGAAAATTTTAAGGTTAAATTGTAACGTTTTAATGCCTTCCAACTGAGAATAGGAACGTCAATGAGATCAACAATCTGTCAAATAAAACTGCAGCTTACAATGAAAATTTGTTGTTATCCGTTTTTGTTTAATTGTTAATATTATTATGTTTTATATATATTTATTACAGGAAATAGATTATTAAGTTAGTAATAACATGATTAATTGCATAATTACGAATTATGTTTTTTATCATTTGTTTTGTTATATCTCACTCACTTTGCTCCAAAATGAGTTTACAAGGCGCTGTTTTCACAATATGGAGAGCACGAAGATCCCTTTTTTTTATTGGAAACGCATTTTGCATACCTGGAACCTAATCTCAGGCGACGAAAGTGACAAGGCTCCGTTATCCAGACGTTTCCTGTTGAGTTTCTTGGCCAACGAGTTGAGTATGCGCAGCGACGACACAACTCTGTCGTTACGAGACTTGTCGTCGATCGCTATCTGCGCCTCCTCGTACGTCATCGCTGCTGAAGACTGGAAGTGATAGAAAAGACACATAAGTACACGAAAATCATAGTTCTTGCAGCAAAGGGTAGGCGGAAAGTACAGAAAGCATATGGCTTTAATACATAAAGGCTGATCCTGTTTTTTCCACCTTCCTATTATTACATTTATACTTACAGGATTATGGGAAAGATTTCAGCTGTACAAAAGTTGTTTGATAAGTTTTTCGTACGCAAAATACGGGCTTGGAAGTGAAAGTGCGGACACCAGTCGTGCTATTCTGTAACCATCTCATTGTGTAAACTAAGGTGGAGTGAGCGTGGAGTGAGCTGTCAGTGCCACTGATGCTAGGGATTGACCAAGACGGGATAACACTGACAGCTCAATGCACGCAAGTCTTCACAGTGAGTTATACTATACTACGTTATATTATACTAGCTTATAAGTTTTAGGTGTGGAAAATATGAGATCTACAAAATGTTTTTGTTTAAAATTTTAGCTCCACACGATTTTAGCAATCTAGAAAGATTTAAGCTTTGCAACATTATTAACTTACAATCTATTCTGTTTAAGAAAAGTAGGATACACAAGACTCACTTTTATAACACTTTTATGGAACTTGGTGTGTAATATATTGGCATTCTCATCGATCTCCCAAATACAAGAGAATGCGAGTCGCTCCTCACCACCTCTCAGTGAACAAAGGTTGGAACTTAGCAGATCTGAAACAAAAGTGAAAGTGAGAAAAATGCCTGCACATTTAAAACAAACAAAAAATTTAAAGCCATGTGCTGACAAAAGGCTAACAAAATGTATCAAATGCTGCTATAAACCGTATAAAAGTTACAAGACAAAAAACCAAAACAAAGTCAAGTCCTCTCAAGTAATTGTTAAGACGTTGATAGTCTTGACTCTTGTTTCATCATAACTTGGATATTAAGCGGGGTTGTATACATTTAAAACTATAAAATGGCCTAAGAGCCACTTTGAGTTACTAGGTTTGACTAGTCTTTCTTCATCGTATATTTAAAAATAGTCTTTAAAACACATACCTGGTACCATATCAATCCTCCTGCCCACTAGATACACAGTAGTAGATCTGCTAGCGGCCTCCTTATCAAGAGCAGTGTTGGGTCTAACGAAGTAGGTGACGTCAGCAATATGGACGCCGACCTCGTATCGTTTCAAACCGTCGCCTGTTTTACCCGGGAGAGACTTGGCGTGTAAGGCATCGTCAATGTCCGTGCAACCGGGAGGATCGACGGAGCAAATGCATTCGGAGCGCAGGTCCACGCGTTTTTTTATTTCCTGTAAATAATTATAAGCATTACTTTCGACTGTATTCCCCGAAAGCATGGCAAGGAACCCAAAGGAGTCACGTTTCATACAATGTTGGCCCAAAACCTAAAAAGCCGGGCGGCCAGCAAAAAAAATTGTGTCACCCCGGTCGGGGCAGCCTTTCTTATAAATTTTAAATGTTGCGCCTAATCTCTACGACCATTCCTTCAGCTTTATACGTTTTATTTTTATTTTTTTATAAAATATTGTGTATATAACTACCGATTGGCGAATATAAATCAAAGGTGACCTTGAACAATCACTACTATGACAACAAACACCTGCGAGTGTTCCTATAACCAGTTTTTTCACACCTATTTTAGTTCTTGTTTAGTCGTATGGATAACATGGTTTTGTCGCGAACGAGGAGCACGTACACCTCCACTTTTTTTTTTAATTGTGTCTCGCATGTCAATCAAGAAGGTTGTCGGCTGCTTCCTGGCCTCCAGCCAAGGCACAAAACTTATAAACTATGCGACTACACGACACGAACAGGAGCACATCCCATGTGGGGTACGAAAACTAGTCTTAAAGAAAACAGCTGTAGGAACGGTCGTAGAGATTTGGTGCCGCAGTGCAAAATGCTTGGGTGGACTTCACCGACTTTGGTGACAACCTTTTTTTGTTGGCCTGCATTTTTTATTTGGGCACAATATGGCTGATTTCCTTTAACTTGCTTATCTTGAAGTCCCACAAAGGTGGCTTTTGCTACTATTCACAAATCAGAGATACTAAAAGCAGCTACTGAGAATTTCCTAATGAAAAACCCCGAAAAATGGACCAATCCCAGTCCATTTTAGGGGGTTTTTCATGAGGATTTTTTTAGTGGACCCCACGCATAAGCCATGTTTTCTGTTATGGTTTACTTCTTACTAATGTGGTATAGACAATCAACATCACATAATAGTAGCCAAGCAAACATTAGCTTTTAATGATTCAATTTTTTTTTAATGGATGGAGTAATTTGTTCAGTACTGGACAGCGATTTAGTTGATTGATTGATAAAATTATTGTTTACCTCTTCAGGTATCGTCCAGTCGTTGGCCGGGAGACATGCGAGTACAGCTTCACTGAACCGAGCATGAGGCACATCGTGTTCCAACAATATCACCTCGTTCTCGGCGTTCTTGTCGCCTGAAACATGAACATATGTTTAGATGAAAATGGTCAAATACTAATAGGTATCAGATTAGGGCAGAAGAAGTAAGTTATTGTATAAAATCAATATGGTGGGCTAGCAGTACCTTTGTAGTAGTTTTGCTAGACATGGGACAGATACCCGGTTTAGATCCAGTCCAGCATTTTTTTAGGATCCAGCTGGGTAATTTAGTAAAGGAAATAAAATGACTAATATTAATTGAAAAAACATGTATTAAGCAAGGGGGAAATAAAAAAAGCAAGGAAAATACAAATGGTTGTATTATTTTATTCAATATTAGTAAACTTATAATTGCAAACTATGGTGTAAAAACACCAGTTTTTTAGTACGATTGGCATCAAAACGACTTTTTTCTTCCCATTAATATTAATTTAAGCAGCAGGATTACCTGCTTCAGAAAACAGACATTCGATGGAAATAAAACTTGCAGGTTATGATAAATATTTAGCTGCAACTTTTCGTAATGTCGGAAAGTGTCCTTTTATTGCACACCATGTGTAGTGATTTGTATCTCTTCTAACCATTGCCGAATTTGAATTTTTGCAGTGCTCATTTTTTCTTACCGTCCTAACATAAAATCACATCACACACACACATCTCACATTTCGCCAGTTATTATCATCCTTTTCGTAATAAACTCACCGATTGGTCCAAGTGCTCTAACAAAGTGTCCGAGCGGATAGCGACTGTTCCTCGGCCAGGAGTCGAGCGCGACCAGTATACGTTGCATCGCTAGCACGTCGCTTTGACGTGTCTCTATGCGCACGCGCGGTATTGACTTCTCAGCTGGCGTGAATAGATGACGGACTGCGCCTGGAGAAAGAATGAAGTTTTATGTTGGTCTTTTTTGACATATGAAAAAACAACAGAGCAACACTATGTACGGTAATGTACTTGGTGAGGAAACAAACTAAATTTCAAATGCAATGGTTCTATGTATGTGGCGTATTGAAGGGGGAAGCGCAAGTGTAGTCCGCGAAATTCAAATTCTCTTACGTTTTTTGCTGATTTGCATCACAGTGTCAGGTTGTATATTGAAAAAATATGATTCGCGACCGTAACAAGTACGTTTTTACAGAATTACTAGCTGGCCCCGCAAACGTTTTTTTTTTAGTATATGTTGGCCGATTCTCAGACCTACCCGATATGCACACAAAATTTCATACAAATCGGTCCAGCCGTTTCGGAGGAGTTTGGTAACATTGCGACAGGAGAATTTTATATATTAGATATTAATTAAAATCATCAATACAACCCTCTAAGTTCATGTAAATCCATTGAACTACTTTTTCATGAAATAATCATTAGATATTACATTTATGAACATTTTAATTTCGTGGGTTACTCTGGTGTCTTAGAGTGCTAGCTTTGCTATGAGTAATCTGTTTGACAGAAGGTATTTTGACACTAGTAATGCTACTGATCTAATTACATGATTAAATTGTACTATCCATGCTTTGAAAACTAGTAAATGCTAAACCCCTATAGAAAGAAACAAATGAAAAAAAGCAAAAACGTTTATTTGCGGTAAACATGACGCAAAAAAAGATCATATTCAACAAAAAAAAAAAGGTTGTGGGAAACATGAGTCACATCCACGCAAAACAGTTTTCGCTCAGCATAATGCTGCCACCCTATGCAAGACAGAGCCCCAGTGCCGGTTTTCAGCGACAGCCAGCGCCGACGTTGGCGTAGCACAGCATCATGATGAGTGGAAATCTTCTTGTCACAATCGCATGCAGCTGCCGACTATTTATGTTTTGTCTTTGTAAGTATAAATCGGCTTCGTTTTATGATCAAGTGATCATGTGTCATATTTCGCATGCACGTGTTTTTGTGACAAATAAATCTATTTTTCTTTCTTTCTAAGCTTATAAATATACATACTCTATGATCTAATTGGATCTAAATGTCTCAAAATGTTATACATGTACCTTTACTCGTAAACCTAAACCTATTCTTTACGATTATAAACTAGCCAGCACTTCAATAGCCAGAGTTAATACGATTAGAGACTTAGGCGTCATTTTTGACTCGAAACTTCGTTTTGACACACACATCGATAATATTATTAAAAAAGCTTCTAAGGCACTAGGTTTCATCCTGAGGATATCAGCCGATTTTAAAAATATCAAAACACTTAAAATTCTTTATTGTGCTTTTGTACGCAGTCATCTCGAATACTGCTCACCAGTTTGGAATCCCATTTACAATACTTACGTCAATCGCATCGAAAGTATTCAAAAGAAATTCTTAAGGTACATTCAGTTTAAATCCAAAACCTATTTACCTAATTATTACAGCCGCTGCAGGAAGTTTCACATTCTTCCACTAATAGAGCGGAGAAAAATTGCAGATATGGTACTCTTATTCAATTTGGCAAATGGTTCAACCGACTGTTCTGAATTGATGAGCAAAATTGGGCTGCGTGTTCCATCCTTCACCTTAAGGAATCATCAACCTCTGTACGTTCCTTCTGTGCGGTGCATATATCGGCAAAACTCATACATGATAAGAGCTTGCAGGGCTTATAACTCGATGTGTCAGAGTGTTGATAGTCTAGATTTTTTCTCCACCAGTGTTCCTAAACTAAAAAAAATACTGTGTAACAACTTCTTTGAATATCACTAAAACCTGTTCATTCTTTTCTTAATTTTCTCCGAGTGCTAACTTATTCTTACTTTATCTTGCCTGACTACTGTTTCTTGTGCTACCCTCTTATTGTCAGTGAAAACTTTTAATTGGCCTTCTTTCATTATCTGTCAACTATCTGTATCCTAGCTGTAAGTTTTCTAAAGAAATAAAATAAAAATATAAATAAAATACCTGGAAACTGGCTTCGCATCAAAATACCACAGTATTGCCTCCATTTCCTCCTTATGATCCCAACGACTTTGCCCGTTGGTGTAACTTCCTCATCACTCTTGTCAACTGGTTTGGCAAGCTTTAGAAGCACTGCTTCTTCTTCTAGTTGGTCACCAGGGTCATCAGCTTTGTCTTCTAGAACAATGTCACTGGGACGCCGCCATTCTTCTTCAGGGAATATTTCTACAGCTATGGAGTCACCATCTACAGCTCTGTTTATTCCAATGTGTCCTTGTAACAGTATCTGTAAAGAATATTACGGCAAATTTAATTAAACCCTTTTTAGATTAATAACTGCTTTCTCAAATATAACTCATAAACAGAAGAAAAGAGAAATTAAACCCAAATTAAGTAGACCTAAAACTATCCATATCACACTAGAACTCTGTAGAGTTCAAAATTCCAGGACTGAACCCAACACAACAGCCCACATGTATGCAAGCACTGACAATTTACTCAACAGGAGTTTAGTTCTAGGCTACAGTCAAAATAACCCAAAACATCTCAAAATATTCAATACTTACAGGTTTCTCAAACCCATTAACCACCGCAGTACCCTCCAGGAAATTATCTCTAGAGGCACGGTATGTCCCCTGGTACAGCTTCCCATTCCGGATTCCTGCGTGGATCTGAGATGGTGTTAAGTGTGCAGGATACAGAGCATCTTTTGAACAAGTCTCTGGTATCACATTCTTTGATAGTTTATCTATGAGGCCAATGACACCAGTCACATTTTCAATGTAATCTTTTGCTGTAAAGAAATTTAACCTGTTTTTATAATCAAAACAAATAATGGAATTGTGCACAGTGAAAGTGAATTAACTATTATTTTGTCAACACACGTTGGTGATAGTGAGTAAGCGCCTTTATATCCCACACTTACAAGATGCGTTTCCACTGTGATAAACACACTTATTTCAGTTGACAACACAAAACTTGTCTTTTTCTTTTGTGGTGACAGCTTTTAGACATTGAAACAATGGATCAATTAATTTTTTGACTGCACTTACCAGTACAGCAGACTATTCCCTCTTCCTGAGCAATTTTCCTGTTATTCTCGTCATCAGTAAGCAGCACTATCTTAGGGAACTGTCCGACAATACTGTTGATACTCAGATGCGACTCGTACCAAGCACATGCTATGCGAATAGCTCTGTCATTGCGATCATTTTGCTTCTCACCAGGTTCTCGCTCAATGTAGGTATCCCTAGGAACCAAATAAAGTATGAGTTTAGAGTGGTAACTAAACATGAGAATCAAAAACATAACTTGACTTTTTAAACCAAACATTAAGATAAACTAATATAATTTTTGGGTTAAAAGTCCACTCTAACTATAACATACTTATGGTGTTCATTAACAAACGAATAAAACTTCCTCTTTTTATTGTTTATAATCTCCAGCAGTCTCTGGAACATCGCAGTGTTTTGATGTTTCACTTCTTCAAGTACAGTTTGAAGGATGATCACGTTCTTCAATGCATCTTCTTCGAGGACGTCGATTTGGTGAAGTACTACATTAGTGTCCAAGATCAGATAGTGAGGATAGTCGAACAACGTACATATCGACTCAGGTTTGTCATCCAGCACCAATTCGTCGTCTTTATGAGGACATGTGTTACACGCAGCGGACCCACATAACAAATCATCGCGCAAATAATGTTCTCTAACAATCTAAAAATATTCAAACTTTTTAATAATTCAAATTACATAAAAATAACAAAATAGACTTGACAAAATATAACCTCACTTTTATTATGTTACCGCGCTTTGTTTTGGTTAGAAAACTTTTTGTAGTCCACATCGTGAAAGTTTAAATGGAGTGCCTTGTGTTAAGTTATTATCATGTGTACTTTCATAAGCATATTTTATGCTCTAAACAGTAATATAATCTTACAATATTGCACCACATTCACCACAACAAAACTTGATGAATATGAATTGAAGGAAGTACGTTAAAAATGTTAAAATAGTACTATTTGAAGTGTCAACTGATACATTGATGATCCATCTGTCAATTGACTGTCAAAATCTCTGCTGTCAAGTCTCATAACCCAGTTATACACGCAGCGACGTTAAGACAGTTTTAGACATCACATTTTTCGTTAGCGATTCCTAAATCTGTTTTTCTTGTCAACTTGGTTGCCCCAATGGGGATGGCAAGTTAAAGCTAATCTCAGATGGCGCTGCGTACAGTTGTTCTCAATGGCGTCAGTATGACATTTCTTGAATCGTGTAAACAAACGGAAAAAACGAATATTGTGGGCGGTTATTGTAGTTTATTTGATAACATGGACGCGAAAATGTATTCTACTTGGAGCTTGCTTGAACTTAAAGCCGAGTTAAAGAGAAGAGGGGCGTCTGATAAACGTAGAAAAGCTGATTAAGTGGAAAGGTAGGACTCTTTAAAAAAACTTTTTAGGAGCTGTTTGCCTAGACCTAGTTCAACGTAGACCTTTGAAATCAATACGCTTACAATGTTTGAACCATCGATCACTAATAAAGAACTAGATACACAATCAGCGACAAAAAGTGTCCTCACCAAACGCGCACCCATTCGAACATTCGGGTGCGCTTTTAATCTAGTGGAATTCGAACGCTCGAACGGTAAACACGCCTCATTGCTCGTATAAAAACTGTAAAAATAACACATCTAGAACGCTAAAAAAGGATGGAGTTTTATGTTTTCGGTAAGTATTAATATTATCATTATATTATTGTTATCACTTTATTGTAAATATTGATATTTTGTCAAGAAATCATCGTAAAACATTTTTAAAAAATTAAATCCTAATAAATAGCACGAGTTATAAAGCATCTTAATTGTAAAGACTCTTAGTTAACGTATTTACTCGTACTATCGCATGCCCACTTAAATTGTTCGGGTTACGTGCGTTGACTCTGTTCCATTGTTGGAGACGCTATTGTTTCTTTTTTTATTTTATTATTAAATAATGATTGTTTTTTTTTTTGTATTATGAGACTTCTTTACTGCTTCTATAAATATTATATTATTATTTCATAGATTTTTATTTTTGTCTTTTTTGCTTTCCACGAGAACCAGTGAGGTGTGGAGAATGGATATCAGTCTAAAAGCCGACCCAAGGAAGCGTTGTATGTTCGAGGATTTTTTTAGAATGATTTTAGTATTAGTGTGACTACGAAAAAAATGACAAGGCTATACAAAACACGGAAAAAATTAAAGTCTATCGAAAAGACGATTATATAATAAACTCATTTCATTTCATGAAAAATAATAACATAGGTTAATTACCTATGTAAGTCAGTTGTAGCTGTATTTTTTTTAAATCTGAATATTACGTCAACAATTCCTTTTTGATTTTACAAGAACATTCTGTACCTACTTTTTATATTAAGTAACTATTGAATTTTGATATAAGTTGTTTGTCAAGCAATACCTTTATTATTTTATCACAAATTAAAGAAAAAATAAATAACATAATTTTTAGTTTAATTATTAATTTAATGTGGTGCCCTATCCAAAACCATCAATCAACTTTATTTTTTCTCACCACAATATACATAAATTATTTTACATTGGTCAGATTCGAGAAAGATACATAATTCTGGTAAGTTTATATATTGTGGGAGACTGGTGCCTAAGCTAGGCTGTGTAGGCCTGTGTTTCAGGATACCAGGATCACCCTTTACATTTTCTTTTTATAAATTATGCGCCATACGTATATGTACAAAACCATATTTACTTTTCAGGTAAATTATAATCATAACACTTATGCAACATAGACTAAGATATGCTTTATTACCTACACCAACTTTTTGATGCATTGACAAAAAAAAACCATTTACCTTTACAAACTAAAAAAAAAATTGAACAGTTCAACTCCACTCACTCCTTGTCCTAGCGGCGACCCTCGGTCGTAAAGTTTTATTGCTTTCGTTTGGCACATTGTATTTCCGACTTTGAAACATGCTTGTTAGGTTGAATTTGTTTTGATGTATGTTGACCAGCGAGTATCGCTCGTAAAAAATTATTGCTTTTTGTACATAGCTTTGTGAATACAACTTTGAGCGTAGCGTTTAAGGTTGAATTTCCATTACGTATATTTATTTCAACTAGAATTTCGTAAACATAATTGGGGACAGTTTTAAGAGAACTTTTGCATGGGATTGTGTATCTAGTTTTTTATTAGTGATCGATGGTTTGAACGAATAATTTTATAATTAAATAACTTGTTAGTCGTTAGTATGCATATTTATTATAAATTTTTAAATTTTAAATTGTTTGTGAATACTGTCATGTTTTGTATGTATATAAGTTAAAATTATTGAATCAAAATTCAGGATTATATTTACAACAGCTTAACTAATGCACAACTTTACTTCAGTAATAGTTCTTTTTACTTTTGGAGTTAAAGAGAGATGAATAATTGGTTATATTTTTCCAGGTAAGAGCTGTATGACAAAAACTTTAACTTTAGTACACCACAACTCTCTCCACATCCAACAGAACCCTCTATCATACTTCTACCATTGGAGATATACCATGACATAAATATTAACTCTATTTTACCTCCGCTTGAAAGACAATGTATTAGATTATTTTGAAAGGTGAATATTTCTTATCGGTTTTATTTTATGTGATGGTAGGTAGTTCCTATTTTACTAATACGAAATATTTCTGTCATTTTGAAGATTCAACTAAAAACAGATGCATCAGAAAAAAAAAATATGAAGACAGATTCCTCATATTGATAAGATCCGCGTTTATCAATGATCACTTTTATATAAAAGGATTTGTCAAGAAGACAATGAAAAAACTCAACTATCAAGTTGACATCAAGATAGATGACCAGGGTGGCATGGCATGGCATGGCATGTAAGCAGAAACGGACTTATTAGCCCTGAATCTGTACCTTATATACAGAGTCAAAATGGGGAATTACTATTTAAAAAAACCTGCCTATATGATTTTCAAGTACAAGGACAAATGTACTGCAGTGGCAGAAAATTCTGTAATTTATTTATATTGAAAAAGATGAGTTGTTCATAGAAAACATATTATAAAGTTAGATTATTTTACAATAACAATTTATAGGCTGAAATTATGAATAAATATCTGTATAAAGATTAATATAATAAAGACACCTAATAGTTATTTAAATATAATAAAGACACCTAATAGTTATTTATGAGTTTTATTTGTGATACACTCTCGACAAATAGAAGGATGTGGGTTTTGATTGCTTGAAAGATGTTGGAAAAGATTCTTTTGAATGTTTCTCTTAGCATGTCTTTCGTCTCTCACACTAGCACTGGCTGATATCCTTTTCTGGTTCCATGAAAAGAGACTTGGTACTGCTTCTTTCTTTAAAAGTTTGTGTACACAGGGCAAACCTTAAAACAAGATGAACAATGATAAGTATTTAAAGATATTATGTAAAGTTAACAATTTAGGTATATAGATACTAGCTTAAATAGAAGAACTATCGTTTAAAACACCCACCTGTACTCACACTTAATGTTTGGTAATAATTTTCATGAAAATGTTCTCGACATAACCTCGTAGTGATAGTAGGCTCGGTTTTTAATCCTTAGGGCAGCTATCCACTTTCTTCTTTTAATACGATTTAAAGGAAATTTGTGTTGGTCTACGTTTTAACACCCAATTACACAACACTTTGTAATTTCTATGTTATTTGTGAACATATTTTATATGATGCTATACAATTTGACAGATAATTTGGAACAATCGTATACTGCGCCACTTTGACAGTTGCCTTCCCCATTGTTCGATCTTGCATTCTAGTTATCATTGCCTTTATTTACGTAATGCTAACGTAGCAAACTTTCGGCTTAGGCTTGCCAGCTGTCGCACATATAAAGCAGTGCGTCGCGGCATTGCACGATCCAGCCTTGTGACCGGGCTGACCACAACGGAAGCTGTGACCGCCCCGGGGAGGGCGGGGGGGTCTGTCGGACTCTTACCGACTAAAAACCAACCCGGTGTTTCATCACTCACCTACGCCGGGGTCTCGGGAACACATAATTCATCCGCAACCCCGGCTGGTGCCGGCCCGCTTGCGCGGGCCCCGTCCCGGGCGGGGGGACTGAGGTGTACTCCCCCTTCAACGTCTGTGAGCGGCGCGCGCGGAACACTACGCGCGCCACCTTCTCGGGTCCTGATGTTGGGGGGTGACGGATGTCCCCGAATCCGTCGCAGGGGAGGGGTGTGTGGATGTGAGATGGCCACACTCCCTCTGACGACGCACTGGCCGCCCCAACCCCAGCCCGGTTCCCTTCATCGACAAATATAGATGATCGATGATTGGAACCATGACCCTTCCCCGTTTGTTGAAGATTAGCCGCCAACCCCAACTTTCCACCAAATACAGGTGGGCAGTTGGAGCTGACGTTGCCCAGGGTGCGCCACGAGGAAGCTCTTCATCATGCCAATGCCACCCCATCTTGAGCAGACCTAGGGTCTGACACTATATTCATATTCTTCAAAGAGCAATGGAAGTAATAAAAAAACATTCTAGGTGGTAAGACTTTTAAATCAAATATTTACTGTCACACAATACAGATGTAATTTTCGCAGCCCAAAAGATTGGAATACACTAAACTAAAAAGTTAAAATTACCCAAATTTAAAATAAAAAAACTATTTTTTTCAAACTTCTGCAGTAGATAAATACGTGATAAATGTGAACAAATCCTCTAAAATAAATTCTCTAAATTCTCACGAATAGTACAGTTTAAAACTTGTGGTTCCAAATATAAACGGAATTTTCACACGAGCTTCTTCATTAATTTTCGTAAAAAATGATAAATCACCCGTTTGTAAGCTAAATTAACATTCGCGCGCGCCATCTTGCGCTAACGCCGACCATGCTATAAAGAAATATCACTGTGAGCGCATTGTCAGCTGTTATAATCGTGATTTCTAAATCGGAACGCTTTTATCGATGTGAGCGCCGACAGCACCAATCAGGCTCACAGATGGCGGTAAAATGAAATGAGAAATCGAATTGTCAAATTGTCAACTCAAACTGCGTAGACAGAGAATGCTATAGACACCGGCACAGCGTGTCGTAGAAAGAGACAAAAAATATTACGTCACTATATTTAGAGTTACAATGTGAGGAAAAATTTACCCCACAATTAGTGATAGAATTAGAAATTAGTACGTAACAGAAAGCTTGAAAAGGGATACTGCTTTAACGATAATCCTATGTAGGTATGGGCATGTGATGCGGAAGAGAAAAGCATATTAATCTATGGAGAAAAGATGCATCCGAACTCAAATTAATGGGGAAGGTCGGGCAAAGCTAATTGTAGATGGCGTGACCATAGCTAGGTCCGTACGGCCTACAAAAATTTTGACATTTCGTTCATTCATTTCATTTTATGTTCATTCATGAGTTTGATTTTATTTCACTATTTCGTTATTTTTGGTGCTTTCAGTATTTTAAATCAAGTAATTGACATGGAAAGTGTCAGAATTAATATTTCCTCGTAATCACTTTCTTCAAAATGTTCACGACATAAATTCGAACTCAAAAAAATCTGTACGAATAGCTTTAAAGCACAATCTTCTAATTTTAGGGGCTTACGAGAAATTCGAACTCCAATTTCTGAGTATCTAGGAACACAACATCGAGTCAACTTTCGCTAAAATAAAATAAAACCACATCACGCCTTATATTTTTAGCTTGTGTTAGGAACTAGCTACGACAGCGCCATTTTGACAGTTGCCTTCCCCATTGCGATGAGGGCAGGAGGATGAAGATAGATGATGATGATGTGGTTCTAAATACCTGCCATTTCTTATGTATGTTCTGGCTTTGTGAGAAATAATACAACATGTTTATTTATAATTAACATTTATTGATTATACACGTTATTGTCCTTTAAATAAAACAAGCTTCGTATGAAGGTTTCTAATTTTTTGCTTGGGTTCAAATCCTTTTGTTGCGTGATGTATTTGTAATTCAAAATAGTGCATGGAAATTGCCTTAATAAGTAAAACTTTGTGGTTTCCAATAAAAGGTTGACTTTCAAAATGTGTTAAAATATGTTCGTCGTTTTTATAAAAATATGTTCGTCCTGTAGCTAGAATCCAATTCCGACGTAAATTATCATGTTGAGGAAAACTGCAACAAGCCATTAAATCTTTTAGATATTTAATTAAAATATAGTATAATAGTAAATATACTCTTAGAGTGGGTAATAATTTATAGAAAAGTTGGCAACACCAAAGACTTCAGGTTAGAATTAGAATATATAATTGTTGCTAATTTGCTATTTTTAAAACAAATTTACGTCTAGAGTACAATAAAGACACTTTAAGATTATACTAAAATGTTACTGAATGCCTACTAACCAATAAAGAGTGATATACTTACGACTGAATAGACAATCCTGGCGTTTTCGTTTCACGATCGCTTTTACACCCTTTAACACTACACCGCACCATATATTTTTTTTTAAATTGGTTGAAATAGTAACTCTCAATTGTTCACAACAAAATGTAACATCAATTTACTTAAGGTAAGGCACGTAAAACTTATTTTTTTAATAAGATAGCTAGGCACACGTTAGCTGTCAGACTTTGTTTAGAAAAGTAGTGTGCTGTGCTGACCTGGAAAAAAGTGGCACGCTCCGTGAAACAAAAAGTCTCATCGCTCTGTTTCATTTCTTTACACGACATAGAAAGAAAGAAAAGAACGTTTATTTACGGTAAACATAACGCAGTGATCGAACACAAACACCAAAGATAACAAATCGGGGGAAAATATGCGTCACATCCACGCAAACAAAACCGCCATTGCTCAGCTTAATGCTACGACCCTATGCGAGACAGAGCCCCAGCGCTGGTTTTCAGCGACAGCCGGCGTTGAATGACGTATATTAAAGTGTACTCTGTGAATGACGTCGACCAGTGTAAGTGTAGCCTAAGTTGCTCTTTTTCTTGTGTGACTGCGACAAAAGATATCAATTTGTCTATAGCATTCTCTGTCTACGTCAAACTGTAATGACAGACAGAAAGAAAATAAGAAGGCGATCCTGGGACCTGGCTAGCGGTGGGTAATCTTTATTCCGGCAAGTGAATTGATTCACTTATTCCGACTCCGGGTCCGGTACCGGTTCACCTTATTTATTCCTTTGGCACCGGCACTCACTCGCTCATTTTGGTTCCCCGGTTTCGCAGAACTTTTATTCATTTGGTTCACTGGATCATTTGGCACATTTTGAATTGAACAGTTGGTTAGTTAGAGCGATACGACGTGTTCCTGTTAAGAAGAGTAGAATAAAACCTGTTTATTAATACCTCTTTATATTTTTTTTATAAACCTTTACTTTGTCATATTTAAATCCATAGCAACCGTTCTTTACTTGTAATATATTTTGCTTGTCACTGCAACCTACGTTCCTTATTTTAACTGTTAAATCAGTTTTAACATGGTAGCAGAGCGTGGTTACCAGTGATTTAAAAAGGAAAAGAGTCAGAGTCTGTATCTTACCTATTTTTCTAAGCATTCCGGCAAGGAAATTTCAAAATGCAATCTCCAAGTTGTAAAATTGATATTGGCCACCTGGAAGGCACGAGAAACTGGACTACGTGGAAATTTAAGGCTACGCTACTTCTTAGAGGTATGCCCGGTGGATTGGATGCGGTTACCGGTACACTAGTGAAACCCGTGAAACCTATTACCATCGAACCCCAAGAAATTTCTCAATACCAAACGACTCTTGATAAATACAATCAAATAGATAGTTCCGCATTACTATTACTTACTGCAAATATGTCAGACGAAACTCTTCAAAAAATCATGCGATTCAACTCGTCTAAAGATGTTTGGGATGAACTGCATCGTTTATTCGACGGCACATCTGAAGACAAAAGTTACGCTCTTTGTATGGAGTTTTTCGGCTATCGTAAAGATCCGTCACATGACATTACGACTCATGTCTCCAAAATCAAAACCCTTTGGTCCGATTTAAAAGCTGAATTAATGAAGATAGAGAAGTTCGACTTACCAGATATCCTCATAATCTGCAAGATTCTAGATACTCTACCTGAAACCTACTTCTCCTTTAAATCGAGTTGGATGTTAATGTCAAAGGCAGACAAAACCATAGAAAATCTGACGACGCAACTCTGTACCTACGAGCGCTCTATCTCGTTGAGAAACGAAGGCCCTGCAGAAGCTCTAAATGTACAATACAGTAATAAGTCGAAAAAGAAATGTGGATACTGTGGAAAAGTCGGTCATAAGGTCAGACAATGTCATAAATGGAAAGCTGACGGGAAACCATCCAAGCCAGAAAATAAACAGCCAAGAAATCTGAACTTAATGCTCTTGCCAGTTACCACCGACGTGAATTCAATGCTTACAAACTACGATACTACAAGTTGGTTCGTCGACAATGGAGCAACCAGTCATGTCACTTGTCGAAACGACTATTTTTCTAGTTTTCAGCCTTTTAATGATACTCGGACAGTGACAACGGCTAATGGAGCTACTGTCAAAGCTGTTGGCAAAGGTACTGTTGATTTAAAGACTGTTATCAATGGCAGAGAATCCGGATTAACACTCTGTGATGTATGGTACGTACCTGATATAAAGCGAAATCTATTTTCTGTATTGGCTGCTCAAGACAGACTTAACAATAGTGTTTTTATGTCTGAAAGGGATCACTGTTTGCTGAAAGTTGCCGAACAGATAATACTGACTGGCAAAAGAGTCAAGAATGGAGGCTTGTATAAGCTTAATGTAGAGACTATTACAAAGCCAACACCATCTTTAAACGTCTTGTCTACAGATAATTTGTTACAACTTTACCACGAACGATTAGTCCACCAGAACAAGAAACACGTTAAAGAAGTTATTGAAAAGGAACTCGGTATTAAAGTTCGTCTAGATTCTGAGTTATGTACTGGATGTATTTATGGAAAAACACACCGACAAGCATTTGGAACGAGAGAACGAGCTAAAGTACCTGGGGAAATTATACACGCTGATGTATGCGGTCCATTTCCACTTTCCTTCAATAAATTTCGCTACTTCGTTCTATTCAAAGACGATTACAGCAAATACCGACACGTTTATTTCATGCGACAGAAATCGGAAGTTCACCTAAAGCTTCGATACATGTTACAAGAATGTAAAGTGGCTGGATACACTGTTAAAGAATTTCTTAGCGACAATGGAGGTGAATTTATTAATGAGAACGTCAGGTGTACTCTACAAGAAGCTGGAATAAGACAAAGGATCACGATGCCATACACGCCGCAACAAAATGGCCTCAGTGAACGTGAAAACAGAACCTTAGTCGAAGCAGCTCGTACATTGATGCATGCTCATGAAGAATTACCTCTTGCTACGTGGGCAGAATTGATTAACACTGCTGCATATGTCTTGAACAGAACTGGTCCAACTTTAGAAAATGGTAAATCGCCATTTGAGTTGTGGTATAAGAAGAAGCCAACAATCAGTCACCTAAAAATAATTGGATGTGAATGTTACGCTCATGTGCCTCAACAAAAGAGGACAAAGCTTTCCAAAAAGGCTGAAAAATGTATTCTCATCGGATATGATGGTGACGAGGGCTATCGCTTACTGAATAAAAATGGTAAACTCATAAGATCAAGAGACGTTACTTTTAATGAGTCAGTACTGACGCCTATTGGTCCAGCCGAGGATTCAGAAGAACAACCCTCAGTAAAAATCTATTTTCCACTTTCGGCACCACCGATGTGTAATGCAAGGGAGGATGATCGCACAGAAAGCAGCTCAGATCGCACGTCAAGTAGCCCTGATGAGCCTAGCTCAACTATGCCTCTCACATCGCCGGATCAAGTTGTGAGTCAGGAAGTAGAAACTAGCCAATATGACCATACTGAACCATCTCCACGTTCACTAGAAGCATCACTACCAGGATCACCTCCTTATGAAGATGCCCTAGATGATGATATTAATGATGAGACACCAGAAAACTTAGATGATATAGCTGAGATAACTGATAGAATGACTCTACGAGATAGAAGTCAAATACGACCCCCTACTCGATTTGGAGATTATGTCATGATGTCAGCTGATGTTCTTAATGAGATCAATGAACCCAATACCTACAAAGAAGCAATAACTAGTCCGCATAAAGATCAGTGGGTGAAAGCAATGGATAGTGAGGTGAAATCTTTAAAGGAAAACAAAACCTGGATACTGGTTGATCTTCCAAGAGATAGAAAGCCTGTAACTTGTAAATGGATTTATAAAATTAAAACCAATGCAGATGGCTCACTAGACAAATTCAAGGCAAGGCTAGTTGCTAGAGGATATACGCAGAAAAAGGGCATCGACTATGATGAGACATTCAGTCCAGTTGCTAAGATGACAACGATAAGATCGGTCCTAAGCGTTGCTGCAAATGAAGGTTTAAAACTCACACAGTTTGATGTATCAACTGCATTCCTATACGGTTCATTGAATGAAGAAATTTACATGAAACAACCTGATGGGTATTCCGATGGATCGAATAAGGTGTGTAGACTCAAGAGAAGTCTATATGGTCTAAAGCAATCACCTTGGTGTTGGAATAAATGTATGGTGGATTATTTAAAAACAAATAGTTTTAAACAATGTGATACAGACCCCTGCCTATTTATCAGAAAACGTGGTAAAAACAAAATCATTCTTGCTCTCTACGTAGATGACGGCCTTATAGCTGCAACAAATCAAGATGATTCTGAAGAGTTCATTAGAGAGTTAAAAAAAAGGTACAATGTCACTATAAAAGATGCAACATATTTTCTTGGATTAGAAATAAAGGAGCAGAATGGAAATATACGAGTGTCACAGACACACTACGCTCAGAAAGTGTTAGACCGCTTTGGTATGAGTGACTGCAAACCCGTTACCACTCCTATACAAAAAGATGGACTGCCAGAACCGAATAAAGAGTTGGTAGAACCTACGTCGTTTCCGTATAGAGAAGCTGTGGGTGCACTTGCATACCTGACTGTTGGAACCAGACCTGACTTAGCATACGCTGTAAGCGTAGTTTCCCGAACTTTAGAAGACCCTTCTAAAGAGGACATTCAAAAGGTAAAACGTATCCTAAGATATATAAAAGGAACTCTGGATATTGGAATAGTTTTTACGAAGAGTTGCAAAACTGGAATTCTGGAATGCTACAGCGATTCTGATCATGGTGGAGACCGAACTACTGGACGTTCAACATCAGGCATATTATGCTTATATTCTGGAGGAGCAATATCTTGGACAAGTCGACGACAAACATGTGTAGCAATATCAAGTACCGAAGCCGAATTGGTTGCTGCAAGTGAAGCGGCTCGAGAGATTGTCTGGATCAAAAGACTCTTTGGTGAAATATCTAACTTGAAGGAGATACCGAAGTTGAAAGTCGATAATGATGCCGCAATAAAGATCTCACATAACCCAGAGCTTCACAGAAGAACCAAGCATATTGCAATTAGACATTTTTATGTCAGAGAACTCGTTGCTGATGGTGAAATATGTGTGGAATATGTTCCCAGCGAATTCCAACTAGCTGATTTACTGACCAAGGCATTACATAAGCCACGGATTGTATCAATCACAATGCAGATGGGTTTGATAGCGTAAGGGTTGCCAAAAAGAGGAGGATGTTAAGAAGAGTAGAATAAAACCTGTTTATTAATACCTCTTTATATTTTTTTTATAAACCTTTACTTTGTCATATTTAAATCCATAGCAACCGTTCTTTACTTGTAATATATTTTGCTTGTCACTGCAACCTACGTTCCTTATTTTAACTGTTAAATCAGTTTTAACAGTTCCGAGTACTTCCGAGTGACTTGAGCGAGTGAACGAGAGTGAACAGTGAACGCGCGCTCTGGAATCATTTGGTACCGCGGTGCCGGTAAGGATTGTGAGGAATAAATAAGGTTTACGTATCCGCGTTCGGTACCGGCTCCTTTGGATCAGTACCTCCGGAGTTACCCACCGCTAGACCTGGCTATCCGATATCGTGTGCCGATAACACGATAGATAACCTGTGCTGATAATAACTGATTGACGATTGCATAGGCAGCTGCACTCAGCACAATTTACTTGTTCTGATAACTTATGAGACGTATGAGTATTATTTTAACTACTGTTAACTTTATTGACTCTAGAAACTACGTACTTATGGTATGTATTTTGCACTTTTTGTAGTAGTCTTATTTTCGGCAATTTTGCGAGAGAGCCAAGAGGAACTAAGTTACTAAACCGCTATAATGGCATGCTTTTTAGTGTTGATGATAGTAATAATTAGCATAACATGATTAGCGCTATATGAATGCGTCAATCTGACGATTCGTATCGCCACGGTATTTGTCTGTAACTGTAGGCCTTATTTGTAGTCAATAGAAGTGGCATATTATCAAATAAAATAAAAATGAATAATTGCGTCTCTCGACGCTTTGCCGCACTTGCCGCAGATAAACATATCAGTTATCAGTCGTGAGTCAAGTCAGTGCCCAGTGGCGAGCGGCAGACGGACGCCGTCTGCCTACACATGAGTAGCGCGCTTATTACGCTCTAGCCAGCTATTTAAAAATAGAAAAAAAATCAATGCATAGATAACGCGTAATAATTGTCGAAGTAATCGAATTATGTGTTTTAAATGTAACAGTTTCATTAATAAAAGTGATATTATTTAAAAAAAGGTGTAAAACTCTGAAAAACATGTCTAAAAGTAAAAGTTTCAAATCACCCCAACAGCTATGGGAGGGTATATCTTCAAAATCTGTTCATCTAGTTGAAGGAATTTTCTTCAATCTTGGCGTACTTGTGGCAAAACATCCCTGGAAGACAGTCATTTTGACATTCAGTTTTGTGTTCCTGAGTTGTATTGGCTTGATAAGATTTCACATAGAAAAGAATCCTATGAATTTATGGGTACCTCCAGAGTCAGACTTCTATTATGACACAAACTGGTACATTGATACGTTTGGCACAGGTTTCAGACTTCAGAAATTAATTATAACCGCAGATAACGTGCTTGAACCAGAAGTTTTGTCTGCAATTAACAACCTCACTAATAAAATAAATTCAATCCAAGTGAGTTATAAAAATGAAGCATACACTCTGAAAGAATTGTGTTACAAAGTACCTGTTGTCAATTTTTATAGTTCAGGTCGTGACAGAAGATCCTCAGACATATTTCCTGAAAACAATGATCATTCTAACACAAGTGTCAACAGTGATAGTGATTTTTCAGACCCCACACTTTGGGTTAATGATGAGTTTTATTGTGACTTCCTAGAAAGTTTTCAATATACTTGCTACCGACTCAACATATTGGATTTATGGAAGAATAAACAAGAAGAAATAAACCAGGCAACCAAAAGTGAAATCATAGAAAAAATTAACAAGATCAAAACAAACCCTACTACTGGCCATCCTACAGATTACACAAAATTGCTTGGTGGTATGAAATATGATGAACATGGTGATATTGTTTCTGCTGGATCAATAATTTTGACATGGTTTACACATGTTAATATGACCAGTATTGATGTAAATGAGGTGGGTAATTTAGTTGGTACTGAAGACTGGGTCTCCATCCCATTAGCTATGTGGGAAAATGAATTTTTAGAGTTAATGGAGTCAACTTCTCATAATTTTTCTGATATTAAATTATACTATGAAGCTGGGAGAAGTTTTGCAGATATTAGTGGCAAAGCTATGTTTGATGAATTAGACAAACTGTTTTTGGGTATACTGTTAATGTTTCTGTACATACAATTTGGTCTATCTCGATTTAATTGGCTAGAAATAAGACTAACATTAGGAAGTGTAGGACTTTTGTGTGTAGGATTGGCATATATAACTACTGTGGGTTGGTGTTCTGTTTTTGGTATATTATTTGGCCCAATTCATTCTTCTCTGCCATTTCTTCTCATGGGTCTTGGAGTAGACGACATGTTTGTGATGAATGCCTGTTGGAACAATTTACCTGAATCAGCATCCAAAAAAAGTTTACCAGTTAAAGTAGGACTCATGCTGAAACACGCCGGTGTATCTATTGTTATAACGTCATTCACGGACATTGTCGCTCTACTTGTTGGTGCTATTACGATACTTCCGTCGTTAAAGTCTTTTTGTGTCTACGCCGCTATGGGCGTATTTTTCATATTTTGTTATTCAGTAACTTTTTATGTTGCTGTATTCACGTTAGATATAAAAAGAATTCAAGATAATCGAAATGGTGTTTTATTTTGTTATCAACATAAAAGAGAAATTAAAGTCTCAACAAATAAAACAATATTCCAAAACTTCTTAGAAGAGTTTTACAAACGCGTCGTATTTACTATTCCCGGCAAAACTGTAGTTATTTTGTTCACTTTCGTTATTACCGGCTTTAGTATACAGGCAATTCTTAATTTAGAACAGAGATTCGATCCGAAATGGTTTATTCCTGACGACACGTATTTCAAAGAATTTCTGAACGTACATGAGTTTTACTATCCAGAAGAAGGTAATATGGCCATGGTGTTTTTGGGAGAAATGAATTATAACAAAGAATTCATCCGATTACACGATATGATCCAAGAGTTGAAGAAAGAAACATACATTTATGATGTTAACTCTTGGGTTGAATACTTCCATCAATACGTTTTACAAAATTATGATACGGATCTCGTAAAAAATGCATCGGCAGTAACAGACTACGAATTTAATCGACATTTATCAAGATTTTTGTATAGCCCTATCGGAGGCAGATTTCAAGTAAATTTTCAATTTTCTGAACATTTTGAGTGTGGCAGTCCAGCTACACAAATAAAAGCTTCAACAATGCTTTTTAATTTTGCAAAATTTAGTGGTCCGGACGAATACATACCGGCAATGAATCGTGTTAGAAATATCGTCAAGTCTACAAATATTACTAGTGGTGATGGTTATCGGAGTGTCTGGTCAAAGGTATTCGCGAACTGGGTCACAGATGAAATCATAGCTGTCGAAGTTGAAAGGAACATAGAGCTGGCACTACTTTGTGTAATGGTTTGCACTGTTATTTTGATAACTAATCTACAAATGTGTCTGTGGATATTTGTTTGTGTTTTATTAACACTTCTCAATGTGTTGGGTTGCATGCAAAGATGGGGTATGACTGTGGATATAGTGTGTTGTATAGGCCTCGAGCTCGCTACAGGTTTGTGCGTGGATTACGCAGCTCACGTAGGTCACACATTTTTAACATTGACAGAGGGTTCTAGCTCCGAAAGAGCTTTCAAAACAGTCACATCTATTGGATCTGCGGTGTTATTGGGTGGAGGTTCTACTTTTCTCTCGTTGTCTCTCCTCAGTATGTCCAAAGCATATACTTTCCAATCCTTCTTTAAGATTTTCCTGTTAGTGATATTATTTGGACTATTCAATGGCCTTATATTTTTACCAGTAGGGTTGTCGTTAATAGGGCCAGGTGCGTACAAGACTGACAAACATAAAAATATCGCTGAAATGGTAGAGTTGAATGGAAAACCCGATAATGTAGAAAAACAGTTAGAAGATGGATGAACTAGAAATACTAAAGGATTGATTGGGTCTTCACCTAAGTGTGATAAGTAATCTATACAGTTGTATGTGATAACTGATATTAGTGGCAAAGTCATATGTGATTATAAATTAATTGGGTTAATGTCACAATCGGAAACAAAATATGTTAAGTTGTAGTATAATTTCATACTCATTTTCCTAAATGCTAAGAAACTATTGTAAACACGTGAGTTACCTAACGTGTCTGTATGTCTTGCACAACATGCCGGTTAAGATAATAATAAGTGTTTGTATTGTTCCGGTGCTATGTTAATTAAATTCATACAATTTAGAAAAACTAGTTTTAAAAATGTCTGTCATCCAAAAATCTATCAGTTCCTGTAAGAAATCTGCAGCCCCAGAATTTTGTGAGAAAACCTGTAGGTAATGATTGTCGTCATAAGTTTGCAGAACGAATTATTACAACTTACGGTATGAAATGGGGCTGTTGTCAATTATTTATGTTAAAGAGGTATGCTCAATTTTCTCAAACCAAGTCAAATATACCGAGCAAGTCTGATGGCATATTATGCTATTTTTTTGGATGAAGTGAAATTAAATCTACGGGGTTGAAAGATAGGTTATTTTTATTCTATGAGCTCCGAGCTTGAAATAAACTCAGCTTGTAATGTATGAAAATACAAATTATGCTTTAATTAAAAAATATAACACTGCTGACTGGTTTGTTTATCTGTGGTATTTTCCAATCAATTAATTCTAAGTATAGTACCTGTTATAGATTTTTAAATCTAAATGTGTTCGTCAAGTGCCTGATTATTTATAATACATTGGTTTTGTCGAATTTCACCTGATAATAAATGTATTAAGGTCTCTTTCTGAAACAATGCTTTTTATTATTACTTTGATGGATCAAATATTACCAATTTTAATAACCTGGGATTCATGTTTTAGTTTTTTATTTTCGCTAATTGGTCGGCTATTATTCATTTAGTGGCACGATAAATTAGCTTCAATTTATATGCCGGTACAACCTGTAACTTGCATAAAGATTTTGCTGCTTACATAAATGTCATAGGTAAGTTGAACTGTGTTAAACTAAATGAACCTAATTGACGTGAATTTGTTCCCGCTTTATAACTTTTATCTGCTGGTCGGTGGATCTGGGGTACAATCACCTATTATATTGTGATGTTGTATTTACCGAGGACTTTCACAAATACCCGTACTCTAACACTACTGGGTATATTAAGTGTCGGTAAACCATCAGAAATTATAAGTGCTCAAACAATGAGAACTACAGTACAGTAAATAAAACTCAAAAACTTGTCTTAGGTAAGTAAATGTTAGTGATAATGGCGCGAAAGATAACTGGCTGACTTAGATCACGCATTAGATTCTAAGTACCTACCCATAAATTTCAACCACACGACACCAGCTGACAAGACAATGCGATGTTTAGAAAACGCAGAAGTAAGTTATAAATAATGCATAAAACCGACTCGGTAAACGTTAGACAAATATAACCGTAACCTAAGTACCTTTTGCAATGTATTTAATGTATGTTTAAAATCAATGATATGACGTACAAGCCGACATTGAAATCTAATCCAATGACAACAATTTTATTATCCACACATAGGTACCTACTCAAAATCCTTGCCACTGTTAAGTTGTATTACGAAAGTAATACAACTTAACGGGAGTAATACAACTTAACGAGGAGCTTAACGAAAGTAATACAACTTAACAGTGGCAAGGATTTTGAGTAGTAGTTTACGCTATGATAAACCTACAATGTTGCATCCGTCTAACGTCTAACCTTTTTGGTGAACAGTTGAAAGTCACATTTGGACGCGTCTCATTTTTTCAATATACCTAAGTATCTAGGTTTACCTGATAGATACAGTATTTCTTCTGTAATTTCATGAATCACATGATAAGTATAAAACATCCAAATATTATTATGACATGAGCACAATGGACACCGCGATTAATTCGATTACGACTCATTTCAAATTGCTCAAACTTGCTTAAAATTCAGTCTGTTAAGATATAATTTTGGTAAGGTGTATTTTTCGTATCTAGGAAAAAAAAAACTAGTGCTCAAACTGTAACTATGAATTCAGCATAATAATGATTCTAGACCCCTAGCGTGTTTTTTTCCCGTCGGTTTTCAAAAATTTATCTGCGGTTTCTTAGAAAACTGCAAAAATGGCTACGCTACCCCTAGCATAGACATTTATTGTCGATAGTAAAAAATAAATTAGCCATTTTAACCGCGTAGTTATTGCACTTTTCTATGAAACAGCAGATTTTTTAAACCATTTAAAAGTTGCAGCTTGTTACAGTTTGCGCACTGGTTAAAATGTTTTCCTGTATGGTTGTTCAACGGAGCATTAATTTTCGGTAATTGATTAAAGTATAACCGTATGAATCGCAGTTAAAACAGGTAGGTAATCTAATGGTGTTTCTTTATTGGTGTTTTCTTTCATATTTACCTCCATCTTTCTTGTTGGATACCTACTAAAATAAATGTCGTTACTAGCTAACACTGCATCCTGGTGGTTCACCAGAAGCAATACTTTTACGCCTTAAGAAACGTCAAACTTTTTTAGGGTTCCGGTATCTCAAAAGGAAAAAACGAAACCCTAATAGGATCACTTCGTTGTCCGTTTGTCAGTCTGTCTGTCAGTTTTCATGACCCTTTTTCTCAGCAACGCGTGGAGGTATCACGTCGAAATTAATTTGAAATACGTAGGTCTACGGTCCCTTGAAACTCTGAAAAAAACAAGCTTCTAAGTCAACGCAATAGAAAAATACAGTGATTTATGCGAATTCTTTTGATACTCGCAAATAAATCAAAACCTCTTTTTTTTTTCGTTGAGAAATCATCACATGACTTCTTCCGCTCTGGGTGGAGCGGGAGGGCGTGTCAGACTTTTACTGACTAAAACCCACCCGTGTTCCTTTAATTGCCTGTGCCAGGGCCACGGTTACTCTTTCGAATTACCCGCGACCCTGAGGCGTCGGCCCTATCGGACCTCGTCATTTTGTGCTGACATCTCTTTGAGGCACGGGTGGAACACGACGCGCCGTCGACCCGGGCCTGTTCCTACCGGACGGCGAGCTACCCATTGCTCGCCGTCCGCAAGCCCGCGCCTACGGTAGCTGGGAATCTGCTTGCGATTCCCGACGCCCAGGGCGTCTCCTGCGGCGACTAGGGGCATGAGGGCGCAAGGCTCTCTCCCTCACGCGCTCCGCCTCCTCCTTCGCAAGCATTACTGCTTCGCAGAAGGAGGTGACGGCTTTCCATTTCCTCTCGCTCCGTACCATGGCCTGGACCAGACCTGTACCAGCCGGACGCGAGAAATCGCCACCGCCGATCGCGGCCCAAGCTAGGCAGACCTCCACCATATGCTCCACCGTGCCCTCCGGGCTATCCACACAATGGTGACATCCGGGCGTTTCCTCCCGCCTTATTCGAAACAGGAACCTCCCGAAACAACGGGTCCGGTGAGGACCTGTGTCAGGCGGAAGGTGAGGACGCCGTGGCGCCTCATTTTTATACTTCATAATATTATTTATAAAATAGGTATATATTTTACAATTAAAATATTCAAGACATACAATCATTGTGCATAATTATTTTTCTTTAATTTTCTCAATCCTAGATCCTTTATTAAAATATAATTTATTAATCTAATTAAAAGAAAGAAACTGGTGCACAGACAAAGTACTGGTTTCTTGCATCGCCCATGTACCGCAATACGCTCCTATATAATATGAGAGCAATAACCCACTGTCCGTGTTCCCACGGGGCAATTAAAATTATATTCCAAACCCTTGTTTAATGCTGTGTACGTGTAATAAGACTTGCTCCCTATTTTCGTAGATTCAATTCAGGCACATAGAATAGATGGGTGGTTGCCAACAAATATCTCTTCTAGAGGAGTCGCATCCCGGCAAACTTCTATTGCATACTCTATGATCTTAAGTGCTATCCTACGTAAGTATATTGGTGCAGATTCTCTTGTCACAAATGCCTCTAAACTAGACTAAAAATCACAAAAAATTGGTTTAATCCTGTCAAATGACGATTTTCCATTCTGAAATTAACTAAAGTGACACAACTTAACAATATTTTAGTTTGATAGCACTAAGATGGCACTGAGTTATTAGTTTATTGAAAATAGCAATTTTGCTATTCTGAATTTTACGTTTTTCACCTAAAATTTGTTTGTCTAACTAAACCTGAACTGACTAATCTTCTCATTTCATCTCTAAAAAGAAAGAATCTTGACTATTTTTAATCGCGATTAAAAAGGTGTGGAATAAAATTAGTTGGCGTGAACTAAAATTCACAACAACACCTCGACTTCAGACGTGCAAAAACGGTACTTTAACTTTATTTTTTATTTTTTTGTTCGTATCTCGAAAACGGTGTGTCCTATCACAAATATAATGAAAATTTCGACCCGCCTTTGAAACCCTGAAACCTCCAAAACTCTGCATGTAGAAATTTTTATTTTATATTTTTCATACAAAAACTAAAAACTTCCATATAAAACACGTCGAGGCTGCCCCAGGCTGCCTCCGGCTCTAACAAACACGTTGCGGAAGCAAAAGAAAAAAAAAGTGGACTCGCAATTGTCAAATTCGATTATAGTTGTGTCAAAATTATTTTTAAATTTAGAGATTTTTTTTCGCAGAATATCTTCAAGATTCTCATAGTAGAAAGTAAGGAATTTTAGTGATAGTTTAGTTCGGTGTATAAGAGAATCGGCACCATTATCACTTGCCAATCGTTATCCAGAAGTAAATGCCGTAGTCTAGGTTGGTGTGCAGAATAGTAAGCCAAGTCGTCAAGAATCCACAAAATCGCTAAAATAGCTTAAAAATCTCACGTTACCCGTTGAACATAGGCAATGGAATGACAAATGACAAATATGAATTTGACGCTGACAACGAAGTTTCATGTTTTCAGTACCGTCCTAACACTAAATAATTTATTTATTTCATGTTTCGTTTTATATATTTTTAGTTTATCTAAGAAGGAGTAAGTATAAAAGAAGGAAAACCGGCAAGCAAAAACGTACTTAGGTGTAAGAAGGTAAATCATTAGTGTAGATTGGAATGTATAGATCGCGCCAAACTTCTAGACAGTAGACGCCTCTGATATAGCTCGCGCCAACTTCAGAGGCGTCTAGAAGTTTGGCGCGATCTATATCAAACGTTTCGTTCGGAAATTGCACGATAACCTATTTATAAATAAGTTAAAATCATTAATAAGTTTTAATTCCCATCACCAACAGTAACCCAACATTTTTTATGTAGAACTCCTATACACTTGTAATTATATTTAATTTAAACTTGCCCGTGAATGGTGCGTCGTTAATTATGAATTACGCTGGTCCAACCTCGCCATCCTTCTTTGGCAAGAAGGTAGGTACTCCTAAGTTTTAGCCTAGTCTGTAACTGTGTGTTAATTGTGCAAATTAATAAATGAGCCGAATTGGCTCGAACTATTCATCATGCCATACCATCAAGCCTCAAACAGAATGAGAGCCTCCTTACCACGGTCAAAAGAAAGAAATAAAAAGTATTTATTGTGACTAGCACAAGAATATCATAAACTAAACACACTCTAAAGTCATAAAAATAAATAAAACAAAAGTCCTGTACGAGGCCAAAAGGGGAGTCGTTGTAATCCTCTTGACGTAATAACATAATTGCCGCTTACGACAGCGGTTACAGTAGGGGATCCGCTTACTGGTAACTATACGGAAATAATAACAGATTAGGTTATTCTGCACCTTATAGGCCTATGAAACAGCATTATATGAATAGAACGCAAGGCTTATTTGACACTGACTTCAAAAATGCGGTCTCCTTTCAAACAGTTGCTAAGTAGGTACCGACTGGACTGACATTATTCATTCTTCCACTAGTTCATCAGAACATGATATGGTTGATGGAGGCCCTAAGAACTTCAATCCCAATAGACCGCTTTTAACAGGTTAAATGCTGTACGCATTTAAAAGCGGTCACTTGTGAATTGGCGGTCATACCTACCTAACCTTCTTTTGATCTAAGTGACATTTAAAACCGGAATGTTTAAAAGTACTGAATCGTAAGTACACGAATTACTATCGTAGGATCGGTCCCTTTAATCCACGGAATTACGGACCCCGACAATAGGTCCGGAAGCTGTCTAGAAACCAAACGGTTACGTGGACGAAACAGGATGCTGATGATGTGTTCCTGATTAACTAATGATTACAGTCTAACTGAGAAATTGCTCTTTGACCCGTCATCGTCAGTAGATAATTCCGTTCATGCGTATTACTTTGTTATATATAGTTAAAAAACACTTGCCCAATTAGTGACAGAGTTACAGACAGTAGAAATTTTCAAGCACATAGATTATAGCTAATGCAGATAGTAGGTATCATTGCGTCCAGTCCAATTATCCCTCTTTGAAACTGTGAATGAAAACATCGTGAGGTAACCGGCATGTCCAAGACATGTGACGTCTACCAACCCGCACCGGGCCCGCGTGGTGGATCACGGCCCGCTTCCTCATAGAAAGGCCTGTGTCCCTTGCACTGAAAATCCAAGACATGTACACTTGTACAGTCACATTTTTTTTTGTTGTTGTTGATAGTTTTGTTATACACTCGCGTGCAGCCTAATCGACTCAACCCCCAAGCGCGCATACATGGCCGGTTTTCTCAAATACGGCGTAACTGATATTAAAAAAGCCTTATATCATTTTAAAGCTTGTAACTTAAGCTTTAAAATGAGACCATGTAAATTGATCATGTAAATTCATCCAGTAGTTTTTTTTAATATTGGGGTTTGAATAAAAGTATAGGAGATATGTTGAATGCAAGAAATGAATTGACGACAGCTAATCCTTTACGTGCGTGCTAATGAGTCGGAAATGGCTGCACTCATAGACCGGATGGAGCGGATAAGCGAGGAGATGGGACTCTCTATAAACAGGTCTAAGACCAAGGTCATGATGGTGGATAGATCTGGGAAGCTGGAACTCACTGGCGGTTTGGACGTAGAAACAGTGGACAACTTTACTTACCTGGGTGATGTTGGTTGATGTTGGAACCATGTTCTTGCGAGAAGGAAGTGCGCACGCGTCTTCTCGTATGGCGCTGAGACTTGGACGATGAAAGCTGCTAACCGTAAACGCGTTGACGCTTTTGAGATGTGGTGCTGGAGAAAGATGGTGCGTATCCACTGGACAGCATATCGGAAAAACGTCTCCATACTGCGAGAGCTCAAAATCTCCTCACGGCTGTCATCCGAGTGCCTGCGCAGAATCTTGGAATACTTCAGTCACATTGTTAGGAAAGACGATGGCACCCTAGAAAATACCTCAAAAATAAATGGGAAAAGACCTCGTAGACGCAACCCAATACGATGATCTGACCAGATCCGCACTGCCCTTGATACCACAGTCCACAGCGCCCTTCACACAGCCAGAGACAGAAACAGATGGAGAAAGATCATCCGTGAGAAGGTGATACTGAAGGGTGGTCACGACCCTCTGCATTGAGACAAAAAAAATAAAAAATAAAAAAGTGTTTCCCCCCTAGACTTAATCAGAGTTTGTAAGCGACTCCTCATTGATCTGACCAATATTTTGATTTCTTCTTGAGGAAACGCTTCCCACTCCTCTAACAGCGCCTCCTTGAGCTCCTCGATGTCCGATGTAGCTGGATTCCTGGCCCGAACTTTGCGTTTGAGCTGGTCCCATACGTGCTCAATCGGATTCATGTCGGAACTGAGTGCTGGCCAGTCAAGAGTCCGTATACCGACTTCGTCGAGGAACAGCCTAGTGACACGTGCAGTGTGACATCGGGCATTATCGTGCATTAACACGAAGTTATCCCCGACAAAGCCTGCATACGGAACAACATGGTCCAGCAGAATGTGTTTATCATTTAAATGTCTAATATCTGCTCCCAAATGATGATGTTTGTTGTTTTAGCGCTTTTAATTTCATTGACATAATCGTCCCATTATTTGACATTACCTAACAACAATTCTAATTTCAACTCTTTACTCTTAGCGCGTGGCGCTAGCGCAGCGAGACCAATCATTTATCTATGTCTTTACTAATGGCTGTGTAGAAAGGATTTATTCATTCAGGTTTGTTATAGTTTAATGGCAATCGTCATTTGCTTTGGTTTGTTTTGGCTTGTAAACTGTAGATTTGTCGAAGTTTTTTCTGCCTAACCCTTCGGGGATTACAAGCGTGATGTATGTGTTGGATGGATGTTTAGATAGGATGCGTATTGGACCAATCACTTTATCGAATGAAGCGTTATTTTGAAAACATATATTTATCGGATCGTGTATTTCTTAAACAGAAGAAGATAGTGTTTCCATTACTTTGAAGAACCAATTAATCTATTGATTTTTAATTAAAGAGATAAATGAAATGTGTCTTTTTTACTTTTAGTTCCGTTATCACTAAACAAGCATAATAATAAAAAAAGTCTGACTCTGTTATCTAAATTACATGTCGTTTCGAGTAACAAATATGTACTTATTACCATTTTATTGAAAATAATTGCAACATTAGTAACTCAAAACAAATAAAACAAACAAAATAATACTCTTAAAATTGATTTCCCTCAGAGTTATGCGTAGAAATGAAAGCCATGATGGAAAATGAAATATTATAAGTTTAGTTTTTTTTTTTATTATTAAGTCTTTGTCCGTGCTGGGTCGGGTCGTATTATGCATGTCCTTTGCTTTTGCTAAAAATAAATTGTTTTTGTTTTAGCGCTTTTGTGAAATCATCGACAAAGGGGTAACATAGGGGATAAAGAATCATGGCGAGATCCTTACATACATTTGTAACAAAAAAAAAAAAAAACATTTAGAGAGTTAACAAAAATTTCCAATGTTGAGAACACATTACCAGGAGTAGATTGATAAACTTATCATATTTTTAAAACCCCGCATAATAAAAAAATATTGAAACGAAAATATGTCAGTCATCAGTTTCTCGTTGCCAATTTTGTATTTATAAAAATAAACTGACAACGGATTTATCAAACTGACAGACAAAAGAGTCATGACTGATGTGAATCGTTGTTTACAGTTGCGCTAAGCGTTGAAAAAGTATATTGACCTATAAATAAATAAATAAATACCGCTAAAGGAGGGTCTTAGACCGACAGCCGCCGTTTCGTTCTAAAATAATAAGCCTCTCGTTAAACTATTTAATTTTAACATTATTACTTTATTGCGGGGTTATAAAAATATTGTAAATGCCTGAAGACACTTTTTAGGCACTTAGGAGTTAATGAATTAGAATTCCAACTTCTCTAAAAATCTATTTTTTTTTGTTACAAATCCAGCCATGATTCTTTAAAATTCACATGGTCTTTTAAAATTTTGTGTAACTACCTCTTTTTAAGAGATTTCAGGATTTTGTAATTTTGTCAGAGCCCTTGAGGGATTAATTATTAATAATTTGTTTTAGTATTTATTTCATTTAAAAGATGTAACAATTTGTAGTTATAAAATAACTTAGGTAATACGTAGTCAATGGCGGCGCTAGATCTTATTTATATTGCATTTAGAATCTCTGTTAACTTTTAACGCTATAACGGCTGAATGGATTTTGATGATAGGATGCTATTTATCCCGGTAGCACGTTCTCGTGGGATAATTTCCAACATCCACGCCGGCGAAACCGCGGACAGAAGCTCGTTAGAATATAGATGCTATTCAATATGTGGTTTTATTTTAGTACAACTAAGATTTGATTTTGCATTGAAAATAATGACAACAGCATTTACCTAGTATAGATAAGTAGGTACCTACTATACAATATTTTGAATTAACGTAAAAACGTTAACTAAAAATATTGCACAGTCATATCATAATTGCCCCTCAATATCACAATGACAACAGGGTTACAGAACCGAGCTGTCAGGTCACGAGTGCTATGCACTATGCAACCTCTAAGTTACTCAAGTGTACCTACATCCTATAATCAACTGCACTGGCCTACAAACTTAGTACCACACTCAATATTGCAATAACTTTTAAAGTACACAAGAGTACAAGATATATTTTTGAATTGAAAAGGATTCGAAAAAGATTTTTTTTTTAAAGCATACCAGGGAATGTAGGTTTTGACTTTCTGTTTTTGTTTTTACATTTATTTCTTGATCGATGAATTTTGATTCAAAAGCCAAAGTGTGCAGCACGTAAACTTTACTTCTCATGTCTCTTTCAACAGAAGAACGTGCAAGAATCATGGCTTTTCTGGAACTAGGCATCAGTATGCGTCGTACTGCAAGAATGGTGGGTTTAACATTAAGAACTATCTGGCAGGTGAAGCGAAGGTACGAAAACAATGGAAACCATCTGAGGAAACCTTGTGATGTCAGACTCAGGTGCACTAGTACCTACCCGAGAAGACAGTTAGATTATCTCCACTGAGTTGAAAATCGCCACCTCAATCCAGTTGAAGTCTTAGAACTTATTGCGGCATTAATATTTTTGACTTGTCAAAAAGAATGGGATTTTGTGGATGAATAGAAATACAAATTTATATCGGACTAACTTAATACAATACAATATAAAAGTATACGCGGTGAAGATTTAATTTGAATAAGAATTGGTATGTAAATGCAAGCACGCCAGTTAGCATTCTTGTTCGTTTAACTTGTTTTGAGTCCATAATTATCTAGCTCATAGATTGGTATTTTTTATAGTTTTATGCCCTACAAATCTGCCAATTGTCTTAGAAAATGGATAACTTAAGGCTCTGCTACTAGGTAGGGGAGAGTGATACAAAATGATCCCTCTAAGGGAAAACGGATACAAAAAGTACATAAACAGTGAATTTTGTGAAATTGATAAGTTTTCTGTAAGGCTAGTATATCGACCTATAATTTAGTAGGAGTAGAATAGGATTCTATGAACAACATCTTTAAACAGATTATGTTTTTTAAAAGGATAGTTAAGTGATCATTTTGTACACCCGGATGTCTAAAATGATCCCTTAGGTTGGGGTAATATGATCCCGGGAACATTTAACCCCTCAGAAAAAAAACCCCTCAAAAAAATAAAACTAACTTTAGTTAGGATAGGTTAGGTTTTTTTTTTCTTTTTCTACGTTTAAGTATGGATTATAACCGTATCTACGTACCTATTACGTAAGTTAATCATAGTTTACTTCAAATTACTGGGTAGTAGGTAAGTAGGTACTACTTCAATGTATGTCTGTATTGAAGATTCATTGTCCAATTAGATTACCGACTCGGGCTTACAAGAGATAACTACGATGAAACTATCTCTCTTTATCATACATACAACCGCCCCATCATTTAACGGTAGTTAAATTTACATACATAAATTGGTATAATAATTGTACTGGTTCCGGCATAGGACCGATAATATCTATGTATAACATTAAAAAAATCCATAAAACTCGTATGTTAACTGCACGGGTCGACGCCTCAAGGTACGCGCCCACACCGGTACCGCGTAAAGGGCCATCGACCGCACGACCCCTGCCGAGAGCCTCCGGCAGGAGGCGTTTGGACCCCCTAGATTGGGCAGGAGCCGCTTCAAGGCAGCCCCGGCCCGCTCCAGCCTGGGAGCCGAACGTTGGAAATGCTTCACGAAGTGCCACCGGCTGTCGAGGACGAGTCTCAGGTACTTCATCGTCGACTCGACGCCGATATGAACCTGTCGTTATTTGGGAGCCTGACTGTGGCGCGTTCCCAATACAATGAAAACTCATGGCCTCGACTTGTGCACGGCCACCTCGAGTCCCAATTAGGTACCGGATCCTCTCGACGATTGTCGCAACCCCGCGTGTCACTTGTTCGGCCGCCGTCTGTGCGACCTCTCCTGCGTGGGTTAATATCCTAACATTCTTAACTAATATTATAAATGCGAAAGTAAGTCTGATTGTTTGTTTCGCTTTCACGCCAAAACGGCGCGGCGGACGGATTTGGAATTTAAATTTGGAACTTTTCGGGCATCAGCTAATATATAAAAAAAACTGTTATCAGAGTAGTAGATCATGCGTACCTCAGAGTTAGATCAACATTTATTATGTAAATTAAATTAGCGGCAGATGATCAATCAAGGTTTTTTTAACATTCTTACCATTTCGTGGTCAAGACTGAGTGTTCCACAGTTAACTATTGACCTACTGAGCGGATTACTTTAAAACATTGCTTAAATGTCGTTTACCTACTTTTTCACTTTTTTCAGTCTAGTCATGTTTGTAGTGCCTAAGTGAAATTAAGTAGGTACAGACCAGCACCCGAATTGCTTAATACACAATCAATCGGAATCTGAATCGTTTTGAAACAGATTGCTAATTCATTGCTTCTTAAGTTCGATAAAAATTCTGGTCAACAATTTATAGAACGCAATGAATGGTCTTGAACCGTCAAAATCAAACAGATTAGTCGTAATCGTTTACGAAAATGTGTTACGCAATTAGGGTGCAGGAAATAAAGAGCCTAACCTACCTACTAATTGCCTACTAGGATAGGTAATGTTTAAACTAGATTATTTTTGAAATGTTGACAGAAAATAGCTGTATAACGCAGTATTTAGGCCGTGAAATTGATAGCTAATACCTACCTAAGTGGCTTATTGTGTAATGAAACTTTATAACCTAATCCAACGTAACTTGGTGCTGCTACGTAATTCGCCACATGTGCAGCTGCAACATCGATGAATTGCAGTTGCATATTCAAACGATCGAAAAAAAACAATGATCGATTTAAAATTACCACCTCAAGCAACAACGCTATGAGCGTAGTACCATAGGTTGGCCTACAGAAATTGAAGTAACTTAAGGGGGACTAAAGGACCTAAACGCAAATTTTATAATTTAAGGGAACTACAGGACTTAAACGCAAGTTTTTTTTAATGCCATAGCATATGATCCACTGCAGTAAACAAAGTCAGAAAAATATAATTATGATATTCTTCAGGATGTATGCTAGTTAGATAGTGTGTAGTGTGAAAACAATACATACAACTAATTTGATAGAGAATGAGATACCTCTAAAAAGTATTTTAACGATTAAAAACCGTAATATACATGCAATCATTCTGTTTTTATGTCAGATTTCTCTAAAAGCAACATATTAACGTATTTATTTAGTCCATTAGATTTTTTGTAAAAAGTATTTTTTTTACAATGTCGCGTCGTGTCATCGCACTTCTCTTTCTTTTCTATGCAGTTTCATAGTGACCGCGCTTTAGCTCTTTTAAGCCTTTTAAACCCCGATCATAAGACAGCGCGCCGATTTAAACTTTTAGGAAACTTACTTGGTAGAAAACGTCTAACATGAGTGTTAACATGTGACATATCCAAACGCGTCCAATGTTCTTCTTTTACTGTAGGTACCTCCTTTAGATACCTACGTGCACGTGTACTTTACTTATGAACGTAGGACACTTACTATTACCTACGCGTAATAGTTTGACGGAGAACTAGAATGTTTTTTTGTTTACGTAAAACAATCCTTGCTGGCATACCGTATAAAATCATTAAATTCTCCGCTTAGTAACGAGCCGAAACAATCTCTGAAGCTTCATAAAGTGTAACTACCTAATTTCATTTTATGTATAAAAAAAGTGTCTGCCTAGGCATTTTTCATTCCAAAATAAATGTATAAGTAAATTGTATGAAAAAGTAATGGGAGATTTTCTGATAAGACGTGCACCTAACTCTTAAATCCTAAAACTTTCTTTAGATTCGGTAAGCGTAGGCATGTACCTACCTTGTTTCTGTTAAAACTTGTAAAATATATTGATGTACTATCAATAGGTACCGATTTAGATATTCCTTCAACATGTACACAGATGCGTCAGCAGATGTTATCAACAAATACAGTTTTGCCGATACAATTTCTGTGACAATTTCTCAAAATGTTTACAAGGAACAAAATATTAGGAAACTGTAGTGCTATTCTGTAACCATCTCACCGTGAAAACTTAGATGAAGTGAGCGTGGAGTGAGCTGTCAGTGCCACTGATACGAGTACTAGCGATTGAGCACCCAACTAACACTTACGCGCTAAGATAAGAGTTATAGTAAATTTATTAGAGTGCTAACCAGATCCTAAAGTTATAAATAAGTGTCATGCATTCGGAGTTAGAGCGCGCTATAACTCAACTATACCCCCAAAATGGGCACACTTTTTATATCACCTTAGAATGTTTAATGGTGTTAAAGCAGAGTTATAGAATGGGTTAAGAGGTATAATTAAGCAATAAGAGAGCTATAATAGCGATAACTGAAACTATGTACAAGGTATAAAAACGTGGTAAATATGCGAAAATTAACTCCTTTGGTGGTACAATAGAGTAAAATATCGTTTATGAACTCTTTGGGTGCTAAGAGGGCTGTAAATGGGAGAATACTAACTTCTTAAGAGGTGAAATATAACTCCAATGTGGCTCACTATATTTTTAAGTAATAAGAGGGTGGCAAATAGGATTATAAACGCTTTGAGCACTAGCATAGAACAACAAAGGCTATAAAATATCAAGGTTTTTTTTTTCATCAACATAAATTTACTTCTAAGTTTTTACGTGCGAACAGTATGCGCATATTTGTCGGATCCAAAACGCCGCCATTCGTTTGTGAAAGTGAAGTTAAAAGTAATCTTCTAGTTTCAACTTAGTGTACACAGAAGACTTTTTACTGCGAAGGTAAGTACACTGTGAATAAGTATATGTATTATTAACAAATTATTCAAGCGTCTGATGAATTTTGTCTATTTACTGAAATTAAATATTTTATTAGACATGGAGTAACATAAAACTTTTGTAATAATCGATTATAACGTTGCCTGTTCTAATTTAAGGTATCGTACTAGCAGTATTAGAACACAACTAAGCAAAATACTTCCATTAAACCATGTTTTCTTATGATTTTCTAAACTTAGTCAAATCAATTCGTAACCTAAACATGGTGGGCAAATGAATTTAGAGATCCGTAGTAACTGCCCAAAACCACAATAAAATCGAGTATGTACATACTCGATTTTACTGTGGTTTTACTTTACAATTTAAGACTACAATCTTAAACTATGTACATACTCGAACTAGATTTTTTATTGGATTATTTTTATTACCGATGAAGAGACAAAAGACACCAATAGTAAACAAGCCAGCCAAAAAGAAGTTGATTTGAATGTGTTCATGCAACGATTGGTATGTCTGGCTGTTATTGTGTTAATCAGTTTATTAATAAAGGTTAGTAATACAGAGGGTTTAAGTTATTTGAATTATTATTTTACAATTTTTTTGTCTTTCCAGTATGCAGTGCAGACCTTGAGAACCCCCCTGTATATGGTGAAACTCACAACCAAACCGTCTTCCGAATGAATCAAATAAGTATTGTCAATCTTTATGATGTGAGTAAAAGAAATGTGATTGATATATTGCGTTTAATTTGATATTTAAAACTGCGTGAAGTAAAGGAAAAAAATATAGTGAATGTTCATGCTCAATACACACTAGTTTACATGTTATATCTAAATCTCTTCACGATTGTCAGCATTATCCTCAAATGAATATATATTAAGATACGATGACTTAATCGGAAGGTGATATAACGAGTTTGTTCTTCATGTTATAACCATCAATATCAATAACATTGAATTGAGGTAATGACTGACTTTCTTTAACTTCTACAATATCATTGTCATTTGTCAGGCATGCAGTATCTGTCTTGTAGTTTAGGTGATAAAAAATCATGTACCAATTCCACATTTTTGCAGAAAACTCCCACTTGACTACTTGTAGTACTATTATATTACTCATGTTTAGTACTATTATATATTACTCACAATCACATTTTCTTGAATTCATTTGGGATCCTCAACATAAACAGAGTAGTTCAAATGATTATGAAATTCTCTCAACAATTTTCGCCTATTCCCACCAGTCAAGCTTTGAAGTTTCCAAGCATTTTTTACTGTTTTAGATTTTTTTTGTTGCGTCGCCATGAAATCAACTACAAGTGAACAAATTAGGGGTACAGAAGTGGTATTAAGCTCTGCTAATCTACCTTAAGTTATACCCAAGTCTAACTATGGGTAGACTTGGGTATCTAGGACTATGGGTAGACTTCTTCTAAACACAAGAAGTTCTATGATAGCGAAAAAAGTTCCTACTGTTTGACATTAAGTAACTTAAGAGAGTCTTGTACTTCTTTAGGCATTTGGTGATACAAAAGAGTTTATGAGCACCATTGTAGAACTGGTAGCTGAAGTCGGTTAGGAGGACGATCCGTCTGATCGTCTTGTTACATTTGTGATTGGTTGGAGTATTTCCTTTCACGGCAATATTGGCTACGAAGGTTACATAACAGTTAGTTATGTAAGTATGTTTAAACCAGATAAAACGTTAATGTCTGCTTAACTTGATGCAACAGCTTTTGTATTGGTAATAACTTTTCGTGATCGCCAATCTGTTGAACTCTGCGTTCAAAGTAGATTGGTTGACATGTTCTTGCCTTGTTAAACAAACTAATATCAGCTACTGCAGTTGCAAAAAATGGTTTTTCTTATCATGCTGGGATAGACCGTCCACTGCTACTAGAAGAATGTGCACGGACAGGTTTGCCGCGCGGTTCATTTGTTAAACAGCCTCGCATTCGTGACCGTGGTGGATCACAGTTGCCTACATTTTCATACTAAGCCAAGTTAAGTATGTAAACAGCTGCGTAGCTTAGCCGGCTGCTGCTGTGTGTGGGTTACTAATATTATCATTGATTTTGCTCAGAAACACAACTAAAATTACATTAGCAGTTAGGTACCTACCAGGTTTAGGATCAGTTATCTGGTACATTATTAGAAAGTAGATAGTACATTGACGATGTACTGACAACCGGATTGCATCAAATATTTTTTTTAAGCTGTTGCTACCTAATCATAATCGGTTAAGTAAGCCGATTAATCCGATGTAATTGGAACGTGTGAGTTTTTGTACTAAAGCATAAGTTTAATATTATATCAGTAGATTGATCCCATTAGCTGAGAAAGTCATTTAGCTGAGATTGTAAAATGTTAGAAAGGTTGAAAACAAAACTTGTTTTCATTTAAAGTTCAACATTTTGATCGGTTGACATTGACACGGCGTGCACTAATTTATGTAGGTCCACGACGACCTTTACCTTATGTCTTTGAGCATCAATATAACAATTTAAAAGATCTTTAGTAAGTGGGTTGAATACCTAGGCAGATAAATGAAGGCGAAGCTGGATTTAAATGAAATACCTAAATGCTTTGAGTTTAAAACCAGTTCAGAGTTAAACATGGTTGTTAGTATTTGAATGTATAATAAAAGATGCCGTGAACTGGCACTATACTTGAGTAGCTATCTGGTGTAGTTAGGTGTGGGTATCTACCTACTGGGTAAGTGAACTCTGCATTATCAGTTAACGTCAATGAACAAACACAAATAAAACGCTCGAACTACATATGGGAAGACAACAAAGGCATAAGCATATTTTTTCCGTTTTCTAACTATGATTATAGTCACAACAGCGGAAAGGTAAATTTCTTCGGAAAATAGATACATACTTATTTGTCTATTTCTGTAAAGAATATTTGGTTTTCTAACATAAAAATTTGCCTCTAAAAAATAAGAGATTACGATCTGCAAAAGGATGACGAGTCACTATTATAGCTACGAGTTTCCAATAAAACAACGTTAAAAGTTCTTCTGCCTTCCTCTTGCGCTCATTGTATATAGCTAGATTATTTTGTGGCTAACATTTTAACTGCAACATTCCATAATATGTAAATAAGGACAGGTCAATAGATTCTAATAGAATTGGGGCATGCTGTTAACTTCGTTCACACATACCTACAAAAAAATACATTCTTAAGTAAATTCTTTTCAACATTTGGACGCGAAGACTCTGAGGGGCCTTGGTAAAACCAGTGTCGAAGTTTTAGGGCCGATTTCACCAATGAAACTGAACGCGATCAACACATAAACTACGTTTAAGTCCTGTCAGTGTCATAATTTTGATGTTGAATATTGACACTGACAGCTCTTGAACGCGTTTTAGATGTGTTGAACGCGTTCAGTTTCATTGGTGAAATCGCCTCTTAGTAGACAAGCTGATTTGACACTTCAATTAATTTCTTATATGTTTATTTTTATTAATATTTCTGGTTTTACAGGTACAGAGACAGAGTCCTCCAGAAACAGTGCCTTGGCCACGCCCTCATGTCGAAATAGAAACAGCCGTGTGACTTGTCTTCGCATTTTCGTGACAATCATTGTCAATGTCAAATGTGCGCAAACGCTTTGACGTGAACAGGGGATCGCGTGATTTATCTAAGTAGCATGACTGACATGGCTCACATAACTGTGTTAAAAGTCCCTATATCTTCCCTATACCTTCTCCGCGCTACTAGCAGGCAGATAGAAAGTAAGAAAGAAATTAAGGAAATAAATATTTATGAAAGTTTTTTTATTAGTATTTACTACATAGTTATAGTCTATATTAGAATTGGTTATGTACCATACCAAATTCCCTACAATCGTCATAATTGAATTAGGTGCAGGATGCACCTAATTCAATCATGACGATCGAATTTGAGGATCCATTTTTGAGAAGACAAACGCACACAATTTAAGAGGTCGGTACTGTGTCATGAAATACCTAAGTGTTCATGAAATATCCGAATTCAATACCCATAGGTATTGAATTCGGATATTAGTTCAAACTCAAAGCATTTATTTCAAATAAACCATTTAAAGGCACTTTTGAATTGTCAAGGAGTCGGTCAATCAGAAATATGAAGCTAATTGCCCATTCCAAAGCGTAGTAGGTACCTATGGAAAAGAAAGGGCAAGAAACTCCATGGACACTCTTATAATTATTGTCTTTGATCTATCTTTATGGAAGTAACTAGATATTTCTGATATATTTTAAATAGTATGCATTTTATCAAGGAACTGGAAGTTGCTTAGATTCTGGTAAAAATCTATAATTATCGACCAATTCGGTATAAAGATCTTTAGGTGTTAGGATAGTGGGGTATAGGAAATTAGATTTGCTGTACAAAATAGAGTTAATTATAACTCAACTTTGAAAGACAAGTCTAGAAGACTATATTATATCATAGAAGTTAATTCTAGCATGCGAGACCTAATACCTAAGTCTTTTGAAACATAAGTAAGAATTAGAATATCTTGGGAGAATTCATCCATTGCATTCTTCAGATGGTTTTCATTTAGTTTTATTATATACAGAGTTTTATTGAAAGTTCTAAGCGAAGAAGTAGTGACTAATATATTTTCTTTCATCAGAAGGGCTATTTCTTTTGGTCTAATTCTACCTCTTTGATGTCATTGTCGTATCGGATGGCATCGTCTACATCCATTGTGTGCCAAATAACTTTTTAGACACAGTGCCTACGAATCCTAGAAGTGCAGATCTTCTCGCTTGGCGAGATGTAAGATGAATAATAAATAGCTTCGTTGTTATGGGCTATATCATTATAACGGGTGTTATTAAATAAAATCTAGTAGTTCAAAGAGCTTAATACATTCCAAATAATCAAAGAAATAAGACAGAGGTTTAGAACATGCGGGTTAATAAGGTTTTTCCTTTGTGATTGAATGAGACAAAGGAGTAGAGTGTTCTCTGCATAACTAAGAGTTCTTCAGAGTTTTCAAGGCTGCTCAGAATTTCTTCCACGTGAGGGTTGGACTCATCGAGATCAATGGAAGAAGGTATAACAATGATTTTGCAGTCAGTTGTCAGGATACTTTCGTTGTGTTCTGTGTTATTTTAGCGTTGCTATTAAAGTCTTTAGTTGCTCATTATTTTCAGGAACTTGCTATAGTTACTCGTATCGTCGCTAGAAGGATTTGGCGTGAGATTCGGGGATTTATTATTCGGGGTGAGTCGTCGTTTTCTAAGAGGTCCACAGATGGTAGTTGGATATCAAGATCCTCGAGAGTAAGAGGTATCTATGGTAAGAGGGTTGAATTGAGGTGTAGAAATTACTGCATTTTAGTTAGAAGTGGATGGAATGGGATCACAGTCTGATGGTTGAATTGGGTTTACAGGATATCGGGATAAGGCGTCAGCAGCGGCATTAAGTTTTCCGTTTTGATTTGATTTCGTACTCGTATTCCATTAGTTTCAGGCGCCATCTTTGTAATTTGCTACTAGGATCTTTGTGATTAAACAACCACTTTAATGGCCTATGGTCAGTAATGATCAGGAATTTCCGTCCAAACAGATATGGGCGAAAAGTTTTGCAAACTTACAAAATGGCAAGATGTTCTTTTTCAGTGGTGTTGTAATTCGATTCGCTCTTATTGAGAGTGCGAGAAGCATGGGCTATTGGCCTATCTTTACCAACTGAACCTTGACTGAGTACAGCACCAATGTGAAAAATCTGGATAAATGAGTATAGGAGCAGAGGTAAGTTTTTGCTTGAGCTCGTCAAAAGCGACTTGTTGTTGGTTTTCCCATAGGAAGGGGACATCCTTTTTAAAAAGTTGTGTAAGAGGTTTTGCAATTTTCGAGAAGTTAGAAATGAAACGGCGATAGTAGGATACAAGTCCGAGGAAGGACTTAATGTCCGTCGGGGATTTGGAAATAGGAAATTTGGTTACCGCTTTTATCTATTCAGGATTAGGTTTTACACCATCTCTAGTTATTTGATGGCTAAGATATGCGACTTCACGTCGAAGAAATTCGCACTTGTCAGGTTGGTTTTAGATTGTAATCTCGAAGCCTTTGGAATACTGACGAGAGATTATCAATGTGAGAATTTAAATCGTAAGAATATATGACTATGTCATCGAGATATTCAAAACATCGTATGCCTTGGAGGCCTGTGAGAGCGGTATTCATTAATCATTGAAAAGTAGCGGGCGCATTCTTTAACCCAAATGGCATTCTTGTAAATTGGCAATGTCCTTGTAATTGGTACATTAAACGCCGTTTTAGGGGGTCCTCTTCTTTAATCAATATTTGATGATAACCTGATGCAAGGTCAAGAGTTGAGGAATATTTATTTTGACCCAGCTGATCTAAAATTTCGGATATCTGCGGTATAGGGTAGCTATATCCAATAGTGATGTCATTTAGTTTTCGGTAATCGATAACTATACGCCAGTTTTGCTATCCGGATGCATCAATTTTCTTTGGGACAATCCAAATTGGTAAGGACTATGGAGACGCTGAAGGTTTTATAATTCCTTGATCGAGCATGTGGTCGATTTGTTTGTTGACTTCGTGTTTGTGTACATCTGGGAACCGGTAAGATTTTACGTTTATTGGATTTTGAACACTCGTCGTTATGTTATGCTTAATTGCATTTGTGTGGGAAACTTTGTCACCAGGAATAAAGAATATATCTGAGTATTCAGAGCAAACATCGTGAAGAGCATTTGCTTCTCCAGGAATGAGGTGGGAGATTCTAAGAAGGTTTAATACTTCTTGTGTTCGCAGGTAAGCGTCGAATTCGAAATGACAAACTGTATGAGCGTTTACTCGGTCGTAAGGTTTGATTAAAGAACTTAAGGGAGTGAGTGTTATATCCAAATTTGACTTCAGGGTTACAGGAGTTTTAGAAGTGTTGATTACCGATAAATTAATTCGCTTGTTTTCTTTAACAGTAACTAAGCAATTGGCGATAAGTAAATCTTCATGATTACATTGGTCTAGTACGATTCCTTCTTTCACCTCAGGGTTGGAGACGGAGCGATCTATGATGGTTTCAGTCCTGGGAGGAATTACATTGATGGGCGCAATGTAATTTTATTTAATTTTTACCAATTTTCAAGGTTTCACGAGTGTAGTCAATAGTGCACCCAAAAGCGATTATCATTAGTGCCGATTACACCATCATAAGGTAAGTGTTTTCGGGGTATTATATGGAATCTATGCGTGATACAATTTTTATCATCTATTTCAATGTTATGAGGAAAATGGCCTATTGTAGGTGAAGGTTCATCAATTCGGTCACTACCTTTCAGAAGGATTATTTCTGATGTGATATCAACTGGTATTTGTATGGAAGAATTTTTCAGAAGGCTTACAGTTGCGCCAGAGTCTACAAGGAGAGATAAGGTAGTGTTTGCCACTGGGGTATGGTCAAGGATGTGAGGTAGGCGTTTCTTAAATGGACTAATATTAATCTCATAAATTTTTGTTTCAGAACTTGAACGAGGAGGAGTTGAGTCTAAAGTGGATTCAGCAAAAACAGGATGATTTCTTTTACGTTCTGCAGGGGTAGTAGATACAGCGGTTGCAGGAGATATAGAGGATACAGCGATGCGATTTGTTCGCGAGTCCCAAATGTTAGGGGATACAGTGGATGCAGAGGATACAGTGATGCGACTAGTTCGCGAATCCCTCGCGATACAGCGGATGCAGAGGATTTAGAGGATATAGCATTGGTGTCTTTGATATAGAAATGTTTTGGAATTTGAGGTTTGGGTCTCACAAGACACCACCGTGAGCCCTTTATTCGTTTAAATCATTATTTATTTTACCTTGAGTATCCTCCATGTAGTCATTATCTTCGTTGCTATTTACCGCGTGAACATGAGCTTGATTATTTTGGTAACGCCTTGGCAATTTTAATTATTTTGATCTCTGAAGCGATTATTATTGATTTCCCCTTTTCTACATTCCTCAATAGTATGTCCTACGTTTTTATAATAACGGCACACTAGAAGACCTGAAGTAGATGGTCTTTGACTATTGGGCTCGTTTGAAACACCTTGCTGTGTATGGTTTCGGTTCTGTTGAAAACGACGCTGAGGCCAACGTCCTTGATTAGGTGAATTGGTATTGTTTGCTGATGTATTACGCTTAGAGGTGGTCTGTATTTTTTTTTCTTCGGACACGACAAAGCCAATCCTTCATTTAAAGTTTCAGGGTCACGGCGTCGGACTACAGTTGATAATCGAGAATTTAAGCCACTGATAAATGTATGCAAAGCCAAGTCTTGCATTGCAGGGACATGGCCAGTCAGTTCACCTTTCATTTTCGGGGGTATTGAAATACTGATTTCAGTTAATAGTTTGGATAAAGCCTATCGTAGTGCGACCTGGTTGACTGTTTCGCTATTGGTTTGACAGCAATCTTGGAGATCTGAGAGTAGTGCAGCGTAATGTTTTTTCTCGCCAAGTGGGTTTTTAAGTAATTCTTCTAACTGTTGTCAGTTTTATAATTCGAAAGGCTCATTGCAATTTTGCAATGATATAAAAACGCATTAAGTTTTTCGCGTTTTCCGTCGATTTTGTTAGTTAAAACAAAGATGACGTGTGAGGTATGAAGTTGCGATAAGAAAGGAATGTTGCACTAGTCTCGGAGCTAAAAATAACACACTGAGACAATTGATTAACTGAATGTTACTTATTCTAGCACTTTGAAGGTCGAATTAAATTGGAAATATGCGATGAAACTTTGTAGTTCATATCACTGGCACTCTTTTCACAGCACGGATAGTTTCGATGTAGAATGGATGTAATTACAGGAACACTGCGACTGCGACGCCGAACACGAATAATTTCGTAGCTCGGCGAAGTCACCCAAGGTGAGTGATAGATATTCGGGGCACACCCCGTTACACCAACACGGCACGTGAGGGCCTGATAAGACTAGCTATTTAGTTTTTCTTTTATTTAGGATTCACTGAATTGTGGCTTTCCGAGGATTTACAAAATCCCTTATGCTGCCACCAATGTTATACGGGGTCATGCAAACCTTGTTTTAAAAAAACACTTTATAATACATGAAGAGAAATAGTTTTATTTGGGGTTTGACATTGGTGCTGATTCTCTTCTACACTATCACTAAACTTCCTTTCTTTTGACTATGAGAATCATAAAGCTATTCTGCAACAAAAAAGCTTTTTTGTTGCAGAATAGCTTTGACACAACTAAAATATAGTTTGACAATTGCGAGTCCACGTGGTAATTTTTTTTATTGCTTCGCAGCGTTTTGTCCTATTTCGCGAATTTTTGTTAGAGCCGGAGGCGCGCACGGGGGCAGCCCTGACGTGTTTTTTATGGAAGTTTTTACTTTTTGTATGGAAAAAAAATACCTACACGTTTAGCAGTTTAAGGATTTCCTTAAAGGGGGTTGAAATTTTCATAATTTTTAGGATTTGACACACCGTTTTCGAGATATAAGCAAATAAAAAAAAAAGATACAGTGCTGTTTTTGCAAGTCTGAACTCGAGGTGTTGGTGCGAATTTTGGTTCACGACACCTAATTTTATTCCACACCTTTTTAATCGCGATTGAAAATAATACATGAAGAGATTAGATTCATGTTCGGATTTAGTTAGACACTCAAAATTTTAGGTGAAAAACGTCAACTTCAGAATAGCAAAATTGCCGTTTTCCCTAAACTAATAACTCAGTGCCATCTTAGTGCTGTTAAACCAAAATTTTGTTAAGTTGTGTCACATTCGTCAATTTCAGAATGGGGAATCGTCTTTTGAAAGGATTTAACCAAATTATAGTGATTTTTTGTCTAGTTTAGAGGCATTTGAAACAAGAGAATCGGCACCATTGTTACACTTTTTATTTAACGCTAAGTCAAAACTGGCAGACACAATTAATATAGGAGATGGTAGAGATTCAGAGGTCGAGACGAGATTATTGGCGCGTTGCGGGAAGCGGGAGCTTAGGTAATCCGCTCTTAGATGATGACAAGGCATTTAACAGGAAATCTATGTAATCAATAATTGTAGCTTATCAAGGGTTTTCCTTAGCATTGGGAAACTATAACAGTTCGAGTTCGGGCAATAACTATTTATTTAGTTTAAATCATAACAACCTTTTTAAAATTAAATTGGGTTCAGTTTGATTTTAAAAGTTAAATGTATGCAGAGCGAGTCTTACAATGGTGTAAGTAATCGATAGATGGCGTTGAGCAAATGTCGTCATTTTCTGAATGGCGGTGTTAAGATTTTCCGCAGAAGATTGAATCTCATTCGTTTATTAATAGTAAGGTTTTGAACTAAATTGCAATTATGTAATAAAATTGTAGGAAATAAAGTAGTTACATAGGGAGTTGCTGTTCTGGAGTTCAGTAGTCTGGACTTGGGTGTTGTAATATTTGGTTTATTTGGTAATATTTGGCTCTCTAGAGGTCTCTTCTCATTCAAGTTCGCACTCAGTTCTTCCCGAATCTTTTGAAGAAAAACTAAAGATTCTTCGAGGCATCTGTAAAACCGACTTTAAAGAGGAGTAACTTCTCAATTCGTCTGTATTTAGGGTTCTGTAGCCAAATGGCACATAGAAACGGAACTCTCATAATTTTGAAATTCCTCAATGACGAACAGTATACCTACCTATACTGACCGGGTTAATGTACGGTATGTGACAAAAAAAAGTTAAGTCTAAATATATTTTGCGTTAGTAAGGTTGTAAAGTAATTAAAAACTCTTTTACCGACTTCCAAATATAAATATTTGCTTGCTTACGACTTTCCAATTAAAGTTACTTTACAGCAAAGAATATAACTACTCTCTACTGTTTTTTCATAGGAGTCGGTTGTATTGTTTTTATAATAAGTTTTATTTAACGGTGGACACATTAATACTGTATTAATTCTAAAGCAGGGCTGTATTTTTGTTTGTTTTCCGAGAGTATAAAGAGGCAACATTTTTGTTAAGGGTGTCATCTTTATCGTGTTTGAGGTGCCGAAAATCAGAAATCAAAAACCAAAATGGCAGCTATAACCAGAGGTGGATCTTATTAAATGGGTAGCTTTTCAGACGGGCAACTGATGTAGGAGGTCTTTTGAGGGGCATTTCCAATTCCAATTCACAATTCCAATTCAAACAAGTTTTTGAGATATTTATTTATTTGGGATACACAGGATACACCAACAAAGGATACACAGATACAATAGAATTCACAATAATATTATGTTGAAATTGTCATATGTAGTTTTTTTCCCTGTTTTTGATAAACATTCAACACCGCTCTTATATCATGATCTTTATTCATCATGATAACGCTTCAGCACACTCTTCCAGGACGGGCATTCGATTTATTGAGTACGACAGGTGCAGCCTGGCGACTTGATTTTTATTTATTCTTATAAATTGAAGTGACACTTCGTCGCATTGACATTATAAACTTAGAAGACGCAGTGATTGTATTCGAAAGGACTGTGGTGAGAACCCCGGCTACCATGGTTTCCCGCCAGGCAAAATCGGAAGACTTCCTTTTCAATGGAGAAGTGGTACATACCTTCTCGAAGCGACACATTATTGTTTTCCGACATGCACGCAAACGAAGTCGCGGGCACAGCAAGTTAATAATTACACCATCGCACAACTTCTTGCGTAGGCAACGGACGGTATGTTACTATTTCCGTTCAATTTCATTATATTAAAAGTAACTCTCACATAACTATAAGAACTAAATAATTCACACATGCATAACATCACGCCTGTAAACCCAGAAGGGTTAGGCAGAGGTGTACCTATAGTACACCCACATTTCGCCAGTGTATGCTTAAGTCCCATTTAATGACTGCGACACAGTATTATTACTAATGCAGTTGTTATCTAACACAGAGTTCCTGTAAACTGAGTTTTATGTATAAATAAAGAATTTTGAATTAAAAAATATAAAATAAATAGGGGAACGAAGCTGAACAAAGGATTTACATAACATAACATCACGCCTGTAATCCCAGAAGGCAGAGGTGTATTTAAACTACACCCACATTTCGCCAGTTATGTTCCATGTAATAGGGGGCGATCCTATTGCCATCAACCGGGCACAAATCCAGACTCCGGGCTGCTACTGAGAAATTCTAGATAGAAAAACCCAATAACACTCCCCGACCTGGGAATCGAACCCAGGACCTCATGCTCTGCAATAGCTCATGCGACCACTAGACCAATGAGGCAGTCAAAAATCATCACAGGAAATCAGCATCATCATTTCAGCCGAAAGACGTCCACTGCTGGACAAAGGCCTCCCCCAAGCATCGCCACTTTGAGAGGTTTTGCGCTTCCCGCATCCAGCGGATTCCTGCGGCCTTCACAAGGTCAACGGTCCACCTTGTGGGAGGCCTTCCAACGCTACGTCTTCCAGTACGCGGTCGCAACTCCAGAACCTTACGGCCCCATCGGTCATCTGTTCTGCCTTGCCCACTGCCACTTAAGTTTGGCAATTCTTCGGGCTATGTCGGTTACTTTGGTTCTCCTGCGGATCTCTTCGTTTCTGATTCGATCACGTAGGGAAACTCCTAGCATAGCCCTCTCCATTGCCCTTTGGGGGATTTTTAGTTTTCTGATTAGGCCTATTGTTAGCGACGTTTGTCTAGGTCTTCGTGAGAGTGGGTGTTACATGGGCATTTGACATGACGTTTGTTTTGTCCATGTTCATTTTAAAACCCACTCTTTCAGAAGCTCTACTGAGGTCATCGAGCATTGCACTGAGGTCACAGCCATGACAACTATGTCGTTAGCAATACGAAGGTGAGTGATGTCCACACCATTGATGTTGATGCCAACCCCTTTCCAGTCCAGAACCTTGAAGACATTCTCCAGTGCAGCGGTGAACAGTTTCGGAGAGATAACATATCTCTGTCTCTGCCAGTGCCCTGGACCGCAGGATCTCCGCTCGGAGGGCGGTCTTCGCCGCTCTGTACCCCTCGTACAGCTCCGCCTGAATGGCTTTTGGTGGACAGTTGGGGTTGGCGGCCAATCTTCAACAAACGGGGAAGGGTCATGGTTCCCATCTTCGATCATACCTTATGGTCGATGAAGGGAACCGGGCTAGGGTTAGGGTGGCCAGTCCATCGTCGGATAGGTCTGGTTGCCATTTCACGTCCACACCCCCTCTGTTTGCAGAGGGTGAGTTTTGTGGGCGTAGAGTGTGAAGGGGAGAGGAATACAACCCCTATAAAATATTACCCCAATCCCAAGGTCGAGCGTGCTGAGGGGATGAATGGCCGGAGGGAATCCGGTCACTAGTGCTGGGGAGGGTTATCAGGGGAAAAAGGGACCACACCCTTCATAGGGAAAATCAAAAAATGGATCAGACAAATGAAAAAGAACTACCCCAGGGCGGTACCAGCTGCTCAGCAGCCGGAGAATCCGCCACGTTCCCTTTGGGAACGTCAAGCCCCCATTCGCATTCTGGGGGGGGCAACAAATGTCTGCCGAGCCGAGGAGGCTCGCCACGTTCAAGGTCATTCGAGGACCTGATAAATTTTAGTTTGTCATGTTCTCGAATGACCGGCACCACCGGCCAGCGCGAAGAGGAGCCGCGCGTGGTCTCACCGCTTGCCGTCGCTGACGGCAACAAGAGCCGAGGAGGCTCAAGTTTGAGGTACCGATCCGAGCTGGAGTAGTCTGGGGGAAACGTGGTCCCTCCCAGCATGGTCCCTCCCCGGAAGAGGAGAGCTTGTCGGCTCCAAAGGTACTGAGGGGTCAAAATGGGCGAGGCCGCGCGGTGTCGGGCAGAGTCTGCGCTTGGCTGCCAGACAAAAATCATTGGAGGAGTGGGCGATCACGACTGGGCTGGTGGTCCTGAACCGGGGCTCGGTCTACACGTGCGTGCGGCAGCGGGGCGGGTCCATAGTGGACGTGTCGTTCGCAAGCCCTGCTGTCGCGAGCCGTGTCCGCGACTGGCGTGTCGCCGCGGAGGTGGAGACGTTGTCGGATCACCGATATATCCGATTCGACGTCTCCGCCCAGACCGCTGGCGGCCGCAGGACATCAGTCCCGCGTTCGGACGGCCCGCGCTGGGCACATCGACAGGGAGCTTCTCGAGGAGGCAGCCATTGCTCAGGCCTGGTTCCGGGGGTCGGCAACGACCGGACCCGATGACGTCGAGCTGGAGGCGCTGCGGTTCCGCGGGGCAATGATGCAGATATGCGACGCGTCCATGCCCCGCGCCCACGCACAGGGTGCAAGGCGCCAGGTGCACTGGTGGTCCGCCGAGATCGCGCAGCTGCGCGTCGCATGCGTGGCGGTGAGACGCCGGTACACCCGCTACCGGAGGAGACGTCGTCGGGTACCCGAGGAGGAGGCCGCGCTGTACGAGGTGTACCGCGCGGCAAAGCAGACTCTGTGGCTGGCCATCGACGAGGCGAGGACGCGATCCCGGGAGAGGATGTTGGAGACTCTGGACGGGGATCCGTGGGGGCGCTCGTATAAAGCGGTTCGAGGGCCACCTCCAGGCCGAGGCGCCCCCACTTACGGAGAGTCTCCAACCCGAGCTGCTGGAGGAAGTGGTAGCAGCCCTCTTCCCGGTGAGAGCGGAGCATGTTCCGCCGCCGATGGCTTTGCCCGCAGCCGCAGAGTTTGCAGAGGAGGAGGAGGAGAACGCCATCAGCGTCCCAGAGGTGACACAGGCAGAGATAAGGGCGGCCGTGATGCGGCTCCGGGCCAAGAACGTGGCTCCGGGGCCCGACGGAATTCACGGCCTGGCTTTGGCCCTCTCTCTGAAGGAGTTGGAGCCCCAACTGAGAGGACTCTACACAGCGTGCCTTGAGCGGGGCCAGTTTCCCAGTCTGTGGAAGATTGGACGTCTGGTCCTGCTCAGGAAGGCGGGGCGCCCTGCCGACTCGCCGTCTGCGTACCGGCCCATAGTGCTGCTCGACGAGGTGGGCAAGCTGTTCGAGCGCATACTCGCAGCCCGCCTCGTCGGCCACTTGTGCAGAGAGGGGCCGGACCTGGACGAGAGCCAGTTCGGCTTTCGGCATGGGCGCTCTACCATCCACGCTGTGTCGAGGGTGTGAGTCCTGGCGGAGGAAACAGTGTCCCGGGGCGGGGTGGGTGGTGGCGGTGTCCTTGGACATCTCCAACGCCTTCAACACCCTGCCCTGGAGCTGCATACGGGAGACACTACGTTATCATCGGGTGCCTCTCTACCTCCGCCGCATCGTTTGGGCTTATCTGGCGGGGAGGTGTGTCACCTACATGGGATGTGATGGCGGAAACCAGCATCAGGTATCGTGCGGTGTTCCACAGGGATCGGTCGTGGGACCGCTCCTGTGGAACATCGGGTACGACTGGGTGCTGAGGGGCGAGCTCCCGCCGGGCGCGGACCTGACGTGTTACGCGGACGAAACGCTGGTCACGGCCCGGGGGAGTTCGCACAGGGAGGCAGCGTTGCTCGCGACGGCGGCGGTCTCACTCACGGTGAGCCGCATACGGCGCCTCGGCCTGGAGGTGGCCCTCAACAAGTCGGAGGCCATGGTGTTTCATGGCCCCCGGCGGGCACCGCCGGCCGGATCACACATTGTGGTCGGGGGGGTCCGGATCGCTGTCGAGCCCACCATGAAATATCTGGGATTGGTGCTCGACAGCCGGTGGGACTTCGGACCCCACTTCCGGCGGCTGGCGCCCAAGTTGTTGGGCGCGGCCGGGGCGCTGGCAACGCTGCTTCCCAATCTGGGGGGCCCGAGCGCCGCCTGTAGGCGGCTCTATATGGGGATCGTGCGATCCATGGCGCTCTACGGAGCGCCGATCTGGGCGTCTGACCTGACGGCCGGCAGCATAGCTGTCCTGCGCAAGCAGCAGCGGGCGATGGCCGTCAGAGTCATTCGGGGGTATCGCACGATCTCCTTCGAGGCGGGTTGTGCACTGGCCGGATCACCGCCCTGGGACCTGGAGGCGAAGGTGCTCGCGTCACTGTACCGGTGGCGCGAGGCAGCGCGGGAGCGGGGCGAGCGACCGATGCAGCAACAAATCGAGCAGCATCGGTTGCAGCTCCGCGAGGTCCTGGTGGCGGAATGGCGGGTGAGGCTGTCACGCCCTACCGCCGGCCTCAGCACCATCGAGGCGATCCGGCCAGTGCTCGACCGCTGGCTCGGGAGAAGGCACGGCTCCCTGACGTTTCGGGCGACGCCGGTGCTCTCGGGGCATGGTTGCTTCGGGAAGTACCTGTGTCGCATAAACAGGGAGCCGGACGCACGGTGTCACCACTGCGTCGACTGCCGGGAGGACACGGCGCGGCACACGCTGGCAGAGTGTGTCGCTTGGGAGGAGCCGCGCCGTGCCCTCATCACCGAAGTAGGCAACGACCTGTCGCTGCCGGCCGTCGTGAACGCGATGGTCGGCGGCGCAGAGTCCTGGGACGCGGTGGTCTCCTTTTGCGAAACGGTCATCTCGCAGAAGGAGGCTGCGGAAAGGGAGAGAGAGATCTCGACTCTCGACCCGGCCCGCAGCAGACGCACCGGGCGTCGGAGGAGGGCGGACAACGCCCTCTTCCGGCCCCCCTAAATGGGTCCAGGGGCGACGGATTCGGGGACATCCGTCGCCCCCCAACATCAGGACCCGAGACGGCGGCGCGCGTAGTGTTCCTCGCGCGCCGACCACAGACGTTGCGGGGGGAGTACACCTCACTCCCCCCGCCCGAGACGAGGCCCGCGCAAGCGGGCCGGCACCAGCCGGGGTTGTGGAAGAATAATGTGTTCCCGCGACCCCGGCGTAGGTGTGAGATGGAACACCCGGGTGGTTTTTAGTCAGTAAGAGTCTGACAGACCCCTCCGCCCGCCCCAGGGCGGAGGACATCCATGAGGATTTTCCACCCCGGGAACAAAAAAAAAAAAAAGAAAGGGGTGTACTTCTCCCCGAACCGAACTCTCGCCGAGTTCCACAACTCCCTAGCGGAGTTGAGAGTCGTCGTCGTCGGGTTTCGTTCCCTCCCCGAGCTCGTCCTCGGGGACTTCAATGCCAAGAACGTGGCTTGGGGTTCCCGGTACACAGACACGCGGGGCAGGATGGTGGAGGACTGGGCTCTGGAGACAGGCCTGGTCGTCCTAAACCGGGGTTTTGTCCCAACGTGTGTGCGGATGCGGGGTGAATCAGTGGTGGACATTTCGTTCGCCAGCCCCGCTCTGTCACCGCACGTCATTGACTGGCGTGTCATGGAGGGGGTCAGAATAGGTCGCCCCCCCCTCCATGACACGCCTGTCATGGAGTGGGTGGAGACCTATTCCGACCACCTACAGGCCCTGAGTGGTCCGCGGTGGGCGCTGAAGCAGCTGGACCGGGAGCTCCTCCTGGAAGCCTCGATCGTGCAGGCCTGGGTGTCACCACCGGACAGGCCTGCTGACATCAACGACGAGGCGGAGTGGTTCCGGGAGGCCATGTCCGAAATATGTGACGTCGCCGGAACTGACTGCTTTGCGCGAGGCGTACGTGGCTGCGCGCCACCTGTACACCAGGCACCGCAGAAAGCTTCCTCCTGGAGTGCAGACGACAATTACGGAGTTATGCTTTGAAAAAAAGATTGCTTGCACATGTCGTTAGAGGCTCCTACTGTTGGGACGCCTAATGTAGCCGACTGGCATAGGATTCGGGCCTCTGATTGAAATTCCTTGCTAATTTTAACAGGTATTTTATAACATCACGCCTGTAATCCCAGAAGGTTTAGGCAGAGGTGTAGTACTATAGTACACCCACATTTGGCTAGTTATGCTTAAGTCCCATGTAATAGGGGGCGAGCCCTTTGCCATCAACCGGGCACAAATCCAGACTACGGGCTGCTGCTGAGGGTTAAAGATGGTAGGGGTGGGTTCCCTGATTGTAACGCTACCACTCTTATTACAAGGTAATACATATTTTTCGAGAAATGAATAAAAAAGCTTTCTAACCTGAAATTAGATAAACAGCGTAACGAAACGTTAAAATCTGCGATTGATAATCAAATCTGTACTAGTGAATTGTGTGTATAATGACGTGCAAAATAAAAGAAAAGGAACGTAAAAAAACGCTATTTATGTCATGTTAAGTCATGTATCAGTGTCATTTGTATATGTTCATTCCGTAAAAATTCCGTTTCTCAACGAGTTGCGAGAAGTTACTGTACCCCCACTTCATGGTTAAAATAGGTCGACACTGTTCCAAACCCGAATCGTGGCACCCCGACGCCGAAGCTGCGGAGGTGAGCATGGGTGCCTATCCTTTGTTACGTAAGGGCGAAGGGGTTGCACTTCCCGCAGCGCCGGAGACGTTGCAGAAGCGACATTAAAGTTTTTTGAGGTTAATAATTAGTTTTTCTCAAGAACGGTGCGTTACCTTCTCATGGGAGTGGTACCAGGGGGGTGGAGCACCCTCCCCCATCCCCCTTCTCCTGCCAAACGATACTAAATTTTACCCGAATTTATTAAGGCTTAGTTGGAATGTGGCTAGGAAGTTTATTATGAAAACTTATACATTGACATTTAAACGAGCCACATATTTTCTTGAGCCTGGTAGTAGGAACAACAATGTCAGATGTCCATAGTTACTTTGCCTCAATATTAATTTGTCATGGTCAGTGAAAATTCTTACGCTTTTTGTGTAGTTTAATGTCAAAAGTTTTTCTGTGATTTCCTCTTTTACACTGAACTTCTAAAAAAGAAGTTATTCACACATTTTAAATTGGAGGTTACGTTTATTACAGAGAGTAAATTAAATACCGTTTCATCCGGAACACATTTATACCACAATATTAATAAAACGTGGGACATTGTCACAAAATGTGTGGTATGGATATGACACAGTAAGTCTGCATATAACGTAAACGCAGAGGAATTCGAGAAGGAAACAAACATATACAGAAAATTACACACAGCGACAAAGATGTTTGACATCTTGTCATCTTTTTCGATTTTGACAGAACTGCAGAAGACGTAACCTAACAAGGTTGCCATTACATGGCGATAAAGTTATCGAACACACATCAGGAAAATCGACTTCCTGAATTTAGTTTTTATATTCTTTAAAAAATACTAAATGTAATGTATAATAAACACGATAAACGTATTGTATTATTAAGTTAAAAAATAATAATAATAAAAGACAAGTGTGAGGTGGTAAATAAAAAGTAAAGAGTAAATCGCTTTAATTATTTAGAATAATCGATTACAGTGGCAGAACAGGCAACTACCTGACACTTTTTTATTTAAAAAAAGAAAAACCTGTCATTGAAGAATATGAATAATAAACTGTTTACTTATTAGAATGATTTTCTTTTCGAAAAGTTCTCGACAAGAAATATTTATTGTTTAATAAGTTGGAATTTTATATTTCAATTATTGTAAGTCAAATCTTTGTGTCCGTGTGAATTTAGTTTTAAAAGTTGTGTAGGCCAAAATCTGACATTGTCCTTTGTGCTTGTTCCTAGCTTCATAAACATAAACATAACATCACGCCTTGTTTCCCCGAAGGGTTAGGCAGAGGTGTACCTGTACACCCATTCTGGAATTTCTCAGTAGCAGCCCGGAGTCTGGAGTCTGGATTTGTGCCCGGTTGATGGCAATAGGCTCGCCCCCTATTACATGGGACTTAAACATAACTGGCGAAATGTGGGTGTACAGGTTCCTAGCTTCCTAGTATTTATATGGATATCACTGTATATTTTAAACTGATTAATATTTTTATTTGCATATAAAAGATTTTCATAAATATTTAGAGATATGAGGAACAGGGTGTAAAGTTCGCTCAAATTCTTTTAGAAAAGGGAGGATCCTCCGACCAGATGGATGTCGTATCTGGTGGGCAACTGCCCGATGATTGTTGTCAGGAAGTTGTATATATGCTATCTGCGCGGTAAACTCTGATTGCGCGATGCAGGATTGATGCGTTAGTTCGCATGTGGCGGTGTAGATGCCGCCACATCACTCCCCTCCGAAGACCGTAGGTCGATAGTGGACTAAGTCTTGTATCTTGCGATGCTTGCCAATGCCAGTTGGGTTCCAGTGGGTTGGAACCGGGTGTCGCATAGTTCGCGGTGAGTCGGAACTGTCTGCGAAGATGCCCCAGTGAGTCGGGGTGGCTGACTGCTGATGTCGACCAGGAGAGGGATTAAGCGCTCTGCTTGTGGACCGGCCGAATGTGCAGTGTGCTGTGCCAAGGTTGCTGATGAGGCTGAAGGTGATGACCAGGTATGCGCTTGCGCTGCATGCTGGTGGTCAGGACAACCGTTCAAGCCGTGGTTGCTGGCTGGCTGTGTGACTTGCGGGATTGATGATGATGACGTCACGCTGAAGTATTTGCACGAAGGCTGCGCTGACGTTCATACTCGGGGTCACCAGTGAAGAGATGATGTTCATCACGTCGGGGTCACCAGTTTAGAGATATGAGGAACAGGGTGTAAAGTTCGCTCATATTCTTTTAGAAAAGGGAGGATCCTCCGACCAGATGGATGTCGTATCTGGTGGGCAACTGCCCGATGATTGTTGTCGGGAAGTTGTATATATGCTATCTGCGCGGTAAACTCTGATTGCGCGATGCAGGATTGATGCGTTAGTTCGCATGTGGCGGTGTAGATGCCGCCACAAATATACTGAGAAGGCTCATTATAATCTCTTTAAATTTGTCTCTGAGGGAGTGACTAGGACTAAATTACTAAATTGAAGGAATTATCGAACCTTTTTTGTAAAACAAAAATTGTCTGAATATCGGCGGCATTGCCCCACAAAAGAATACCGTTATTATTATATAAAGTTTAATAATTATCTAAAGTTTACTATAAGGGCTGTCTCTAAATCAGTTAAATTACGATTTTTTCTGACGGCGCTGCAGATCTTTGCTTTTTTGATAATTTATCTATATGGGGGCCCCATTGAAGCTTGTCATCCAAAGTTATGCCTAAGAATACTGTGGTGTTTTCGGGTTTCAACTCTTCACCCTTTATAAGAACACTAGTTTCCATCATGATTTTCCTCTATGAGATAAGGTAAGTCATTAATATAAACTTCGATTATCGTCGTAAAAATTAGCACAAATATGATACATTCGACTATACTAATCTAGTGAACAGTTTGATTTACCTGATCCCTCGTATCGTATACGTTTGGGAAGTTCTCTCGAGACACTTTGTTTGCAACTACTGTCTGTAGAACCAATTCAGGCGTACGCTCACGGCTGCTTCGATTAGTTGACACCTACAATGGGAAGTTTGCATAAGCATGCATGACCATAATCAGCCTATAACGTCGCCACTGCTGGGACACAGGCCTCCTCTCAATGAGAGGGAATGGGCCGTAATCCAATGGGCCAGCACTGCTAATGGGCAGTTTGGCTCAACTGATATTATGTTTCTCAGCAAGGCTATATTTAGAACAGAAATTGCTACTATTTTTTACCCAAATAATTATGTAATGTTTACTTTTATTCTGATATTATTATATTGTTCTTTCTATCAACTAGTAGATTTGTTTAGTAATCTGTGGATAACATTGTGAGTACCTAGTGTATTTGTTACCTCTATTATTAAGTTTAGAACTTACTACGTTTAGAACTTACTACCTACGTTTACTTATTAATACACTGCTGTTTGTTGTCCCTAACTAAATAAATAAACATTGTACACTACACGTATTTTACACATAAAGGAGGAGGCGGAGCGCGTGAGGGAGAGAGCTTTGCGCCCTCACGCCCTTAGTCGCCGCAGGAGACGCCTGCAGATTCCCGGCCACCTTTGCGCCGGCTTGCGGACGGCGAGCAATGGGTAGCTCGCCGTCCAGTAGGGACCAGGCCCGGATCGACGGCGCGTCGTGTTCCACGCGCGCCTCAAAGAGATGCCAGCACAAAATGACGGGGTCCGATAGGGCCGACGCCTCAGGGTCGCGAGTAATTCGAAAGAGTAACCGTGGCCCTGGCACAGGCAACTGAAAGAACACAAGTAGGTTTTAGTCGGTAAAAGTCTGGCACGCCCTCCCGCTCCACCCAGAGCGGGAGAAGTCATTTGATGATTTCCCTCTAAGAAAAAAAAAAGGAAGGTTTGGTTTGGTTTTGAAATCCTACCGAATTATCTTAGTTGGAGGAGCACCGTGATGTCCAAGCCAAGTGTGCGGGATTTGCTCGGACGTATATCCTTTGTGTTCCTTTGTTTTGCTGTCTCGTTGGTCTAGTGGCCGCAATAGCTACTGCTGAGCATGAGGTCCTGGGTATGATTCCCGGGTCGGGAAAAGTGTTATTGTGTTTTTCTATCTAGAATTTCTCAGTATCAGCCCGGAGTCTGGATTTGTGTCCGGTTGATGGCAATAGGATCGCCCCCTATTTCATGGAACATAACTGGCGAAATGTGGGTGTAGTTTAAATACACCTCTGCCTAACCCTTCTGGGATTACAGGCGTGATGTTATGTTATGTAAATCTTTTGTTCAGCTTCGTTCACATCAACCAGTGTAGCGAATTATAAAATTAAGACGAGATAGAGGTGTAATTAGTGACCATGTAGTCGCTCTGCCTACAAAACAACCAAGTCAAGGGTAGATAAACTGGTTTATGTGTTTAAATCAATAACGTCTTGGTTATTATAAAACTACATTATACTTTAACCATAAAAATATTTAGTAACTACCTACCTAAGGACAACAAACAGACTAGGTTCAGGGTCATTCGTATTCGTAAATTTACTTCTAAACAATAAGTGAACAATCGTATTTTCATTTAATGCTGCACTGATGATTATTACGTAACTAAATACTGTCACAAACACGTGTTTTACTGATTGCTACGTGATCGATCACTGGCCCTGCCAAATGTATTTATCTCACTCATTCCTCACGACAGTATTAGATATCTCTGTAGTAGGTATCGAAGTACCTACTTCCCTAATCAGCCTATTATGTTCCCACTGCTGGGACACAGGCCTCCTCTCTGTGATAGGGAGTGGGCCGCAATCCACCTCGCGGGCCCAGTGCGGGTTGGTAGATGTCACATGTCTTCGTTTTTTTTTTGTTTCTACGACATGCCGGTTTCCTCACGATGTTGTCTTTCACCGTTTTGAGAGCAGTGGTGATGAAATAATTGACACAAAGTACAGCGCCTGTCTGGGTTCGAACCTACGACCTACAACTCGTAAGTCGCGGCCGTTACCACTGGGCCACCACTGCTCCCCGCTGCTCCCAGCAGTCGGAGCTTGAATAGACCAAATTGAAGCATCTTTTGGCTATAGGTATTTTGCTGACTCAGGGTGTTCTCCAAGTAGGGCCAGTGAGTAGAACTGTGTGTGCTAACGGCGTGAGGGCTAACGGGGCCTTCGAAAGAAAGGGCGTTCTAAGGATTTCAATAATAAGCACACTCCTATTTTCTTTTTGTATGAAGGTGTTTTACTTATTACATTGCGAGTAGGTCTTCTAAACCTACTCATCATACTAAACATAGAATTTGAAAAGTACCACCCAATTATATTTTCTGCCAGCTTACTGTTTTGCCACGGCGATAAAGAAATTCACATATCGCTCTGTCCCAGTGAATTTCTTTATCTTAAGATTTAAGTATCGATGACAAAGCATGAAACGGCTAATCTGCTGTTTTACGATAGTGATTGCGTGCCTCAAGGCTGTCTAGAACCTATCAAATTGTTTGTAAACGAATGTTCTGCATCACCATACAGATGATATTTTTTATTTAAAACATCTAGTCGCTGTTTTCACCGTAAAACGCTCAGTTCTTTGTCGCACAGTTGTATTGGTAGATTAAAAAAAAAAAAATTGAGTGTGTTGTGTAATGTTCAAAGAAAAGACTTATTCAAGAATGTTTCATACAAATAAAATAGTATCATAATAAAAAAATCTTAAAACAGCATGCATAGCATAATCAGCCATTAATGTTCCCAATGCTGGGACACAGGCCTCCTCTCTTTGAGAGGGAGTAGGCAATAATCTACCACCGTAAAACAGAGATCAAATACTTTTATGTGCTTTTCCTCGCATAATTCACAAAATTTGGAGCGTAAACTTTATAAATACCTAAAAATTATTCCATTATGTTGTACATATTTGATTTATTTAATTAAAACTGCAAAGGTTGGTGGTCATTCGATTCATACATACATACATAATCAGCCTTTTATGTTCCCACTGCTGGGACACAGGCCTCCTCTCTGTGAGAGGTAGTGAGCCGTAAACCACCACGCGGGCTCAGTGCGGGTTGGCAGATGTCACATGTCTTCGAATTGTTGGTTAACGGACATGCCGGTTTCCTCACGATGTTTTCCTTCACCGTTTTGAGAGCATGATAAAATTTACACAAAGTAAAGCGCCTGTCTGGGTTCGAACCTACGACCTACAACTCGTAAGTCGCGGCTGTTACAACTGGGCCACCACTGCTCTCATTATGTTCGATTCAACTAACATCAAACGTATCGCTGTTTTGAGCCTTATTTGTTGCCGTGTTGAGCTATTGTCAATTACCTGTCAAAAAATTTGCTTAGTGCTCTGATCTGATCTACTCCTGATATCCTCGTGTACCTTGTTTTTTAACGTGTGGAAATTCGTATGAATGTCCTCCACCCTGCGGTAGGTGGAGGGGTCTGTCAGACTCTTACTGACTAAAACCACACGGTGTTCTTCTGCTACCTTTAACCGGGGTGCTGGAGTGCTTGCGCATTTCGTCACGCTCCCCCGGCTAGATCCTCGTGTACCTACGTATTATCAGAAATTCTGAGCACGTAACTAGATACAACATTCTTTGTCTGTCCTCCTCGAAGTACGTACGTAACTAGTAATCATTCATGACGAGTAAAAGTGTTTGTACAGTAATAAAATCATTTATCAATGGATGATTCGGGCTGTCGTTTCTTTCGGCGACATCAAAAATAATCAGCCTATAACGTTCCTACTGCAGGACTTGTCTCGTATTTCTACCATTAACTTTTACCGGACTCGCAGAGGTTGCATAGCATAATCAGCCAATAATGTTCTCACTATTGGGACACAGGCCTCCTCTCTATGAGTGGGAGTGAGCTGTAATCCACCACGCGGGCTCAGTGCGGATTGGTTGACGTCACATGTTTAAAATTTTTGGTTCCAGGACATTCCGGTTTCCTCACGATGTTTTCCTTCACCGTTTTGAGAGCTTGGCTTCCCGCAGTCGGTTCCTGGATGGTTGACCATCTATTACATACCAAGACCCCTCCGTGCCTCAAGAAGCACGTTAAGCCGTTGGTCCTGGCTGCCACTCGTAATTTTTTTACGTGTAGGTGGTCAGAATTAGCCCCAACAGTCTAACAACCAAGGGGTATCTGGTTGCCCAGTGCGTGACTGGGTTTTGAAAGTCAGATAGGTAGTCGCTGTATGTAAAATACTGGTGTACACCTTTGGACTGGAGCCCAAGCCGACTCCGACATATGTAGTTGGCAAATAGGGAGATTCAAAGATGTGATGTGTGTGATGTGATTGTGAGGTTATTAAGTGTGTAGGTATACAGGGTGGAAGGGACATCGACGCACAACCGAGCATGGACTCAGTACATGATTCTGAACCCCCCGGCGTTGAAATTTTTTGACGGTTATCAAATATTTAAAAAAAACTGTTGTTTCATAGAAAAGTGCAATACCTACGCGGTCAAAATGTATGGCAGAGCATTTTTTTTTTAAATAATTGACAATCAATTTCAACGAAGGGGCGTTCAGAATCATGTACTGAGTCCATGAACCGGTTGTGCGTCGATGTCCCTTCCACCCTGTATTGTAAAATCATTACATCACGCCCGTTGTCGTTGAAGGGTTGGGCAGACATGAAACCCACATTTCGCTAGTAATGTTTGACCCTATTGCCATTAACCGGGCGCAAGACTGGGTTGCTTTCGTTGTTGAAAGGCCCAATAATACTTTGCACAACCACTAGACCAACGAGGCAGTCAAGTTATAGGAAGTGTTGTAAAAAACTCGAGTACACAGTCTTACAATAATAAGACTTGAGTTGTATTTGAAGTCTTGTCTCAAAAGAACTCGAGACAAGAGTCTTTTCAAAAGAACTCGGTATTTAGTCATCAGAGTCCTTATCTGGGGTTATAATTGAATGAAGTAGAAATTAAAAAAAAATTAAGAAGCCATTTTTTACCATCAAATGATTTTAAATTTAAAACGATTAAACAAATATTTTTATGATAGACGTCAGTTCTAGTGATTATGTATATAATTTTGAACTGATTTTATAATTTTATGCCTTAAATATTGAAAGCATGATACACGAACTTTCAAGCTCAGGACTCAGTTCAGCTCAAATAACTCATAGGACTTAAAAGACTCAAAGAAATCGTGACTCGTGATACTATTAGTCCCAAGTCTTGAAAAAGTTGAGTCTCGAAATAAAGACAAAAAGACTCTAGGCTTTTACAACACAATTTTGTGACTGTTTTTTTTTAATGAGCTGATAACATTATAGATTCCTGAGCAATAAGTACCAGCTACATAAGTCACCTATTTATTAATCCGGTTGCCAAACGATTAGCCTATCAATTAGATCTATAGATATCTAGGTATTTTAAAAATATCTTAGGTACCTATGATTAGTAAAATTGCTACTTAATAATTGGTGGCATATTTTTAATGACAGACCTTCACAGTTTGTGGTTGCAGGTAGCGGCAGCAGTAAAAATACGCCTTGGCAGCTAAAGCCGGCAATACATGTTGGTCATATTTTGCCGAGTGAAGGCGAGTACCAACGTATAGACAGCCCATTTGTCGAGCCTCGCCAAGCCTATTTGGCAGAAGTTATAGCCTATTTGGTGCTTACACGTAACGGCCGCGACTTACGAGTTGTAGGTCGCAGGTTCGAACCCAAACAGGCGCTTTACTTACTTGTGTGTAAATTATTTGAACACCCTGCTCTTGAAAACGGTGAAGGAAAACATCGTGAGAAACACGGCATATCCTATAACCGAAAAATTCTAAGACAATGTGACATCTAAATAAAATCCAAATCGAAATCAAATAATGATTTATGATTATCATTCTCTACCAACCCACACTGGGCCCGCGTGGTGGATTACGGCCCACTCCATCTCACAGAGAGGAGCCCTGTGTCCAAAATAGTAATAGTGAGAACATTATTGGCTGATTATGCTATGCAACCTCTGCGAGTCATTGATATAAAGTTTAAGAAAATACAAAACAAGTAGGCGCCAGATTTGGCTGCTCCAAGACAGAATAAGAGGAACATAAAAAAAAACTACCCCCTAATAGGGTTTAGGTATTTTGTCTGAAAAATATTGTTTTATTTATGTACCTCGCCTACCGAAAATAATGCAGAAAAAAGTACCTACATATGCAGTAGGTACTTTTTTCTACCGTTTTTTAGGACCTGATAACTTTTTATCTGATCATGAAAAGTGTAGCAACTATCAAAACGACGCACCTATAATTTCTTTTCAATGGTTTGGTGCGACTCGAGTCACGGTTCTATTATTTGTCGTCAAAATTTGATTTAACTCTTAGCTCACCATTTGTCGTGCAAACTGTGTGCTTAACGTGATTATATTGACAACCCTTCGATTCATTTGCAAGAACCTAGGTGTAGGACTTTAGGTAAATTAAATTAAAAAAGTTTATTGCATCAACTTAACTTGTTCTAGTTACACTGGGCAGAATCCTTTTAAGCAAATATATACTATTTTACATGCAAACTTCGCTCATGGCTAGGTTTTTTTAAAGACCTTAGATACGCAAATGACGTTAAGTAAAGTCTGTCACCTGTTTTTCTAGGAGCTGCGCTGCGGTGATATTCTATAGGGATAACTCCTTGCGCGCAGCGCTGCCGTAGCGGCGAAACAACAGTGTAATATTTACTAAGCTGCCAGTAGCTACACTAGCGCTCAAGGCTGCGACGGCCGTGAGCTAGTGCTACTTAATGGATTGTCTCTGAACTGAGCCGAGATTGATCGATTATGATTTAAAGAATTTTGGTGCTAGGCCTAAATCGTCTACGAAACAGCGACGGGTGGTTACAGCCTAGAGTCCCCATTGCGAATGCTGATCCACAGCCGTATCGAGAGGACGAAGCTACAGGATGACCCACGCCACCCAATGCACAACTTTAATCCTTAAAATCGGCAAAAAAAAACATTAGTGCGCGAGTCCAGCCAATGGTAACCCATCCACAGGAACATGTGATCTTTGGCAAGAACTGCTTAAACCTCTTGATTTCTTTATTGCATCATCAGAGAGGAGATCCTTCCACCCGGGCACAACTTACCGTGGTCTACTTGGAAAACCTTCAATAGACTTCGCACAAACCCAAGTAAGCCGCAGCAAGATTATACCCTCCACAAGTTGGGGTTCATGCACGGCTCAGACCTCCTGTGGGCCCTGTCACCTTCACACGTGAGGACCTAACGGCTGCAAACTTAAAAAAAACTGTACCTATATTTTGGTTTCGTGGTTTTTTTGCTATAGACACGCTAACAAAAGGTGATTCTCACTAATCACATATTTAATGAGTGTTAGCAATGACAGATTATACTTAGGTAAATATGTAGTTCACATATTTCCTTATTAGGTACCTACTTAGCTAAGAAACAAAACAATAGGTATCATATCCGTGATGAAATCAGCATGTCGCAGGCCTATGATTTACATTAACTACTTAACTACTAATTCTAATTACCTAGTTATAACTGTCCTCCAATGTTTTAATTGCCTTCACTTCCTCCATTAATAAATTACAATAACAACGCCCATAAATGTTATTAACACAACAGTCTGCTTAGAAATGGAAAAATAACCATTTGTTCATTACATTACGCAAAGCGCGCTCTTTGGTCTGTTGAGTTCACTTCCGACTTGGCTTACTTTCATCTATACTAATATTATCAAGAAGTAAAATTTGTTTGTTTATAAGTTTGTATGTAGGGAACTAGAGCTTTTTGCATTTGATAGCACAATTGGGATGATGATATTTTTTTTTTTTTCAAAAAAATATTTGTTTCCATAGAGTGCAAACAATATTACAAAAAGTGTAAAAGCTTAAAGAATTGCCAAGTTATAAACGTTTTAAAGTAAGTGTTAGACAAGGAAAGCACTATCGTAGAAGTGACGCCACAACTATGTAACTTCATACTAGCGCCGTACAATGTCCTTACCGCCGTCTTCTTCATATTTACATCGATTTAACAGAATTTTTCGATTATTTATTTATTTAAACTTTTCGAACCCAAAGAGGTATAAAGGCGGACTTAATGCCTTAGGCATTCTCTACCAGTCCACCTAGGGTAGTGAAGAGATTAGATGGCAGGTACTTTAATTGCAGGGAACAATGATGGAAGAAAAATAACTTTTAAAAAAAAAATATAAATTGTGATGTGTGATGTAAAATAGATATTGTGTAACTTATAATACACATGCATACATATTAAAAAAGTATATACTTACAACACTTAAAACATATACATATATATATATATAAATTTAATGGTGAAAGGTGTTGAGCCAATTATCTCATTTTACTATGCCTTCTATGAACATATATTAGTTTTGCGAACATTTTTAGTATTAGTCATCATCCCTCTTCTTGAGGCTTGCTATATGCTATGTAAGATACACTACCTATGTGCCTTAAGAACCGAGCAAAGAGGAAAAAGTCTGAATGAACGTTAAGCGAAAATGAAGTGACAGCGCGGGCAGGCGATGCGATGCGACGCCACGGGGGAACAAGAAATTCCACGCGGACGAAGTCGCGGGCAGAAGGTAGTAGTAGATACTTAAGCCAGTGTGTTTCCTGTAACCTGATTACGTAGATATGTTGATTCGTTAAATAATTACCTGATACATAATTCATGTCGGTATGTAGGTACAGTCGAGTTCTTCAATTTCTGAGCATGTTCATGAATCAAAAATATATAGGCAATGGTAAGTTTAATAAAACTCTAAACAGCTTTGCCTTACAATAAATTGTAAACAATCTGTGACATCATTAATATGCGACAAATACTCAAAAAACTGTGCGCAATCTCTTGTTCATATTATTAAGCACATACTCGTAGTTAGGTTCGCAAATATCTATGCAATTTTTCTATGAAAATTATCTTGAGAATTTGAAATGTCTCGAAGTTTTAAACAAATAAGTAAGTATAATCTTCGGGGACCCTTTTTTTGGGTGGGAAATAATCAAATTACAAGTCATTTGATTATTTCCCACCCAAAAAAGAGACAAATGGCAAAAGAAGCTGAGAAATAGAATTTTCGAAATATCTGTATAAATGAAAAGTAGTGGTAGACCCCCTTTTTTTAGGGTGGTAAATCATCAAATTACTTCTCCCGCTCTGGACGGAGCGGGAGGTAGTGTGTGACTTTTACTGACTAAAACCTAACCGTGTTTCTTCAGCTGCCTTTGCCAGGGCCACGGTATCTCTTTCGAACAACCCACGACCCTGGCTGGCATCGTCCCTATCGGACCCCGTCATTTAGTGCTGACATCTGTTTGAGGAACAGGAACACGACGCACCGTCGACCCGGGCCTGGGCCTTACCGGACGGTGAGCTACCCATTCTCGCCGTCCGCAAGCCTGCGCCGACGGTGGCCGGGAATCTGCTGGCGATTCCCGACGCCCAGGGCATCTCCCGCGGCGACTAGGGGCGTGAGGGCGCAAGGTTCTCTCTCTCACGCGCTCCGCCTCATCCTTCGCAAGCATTACTGTTCCGCAGAAGGAGGTGACGGCTTCCCATTCACTCTCGCTACGAGCAATGTCTGTGCTGCGATTTCTCGCGGCAGCGGAGTAACGCCCCGGCGTTTTGCCTCCTCGTGCCTCTCCCACAAGCGCGCGGAGGCTTTTGCCTCCAGATCCCATAGCGGCATCCGGCAAGGAGGCTCCTCACAGGAGACCGTGCGGTATTCCCGGACCAGCCGAATTGTCATGACCCTTTGAGACGCGTTCAACCAGCAGGCTGGTTGCGCCTCTTGTTCGGTGACCCAGGATTTCCCTATGCGTTGACCATAAGATTTCCAAAAACTTTATTAATCAAATAATACAGCTCTCTCTCTTACAAATTATAATTAGAATATTTGTGCGCCGTTGACGGCAAGACATAGCGGCAATTTTTATTATATTTACGTCTGTACTTTTTGTTTACCAGTGTTCTACAAATAAAAATATTTGAATTTGAACGTTGTCAGATTCGTACAGTCCTATTACGAACGGCAACATTGCATTATTACTCGTAAAATTAATTTAATGGTAAAGAGCATGTAGTTGATAATTCAAAGTGGTACTTATAGATATTTACGAATCCTAGATTGCAACAAATATATTGAAATCTAGATTATTTCGATATTTATGAACAGTTTATTGATGTCTAAATTTGTAAAGATTTTTTATGATCATTATAACGCTTACAATATTTTGAAACATTGTCACTGCATATGATTGAACTCGACTGTACCTACCTGTTGTAACCTACTGTTGTAACATTACTACGAGAGATTCTGCGCAATAAGAAGATCGTAAACATTTGAATGAATAGGTATAATTACTTGGTTGACACACAAAACATAATACCTGTTGTCCCCGAAGTAGGTACCTACATCCACATTTCGCCAGTTATGTTTAAGTCCCAAGACATACGGGGCGAGCTTATTTGCCTTCAACCGGGGACACATTCAGATTCCAGGCTGCTATGTAGCCCACCCAGGTTCGCGGGTTGTTCGAAAGAGATACCGTGGCCTCTGGCACAGTCTACTGAAGGAACACGGGTGGGTTTTAGTCAGTAAAAGTCTGACACTTTCCCACCCGAAAAAAAAGGTTCTATGGAGAAAAAGACTATTGGAAACACCCGCCAATATGTAAAATTTTACCTGACCTGGGAATCCAAGACCTCAAATAACCCAGGAGCTCATGTACCGCAGTACAGTTACCCACCCTTGCGAGCACAAGACCAACGAGGCAGTCACACCGGACACCTAATTTACATAATTCATTTGTTTACTGTTGGGACGTTACGTTAACGATAAATATATAAGCAGAACCCAACATAGTTCGAAAAAAGATAGGTAGAATGAATGGAATGATTGATGAATGAATGATTTACTTATTTAGGCCTACAATCAGTTGTGGTACAGCAGGCTCAGAGAATGTCAAGCAAGAGAAAATAATAGACGTTGTCAGAAAAGAACAGGATTTTGGAAGCCCAGAATCATGTAGGTAAGTAGTTTCAGCTGTGACAGGATCGTGGCAACAGGGAACCCAAACACCCACTGATACGACAAAATGTTTGTTCGACCCTGCATTTTACATTAGTTAGAAGGTGCTGTCTTGTCTACAAGACCAAATTCCGACAGTTACTTATCTCAATTATTTACTGTTGAGACGTTATGTTAACGTTATACTCCTCAAAATCGTTGGGAAAGTAGTTGAAAATTTTGTACCTGTACCTTATTGAAATAAGTACCTAGGTATTAGGTACTCACGTGAAATTATTTTTGACTGCCCTAAACAGGCAAAATACCGGTAACACCTTTATTTACTACAAATTGATGATTCTTATTCTTTAAAAAAGGCTAGTCAGATGATGACTTTTGGGACGATATCACTGCGCAGTAAGAAGCTCGTAAACCTGTAAATAAATATGTTTGGTGACAATACAAAACACGTTGTTGGAAATACAAAACACTTACTACGATGTTGGCAGCCTGACGCAGTCTCAGCAGTTTCTTTACTCATGTGGTCAGACTGCCCTGCCGCGAACGGTACATCAAGAGAAAACCATCCAGCATGTCGATTCTGTAAAAATCTCACCGTGAAGACTTGCGTGAAGTGAGCTGTCAGTGTCATCCCGTCTTGGTCAATCCCTAGCATCAGTGGCACTGATGAAAGTTTTCACGGTGAGATGGTTACAGAATAGTTATGACCACTACAGTAAGTACCCAGGCTGCAATACGGTGCCCGTCAAGATGGAGGGACCAAGTCATGGAATCAGTGGAAAAAGGAAGGCCTTTGTTCTGCACTAAGACAACGTAACAAGAGGAAAATAAAAAAAAATAGATATTCAAATGAGGACATGGCTAAAATAACATACCTACCTACGTTTTACATAGTGACATAAGTGACAAACAAAGGAATAAATTGAATACTTTAGCTATTGTTAGGTTTATGTGTCACCTGTCACGTACTGATCTTTGTGACCATGACCCTACATATATAATAATATAAGAAAATACATAGGGATCTACAGATAATGAAGCCGTTTAAATATTTGCTGGCACATACACGAGTTAACCACACAAACTGGTACATTGTTGCAATATAGGTATAATACAATGGAAGATTTTAGTTAGTTATAATATACTTAAGTGCAGTTACTACCGTTTACTCAGATGTAATGTGCGATGTGTGATGTAAGGTTGTTTTAAATTGAGATTGCGATGTGTAAGCATCTTTTTGGAAAACGGGCTCAAGTTCTGGAACGTGATTTGTAAATAAAGAAAACCTTTTAGTTTTATGAAGTATTTTATTAAGGCTACATATTTTTTATTTTAATATTACATATACCTTTGTATACTTAAGGCGCTATGATCCAACAGAGACCAAACATCCAACTACTTTTTTGAATCCATGGGAAACATAAAAAGGTGTTACAAAAAAAATGTACATATTTTATTTTAGGATCTGGCAGGCATGCAATTGCTATTGATAAAACGGTTAGATTAACTTGCCTGGATAGAAAAAAATACCAAAGTTACCTCTTTTCGTACTGTTTAATCATTTTCATAGCTTCAAACCAAACGTTTTTTTTTTCAATTTTTTTAACATAAATTTAACAGTATTAAAATTGATTAACTAAATTCGCTGCGTTTGTCTTGACAAAATGATTAAAATATTTACTATGTTTACATACCTACCAAAAAGCGCGAGGCTCAATCACTCGCGAGCTAATTCAGTGGGCTTCGGCTCGGACACCGGATCATAGGATAGATCTAAAATAATGTAGTTCCAAGACAAAAATATAAAATCAATGAGCAGCTACATGAAGGTAGGTAACACTATATAGCTTGAGGCGAACTCGAGAAGTCGAGACATTTTGGTGTCAAACTGTCAAAGTTCTGCCAAGGCCAATGTTTTATTAGACAATTAGGGTATAAGTTTATGTCTATGAAGCTAGTATCTGCTCACTTGACAAAGGTAATGGAGGCAGTTTTATCTAATTTTGAAATGTCTAGAAATGTTAGATATCTAGAAATCCATCAAGATTAAGAACAGTAAATTAACTGACTTACAAAAATACTTACAAAACCGCATATTAGAATTGACTTCTTTTATTTTTATAAGAACGCGAACTATGTACCGCTTCAGAATATTATCTTCATTATTATTAATTTCGTGAATTTTTCCCATGTTTTAATAGTTATTCTGTATTCGGGGCGAAGAAAAATTCATCAAAGATCATAAAAATCGGTCCAGCTGATCTTGATTTATAAATGGTGTAAATAACTCGACTTAATTTTATTTAAATAGATGAATATTTTATAACATAATATAATGTGTTTACTTATTATTACATTAAATTGTGACTAACCCACAGTAACAAAAACGGGTTGAAAAAAATTCTTTGACTGGGTTTGAATAAGTCGCCTTTGTCAAGGTAAACGACTAGGTCACATCAATGTCACGTTAAAATAAATTCAAGTAAGTATATTTATCTAGGTATCAGCCTACCCTGTTTGGTTTTACCCGACTACGGCAAAGATAAAAAAATGGGTTATGATTTTGACCGGTATGAATGAATGTTTGTGAGTATGTATGTATGTTCATCTGTTCCCTCATAACATCTTAACTTCTTATCATAGTTTAACAAATGGTTCATTATTGAAAGCGTCCTGATGTCCGCTGGTAAGATGACGTCACATTAAATGACCATGGCTTTACCCTGACCATTTTTTGTACCTGTCTTGATTTCTGTATGAAATATTTTCTCGTTTCGTACTTTTTAGAGCGTGATTTTTCAGTAGTCGGGTTTTAGTTTTTAACATAGTATATATTTTGCTTTTGACAGTCCAAAACCAGCTGACAACAATTCTCATTTTTCGTTTCAATTTATATTTTAGCATAAATATATTTAAGTTGCAGCCAACTATCATACACACGCAATCCAATACCAGCACAATTCCATTTTCCATTCATGTTCTGACATTAACTTTGACCCAGAACTCTGGGATGGTCGTGATGATGCCTTGGATCCTTCGGGAAGATTTGAGCAGCGGTTTTCCATCAGCAGTGGATACTTTGAACGCCTGCATAAATGCAGAAAAGACCTGGAACATTGTCTGCCGAGAGTAGGTTTCACCTGGACAAAGTCTTCTTCCTGTGAACAATAAAATTAAAGCTGTTAATGGATACCCGTGGGTCGTAAGGGACTACAGGTCCTAAATGCAAGTTTTATGATGCCTTAAAGTATATGATTCACTGCAACAAACAGAATCTGAAAAAAAAGGTAATATTCTTCAGCATATATGATAGTTAGAAAGTGTGTTGCAAACATAATACAACGAGTTTCGTAGGAATTTGAGGTGGACAGGCCGCCTCAAATTCCTAGAAAGAAAAAAAATAAAAATGATTTAATTTTTATTTCGCACAAACAAAACGCACATTATAAAACTAAAAACACAAATTACATACAAATAATGTAGGGAAAGGCCTCGTATTTAGAATATAAAAAATAAAAATAAAAAAACGTTTTTCATTTTTGTCCATTGCCTGGGCCCGCATTCCGAGCCAGACCATAATCGCCGACAGCGCTCACATGGATAATTTGCGTAAATTTCCTACGAAATCACTCACTAATTAGTACCAAACACATTCCTAATTTAGAAGGCGGCAACTTTATATGTCACTACTTTTGCCAACAATTATTGGTTTAATAACATTATCAATTTCTAATTGAAAAATCATCGACGAAAGCATATTGGTGATTTAAAATTAGAATTTCGGGTTTGATATTCAATAAATCAAATCAAAGTACTCAATTTATAAGTGGCACTACGTATTGGAGAGCAGTGGTGGCCCAGAGGTATCGGCCCTGACTTACGTAAAACTCGTAAGTCGGTCGTGGGTTCGAAACACAGACAGGCACTATACTTCGTGTAAATAATTTCATCACCACTGCTCTCAAAATGGTGACGGCATGTGTCCCCAGCAGTAGGGATATCATAAGCTGATTATCAGTATCAGCATCCACAGGGTACGTTTTCTAATCCATTGGTTTGCGATTAGATCAGAAATTTTCGGAATAGACCATTGTAACCTCCAAGATCAAAGGGCAAGGCGGTGTAGCCTAAGTATTACTTACGATCCGGAGAGGCTAAAAACAAAAGTAGGAAGGACTTGGTTTTTGACCTGAAACAGTGTAAAACAGACTTCCTTATGAGACAACCGTGCTACATGGGTCCTTTGTAATAAAATAAGTAAAAATACACAGTTACACAACTTACCTATTAAAAAACTAAAACACACACACACACACACACAAAACACACTCCACGCCACGCTCACACACCTCACACACTTATGGTCACATACACAAGCACAATAGTAACGATTATTGCATCCCCACCCACACTTGTAATTGCAGCTCGATCATGGTGGTGACGAAAGTTACTGGTGCTTATAGCACAGGAATCCTCCTAGTTTAAGCCGAGTTGCACATGACTTGTATCTTGCCACTAAGTTTAAGTGTAATTTAAGTTAAAATCATCATTGTAAATAGGTCTTAAACAAATAAATATTGTTTATTGTTAATTATCTTTTATCGAGTAAAACACAGTAATCACAGTCTCGTAGGTAGATAGATGCTATGTATTAGCGTGTCTCTAAGCCATAATTGTAGTAGTTTTTGAACCATTTCGCAGCCAAGTATAAGTACTGCGTATTTCACAACGTAACTGCTACAGGTTTATAAACTAGCGTAATACCTGGTGGAAACTTTATTTCTTATGTACCCTATTATGCTTTAAATGTACCTATTCGCAATACGTGCCACTTGCTTAACTAAGTATGTTGCAGACGTTGAGGAAACCTAAGTCGTAAAAAGTCGTTTATTTTAATACATAATTTAACATAACGAATGTAAATATGTACCTATTTCGACAAAGTATTTATGGCTAAAAGAGTTAGACGGAGACAAAGGTAACACAATTTTAGATCAAGAAGGAATTTCCATTCCTATGGAGATATTAAAAAAAAAATAAGCTTAAGTCACCATGGCAGGCTGCAGCATCTTCCTAGGTGTTTTTAGTAGGTAGCTAGAGAAGCGAAAAGCGCATGAGGACCAATTCGCTATTTATGGACAAGGCAAGCAGAAATCTGTTAACAAAGGGTAGAATCCGGGATGAAGGAGGTCATACCTGCGCCAAACGGCAATGATTTATCGAGGGAGACGTCCAACTCGCCGTTCCTGAGAAAACGTTCGGGGCGGAAGTTTTCGGGATCACCCCATACCTCCTTGTCCATGTGCAGTAGCGTCAGATTGGTGCTGACCATTGTACCCTAAAAACAATAAACACGAGTTATTTTTTTTGTAAATCAAAGGTGGAAGTAAGATAAAGCTGCGTAGGTTCTTATTCTTGATCACAGGAAGCCCGCTTCATCATCTTCATATGATCTGTGTTAAAACCCCCGCCGCCTATGGTAGCAGCTTTTGACTATGAGGACAGCTTGAGTTTTTTTGAAAAGAATTTCTTCATCGGAGTTTGCGGACAAAAAATTAAGAAAACTTAAGGAAAAAGGTTTTATGCCCCTCCATGCACTTTTTTGTGTTTGATTACAGCCATCTAGTAATAAAACAAAAACTACTTTTGACACTTGAAATATATATTAAATGACTCTGTTTTAATACAATAATAGACAGCGCCTTCGCTGTCTATTATTGTATTAAAAGTTGGGAGGTGTTGCAACGAAGTTCCTTTGAACTTCGTTGCAACACCTCCCAACTTTAAAAAAAACCTAATAAAGCGTTAGTAGTCTTTCCCGAACATCATCTGATTATGGAAACAAAGGGTTTTGATTATATAAGATGTAAGTTTTCCAAGGGTCCCAGCTGCTCCCTTGCAGTAATCCATAATAAGACATTTCGAATGATATCAGGTAAATCGCCATTTACCTACGTTTTTCATTTTTGTATTTTTCGCTATAATTAATTCTTGATTTGTTGTGGTAGGAAATAAAGAGTTATAATAATTAGAATAATTATCTTACCTCTGGCACATCATAGCCTGCTAACGTGGTGTTCTTCATGGCTTTGTGTGGTACTGAGAGCGGGACTGTGGTGTCGAACCTCAACATCTCGCGGATACACGCCTCCAAGTAATGCATGCTGTTAACAAAATTAACGCCATTATTCTCTTCAAAATCAATCAATTCATAATTCAGAATACCTACAAGAGGTAATAACTTGAAATTAATTATAATAATTTATAATTTTAGATTGTTTTTTTTTTAGATTTTAGTTTGATAATTTTTAAGCTAGCTTCTTAGTTAACGCAATAAAAAATGATGACGATTGAAGCGGCCATTTTGATGCTCGCAAATAAATCAAAACCTATACGGTATATAAGCGGCAATAAGCAAGGTCTCACAGTCGATTGTCGATTACAGATTAGGTTTTTTTGCAGTTGGCGAATTGACCGTGACGTATATCGATATATGGGAGAACATATTTCTCAACTACAATGTTTAGTTTATCCGGGGATAAATTCATCCCAACTTCCGACCGAGACGCAGTTGGCCGGTTTTTGTTTGAAATAACAATTATATTTAAGTAGCTAAGGCCCGTCCATGTAAACACTTATTAAAACATAAATATTGTTAATTAAAAACGTGTGTTTTCCTCTACCACGTCCCCGTAGTTAATAGTATGAACAAATACTATAACAGTACCTACTCGTACAACCCACTGTTCTGATTTGTTGATGATTGATGACTAGAACGGTCCGAGACAGTAACAAACTGTTTTGTGTGTGTATAGAACCGTAATGGGCAAGCTGAATAGCCGTCAATAGCTTAGAACCGTAAGCAGAACTGTAGTTAGGAAAGTAATTACGTACAAATCGGTACACGCTTGTCTATTGATTTACTTTGGAAATTGGTACCTACTTAGTTAGTTCGTTATTAACCAACTTTTTCTGATACCAAATAGCATGTCAAGAATTTGGTTAAAGCAATTGTCTGTTATCTAAGGAAAAGCAAAAATTGTTGGAGTTCCATCGTTGGATATGGAAGGTTCCTACAACACAATGCCAGAAATAATCAGTCATTTCATGATGCTTAGATGTTTAATTTAAAAAATTAAAACAATTAAGATAATACGAAAATTATCGACGAAACTTGAGGTTATACAATTAACGTCAATTGTCTAATGGATACTTTCAGTTTTTACTATTCAAATAATCTATGGAATGCACAAACGGTGCGAAGGCAAAAAATTTTGTAAGTAGCACTTAACAATGGGATACACATTGGGGGATGTAGTCTAAGTTTCCTAGATTTTTTTTTTAATTTCTTCAGATAGGAACTATAAAAAGGCTTATTAAAGAAACTTGTACAACTTTTACAGTAAATCTTACCGGAGGGTAAATAGTTAAAGTGGTGTTCAAAAAGACAACAAAAAACAAAAAATAAAATTAAACAAGACAAGACTTGAACGACATATTTCTAAATAAAAGAAAATGAAACTTAGAGGTATATCCTAAAAATTGTGTGTGTGAGACTGTGTGTGTGCGTGTATCTTTTCTACTCATAATATTGACTATTGGAACCGACTACCCCTACTTTTATTCCAATGCAGCCAATGATGTAAAGATGTAGATAATCTAAACACGCTCGCAAGCTCCGTCAAATTCAGAGTGCAAGCTATGCGTATGCGCAAGCCACTCCCAGCCTTCTCAGTAAATCCGGTGTACCTATATACCTAACAATTAGCTTATTTTGGTATAAATGTGGTAGATAGACAAAGATGTGATCCAATATGGTTGGTTAAGTTTTTAAGGAGACACTCAGAAAGCCCTGATCAAAGGAAGTTTTGTATCACGATTAACGACAATGTGGTTTCAATTATCGGCTAATTTTAAACCACCATCATCAGCCTACAGCATTCATCCTTGGCAACCTTTGGCTACTATAGAAGGGTAATTTCGAATGCAAAAAAACTTATTACAGTCAGTGAAAAAATTAATCAATCAAAAAACTCAAGTAGGGAAATTTGGCGAGTTATAAATAAGAGTACACAGAAGGTTAAAACATTGCGGGAGGAAGTGCGACTTAAAATACATAACCTAATAATAGATAACCCAGAGGAAGTAGCTGACATTCTAGTAAAGCAATTCGACCACAAGTGCATAATGCCTGGTAATGATGGTCAAGACGCAGTCGTCTTTCTTCAACAAAGCACGGAAAGAGTGGAAAACGATATGGAAATCTCGCTTACCACTCCGGGTGAAATTTCAAAAATCGTGAATGGTATGCAAAATAAGAAATCTTGTGGCTATGATGAAATTCCAATATCAGTAATAAAAGACAATTTACCAATTTTATCTGAGCCGCTCTCGACTTTTTATAATAAGTGTATTGAAGAAGGCATTTTCCCGGAACAACTTAAAATTGCTAAGATCGCCCCAATTCATAAAAAAGGCACAAAAACGAACTCAATAAACTATAGGCCCATATCTTTGTTGCCGACCTTGGCAAAATTTTTAGAAAACGCTTAGTTAGACATCTTAAAATAATCGTTATTAACTTTAGACAATTTGGATACCAGAAGAATGTCGGTACAGGAGATGCTATTTACATGTTATTAAATGATGTAATAAATCAAATAAATTGTAAAATGAGGGTAGCTGGTATTTACTTGGATTAAAGCTCGGCTTTCGACACGATTGACCATAAACTACTCATCATCAAAACGGAGCACTATGGCGTAAGAGGTATAGCTTTACAACTCTTCTCTTCTTATCTCAGAAATAGAAAAATGTTTGTCGAGCTTGTTTCCACTAAGCCAAACGGATATAAAAGTAACTACAGGTCATCTATGTTAAACATTACAACCGGCGTGCCTCAAGGATCAATTTTAGGCCCTTTATTATACATATTATTCACTAATGACCTAATCAATTTCATATATAAACGGTTACCGGGCATACAATTTGTAGTTTTTGCGGATGACACAAATGCTGTTGTTGCAGCTAACGATATCCAAGATATCCTTTCATTCTTGGTTTAATGCGAATATGCTGATGATAAATACAACTAAAACCAACATTATGTTATTCAAAACAACTGCCCGTAATAAAGACACTATGGGCATTGAACTTGACAAAGTTAAAATAGAGCTTGTCAGGGAAGTCAAGTTTATAGGAATTTTTATTGATGATTTGTTAAATTGGAAGATGGAATTAGCAGCATTGGACTCATCTATATCTTCTGCTTGCTATGCCTTAAGAACTCTTAGGGATGAAGTGAGCATAAAACATTTAAAAATGGTATACTATGCGCTGGTTGAGTCCAAACTGAGGTATAGCATACAGTTTTGGGGAAACAGCTACCAGTACAACTGGCATAGGGCATTCATTCTCCAAAAACGAGCGCTCCGAACCATGGTGCGCATTTTTCAACGAGACACCTGTCGACCATATTTTAAAGAACTTGGTATTCTCACAGTACCTAGCCTTTACGTAGTAGTACTGTTGAACAGCTTTAAAAAATATCTTTATGACTACGAAACAGATGATGACAGGCTGGTAAGGGATAAAACGCGTAGAAAAGACTTTGGGAACAAAATCACCCCGGCTTTTGGAATAGATAAGCATAGTCCACAGTATCAGTCAGTTAAAATATTTAATAAGTTACCGCTAGAGTTAAAAAGTATATTGTACACGGGCTCATTCAAGGCAAGGCTCAAAGCATTCCTATTGGAAAGATGTCTCTACTCATTAGATGATCTGTAATTCTATTTTTTTTTTTTTTTCAAATTGACATGTATGGTTCATGGTGTTTTATTGTGTTGCGTGCTCATGACATCTTTAAATTATTATTATTGTTTTTCGTTTGGTTTCTACTATTTTTGTCTTAATGACTTATTGTTTTGTGTTTGCATGGTATTTTAATCTAAATAATATTTGATAATTTTAATTGAATTGCTTTTATTGTATTTGTTATTGTTTCATGCTGTATTATATTCGAACGCAATGTGAATTGTTACTGAATAAATTGAATTGAATTGAATTGAATATCATGCAGCCACCTTGCGAAGATCGATACTCCATCTGCCGCACTACTTATTCTGCAAAAATCTTGAATCTTGAGCTTAAAGTGAGCCTTCGTTCTTCCTTATGTATGCTGTTGTTGTATTTTCTTTCCTTTCTTTCTCTCTTTATACTAGGGATTGATACTATTGACAGCTCACTTCAAGGTCACTTCAGCGAGAAGGCGGGTGGACTTTAACTGACTAAAACCCACCCGTGTTCCTTCAAAACCTGGCAGGTTAACATGCTGAGTTGAACTGCCCTGTACTTGGCAAGTATTTTAAAAGTTTTTGGTAGGCGCCCAGTTGCCTGTGCCAGGGGCCACGTTATCTCTTTCGAACAACCTGCGTCCCTGGCAGGCATCGGCACTATCGGACCCCGTCAGTTAGTGCTGACATCTCTATGAGGCGCGCGTACAACACGACGCGCCGTCGACTTGGGCCCAGTCCATGCAGGATGGCGAGCTACCCATTCTTGCCGTCCGCAAGCCCGCGCCCGCTTTACTTCACATAAGTTTTTTACTGTGCGATTTTTACAGAAAAGATCGGCTGGTCTTATGTTTAGGTAAAAACCGTAAATCAAAGTGCAACATACTCTCGCCTATCATCAAGATTGGGCAGGCGGTCTCTGCCAACGACGCGGTCTATCTCCTCGTGGATCTTGTCCTGGATCTCGGGCTGCAGCAGCAATCGCTCCACAAGCATGGCCAGCACGAAACTCACAGCTGATGAAGCCGGGAATGTGTAGTCTGTGCACGTCAGTATCAACTGGTCCACTGGAAACAAAGGAACACCGTTAGCATTAGAAACTAGCTGACCCGGCGAACTCCATTGTATGATCTACTTGCACGTGGCTGAACCACTTTTTTCAACTTCGATACAAAGCACAGAAAAAATATAATTTTGATAAAACATTTTTACGAAAAAAACTCAGTCAGTAATGTATTTTTTCTAACATTAAAACCGTTTTAAGAAATTTTAAATTCACAAATTAATCTTCACCTATCGTTAAAACGAAATGAAAATTTCATGATAAGATAATACAATATCTTAATAAAGTAAATCAAAGGCAAAATAAACTATATTATCGAGAGCACAAAAGTGACGAAACTAAAAACAGGTACTGTGACTGACACCAATGGCTTAGCGCCACGAAAACTCTACTTTTATTGCCACACAGACATACTGTTTCAATTATTTCAAGCTGTTTCACAATTAGGTTATAAATTGACAAAAACGTTTTTTTTTCGGGCCTGGAGCCATAGGTGGAACAAAACAGAGCAGTAAAGATGCATTTTTGAAAATGCATCGTAGTTTGGTAAATTTTTTATAGAAGTTAAACGAGTTTGTATAGAAGTTCGTCATTATTGGCGATGGGAAATCCCATCGGATACATGACTTGTATACTTTGTAAGAAAAAAACTTAAAATCACTGACAGACTACGCGCATCCTAATATAGAAGCATGTTTCTAAGGAGCGAGAGTGAGAAAGGGCACTGGGAAGAGATTTTTGAAAATTCTTACCCTAAGGGGTTAAGTGGGGTAATTTTCTTCGACACGCGGCTTGTAATAATACAGGGTATATTTTTAAATACCTGCCTTTAAAAGTGTGGTACAGACTATCAAGCTGAACAACTTTCTCAAAAATTCAAAAATTCAACTGTCCCATATAGGGGAGATTTTCTTGGCGACTACGTTTTTGGTCCCATGGAGAAAATTATTCAGTCTGATAGTCTGTGCCACTGCCTTAAAGGAGGTCAACAATAGCCCATACAACTTTGCCCAAACATGTACTCGAGGGTTCCTACACGTGCACCAAACCTTAGAGAAAAAATGGAGGAAATCGAAAATGCCCAATTGTATTTTTTTCCTAGAATAATTTAAAACGACATAATACATTTTTTATGCATGTACAATTGCGTTACATTTGGTGAACACTCGACTTGCGCCATTATTTCGCAAATGTTAGTCACATGTCATTCCGTCAACAGTGACTGAAGCCGACAGCTGTCAACTTAACAGTTTTTTTTAAAAGTAAAATGCTTAGAGTGCCAAAATAACGTGCTTTTTATTGTTTTATGCCACTAAGTATATCTAGGTATTTTGTTTGAGTAGATTTTGGTGAAATCCTTTGGCAGGTCTTCGAAAACTAACCTTGTACTCGTTAATTAATGTAGACTCTTGACTACAGCTGAGAAAACCACATGGAAACCCCAAAACTTTATCTATGATAAACCAGGACCGCTTGTTCAGCAGTCACGCTTGTGACCACTATTCCAACGAGGCATTGAAAATAATTGAACTTTGATGAATAATGACATTAATCGGCTGAGCCTGTAAAAAAAAACTCCAGAATCGAGCTTAGTTGGGTGCTTGGCACTGAAATTGCAAATTTGTAAGTGAGATAGAACAGTTTACAAGGATTAACATACAGCATCGGAATTGCGTTACATACTTTCAATCACAGCCCGCGGGTTTTGAAGAAAATTCCTAATCCATTGCTTCACAACAACGTAAATAACGCAATGGACGTGGCTGAACTGTCAAAATGAAAACTTTTTCATTTTATGTGCGTGACGCAATCACCCCGCTGCTGCATTTCTGGCAGTAGCGAGTTTGATTGAAAGCTTTGTGCAGAATGATTACTTTAAAGATTAACTTTTGAATTAAAAAGGTGTAGCATTCCAATAAATATAATTAGTTACGTTAGGTACCTACAACTAAATTAATAACATTTATTGGAATAAATTAAATAAATATTCATTGATAGTGTCAATTTCATAATAGGTAAGGCAGTTAGGTATTGCCTTCGAAAACTAAATATCTAATTTTAGCATTAAAAAATATAACTCAGTAGACATTATTATTTGCAAAGAAATTGATATTTTTCAAACACAGAAAGTACAAATACAAACTTTAAAAAAGAGATACGTAATGTACTATCGAGGCTTTTTTTTTGTCAAGGCTCCTATTAAATATGTAAATAAATTAATATTTATAAGATTAATATTTATTTCCTCATTGGTCTAGTGGTCGCAAGAGCTACTGTTGAGCATGAGGTCCTGGGTTCGATTCCCAGGTCCGGCAAAGTGTTATTGGGTTTTTCTATACAGAGTTTCTAAGTAGCAGCCCGGAGTCTGGAATTGTGCCCAGTTGATGGCAATAGGCTCGCCCCCTATTACATGGGACTTAAGCATAACTGGCGAAATGCGGGTGTACTATTATAGGTAAGTACACCTCTGCCTAACACTTCTGCGATTACAGGCGTGATGTTATGTTATGTAGATTAATATTATTTAGCAAAAAATTATTAGGTTAGGCAACCAAGGACATTGATTGATTACTAATATATATTTATTAATAGGATCATTACGTAGGCATTATTGTATCAATGGTAAGCACACGCCAAGCCCCATCGCTTCAATAGAATGCAGACCCTCCAGAACAAATTCCACAGTAGGATAACAGGCTCCCCCTGGTACGTTCGCAACGAAATCCTCCACGTCAACCTCAAAACTCTCAATATCCGTCAGTCAGCAAGTTGTTTTCCCTCCACCAGTAGTCATGTCCGCCGTCCCAAGCATGTCCTCACCGACCCCGATGACCACATAACTCTCATTCAGGAGAGCAGTAGGGCCACCAGTACAGTGCACATAAAACACAAACCGACATTCCGACCTCGCCGCCGTGGTCCCTCGCGAAGACCCCGACGTAACTGTCCCCCCCGATCTTTGCTCCACGAAATGCCAGCCCGCGCCGTAGCTGAGCCTGTAGCTTTAAATTCCCCCTATAATAATAATCATCCAAATCAGATCCAGCCTGTCGATGATGCCCTAAGCCGAGGTCCGTACCCCACAGTGGGTGCTCTTAGCGAGCAGTCGCTTAGTAATGTAAGTTTTTCTCCCCTGGCTGGAGTTCTGCTTAGGCTTTGAGTTCGCTTAAGGCAGCCACAGGATAGTTCGGTTAAGTAGTCACGACCTTTCAAGATCAACTACGAGATGTCATACAGAAAAAAAAGGTAAACATATAAACAAACTTGAAACTTATTTTTAAGACCTCGTTTAGTACTGTTATTTTGTCGGTTTTATCGTCTTGCTCTGACCTAACCAGCACGTGCCTGAGCGCATTGGGGGTAATGCTCATCATAAACACTGTAGGCAGGTACCTCCCACAGCTACTTCTCCCCAGCTAAAGCACTAGAAAGTGGTGAAGGGCGGGCGTTTTGGGGGACTGTCTTTAGGTAATTATGAAAAGTGTTGGTCCTCAGCCTTAATTGAATAAATAGCTTGGATTTTTCACCGTTTTTTTTTTTCATTATTTTTCCATACTACTCTATTAGTAGTCACCTCCTTTCGAGTCATTCTTTTCTTGAATTTTGCCATCGCGCCGCGCCGTAGAAATATTTATTTGGAATTTTGTCTTCCGTTTCTTCCGTTTCTATAGTGGCCACGCTGCGCTTGCTATATACAAATATAAAGGTCGGTAGAAATATTATGGAATAGGTATCTGAGAGCTGCATGTGATACGGTGTCAAATAAATAAAATAAAATATTTAACGGATCCGATAAACCAGCTGTTTCCGCTCAAGCAAAATCATTATAAAATATCCTTTAACTTTTGTAGTAGTAAATAATTCTTTATTTATCCAAGGTGATAACTGACTGATTAAAAGGTTACAAAAATAATATTTATGTCATTTAATATTTCAACAATATTTCGGATTATATGTATTTTATTAGGGACTTGGTCAGAGGTTTCCAAAGTTTTTTGTATTTTTTTCGGTTTGGGTAGACCCCAGTTTATATTGCATTTTTGTGAATTCGTCACTTATAAAAAAAAAACAAATATGTTTTTGACGGATTTCTAACTGTATTGAGGTGTAGGGCGAAAAAAACAGTTAACAAAAACACGTTAAGTACTTAATAACATAACATAATATCACGCCTTGTTTCCCCGAAGGGTTGGGCAGAGGTGTACCTGTACACCCACATTTCGCCAGTTATGTTTAAGTACTTAATGTCTTTGCGAATGTCTGTTCCAAGAATGGACAAGACCTTCTACTATGCGCACGCGGGTAGGTAACATGATGATATCTAGTATACCGGGTGGCAGGAACACCAGCCCACAAATTGTTTTTTTTCTACAAGTACACTGGTTATTTCTACAAGTTCAAAGAGTATTGCGAAAATAATTTTGTTTACAAAACCTACGACGGTACCCACAATACTATCATCGTCGGTCTGTTTGTTACGTGTTCAGGTAAAATCTGTATAATGTGGGTTATTCCATTAAAGCTCCGGCTCCTGATCACCCTCTCCACTGAAGGCAATCTTCTGGCCATCAGTCATGCCCTTGTCCACATGGACTTCAAGAATTTTGCGGTGACGCACCGTCTTGCGTCCCTGTAACATTATAATGATATTCAATCTGTTTTTAAGATTTTATTATTACAGATATTAAAAGCCTGTGATGTAGCCTGTAAAAGGCCTCCCTAGTCTCTTTCCACTTTTCTCTGTATAAATCTGCTAAGAACCAGTTCTTGTTTAAGGAGTTCAGCTCATCCCGCCATCTCTCCCGTCTGATATGCGACAGATATGAGCTTTTCAAATGACATCACATCTTTGTAATGGAACGGATGGTCGTGTTCCTAACCAGGTCTGTTAGTTTGATACCCATAATAAGGTTTGTTACATAATTCACTTACATATGTTTATTCATTATATTTTTATTATATTTTTTTTTTATTTCGGAAAAAAATGTAGTTACTAACGTTTTTTTTTTAAAATATTAATTTAATACACCGATCCGTTGACCTGCTTAAACGAGATCCACTATTGTGGACCCCCGTTTACATTTCTTGGACCTTCTATTTTTTTCATTCACATGGACCCCCTATAGGTCGTCGTCGACCCAGGGGGTCGATATAGACAACTTTGGGTATCATTCGTCTAGATCAAACCTGGGTTTGTCCTGAGTTTTCATGGTAGGTCTAATCGACTTCATAATTATAAATTTTAATCACTTTTGACAACAACTACCAGTAAATTGAAATTTTACTGTTGAAACTATCTAATCCCAAACAATTCTAAATTTGTCAAAGATGTTAACAACAATGGCCACTCGAAATGTGGTTTTTAAAATACTTTTATTTGATTTATTGACGTGCTTTTAGTTTCCTGGGCACAACCTCTTGTCTCTTGACATCAGACAAACAAATAGACATATACTGTTAATCCCTAGCGTTATGGAGAATGACTTCACTTCACTTCACCTAAGTTTTCGCGGTGAGATTTTTACAGAATGGACCGTCTTGTTGTTTTATGGAGAGCAGTGGTATCGGGCCTGACTTACGAGCCAATCCCTCTCGCCGAGAGGAGGCCTTTGTACCAGCATTGGGACACTATAGGCTGATTTTGCTAAGTGGCAAGTGTCCCTTACTGTTTGACTAAATTGTAAACTTATGCGCCGATAGATGGCGTTGTTAGTTGAGCGGCGAATCCATAATCGCGGTGCTAAGAGTCTTCGGCGATTAACTAGGTCAAATATTTTGTTATGCAATAATGACCCCGCGATGTGGTAGCGAACGACGACCCCATCACCCCGTATTGACTCCCAGATAAGCCGTAACCACGTTACACGCGGCTTTTCTGTGACGTAACGGGTATGTGTGTCACACAATCACACATACCCGTTCCGTAAAGTGTTCTTGGCGCGTTACGTAATCGAAAACAGACATCCACCTATATACAGGCATCTTAACTCACACGTGAACGCGCGGTGAGGGCTGTGGCTCGTAGACACAGAACGGTGTCACACAGACACAATACCGTTCATACTCGCAGGTCAGCCCCTTAGCCCGGACAGTGAACGGCTGGCTCTGTGATCTGGACGGGCGGAGACCAAACACCTACTCTGTAGGCGCGTCGAGTCGACATATCTGTCGTAGGTCGTCGTCGCTGGGCCTCCCCTACGTAACTGGGGGTCTCACCCGGCGGTGACAGACCGTTCAGATGTCGTGAAGAAAGCGACGCTTTGTTATAAGCGTCGCGGCGCTCCTACAGAAACAAACATAGAATCCACACACATAGGCGCGAGTAGCTCGCGCGCGCCTAGTATATCATAAGCTTTAAGCAAACGTTATGAGGGGATCGTATTTACGGGCCACCGTGTAGCATCCGCGGCCGAGGGCATAGCCCTGACACCGCACGCAAGGCCCCCGTTCGGGGGCGCCGCGATATAGATACGAGCCTAAAATGATGTCAATTCACGGTTGTAAGATAATATTCGAGAGATGTTTCACTAAATGTGATATAGTAATTACGAGTTAGACTAAAAAAATATTATAAATAATAATCGGTAGTTATAATAATTATCACAACCATTAGTTATTTTAATAGGCTATCGAGATATGTAGGGCACGCTACCGACAAAACAACCATTAACAAATAATTTAATATTGTAATCATTTGCAAACAATGAACAATGACCTTTGCTATGTAGTTCAGCAAATAATATCCATATGCCTGTCTTTATCTTCTAGTTGCTTAGCCCTCGGTCCTGGGGCTAAGGCCTCTATCTCTGTCTACTAGTCAGGTAGGCACGGCGCTACAGACAAGAGGAGAATCTACATGATCCTCACATGATATTACCTACTATGGCAACGTCTGGACTTTAAAAGATACTGTAAAGGCACCCGAAAACAGGCGCGACGCCACAGCGCGACACAAAGGCACCGCGCGTCGCGCGACACTCGACGCCGTTGTGTCGCGATGTGGCTTCGCGCCTGTTTGTGGGAGCCTTAACCTCTAATTTTATTTCGTTGTTGCTTCTAACAAACACTGACCTCGTCTAGTTAAAATAATTATTTCTGACGTGTAAATGTTTTATACATTGTCATTACTTATGAAAGAACAGTCAAAATGTACCTAAATGCAGCACATTATCCAAATGCTCAGGTCTAAGAAGTACTTGCTAGTTTTTAGGGTTCCATACAATAGGGTGCTAAAGGCACAGGTTTCTGCCTTGCGAGTCCGACTCTCGCACTTGCCCGGTTTTTTTGTATGTATCATAGTCAGTTTTCGAACGACCATCAAGAATCTTGCAATCCAGCGAAAGATCTTTGTAAGCCTTATCCTGCTCATGAAAGTCAAGACTTCCTTACCCAGTACTTAGTTTAGGGACCTCTCACTTAATAGGGTAGTTACGGGTCACAAGTCCTGCTGTCTACGTCGGGAATGTTCACGGGAACGTGCTACCGGTACAAAAAGTATAGCCTGCGTCCTTCCTCAGGGAGTCACCTATCTCCAAGTTTTATCGAAATCCGTTCAGTCGTGTTTTCGTTAAAGCGTAACAAAAAAAAATTACTTTCGCATATATTATATTAAGTTAGGATAGCTTCCGATATTTTTCTAGAAAATTCCTCGACAACTTGTTAGAGTTGCTTTTAAGATTTTGTTATAATCTGTCTTATTTCGTATTGTATCGTATTATACTTATGTCAGATTATCCTTCAATTAACACAAACAAAAACTTAGTTTTAGCTAACTACGAATAGAATTACGATTTAGAATTGAATGCTGCAGTTGATGAAGAAATCAAGTCATTAATCATTTGATCACTCGTGGGCAGTTGTGAGGTCCCCCAAATAAGCAGGCAGAGTTCTGGAAGCATCCACAAAGTCTGTAGGAGCTACGAAAGGTACTTGCGATACTTTCGAATAGATTTGAAAGGAACTCATCGAATCACCTTCAGAGAAAATTACTTATTTTTCGGGTTTACGTGGTCTAAGACACCATTTAACATGTTAGTTGATTTAAACGTAAACCATTGTCTTCGATGGTGGTTTTGTTTACGGCAAAATGTTTGCTCTTACAGTTAATGAAAAAGTCTTATTTACCTGAGTATGTACTGCGTCCTTTCTGGCTCATTTCTTCCTTCATTTTAGTGAGGTACATGTCAAGGAAGTGGCGGTCATAAGTTTCATCGTGGGTTTCCATAGCTTCCTTCACTAATTTCTGAAATGATTATATCCAGCGTAAAGCTAAGAAAAACGATGTCAAGTCGTTATTGACGTCTTCAGAAAGGTCGTGAGTGTCGTGACTTTAAAATGTTACAAAGTACCTATATTTTATTTATGAAAAACAAAAACTTTAAGGATGAATAACCTTTACAAGGTTTTATACTTCACACGTTAAATCCATTTTAACCGACTTAAGAATGAAGAAGGTTCTTGTCGGAATCTTTTTAATTTACACGTTCAGCCTGCTGGGTACTCAAACTCAAACTCAAATCATTTATTTCAATTAAACCATTTACAGGCACTTTTGAATTGTCAAGGAGTCGGTCAGTCAGAAATATGAAGCTAGTTGCCCATTCCAAAACGCAGTAGGCACCTATATAACGGACAAGAAACTCCATGGACAGTCTTTTAAATAATATTGTTGTTACAAATATATTAGTTACATCGATTAATGTTGACACTATAAGTGAGAACGATGTACAAAACCGTACACGTTAAAAACGTCCAGAGTGCAGCAAATCAAAATTAAACAAAATCCAAAAAAAATAATTATTAAAATAAGCCGTGGCAGCTAAGAGATGACCAATCCCAACTGACGGCGCCCGTTCACGAACATGACGCATGTATTAGCACCATTCAGCTCAACCATTTTGAAGGGAGCTAAATGATATGACACACGCGCCACCGTCAGCGAGACATTTGAGTGAGCATGACATACTATCAGCCGCCAGGGCACATTCAAGTCAATCCAATAATACCTAATCGTACCTGGTGGGGGAGTTGTATGATAAAGTAAGAATACTACATAAATTACAATACTTACTTTTACTATCAACAGGTTACGAAGAAGAATTACTTTTAGTGAATATTTCAACATCGTCACCTTTTCTCCTAGCTAAATTGACCTAGCCTGTGGAAAGGTTCTGGCAGAAATCTTATTTGCTGATCAGCAAAAAACCTATCGCTATTGTTTGTTTGTATTGAGCCGTGTGGCCGATGGGATTTTTATTTTACTTATCTATGGAACTCTTTTGCTGAAGCTCAATTTTATGGTTCTAGCCCCAGCGGTTTAGGCTGTGTTGTCTGTAAGTAAATTGAAGATTTATTTCTCAAACTTGCTTAAAAAATCGAGCATGTTTTGACTACTTTCTTCAATATTAAACGAAAATGCTGTAAAGGTAAAATACATGCGAGTAGCGGTCGCAATGCTTGTATGCAAAAAATAAATGACTATGAAAACTCATATGTCACTCATCTGTCGTGTAATTTAAAAATGGAACGAAGTTTTGGCATGCTAACCAAGGAGGGAACTCATCAAAGATAATATTTACGTACTGGCTTAGCAAGTAGAGCCGATTAAAGTGAAATTAAAACAAATGAACATAATGGCGCGAGAAAAGCTATCGTTGTTCGTAATTGAGTCTAATAACTTAGTTTGAATTTCCACGCATTATTTGAGAAAAGTACTATACAAGCCTTGGCCGCAACCAGGCACTCAATGCCTCTGTTGTCGGCAGTTGCAGCAAAGTGTAGTTTTTTTTTTTACAAATAAACTTCATTTTTTAATGTTTATTTTACCATTACAATAAAAAGAGTTAATACATCGATTGACATAATATCTATATCACTGTAGTTACGTACCTGAAAGAAATCCAGCAAGCACTGGTTTCCCTTCACCAGATTGTTGTATCCACTGTAGTTCGGCAGAACATCTTTAAGCCACGGAGTCAGGGACAGGGCTCCTCCCATATCTGTCGAGTTCCTTTGGAATAGGATGGTACCTTTGGCTAGGACCCATAGGGCGTGGTACTCAGATCTGGGGAGGGTACTCCTGGAGAGGACTTGGAGCACTCCGTTGATGAATGGGATGGAGAAGAAGTACGGCATGTAGACTAGGTCGCCCTTCACGAATTCCTGAAAAGAAAGTTGTAAATAAAGGTTTCGAATGGTCTGTAAAGGATTTAAGTAGGCAGTAGCGGATGAATTTCAGCTGATATGAATGAGTAGTAAAGAATATTAGATTTATAAGTTACATCAGTTTTTTATATTTTTTTTTATATGATTTATTTATTGATGGCAACGCAAATAAAACCTCCTACACACTTGGCAATGTCTTATAATAAAGTTTGTATTACTAAAAAAATTTAAATGATGGCTGCCTTTTCCCAACGGGGATGATGACAATTTTTTTTATTTAAATCTCAAAAAAATGTTTATTTCCAAATAGTGGAAAGAGTATTACAAAAATTGTAAAAGCTTAAAAAACTGCCAAGTTATAAACGATTTAAAATAAGTGTAGACTAGGACAGCAATGTCGTAGAAGTGACGTCACGACTACGTAACTTCATACTAGCACCGTACATTGTCCGTACCGCGCGACAAGGACAAGAATAATCCCCTCCAAAAACTTTTAAAGCGTGTTTCTTCTTCATGTTTACATTGATTAAACAGATTTTCATTTTTACTATGCCTTCTTTGAAGTTACATTATTTGCACAAACATTTTTATTGTAGTCATCATCCCAATTACATAGGTTGGGGTGGCTTCCAGTCAAATCGGATTTAAGATTATGATGTATTTGCTTTATTAAGAAATCTTAAATACAATGTACCATCTAAAACTAAAATATATTTCTACAATATTATGTACAAGTGTTTTATAAAGGAAACAAAAAGGGAAAAGCTTATTGGGCATCAAAAATTCGTCTACATAGCTGTCAGTGGGAAAAGTGCCCAAAAGGGTGGCAGCTTTACCACGTTGGATGGCAAAAAATTGGCCAGCTCTCTGGTCACGTGAAGAGTCCGTCGACCAACCGCTTGGCGATGTCCCGAAATACATTAGCCTTAGAATAATATCGCGTAGAAACCGAGAACGAGCACCAAAAGTGAAGCAACTCAAACTATACCTAATACGACTTAAGTAGCGCAGCGAACCATCAGTGCCCTAGGTCACGCTTTGTTGAACTCAGCGTAATTACGTGCTGGTCACTCACACATAAATACTAATCTGAAATCACTTTTTATTAGGCAGCCTGTATGAGACTAACCTTCTATGCGTTACTATTCTATGCCATTAGTGTTAATTAATTAGTAACACACACATAACATAAGATAGCGCTTGTATTCTTGGAAGCGTTAGTCAGTCAGAAGTGTTTCTTTAATTATTATACTTTTGGTTTATTATGTCAATAATGCTTTTGAATCATATTTCTCTTGTATTAATATATAAGTAAATCTATTATAAAATTGAGGACAACACACTTACCTACCTACCTACAACGATAACGGATCGATCAATCAAAGCATACCGTCATTAATCGATAAATTTCCAAATGATTGATCGATAATGATTGGCTTTCACACATCATCACCTAATAGAATTAACTTACCTAAGTCGAATTCATATATCCATTTGGTGCAATATCGTTAACCTTTAGATAATATTAATTAATCAACGATTTTACTAAATTTTTCCCGTCCCTGAACGAAATCAACAACGAACGAAGCTGTGCTGCTGGGGAGTTTGTTGCGCCACTTCTTCTTCCCAGCTAAAGCACTAGGAAGTGGTGAAGGGCGGGCGTTTTGGGGGATTGTCTTATGTAATTTTGACGTTCGAAAAGTTCTGATTCTCAACCTAATTTGAATAAATGACTTTTGATTTTGATTGATTTTGAACAATCGACAATTTGACATAGCTTTATCAATACCGTCGATCGGAGTCGATTTCTTAGAACACCAAAATTAGATTATTCAATCAATCAATCAATTTATTTAATCAAAAAAAAGGATTGTAGTACACGTTTAAAATACCGTTTTACAAAATAAGTACTATTTCTACAAACGTATGGGTGAGCACTGCTCTCCTAGCTAGGTTATGGTAACCTGTGAGAGAAGCAGTCAGGTCCCCTAAGGTACAATGACGTAAAAGTTACATAGTGCTTCTGATGTTATTAATACAATTTTGAAGAATTGAGTTAGACAATTTAAAGTTTAAGACTGTTTTGATTTCTTTGAAATAAAATAATATAATTTAACTTAAATGTGCGTTTGTGTGTGTGATTACTTGTGTGTGTGTGTGCTTGTCCATGTTCATCACCTATGTTAAGATATTTTCAGTTTCATCATATGACTTGCTTTGGAGGTACGTTTGTACAATCTTTTTGCATTTATAATACGGTAGACCGTAGATTTGACACTCTTCGTTTATTTTGTTGTATAGAAACGGACCAATAATAAGAAAAAATGTCTTGACAAATGTTGAGCGTACGCGCGGAAGGGTGCACATCCCATCTTTTCGACGTTTACTACGTTTTTTTATTTTCTATTATTCGGTATGGGGTGCAGCGGTGTTGCAGAATGACAGTCTGTAGTATGAAGTGTTGCCGAACATTAAATAGTTTGCAGTCATTGTATAGTTGATCAGTTGGAAACAGAATAGGACGAAAAGTGGCAACTTTTAATATGGCCCTATGTGCTATTTCGAGCGGCTTGAGGGTAGTTTTAGCTGCGCCGCCCCAACATAAATGCAATATGTTATGATGGATAGACAAAGTGCGAAATAAAAAATTACGTATTATAATGGGATTGGCAATATGCCGGAGAGTTTTAAAGATGTATATCAGTTTGCGAACTCGTCCAGTTAGCAGACCAATATGAGACTTAAAGTTGAGATGCCTGTCCTAGACTATTCCAGGGTATCTGATGCTTTCAACAGAGGTTTAGAGGGCATTGACATATTGAACCCTGTATTTGAGGATGACCAGTGTGAGCTTTGATCGAAATTGGAGTCTTTGGCTGAGAGACCGATCTTTTAGAATAAGTCAGAAATTTCGTTTTGGAGGTGTTAAAAGTTAGAGTGTGGGAATTAAGCCAATTTAACGCCACATCAAAGCCAAGCTGAGCTTGCTGCTGTAGTTGTGACCAGGAATCCACGATGAAGGTTATTGCTGTGTCATCTGCAAATGATATTACTTTAGCAGTAACGATATTGAGATCAAACAGGTCATTAATATAGATTAAGAAAAGAGTGGGGCCCAAAATGCTACCTTGTGGGACCCCGTAGTGAATTGACAGCTCGTCGCTGTAATGGCCATCGATCCTGACTTTTTGCGGAAGATTGGAGAGATAGCCTTGAAAAAGATCCAGTTGATGCCACCTCACGCCTTTTTTCTCAAGTTTGATTAATAGTGTAGATACGGAAACAGTGTCGAACGCTTTTGCGAGATCTAGAAAAATAGTAAGGACCTTTTTATTTTCATTTATATGATCAATGACAAAGCTGGGTAGGCCATGAACTGCGTCACAGGTTGACTTATTTTTGCGGAAGCCATATTATTGTTGCGAGATTATCTTGCAAAGCTCCAGGTAACTAACCAATCTTTGTTAATCAAGCGTTCAAGAACTTTGGATAAAGCGGTTAATACAGCTATAGGACTGTAGTTATTCGGCAAGGTTCCGTCACCCCCCTTGAAGTTTGGATAGATTATTGTCTTTTTAAAGGAAGCTGGAACAACAGCTGTTTCCAAACAAATACTGAATATATGTCATAAAATTGGCGCCAGAGTGGTGGAAATTTTATGTAGTATTGTAGGTGAACTACCATCCCAACCAGTAGCAGCATGTGGTCGCAGTGAATTTATGATAGATATAATTTCTTCCGGGTCAGTTTTATCCAAGACAAAGGATGAAGTTGGTATAGAACTGTTTTGTGGGGTAGGTGGTTGTTGTGAAGGCCTCCGTTTTTAAAATGTCATCTGCAAGTTTCTTGCCAATATTGACAAAAAAGGAATTCACGGTGCTAAATGACTGTGCAGGTGTGAGTGGTGAGGATAGCAATTGAGTGGACGAGCGTGTAGTTTTTGTGGTGTTTGTTATACGTTTTATGGTATCACAGAGTAATTATGGGTTATTGCTTGCTTTGCTGAGTTCTTCCGCATCGAAGAGCCTCTTCGCCTGTTTAAGAATTTTGTTACAAAAGTTTCTGTATTATCCAAGCAAATTACAATTGTTTCCTGCATTTTTTTACAGCTGTTTAAGATTTGGGTAGTTTTCCGACCTTAACGATGAAGCGGACGAAGTCACGGATAAAAGGATAATATACATAATTTTAAAAAGTAAGTTCAAACCATTTCACTTGGGAACTTCGGTCCATTGAGTCTCATGTCCAGCATCTCCTTGATTTCGGTGGAGAGAACAGACTCCAGCGTGCCATTTCGTCTTCCGAAGCCATAGTCCCTGAGGTAACGCAGCGAAAACCTTCTCTGTACATGCCAGAAGTAGCCGTCCGTGAAGAAAATACCTTAGGAAAAAAATACTGTGTCATTCAAAGAAACCTAGTTATGAAATTTCTTACATCCTATGTTTTTTTCTTGCATAGGGTACGGTCAGCGTTGTAAAATGATAATGATAAATGATAAATGATTTTATTTCTGTAAATAGGTTTGCACAAACAAAAAAAAAAAAACAAAAATCAAAAGTCATTTATTCAAATTAGGCTGAGAATCAGCACTTTTCGAACGTCAAAATTACATAAGACAGTCCCCCAAAAAGCCCGCCCTTCACCACTTCCTAGTGCTTTAGCTGGGAAGAAGAAGTGGCGCAACAAACTCCCCAGCAGCACAGCTGTCTGTTCGGTTAGAAGAACTTGATTCTAAACAATTGCAAGTAATTACCGAAACGCCAATGACAAAAAAAAAGAAAAAAAATTGCATGTAAATAACACAAATACATAAATAAAGCCTTCGGGCCTAAAGGGCATGGCAGCTTACATATGCAATACTGGAATTATTATACAAACAAATAAAATAAATAAATGATAAACTAGGACCATCAAAGTAAAATAAATCAACAGAACAATTACTGTAACAATGATAAAACCAAAGACAGAAGTAAAATAAATCAACAGAACAATTACTGTAACAATGATAAAACCAAAGACAGCAAGACGACCAGTCACCACAAGCAGCACCCGTTCACGAGCATAACGCAAAGGTCAGCCATTACCCCCCTCGCCATATTTGAGGGAAGGAGGAAACCCGACCCCCGACGCTACCGCAAGCAGTGACATCTAAGGGAGCATAACGAACCTGCTGTTGGTTGCTCAGGCAAGAATAATATTATCAATTGTCGAGGTCGCTAGCTAACCATATATTGCAATACAGCTCATTAAAAACATTGTAATGAGTAGATCATGTCAATAATAAATAAAGACAAAAAAATAATTGACTTATACCGTCAAATAAAAAATTAAAAAAATATATGAACTCATATACCCTGTCAGTTAGTAAGCTGATTCTGGAGAAAGAACACGAACATTGTCTTGAGTTAATCACAGCGACCAACAGTTCTTATCGTTTAAGTAGTCGTTAATGGAATAATATGCCTTTGAACAAAGGTTGGATTTTACTTGGGCCTTAAACGCATTAAAAGTTAAATCTAGTAAATAAGAGGGCAACTTGTTATAAAAGGTTATACCAAGCCCAACAAATGAGTTATGGACCTTATGAAGCCGGTGAAAGGGAGCACGTAGTTTGTTCTTATTTCTGGTGTTAACTTTCTGAAAATCACTGTTTTTAGTGTATAAGTGTATATTTTGCCTAATATATAAGATGTTGGCGAAGATGAATTGAGATGCCACCGTGAGAATACCAATATCTTTAAAAAAATCTCTAAGAGAAACTCTGGCTCCTAGCTGATAAACACTTTTACACGTCAATCATATTTTAAAAACTAGGTGAGATCGGCATTTCCTATCTGACTACTCTGAGAAGAAACGCCGAAACAAACTCAGAGGTCACAATCTCTTTTAAAGTCCAGACATAATCTTGGTCAGGTCATGTGAAGACCATGTGGATTGATATCTGAAATGGTCTTTCGAGGAAAGAACCACACAGAATGAGTGGACCTGTCCAGTCAGTGCACGCATTTGTCAGTTGTCATGCAGCTCAACACAGAACCAAATGAGCTAAACGATTCGACGAACATTACCAAAGAAAGGACATTTGGGTAGGCCGCATAAATTACTCAAACTGCCAGACCATGATTAAAACTAATTAAATTAAATTTAAAAAAAAATGCATTAAAAAAAACAACAAATCCACAATGTCTTCATATTCACAATAATTAAAATAGTATAATCCTTTACAAAGTAAATGTCATTGCATATATAAAGTGCATCAATGTCAAAGTGTAAATAAAATATGAAAATAATCTTGGTCATATCATATGAGGACTATGTAGACTGGTGTCTGAAATGGTCTTTTGAGGAAAGAACCACACGGATTTGAGTGGACCTGTCCAGTGCACGCATTTGTCAATCATCGTGCAGCTCAACTCAGAACTAAGGAGCTCAACGATCCGACGAACAATACAAAAGAAAGGACATTTGGGGAGGCCGCGTAAAGTACTCAAACAGCCAGACCATCATCATTAAAAGAAGAAAAAAAAAATACAAATGCAATGACCCACATAGTCCTCACATTCAAAAAAATTAAAACAATATTATACTTTATACAGTAAATATATACATGTCATTGTTTAGATAAAAAGGTACGTATATAGAAAAAAAAAAAAATTGCAAATTACACATCAATTATGTCTGTGTAAACATAATGGAGCAGCTCAATCCCAAGCCTTCTTGTCCTCAATATAGTCCTTGACAGTATAATAGGCTTTCTGGCATAATTTCCGCTTTATAAAAGTTTTAAATTTATTAAGGCTTAGTTCTTGAATGTGGCTAGGAAGTTTATTATAAAAACGTATACATTGACATTTAAACGAGCCACCTATGTATTTATTGTATTTGTATTTACACATCATCTAGATCATCATCATCATCTTTGACAATGTAGACCAGAAGTTGCTTTTCGATAAAATTGCTTTCAATGGCATTAGAGGCAATGTACTTAAATGGTTTGCAAATATTTCGTAGGACTCAAAATGTTGTTGTCAATGGTTTCTAATTTGATTATGTGGTCGTCGAGTCAGGTGTGCCTCAGGGAACTGTCTTGCGCCCATTGCTTTTTATTTTATTTATAAAGGACATTAAATCTTGCATAGTCAACTCTGAATTCCGAATGTTCCTAATTATGACATAAAAATCTATAAGGTTTGTGCGAACTAACTGGATTGTATGCTACTTACTACAAGAAGACTTGTGCAGGCTAACATAATACTGTTTGGTCAATAAACTTCATCTTAGTCTTCCAAAATGTCACTTCATTTCATTTACAAAAAACAAAAATACTACGAGTATTTACTTATTTCTTGAACGACATTCAACTGAAAAAAAATGGAGTGTACACGTATTCTTGGCGTGCTACTTGATTGCAAATTACATTTAGAAACCCATTTCGACAACATAATTAACAAAGCCTTTCAGATGTATGGTTTTGTCATGCGGTCTTGTAAGCACTTCAAAAAACCTTCTACTTTTCTCTTCTCATATAAATCTCTAGTCCGTTCACAGTTGGAATTCGCGGTACCCATCTGGTGCCCGTATTACGACAAATATAAACATTCTATAGAAATGGTTCAGAAATATTTTCTTCGTGCCACGAACTACAAGTGCTTCCGTGCAGATATAACTGTATTGAGCTCTCTAATAGATTATGTTATGTAGTACCTAGGACTGTTATTCGGCGGGACGTGCGTGCACCTCGTCTATTCTACACCGCGCGTTGTAGAACTAAGGCAGGGGTGCGAGCCCCTCTCAGCCGACTTTTAGAAACCTATAACTCACAGTTTATAGATTTTGATATTTTCGCGCTATCGCAATATAAATTTAATAAAATGGCTTCATTGTTTCTTGCTGATCCCCATATGATGTTGTTATTTTTCTCATGAATGTTAATCTTTTTTTTTCTTGTTTAACATACGTTCGTTCTCTCACTCCGATGTCACTTCGTGGACTTTCGACTGAAATGTAACTGCTTTTTGTAAATGCTGTAATGTATAACTGTCCCTAATAAATTAAATTAAATTAAATCTTATTCATAATAATGACTTCATTTTGAATAAGACGGTTTGTGTCAAACTTCATTTTAACTTGACCGCAGGGGGGGACAGTCCCATATATTTGGCGTGGATGAAAAGATGGTAGCATGGGGCTACCATCTTTTCCACACACACACACACACACACAAACACACACACACATGACTACGTGTTGTTCCTAAACGTAGGATTATTTAGTAAGCACCGCAACTCAACAGATGTCACACAAAAAAAAACAGTATTACAAATTTAAAACATAAGTACCAAAACTATATTTATTTTACATTTCAGTATACAATTGAGCTTATTTCAGTATTTTTACAAATTGAAATACATAAGATATTTTTATGTACTAGGCTTGGCGGACCTAGCAGCAGAAAGAATGAAAATTATGATTAACATAGGTAATAATTATGTTGATTCAACCTAGAAGATGTTTTTAATCTAGTCGTAAACGATATTGCTGAGCATCAGGTCCTGGGTTTAATTCCCGTGTCGGGCAAAGTGTTAATGGGTTTCCTATCTGGAATTTCTTAGTAACAGCCCGAAGACACGCAGTGCCTTAGTGTCGCGCTGTGGCGTCGCGCCAGTGTGTACGAGACTTAAAACAGGTATTAGCAACCACAATTGTCGACTGTGTACTGTGTACTCTCTGAATGAATTATTTGTATTAGTTTTCCTCTTACAGGGCTTTGTTTTTATTTTGATTTTTCTTTTGTTTTTTTTTTTGTTTTATGAGTGTGTTTAGTTTACTTTGTGGTACTGCGTATCACACTACATACTGCGTATTCTTGTGCGAGTCACAATAAATACTTTTTCTTTCTCTCTTAATATCGATAACAAATGCCTAATTTTTCTCGGTTGCGCCTGACAATTTTATCGATTCAAAATTTTGTCTAACATGCTCGAAGCTGGCATCACGCGGCCACCATCGCGGCAACATATCTCTCAAAAGCGATTAAATCGTCACATTTTTATGCATGCAGTGATACGTGGAATAAAGTCGCAACAGGCGTTATGCGTGACGAGAATGCAGGGAAATAGATGCGTACTTAGTACTGCAGACCTACTACATACCACAGATTACGCTGCATTCCTACATGACACGTACATTTATTATTTAAAAAGTTCTTAGAAAACGCTATATTTTTGCAAGTCTTTGTCTTACTTTTTTCAGTATTCATTTTAGGTTCTTACAATAAAAAAAAACCATAAGTTAAAAAAAGTCTGGACAAATGACAATGACGTATAGTACGTACAACTTATCTGTGCTATTATTGGTGGCGCTGGTCAATCAAATACCGATCGTATGTCACATTCTAAATGCTAGTTCTAAAAACGACTGTCGCTTCGCACAGATAAGTTGGTCGAAATATACAAAGTATTAACGGGGAACCAAAAAATCTTGCAAATTTGGACGGATGCTAACCCTACATACAGGGCTAATTTATAAACTAGATATGTACATCAACTACAAATTAATATATAAATCGAACGAGATACCAATTATTTTAGATATCTGCGCAATTTATTAATACCTACTAACATAGGTATGTACTGTAAAGGTTGTTTACAAAAGTAGACATGATGTTGTGCAGGCTGGCAGTTAGATAACTCTGGTTGCGTTCGAACGGTCAAGGGAATTTAGAATGAGCTTGGATTTTGTTTGTGTTGTTTCTTTGTTTTGAAAAACTAGTTGCAGTGACAGAATACGCGCGTTGATGTAAACCCGTTTGCTTGGAATAAACGTAATACTTATAACGTTGTATCATTCCATAGCCCCACTAATTCATACAGTACAGTCCGCGAGGCCTAAGCTGAGCTTTGCAATTGTTTAAGTGAATACCAATCGCACCAATGGGAGGTATGCACAGCGTCTCAGGCCGATTCGAAATTTTAATTTAAAATAATCGCGCTCTAGGCCGACGTCACACCGAAACTATCTATATGTGCACTCACACAATTGCAAATGTCAGCTTATGTCTTGCGGACTATACCTACCTACGTTACAGCATTGCAGCTGCACCGCACTTTGTTATTTTGCTATCGAAAGTACCTAATTTGATAACAACATGTGTGTAAACAACTGTGATTCAGTATCACACTAGAGTAATGTTACAATGTTTACCTGCTCCGGGGTGATTGCGTAACACACCAACAGAAGGATTGGCTTTCATTTTGACAGTTCGAAAACATTCGTTGCGTTTGTGGCGGCATAGACACCGCCACGTCCGCCACATGCGAACTACGCATCACACAGAGTTCACCGCGAAACTTACATATATTAAACGTCCCGACATCAATCGCTGGGCAGTTGCCCACAAGACACGACACACGTCAAGGCTACTTTCAATCCTGAATACTTGCATAAAAAGAAATACGCAGTCGTAGTCGCGGGCAACAAACACCTAGTATTACAATAAAGTCGTGCACACTGGAGCGACGCTACCCCGCGACACAAAGGCACCGCGTAGCACGCGACGAGCGGTGCCTTTGTGTTGGGCTGTCGCGTCGCGTGGGAGACTTAAGACTGTTACTTACCAAGCTTCTTCCAAAAAGACCTTAGCCGAAACAGAATGATGTCAAGCCTTCCATCGAACTCTTCGCGGTTCAGCACCTCTTTTATCAGGGCAGGGTCGTTCACGACGATGGTGGGAACTGGTCCCATAAAGCAGCCGACGACCTTCGTCTTGTACTTTTCTCCAAGCTTTCCGAATGCTGATGAGAGGTCGGTGAACCCGTGCGCCAGAACGATCCAGAATGCTCCGTATATGGGCAGGCTTGGTGGACCTAGCAGCAGAAAGAATGAAAATTATGATTAACATAGGTAGTAATTATGTTCATTCAACCTAGAAGGTGTTTTTAATCTAGTCGTAAACGCTATTGCGGAGCATCACGTCCTGGGTTCAATTCCCGTGTCGGGCAAAGTTTTAATGGGTTTTCTATCTGGAATTTCTTAGTAACAGCCCGAAGACACGTGGTGCCTTTGTGTCGCGCTGTCGCGTCGTGCCATTGTGGACGAGCCTTTATTTCACGCTTTGCTCATGAGAGTTGTTTGGAAAGAACTGCTCTCAGGAAGTAGGTACGTATTATTTTTACGGGAGGTAATTAATTTAAGAAACTAAGACGTAATCAGGCAGTTATTAAGTAGACAACAGACAACAAATCGAAATAGAATTAATTTAAAACATTTATTACTAGATAAACTACAGAAACCGGGCATATCTAAAAAGTTTTGATTGGTAAAACAAAAAGACACATACCAACATAACTATTATACCAACATAATTTTTTTTTGTACCAATTGTGGTATAGTATTTTTATTCTTGGTGCATCGTCTTCACATATTGAAATATAATTAATGTATACAAAATATTGTCAAACATTTAAAAGAGTAACGGTGGAGTTTCTTGCCACTTCTTCTCCATACGAAACTACTTTTTGGAAGTGGCGCCTAGAATCAGTTCTATTTTTAATGTAAATTTTGACGTTCAAAAGTGCCTTTTTATGGGCCTATTTGAAATAAATGCTTTGACTTTGACTTTGAACACACATAAATGAATACTCGGATAATTAATAAGATTAATTTTGTTTGAATAACGTCAACCGAGAGTGCATAAACCGTAGACTCAGTAACCAAACATAAACGAATAATGTATGTCACTATTAATTCTCAGCAGCAAACTACCATTTAGATATAAGGTATTGAAACAAATGCAAAAAAACTAGGAAAGCAATAAAATTATCAGTAGTTTCAATGATTTCGAGTCTTTTATGTATAAAAATCTTATTTACATAGATTGATCACAAGACCATTAATGATTTAGTAATTTGTACTAAATCATTAATGGTCTAGTGATCCAAGTGTCAGACTGATCACGAGGTCGTGGGTTTGATTCCCACAGGACACAAATATAATTATATGTGTTGAAAATAAGTATTTGTTGGTCTGAGTGTTTCTTACGTATTATAAGAACCTATGTACTTACAACAACAAAAAAACGTATAAGTATAATATCCAGTGTCTAGTACCCATGTATAAGCTCTGCTCTGCGAGCTTAAAGCAAAAAGATCAGTAGACCTAGCGTATGTACAATACATCAAAAGTCAATAACAATCATACCACTAGTATTGGTTACACGGAAGTTATAATTATACCTGAAGATCGATCGAATAATAGTAGCAACTACCACCAACATAGCCCTGCCGCCTGTGTCCCCAATGACAGACTTACCATCCACTGCCTATAGACCATAGATACGCAGTGCACTATTTTACTACATAGAACGAACCCGAAAAATCAAGAAACTCACTTCACTTTAGAAAAAGGTTCCGATGCTTTTTTTAAATTGATCAAACAGTCTTTCCGAAATAAATGGGGGTCATTTATTTCGGAAAGACTGTTTGATCAATTGACTGTTTGTTCTTTTAAAATGCTTTGAGCATAATTTTCACGAAGCAGGTGGAAGTAATTTTTTTCGCTACGGTATTTTTGAACAAACCATATCCAGTTTTCACGTTCTACATTATTACGAGTATCATTCGGAAACCTAAAATAATAGAAACCTTCTTGAACGAACAGCACGACATTTAAATTAAATTATGTTTTGATTTGGTTTTATGATTATGTTCAAACACATATTCTAAGTGTTATTTATTATTTACCTCATTAAATATGATCGATATGCAACATCACATATCTCTACAAGAAAGTAAGTAGTAAAGGTTATCAGCAATAGACAGCGTTTATTACAAAATTAGCAAATGTTCTAGAATATTTATGACAATTATATTTTAATTATAATTACTGGGTAAATTTAAAAAAATACGAAAATAAACCGCATTATCGTAATGCGCAATTCGTGTTATTTTCTTACAAAACATTTTTATCTTAGTGGAAGCGACTTGACAGTGTTGACATGCACACGTACCACACTAGAGTCCTAGACTGAGCAACTTTTCAACAAAAATACTAAAGTAACGGATTAGGGTTTTGTTCGCTATATCCCGTCTATTGTTATGTAATAATATAATGTCTTTGTGGTACATATTAAGAAACATTCGTCTTTGTCACGTATGAGAGGTTGTATGTAAGATACGATGAAGGTTTAATGAATATTAGAGAGAATAAATAAATAAGAGATAATTATTCTAATAGTTCTACTAATATTGATATATAAAAAACAGAAAGATAGGATATAATATGAAATTATAAGTAGTAAAATCATAAAAACGCTCTTCCTCTCTACTACTTATTTAAATGTTGCTGTGCCCGACAGGGTTCATAATTGTTTCTATTCCATTAGTACTAATCACCTGTATGTGTACATTATGGATTGCAATAACGATTAATTGAATTGTACCTCCTCATCACAATAAATCCAACCAGCGTCGAAAATGTTTTTTTTTCCCCACTGGTTCCATATTATGTAATAAATTGAGAAGAAACGACGCCACATTGGATTGCTTGAACTGTATCTTTTTTTTGGTAATCTTATTACCTAAAAAAAGTTATGTTAATTAATTTCGTAATTATTTATAGATACATTATGTATATTGTAGCTGTCATAGAACAGACACTTGTAAGTGTTATTTAAATGATATTATTAAGAGTTTCGTTCTTTAGATCTCGCATAATATAACAGGCACTTGCCCTAATTGACCTTATTTACTCGAAAGACTGAAATTAGTCATGTAAAAGTTCCAAATGTACATACTTATCTAATAAAAATAATGAAATAGTATGTTATTAACTCCGGGTTGAAACATGCGTATCAGCCCGAAGTTAATAACATTCTATCTAATCTCATTTGTACTAAGAAAAACACAATAACTCTTTGCTATTCTTGTCCAGATAAGTGATTTAAACAATCGTACTTAACGGCTTTCTTTCTCAGTATCAGACTCTACTTTCAAGTCTTGTAACATTTTTTTAAAGATTTTATCATCATAAATCACTGCCACCCTTAATCTTGAAACAATGACAAAACACACCATCCGAGTGATGCTATATTCGAAGGCACCTGTTACTTAATAAGTCTTACACTCTTTAATCCATGTGATTTAATAGTAAACTGAAATGTTACTGCTGGCCTATATTAGGTACAGCCGTACCTACATCCCAATGTCGGCCGACCTTAATTGGTTGGTGAAACTTCATTCGGTGCAAAAAACTGGGCAAGTCCGAGTCGGACTCGTACACTAATGGTTCCGTACCACCGTACAATATTTAACGCTACTAACTTTTTATAAACACGTTTTCTTCTTGTATGGGGGATTTAATTTTTTTCTTTAATTTTTAACTTTATTTTTATTATTTGTTATAGAACCGGCAATAGAATAACACTGAATATTTCAACTGTCTACCTAGTACGGTTCATGTGTACAGCCCGCTGACAGACAGATGGGATTCGTGACCGTGCAAAACAGGAAGCGCCGATCGCGAACGAACAAGAACCGCTGCGGCAAAGCTCCAAAGATGCCCGACGTCAGCTTGCGCGCCGCATAGCCGAACATACCGGTGTACATATCCCGCCTACACTACACTTCTATGTCGGAAGTCACCGTAGAGTACGTGCGCCAGAAGACGAGGTCCGCGCCGAGGGTGCAGTTATTGAAGTCACACCGCAACGTCAACTTCAAGGCGTTCGTGGTGCGTTTACCGAATTTATATCTGCCCGTCGTCATGGAAGAAGACTTTTGGCCACAGGACGTGGTGTTCCGTTGCTTCCGCGGACAAGTACCACAGGACAGCACAAGAACAAGCTAGGGAAGCCGGGGAGGTTTTATTATTATTAATAATAACAGGGATCCATTTGCCTTTGGGTACGGAACCCTAAAAAGTGAGGACTCATAAAAACTTTGTTTTTGTTTCTGTTATAATCGTCTACGCGGGCAGAGCCGGAGGTACAGCTAGTAGGTAAATAAATACATTAAATTCCTTCTCGCGCATATTAGTATTTAGCACGCCACTTAGAGTCAGATGTCTGCATTATAATTATTTACATCACGTTTTAAAATCAATATGTTTCTAGCTTTAAAGGCATACTTAGCAATAGAAATAGCATACAGGTAATATACTCGTATTATGTAATACATGTTATTGCGTTTTTCTTAAGTGGCTAAGTAATAACAGCCGCACAGGTCGATCGAACAGGTTAAGCTACGGTTGTCGCGATTGGTTCGTGGATGGGGGATCATCTTTACATACCATACTCCGTGCCTCGGAAACCAGTTAAGCCGTTGGTCTCAGCTGTCATTCGTGAATGGCGTATTCCGGCGTCAGCGTAGTTTGCTACGCTGACTGGCTAGCTAGGGAAGGTCGGCGCGCAGCACCCAGTCGTACCCGATATCCCACAGATGCGGCCCCATAACTGATCCCTGTGGGACACCGCACTACAGTTCTCACCGGTTCCACTCTCCCTGATAACCGGGGTAGATTACGGCCCTGTCCGTCAGATAAGCCCCGACCATGCGACAGGTAGGTCGCCATCCGGTGATCCCCAAGTGCCTCCCTGATGCAACTCCAGGACAGGGTATTGAAGGCATTGGCGATGTTTAGACGTACCGTCAGACGACCCCACCCCGGGGCTACATCATCCCCCGTCATGAGGGCTCGCACGCGCATGATGGCGTACACCGTAGAGCGCCCCCTGCGTAAAGCAACTGGCCCTCCGCCAAATCCGGCCCCACCCGCACAAGCCGCCCGACGAGGCGGTTTGCTCTCATAGAGTGTTTTTTTTTTTGTGTTTTATGGTACGCTAGTACGATAGTCCTGGTATCAAAATCCACTCCACAATCCACAAAGTATATGATCTACTGCAGTTAAGAAAATCAGAAAAATATATTTCTTTATTAATTTATTATTTATGTACACACGTGGACTATCTCGTTGGTCTAGTGGTCGCAAGAGCTACTGCTGCTTGCAAAGTGTTATTGGGTTTTTCTATTAAACATTTCTCAGTAGCAGCCCGGAGTCTGGATTTGTGCCCGGTTGATGGCAATAGGCTCGCCCCCTTTTACATGGCACTTAAGCATAATTGGCGAAATGTGGGTATACTATAGGTACACCTCTACCTAACCCTTCTCGAATTACAAGCGTTATGTTATGTTATGTATACGTACGTACACACAGTAAATTACATAGGGATACGACATAATTATAATTCGAGTACAAAAGTTCATATATAGGAAGGTATATGATATTCTTCAGGATATACTCGTAGACTAGTTAGATAGTGTGTTGAAAACATAGTACAACTAATTTGATAAATTGAAAAAAATCACGACGATACACTAAACATTTCTTTTAACGATTAAAAACCATACACACATGCAACAATTGTGATTTTTTGTCAGATTATTCTACAAGAAACATTTTAACGTAGAAAACAATAGATTTTAAGTAAATATATATTATAATTGCTTAATTTTTAGCAAGACATAAATTTCTATGCAGCCTGACAGTGACCGCGCTTTAATAGCTGTTGTCAGCCTCTGAATTAACATCACTGGCGAAATGTGGGTGTATTACATATAAGGCGCACTTCTGCCTAACCCATCGGGGAATACATTCGTGAGGCTATGTTATGTTTATATGTAGGTCGTTCACACTAATTCTGTACACACTTATGCTTATCATAAAATACTTACAATCAAAACATAACAATACTATACAGGGTGGCAGAGACCTCGGAGACATAGGAGATATTAACTCCTAATTAATGTGGCAAAAATATATGGCATTGATAAAAATATTAGTATTTTTATCAATCTATATCCATACCAATATTATAATCGCAAAAGTAACTTTCTATGTCTACCTGTCTCTTAAGGCTCCTAAAAACAGGCGCGACACGCGACGAGTCAAGGCACCGCATGTCGCGCGAGGAGCGGTGCCTTTGTGTCGCGTGTAGCCTTATAACTTTTCACGCTTAAGCCATAGAACCGAAAGTTTTAAAATTTTACAGATATGTCTCCCATGGGACCTAGAGAAGTACTTAGTTTACTATTCATCCTGGATATTTTAGTTCAATCTTTTTAGCATTTTCTTAACTATTTTGGGGTTAGCTTGATGACTAACCGGATGCAGCTGAGTACCAGTATTTTACATGGAGTGACTGCCTACCAAACCTTCACAACCAAGTCACTGGGCGACACGATACCCCTCTTGGGGTACAAATGGTTGTCTGCCTTTGGGCTTCTAACTAACCTGGAGGTTTTGTATAATATATCTGCTTTAAAAAATTTTTTTATCAATATACACGCAGCAGTTGCGGAAAACATCGTAAGTGTTCAATTTCTAGAATAGAGAAAAACTAATAAGTTCTGCACTATCTATCTACACATATTTTTTTACATTTTAATAAATTCTTACTACCTATTTTATTATTGTAGTCTATTTGCACTAAAAACTTAAACGAAAAAAAAAAAAAAAAAACAATTAAAAAAACAAAAAAATTAACTCACCGGGCGGGAAATTATGTGGTCTTTTATATGCATTTCTATAAAAATACACTATTAAATAAGGTATAAACAAGGCAGCAACTATTGCAGCGATCATATTAGAACCACTTTAACGACGCCAGATAAAATAATAATGATTTAATAATATATCGAGCATTTAATTGCGTCCGACACGGTGTGTCGCGGATCCACACACTAACTGCACAAATATAACAACATACAGAGTCTTTTTATACAAATACTGAGATAAATAAAGGATGCCTAATGTATCTTGACCCACGGCAGAATAAAGAATCAATGAGCTTTCTGAGCACTGGAATGTGCAACCAGTTTGCCATTATCCACTCGAATATTAGTAATCTTCTAAATTAATCTAATATCTTTGCAGTTGCTAAGTTCCTCTCAAGTTACAAAAACGTTTTTAAGACAAAAGTTAGGAACGTTCAAAACCTGTCAACCGAAAATACCTGGTTATTCAGAACCGAAAATATCCGCTTTTTAATTTATTTTAATAAACAGATTCTATACGTATTTTACTGATTTTCTTTCTTTTTTGCAAGTTCCTCGTAGTGTGGTGAAAATTGTTGTGTTTCACTTATGGGTAAAAGTTTTTAGCGTTTCGTGATTTGAAACCTTCTCGACGCTCAGGGTTCTTCTTTTAAACCACTCGCTTCGCTCGTGGTTTCATTCTAGAACCCTTCGCTAGCTCAGGTTTCAATCCAAGCACTCACGGCAAAAAACACTTTTACCCATATCTAAAACAAATAACTATTTAATATAAAAAAAAAATTGCTGCATTCTATAATTTTTGTTATTGCAATAAAGGGTTTAGGACGATAAAAGCGTTACAAGTGATAACAAAAATAAAAACATATTTACTTGTTATAATATTTTACATATTGATAACAAACCGATTACGATTATTTAAAACTTCTTCAGCCAAATTGGATGTGCAATACTATATCAAGGAAAATATAAGCAATTTGTTTTATTTTGACATGTGAAATGTTCAGTCTTTAGGTACCTAATTCTTGACCAAGAATCAGGGCGAGAGCTGATCTACAATTGTTTAATATTCCATATTGAGCACCTGAATTATACAATTCTGTTTAAAATGTGTGACAATTGGAACGGACGCTACATAGAAATCAACATTGTTTGTCATATTGTTTCAGTGAGTTCTCTGACAGTGAGGCTATCATAAGAGGTATAGAATCTAGTGGCACATATCTTTTCAGAAATGATGTCCTGAAAATATTCCGACAACCAGGGTAATTTTCTGATGCACCTCCCGATTGCTAGAATGATAAATAATCAAGTTTTTTATTGATTCAAATATCAAAGGTTTGGTTATTAGTAGACTGTTAAATAACGGGTACCACGGCTGCGTTGGCCACATTGGTAATATCATAATACCTTAAGCTTTATCATTAATAATTTTTCTTAATGCCTTTAGTATCATATCTATTGGAGGGAAACTGTAAATATAAATATCGGTCCACGAGATTGTGAAAGCGTCTATCACATGCACATCAGGGTCTCTATGCCAGGACGCGTATTTTGAGCACTTTTTATTGACTCTACTGGCAAATAAGTCTATTTCTGGAACACCATAATTTCGTACAATCTTTTGAAATGCGGTATGTGATAGCTCCCACTCTATATCCGGGTGGACACGTCACGAATCTGCATCCGCGAATACTACTAAGTTACGTTCCTCACACCACTGCCACAATTCTCTTGTAATATTCGTGAGTTGAGGAAACTGAACACCTCCCATACGGTTAATGTATGAAATAGCGGTGGTATTATCAATCCGCAATAGTATTTGGCAGTCGTGATACGACTTGGTGTTATACTCGTATATTTTTAAGGGATGCCTGAAGGTCCAGAACTGAACAATGAAATTGGAGATTAATAACATACTTATTTACTTTATAGAATTAAATATGAACACATTACAATCGATATTTTTACACACATTGCATACGAGTTGACACACTTGTATGTGAAAATAAAAAATAAATGTCACACACTTCGTTTTCCGTTTGACGTTGATTATTGTGCAAATAGTTTTCATACCAACACTTGGCGAAGGTCTTATGTCCTAAAATTTCTAAATAATGTATATGTCGCGACTTTTCACTGCAGGTCCACAGCCCGCTCGCACGTTCATCCCCACAGGCTGCTCCCCATCCCGTAGTTGAGGCATCATTATAAATATCTAAACAAAATTGACTTGTTTTTATTTTAATAAAGGGACTTTTCATAGCTTGAACCCACCATTTGAGGTCCGGCTTCATCGACTGTGGAATACTTATGTATTTGTCGTAGTTGACATCGTCTTTTATGTTCAGAAATGTACAGCGCTCCAATTCCTTAGTGTTAAGCCAGCCGTATTCAACGGCTGGGCATTCAGAGGTGAGCAAATCCACTAGACGAGCGAATTCCCTGACAGTACTTTCTATTTTTATTAAGAAATTTTTTGATTACAGTTTTTGTTCTTCCCGTTTTTCTATAGGTAGGGCTGTAAACGTTTTGAATCTATAATGAAACCTAAGAATTTACAAGTAGTATATGGGGTAAGATACTTTTTTCAGTATTTATTATGAACCCTAGAGCCTTCAGAAGTTTAGTAGTGTCCGATATGTTTTAAGGCATGATTCGAAAGAGTTTGAAATAAGTAAAGTATCGTCGATAAATGTCCGCAAGATCTAAGTAAACCGATCAATGGTTTCATGATCTTTGTGAAAACAAAAAGGGCGGTATTCAATCGAAACGGTAAGACATTAAATTCATACAGCCTATTTTCAAAATGAAAGCGAAGGTACTTTTTAAAATCATCATGAATTCGGATAAAAAAATATGTGTCTTTTAAATCAATTGTACTCATATAGCATTCTTTAGAAATAAGCTTAATGGCCGTACGTATATCTTCAAGTTTAAAATGTGTTGTATCGATAAACTTATTTAGTGCCTTTAGATTTAATATAAATCTTGATTTGCCGTTCGATTTTGGAACTAAAAATATAGGGGACAAGAATTGCTTAGCGCAGGGTTTACATTCTGCGATGGCTCCTATATCAAGCAGATCTTCAATTGATCTTTCAAATTAAGCTTTCTCAGAGGTGGAGTAGAATCTTTGTGTAGGAATAATGGCCTGGTTCACAGGCCTTGAAAATGGAATTTGTTAACCATCAGGCCATGACAGGATGTTCTTATCACCCGTCAAAAGTGGCCATAGGTCGTGAAAGTAAGATAGCCTACCAGCATATATTACCGAGTCTATCGGCGGCGGCCGAGATCTTGACGCGACAATTGTTTCGAAGAGTTGTCTTGATGACTCTTGTATGCAGGCTCCTTCGTCCTCTGATTACCCGGTTTTTGGTTCCGATGAAATCAGTAAGGTGAGCGCTTCAGCTAAACATGACGTCGCGGAGGAAGTTTGTTTTTGTTTGAGTTCAATGCCTTTGTCTCTTTTGTAGACAGTCTCTGAGATGGCAGCCTTGACCTCGGGATTGAGAACGGGGGCAACAATTGATGTGCAATTTGCTGGAGGCAATCTTTGCAACAGTTCCGAGCGCTCTTCTTTGGATAAGCCTATGTGCTGCAGGCGTTTCGCAAGATCAGATTGAATATTCATACCGTACGTGTTGGTCCGCGAGGGGTCCTCCCCTAATATTTCCAGCAGTGCAACATCCAGTTCCAATGCTGAATGTGACGCTTCTGTATGCAGCGGCGGCGTAGGCACCGTCAGTGACGGTGCGGCACTGGTGGACGGCTGAGATTCAGCGGTATTATTCGACGGTTGCGTATTGACGTCGGCGCCTGCCGTTTTTAAAGGCATGTCTGAAATGGACATTTAACCATTTTAGGTATTTATTTAGGTGACGTGACAGCCCCATAATCTGACCGCACTACCCTTCCTAATGTAGTAGGAGCACTATAATTATAGTATAGGTCGCTAATGTAACTGAAGTTAGTAAAGTGACATTCCCTAAAAATGTCCGCATTACTTTTGCAGGCTAATGCGTGAAAGTAACAGTCCCACAGGCTTGTCGCAGTACTTAATATTAATCGCAAAGTGAAATTCCCAATAAATGCCCGCATTGCACTCGTCATGTTCTATCTTGGTTCAATAATCACGTTTTAAAGAAGTGATTGCCCGCAGCACTAGTCAAATACGTGAGAAAAATTTCGTAAAGCGTCAATAAGTGATAACCTCTCAGGTTAACTGCAATAATTATTATATTTTCGAACATGTGGGTAGATGAAAATTTAACTTCAATGCATAGACGCTCGGGCTGCGGCGGCGCCGCCGTGGCACGCCTTGGCGATCTTGTTCTTGAACGTGAGCGCGATGATGATGAACTCAAACTTGACGAAGAACGAGGCGATGAGTCCGAAGATGATGAGGATGATAACCGCCTCCCTGTTGATCTATGACGATCTCTGCGTCGTGCACGCATTAATTTACGCTCTAACATTTTGAATTTATTGGTTAATAGCTTCATAATTCTCTTCCGCTGGTCGAGAACGTTTACCCATAGCCAGAACGAAAGGATGCACAACACAAATTATAAAAATTTAACGGAAAATGCGCGTATTGGCGAAGCACTGAATGTGTAATGAAGTTCGCTGGGGTTGTCAGAAGAAGGCGGGAATAGAAAAAAAAACTCTCAAACACAGTGCAGATGGCGACACCGTATGTCTACTACATGTAATCTCTATGCTAATCTCGAGGACAAAGCTGAGTATAATAAGTGGTTATGTGCGGCAGTTTGTTTACACTAAGTATTTCACATTTTATTTGGCTCTAGTGAGTATAGATTACATATTGAGGATAGCTTAAGTATTCATTTTCTCTAAGAAAAGAGGATTGAAACTAAACCTATATAATTAAATAATAGCGGCTATAGCGCAATATACAGGATAAACTATTGCGAAACTTGAACGTAACGCTTTATTGTTTGCTGGGCTTCGGTGATGCAACCTTTATAGCGTGGACTACACGGCGAATAGTTTTTAATGATGTGTTAAATAATTCAGCAAAATGTCCGGTTGGTATGAAACCATTTGTTTCATATTCATTCACCATGTGAAGTCTTGTTTAAATAAGCTTTCCACATCATAAACAAGCGCTCCGACTAGCAAGGATTCGGCGTATCGGGCATTAGTGTAGTTGATCTTGCGATCAACACACATAACTTGGAAATTTTGGTCCATTTGGACATATCTTGGACGTAAATAGGGGGAGGGGGCTTTTGCTTCCACGCGGTAGGAGCGGGAGGACAATTCATATGAATTATGCTTCAATCATCGTTTGTTTTTTTCATTTTTCATACAAAATAATTCGACAAAGTTACGGTTTATTAATGTAAAACACCCTTACGTGAAAAATGACAACGTCGCATTTTCTTACTTTTAAATATTAATGATTGGTTTGAATAAAAACGAATTACTCGTATTTATCAATGAAACATAGATACCTAGACACATCGAGGGTCTATTTTGTATGGTACGTAAACAAAATTGGCAACCTCGCAAAAGTAAATATACGTATATTTATTATTAAATAGATTTGTCATACTGGTGACAATTTTTGACCTAATTTTATTATGATTGATGATATCTCCGAATCTATGCATTTTTGGACCACCTATTATTCTAGGAGTTTAAGTATTATTTTTACCTACAGAATATAACCCTAGAAAAACAGGTTGTATATGTAGGGTGCCGTACAACCTCACCGATGCTCAGAAGCAGACCCGGGTGGAACGGTCTCGGCGTGTTTACGACATCATTACAGGTTTACAGATTTATCAATACGATCCAGAAACGAATCGCCTGTCGACAGTTTTGGTGTTTAAAAAACGAATTAACGCCTACCAAAGTGAAGCGATCTAGAAGCGACTGGCTACTTGATCAATTCCTTTATGGAACCAAAGAAGCATTAACGCTGAATGGGAAACTACCAAATGTTGTTTTCTCTGTTGTGAGCAACAAGCGACCAAACACAGGGCTCCGCGGTCTACTGTTCCACCACGACAACCTGCCTTCGCACACCGCGCTCAAAACGAGCGACTTCCTGAACCGCACGCCGGTCAAACTCCTTACAGCCCTTACCTAGCACCGTGTGACTTCTTTTTATTCCCGAAAATAAAATAACTGCTTCAAGGGATACAATTTTCGTCGCCTGAAGATGTGCTGTCAGCGTTCGAGCATGCTGTAAACGAGGTGTCTACGGCGGACTGGAAAAAGTTTTTCAGACGCATGAAACTTTTTAAAGAGGCTAGTGGACAGTATTTCGTCCATACAAATCAAAATATTGCCCAACGCTATTTGTGTCAATATCTAAAGCTTCCCAGTGTGTGCCTGGTTTACCATCTGTATCCAAATTGCATATTAGATACGTTGGTACTTTCATGGCTATACATGGGTAGCCTATTGAGAAGTTCATCTTTGCAACGTACCTCTAAGGAATGTTAGATAAGTTTGTAAGATCGCACATTAGGAAATGTGTTGACTCATTAAGTTACTATCAGTTCTGTTGTACTTAAGAATTTGCTTTAGATTAGAAACTACTCAGTGGTGCTATATAAGACTCACCACCCACTGCAGTTCAGTCCATATAGTCAACTGGTTTGGCAGCAGTGGATAGTGAAAATACTACGTTTTGTGTTACTTCAACGCATCCATGGCAATGGAGGTAAGTGTTTATTCTATTGAAAATTACTTTTCTTTCTTTCTGACTATTTTATTTACATGAACTTTACCTTGCGTTTGTTGCAGAAATCATTAAATTTCTTAGACAATGATGAAAATACGTGTAAGCTGCATTACTACTCACCACTTTCCCCTCAACACGAAGAAGACAGTGGTGACATCGTCATTATTAACACATGCGATGGGAGAAAAACTAAATCGCAGACGATCGATTTTGGAGGATGCTGCAGGTGACATCAATGTGGAAGTGAAATAGTGGTTTCAGTTATTAAGTGACACAACGTCAGAGTGTTTCGCTCACGAACTTTTCGCCGAACAAATAGATAACGATTTAATCAACTGTTTAATTTACGTTGTAAGCGAGTGTGTTATAGAGATATTTGAAAGTTTTCATTTGCGTTTTTTTTTTTGTGTACTTCTTTATGAATCTAGAAAATATAAAGTATATTATTGATGTAGATGGGTTTCAGATGTCAAAAAAAATGTACTTTAAAGAAGTAGCAATTTACAATATTCAGGATAATAGCCTTTACTTGTTTTACATAAAACTCCCAACATGGTTGTTAGATTATAAACATGATAGAACAATCACATTCTTTATGAGATATATTCACGGAATGCAATTAAAAAATTATGATAATGATATTAGTTTTTCAGAGTTTTTAAAACGAGTAAAGAGTTTTGATCCAAACAAGCATTTCACGTGGGCTTACAAAGGGGGGATAGTAGAAAGAGATTTTTTAGCAAGTTTGGGGTATAAATCGTATAACTTAGAAGCAATCCACTGTCCGAATATGGAAATAATTATAGAAAAATTTAAATTACTACTCACTAATTATACTAAAATTTAAAATTTAAAACGACTTAGTAATTGTACGAGGCATGTAGCATACAAAGGAAATCCATCTCGCAGCGCTCACTGTAGTGGTGTAGAGGTGCGAGCATTCTCACTGTGGTTAGAAAATCATTACTTATTTATGTAATATTTTTGTGTAGTTACCTAGTTTTTTTCATATTATGTATCTAGTTTATTTGTATTGACTAGGAAATCATTTGAGTATAAGTAGTAACCTGTTAGTACTTATTAAGTCTTTTACATGTATATCTAATAATAAACGTGTAAATTTTGTGTGTATACCTGATTAACTGTTATTGTTAAGTTTTTTGTATGTCATAATTAACGTTTAAGATTTATGTATACCTAATTAAATAAAAACAGATAAATGTCAGCAAGCTTCAGCTAGGTCAGTCAAATAAATCAAATTGTGCTTTAATTCATCTTGTTTTCTTTATGTATCCAACTTGTAGAATCTATACCGAAACACTTCACTAGAAATGTATCACAGTTTCTCTTCGACACTTTCTCCACTAGGTATACATCAGGATATTTATCATTTTGGAGTTCCTGTTCATAAAATCCACCTAAGATTGCTTGTTTCCTTTCATCTTTCACCTGATAGGTCACCGGATTGGGGTTATTCACTTTCACTACTTGAAATATTTCCGAATCTTTTAAATTCACATAATTCATTATCAAATTTATTATTACTGTTGTTGAATCTGTATTGGAAACAGAATTTTAACTTATAAAATCAAAAGTAGAGTAGATCAATTCAACACCGTTACATTTTGAAACTCCTGAAGTGTTTTTAAATTCAATTAAAAATAGGTTTTTTTTTATACAACAGTGGATTCATCAACATTAAAAAATAAGGTAAATTTCATACTGCACGCTGATTTTGTTCAAGAAAACCAAAGATTTTAAAGATCCTACGTTTGACTTTCAAACATTTAATTACATAATTTGTCAAGGAGATGACTTTAATATTTCCTTTACATCTTTACATGACACAATAACTAGTAAAATTAATGAATGTATCTGAAAAAAAGATAGTAGGTGGAATCTAAAAAATATAAAATCTATAAACATGAACATCAATAAATTCAACCCTTCATACATAGATCTTCCCCGTGATATAAAATTTAAAAAATGCTGTTGTAAATGTAAAAACAAAGATATTTTTTTACGCTAACCCTAATTTCTTTTCAATATACAAAATTAAAATAAAGTTATGCTTTTTCAAAGATGAAAATGATGGTAAAATTGTAAAAGAATTTAATTTTTTCAACTACGAAACAGTGAAACTTTAAAAAAGATTTGGTTCGATCAAACTATTTGAAATGATAAAATAAAATTATTTATTTTTGATGCAAAATTTGTGTTTTGCATCGATTTAATTTACTCATGGTTTTGTATTTTAGATATTTCTTAAAAACGCCTACGCATAATTTTCATTAATATAAAGTTTTTCAATATAAAAAATTCATAATAATGATAAAATTGTAAAAGAATTTAATTTTTTCAACTACTAAACAGCGAAGCCTTTAAAAAGATTTGGTTCGGTCAAACTATTTCAAACGATAAAATAAAATAATTTATTTTTTATGTAAAAATTGTGGTTTGCATCGATTTAATTTACTCATGGTTTTGTATTTTAGATATTTCTTAAAACCGCCAACGCATAATTTTCATTAATATAACGTTTTTCAATATACATAATTAAATAAAGAGAAATTATGTTTTTTCAAAGATAAAAATTATGGTACGATTGTAAAAGAATTTAATTTTTTCAACTACTAAACAGTGAAGCATTTAAAAAGATTTGGTTCGGTCAAACTATTTCAAACGATACTCAAACTCAAACTCAAATCATTTATTTCAATTAAACCATTTACAGGCATTTTTTTATTGTCAAGAAGTCGGTCAGTCAGAAATATGAAGCTAGTTGCCCATTCCAAAGCGTAGTAGGTACCTATGGAGAAGAACGGGCAAGAAACTCCATGGACACTCTTTTAAATAATAATGTTTTTACATATATCTTAGTTACATCGATTAATGTTGACACTATAAGTGTGAACGATGTACAAAAAACCGTACACGTTAAAAGCGTCCAGAGTGCATCAAAACATAATTAAAAACAATCCAGCTAATTAATTATTAAAATAAGCCGTGGCAGCTAAGAGATGACCAGTCCCAACTGACGGCGCCCGTTCACGAACATGACGCATGGATCAGCACCATTCAGCTCAACCATTTTGAAGGGAGCTAAATGATCCGACACACGCGCCACCGTCAGCGAGACATTTGAGTGAGCATGACATACTATCAGCCGCCAAGGCACATTCAAGTCAATCTATGACATTACCCGGTAAATGGTAGCTCTATAGTACAAAGTACTCACATCTGTGCAATGCATCTATATAATAAAAAGGAGATTGAGCTTATATAATGCAAATAAATTCTTACTATCTTCAGCAGCTTCAACAGTGTTTCAAATGTCAATTAATTAGTTGTGGTGTGGAGCAGGACCGGCATTAAGCCAGGCATTTTTATCAGTTATGTAATCCTCCAACCTATAATATGCCTGCCTGAATAGTGTGCGTTTGACAAAGGATTTGAATTTGACTCATTCAGTTGAAGTATGTGGGGCGGTATTTTATTATAACATTTTTGACAGTACCCCATGAAAGATGAGTCTACTTTAGCCAGTCTGAAACCTGGTTGAACTAATAGGTCCCGATTTCTAGTACTATAATTATGTCTTTCACCTCGTTTACTGTATAGATGTAATTTTTTTCTTACGTACATGATGTTTTCATAGATGTATTGACAAGGTTCAGTCATGATGTTAATATCCTTAAACAATTCCCTTAGAGAATCACGCCTGCGGAGATTATATATGGCTCTGATGGCTCTTTTCTGCAGAATAAAAATAGACTCGATGTCTGCAGCCCGTCCCCAAAGTAAAATACCGTAAGACATGATACTATGAAAGTAACTAAAATAGACCAGCCTCGCGGTATCTACATCAGTAAATTGACGGATTTTTCTGACAGCGTAAGCTGCTGAACTTAGCCGTCCTGCTAGAGATGTTAAATGAGGACCCCATTGTAGCCTTGAGTCGAGCGTGATCCCCAAGAAAACACACAATCCCGTTTTATCGACGAATTCTAGTTTATCTTGATTCAATACTATCGCACAATCACTACTCTTGACGTTTGGTAAAGAAAATCTTATACACTTAGTTTTATTTCCATTTAGTACTAAATTATTAGCCGTGAACCAATTTTGGACCAGCAGTAGGGCGTTATTTACGTCGTCAAAATTTGAAGCACGTCTATCTACCTTAAAAATTAAGGAAGTATCGTCAGCAAATAACACCATTTGTGGTTGATTTATTAATAAATGGAGTAGGTCATTAAAATATACTAAAAAGAGGAAAGGACCCAATATCGAGCCTTGTGGAACACCCATTTTTACTTTTAAACCAAGTGAAGAATAAGATTTTGTTAAACTGAGCGCAAGTTTTCCAAGTCCGTAATGCTCAAGTTTCAAAAGCAGGGTTTTGTGATCGACGCAATCAAATGCCTTGGAGAGGTCACAAAAGATTCCTATGGCGCCTTGAGCCTCTTCCCACCCGTTAAAAATATGTTTTAATAAGGTAACACCAGCGTCGGTCGTACAACGCCCTTTGGTGAAACCATACTGTTGCTCGTGAAGTATTTTATTAGTATTAAAATGATTGAGCATCTGATTAAGCATTATCTTTTCAAAAACCTTGCTGAAAACCGGCAACACGGACACAGGTCTATAATTATTAGTGTCTTTACTGTCCCCGGATTTGAAAAGTGGTATTACCTTACTGTATTTCATTAGATCCGGGAAGACTCCTTGATCCACACACAAATTAAATATTAAGGCTAAGTAAGGTGCTATAGTTTCAATTATGGAGGTACAGACTTTAATAGACATTCCCCAAAGATCTTCGGTCAATTTGATCTTGATTTGCTTAAAAGATTTTATTACTGTTAAGGGGTTAATATGCTTAAAGTTAAATTCAATCGGGCAGGCAGAAACATTCACCCTCATTAAATCAAAAGCACGCGAGGGCGAAGAATTTAAGATTTCAGTGGTTTTTAGTGGGACACTGGTAAAGAAATTCACAAATTCCTGAGCAACTTTTTTGTTATCGCAAATGAGACCACGTGACGTCTCCAGTGTGTAATCAGAATTTTGCTTTTTGATCCTGTTCGTTTCATTATTGATAAATTCCAAACCGTCTTTATTTTATTGTCTGCTGATTTTACCTTGTTGCTAATGTATAAGGCTTTAGCAGCCTTGCAAGTGTTCTTAAAAACTTTTGAGTAAGAAGCAACATACTTATTAAAAGTTTCCGTGTTAATATAAGGCTTAAGGCCATACAGCTCGAAAAGTTTTTCCCTACTTTTCCTAAGTCCTTTAGTTGCCCAGTCACTAAATAAAAACTTAGGGCTGATGCTTTTAGACTTCTTCTTAAAAATATTATTAAACTCGGTTTGAACTACCGAAAAGAATTCTTTATACAAACTATTAACATTATTCATTGTAAGGTCCTGATTACTTAACGTACAAATTAAAGTGCTTTTAAATTTATTTAAATTAACAAATGTTATTGGTCTGGATTGTATCTGCACTTTTTGTATCGCTATGTTGGACTCAAAAGTTACGGTTTGACCGCTGTGATCTGAAGGGAGATAATTAACGATAGCTTTATCTAAATAGTCGCAGCAACAAAATACATTATCAATACATGAAACAGAAGTTGTAGTTGTTCGGGTTGATTCCAAAAACACATTTGACAAATTGAATGATTTAAACAAATTCAATAATCTACTGGTATTTGAATTATTTTCTAAAATATTAATGTTAAAGTCTCCACAGATAATAACTGATTTAGTACCAGTTGCAAGTTTAGCCTAAACATCTTCCATTACTGACTCAAATATAGAGAAGTTTTGATAATTTGGGGGTCTGTAAACGCACACTATAACATGCTTATCTAGCTCAACACAAGACAGTTCAACGCTATGTTCAACCGATAGTTCAACTATGTCTTTACGAGCTTTTGATTTTATACAACGTTTAATTAGGATTAGTGAACCACCACGCAGCATTGATTTTCGGTTAAAACAACTGGCCACATTATAATTCTCGTAATTAATTAACATTTCAGAATCTTTTAACCAATGCTCAGTTATGCAAATAATGTCAAAAATTGTTTTTTCTAAAAACAATTAAATTTCCAATTGTTTGGAGTTAAATCCTTGAATATTTTGATGAAATAATTTCAAGGATTTCTGCTTAGCCCCTTTTCTACAGTTAACTATTGTAGTAGATAAAATAAAATAATTTATTTTTGATGTAAAAATTGTGGGTTGCATCGATTTAATTTTCAACTACGAAACAGTGAAACTTTAAAAAAGATTTGGTTCGGTCAAACTATTTCAAACGATAAAATAAAATTATTTATTTTTGATGTAAAACTCTCACTGTCTAGTAGTTGAAAAAATTAAATTCTTTTACAATTTTACCATTATTATTATTTTTTTTATTGAAAAAAATTATATTAATGAAAATTATGCGTCGGCGTTTTTAAGAAATATCTAAAATACAAAACCATGAGTAAATTAAATCGATGCAACCCACAATTTTTACATCAAAAATAAATTATTTTATTTTATCGTTTGAAATAGTTTGACCGAACCAAATTTTTTTTAAAGTTTCACTGTTTCGTAGTTGAAAATTAAATCGATGCAACCCACAATTTTTACATTAAAAAATAAATTATTTTATTTTATCGTTTGAAATAGTTTGACCGAACCAAATCTTTTTAAAGGCTTCACTGTTTAGTAGTTGAAAAAATTAAATTCTTTTACAATTTTACCATTATTATGAATTTTTTATATTGAAAAACTTTATATTAATGAAAATTATGCGTAGGCGTTTTTAAGAAATATCTAAAATACAAAACCATGAGTAAATTAAATCGATGCAAACCACAAATTTTGCATCAAAAATAAATGATTTTATTTTATCATTTCAAATACACTTGGGAGCAAATAAATCGAGCCACTTCCTTTTTCACGCATTATGGTTATTATTTTTGGTATTATGGAACGCATCGATTCGAAACATATATCGCCTAAAAGGGTATTTAATAACCTTTACAATGAGGGTAGTTTGTTGTCAAAATTTCATTTTAATTAAAGTTTAAAGGGTAGAATAAAATTATCGCATTTAATTTGCTTATGACATTTTTATTGTACTCTGTTAAGAAAAGATTAAATTTGAGGTTTTTGTTAATCATACCCATATTACTTGTTATTGTTGTCTTTATCTGTGTCTGTGTAATCAAAATAACCTGATAAAATGGATACTACACCGACGGAAGCTGCCCAAGTTGTAGCTTTACTTGAGGTTGGACACGGACAACGTGAAGTGGCACGCAGACTTCATTTGAGTCGTTCAAAGGTACAGCGGGTATACCGCAGGTATCTGGAGACTGGTGCTTTTGTTCGGCGACCTGGAACTGGCCGACCACGGGCAACAACAGAACGTGACGACCGCTTTATTGCAACCAATTCGTTGCGCGACCGTGGACTTAATGCTGTTCAGCTACAGCAAGCGTTACGTGACGTTCGAGGTGTCGCAATCAGTAGGTGGACAGTGAGACGAAGACTAAAGGAACGAAATTTAACATCACACAAACCAGCAACTGGCCCAAAATTGACTGTAGCTCATCGCCGATCTCGCTTGGAGTTTGCTCGAGAACACATTAATTGGACGTTAGAAGACTGGAGGTCAGTTTTGTTTTCTGACGAGTCAAGAATCTGTCTTTTTAGCAATGACGGGAGAAACCGAGTGTATAGACGTCCTGGTGAAAGATTTGCCCAATGTTGCATTCGAGAAACTGTGAGTTTTGGTGGTGGTTCTTGTATGGTGTGGGGAGGAATTTCTCTAGACGGAAAAACGGAACTTGTCTTCGTCGACCCCGCCAACGATGGCAGTGGTAGACGTGGATTAACAGCTGACCGATACATAACTGACATTCTTGAAGACCACGTAATGCCGTATGCTGGTTTTGTCGGAGAAAATTTCTTGTTTATGCATGACAATGCGAGACCTCATACAGATCGTTACGGAATACTTGTCTGCGATCGGGATTCAACAAATGGTATGGCCAGCACGAAGTCCCGATTTGAACCCGATCGAACACCTATGGGACGAGCTAAAACGGAGATTCCGAGCCAGGGTTCCCGCTGTTTCATCCATTCCCGAGCTTAAAGTCGCTGTGCTTGAAGAGTGGGAGAACATACCACAATATGTCATCGTAACTCTGATCAGATCGATGACTAATAGGCTACAAGAATGCATCAGGGCACGGGGGGGTAATACCAGTTATTAAGAATATTTTTTTTGCAATAATTTTGTTTTTTATTGATTTTATGGACTGTTTTAGCCCTACTAAATTTTCTATCAAAATTACCATTTTTCTTGCAGAGCCAATAATTTATCATTCAATAAGGTAATTATTCAATAATTTACCCTCATTGTTAAGGTTATTAACTTAACTTTTAGGCGATATATAGTTCGAATTGATACGTTCCATATTCCCAAAAATATTTACCATTTTACGTGAAAAAAGGTAGTGGCTCGATTTATTTGCTCCCAAGTGTAGTTTGATCGAACCAAATCTTTTTTAAAGTTTCACTGTTTCGTAGTTGAAAAAATTAAATTCTTTTACAATTTTACCATCATTTTCATCTTTGAAAAAGCATAACTTCATTTTTATTTTGTATATTGAAAAGAAAGAAAATTAGGGTTAGCGTAAAAAAATATCTTTGTTTTTACATTTACAACAGCATTTTTTTAATTTTATATCACGGGGAAGATCTATGTATGAAGGGTTGAATTTATTGATGTTCATGTTTATAGATTTTATATTTTTTAGATTCCACCTACTATCTTTTTTTCAGATACATTCATTAATTTTACTAGTTATTGTGTCATGTAAAGATGTAAAGGAAATATTAAAGTCATCTCCTTGACAAATTATGTAATTAAATGTTTGAAAGTCAAACGTAGGATCTTTAAAATCTTTGGTTTTCTTGAACAAAATCAGCGTGCAGTATGAAATTTACCTTATTTTTTAATGTTGATGAATCCACTGTTGTATAAAAAAAAACCTAATTTTTAATTGAATTTAAAAACACTTCAGGAGTTTCAAAATGTAACGGTGTTGAATTGATCTACTCTACTTTTGATTTTATAAGTTAAAATTCTGTTTCCAATGCAGATTCAACAACAGTAATAATAAATTTGATAATGAATTATGTGAATTTAAAAGATTCGGAAATATTTCAAGTAGTGAAAGTGAATAACCCCAATCCGGTGACCTATCAGGTGAAAGATGAAAGGAAACAAGCAATCTTAGGTGGATTTTATGAACAGGAACTCCAAAATGATAAATATCCTGATGTATACCTAGTGGAGAAAGTGTCGAAGAGAAACTGTGATACATTTCTAGTGAAGTGTTTCGGTATAGATTCTACAAGTTGGATACATAAAGAAAACAAGATGAATTAAAGCACAATTTGATTTATTTGACTGACCTAGCTGAAGCTTGCTGACATTTATCTGTTTTTATTTAATTAGGTATACATAAATCTTAAACGTTAATTATGACATACAAAAAACTTAACAATAACAGTTAATCAGGTATACACACAAAATTTACACGTTTATTATTAGATATACATGTAAAAGACTTAATAAGTACTAACAGGTTACTACTGATACTCAAATGATTTCCTAGTCAATACAAATAAACTAGATACATAATATGAAAAAACTAGGTAACTACACAAAAATATTACATAAATAAGTAATGATTTTCTAACCACAGTGAGAATGCTCGCACCTCTACACCACTACAGTGAGCGCTGCGAGATGGATTTCCTTTGTATGCTACATGCCTCGTACAATTACTAAGTCGTTTTAAATTTTAGTATAATTAGTTAGTAGTAATTTAAATTTTTCTATAATTATTTCCATATTCGGACAATGGATTGCTTCTAAGTTATACGATTTATACCCCAAACTTGCTAAAAAATCTCTTTCTACTATCCCCCCTTTGTAAGCCCACGTGAAATGCTTGTTTGGATCAAAACTCTTTACTCGTTTTAAAAACTCTGAAAAACTAATATCATTATCATAATTTTTTAATTGCATTCCGTGAATATATCTCATAAAGAATGTGATTGTTCTATCATGTTTATAATCTAACAACCATGTTGGGAGTTTTATGTAAAACAAGTAAAGGCTATTATCCTGAATATTGTAAATTGCTACTTCTTTAAAGTACATTTTTTTTGACATCTGAAACCCATCTACATCAATAATATACTTTATATTTTCTAGATTCATAAAGAAGTACACAAAAAAAAACGCAAATGAAAACTTTCAAATATCTCTATATCACACTCGCTTACAACGTAAATTAAACAGTTGATTAAATCGTTATCTATTTGTTCGGCGAAAAGTTCGTGAGCGAAACACTCTGACGTTGTGTCACTTAATAACTGAAACCACTATTTCACTTCCACATTGATGTCACCTGCAGCATCCTCCAAAATCGATCGTCTGCGATTTATTTTTTCTCCCATCGCATGTGTTAATAATGACGATGTCACCACTGTCTTCTTCGTGTTGAGGGGAAAGTGGTGAGTAGTAATGCAGCTTACACGTATTTTCATCATTGTCTAAGAAATTTAATGATTTCTGCAACAAACGCAAGGTAAAGTTCATGTAAATAAAATAGTCAGAAAGAAAGAAAAGTAATTTTCAATAGAATAAACACTTACCTCCATTGCCATGGATGCGTTGAAGTAACACAAAACGTAGTATTTTCACTATCCACTGCTGCCAAACCAGTTGACTATATGGACTGAACTGCAGTGGGTGGTGAGTCTTATATAGCACCACTGAGTAGTTTCTAATCTAAAGCAAATTCTTACGTACAACGGAACTGATAGTAACTTAATGAATCAACACAGTTCCTAATGTGCGATCTTACAAACTTATCTAACATTCCTTCGAGGTGCGTTGCAAAGATGAACTCCTCAATAGGCTACCCATGTATAGCCATGAAAGTACCAACGTATATAAAATGCAATTTGGATACAGATGATAAACCAGGCACACAATGGGAAGCTTTAGGTATTGACACAAATAGCGTTGGGCAATATTTTGATTCGTATGGACGAAATACTCTCCACTAGCCTCTTTAAAAAGTTTCATGCGTCTGAAAAACTTTTTCCAGTCCGCCGTAGACACCTCGTTTACAGCATGCTCGAACGCTGACAGCACATCTTCAGGCGACGAAAATTGTATCCCTTGAAGCAGTTATTTTATTTTCGGGAATAAAAAGAAGTCACACGGTGCTAGGTAAGGGCTGTAAGGAGTTTGACCGGCGTGCGGTTCAGGAAGTAGCTCGTTTTGAGCGCGGTGTGCGAAGGCAGGTTGTCGTGGTGGAACAGTAGACCGCGGAGCCCTGTGTTTGGTCGCTTGTTGCTCACAACAGAGAAAACAACATTTGGTAGTTTCCCATTCAGCGTTGATGCTTCTTTGGTTCCATAAAGGAATTGATCAAGTAGCCAGTCGCTTCTAGATCGCTTCACTTTGGTAGGCGTTAATTCGTTTTTTAAACACCCAAACTGTCGACAGGCGATTCGTTTCTGGATCGTATTGATAAATCTGTAAACCTGTAATGATGTCGTAAACACGCCGAGACCGTTCCACCCGGGTCTGCTTCTGAGCATCGGTGAGGTTGTACGGCACCCTACATATACAACCTGTTTTTCTAGGGTTATATTCTGTAGGTAATAATAATACTTAAACCCCTTGAAAAAAGTGAGCTGGAACCGGCACAACCTATCTACTGTGGGAGGGGAGCTGGACGAGAGGGTAACAGTGTCCTGTTTCTGGGCCATGGCCGGGCCAGCGGAGGCGGTAGATTTAAACTTCCTCTTCTTGCCTCCCATTCGACGACTTGGAAGTCGTTCTCACTGAAACAGGAAGGGAGGGCTTCATCCTCGGAGATCGGGACTGACGTGTCTCGTGTCATGCTCTCGGGGCGAGTCGAGATTGCAGCTGCGGCGCGCAGCTGTGTTGGGTTTATTGTCTCCGAGACAGTGGCAGTCGGCACAATAGCGGCCGGGACAATGGCGGCCGGGACAAAGGCGGGCGAGACAATGGCGGGCGCGAAATAAAGGGGGGAGGGCGTTTGGGGCCGAATTAGCGGCCGGAGCATTCACTGACCGAACAATGGAATGCCTTGTTCTGCGGCAGGTGGCGATAGGGGGCTATCCAGGGCGTCACAAAATTCACCGAGTGCGCCCTGGGATGAAGTGGGGGTGGAGCGTTGACGTAGGCCAACAATTTCCTTGCCATATTTAGCGAGGATATCGGGATCCTTTAGGAGGAAATTTTTGACGAAACCTAGCAGAATGATGATGATAACGGGGAAAAATAACTAAATGAGGTAAGGTCTCATTTGTGTCTAGTTTTTTTCACATAATAACCTAACTCCCAGGGTGGATGGGCCCGGGGATGTGTGACCCTCTCCGTCGGGTGTAGACAGAGAGGTGCATGTAACCCGTCGCCAGTCTTATTGTGCGAACGGGCTCCTGCGGGCCTATTACGAACTTTCAAAAAACCAGGCAAGTTCCAGGCAATTCATTTCACGGGCTGGTTAAATTTCGTATTATGACATTCCTAGTTCTGATCGACTTCACGCTGGGTAGTTTGTCTATGGCTGGCTTGTAATTCTCTGACATAAAGTTCAGAAACCCAATTATATATTTATAGGGAAGTTACGGTTTTGTTTATCTCACGTATTTTATGATAAAAATAATAAATACCATATATTTAACTAGTTAGTCTAGTATAATAGGTGAAAATATTGACGCAATTTATATTGTGCTATTCTAGATTATAATAATTTATATAATATTTCCTGTTTGCAAATTGTAACGCGAGGTTTCCGAACGTATTCCACTTGAAGGTCAGCGGGGAATTCGACAACTTCAATGAAAGTATTGTTTGACAAACATTAGATATTAACAATAACATTATGGAAGAACACTATCGTATTGTTTGTTTAATGGAAAGATCCATTCTAAGATTTACGGAGTACAAGTATAAACAAAAAGATAGCGAAAGTGTTATTGAGTATTTCAATTAATATTCATGTTTTTAACATGATATAATATTAATACAATGTAAGTTTTATTTTAATAGTGGATGAGCGTTCTCGCCCTCGCCTCGTCGGCGAGTTATTTATGTTCAGCTGGAAAGATTGTTGGAGTTTTTATACTACTTCCAAGAAGTCTGAAGAAATCTCAGTGATTTGCATCTACTATAGAAAATGTTGGCTGGGACTGGGACATTGAATGAGAGCCTATATCACCAGTGGGGCGTTGGTAGGAGCCAGTAGCATACTATGACAATGCAACCAAAACCTAAAATGAGAATAATGTTTACTTAAAACTTTACGTAAAGTTCATACTTAATAAAAACGACTACCTTAGTCTTCACGGATAAATCCGTGGATTTTGTAAGCCCGTTATGGGTTAAAGGTGAACACCAAAAGGAAAGGCCGTTGTTAGGATTTCAATAATACGTTTATTATCCTTTTATTTATTTAGTGGAAAGTGTATTTTACTATTCTTAGCCTTGCGTGCGATCACACATCTCATGACATGTGAGGCCTCAGCTGCTCAGAAAGATTCAGTCCCAAGTCGTGAACTGCACATCATCCATGTCGAACGCATTAGATTGGTCATGAAGTCGTCTCCTTTTATTAGGAACTCAAACAGTTCATTTTGGTCACACATGATTATATTTTCTTATGTTATATAGAAAACACTCCAATAATTTCCAAATAAACCCTAAACAATTCAATAAAAGCTCCTCTGAAGCAGCGGAAACTGAATGGATTGTGAGGTTACTTTTTGACAGTTCTAATACGGAACGAAATGTCAAACGAACGTTCGTAATACGGTATTGCCAGGCAATATTCGGCCAGAAGTCGGCCAGGGTGTCACGTGATCGCTGACTGGCTTGTTTGACGAGTTCATAATACGAAATTTCAAGGCAGTTCTGTTTACGCCGTAAACTGCCTGGAAATAAGAGTTCATAATAGGGCCCCTGACCAGGCTAGCGCGAAGGGTGTAGACACACCCTAAAGACACTAGGTGAGTAGCTGAAAAGGAAACCTGTCACCAGAGCCGACTAGGAGACCCCCCAAGGCCGGTTATCTGGGACCCGTCCAATTGACTGCCTTGCCCTGAAGGGGTTCGGCGGGTGTGATTGGGACAACACCCCACTCGGCTTCGTTGGCACCGTAATGTTTCAACCGAGGACCACGAAACAATGGTTTTTACTCAGAAGGGGCCTAGTGAAGCTACTCACAAACTGCGCGTTAAAGAAATTGTATTTGCCTTGAAAATTGCACTTTTTGATTGTACAGAATCAATTTCTTGATCTGAAATCGGTGTAGTCAGGATGACTACGAGAATGTCACGTAATTGCAACGAGAAATAATCACGAATCACAACACTGAGTCGGGAACGGGACAGCGCACGCACACAACCGTCCGCCGCGAGTTTCGAGCGTCGAATCTTCTGAACGTGTGCCTTTTTTTTTATGTATGGCATCTCGTAGTTGACCTTGAGAGGTGGTGACTACTTAACCGGACTATTCGAACGTGTGCCGCCAGCCGCTTGCCATATATAGGCCGTAGTGGTGTTGCTATTCTTGTAATAGATTTTCTTCTAATACGGCTTCTCCTGACCGGGCTGTATGCTCGAAGCCCTCAGCAGGAACGCGTTGATGGGTCAGCAACACTCTCAGCGTCCAACGGCTGCTCGGCATCATCATCATCGATCTCTGTGGAGATACACACATGCTAAGACACATACTCATTTACATCGTTTCTCAACAGTTGGTCTAAATTCACAAAGTGTATAGAAAGTCAGATTATGTAGCAATTTGCTAAACAAGTCAACATGATCAGTAATCGACGCTACACACAAAGCGTTTCAAGTGACATAGGTTTTACACAGGTCTGTTCCCACGCAACTGAATACCCCGCACATACTCGCGTGTGCAACAGGATTTACATCAGTCTATAGTAGGTTACCCCAGATACCTACCGTGGCTGCGCCACCGACTCACCCTAGAAACCACCAGTATCAGGGTCAACCCAATACCCGGCGCACAGGATTTACACACAACACAACAACATCAATAAACACAGCTTGTTTAGTACATAATCTAGTTCAAGAATAGGGAAAGAGACTGGTAGGTATGTTAGCTCACAAAGCAAACATAAGAGCAATCGTACCTTCAAAAAATGCAGCGCAGGTTTCAGGTGTCCATTCACCCTGCCACAACACCATGTATGTAGCAGCTGTCTGACTAGTCTTTCCATAGGTACCGGCTAGTAATTGTACCTCATATCTATAGAGGAGCTTAGTGACTTTATAAGGGCCTCTCATACCGCTATCGAGCTTGCCGGTACTTTGAGAGTTCTTAATCACATAAACTAAATCATTAACTTGAAAGGTTTTAAGCGACTTTCTATTTTTATTAACATAAGAGTCTTGTTTTTCCATGTTTTCGCTCATAAGTCATTCTGCACGCTGCCGTCTCATCTCGCGAATTGCATCGAGATTTAGATTTGAACCTTCGTAAGTTATATCTCTGGTAAAAGCGTTTATTAAAAGTGTCGTGGAATCAGTGCCAATAAGAAGATTTAATGCCGAATATTGACTTGTTTTATGTTTAGTAATGTTTAAAACCAATTGCAGTTTCCATAATATTTTTGACCAATCATTTTCATTGTAATTTACTTCAACTCTTAACATGTTTAAAACTGTACGACAATAACGTTCTACTTGTCCGTTTTCCTGATGCATTTCATGAGTAATAAAATGCATTTCGACCCCATAATTTGAAATCCAACTCATGTTTATCGAACATACGACTTCTATCGCACACTATCTTTTAAAAGTGCCGACAGAGAAATTATTTGGGTCATTACGCGTTTCAATGCACTACAATCTTGTCTTGGTAAATGATAAAGCATAAAGTACTTAGTATACGCGTCAACTATAATAAGTACATGTTTATGACCATCACATTCTCTCAGAGGTCCAAGAACGTCCGCATGTATCATGTATATGAGCCTTTTCCCAAGAGGATATTGGTGGTAAAGGTGCGCGAGGGACTTGCTTATGGGAAATGCACACAGTACGTGACGTATTTTGCGATAAATTGTCTAAGACTTTGGAACCAGAAGTGTCACAGGATCAGATTGGTAGTTTTGTCTACACCAATGTTTCATGCTCGTCATGGAAAACGCATAATAAACTTAATCGGAATGCCTTTGGTACATAAGATAAGAATCGCGCTTGTTCATCCGTGACGTCATACTTATAGTACAAGAGGTCCTTACGTTTCGCGTAACGCGTGTTATCTAATTTACCGTTATCTAATTTTTCAAGTAACGTTTGTGTCTCCTCGTCACCTGCCTCTGCCATTTGAGCCCAATTTTGTGGTTTTTGAACAACATTAATAATATTGACTGGATTCCTACTCAAGTAGTCTACGTGCGACATAAGCGCGCCTTTACAGTATTCCAGCGAGAAATTGAAGTCTTGCATGTACATCTTGCAACTCTGGGTTGGAGATTCTTCTTACGTTGTGTCATTTTTAATGCATTACAGTCTGTGATTATCTTGAAAGCTTGAAATGTTGTAATGATTTTATTACCGCGAGGGTCTCCAGCTCATATCTCTATTTGGATGCCGCACCAGCAGTCAACTTGCTAAAATAAGCAACTACCCGCCTACGGCCGTCTTTGCTTACTTGCATCCAGATTCCGCCATAACCAATAGAGCTGGCATCCGTATACAGCTCAGTTGTCAATTCAGGATCGAATATTGCCAGAATTGGTTCATTCGTTAAATAGGAAATGATATCTTGACGTGTATTTTCATGTTCACTGCTCCAATTAAAGATTACTCCTTTTCTATTTAGAGCCGCGGTTTGCGCAGTCTAAATTCTATCAAACCAAGAATAAACACCGACTTAAATGTATTACAAAATCACAAGCTGAGACGACGCTATCCCAAGATACCATTAATCTAGGACCAAATTTACCTTACCTCGACCTTAGTCCTGACAGTGCTGACCTCAACCATGACTTTGACTCGTTACAAATCCCTTCGCCAAATGAGCAATCGAATTTAATAATTATTATTCTCAATTTAGTGTTATCTCTCGAAGAGATGATCACAATTGGTCATCGAGATCTTGTGATTTAACACCTTGCGACTTCTTCCTTTGGAGCCACGTGAAAGAGAAGGTCTACGCCAACAGCCCAGCGTCGATTCAAGACCTCAAAGATGGAATTCGTGAGGCTATCGAGGACATAGGGCAGCCACTTTGCGATTTGTTTATGGAAAATTTTATGAAAAGGATATGGTCCTGTAAGCGTGGTCGTGGTGGTCATTTGCCTGATGTTATTTTCCACTATTCACGGCATACCTTCCTCTTTATAATGAAATAAACATCCGATATTTATTTAAATATGAAAATGACACCTCTTATTGGAAACCCTTTAGTAGGACCCTTACCCGAATCCGGCTCGACAAACTAAAATATACCTTACAAGGTATTTAACTAAGTAGTAAAACCGCCCCGGAATCTAGTGATTGTCTTATCCACTTCAGGTCCCTATTTGGAATTCCAAAATCTTTTCTAACTGATCAAGGTACTATCTTTACGTCTGACCTATTTAAAACAACTTGCCATTTTTTTTTAAATTAAACAATTATGATCACACTCAGACACAAGGAGCTTAAGAACGCAGTCACTCAACTCTCAAAGAGTATTTAAAATCTTTCGTAAACAAAACCAAGATAATTGGCCTACTTACGAACATGCTAAGCTATGCTTATCTATAATACAACGAACATTCAACTACAACTCCTAACGAGTTTCGGTCACAAACCTATCTATTAAAATGAACGTTTTTTTTTTGTTCCGGGTCTGTTAGACGCATCCTGACTAAAAACCACCCCGGTGTTCCCTTCTCACACTTGCACCGGGGATCATAGGAACTTGTCCGCCTTCCACGATCCCGGCTAGTGCCGGCCCGAGTCTGCGGACCTCCTCATATGAATATGAACCTAGTACAACATATTCACACTTCATCAAAATGTTACAACATAACTTTAAATACCAGGCCACTCACAAAGTATTGCGAAAAAAGTTAATTCACACATCAAAAAAGTAAGCAACACATACTATTTCAAATTATTAATCAATTATTATATAATTTCTTACCAAGTAGGTAATACCTATGTGCACTTTTTTGATCTAGAGGACATACTGACTGGTTGTAAAAAAAACGAGTACCTATCATTTGTTTTTTTTTTCACAAATTCGAAAAAGCGAATGCATTTGTTCGAATTTTATAGCGTTTTCTTTGCATAAAATTTAATATTCTGTGTCATAGTAATAATTTGAAAAAAGTTTTGAACAAATTTGGATTTTGAGAAATTTTTTGCGTCATGGAGCGACGTCATTTGAACGCAGATGAAATGCAAAGAGCTGTAGGGATATTGCAAGCGGGAAGAAGTCAATCTCAGGTATCTCGGTATTTTGGTGTCAAAAGAAGCGTTATTTGCCATCTTCATCAGCGTTACACTAACACGGGAGATCCTGCTTAGCAACACCCAGGTCGAGGAAGGTGTACGAAATATGTGTTCCCACGGCGTAGGTGTGAGATGGAACACCGGGGTGGTTTTTAGTCAGTAAGAGTCTGACAGACCCCTCCGCCCGCCCCAGGGCGGAGGTCATCCATGAGGATTTTTCACCCCGGGAACAAAAAAAAAAAAAAAAAGGTGTACAACCACACGGCAAGATCGATACATACAACTGTCTGCAAGACGCCAGCCAATGTTAACCGCCCGAGAGATGGTTTAAGGCTACAAAATTCAAGTGGTGTTGTTGTTAGCTGCCAAACTGTGCGAAATCGACTGCATGAGTATGGCCTACGAGCACGACGGCCAATCAGGTGCCCACCGATACGTCACGGGAATCGCGCTCGTCGAAATGAAAATGGTGTAGGGAACACATTACATGGACCCGGGAACAATGGGATAAAAATTTATTTTGCGCTGAGTCTCGATTTGGGTTCAAGCCTGATACTAGAAGGGTAAGAGTGTACCGTCGTCCTGGAAATACTGAAAGACTGAGGTGCGTTCAGGAAGTGCATCCATACAACGGCTCAACAGTTAACAGTTATGGTATGGGCGGGTATTATGAAGAACATACGAACTGAGCTCGTTTTTGTAAATGGTAACATGAACGCTGTAAATTACGTTGAGGATGTTCTAAGGCCTTATGTCCGTCCATTCGCACAAAGGCTTGACTCCGATTTCACGTTTATGCATGACAATGCGCGTTCGCATACAGCTTTGTACACACGGGAGTACTTGGCAAGGGAAAACATCCTGGTATTGCCTTGGCCTGCACAATCGCCAGACCTCAACTCCGTCGAGCATGCATGGGACATGCTCCAGAAACGTGTTTTAAAGGACTTGGATGGAGTGACAACCACCAAACAACTGATGGACTTACTAAAATTTCATTGGGAGCAATTGCCGCAGGATAACATTAACAGTCTCATCGATTCTATGAATAATCGGTGCCAGCAAGTTCTCAATAACAGAGGAGGCCACATTTTGTATTAATTTATGCGATTTTTGTACAACCATTTAATTTTAGTTGATTAAGCACCTTACTTTGTACTACGTACTTACAGTACTTACGCAATTATTGTTTATTAAGATTTAAAAAAAACAATTGTTGTTTAACTTCAAAAAAGCATTAAAAAATTATATAAATAAGAAATACTAAGGATTTAATGCGAAAACACATTGTGCTTAGACTTTTTTGTGTGTATATATGAGAGACCAGTTATAGTCTATTTTGAAAATATGATTATTTGTAATTTGAAATAGGTACCTTCCAATTTCAAAATTTCCCTCCACTTTGCTTGCGAGCTAATTTAAATTAGCGAGTCTCACAAAAAAATAGAAAATTTTCGAGCTGGGATGATTTTTTACGATTTCAAGTGTCGCCTGAAACCGGACGAATGGTACAATAGACTTCAAATGGCATTAATGGATGAAGACCCTTCTAAAGCAACCGTGTATCGTTGTTATAACGAATTCAAGAGCGGTCGACAAACTTTGGGGGATGAAGAAAGAAGTTGTCGCCCTTGACGGCTGTTACGGAAGAAAACATGCTAGCAGTGAAAAATTTTATCCAAGACAATAGGCGAGTTAGGTATCAAGAGATTCAGCACATACTGTAGGTTGGATCGGGAAGCCTTCACGAAATTCTACACGTGCATCTTCGCGTGAGGAGGATAGTTTCACGCTAGGTGCCGCACAACCCCACCGATGCTCAGAAGCAGGCCCGGGTGTACTGGTGCCATCATATGATAAACAAATTTGAACCAGGCTCGTCTCGGCGAGTTTACGGCATCATTACACGTGATAAGTCTTGGATTTTTCACTACGATCCAGAAACGAAGCGGCAGTCGACGGTTTGGGTGTTTCAACGCCTACCAAAATGAAGCAATCTAGAAGCGGGGAGAAGATTTTGATCACGAGCTTTTTCAATTTGAGTGGCTTCTTGGTGCCAATTCCTTTACGGAACCAAAGAAGCATCAATGCCGAATAGTATGCTACCAAATGCTTGGCAGAAGTTTTCTCTGTTGTGAACAACAAGCACAGGGCACCGCGGGCTACTGCTCCACCACGACAACGCGCTTTCGCACACCGCGCTCAAAAAAGGGACTTCCTGGACAGCACGCCGGTGAGGTGAGGTGAACTCCTGGGTCACCGTCCTTACAGCCCTGACCTAGCACCGTGTGATTTCTATTTATTCTCGAAAATAAAAAATCTGCTCAAAGGGATACAATTTTCATCGCCGGAAGATGCGCTGTCAGCGTCGAGCAGGCTGAAAACGAGGTGTCTACTGCGGAATGGAAAAAGTATTTCAAAAACTGATTCAGACGCATGTATGATGGCTCTGCGAAGTCTTGAAAATCATAACTCAAAACATTCGCAGTATTTACAAGAACTTCGATAATTTTCAAGATTCCCCTTCGAAATCGACATTATAATCCAAAATGAATGTTGGCTAAATGAACACAAACGTATTCCTACTATTGATAACTATCAATCTATTTCTTCCAAGATCAGGCTTAATCAAAATGGTGGCATCGTCATCTATGTCAATAAAAATATAAAATGTACTGTTGAAGAACCTCAGTCAAATGACGCCAGTTTGCTATAGCTCCAAGTTTACCCTGGGACAATGCACAGCCAATATGTTATATTGGCTGTGTATTGATTCCCATCTGCACACAGCACTATAACTTTCTCAACTCATTAGAAGCGATCATACGTCCAATTGAAACTAAACACATCGTTATTGCTGGCGACATCAATATCGTTAAATCGAATCGATTCTCTTCCTTATGGAACTGAAATGAGCATTCTAGACTCTTCAAATATTGTAGTTGTGGAGGTCACTCCGGATAACTTTTTAAAATAGTTAGTAAGACAACAGAAGTTACCCCTACAAATAACCAATTATTATTAGACAATAGTAATAAAGGATCTTCTGGCAATTTAACTCATAATGATAAGAAACCAAAGGGAGTGCAACACACGTTAAAATTATTTAATCAGAATAAACTCAAACTCAAATCATTTATTTCAATTAAACCATTTACAGGCACTTTTGATTTGTCAAGGAGTCGGTCAGTCAGAAATATGAAGCTAGTTGCCCATTCCAAAGCGTAGTAGGTATCTATGGAGAAGAACGGGCAAGAAACTCCATGGACACTCTTTTAAATAATAATGTTTTTACATATATCTTAGTTACATCGATTAATGTTGACACTATAAGTGAGAACGATGTACAAAAAAACCGTACACGTTAAAAGCGTCCAGAGTGCATCAAAACATAATTAAAAACAATCCAGCTAATTAATTATTAAAATAAGCCGTGGCAGCTAAGAGATGACCAGTCCCAACTGACGGCGCCCGTTCACGAACATGACGCATGGATCAGCACCATTCAGCTCAACCATTTTGAAGGGAGCTAAATGATCCGACACACGCGCCACCGTCAGCGAGACATTTGAGTGAGCATGACATACTATCAGCCGCCAAGGCACATTCAAGTCAATCTATGACATTACCCGGTAAATGGTAGCTCTATAGTACAAAGTACTCACATCTGTGCAATGCATCTATATAATAAAAAGGAGATTGAGTTTATATAATGCAAATAAATTCTTACTATCTTCAGCAGCTTCAACAGTGTTTCAAATGTCAATTAATTAGTTGTGGTGCGGAGCAGGACCGGCATTAAGCCAGGCGTTTTTATCAGTTATGTAATCCTCCAACCTATAATATGCCTGCCTGAATAGTGTGCGTTTGACAAAGGATTTGAATTTTGTCTCATTCTGTTGAAGTATGTGGGGAGGTATTTTATTATAACATTTTAGACAGTACCCCATGAAAGATGAGTCTACTTTAGCCAGTCTGAAACCTGGTTGAACTAATAGGTCCCGATTTCTAGTACTATAATTATGTCTTTTACCTCTTTTACTGTAAAGATGTAAATTTTTTCTTACGTACATGATGTTTTCATAGATGTATTGACAAGGTACAATCATGATGTTAATATCCTTAAACAATTCCCTTAGAGAATCACGGCTGCGGAGATTATATATGGCTCTGATGGCTCTTTTCTGCAGAATCAAAATAGACTCGATGTCTGCAGCCCGTCCCCAATGTAAAATACCGTAAGACATGATACTATGAAAGTTACTAAAATAGACCAGCCCCGCGGTATCTACGTCAGTAAATTGACGTATTTTTCTGACAGCGTAAACTGCTGAACTTAGCCGTCCTGCTAGAGATGTTAAATGAGGACCCCATTGTAGCCTTGAGTCGAGTGATCCCCAAGAAAACCGTTTTATCGACGAATTCTAGCTTCTCTTTATTCAATACTATCTCACAATCACTACTCTTGACGTTTGGTAAAGAAAATCTTATACACTTAGTTTTATTTCCATTTAGTACTAAACTATTAGCCGTGAACCAATTTTGGACCAGCAGTAGGGCGTTATTTACGTCGTCAAAATTTGAAGCACGTCTATCTACCTTAAAAATTAAGGAAGTATCGTCAGCAAATAACACCATTTGTGGTTGATTTATTAATAAATGGAGTAGGTCATTAATATATACTAAAAAAAGGAAAGGACCCAATATCGAGCCTTGTGGAACACCCATTTTTACCTTTAAACCAAGTGAATTGACACCATTTATTTGAACTTGCTGTTGTCTATCATTAAAATAAGATTTTATTAAACTGAGCGCAAGTTTTCCAAGTCCGTAATGCTCATGTTTCAAAAGCAGGGTTTCGTGATCGACGCAATCAAATGCCTTGGAGAGGTCACAAAAGATTCCTATGGCGTGTTGAGCCTCTTCCCACGCGTTAAAAATATGTTTTAATAAGGTAACACCAGCGTCGGTCGTACAACGCCCTTTGGTGAAACCATACTTTTGCTCGTGAAGGATTTTATTAGTATTAAAATGATTGAGCATCTGATTAAGCATTATCTTTTCAAAAACCCTGCTGAAAACCGGCAACACGGACACAGGTTTATAATTATTAGTGTCTTTACTGTCCCCGGATTTGAAAAGTGGTATTACCTTACTGAATTTCATTAGATCCGGGAAGACTCCTTGATCCAAACACAAATTAAATATTAAGGCTAAGTAAGGTGCTATAGTTTCAATTATGGAGGTAATATTCAAGGTTGTTCTTCCAAATTACTAGAAATAGAATTGTTTTTGGAAAATACCAAGTTTGATGTCATTTGTTTAACAGAACATTGGTTATAAGATTATCAAGTACTGTCAATTAACTATGAAAATTATTGTGTAGTTAGCCATTTCAGCCGAAAACATATGATACATGGCGGGTCGTTAATTTTAGTTAAAAACACAATTAAATCTAAAGAACGCAAAGACATCATCGGTCTGTCTGTTGAACACATCATTGAATTGTCCTGTGTTGAGCTTGATAAGCATGTTATAGTACGCATATACAGACCTCCAGGTTACCAGAATATATGTGTGTTTTATTCAGTAATGGAAGATGTGCTAAAGAAACTTAGTGCTAGTAGTAAGTCAATAATCATATGTAGTGATTTCAATATTAATTTATTAGAAAATAACTTGAATACTGTCAGATTATTAAGTCTTTTTGGGTCATTTGATTTATCAAATGTTTATGTTGAACCAACCCGAGTGACAGCTTCTTCTGCCACTTGCATAGATAATATTTTTTGTAACTGCGATTACTTACACAAACAAATTGTAAATAAGCTGCCATCTGATCATAGTGGACAAACAGTAACATTTTGCTCATACATGCCTTTACAAAAAATTCAATAAGGTTTAGGCCAATTACATGTAAAAATTTAGAGAAATTAAATAACTCTTTGGCCAGTAAATTATTTGTTCAAAGTTTTTATAATATATGTGACCCAAATGAATTCTATGCCGAGTTCTTTTCACTATTGAACACACAATTTAATTATTTTTTTCCACTTAAAACCAAAAGTATTTATACAAAGTTCTTATTTAGTGATTGGGCGACTCCAGGTATTCGTAAAAGCAAGGGAAAACTTTTTGAACTTTATGGTCCAAAGCAACATATGAATAATATAAGCTTTCATCAGTATGTTGCAAAATACTCTAAAACTTTTAAAAATGTGTGCAAAGTTGCTAAAGCTCTTTATATTAGCAACAAAATAAAATCAGCCGATGATAAAATAAAAACTATCTGGCAAATAATAAATAACGGAACAGGTAGGAAAAAAACAGCGTAATACTGAATTTAATTTAGAAACTGCACGTGGCCCTATCAACTCAGATGTAGAAGTAGCTCAGGCATTTGAAAACTATTTTGCTAAAATTCCCCTAAAAACTACTGAAGCTTTAAATTCCTCACCCGAGTTCTCTGCTGCCTTACTTAGAAAGAATGGAAATGCACTTTGTAGTTCAGGTTTCAGCATACAAACCCCCAGGCTGTTATAAAAGCTTTTAAAGATCTTAACATTAAATCAACAGAAGATCTCTGGGGAATGTCTGTAAAAGTCTGTGGAACTTTCATCGAAACCATTGCGCCCTATTTAGCTGTCATATTTAACATCAGTGTTGACCAAGGTGTCTTTCCGGATCTCATGAAACACAGTAAATTAGTTCCTTTGTTCAAATCTGGTGATAGTAAAGAACTCAACAATTATAGGCCTGTATCAATTCTACCAGTTCTCAGTAAGGTGTTTGAAAAGTTGATGCTCAATCAAATGTTACGTCACTTTAATAAAATCTCCATCTTTCATGAACAACAGTACGGTTTCACTAAAGGGCGTTGTACCACTGACGCTGGTGTTTCTCTAATAAAGAACATTTTTAACACCTGGGAAGGAGCAAAAGATGCCATTGGAATATTTTGCGACCTCTCTAAAGCGTTTGATTGCGTAAACCATGAGACCCTTCTTCTGAAACTGGAGCACTATGGGGTTAGGAATACAGCTCTTGATCTACCAAGATCATACCTGAAAGATAGAAAGGTTAAAGTTCAAGTAAACGGCATAAAGTCATTAGGGTATGAAATGGCAATGGGCGTTCCTCAAGGTTCGATATTGGGTCCATTCCTCTTCTTAGTTTACATTAATGATTTACCCCAATTACTTCAAAATCAACCGAAGATGGTGTTATTTGCAGATGACACATCACTGATCTTTAAAATAGACCGACGGTCACAAAATCTGGATGACGTGAATAACTCGATTCTTCAAGTTCAAGATTGGTTTACGGTAAATAATTTAGTACTAAATGAAAAATAAACAAATGCATTACATTTAAATTACCTAATGTTAGAAGTAGCGAATGTGACATCATATTGAATGGACAAAAACTGGAATTTATTAATCAGACGGTTTTCCTAGGAATCACGCTGGACGAGAAATTACAATGGGGACCACATATAACATCGCTTGCGGGGCGGCTAAGCTCGGCCGCTTATGCTGTTGGAAAGATAAGACAGTTAACAGATGTAGAAACCGCGCGTTTGGTCTATTTTAGCTACTTCCACAGCATTATGTCGTATGGCATTTTACTACGGGCTGCTGACATTGAATCCATTTTTATTTTGCAAAAGAGAGCTGTCAGAGCCATATACAATCTTCCTCGTCGCGAATCTCTCAGGGAACTATTTAAACGGATTAAAATTATGACAGTACCTTGCCAATTCATTTATGAAAATATTACGTATGTGAGAAAAAATCAACATTTTATTTAATAAAATAAGTGATAGACATAATTTTAATACTAGAAATAAAGATAAAAGAGATCAACCATTTTTCAGATTAGCTAAATTACATACATGATTTATGGGGTACTGTGTTAAATGTTATAACAAAATACCTTGTGATATATTGCAATTAAATGAAAGAAAATTCAAATTTTAAATAAAAAGTACACTTTGCAAACAAGCTTATTACAAGTTAGAGGATCATATACAAGATAAGAATGCTTGGAAACATGATGGTCCAGCTCCATAGGACAATCCCGTCTAGACAAAATCACACTGGTTGCTAATTTTATTATAAAATTTGTTTTTATTTTTTACTCAACTCACACACTGACTTATTCCTAGTTAATATTTTAGGAAAATCATATTTTTTACAAATATGTGAGCACAATGTACCTATCGCGTGATTAATTTATTTGCCTTTGCTTTATTTTTAATTCTTCTTACCAATTGTGGTATTATAAGGTAAGGAGCAATTAAACTTCAATAAATACCTACGAAACTATTTGTATTGTAAAAAGGTGTACAGAAAAGGTGAACAATAGTGTAACTTCTGTGAACTTGCTTATAAGAATAAAAGTGACGACCGGGCCGGCGCGCGACCATAGCGTCCGTACGGGAACATCGATTGCCCGCTCGCGTTGTACTAACTATCGGTGACGCGCGAATATCGCTCGGCACCGACTCGAGCGCTGATTCGGGCGGAGCGCCGACTCGGATAAGAGTACTGAGGAGTGCGGGCTTGTAGCGAACGACTATTACGCGCTACAGTATAGTATTTTTATTCTTGGTGCATCGTCTTCACGTATAAAAATATAATTAATGTATACAAAATATTGTTAATCATTTTAAAAGAGTAACGGTGGAGTTTCTTGCCCCTTCTTCTCCATACGAAACTACCTTTTGGAAGTGGCGCCTAGAATCAGTTCTATTTTTAATGTAAATGTTGACGTTCAAAAGTGCATTTTTATGGGCCTATTTGAAATAAATGCTTTTACTTTGACTTTGAACAATAGTAACAGAAACAGTGCATCTTACCTAAATCTAATTGCAGAGCTAGGACTACTGCCAGCACACAACTTGCTTGCAAACTGTCTAGTTCATATTATGTTAAGCAGTTAAGCACATCCTATTCAGCTGCGGCCTTTGTAATATATTCAACTGTGACTGACCACGCTTCTGTCCTGTTAAGCCTTTGTTGACTTAATCCTGACATTAGCAGAAACAGTGTGTGCAAGAAAGTTGATTATGATGCTGCCCTTGCACACTTGCAAGCTGTTGATTTTTCCTTTGCTAACGGTGACTCTGATGCAAGTGTTGTCGCCACTCTATTTGTTGATCATATTTCAAGTGCATTGTCACAACACATGATCATAATTTCTCGACCCTGTATGAAAAGATAGCTTAAACCGTGGCTTACCTGGTTTACTGCGGTGTTTCCGCCATAGAGATAAGCTGCAATTTTTTTTACAAAAATCCGTCAAAATACATCTGCTGAACTGGTATACAAAAGGTACATAAACTTTTGTAACGCTCTTCTGAAAAAGTTTAAAAGTAATATAATTGTATCTAATTTTAAGTAATCTAATTGTATCACCTTTCGCTGCATAAAACTTAATTGTAACCTAAATGGAAGAAGTCACTGGCTCCTGAAATAAAGCTCCTGACCTAGCTCTGGAGCCAGGGTCTCACATTTTTCTGTAACTTGTTTTTATGGCAACAAAGAATTTAATTTTTAAAACCAATTTCACATGTGTAAGACCACTAGTTAATAAGTAATGTTATTGATTTACTGATTATTATTTTGTTACGCTAATTACGCTTTACATATATTATTGTTTTGTAAATTTTGTCTTGATTAAATAATTAATTTAAGCACTTGCACTAATATCTATTCTATTCTATTTTTATGATATGGCAAGCAAAGCCGATGTCGACTATTCTGCCAATGTCTAAAGTGAACTGGAAAACAAGTGTGTTTTGTAAAAAAAAAAAAAAACAATTTTAAAGAGAACGATTAAAATGTTCGGTGATACAGTTGTACTAATGTAGACCTTGTGGGGTTAGAACTGGACTGAAACAAACAAAAAGATAAAAATTACATAAATAATTATAATTGTTAGAACATTTATTTATACATAAATACACACAAAATAATTAGGGAAATAAATCATAACTTTATATTATTGTGGCGGATGAAAATCATCAGCGCCACAAGCAGGTCAGGAGAGGGATATGTTAAAAGGGAGGGGAAATTAATCGGTAGAGGGATCTTAAATTTTGGGAGACGTTTATACAAATCTAGAGAGGGGGTGTTGTTAGAGCATTCGAAAAATATGTGATCCAGGGTGCCTTCTTCCAACCCGCACTCGCAGAGAGAGGAGTCACGAACAAGGATTTTATTTAAAAAGACGGGAGTGCAACAAAAACCTAGGCGGATTCTACAGAGTACAGAAATTATAGTCTTCGATACTTTTTTGTGAGCGAAAAACCACGGTTTTGGTTTGATGGTCAGTTGCACAGCATAATAAAAACTGCCTTTCTTTTTGCTGGACATATTCCACTGTTCCTGCCAGGAACACTGCAGGTACCCTGGTAAGAATTGTGCGTGAGATCTGACGATAAAGATGAACATGCATCTTTGGCCAGAGCATCAACACATTCGTTACCCTTAATGCCACAATGGCTAGGGATCCAGACTAACTGAACATCCTTCTGATTAGTAGCGCAGGACATTAAAGAGTTTTTAATTTTTAAAATAAGTGAACTGTGCAATTTACTTTTAAAGGGGTTTTGGACTAAAGCTTGCAAACAACTAAGGGAATCTGTAAAAATAACGGCTTTCTCAATATTATGGTGTGACTCTACAAAAAGACACGCTTCCAATATAGCCACACACTCACCAGTGAATACAGAAGACTCCTTAGGGCTTTTAAATTGAAGGATAATTTTGGAGCTTTGGTAATAGACTGCAGCGCCAGTGTGACTAAGATCGTTAAGTTTCGAAGCGTCCGTAAAAAATAATTGAAAACCATTCCATCGCTCGCCCACCACCGCATTGAAAGTCAAATTAGCTGACGGAGTTTTTTTGGATATACCAATATCGAAGATAATTTTTGGGATATAATTTAGAACTTTAAAAGGAAAATTATAAAGAGGTAATCTGGGATACTGGACGATCGGGCCACCTAAATTTAGAGTTTGTCGAAAGGATTTTAGGATCAAGGGAATTTCTTTATTTTTCCAGTAATTTGAGTTTCTACATAAGGCATCTAACTCGTTCAATCTTTCTATAAGAGGATGGGAGGATCTACATATTAGTCTAGACACAAAACGGGAAGCCAAATATTGCCGTCTTAGGGCTAGAGGAGGTTCAGCACATTCGACCTGCAATGCGTTCACGGGAGAGGACTTCATACAACCTGAGATGATTCGGAGACACTTGGACTGTACCTTATCCAGCCCTGCCAAAGCACCTTTGTTGGAAGGAATCAAAAGATGTGTACCATAGTCCAACACACTACGAACTAAGGCATTGTAAACTAATTTCATGGTGTAGGGGTGAGCACCCCACCAAACACCCGCAAGAACTTTTAAAATTGAAATAACTCTTTCACACTTTTTAATAAGATAATTTATGTGATGTTTGCCTGTTAATTTTGGATCTAAAATAACGCCTAAAAATTTAACTTTATTAAATAAAGGAATATTGTTGTCTAAAATGTTTATGGAAATATGAGGAATGAGTCTTTTGCGAGAGAAAATTACTGCCGAACTTTTTGGTGCAGAAAGAGACAGACCATGGCTTAAAAGCCACTGATTCAAAGAATCCAGAGAGAGGCATAAAGATGACGCAGCGTCAACTATGGAGGAATCTGTCACATATAGAACGATGTCGTCGGCGTATTGTAATGTTTGACAATTGTTGTTTAGGCAGGACCCAATATCAGCCGTATAAAGATTGTAGAGTATGGGACTCAGGACATAGCCTTGTGGGAGTCCCTTCCATGTATGCCTTGTATCGAACTCCTCGCCCTGGACTCTCAGAACCAATGAACGGTACAACAGAAGTTCACATATGCATTGTATCATCTTAGCCGGAAGACTCAGCTGTTGCAGTTTTTGCCTGAGTACGGGAAGAAGTACATTGTCATACGCAGAAGAGATATCCAGGAAAGTGGCAACAACGGATTCGTTTTTAGAATAGGCTAGGCGATGTCCGCTACTAAAATACTAACACTGTCTATTGTACTAAGTCCCTTCCTAAAACCAAATTGATGGCTCGGCAGTAAGTCCCTCGATTCGACTATCCACTCTAGACGGTTTTTAATAAGGTGCTCTAGTAATTTGGCTAGGACTGAAGATAAAGCAATTGGTCTAAAGCCATTCGGATCATCTGCGTGTTTGCCTGGTTTCAATATAGGAATAATAATTTGTGTTTTCCACTGATCTGGAACCCAACCATGACTATAACAATAATTTAAAATATTTAAAAAATATATTTTATCTTTTTCACCAGAGTGGGTAATGAGAGTGATCCCTCTAATTATAGACCTATATCAGTGCTACCAGCATTGAGTAAAATCTATGAAAAAATCATGCTAGACCAGATGTTGTCACATTTTAATTCAAATGGTATTTTACATAGTCGCCAGTTCGGTTTCACGAAAGGTAGGTCGACGACTGATGCGGGAGTGTTACTCATCAGTCACATTTTGGAATCCTGGGAGAAGTCCCAGGATGCAATTGGCATTTTCTGTGACCTCTCCAAAGCGTTTGACTGCGTTGACCACAATACACTGATCTGTAAATTACACCACTACGGAATTCGTGGACAAGCCGCTAATCTTGTTCTTTCCTATCTATCAAACAGGCAACAGAAAGTGAACGTTAACGGGGCGACGTCCTCGGGGTCCTTAGTTAAGATGGGAGTGCCTCAAGGTTCAATTCTCGGCCCTTTCTTATTTCTAGTTTATATTAATGACCTTCCTTACATGATGGCTAACTTATCAGATATAATTTTATTCGCTGATGATACTTCTCTTATTTTTAAAATAGATAGAAAAGATACGGATGTCTTACATGTGAATGATAGTCTGGCTATTCTTTCGAAATGGTTTGCAGCTAATAATCTTTTACTCAATGCGAACAAAACTAAATGTCTTAAGTTCTCATTACCAAATGTACCCCAAGTGGGTTTAAATTTAAAACTTGATGGCAAGAAAGTAGATGCTATTACGGAAACTGTATTTCTAGGAATTACTTTAGATTCTAAATTGCAATGGGGCGCTTACATTAGAGCTCTTTCAGGTAAATTAAGTTCAGCTGCGTATGCAGTAAGAAAAATAAGGCAGTTGACCGATATAGCCACAGCTAGGTTGGTATACTTTGCTTATTTCCACAGTATTATGTCTTATGGCGTTCTGCTGTGGGGATCAGCAGCTGACGTAGATTCAATTTTCATTTTACAAAAGAGGGCAATCCGCGCGATCTATGAAATGGGTCCTCGCGAGTCTCTTAGAAACAAATTCAAAGAAATTGATATACTCACTCTGCCTTCCCTTTATATCTTAGAAAGTATTTTGTATGTTCGCAAAAACTTAGAACTTTTTAAAATAAGAAGCGATTTCCATAATATAAATACACGTAGTAAAAATGAAATTGTTATACCCAAATTTAGATTAACTAAAACAAGCAAATCATTTCTGATAAACAGTATCCGCTTTTATAATAAGTTGCCTAAGTCGGTTACAGAACTTAGCGATGGAAAGTTCAAAGCCCACATTAAACGTGTCCTTATCAAAAAAGCGTACTATAAGATTAAAGACTACGTCGAAGACAAGAAAGTTTGGCAATAATTCCTTCTGCACATGTGGCTTCCCTGGTACCTCATGAACGGCATCACTATGTAAATTTCTAATAACTGCTCCCAAATAATGGTGTTTAATTTTTATTTTTTATTATTAGATATGGACTTTTACATATCTCTGACATAATTCTTTCATTATTTGACATTATATACCTAAAATGTTTAATTATTTTTTTATTTTACTTTATTAGATTATTTTATATTTTGTAAATGTGAGAACGTCGTAGGCCCTGTGGATTATAAATTATAGACAATTGTCTATTTGTTTAACATATGGTACCTGTTGACAGGCCTACACTGTCCTCCCATACCTGTTAATCACTGTAATTGGAAAACATTGTAAAAGACATATTTTTAAAAGAGTAACCATGGAGTTTCTTGCCGGCTCTTCTCCATGGGAAACGACCAATTGGAACCGTGCACCTAGAATCTGACGTTTCATAAGTGCCCATGTAGGTCTATGTGAAATAAAATATTTTGATTTGATTTGATTTGAATATGGCACGCCATCAGTACCAGGTGCTGAATCCCAGACATGTTTAAGTACCGCATTCAATTCCTCCAAAGTAAATGGCGCATCGAAAGGATCCTCTGTAACATTATACAGGGGTGAGTTTTGACATTCAGCTGAAAGTGGAACATAAGCTGGAGCTATTTTGTCAAAAAAAATTTCAGCTGTTTCCCTAGCGATTGGTGAAGAGATTGATGGGGAGCACCCACGTCTAAACCTATTTATGTTTTTCCAGACCACTGAAACTGGAGTAGACGGAGATAAAGAGGTGCAAAACTTGACCCAACACATTCGTTTCTTTTTGCGTAGAAAACGTTTGGTTCTGGCATTAAGCTGACAGTATGCTAACAGATTTTCAGTGCTCATATCTGAATTGTAACTCACTTCAGCCTCGTCCCTATCCCTAATCGCCGAAGTGCATTCTGGATCCCACCACGGGGGTGAGGGGATTTTATTACGGGCACTGTTTTTCAATGGAAAGCATGAATCTGCACTGGAGGTAATAGCCGTTACAAAACCCTCATATGAACTCTTGGCATGGCAGTGACCGGAAGGATCTGATAAATATGAATTTAAATTTGGAAGAAAATCAATTTTGTCCTCCAATAATGATACAAATCTTGTCCAATCTGGTTTGGACAGGTTATATTTCAAAAGTGGAGGGGAAGTTTTTTCTAGATAAAATTTATTAACCAAAGATATGATTATAGGGTAGTGATCACTACCATGTGACAAGGTTGTGCATTCCCAGTGAGTCGATGCTGCTAACTCAATTGAACAAAACGTAATATCTACGCAACTCTTTTGCTGTCCTGGAAGAGATCGTCGAGTTGAGAAACCATTGTTTAAAACGCAGAGATCCATATCATCCAAGATGTCAACTAGGGCTACACCAAAGGCATCACAGCGTTCAGACCCCCATCTGAAATGGTGGCAGTTAAAGTCGCCCATGACCAGTATCGGACCATGGACACTAGCAAAAATATCTCTTAAAATGATAATAAAATTATGGTGAGGATGTGCAATGTATATTGAAAACACTGTGATGGCCTCAACCCTCCCTGCAGTAATGCTCATATCACCCATAAGTGAAGGCAAAGTAAAGGGCAAAAGTGGGACCCGATTATTGACTAAGAGGGCCGACCCCCCATAGCCATCTGGTCTGTCACATCTGAGAATATTGAAATGTGGTATACGGAAGCTGAGACTTGGGGTAAGCCAAGTCTCAGCTATGGAACAAGCCAATAGCTTGTATTTATTTAAAAGAAATATGAGGTCATGCTTTTTATGCCACACGCTCCTCACGTTCCACTGAAGAAATACTTGGCGAGACGCCATTTCTAATGTCTAAGAGAAGAGTAATAAGTTGGTCGGCAACGTTGGACGGTGTTTGGGTATTAGAAGTAGAAGAAGAAATAACAATAGGTAAGAGTTTTATAAGTAATTCAATAATAGAAGAAGTACTGTTATTAGAAGAGACATTATTATTGAGAGCGCAGCCATTGGGCTGTAAAGGTTGGGGGGAACTATTAAATTGCTGATGAGCAGCTTTGTCATAAGATGGAGAAAGAGGGGCATGTGTCTTAGGCTTAAGGGTTACTGTCTTGTGATAAGACTGGGAAATTGGAGATTTAGTGATATTGGCATAGGAGCGGGAAGTTGTTGGAATCAATTTGCTAGCCTCAGCATAAGGCATGGATTTTTCAGCCATAACAGTCTTAATGGCTTTCTGTCTACCATGCTCGGGGCATGACCTGCTATTAGCGAAGTGATTACCCGAACATAGAATACAGAAGGCCTCGCCCTGACACCACAATAGACGGACTCTCATTGGTAGAGTTTAGGACCGACCCGTACCATACTGGCGATGTCTACATAGACGGAAGTTATAGGTTTAAATGGGGACAAGAGTATTATCTCGTGCAGGGTCTGTTCTCGGTTGCTGACGGCTTCGGTGTTGCACTAATAAAAGGTTTGTCTTCCCATCCATTTATTCTTAAAAAGGGTAGTACGATAGCGAGGTGTCTACAGGCTAATTAAATGTCCGATTATGAAAACGTTGGTGACGTTCTTAATATTCATACTTCAATGTCACGGCAAGCTATTTCAACACAAGATATAAAGTCTGATGGAAATATGGATGGAAAAACTATTGAATTATTGGTTCGGTTACTTAATGAGTATCGAAACTGTTTCGCTTTTAATTTAAAAGAGCTAGGTAAAACGAATGTCACCGAAATGTCCATTAATCTTAAGGATGATCAACCAGTAGTTTATCGACCGTACAGGTTACCTTTTCGTGAAAAAAAACAAGGTCCGTGAAATGGTAAAGGAATTCATAGACTGTGATATCGTGAGACCATCGACGTCGTCATACGCAAGTCCTGTAGTACTTGTCAAAAAGAAAACTGGTGATGTTAGGTTGTGTGTCGATTACAGGGCCCTAAATAGAAAAACTTATAAAGAAAATTATTCGTTGCCTAGAATTGAGGATCAGCTAGACGATATTTCAGGTTATGAGTATTACACTACCCTTGATTTAGCATCTGGGTACTATCAAATTGCTATTAAAGAAGATGACCGTCACAAAACTTCGTTCGTCACTCCTGAGGGTCAATTTGAGTTCAATCGAATGCGCCTATACAAAAGGTTCATCTAATAAAAAAGCTCCGTTACATCCCATCCCAAAAATAGATTCACCCTTTGCCACGCTATACATTGACCATATTGGCCCGTTTGTTAAAAGCACTAGGGGTAACACACATTTGTTGGTAATTATTGATGCCTATACAATATTTATCATTTTAAACCGGTAAGTAGCACAAAAACGTCTATTGTCATTGATAAGTTAAGAGAATACTTCAGTATTTTAGGGATTTCCAAAAGAATTATTTCAGCCAGGGGTTCATCGTTTACTAGTTCCAAATTTATAGACTTTTTAAATAATTTGGGCGTGAAACACGTACTCAATGCGGTGGCTACACCAAGAGCAAATGGGCAAGTCGGGCGCTATAATCGCACTTTGCTCGCGTCACTCAGTGCCAAATGTGCAGGGACAAATGAAAAGAAATGGGACTTTTATATTCCTGATATCCAATGGGGTCTTAACAACACGCACAACAAAGGTATTGGTGGAACACCTTCGGAGGCTCTTTTTGGAACTCATTTGATAGGAATGGCAGAAAGTAGAATAAAAGCAGCACATGATGTTGACCATAATATTAGCAAAGAATCCCTTAACGAAATTCGTGAAAAAATTAATGATTATATTACTAATTACCGAAACAAACAAAAGTCTTATTATGATAAAAACACATCTACTCCAAAAACATTTAAAGTAGGGGATCTAGTTAATATTGAAAGAGAAATTCCATCGTCAGGACAAAGTCGAAAATGAGTACCTAAATATCAGGGACCATATAGAGTGACAGATGTTTTCGATAATGAAAGGTATCAGGTCGAAGCCCACAACAAGATGTGTGCTGTGGGGTCCACAACAACGTGTGTGCTGTGGGGTACACAACAACATGTGTGCTGTGGGGTACACAACAACATGTGTGCTGTGGGGTCCACAACAACATGTGTGCTGTGGGGTCCACAACAACATGTGTGCTGTGGGGTCCACAACAACATGTGTGCTGTGGGGTCCACAACAACATGTGTGCTGTGGGGTACACAACAACATGTGTGCTGTGGGGTCCACAACAACATGTGTGCTGTGGGGTACACAACAACATGTGTGCTGTGGGGTACACAACAACATGTGTGCTGTGGGGTACACAACAAGATGTGTGCTGTGGGGTACACAACAACATGTGTGCTGTGGGGTCCACAACAACATGTGTGCTGTGGGGTCCACAACAACATGTGTGCTGTGGGGTCCACAACAACATGTGTGCTGTGGGGTCCACAACAACATGTGTGCTGTGGGGTACACAACAACATGTGTGCTGTGGGGTCCACAACAACATGTGTGCTGTGGGGTACACAACAACATGTGTGCTGTGGGGTACACAACAACATGTGTACTGTGGGGTACACACAAGATGTGTGCTGTGGGGTCCACAACAACATGTGTGCTGTGGGGTCCACAACAACATGTGTGCTGTGGGGTCCACAACAACATGTGTGCTGTGGGGTACACAACAACATGTGTGCTGTGGGGTCCACAACAACATGTGTGCTGTGGGGTACACAACAACATGTGTGCTGTGGGGTACACAACAAGATGTGTTCTGTGGGGTACACAACAACATGTGTGCTGTGGGGTACACAACAACATGTGTGCTGTGGGGTACACAACAACATGTGTGCTGTGGGGTACACAACAACATGGGTGCTGTGGGGTACACAACAACATGTGTGCTGTGGGGTCCACAACAACATGTGTGCTGTGGGGTCCACAACAACATCTCGATACCGTACATCCGCACATATCACAACAATCAGCACTGCTCAGAGTAGCACTGTCTCCTACAAAGTGCGTGGGGTATGAGTACAATTTGACCCAGGTTGCTATACCTACTTTAGAAATTCAGTGATCTTTTTTGTTCTAGAATTCACTATGTCAAGCATAATATCATTGAGATCACCTAATACTATAATATTATCGTACAGAGCCAATGCACGGATGCAGTCCGTGATCGCGTCTAAGTAGATATCTAAATCTAACCAAGGAGGCCGGTATGCAGCTCCTATAAGCTTTTTTTTCACTTTCTTGCTACAATATTTGCTTGCTTTTTTCCAAATTCATTTCGATACTTTTCAAGGTATACCAGACAGACTTGCAAACGCTTTGAGGCGTTTGAAAGGCTTTAGATTTAAGGACTTCAGAGGCCGCGTCGATGGTCATTACAAACGAAAACCAGTAACATAATAAATTTGTAGTGTTAGTTGTCGACCGTTTTCTTCAGTAAAATAGGTTCATTTCTCACAAAAACTTACAAACTGAACCTCAACCAGCCGAATTGAAGATTCCCCAGACTTACTTATGATAAAAATTGCCCTGAAAAATTCTAGTTTTGTGGCACGGTTTCACAAAATGTTTGCATTTCTATAAGCCTGTACGTGTAGAACAAATGGACAAACCTACACACACCGCATTTTGCTAGATATCTCATATGAGTTTTTGAATCGTGACTCCTATATCCTCCTCCGATTCAAAAACTCATATGGTAGGTACAATTTGCATGGCATAGCATAGCATAATCAGCGTACCTATTACTAATAAATTCCTCTTTGAGAATAGAAGTGGGCAGTTACCCAACACGTGAGCCCAGTGAGGATTGGTGGAGTCACATGTCTTCGAATCTTAGGTTCAAGGTATCCTCGCGATGTTTACCGTCACCGTGCAAAAGTTCATGACTACCTGGTTCGAACCCGCGACCGTAAGATGAAGCTATGCTGTATTTAGGGTTCACTATTTACAATCAAAATCAAAATATTTTAGTTCACATAAACCTACATGGGCACTTATGAAACGTCAGATTCTAGGTGCACGGTTCTAATTGGTCGTTTCCTATGGAGAAGAGCCGGCAAGAAACTCCATGGTTACTCTTTTAAAAATATTTGTCTTTTACAATATTTTTAGTTACAGTGTTAATAGGTATGGGAGGACAGTGTATGCCTGTCAAAAAGTACCATATGTTAAGCAAATAGACAATGGTATATAAATTTACAATCCACAAGGCCTACGACGTTCTCACATTTACAAAATATAGAAAAAATCTAATAGAATAAAATCAAAAACTAATTAAAAATTGTAGGTATAAAATGTCAAATAAAGAAAATATTATGTCAGAGAAATTTATAAGTCAATATATAATAATAAATAATAAAAATTAAACACCATTATTTGGGACAATGCCCATAGGTACCTATTATTTTAAACACTGAGAGTGGGGACTCTCAGTTTTTTTAATAATAGGCAATAATCAGCAATTGTTAGTTTCAAGGTCTAATAAAAAGAAGTCGTAACGGTAAATTAATAATTATGGTACTATTCCAGGAAAAAAATATCTATTAAAAATGATCTTAAATATTTAAATATAGCAATTCTTACCGATTCCTGCAAGTAATTAAACCTAACAAGTAATGAAATCGTTTTATGAAAACCTCTTATATAGGATGTTTTAACACTTAATAGGATTTGTTCTTCAATAGACAAAATAACATACTCGTAAATCTCATAAACATTTCCCAAACTAATAGAGGTTTTAAGTGCTTTCACACATATTTGTCTCCAAATGCCAATAACCAATAATAAGAAATTTCACATCATAAATATAAATCCTGACTGATTTCAAATGACTTGTTGGCAAATTCGGGCAACATAAATATTTTACCAACACGCGTACCATACCACCATAGAAATAATAAGAACAGCACCCTAATTGCGTAACACATTTTCGTAAACGATTACGACTAATCTGTTTGATTTTGACGGTTCAAGAACATTCATTGCGTTCTATATATTGTTGAGCAGAATTTTTATCGAACTTAAGAAGCAATGGATTAGCAATCTGTTTCAAAACGATTCAGATTCCAATTGATTGTGTATTACGCAATTAGGGTGCAGGTTTTGCTGAGACAGTTCTTTTTATTTTCGTTATTCAATGTTTTACTGCTAGTTTCTTTATTTTTTAAGTAGTTTAAACATTATATTTTAGGTATTTATTTATTTATTTATATTTCCACAATCAGTGCTATAATTACAGGAAAACTCCTAATGCGGTAGCGTGGTCCTTATTATACTATCTGAAATAACATAAAACATACAATATTACTTTTGTGAATTCATTCAGAGAGCAGGAAAATAATTTGATCCTGTCAGCAGTGTCATTGAGTGCGTGCAAGGCGCTTTGCTGAGTAAGTTGGTTCGTGCGTCTGGCACTGCTAGTAACCGTGGCTTCCTGCGTCGCAATGCGTAATTGTCAGGTGCATTCAGACAAATCTCCTTCAAAACACCGGGATTATAAGTCTTACCGCGAAATAGTTGGAATACATATGTGGTTATAGCTAAGTCCCTCCTTGTCTCGAGTTTGTTGTATCCAACCATACCAACATGGTATGTTGAAACTGTTTGTACACCCCTAAAGGTTCACTAGAAAACCAGCGTCAGACAGCATCTGTCTGGCATTAATGCTGAAATGAACCTTTTTAGCGCAGCCGTGGGGCACACACTATTGTTGTTCCTTTTTTAATTTGGCATTTGTATTTTGTGTATCACGTATATCACGTATTTTGTGTATAACTATGTCCAAATTAATATGTATCTTTCTGCTTAGAAACGAGTTTTGTCAACGAAAGAATATACAAAATGACAGTTAGAATAGACAAAATGACAGATATTTATATACAGCATGTAACAAAAACCCTGTCCTTTCCAATAAAGGCGTATTCCTGGTTCAACATGGTTTAAAAATTTAACTCATAATAACCAAAAGTTATAATTGTTTTATTTTTATGAACCATGCAAAATTTAACAGTAAACATGGTAAATTTTCATAAGTTGACAACACTCCACCGGCCGGAGAAATATTTTAATTTTTACTTATTTTATTTCAAAGGACACCGCCCTGCACTAGCCGCGCTGTAGACACTCTTTTAACGAGTCTTCGACCCTTTGATGTAGCCGACTGGTTGCCTACTGGCACGTTACTTGTTTGTCGCCAGTCTCATGTGGAGGTAGCTTGCGATCGGATGTCCGTACGTATCACGTGCCGCTATCGTATCGCGAACCATGTCGTATTCCAATCAGGAATATTTGAACATGTTGATTTTTGTTTTTGTGTGAGTGTGATTCGGAAATCGAAGTAAGAGCTCGGATTGTGGAAGCTATCGACTCACTCAAATCGTACACAAGTGCGCTGCATAAAGTAGGTTTCTTTAGTCCTAAGTTTGTTTGGCGGCATGTCGCAAGCCCGCGCCTACGGTCGCTGGAAATCATCAGGCAACTCCCGACGCCCAGGGCGTCTCCTGCGGCACTTAGGGCGTGAGGGCGCAAGGCTCTTTCCCTCACGCGTTCCGCCTCTGAAATCGCGATCATTACTGCTTCTCAGGAGGAGGTGACGGCTTTCCATTCCCTCTCGCTCCGTACCATGGCCTGGAACAGGGCCAGACGCGAGAGATCGCCGCCGCCGATCGCCTCCGAGAGAACACGGTGGTGCTCTGCCCAACCTCCACCGTATTCTCCACCGTGTCCTCTAGGCGATCGATACAATGGTGACACCCGGGCGTTTCCTCCCGCCTTATGCGAAACAGTAAATATATAATTTTTGGAGAAGTAAATTGGATTTTTCAACGCACGACTTAAACCAGAGCTGCAATTTAGACCCAACGATACAAGCGACGCTTAGTTTGTGGTTCACCGAATACGGCACATTGTATTGTTACTTTTTGATGAATACACTTTATTATTATTATTAATTTGCAAAAAATCAAAGAAAATATAAATTGGCAGGCTACAGAGGCATTCTCTACTCAATTTCAACGTACCTACATAAATTCAAATCACATCTTTCAAACCCTCCTGTATAACCGATTACTTTAAAAATATGCAGATCGTTACTAGAAATTAAAAAATAAACCATAATTTATTTAATAACCAGTCTGCTATAATATTCCGCCTAACTACTCGAAAATTGCTCGTATGTTGCAATTGTGATCAACTCACTAATTGTGGGCCATTGCATAAAATAAGGCAATAGCTTCTGGACATTTCCAGTTTTTCTATAACTTTGCAAAAGACATCTGGAAAATGCGTCTACAAAACATAAGAAATTTATTTCTAAAGGAATCTTTTGATTTCGACAGGCCGGATATTGATCTCTATAATTTTCACCCACAGTTGCGAATTTTTCTTGCTGTGAAAGGAGTCTTCTTTAGCAACATGAATTCTCGTCTCAGGTCTGTTTAATTTTGAATTTCACAAGTGACAATACACAATTGGAACAAAATGCACCGTACATTCTTATTATACCTAGCTAACTTGCCCGCGACTGCGTCCGCGTCAAATTTCTTGTCCCCCCGTCCCATCCCGTCGCAACGCATCACCCGCACGCTCGTTTTCGCTTCGCGTTCTTTCTGACTCTTTTTTTCGCGTTGATCATAACTATCCTGTCGTGATGTTAAATACCGTACCGTACGACTTTCGTAGAAACTCTTTTAATGAAAAAGAATAAAATCATTTATTTGTAGAAAATATAGGCGTTACCAGTAAGTAAAAGTTGGCAGTGTAATGTCCTGTTTATGGGATGCAAATAAATACCTATTGGGTACTTATTTAAATTAGGGCGATTTAAGCACGTTTTTAAAAAACCATTTTTTCGTAAAATTATATTAGAACTTAATATATGTATGTTCTCATATACTTACTTACTTTTTAAATATTAAGTTGCAATTAAATGAAAGCCGATTGCAAAATTTTATTGTTGTTAGATAAAGCCGAGGTTGATAGTGTCGTGGTGATAGTCTTGTCCCAATATAGCACATTAGTATGAGTAATACCGTAATACTGAGTTTTTGTTAATACCACTATGATTTGTACTTACGTACATTACTTAATTTTTGGTAAACTCATAAGTGCCGAATTTGACAAAACATTTTAATTTATTTTAATAATTGACTAATTGTAGAGGTTCTCGACTTTAATGAAATCAGCATGCCCACGCAGTTATCAAAAGTGGTCCACAAATTCCGGTCTCGATTGTTCGAACTGCGTTACAGAATTATGTATAGGTACCTACTACAACGTCCAATAATTAAGTAGGTACAACAATAATGTTGACAAACCCTAAGTTATAACTACAGTGCCTCCTTATTTTCACGACTGTATCATTTATATAATAAAATACCTTTATCGACAGACTGTTTGGATGACCTTTCTAAGGATCATTGAAACAAAAAACTTTTTTTATCTTCAGATTCATATGGCCTTCTATTTGCATTCTACTATCCATAGCTGCGATGGCCCTGGAGCAAATATATATCTGGCGCGGGATTTCTATAGGAGACTATTCGATCGCCACCGAATGCTTTTGCTACTGGGTCATCGGCGGCTGTATTCCAACGGTCTACTGCAGTATTGTCGTCAAAACCGACAAGATTCGGGACATTGTGGTAAAAATGAACGAGGATTTTATCTTCGTTTGTGGTCTAGGGCCTAGATACAGGTAAGAAAAAAGAAGATGCCTAAAGAATATGAATAGATTATGGCTATTTAGGTAGAGGTGTGCGCATTGCCTATATTATTGTAATGAATTGTAATACCATATTAAAGTCTTAAACCATTATTTTTTATATATTTTTCGGCACTAATCTGTTGATAAAACAAGTTGGTACAGATTTCACACAAGTCAAGATATTGCTATTAATAGTTGTCGCAAGATAATCGTTTATTTTAATGTGTGTGTGTGTGTGTAGTTGATACTTACAGTGCAACTATTTTCTTAATGTCCCTCGACAATAAAATAGTATTAACTACTCTATATACTTCCACTACTACATACAAAGGGCAACTGATAAAAATCCACGAAGTTTGAAGTTTACAAATTAAGAAAACTGTTGTACTTGACGCAATTCAAGCAACTCGTGTGCCTAAGATTTTGATTTACGTTGGAGATCATTTATTATTACTGTCAAATTAGTACCTAGCACGTACCGATCACATTAATTTATGAAACATCCAATACCTGTAGGTACCTACATTCATAGCAAATAAAGTTCTGATTCTGATTAATTAATATGCAACAAAAAAAAACTTGTCATTAACATTTAAATTTTATATTCCTACTGAAGTTTACCATTGCTTCTTTATTTTTTTCAGAAAACCTTTTTTAGAAGGCCAGCTCCTGATATGGCAGTTATGCTTCGCATGGTTCACTTTCGTCTCCTTCGTGGGTAGTTTGTTTATGCTGTTCCCGGTATTTGGTCTGGTCTACCAGAGTCTGTTCGCGACCATTGATGAGAACACCGTGAGACCACTGCAGTTCCCCATGTGGCTTCCCCACGATGACCCCTACAGAACCCCGAACTATGAAATGTTCCTGGTCATGCAAATGTCCTTGTGTTTTATTTTTGTTCAAACTTTCTGTGGTAAGTACGCTTAACGAAGCCGAGAGTCACTTGTACTCCATGTCATAGTGTTTTTCTCCCTAAAGCCCCCCTCCCGATGATGATTTCCCACACCAAAAAAAAATAAGGTGCAGTGAGCGAGGTGAGTCCACTCCACGCAAGTCTTCACGGCGAGATTTTTACAAAAATTCCTTCTAGTTACGGAGATATTGAAAATCAAAGTTCCAACTTTTTTTCATAACTATAAATTAACTTAAAGCCACAACTCCTGTACCGTTGCATGCACCAAAAAACAATGTTTTTCATACGTATGTTACGTACGTGTGTTCGCTGCCCTAAAAAGCGATTTCGACCGAAAATAAAAGTCCTTTCTCAGCAATCATTTTTGCTCAATATTACTTTCTTTGATATATAGAATGTGCATATAAGGGATGGCTGTTATCTCATTTACAAGACCCATCAAATAGGAGATGGGTCTTTTAAGGTGTATAGAGGCCTCGATGAATTTGCGCATGTGGGCGGAGCTGAACGCACTATTTTCGCCCAGACGTAACGCGCGACACTTGAAATCGTAAAAAAACAAAAAACATAGCGCGAAAATGTTCCCAGCGCAGAACCATTTTTTTATGAGACACTATAATTTAAATTAGCAAACAATGTGGAGGGAAATTTCGAAATTAGCAAGTAAGTACCTATTTTTACGTAAAAAATAATTTAATTTTCAAATTAGACTTAACTGACCAGTTCCCATATCTGCATAAAAACTTTTTCGCAATACTTTTTGAGTAGCCTGGTACATACGCATAATTTTTACTAATATTAAAATATTGTTTATAAATTAAATTAGTTAAACTGGATGTGGGAGAATATTGTGGTCACATAACAAATCTACGCACGCACACAGTTATAAACGTCTGGGTTTAACGTAGTTGGCACATCGTCCATTTTGGTTTGTTTTGACTATACAGCGAAAGTGTGACTTTTATTTACGTACGATTCTGAACAAACTACTTTCTTAATGTGCATGATTCAGTTACACATTGTTTATGGCAACTGTGATACCTTTCAATTCAAAACCTGTCTCTCGGCTGAAGGGAGAAGAACTCAGGTACATTTCGAATAATTTTATTGACTTTCCAGTGTACATCTACACGCTATTCCACATCCTGTTGCATTACTACGCAATAATGGACATGATAATAATCGACTTCAGCGTAATATTCGAGGGTTTGGACAAATCTGACGCGTTGCTTCCTCGGCATGATGAACGCAGAATGAAAACACAGCTCATACTCAATGCGAGGATCAGGCAAATTGTGACGTGGCATCTTTCAGTGTTCAGGTAATCCAGCCATCCAACGGACGCAGGTAACAAGCTGCGGCTTTGGATGCTTTGCATCTCAGGACAAGATTCACGACCGCACTTAGACTGTAATTTGCTATTTACCTAAGTGTCGCATACAAATGTGAACATTTTTCGTATGACCATGTTCATGTTTAAATGAAACGCTTGCTCATATTCGCTTACCTATATGAATAAGAACATTATACCTACCTCTAGATAAACTAAGGTTCATATTCGTAAGAATCGCTTACTTTAAGAAGAGCTAAGTCCGCACTTTGACTTGGCTAACTGTGAATTTTTATAGAAAAGGTAGTAGTCTAAATCCCAGAGTCTTAACCCCGTGAAACTTATTGGTAGGTAATTATGATGCGATGCATTTCTGTGAACCACACGGCACTTCAGTTTTGTGTCCAGTCACGTCTGCAATTCTGCCCACTGCATTTTATCGGTGTCTTCAATGATGCATAAATACATGAAAGATTTATCTTTCTTGGAAAAGGTCTTCTCCTCGACCTGCTGGACGTAGGATAACGATAAATAAATAAAACAATTTCACTACAATAATGCCGCTTAGCAAACGGGGCGATATCTGCACAAAAAATGTAAAGAAAAATAAACCTTGACACTAATCAAAAACGCACATCTAATAAGGCTATTTTTATCCCAGATTCTGGCGCCCCTTCTAACAGAATAATACTTGTCATCGTATGAAACCGGCTGCTTCTCTCAAGGGTTCACACTCTTGTTACACGATAAAGAGGAAGCTATAAAGGCTTTAGCTTAGAGTCTAACTGTGTCTAATCATCTAAGTTTAACTACAGTCCATAAACTAGCCCACAGGCATAGCAAGGGCGTGGCAGTGGAATGTAGCCTACTAACTTGCAATTTCTGATCTTAGAGTCGTGATTTCCGTATATATTTCTAACCTAAATCTCTGTCTGCCTACAGAGTGTTAAAGGTAATTGCCCACTTTTGGGCCCAGCTGTACAAGAAGAAAAAGGATGTGGAAAAAATAAAAATAAAAAATTTAAAAAATGCAGTTGCTAAATACAGAAAAATATTTTTGAAATGTTTGTGGTTTTTGTTAACATAATGCAATTTGTCGTGAAATGGCTAATGATTCAAGTCTTTAAACAAATGCCAGTGTCAAAATAAAAATGTTATTATGTGAAAAAAACATTGTCTCATTCGCTCTATGTTTACGCGCAAGTGAATGTGTTGCGTTGCGATATTCGTGTTTTCGATGATTTATCCAACGACTTTGGCTGTTTCACGGAATCTGACGAATCTTGCTTTCACGCGAAAACGGACTTTGTATCTGCTACTTTGATCGACTACGGCTTGTTGTTTCGGACTTCGATACCACATAACGTTATGGACAACTGCATTAATTGCGGTATTCCAACTTCCTCGCTTCAATTTATCGGGAAGACGAGCTTTAAATGAATTTATTTTCTTTATTTAAAACTAATCTAATTCTTTATTATACCTGGGAATCATAAACCTATCTACCCACAAAAAACTAGGTATCTGACATGGCATTTGAGATTATTAGGATTAATAAATAGATAGTAAGTACCTACCTGAATAATCATTAAGTATAAATCTAACAATATTTTTACAGAATCCGTAATCTTGAGTCCGTAAGATTGAGTCTAAGTTGACTGATTCAGATTCAATTTCAATTGAATTGAAAACACATTTGTTAACAAATCGTTGTCCTATTTCTAAGTAGGTACATTTAGGTACTAATGCATTAACCGCTGTAACTATATAATTCACTCTGTTAAGTCGGTTTATTTTATGCAATGGAAACTTATCTTAAATATTAGTCATCTGAACATTCCCAGACTGATAATTGCAAAAAACATTGGTAAATAACACAATCTCTATTATAACCTAACCTTAGATTCGACCCCACATATCTTGATTATGCAATTGTCAATCAAACTGAAACTAAGGCAGCTTAAAGCTGATATTTTAGTCTAACAAATGAGACTAATTTGGAACTTGTAACGGGTCATCAAATTTTGGGCCCCACGATGTATGCGAGATGGTCGATGTCCTTTAGTAACATTTGCGAAGTAAACGTAAAGTTGGTACCTGCCTAGCCTATACCCACATTTTTCTCTGAAGGCCCAAGGGTTACAGAGGCGTATTTACAACAAAAACATCGTCAGCATTAGTAGATCTTCACAAAAGGAAGACGTGAGTTTATGTGTATTCCAAACTCCTTGGAGTTTGGAATACACATAAACTCACGCCTTCTTCCCATGTGGGTAGGCAGAAACCACAGAACGCCGCCTGCTACGATCCTTACATACTCCTTTTGTCTCGATACAATTCCATGCTCCGTAGCTCTTGCTGCTACAGAGCCTTACAAAAAAAAACAATAACACTTTGTCGACGGGAATCGAATAAGGGATCTCACAATAACCCACTTGCGAATAGTAAACACTTGCCAACGAATAGTTAGAATTCAATTATTATATTATATTTTTATTTTATAATTTTAGGTATGAGACGTTTAAACGTAATTAAAGATAAAGTTAAGAAGAAGTAAATCCTTCAACGTTTATAAATAAATTATAAACGTTGAATAACTTCTTCCCATAAATAAGTAAGATTTGGTTTCAGCGCTGTAACTAACGTGTCATCTGTATACGGGTTACCGCTTGTGTACCAGGTTTCCTTCAGTTCCATCGCCATATGCCTCATAGCGTACCAGATTGCTGAGGTAAGAACCGTAGAACTTATAACAGAACAGGCGATCTACCCCCTAAACACGAAATCCTAATTACGGACTTTTTCTACATCGAATCACCTGCGGACATAAGATTGGTTCGGAGCCAGAACTAAGAATGAACGACAACACGATTTGACAGCTGTCCCTAACTCTGGATGTGTTTTATGACGAATCAACTAGGTACTTTACGGACGGGATTGTAAGTTCCTGTACCGAGCAGGCACATCATAGCATTCTCTTTCAATGCGATTACTCGTTGGATTTATTTCAGTGATTAAAACAAATTGTCGCTTGTCATTTTGGTTACAAAATTCGAAAAATAGCCGTATGCCTAATTTTTCCTGGCACATCGTTCATTCTTTAGCGTCTCAAACAGACTGCAGTTGGTTTCACACGTTAGTGGAGTTCAGCAATACGGAAGTCGTAAAATTAAGCAAACTGCAATTGAAACGAAGCAGATTAGTCTCGATCATATGCCGAAAATGTGTTACGCAATTAGGCTGCCGTTCGAGTTTCTAGTTTGATGCGACACAGATCTATGATGTGCCATAATAATTACGCATGGGTAGGTAATTCTTGGCTGTGTGTTTTGGTTTAGTCAGTTACGTTAATATTCCCCATTGATTGTTCTTCCCTTTTGAAGGTAGTCAATGTGGATTATCCCGCGTGCATCCCAAAAAACAGTCGCCATAACTTTATTGGCTGACAAACCCACCTTGGCCTTCTTTGGCGCCGATTCACCCTTAGAAACCCACTGTTTTGACTGTTGTTTGGTCTCTGCTGTGTTGTGATGGATCCATGTTTCGTCCACGGTTACAAAACGGCGCAAAAACTCCTCCATATTGCGATTAAACAACGCCAAACCTTCCTGTGAAGTTGTTCCATGATTGCGTTTGTGGTCGACTGTGAGCAAACGCGGCACCCATCTTGCGGAAAGCTTTCTCATGCCCAAGTGATCATTCAAAATTGAAACCACTGAGCCATGCGAGATCCCTACGGCTTCCACAATCTCTTGCACTTTCAATCTTCGGTCGGCCAACACCATATCGTAAATTTTTTCGATTGTTTCGGGTGAAGAGACCTCAACTGGGCGTCCAGGACGTTCGGCATCTTCAGTGCTTGTACGGCCACAACGAAATTCAGTAAACCACTTTTTTACCATTGAAATCGATGGTGCAGAGTCCCCATAGTATTTATCAAGCTTAGCCTTGGTCTCGGTAATAGTTTTTTTTCGCAAAAAATAATGCTTACTAAGCACACGAAATTCACTTTTTTCCATTTTTTCCTCAAATTACTGGGTAGTCTGATAAAGATAGCTGTCAAACACAAACTAACTGACGCAACAAGTTCAAATTTTGACAGGAGTCAACTGACAGATGCCTGTTGAAAGGAGTAGTGTTGCTTTTTCAGTAAAGAGGTCAGAAATTCAAAAAGTCACGGACTTATTGACCCGCCCTCGTATGTACTTACAAAAAAGGTGGCATTAGCCTTCCTCACTTATCATATATACTCAATTTTTTAACTTAAAATCGAGCATTTTAATAAATTTTATTTCTAATAGGTAGGCGATACTTAGTACGTAACGTTTTTGTACCTTTTTATGTAGGCACCTACCCACAGTATATTATCTAGCTAAAGATACCAACCAACTTTTTTTTTAGAATCTTGACAACGGCAGACTGGACATCCTGTTTTCTCTGCTGAGCATTGCTGCGTGCTTGCAACTCTGGATACCATGCCATCTCGGCACCATGATAAGAAACAAGGTTTGTGTTTGCGTTCTAGTAACCTGGGCGTTTACCTATCTGGAATAGGATGTTTTAGATGAGCTGAATACCAATTCAGCTCAACTAACACATCCTATTCACACCATTGCCCCAAGGCTGTGGCGGCAGATACTTCCTTCGCAATAATAAAGCAATTCGTGCGAAGACTGAAAAGTACCCTAGTTTCCATTTCTCTTTGTGTCTAGTTGGTGAGTCTTCTCATAAAAATGAAATCGTCTTTAGTTTATGTTACCAAACCTTTTAAAATCATTTTTATATAAAATCATATTAAAAAATCCCAAACTGGACAGCAGATATGCGACATGTTCTACTTAGATTAGAGGAGAAGCACGTTCAGTCTACGTATCTAAGTACAGATGTTATTTTACTACCTACAACTGACTAGAGTTGTAGGTAGGTAAGTATATTTTGGGACCGAAACTTGAAATTGTATCGTTACATACCATTTTTTTAAACTTAAAACCTTAGTCAGGATTTATTATATCCACAGGGTGAAATTGAGTTCATGGGCATCTTTATATGGGTTCATTGTACTCATCATTATGAACAACTTTTACTATGGGACCAAACGTGAAATCGCGGAAAAAAATCTCTGTTCCCTACATTTTCACCTCGTCAATATGTAGGGAACATGTGATTCTCGTTTACGTTAATACATCTGGTCATGCACGCTCGCCGGTTGCGAGTACTACGCACCTGATCTTTCTGAAGAACATAACCAATAAGGTCATTATATGTCCTCCTAGGGCGTCCCCTCCCGGCGTTTCCACTCAAATCTACCTTTTGTTAGTCTCATTGCATTCATCCTCTCAACATGACCAAACCATCTAAGCATACTCATCATAATCTTTTAAATCGCACCGTTGCCTTATCACATCATTCCTCAGCCAATCATTCATAACCACACTGCACGTGCTCCGCAAGGAACGGTTTTCTGCAGCATTTATTGTGCTTTCATACTACTTTTTCCACGCCCAACATTCACTTCCATACATAAGCGTAGGCACCAGCACACTATTGTTAACATCCAGTCGTGCCTTTTTGGACATCACCTGATTGGTCACAATTGCATGTGTAGCACCATAACATAACATCACGCCTTGTTTCCCCGAAGGGTTGGGCAGCGGTGTACCTATAGTACACCCACATTTCGCCAGTTATGTTTAAGTCCCATGTAATAGGGGGCTAGCCTATTGCCATCTACCGGGCACAAATCCAGACTTCGGGCTGCTACTGAGAAATTCCAGATAGAAAAACCTAATAATAAGTTGCCCGACCTGGGAATCGATCCCAGGACCTCATGCTCAGCAGTAGCTATTGCGACCACTAGACCAAGGTATAATAAGAAGCTAGGGCTTTTTGTCAGTGACACCAGAAACGCAATAATCGCGAAACACCGTTTTAGTACTTAGCTACGAATTGGAAACGTTAGTTGGGTACGAATTGTTCCGAAACTTGAATGAATGATAATATGAGTAATCTCCAGTTACAGTTTTGGGCAGAGGTGTACCTGTACACCCACATTTCGCCAGTTATGTTTAAGTCCCATGTAATAGGGGGCGAGCCTATTGCCATCAACGGGGCACAAATCCAGACTCCGGGCTGCTATTGAGAAATTCCAGATAGAAAAACCCAATAACACTTTGCCCGACCTGGGAATCGAACCCCGGACCTCATGCTCAGCAGTTGCGATTGCGACCATTCACTTTATTTCCCGCTTTCAATCTCCTTTCCACATCTCCATCAATTATTCCATCCCTTGTAAACAGACTCCCCAAATTTACGAAAATTATCATAATAAAATGGAATTGTTGTCAAAAGTGGTATATACTTAGCGATCACCAGTAAAACGCGTTCAAGAATATTGACACTGACATCTCTTGAACTAGGTTTTAAAGTGCTGATCGCGTTCAGTTTCTTTAGTGAAATCGGCACTTGAGCAATTACGAGGTTGATTTTAGGTACAGTCCGCGAGGGCTAAGCTGAGCTTTGCATTTGTGTGAGTGCACTTAGCGACGCGTCCTTTGCAATGACAACTGCCTGCGGCGCTGTGCGTCGCTCGCGAGATCACATTGGTGCGATTGGTAATCACTCAAGATCAGCTTAGGCCTCGCGGACTGTAGGTACTCCCTTATTCACCTTTTTATCATTCATCTAAAAAAACAAAAAGTAGAACAATGCTTTCTTAAAAAATAATAGCTTAACAATTTGAAATGTTCAAGGCATTTGAAGTAGGAGATTCAGGCTGGACATGCGGCTGGCACGAGACGCCATTAGGCCTGATGATTCGGACTGACATCATAATCATCATTCTGCGGGCTCAGCAGCCTGTCACCATCAAGTTTACTGGGTTGCCACACGTTCAGCTCGAGACGTTCTCCTCTGTAAGTATTGGGTAATTATTCGGCACATAGCATTCTGTTATTTTCTCGATAAAGTTATTTTGGTAGACCAGTGGCCTTTTTGGTCTTTTATTTTAGCAGAGTATTATAATAACCTAAGCAACAACTATAAAAAATGTGTAGGAGGCATAAGTTGTTCCTACCCTGTGTCCTAACCGATAACGATTGTCGCGCGAATACGCGATAGTTTACATGAATTATGACTATAGATGCGTTGCTGGTTGACTATACGTTGTCTACCGAGCGGTAGACACCTAAAGGCATTTTTCGATTACAACCATTGGCTAACATTTTCGACCATGAAATGGAAACAACCTTTTTTTTTGTTATGAAATAAGTTTTCTCTTTTAATAATAAATATAATAAATACCTAGCCCCAGTTTACGGTATTCGATTGTTTTCTTTTTATTTATTTATTTTCTATATATATAGATTCTTTATTTGAACGTAAAGTAACAATAAGAGAGATTTCTTTTAGCGTTAGAATATCCGTGGTCTACCGATGTTTTACAACTATAATGATGACGTACAAACGCTACTTTATCGATCGCGCGAATATGTCATATTCGTATAAACGTGCACGACGATCGCTTACTCGCGCAATAATTGCTTTCGGTTAGGACACGGCCTTATGTTAATGCGACCAAGCACTTTCAGAGCGGGAGTTTTGATTCTACACTAAACAGCGGGGTAATTGCGTAGCACACTATTATTCACAATCTGAATAATTTTGAAGGTTATTGCTAATCCATGGCTACATATACTCGAAAAATTTGTATGCTCAATAACATAAATAACGCAATGAATGTTGTTGAACTGTCAAATTGAAAGCGATTACCACAGAGTACACTATAGTATACTGGCGATTACTACGGATAGTGTGTTACGCAATTACGCCACTGGTGTATGCTATTCCATTTTGGGAATTTACCATTTAAACTAGACATGTTTGAATTTTTTTAATGAGTAACATTTTTTTTTCAGTGTATGAGGTCGTCGTACACCTATTTCAACATGCTGCGTCAATACAGCAAATAGGACGTCATAATTATTAGCACGGGATACGATGGTACAGTCCGCGAGACCTAAGCTAAGCTTTGCATTTGTGCGAGTGATTACCATTCCCACGAATGTGATCGCGCGAGGGACGCACAGCGCCTCAAGCCGATCGTCCGATTGGCCGATTGCCGAGCAAAGGACGCGTCACTCACACAAATGCAAAGCTCAGCTTAGGCCTCGCGGACTGTACTTTCATTACGTTAAGTAGCCCCCCTACATTCTTATTACACTCATTTTATCGCTACGCCATTTCTTTTAATGCTTTACGCTTTCAATTAATACCTTGTCAATAGTGAGAATTTCTGTTTTATAATAAAAAATAAAAAAATGTATTTACAAAATGTTTTATTTTAAAATTCTTGCATTTAGGCTTATGTAATGGTAGATTTAAAAACCTTCGACACTGCATTGTTACCTGCAACTGTTCCTTATCTTTATACCCGGTTTATCAAGACCAGACAGACACACACACTTAATGTGAAGTTAGCGTGGAGTGCGCTGTCAGTGCCACTGGTGCTAGGGATTGACCAAGACGGGATGACACTGACAGCTCACTCCACGAAAGTCTTCACGGTAAGATTTTTACACATTTTCGTAAACGATTACGACTAATCTGTTTGATTTTGACAGTTCAACAACATTCATTGCGTTATTTACATTGGTTGGGCGGATTTTTTTTATCGAACTTATGAAGCAATGTATTAGCCATCTGTTTCAGAACGATTCAGATTCCGATTGATTGTGTATTACGCAATTAGGGTATGGTTATAGTATGTCGGTCGATCGCGAGCTCTTTTTATACATTACTAAATTCTGTCCGCGACTTCGCCCGCGTGAAATTTCTTGTTCCGATACACCCCGTCGCACAGTGGTCTGAAAATCGAGCTCCATACTCATATAAACTTAATATCAGGAATTTAAAAAAAAATGGAATGTCTCTGGTATACCTACCTCCCTTTATATAATGTTATAGTATGGAGGGTATGCACAAATCCGCGCGTGAGCAAAAAATTTTTTGTACTTTTAGAGAAAACACTTAAAGTTAATTATATTTTAACTGAAGGGCTGGTGCTCACATGAGCTATCACCTCACACGGTGATCAAGATGACATACAATTCATGCACTTTTCGGTGCCGCTTTGCGAGTAGGACTTTTTTCAAATTTAGAATTTTTGGTATAATTATGTGATTTTTCCAATCTTTGACGTAACTAAATAAAGTTGACGACCTCTTTTCATATGTTTTAGTTAGTTAATAGCCTGTAAATGGCCTTTTTAATTACAATAATAGAAAACGATATTGATTACATACGTTTTTTTACAAATTGCATTCAAAGAACTTACTCATTTGGTAATCACGTTCATCATGTCATTATGGTTCAGTTTCAATTAGATACTACGAGTGAGGTTAGTTACATTTATTAATAGGACGTTTGAGCGTAATTCTCTCATAAAGTCCGGTTAAGTAGTCACGACCTATCAAGGTCAACTACGAGATGCCATACAAAAAAAAAACTTAATTCTCTCAGTAGCTTTTAGGACTATTACGCGCTAACTATACTTACCGTTTTGGTACCAATTTGGACATTTCCATGTTTGTGGCAAACAGTAGTTGTTTTTCACAGCCCAGATTAGAAGTTTTTGTGAATGCGTTTGATTTGTCAGAAAATGAAAAGAAAGAATTGAAACAATTCTGTCAGACTTATGTGTGTTCGTTGAGAAATACATGGATCTCGTGTAATCGCACGAGATATACATTCATAAATAAGTATGAGACATGGCTGCAAGAAAACGTAAAATGGCCTGTAGTCATCAGGGAAAAGATGACACCATTAGTAGCAGTAGAGCAGCAACCATGTTCTAGTTCTGACTTCGGTGTTAATGAGGATATGTCAACATCCCACAAACCAGAGACTTGCAGTGTTGGAATAACATCAGTTGTGAGTCAAAGAACACCGTTCGTGGAGCTAAGCCCGCTACAAAAGAGGAGAGTGGAACAGCTCCTAACGTATAGCACTAACTTATGCGGCTGGTTTAAAAGCAGATTGCAAGATTGTAGCAGATATAATAAAATTGGTTACAGAGCATCCTGAATAGGCTACAAAAAATAAGGAATTGTTGAAGTCCAAGAAAACTATGCCCATATATTCCGCTGATAAAGCTTTTGGTCTTTTGACCTCGTTGAAGCTTTCGAAGTGGCAGTATACAACCTTAAGAGCTTGTGCAAAAGAAGAAGGAACACCACTGTATCCTTCGTATACTGCCATCCTAGAGGCGAAGAAGGACAGCTACCCACCAAAAGATACCATGGAAATCTTAAATAAATCACAGAAAAAGGGGTAAGAGTACAGCTCCAAGCAATTTTGAACAAAACTGTTGCCAGATTTGGAAAATTCCTACGTTTGGAGTCTTCGCTGGATGGCAAAGAGCTGAGCCTGATATGCAAGTGGGGATTTGACGGTGCTTCAGGGCAGTTTGTACAAGCAAACTATAGCAGACGAAGACGATTCCAGTATTTTTATGTGTTCCTTTGTGCCCCTGCGCTTAGTTTGTGGTGAAGAAAAGATATGGGAGAATCCAAAGCCATCTTCCACAATGTTCTGCAGACCTCTATATTTCAAGTTTGCAAGCGAGAACAGCTTGAATATCACGGAAGAACAGGGTCTGATTGAAGCTGACATTGCAGCACAGGAGCCGTCTATCATGCGATGTCATGCTGTTAAGCACTCAATGCTTATGACAATGATAGATGGCAAAATTACTTCGAAATTGTCAAAAACCTCAACGTAGACTTGTGATATCTGTAAGGCTACCCCTTCGGAAATGAATAAGTTAGAGAAGATCTTAGAGTGAGTTTTGTATAATATGATTAATTTATGACATCTTATTGTACTGTTCCATATCTTTTATTAATTTATTCACTTTCTTTCCAGAAAACCGGTTTCGACAGAAATGTACCAGTAAGGTCAACCGGGGCAATTGCGTCATAAAAATGTATTACACTCTTTTAAAAAATCATGTCACAATAATAATAATTTTGTACAAATATCCTTAAAACCAATGCGTATAGAAATTATCTGTGTGCAACCTTAATTAATTGTTTCTTCCATTAGTTATAGTAAATACGAGTAACTATACTTTTTTTTTTTAAGAGGAATTTTAGACGCATTTTCCCGTATTGGGGCAAACCCGTCTTCATTAAATAAGTTTTAAACCTGTGACGTTTGATGGCTGACATAAATATGTTTTGCTTCAGTTATAATTTTGTACACGAATATTTCAGTAAATTACAAAAATATTAAATAATCATTACATTAGAAGCGATGTAATGAATACTTGGAAAATGCGACTATTTTTTCATAGACGCATTTACCCCCTGTCAAATACAGACGTTCCCAACATTTTAGTTGTAAAAGAAAAAATTGTCTAATCTAGAAAAACCTTTACTTAATGGATGCTAAATAAAAGCAATATGTACATTTTTGAAGTTTAATCAAAATCAAGTTGCATTACACGAATATTACAAAGTTTATATTGTCAATAAAAACCTTTTTAACCTCTATAATATGTCGAATAAGGTAATTTACTCAAACAAATAGTCTATACGTAATATTCAAAGTCATTTCTGTCTAAATATTCATTGATTTCACGTGTCTCAGCATAACCATTGTGATCGTATTTTAATTTACCTGCTGACAAATTGATAACTTCACAATAACAAAAAACGATAGCTAAATTTCTCATGCAAAGTTAAAAATGAAGAAACACTTAGTTATGATATAAAATTAACTACAAAATGCAAAAGTGAAAGCCCCAAAAAATGTTTAAGATCTCTGTTATTGGGACAAATGCGTCATATAGACGCAATAGCCCCGAAACAGCAGGCGCATTTACCCCAAAAATCCAGATCGAACCAATTTTTTTTAAATGGGGAAGGTCGGGCAAAGCTAATTGTAGATGGCGTGACCATAGCTAGGTCCCTACGGCCTTCAATAAATTTGACATTTCGTTCATTCATTCCATTTTGTGTTCATTCATGAGTTTGATTTTATTTCAATAGTTCGTTATTTTCGGTGATTTCAGTATTTTATATCAAGTACTTGACATGGAAAGTGTCATAATTTTAAACCTTGAATATTTCCTGGTAATCACTTTCTTCAAAATGTTTCAGAAACAAACTCGAATTCAAAAAAATCTCTACGAATAGCTTTTTACCACAATCTTCTAATTTTAGGGTCTTTCGGGAAATTGTGCACTCCAATTTCGGAGTATCTAGGAACACAATAACGCGTCAATTTTCGCTAAAATAAAATAAAACCACATCACACCTTGTATTATTAGCTTGTGTTGGGATCTAGTTATGATAGCGACATTTTGACAGTTGCCTTCCCCATTGTGGCGGCATTTACACCGCCACATGCGAACAAACGCATCAATCCTGCATCGCGCAAACAGAGTTTACCGAGCAGATAGAATATATACAACTTCCCGAGAACAATCATCGGGCAGTTGCCCACCAGATACGACATCCATCTGGTCGGAGGATCCTACCTTTTCCAAGAGTATGACTGAACTTTACACCCTGTTCCTCATATCTCTTCAAATCATCATTTCTCCACAAGTAAAACAACTTCAGTAGAAATAACTATTAGTGTAGATACACTATAATATCATATTTATGTGCGTTTCATAATAAAAACGGAAAACTTAGAAAAAATATAGATTAATAAGGATTTTGATCACTCATCTCGCCCAGCACCACTTGACAAAAAACTTAATTTTCGATATGGCCGATATTTTGAATTTGTGCGGTACAACGCCATCTATTGAAAATATAGCTTATTATTTTATTCAAAATAAACAAAACCAGATGGCAGGAAAGGTTGGTTCAATTAAACGCAATTGCCCCAAAGACGCAAATGCCCCGGTTGACCTTATGGTTTATCTACTCTTCATATTTGGATCAGATGTCTACTCCACATTTCATACAGTCTAGACTTTAAAACATGGCAAGCCAGAGATGCAAGCAGTAAAGAGTCATTGAAGAGCAGAAAACAAACCATTCAACAGAAGTTCCGTGATGAAATGAGCCTCCTAGGAGACATCGTCAAACAAGGTGAGTAAAAGTAACAGTCGCTTTTTCCAAACCATTCTCGCAAATTTTGTCGTAAAGCGACAAACGAAGTCATCTTCAATGGTCTCCTTGTATCGTCAGATCCTTGTATGTCCAGTATAAGACCCGTGCTGAAAAAATCCACAAAAACAGCTGTTACTGATGATATGAAACCTCTTCTCATCAGTGACGATGCAGGTGTAGACAAAGAGAACATTGAATTTGTCGATGTTAATGCGTCAATCATAGACTCGGATTTAGAGGACTTTGATAATGGCGAAGATACTACCTGTTAGTAGTAGTTATTTATGTAGTTTTACTATTAGTCGTAAATAGCTACACGTAGTATAGTTGCTATATTTACAATAAATGTAATAGTTGTGATATTCACAACATAATACTAACTTCACTGTTTTTTATATTGTGATATATAATTATAGTGTATCATAGTTATTGACGTATTTTTGTTTTAATGTCTTGGTTTATTTATTAGCATACAACATTAAAACTGTATAAAAACTTGATTTTATTGGTCCTTATTTTTAATCACCTATAATAAAAACAATTTAGGAATATTACTCTTCTATACAGGGATATCTTAATTGTTGTATGAATATATATTGTTTCAATCGTATTTTCCCATCATGTAACATCATTTAATTATGTTAAAGATTTGAAAAATCAATAGTGTAACTACCCTCATTTTCAAATGCCATGCCATGTTATTAGTACTTATCTAATCAAAATGACGGTGATTACCAAATGAGTTGGTTCTTTAAATGCAATTTATAAAAAAAAGTATGCTATCAATATAGTTTTCTATTATTGTCATTAAAAAGGTCCTTAGCAGGCTATTAACTAACTAAAATATATGAAAAGCGGTCGGCAACATCATTTTACAAATTACGTAAAGATTTAATAAACCACACATCCTAAATTCAAAATTTAAAAAATTTCCTACCAGACATTCCAATTTTTTTTTTAAATGGCTGGCATTAAGTTTCTATGAGTATGGAGCTTGATTTTCTGACCACTGTGCGTCGCATCACAATTTTTGTTTTATCCTACTGGTGGTTCCAGATATAAGCCCGTTCAAACGAACAAACTCTTCAGCTTTATTATTAGTATAGATTGCGTAACATGACACTTGTCCATTTATTTATAGGATGATTTATATTAATCCGAAATGGCCGCGATCCTTTATTCAAGCTGCAGTTATCAATACTAGCCAAGCATTGCTTTTTTCTAACTTTGGTTCTGTTTTTTTTTTATTCTTCAAAGGAGTCCATCCTTTGTTCAGAACAGAGTTTGTTCAGGCTCATGTCACATGCACGCAAAAACATTAAAAGCTTGATCCCTTATCTTCTGGCAGTAGGAAGTATATTTTGACTGGACCCTTAGCAGTATTCACTATTTCCGTATGTCTAATCAGTTGTGTTGCTGCCAGGCCATACAGCAGACACGGTATACCTGAAATCATATAATTAATAATATCATAATTTTATTTCCAAAAATTTATAAAAGCAACAGCAAGCAACAGTGAGAAGTGAGATTACCCAGCAGTGATTTCACAAAATGTAAGATTAGGGAAAATTGACTTGGGTCATTAGTAGTATGACTTACATGCAATGTAAGCCAAATAAGATTGTAAATGTGTGCGTGTGATTGTGAGTGCACAGAGCAACATTTAGTTTTGCATGCTTCACTGTGTTGTGGGCAGTGCTATCTTAATTTTTTATTTCATCTGAGATTTTTGTCATTCTAACTTTAAATAATATGAATACTTAGAGTAAACAACCACCAAGGAATTGTATAGGCAGCAGCTGCTATCATGAGTATTAATCACACCATACAATCTTCAATCTTTTTGCCACATTTAATGAGTTAAATGGGACAGGGCAAGTAGGCAATGTTTTAATTAAAATGTAATTAAGAAATTCATACCAAAATTAACAACTTTGATAAACCTCATGAATTTATCAGACACTGCTAAATCTTCAGCTTTCTTCTTGGAACAGTGGTATTTCATGTAGGGGAAGCAGCCGGTCCTCAGTATCTGATAGTTTGAACCCCCAACCTCCCAGTTGAAGTTTGACATTCCAAATTGGTCATTCTTGACGCTACTGTACTGGAAAAAATTTGGCAGGAATATCGTAATGCTTTAGGGTTGCTAAAACAACTTGTGAATATTTGTGTTACCAATTTTTTTCTTTGAATACACAACATTATTTCAATGAACAGATTGTTTTGGCACTGTGTAAGCAACAATAATGGCCTGAATTTGTATAAGTATTTAGTTAGTATTCGAATAAAACAAAATAAAATATAATGCAGAATAAGTGTGCTGCTTGATCAAAATGATTCTTGTACTGATTGCTGTTTATAACAATATTGAGCCCTTTGGTCTGCACTGTTTAGGTGATATGGACACATATTTTCTGTACATAAATAACGTAATTCCTAAGCCATTAACTGATATTACCTTCACAAAGTAAGAGGTCCAGGGAGGCTCTTTGCACTGAATCAAATAAGCTGTTAGTACCTCCGACGCAGTGGGTTTTGACGAAAATTTCGCTATGTGTACAGCTACTAATTTAACCTGAGTCAATATTAATCTTTTAGTTGTGGACATTTCTGTAGCTGTATTCACAGAAAATTCATCGAAAGTTACGTAAAATGAAAATGGTAATGTAAAAATTTGAAATTTGAATCAATTGTCAGCTGACTGACAGTGCGTGCCAGAGAGACAGCAAAGCAGGGCTTGTTAACGTTACCAAATAACAAAATATTAACCGTTACATAACGTTAATGTCAATGTGATATCTTAATAACGTTACAAAAATGAAATGTAGCTTGATAACATTACCAGTAAAATAACGTTATTAACTAACGGAGCTAAAATATAATTTTATTTAGTTTTAGATAAAAATGTTGTTATATTGTTGTAAATTTGAAATAATTACTAATGAGTAAATTGTAAGTATGACATAAATTATGACATTTTATATTTTGGTAGTTATTTGCTCGTTGTTAAGTTTACGTACCAATTTGAAATCAAGACTGATTTTACTTATTATAAGTAGAAATACTATTGTTTTTAAATATTATTGTTAATTTAATTGATTATTAATTCTATGTTTTTCAAATAGTAGGATGCGGTGTAATAAACAAAGGTAAACAAACATTAAATGACCTGCAGAGTCGAACGAAAAATTTCATGTACCCTTTGTAAATGAAAATCATGTTAAGGTATGTGTTTTTTTGGGTTACTTGAATATTATAAAATAATAAATGCTAATTGGATTCTTGAATTAAATAAATTGGTACACACGGCTATCATACATATCAAGCTAAACATATTCAGTATAAACGGTCAGCTTATGCTGGAAAGGTACATTAAATGAGAATAGGTAGTTCACATAATATTTTTTATTAAGACCAAAATCTGTAACAGTTATGTTCTCAAGCAACTGTCAGAAAGGCAGGAGTGAGTGTGCGCCAGAACTGTCTCCTGTGTTGACGCGCTTGTTTCGCCTCTCTCTTGAAAAAAGAAAGGTGCCAAAATCCTGGAAGCTTGCGAATGTACAACCAGTGCCCAAAAAGGGCGACCGTGCAGACCCTGCCCATTACCGTCCTATCGCCATTACCTTCATTTTGTGCAAAGTTATGGAAAAGGTACTGAACAGTAAGCTGCTGACCTACCTTGAAGACAATGATCTCCTCAGTGACCGTCAATATGGCTTTCGCCGGGGACGGTCAACTGGACATCTTCTTGTATGTGTCACGCACTGCGGGGGCGAAGCCATCGAGAAACATGGCGAAGCACTAGCTGTATCGCTAGATATCTCGAAGGCCTTTGACAGGGTCTGGCACGCAAGTCTACTCATCAAGCTTCCTGCTTATGGCATCCTCGCTGATATTTTTAGCTGAATATCAGACTTCCTTAGTGAACGATCGATTAGAGTAGTCGTTGACGGCTGCACCTCTGAGCGTATGACTATTGATGCCGGAGTTCCTCAGGGGTCTGTTCTCTCTGCAACTCTTTTCCTGCTGCACATCAATGACCTACTCCAACCTGGTATTGTTGGGTACGCAGATGACAGTACTGTTTCAGAGAGATACTTGTCCAGCCCGAAAACCAGGGGGGGTGAAGTTCGTTCCTTAAGAGAGGCCATGGTAGAGATTACTGATTTGACCTTAAGCCTTGTCTCCCGGTGGGGTGATGACAATCTGGTATCTTTTAACTCCACCAAAACACAGGCTTGTCTTTTCACTGCAAAAAGGAGTCGTTTCGACCAAACTCCTACTTTTCGGGGTACACCTTTTCCTGTAACTGATCGGCTTGAGCTCCTAGGCATGGAGTTAACGTCCAGTCTCTACTTTGGCGCAACCACTGAGCGCAAAGCTCAAACTGCGGCCAAAAAACTGGGCATTCTAAATAGAGTGAAGCGATACGTTACGCCTGCACAGCTTCTAACTCTTTATAAAGCGCAAGTCCGATCCTGCATGGTGTATTGCAGCCACCTTTGGGATGGCTCAACAAAATACCAACTTGCCGCGCTCGACTTAGTGGAACGCAGAGCTAAGAGGCTCATAGGCGACGTAATACTGGTGGATGCCAAGCTTCACAGCTTAGCTCATCGCCGCAAGGTTGCCTGCTTGTCGGTCTTCTATAGACTGTACTTCGGTGAGTGTGCGCAAGAACTCCACGACCTCATCCCACCTGCCCCCTTCTACCATTGGACATCTAGACGTACTGCTAATTACCATCCATACTTAGTTGCCATTCCACCAATTCGCACTAAGCGCTTCCAAACATCTTTCATAATGCGCACGGCAAAAGAGTGGAACCTGCGTCAGTGTTCCCAAACGCATTCATCCCGAATCTCTTCAAAGTTAGAGTGAACAGGCTTCTTCTGGGTAAGCTCACTCCATCGTAGACTTTGTCTCTGTCACTTCTGACCTAGACTAGAGTCAAGAGGAAACCCATCTCAAATAATAAAAAGGCAATAAATGATTGGATAAATATAAACTTATTTGTTGTCGTTAGGGCACGCAAGAGCCGCAATGCACATAGGCATGTATTTGATTTGCCTACGTGTTTCTGGGCAGTCCCATTTTTGTGTATGTTTATGTTTAAGTAATCGCACGTAATTTGATATATATTTGCATGCCTGGGATCTCATAGATGGAGGTAAGTACTGCAGTTCTCCTATGAGCGAATTACCAAAATAGAAATTTCTTTTATCAAATTCTTTGTCGAAAACACAATGGACACATAGATTATCATTTACTTCGTCATCAGCATGTTCAATATTTTTTTTCTTATTGTTGCTATAATCCATGTTATTGTCATGAGTATTTTTTTCTTCCTTTATTTAGTTTTCTGTTGTATACTATTGTTTATACAATTTTAATTTTTTTTATGTTACGTACAATTTTAACTTTTTTCGTGGTGTTAGGCCTAGTGACCTCGGCGGCCAGTTCACAGGTCCACCGCGACCTATCCTCTTATTACCGAATTCATTATCGAGATATGCACGTAAAGATCGTTCATAGTGAGCTCGATATCCGTCGTGCTGGAAGTAGATATCTCGCAGATAGAGCACAGGAACGTCATCCAACATGGTGTCAATGACGGAACGTATCATTTGTAGATACGTTATTCCCGTCAAACGACCTTATATCCAAACTGGACCCATTATGCGATCGTGAATTATCGCTGCCCAAACGTTGGCACTGAAGCGAACTTGATATGCAATTTCTTTAACTTTGTGTGGGTTTTGGAAGCTCATCGAGTGCTCGTTGAGCACGTGGTAAATGCCAACGCGGTTAAATATGGACTCGTCGCTCCGCAAGATGTTAGCCTCCACATGGTTCTGTAGCCAGTGACAAAACTCTATGCGGGGCCCGGGGTCCGGTGCATGTAAAGCTTGCACTCGTGAAAAATGGTGTGGGTGCATTTCCAGTGAATGGAGTAGCTTCCACACCACATACTGGCTTACGTCAAATCGATGAGCGGCTTGCCGAGTGCTCCTTCTCGGGTGTTTTTGGAAATAATCTAGTATGGCGTCTTCAACGTGTCTGGCCAAGGGTGGTCGGCCCCTGCTTCTGGCATGACTGGGTAGCTGGAACTTCCCATGATAAAGTAATCGCTGATACGTCCGTAATATTAGGGCAGTGCTGGGAATTTGAGGAACAGGAATACCGTTTCTTCGCAACGACTTGTGTTCTTCTTCTGCGTACATGCGCCTAGCACCGTATAAGTTTTCACCAGACAGGATATAAAATCGCACCATTGCTAGGTCCTCTACATTAGAATATTCCTACGTCATGTACAGCTGATTCACACGCGGAAACGTAAACAAAACAATGCGCCGTCACACCGTGAGTATTCGCAGATGACTGGAGAGAAAGAAAATTATAACAATTAAGTTGAGAGCGCGGGGTGCGGGCGGGCACTCATGCGCTTGCGAAAGGATATTATTATCAAAGAGGTCGACGGAACGTGCGGAGAGTGTACCTACCTACCGGCCGGCTTCAAGAAATAGGATCGCACTACGATTTCATTGATAAATTCCGCGCATTTAGTGTGTATGATTTGAATTTCGATATTTAACGATATTTTTATTGTGCTAGTATGGAAAGTTTAGTTCAAATGAGTAGTATTTATTGATAGATCAATTAAAAAAATAAAAACATGCCATCGGCTTCTAGTCCGTTCACCCTATTTTTTTCGAGACGGTAAAAAAAGTCATACGGTATATACTATCAGTTCTTCCCACGCGTAAGAATCAGGCAACGATTTCATCGGCATGGGCGTACGGCATCACAACGCGGCGCGACGGGCGGCCCCCCGTTACCTCCAGTGTCACCTCATCAGTTTAACCGTTTACAAATAACGATATAGTTAACGTTATTAAACAATTTACGTTATAATAGACTAACGATAAAAATGGCATAAATAATGTTAAATCTATTACCGTTATTTTAATATTAACGGTAACTCTGTCAAACAGAGGTAACGTTATGAAAATTTTACCGGTATTTAAAGCCCTGCTGCAAAGAGAAGAGACTGCTATTAAAATTATTTAAAAGTACTCTGTGGACTACTACACAGATATCTATAAAATAGTCAGGACTGCTAGAGAAATACAGTACACCACAGACTACATAGCCTGCCTAGAGTAAATAATCATGTAGGTGAGTCATGCTCGCGATTCTATAAAGTATTGATTCAACATGCTACGATGTTCATGAATGCGATACATGCTCATAGAAATATTTATTACTAATTTGAAAAATCTCTGCAATGCCTTAGGCCACAATCTTTAATTTTTTGGGGTTTTCGGGACCTGGTGGACTCCAATTTCGGAGTATTTAGAAACATAATACAGTGGAATCTCTATAACTCGAATGTCAAGGGAAATGCAAAAAAATTCGAGTTAACGATTTTCGACGATTAAGAACTTCGAGATACATTGAACTGCTGAAATTTCGACTTACAAAGGCGCGATTTCTAAGTGTATATTTCGATTTGTAGAGTCGAATTTGAATAATAATTCAACTTACGTTTTTTTGTAATATTTTTTTAATTTTAACACAAATTACTTAGGTAAACTGTACACTAAAAACAATCCGTTATCTTCTTGTGATTTAAACAATTTGCAGATTTTTATCAATTATTTTTTCAAGTGACGCAGTTCAAGTGACGAGTGAAGTAGACAAAGTCACGGCTGGTAATCTCGGAACAAAAATTCCTGGAATTAATAGACGTGTTTGTCTATGGGTGCACCTATCCAAAATGACAACCGCCCTTCGTCCCTTTCCTCTTTGTCGCCTGTGCAATTGACGCCATATTTGTTTGTTAAGTCTATCGTAGTCTGTGGTTGTCTATTCCCGCCATTGCAGTTTTAAAGTTGATCGAGTGAAGTTCTACGTTGATTTATTTCCGTAACTTATCCTCTCAAATTTAAAAGTGCAATAGTTTTACTACGTGCATTATGTTCCGCACTTGCTGTGTTGTGAATTGCGCTAGTAAACGAAAGGACGTTAGATTATTTAAATTTCCCATACGTGAAATAAGACACAAGTGGTTAGAGTGTATTAACTGTGAAAAATTGCGAAAGTTGAGTGCAGAGGATCTTTGCAAGCGTTTTGTCTGTCAAAAGCATTTTGAGCAGAAGTTCATCACGACCAATGCGAGGAATCGTCTTCTTGCTGGCGCCTATCCCACGCTGTTTTCCGATAGCGAAATCACCAGTGGCACTCCTCGGCTTCAAACTATGGACACTGACCACACCACTGGTAAGTACCTCAATAACATGTTTTTTTTTTCTAAAATTCCTTACAAAATTGCTCACCTCCGCAGCTTCGGCTTACTGGTCGCCTCCGGCGACCAGCCTCAGCCGCTACGATTCGCACGGGTGCCTATCCTTTGTTACGCAAGGGCGAAGGGGTTGCACTTCCCGCAGCGCCGGAGACGTTAGAAAAGCGACATTTAAGTGTTTTGAGGTTAGGTTACAATAATTAGTTTTTCTCAAGAACGGTGCGTTACCTTTTCACGGGAGTGTTACCAGGGGGGACGGAGCACCCCCCTCCTTCCCCCCCACCAGCTCCCCACCCCTTCCTCCTGCCAAACGATACTAAACTTTTACCATAGCCTTAATTCACTGGACAAGAAAATGGTAAAAAATTACACAATAAATGTTTTATTACCCCTGAACAATTTTCTATTTTGTTCCAGAGATTAATACTTGATGCATTTGTCATTTAAGTTTGTGGTGCCTATGCTTTGTTACAGCGGGCGGGGGTTGCCCTCCCTTCGCGCCTCCGGATTTTTATAAACACTCTAGGGGTAGGAGCCAAAAGACTACGTGGAGTCGGGGTGCCCCGATTCGGTTTTGGAGCAATGTCGACCTATTTTAACCATGAAGTGGGGGTGCACTAACTTCTCACAACTCTGGGAGGAACGGAATGAACGTAAACAAATGACACTGACACATGACGCAAATAGCGTTTTTTTTTTTTTTACGTTCCGTTTCATCAATTTTGCACGACAGTTTACACCACAGACAATACACTAGTACAGATTTGGTTGTCAATCGCCGATTTTAACGTTTCGTTACGCTGTAATCTAATTTGAGGTTAGAAACATTTATTATTAATTTCTCGAAAAATACGCATTACCTTGTAATAAGAGTGGTAGCATTATAATAAGGGAACCCATCCCTACCATCTTCAACCCTTTTTACCCCAAAACTCCTGCCAAACGATACTAGATCCAAGCCAAGGCTATTAATAACTTGATATCATCACATAGTTTTTTGTAAGCTTATTCAAAGTTATTATTTAGGGTTCAATACCCAAACGCTGCCTTCCTTGCCGTACTTAGGCTCCGCTGTCCGTCCATCTTTCACACAAGCTTTTGAATGATAATAGGAAATTTTGACTGAATGTGTACTAAAATGGCCACTATAACAATATATAATTAAATAAAATAAAGTAATTTTGTTAAGGGGTATACATAAAACTGAAATATATGTAGTGTTATATATTGTATGGGCAAATGGAACCCTATGTGTGCAAGTCCAACTTGCACTTGGCTTTTTTTTACTTTTTACTCATTTTGAGCACTTTCATAATATAATTATTTTGTTTTGTTGATAAGCTTAAATATTTATTTACAGGCAATGCTGTTTCTGATCACACCTATGCTAAGAAAAGGCAGCATGAGGATCATACCTACTGTACTGAACCCACAAAGAAACATAGAATGATTGAAACTGGTAAGTCATTAAGCTTTTGTCTTAGTTTTTGGTTTTTATCTTCTTCTTATATATAAAAATCAATTGCCGTTTGATAGTCTTGCTAAAACTCAAAAATGGCTGAACTGATTAGAGTAATTTTTGTTTTGTTTGGTTTGCTCTAATAAGGGTTAGGTTTAAAAATAAAAAAGAGGCATTGCAACACATGCCAGGCTTATTTATACATTATTAGCTTGTAATAATATAATAAATGCTGTTACTTTAAAATGATTTTTTAAATGTATTTTTGTTTAGTGGTATTTTTGTCTAATTGCAAAGAAGCACTTCTTTGAATAATATTTTGCAAAAAAAAACAAAATTGGAGCTAGTTTTTTTTTCAGGTTTTGATGTTATGGCTGCTACTGGCAATAACCCTAACATTGTGGATTACACCACAACATCATTATTTGACACGCCTTCCACTTCAAGCTGTGGAAATGAAGCTTCACAAAACCAGATCTTACGAGGTAATAAAATTGAATACTATAATAATTTTTCACCAATAGTGAGACATACATATGCAACCAAATAATATCTTCTACTATGGCAAAAAAAAAACTATATTGATGTGTATGATAGGAAATGCTTAGAAGCAACTTATATTTGGAACTTTTTATTTAACAATTTGTTTGGTAATGTTTGTACAAAAGTGAAGTAATCAAGTAATTTATCATAGCATTTGATGTAAATAACGTTGTGTAATACAATACTGTACAAATCCAACTTGCACTTGGAATGTTTTGATTTTCAATCTGCCATATTTTGCTGACTTATCACACATTTTAATTTACAGACGCAGTTATTCCTTCTACTCCGAGGGCTTGTGTCCGAAGAAGGCGTGTTATTTTAAAGAAAAAGTCACTTACACCTAAATGTGCCAGGCTCTACAGTGAATATTTAAAATCCCGGAAACAGTTGGATTTCAGCAAAAGAGCACGAAGAGCACTAAAGTTTTCCAAGCAAAATTCCTTTGAGAAACTGACAGAGAAAATGAACCCCATGGCCAAAAAAATCATGTGGATGCAAATTAAGCAGTGCACCAAAAAATCTAAGGGAAGACGCTTCACTACTGAGGAGAAACTTATAGCTTTATCAATATTAAAGCAAAGTCCTAAGTGTTACAGATTCCTGCATAAAATATTTATCCTACCCACAAAACACACTCTAAATAAAATGGTTTCTGAACTGAATATTGAAACGGGTATCAGTGCTCAAGTATTTGATGCAGTAAAACAAGAGGTACTAGATGGCTATTACTAACTTCAACACAGATTCTCAAGGAAACATGCTGATCTGTCTTTTAATGGTTTTAATATTGCAAGAGTAATAATATTTAATTTATCATTTCAGGTAAACACATGGGAAGAAAATAAAAAATATTGTTCAATTATGTTTGATGAGGTTGCTTTAGAAGCAGCCTTGACCTATGACAAAAAAAAAAGACTATCACTGGATTTGTCGAACTTCCGGAAAAAATTAGTGACTTTGCTGACCATGCACTTGTCTTCATGTTGAGAGGAGCCCTTTACAAATGGCAACAGCCTATAGCCTTCTATTTTTGTAAGGGGGCAACATCAGGGGTTCAACTTAAATACATAATAAAGGATGTAGTAACTGCTGTGGGAAACACAGGCTTGTTACCTGTAGCTTTAGTCTGTGACCAAGGTACAGCCTTTCAATCGGCTCTAAAAAGCCTTCAAGAGGACACACGGAGGGAACAAATAAGATTAGGTTCCAGCCAAATTGGTGAGAATAATGGATAGTTTTCCTGAATCATAAATACCACTTTAAGACTTTTCAGGACATAAAACGCCCCCAGATGTAATAACAGTAATAACAAAATAAATTTTCTAGTGTCTCATTCAGAGTCCTTTAAATGATTAGTGTTTTTCACATATTCCACACACAACTTGACTTAAACATAATTGGCGAAATGTGGATGTACAAAATGTGCCTAACGTTTTTCCAATGCAATTCAATATTGAAGATGTATATTATATTCCTGTCATTATTTTACAGATGATATTATAATTATTAATGGCCACTCACTAAGCGTGATACATGATCCACCCCACCTAATAAAGGGTTTAAGAAATAATTTCATTACCAAGAAAATAAAATATGATAACAAAATATCGAAATGGAGTGACATCGTGGATGTTTATAAAACGGACTGCAATCATGCACAAATGCGATTGTTGCACAAATTGAACGACGAACACGTGATTCCAGAAAAAATTAAAAAGATGAAGGTAATTATTGTTTTTGAATTGGGAGTTTTTAGAGATGTTTGTCTAACAATACCTAGTATATTTTAATCACAATAATCATGCATAAACGGCTGTACAGAGTCATATGAATAGTCTTGTTTATCAATATTTCAAGGTATTCAAAACTGAGTACTTAAAATAGTCTGTTTTATTGCAGGTTAAGAATTGTGTGAGAGTGTTCAGCAAAACAGTGGCAGCTACTCTAACATACACGGCTCAGTTTTGTAAGTATTTTGCCTGCAATGTTCTTATCTCACCATCTACAAGTTGGACGTAAAAATAAATATACTAAAGCACTTTTTTGTTGCAGCTCAATATGCCGATGGCAAACAAGTAAGCCCAACTTTGAAGAATACGGCTGACATGGTGTCATTTTTTGACGATTTATTTGATTCGGTCAATGGAGCATGTCTTTCAAGTAAGAAGAATAAAGGTAAACCTTTGCGGAATGCCGTCACAGCATCGTCACAGCACCACAGATTTTGGAGTGAGGCTATAAAAAAACTACAATGTATAAAATTCATAGAACATAAAGGTAATAAAGAGATATCAGTGCCTTCACTAAAAAACTGGATAGTTACACTGAAAAGCTATCAAAGGTTGTGGCAATTTTTCAAGAATAAAAATATCAGGATCTTGAGACCAAGATATTTCAACTCGGATCCAATAGAAAACTTTTTTGGACAAGTTAGAGCCTACAACTTTAGAAACAATGATCCAAATTGCCACACCTTTAAAAACACCTTTAAGTCACTTCTAATCACAAGATTTATAAAATTTCACTCCGATGGTTATAATTGTGAAGAGGATTCAGGTGAGCAACTAGTAAAACTCAAGGCCTTATTTGAAACAAGTAATAATAATGAAGAAAATGCCGACAGTGCCTGCTCAGCTGTATCCTCTAACTTTCGGAGTGCAGCTCTAGAGAATATCCCCTCAACTGCAATCCAAGAAAAGCTAAAAGTACACTCACGGGCTTATACCACAGGGTGGGTTATACGAAAAATGTTAAACAAAAACCATTGTAAGCAATGCGAAACTAACCTGACTTCTTATGAAACAAGCTCTACCAGTAACTGGATATCAGGACGAGAATATAAAAATACAATAAGCCTTAAAAAATTGACCTACCCTTCCGCAAATGCCGTGAGAGCTTTTGGCTATATAATTGAGGAAGCAAATAAATACTTAGAAATCACACCGCAACAAACAGGTATTATCAAAGACATTAAAAATAAAATAAAATTCAAGTATTCGTTTGATTTTCTGGATTGTGTAATACACAAGGATGCCGTTGAGGAATGCATTCTAGAATTAAGTCTTCGATTAGCAGTATTTAATTGGTGCAATGTAATTAATAAAATAATAAAGGGCACAGATGTGATAAGGTTGGAAAACAAAATTTTGCCACCAATGCAAAAGAAAGCATTTATAAAATACAAAACAAAGTTAAAAAATAAATAAATAAAAATAATTTTATTTTTTTATTTTCATCACACACAATGACAACCGTGCACTTTTCTACACACACAATGACAACCGTGGGTTGAATTAAAGCAGAACCTTTTTTTGTGGAAGTCGGTTAAAGGCTTAAAAGGCTAGTTTCCAAAATCTGGGCTCAACAAACCTTAGCAAAAAGACCCGGTCACATCACGACACGAGCGACAAAATGGTAAAAAAAAAAAACGTCACAATCAATATGTGCAGATCAGAATAGCAATTTTTCTACTATGGAAGATTACCGTCTGAGTACTACTTAGTCTGTGGACAAAGTGCTTGCTGGCAATCCTTATTGAGCTGCGACGTCTTTTCATGCCACTTTTTACGGCATTGAAAACATCACTTTTTTCACGTAGAGTCAAAGTCTTTAGTTTCCGCTTTGTACTCACGTTGTTGTTAGTTAACAGCCAAATTAATACTGACGGACAAGCTCGACAAGGAACAAACATCACGTTCACAGCTGGGTTACTTAGAAAGTTTCATGAATAAATTCATTCATTGCACGTGTACAAGACAAAAACAATAGATTAGAAGCCCCGGCCCGAAAATTCATTTTGAATATTATTGCTATTATTTCGGGGAATTCCAAGTAAGACGTCATTACATTTTACTAACTACGACTTACGGAGTCTGCTTTTTGAAATTCGAGTTATAGAGTATAAATCAATAGTTCGTAGGGAAATAACATTTTGTTCGAGTTACAAATAATTCGAGATACCGCGTATTTAGGTGTTCAGCGAAAGGGAATGGCAATTTTTTCCGACTTACTGAGGATTTCGACTTAACGAGGTTCCAGTTATAGAGATTCCACTGTAACTCGTATTTTTTTCAAAAATAAAACAAAACTACCTCACGCCATAAATAATTAGCTTGTGTTGGGAACTAGCCACGACAGCGCCATTTTAACAGTTGCCTTCCCCATTGTTGCATTCGTAACGTATTTACGTAATATATATATGTATAAGTTTATGGAAAGCGGCGCTCAACTGATCGCGGTGAGGAACTGATGAAAACCATCGCACGCGTTTGCACCACTTGGCGCTGAACATACTATTTAATCGGCGTTTTCACCCAAAAGGGGCATAATGACCAGGATTCCTGGAATTCTGCCTAGACTCCCAGAGGGATTAAGTACGATTCGACACGGTTCGACATTCGGATGTTCGGATCGAAACAATAGCTACGCTACGGCCCTGGAATGGGGAAGGCAACTGTCAAAATGGCACTGTCGTAGCTAGTTCCCAACACAAGCTAAAAATACAAGGCGTGATGTGGTTTTATTTTATTTAAGCGAAAGTTGACTCGTTGTTGTGTTCCTAGATACTCCGAAATTGGAGTCTGAAATTCTCGTAAACGCCTAAAATTAAAAGATTGTGCTTTTAAGCTATTCGTACAGATTTTTTTGAGTTCGAATTTATGTCGTGAACATTTTGAAGAAAGTGATTACGAGGAAATATTCAAGGTTTAAAATTCTGACACTTTCCATGTCAAGTACTTGATTTAAAATACTGAAATCACCGAAAATAACGAAATAGTGAAATAAAATCAAACTCATGAATGAACATAAAATGAAATGAATGAACGAAATGTCAAAAATTTTGTAGGCCGTAGGGACCTAGCTATGGTCACGCCATCTACAATTAGCTTTGCCCGACCTTCCCCATTGAATCGAGCAGTTGCAGTCCGAATAGAACGCGATTGCCCGATCATCGCAGGTTCGCGCGGATTTTACTCGTACTCGTCGCGCGTTCAAACATATTGAACTCGAATAGGTGTCCTAACTGACAATCACACGACGCTGTCGAGCGATCAAAATGTTTGTAAATCTATTCGTGCGAACTTAGCTCTTACGAACGCGCGATCAAACATACTGAATTCGAATAGGTGTCCTAATTGAAATTCGTGCGAATCGAGTCGGCGCAGCGGGACACCGCGCCCGCGCCCCTCTCGCCTTGCCGGCCCGGCCAGCTGGCCGCCATTTTATTTCGTCGCGTCGTCAATTCCGGCGATGATCAATTAGGACACCAGTTTTTGCCATCGCGCGTACACGCGATGGTCGCATCGCTTACTCGCGCGATGATCGCGCAATCGCGTTCTGTTAGGACGGTGCCTAAGGCATCCCTTTTTTTTTTTTGTTTGTTCCCGGGGTTGAAAATCCTCATGGATGTCCTCCGCCCTGTGGCGGGCGGAGGGGTCTGTCAGACTCTTACTGACTAAAAACCACCCCGGTGTTCCATCTCACACCTACGCCGGGGTCGTGGGAACACATAATTCTTCCGCAACCTCGGCTGGTGCCGGCCCGCTTGAGCGGGCCCCGACTCGGACGGGGGGAGTGAGGTGTTAGACTCCCCCCGCAACGTCTAAGAGGGGCGCGCGTGGAACACTACGCGCCGCCACCTCGGGTCCTGATGTATGGCGGGCGGTGGACGTCCCCGAGTCCGCCGTCCCTGGACCCATTTAGAGGGGCTGGAAGAGGGCGTTGTTCGCCCTCAGCCTACGACCAACCCCTTGCCCCTTGCGACGGGTCTGATGAATGGCCCCGTCGCCTACCATTTTTCGGCCGCAGAGGATAGGGAGAGCGGCCAACGACATACCGTCACTCCTCTTCCACTGCGGCCGCACCACGTCCGCCATCGTACGGTGGCGACCCCGTTAAGGCCGCAGAAGGTAGGGAGAGCGGCCCCACCACAGTTGCGATGTCGCCCAACAACACCGCAACCTTGGCCGCTAAGTCGTCGGCTTGTCTGCAAAAGCCCTGACGAGCGGCCCCTCCTCGGGTTCCTCTTAGCTTCACCGTGGGGGTCCAAACCACGGCTACTGAGCCTCGTCAATGCGGGAACCCATTGGGGGGGTGCCTAAGGCATCCCTGAACGAACTTGACAAAACAGGTGACGATCACAGACAACTTATTATGGCGTATACAAAAGAGCGATAGTGGCGCCTTTTTTGCCGGGATTCATTACTTTGATGTCCCGACAGTTTGTCATGGTCGGTTAAAGTCCAACTCGTGTCTCGTCAAAATTCGACATAAATATTTAAACAAGCTTCTACAGAGCTCCATATTGATTACCTTTATTTTTCCCATCAAATCAAACAAAACTAAAAAGAGTTCGTTGGTCCAGAGATGATTCTTGTGACTGACTGCAGCATCTGCAATCCACTTTGGCAGTCACAGGTAAAACAAACTCACAGATTACTAGTAACTTTTGTTTCCTTACTTTTTAGCTTTTATGAGTGCGGAGTTAGTCTCACACGTACAATCCGATTCAAACTTGTATGGTACAGTATGTACCTCACCCTTTTTTTTTTTTTTTTTGGGTGGGAAATCATCAAATGACTTCTCCCGCTCTGGGTGGAGCGGGAGGGCGTGTCAGACTTTTACTGACTAAAACCCACCCGTGTTCAGTTGCCTGTGCCAGGGCCACGGTTTTCTCTGTGGAATAACCCGCGACCCTGAGGCGTCGGCCCTATCGGACCCCGTCACTTTGTGCTGACATCTCTTTGAGGCGCGCGTAAAACACAACGCGCCGTCGACCCGGGCCTGGTCCTTACCGGACGGCGAGCTACCCATTGCTCGCCATCCGCAAGCCCGCGCCTACGGTGGCCGGGAATCTGCAGGCGACTCCCGACGCCCAAGGCGTCTCCTGCGGCGGCTAGTTGGGGCGTGAGGGCGCAATGCTCTCTCCCTCACCCGCTCCGCCTCCTCCTTCGCGAGCATTACTGCTTCGCAGAAGGTGACGGCTTTCCATTCCCTCTCGCTCCGTACCATGGCCAGGACCAGGGCCGGACGCGAGAGATCGCCGCCGCCAATCGCCTCCGCGAGGACACTGCGGTGCTCCGCCCAATGTATGTACCTCACCCCTGCGAGCGGGAGTGAGGGGTGAGGTACTGCGCAGCGTGAATTAGTTACTACGCAGCGCCTCGCCTCATGTTCCAAGCCGCCATATATTTTAAATTGGACTGTAGTAGGGGTGAGCCTATAGACTGCCGATGATAAGGGATACTATCCCGCCCCGAGTTTGGATGTTTGCCTAGTTCCCAACTGCTACCAACAATTATTATTCAATGGAAGCAAAATATCTACTTGATCCTAGAACTCTATCATGGAGTTCTGCTGGCTGAGCGATCTGATTGCAATCGACCACCGTGACCACCGTGTCAACAGTCGTATTTTTCTCCTTCCGGTTACCGGCTCAAAGAACACCCGCGTACCCGGGGGTATTTTTTGTGCCGGTTATCCAGTGGACTAACGCCAATTTAGTATCTTGAGCTTATTCAACACAAGATTCTTGAATATAATTAGGTCTTAATTATGTATTTATTTAGGATCTCCGACAGAAGAAATACACAATACATTGGATTTTGGTAAAATGCATAGCGATGAATACATATTAACATAAAGCTATATTTAGCAATATCCTAAAGCGCAGGCCACACTGGAAACAAAGCTAAGTTAAAATGTTTTTTTTTTGTGTATGGCATCTCGTAGTTGACCTTGAGAGGTCGTGACTACTTAACCGGACTATCCTGTGGCTCCCTTAAGCGGACTCAAAGCCTCCAGCCAGGGGCGTAAAACTACTTACATTACTAAGCGAACGCTCGCTAAGGGCACCCCCTGTGGGGTACGGACCTCGGCTTAGGGCGTCGCTGACGGGAGGACAGCAAGATGGGACAGGCTGGATCTGGATTATATAAAAATGAAATTAAACTCCACTCATTTAAAGCATTGTATATAACCACAGAGAACGGAGTCGCTTCGGCGGCCGCCCCTTAAAGTCGGCATTGTCAACACTTTCCATACAAACCAAGCGTGTCACCGTTTACTCACTCTCAAGTCACAATTGCAGTGTGATGAAATGCTTAGGTGATGGTAAATTCCCGAGAATATTTTCCTAGCGAGAACTTTGCTGCTAAGTTCTCGAGAATATTCTCTTGGAGGATTTTTTTGTAATTTTTATGTCTATTGTCTATAAACCTATGATTAAAGTAATAGTTTTGAGTGCATCTGACCGTTTTACGAATTTGACCGTTTTAGAATATTCTCACTCCGTGGGAGGGAATATTTCGACCACTACTCACACTGCGACACAAATGACGTATAGAAATTTTTACGGCTTTGAATGGCTCTCCGTTTCTGAAGCAGTGCGCTCAACGCGAATTTCATTTCGTTTCTAGATGCTTCCGATAAGGCGATTCCGTACTTTGTGAATTAAACCTTAAACATGTTATACCGTCAAATACGGCTTCCTAATATCTAAGGCGGATCTCACACTACAACGCGCCACACAAGGGGTCGCAGGAAACCGCCAAACGACCCGCGCGGAAACGCCTTTTTATTGAATGTAGTAATGTACATAAATGTGGAAATCACGTGACCCACAGAGTACAGTACTAAAGAGGGAAGTGTCCCGCGCACCAGAGCGCGGCGCGTGAGATCCGCCAGTGCTAATACACACGAGCGACACATGACAGCTTCAGAGGCCAACGCGTGTCCGGTGGCGGCCGTCGACAACATGCCTCTCGGGTATTTAAGCCCCATACTGAAATGCACGAGCGTCGATGGGTTTCAACTAGCGGTGGGTAATCTTTATTCCGGCAAGTGAATTGATTCACTTATTTCGACTCCGGGTCCGGTACCGGTTCACCTTATTTATTCCTTTGGCACCGTTCGGCACCGGCACTCACTCGCTCATTTTGGTTCCCCGGTTTCGCAGAACATTTTATTCATTTGGTTCACTGGATCATTTGGCACATTTCGAATTGAACAGTTGGTTAGTTAGAGCGATACGACGTGTACCGAGTACTTCCGAGTGACTTGAGCGAGTGAACGAGAGTGAACAGTGAACGCGCGCTCCGGAATCATTTGGTACCGCGGTGCCGGTAAGGATTGTGAGGAATAAATAAGGTTTACGTATCTGCGTTCGGTACCGGCTCCTTTGGATCAGTACCTCCGGAGTTACCCACCGCTAGTTTCAACAGCTGCAGTTTCCTCTGCCGGTGACGCGTGTCGCTCGCGTGTATGCACACTAGTGGGCGCGTAGACCGCCAATTACATAAAATCAGTCGGTCAGTTAAGCCGTCGTCGCAACTAACCTGTTCGCCCACCAAATGTGAATAAAAATTAATCGTCATCATCATTTCATTTATTTGCTCAACTTACTGACAATTTCGAAAATCACAGTTATTTTTGACATTTTGTAATATTCAATTATTACATGCTAACAGCTGTCAGCTGTGGTAAAATGGGAAGTGGGTATAAAATGGTATTAAATATTATTATTTATTGGCCGCGGTATATTAAATATGTCTATTGAGTAAATATTACAATAGGTACTTATGGATAGGTCCATCATTTCAAAAAAGTAACAAGAAAATTATGTCATTATTAAAAAACATGTTAAGTTGTCGTTGAAAATGAAAAAAAAAGATAATAATACTAATAAATAACATTTATCCGTTTGTAATTTAGAATCATATTAATTTTACAAGATAATGAAGTGAGCAATATGAAGGGCGACACAAGACGCCGACTTGGACATGACACGTAATGTACTATCTATGAAGCGAAACCAACGACAATAATAATACATTCAAATTTAAATTATTCCAGTGACTTACGAAACAAAACAAAAAGCGTTCGTGTATTTAAACCTATGGAAATATGATAGAAAAATCACAATATGTCATTGGAATAACATCCTACAGATATAATAAAAAGTTAATGGTGTCACCTGTTATACCACTTAAGGGTTAGTACTTAGAAATATTTAAATGGTGGGATCGTAGCTCATCTATATACAATACCAACAATTTCAATAGACTTATACAATCACTCGAGTCCCCTACAGCGCTACATGTTATCAAAGCTTTGCACACAACTGTACCAATGGGCAGAGAGCACTGCCCAGCGCCATGTGATGTGTATCGTATCATTCGTGTTATTGAGAGATTAACAATTTTGTACAAAGCCATGGTACATACACAACTTTATTGCATTCAAATACCACTCTACTTCAAAATATTTTCAAAAGGCCTACGTTATACAATATCTAACATTAATGTTTTTGTAATTTCTATGGGAACACGAAACACCAAGAGTTTTCCAATTCAAATATTTGCATTGTGGCATAATAATCGGTTTGATTATTTGAATTTTATTATGAATTCTGTACAATCACTATCATTAATGATTTATGCCATTATGTTAGCCAATGAATGTTACAATCATAATAATATAATGATAAATTTATATGACATGGATAGTTGTTTAGACACGAGCTTCAAATTTAATATATAGTAATAATTTACATACATAGCTGCAAGAGAATGTTCACAAAAACGACATACATAAAATATATAACCCGAAGCCTACATCCAAAACTACATCAACGCGCAAAAAGCGTCCAGCGTTTCTCCGTAATATACACATTAAAAGTAATTATTAAAAGCGGTACACTAATTAACCGCAAGAGACAAAAAAACATTAGGATCGAATATCGTCTTGAGATCAATCATAGTAAAACGAAAGGCTGGATCCGTGGATCCATTCTAATTATACGCACACATCCACCGGCCACTCTCACTCCGAATCTCACAGTCTATGGTACACGGGGTATATTCTAATAGTATTAATATATGCAGCCTTGTCGTGTAGTAACTGACTGCGTATCGGGAAGCCTGACTGTGACTGGCGTAGACTGGAGCCGACCTCTACACACGCTGGTCGGGTGTGGGCCATGCTGGCGAGTGAGGTCCTCAGCCGTAGAATTCGATTATGTGTGTGCCGTGTGGCGTGTCTTTGGTATAGAGGCGGGTGGTGTGTGCACGGTGGTGTGTGCACTAGGCCTGCTTCACTCGCTTGCGCGGCGGCCCGATGGGCGGGATCTGCTGCTGCTGCGTGGCCAGCGCGCGGAACGCTTCGGCGATCAGGTGCGGGTGCGACGAGATCATGTTCTTCCAACCCGCTGTGTCCATCACGTCTGTTGCATGACTCCTGTAATGAGGAAAAACAAATATAAATCAGTAATACTGTAAAATAATACGGTTTTTAATGTAACGTAAGTGGTAAACGTATTCTCTTCCTTTCCTCCACTTGTTCTACCCCAACGCTGGACCATAGTATTCCCAATCTCACGCTCCACTTCTCTGGCCGAAGAAATATACCTACTGTCGAGTCGAGTGACCACAACAATTTTTTTTTTCATTATTACAGTATTTTACAATACAATAAACTACTAGCAGATCCTTTCAATCAACACTACTCATTCATCTGTGTTTAGTAAACTAGTAAAAGAAATAATACTAACGTGTTAATAAAGTCGATGGTTTGCGCCTTGAGCTGGTCTGCAGAATGCAGGTCTGCTAGTATGAGTGTGTCAGCCGCCGTCTCCACCGACAAACTGAGGCATAGCGCCTCTTCACACATTACTTTTAACCGCTCTAGTGCGTACTGGAAACAAAGAAAGAAAGTTTAATTAATATAAGCTTTTACATACATACATACATAAACTCACGCCTTCTTCCCATGGGGGTAGGCAGAAACCACAGAACGCCACCTGCTACGTTCCTTACATACTCCTTTTGCCTCGTTTACGTTCATACATCTGGTCATACACGAGCGCCGGTTGAGAGTACTTTGCACCTGACCTTTCTGAAGAACATCACCAATAAGGTCATTATATGTCTTCCTAGGGCGTCCCCTCCCGGCGTTTCCACTCACATCTGCCTTGTAAATACCTTTTGTTAGTCCCCTTTCATTCATCCGCTCCGCATGACCAAACCATCTAAGCATACTCTTTTCAATTTTTGTCACTACATCTTCTTTTAAACCACACCGGTGCCTTATCACTTCATTCCTCAGCCTATCATTCAAAGTCACACTACACATGCTCCGCAATGAACGCATTTCCACAGCATTTATTCTGCTTTCATGCTTCTTTTGCCACACCCAACATTCACTTCCATACATAAGCGTAGGCACCAGCACACTATTGTGAACAGCCAGTCGTGCCTTCTTGGGCATCAACTGGTTGGTCACAATTGCATGTGTAGCACCATTCACTTTATTTCCCGCATTCACTCTCCTTTCGACATCTCCATCAATCTTTCCATCCCTTGTAAACAGACTCCCCAAATATACGAACTCACTTACTTGCTCCACACTCTTACCATTAATTTTCACATCACACACCGATACATCCTCTTCTCTTTCAAACACCATGACTTTCGTCTAAGTATAAGCTTTTATAACTTCTAAATATAAATTAAATAACTATCATCATTTATACTTTGGCATCAATCGGTCATCATCAACCACAGCCTGACCACAACCACTGATGGACATGGGCCGCTCATTAATAAAATTAGTATCATCATTTATTTATTCTTTGGCACCAATTGATCATCGTCAACCACAGCCTTTATTTTAATGTGACAGACATAGTCAACGTTAAAAAAGAAACATAAAATGGCCAGACCATTAAAAGATTTTAGGTTGATGTCAACTCGACATAAGTCAAAGATATACGCTATTAGAACCTTTGTTAACAAGTAATTAAATATATTTTTTATGCAGAATTCTGCTCAGTGCCGTAGCTTCAAAAGGTACGTGTTCTGACATGATAAACATAAGAATTTGAAAACTGACAAATATATAAAAGAGTTTGTTCTTATAGAGCACCAAAATTCCCAAAAAGAAATTAATATCTTCATAGAAATATCCCTGACAAACGGTGTAGCGATCACGGCAGTTACTAGAGCACTAGAGGAAAGTGGTAATCCTATCGAAACCCAGTGGAAACCGCAGCCAAGTGGTTCATTATTTATTATTATATACCTATTTAGAACAGCAAATTAGCAAATGCAAATTAGCCATTAACACTCTGTCTTCTCACAGAACCTCAAACATTCTAACATTATCGTCTTCCATTTATTATTTTATTAATTAAAACTAATCTGGCAAATGGGCCTTCTTGACCCGTAATAAGAAAGACAATTTATTTAACGTCTCATCATAAATTTATTTACACCTCTTTCAAAAGACTTCCGATGTAAAAAAGACTCCAATGCGTTCTCAATACATAAATCAATTGTGCGACATAAAATGCAGAACCACTTTGATGAAAAAGAGTTTTTTTGGAATGTCTTCGAAAATTTATAATAAAATACCCGATAGTATAAAAAATATGCCACTATCAAAGTATAAGAAAGCTCTCTCCTCGCTATTAATAGAAAAATGTTACTATACTGTTCCAGATTTTATAAATGATAATTTTTAATATTTTTTTTTTTATTTTGTCTTGTTTTATTAAGTATTTTTGTTTTTAATTACATTGTACTTTATATTTGTACGCCTTCACGGCAAAACATAGCGCCCAAATATGTTAACCTAACACCTTTATGTAAATACCTATGTTTTACAAATAAATATTCTGATTCTGATTCTTATAGCCATACTTATTGGTTGCGTACACTATATAGTCACGTTGAGTTTGCAACACTTCGTGCGAATGTCATCTCTATATCGATTTCTATGCACGTGGCTCAAATTGCCATATTATCTCTGCTCAACGCTTTTTATCTGTATCGCGTGATTGATAAATGACGTTATAATATACGTCTAAGGTATGTGATTCTAATTACTTCGGATTTCAAATCGATTGAGCTTTTCTATAAATGAGTTCCATATTTGAAGGATAATGGGTATGAGTAAGGAGTTTCTTATTGTGGAGTTTAGTAATTAACTTTGAGTATATTTCTACAAAGACGAAAGGCGGTCAAATTTTCTTATTTTCAGACCGTTACGGTCTCTTTATAACTGTCCACTGTCGTAAATGGAGAATAATTAATTCCCCCTTAATAATTAACCCATTCCTCTTAACCATTTGTGTCTGTGTGTCTTGAAACAACAGCCTAATTTCGAAACTTATACCAATCCCAAGCCGAAGGATTTCGAAGGAAATACCTTATCCATTGCTTCATATGTTTGAAAAATTTGTATGCTTGACAACGTACATAAATAACGCAATGATTGTCGGTGAACTATCGAAATGAATGGCATAGCCAATGTAAGTATGTTACGCAATTACCTCTATGCACCTTCCTTCGATTCTCAAAGCCTGCTGTTCAACCATCTCAATCTACCAGCAAATCTCATACTCTGAATGGTTAACAAAAAAAAAACCATAACAACCAATGATAAAATTAGCTTACCTTATCAGCGGCTGCTAAGAGGTCGTCGGCCATTTTGTCTAGGTTGGGCGCACGGCCCGTGTAAATAAAACGAAGCATTTCCCTCAACACCTCGTGGTCTACATCTGTGATATCTACTCGATTCCGTTTTCTTTCCTCCATTTCGTGTTCAAACATCGCTGCAAATACTGGACTTCTCGCTGGAAAGGGGAAAAGAGACTAGTTAATAAATGTTGTAAAAAAAAAACTAATCTCGAAAGTAGCTCATTCACGATAAAATTATGATCAATTTTGACGTAAAACTAACCAACAAAGTAACTGTTATCTCACCTCATTGTAATAAGGTATCAATTAAAATGAATGCAAAGAGTCTGATCAATTTCTCGGCGTTTTCTATGCTACTTAACTACTTTAGCCACTTCCGTATAGATTGTTGAACTAAATGGGTACTTGGATGGACCGTACCATAAAATACAGTCGCATAAAACTGACTTCCATTTATCATTAAGTGAGTTACAAAGCTATTTAGCAATTGCTGAAGATCTCAGTAACATAAAAATGATTAAACAACCCCAAAGCCAAACGTGGGCCTCACAATGACCCTGACAAAAACAATCGACTTGAAAAATACAGCCATTTAATTCAAAGTTGTATGTTTATTGATGTCACCACTAAAATTACAACAATACAGTTCTAATTTTGGCCAAAAAGGGAAAAACATAACGGAAATCCCATTAGCTTTGACGTGCTGTTATCACAACCTACATGAGAATTAATTTGTAGGTATTGTAACACATTCTCTAATCGTGTGATCTGGATTAGAAAATATAACTACTGTTTATGAATATTAATTAATATGTATTTGAAATTGGAACTCGTTATTTTAAGTGCCTTGTTGACCATATTTTTCGCAGGAACTTGATATGGGACAGTTCTGGTTTTTTCCAACATAATACGAACTTTGATTCTGTTTATAAACATAATACATTACTTTAATTATTTATATTATATTCTCTGTGGTCATTACTAAGCTCTGTGGTCTTTTGTTTTGTTAGAATAGTACAGTTAACCGTTATGCTTATGTAACAGCGGAAAAAACATTAGGTACGTTTTGAACAATTAATGCATATTATTAATATTATAATAATAAAGCTAGAACAAATAATGCTTGTTATATCTATATTTCTAACAAGATCGCGCTCAGAAATTCCACTAGAAATTAGTACAAGGAAACTAAAGGGGGTTTCGGAACTAAAATAGCTGCTGTCCTCTCCTTGGCCTCAAATTCTCGCATGTAAAAGTCAATATACAGGTCTATATTTCTGATGCGTGATGCTAAAAGCAAAGAATAAAGGCTGTTTACACAAGTTGTAGAATACCTATTAGATAAAAAAATTAGATACAATAATACTTTATTACGTGGAACATTGACACTATCGATCACATATTCTCCGGAACCAGTGAAACGTGCATCAAGAATTTGTGTAAAGCGATAAACAAGATTTAAATGTATGCAAACAGTAGGTATACAATTATACATGTATTACAATTTAAATACTCTGTTTATTTCAATATTAGACCAAAATCGCACTTTTTAGGAAGAAATGAACATCGTGTTGGCCTCCAGCAGGCATTCAACACTATAACGCTTTTACGAACCTGAACGGTATATCAGATGAGCTGATACTCGACTTAAAGAAATGGTTCAAGAGATATCCATGCCAAGAGAGTTCTCAAAAAGTTAAAGTTAGTCTCCTAATAACGTTTTCCTATCGCTACAATGGTTAAGGCAGGTACATGCCGTCACTGCCGTACCTTTTCAAAAATCCACCCTGTACTGTATGAGTAAATAAAAGTAAACCAAATTACCTGCTAAAATAGCTTTATGCGCCTGGAATTCCCTTCCTCCAACAGCTAACGTGACGTCGGAAAACCTTTCGTTGTCGAACAGAGCTCCTAAGTCGTCGGACAGCCGACACTCAGGCACTTTGAACTGCACCACGTTGCTCTGCCCGCTAATATTGATACTGTCTGCTACCACTGACACTTCACAGAATATCGTCAGCTTATCTTCCGGTAGGAGGCCATTTGCTTCGTCTAATAGGAAGTCTCTGGAAATTGGAGAAATGTTGGGTTATTTTCAGTGTCTTCGCAGAAAAGATGTCGTTAGGAAGTTCTCTTGCTCCGCGGAAATGTTCGCGTTAACGGTATGAACCTGCAGATAGGATTGATATTCCTAGAGGTGTAGAATTTATATCAGTGTAATCAGTAATAAAGGGAACACCAGTAACGGTTCTTACTGCGGTTGTTGTCAGGATCGAATGCCCTTCCCATTCCGACAAAGACAAAAGCAACAAAGGACCTCAACATACTTTTGACCCCAAAAACGCAGAAAATTATTGCGCAGTATAAAATTTATGCTAAGGTAACTTGATTTATAGGCTAGCGTTCTTGTTCTCATTTTTACGGTGTCGTAAAAACGTTAGCACTCAGTAAAGTTGAACCTTGTGGTATTCGCATCACCGCAATGACAGATTTGGCCCGGAGCCGGTCGTTAGTGGTGCTCGCTCCCTTTTATATTGGCCACAAAATGAAGACTGATCCGGAATACAGATGCTGTTCAATATTTTGGATCATGGGAAAATACCATATTTTGGATATATAAGTTAAATCTTAAGGAATAGAAAATTGAATCCTCCTTGAAAATCTTGGGTTGGAAGAAGCATAAGCTAGACGTTTAGAATAAACTATTAAAAACTAATAAGTTCTTCTATCATTCAAAAAAGTTAAACTGGGCTTTAAGTAAAACTGTAAAAAAAGGCCACGGACTATCCGGCGGGCAACAGGTAGTGATAAAATTGTTAGAATTAGATTTATGAACATCACAGACACCTTGACCCAAAAAGGGTTTCGTAACCAATTGTTAATCTAGGCTAGTTTCCAAGAATGTGTGCCAGGTAAAAAATTACTAATAGGATAGAGGCTACTTAATTTCTGTAGGATACTTTAGTTTTTGAGGCTTCGTTGAACTTAATTCCATATTTTTTTCAATACAATACAGGATTAAGGACATTCGGGGCATGATCGTGACTGGTTATGTGTCTACACCGGATACATTCAACGCATGACTTCCAAAGGGGTTGATTTACGCCACGACCAATAACACAAGATCCCCGATATTACACGGTCGTCCCATAACAGCTGTTGCTACAAAGATTACGCGTATGAAGCCAGGGGTCTACTTAATGTGGTGTTTATAGCCCTCGCGAGAAGCCCACATTTTCAGCAGTAGGGAATAAAATTATGTGACTGCCCTGTTATAGGGGTCCGCCCCCTTCCTAACTGTATGCTTCGTAAAGCTTACCACGAAATCTACACTGTTTTGTGATTTTTTGGCCTCATATAATCATTATTTGTTTTGATTTAATATACGTAATAAAAATATACGGTTTTTCATAAACTTGTATGTAATTTACATTACTTGCAAAAAAAATAACAAACACTGCTTTGTGAATCTGTAGGTAAACCAATAATGACGTTTTCTACACTTTATTTATAAGAATAATATGGGACTCACCTTCTTATAAATTTTTTGAACCCCCAATCTTTGCCTTGAACGAATCTGTATGCGCGCTGTGACTCCATCGCCTTTGTTTCTTCCCGTTTTGCATTCAATATTGAGAACTTGAATTTTGCACGCACTTCTGATTTATTACACGACACTAATAATAAGTATAAGGATAAATAGTCTTTGCTCTCTTCATCAAGTCCTTTAGGATTAACACGAAGACACCACTTTAACTTGTCACTAGCTCCTGCTGAAAAAGTCGATGATTTTAACACTTCACCCATTTCTTCTCGACAGAAACTGAAATTGTTTATTGTCCACATGTAACTGAACTTAACCACTTTGACCTGAAACAAAGGAAAATTAAATTAATACATCTATTTATTCATTCCGTTTATGCAGTAAATGGGGTATTTTAATTTATCTTTTACTCTTACACACGCTGTCTACATCTCTTTAACTACTTTCCTAACGCAGAAAGAGATTTGTTTAGAAATGAGCATCACCTTTGTACCTACATATTTCGTTTTTGTTATTTTCCTCTTGTTGTAAAATAAATAAATAAAAACTACGTAGAACTTTAGAAATTAACTTACGTAGTGACTCTCATCAGTCAGAACGATGAACAATGCTTCATAAATAATGGAAAAATATAAATCACTGAGGAAGAGGATACTTGCGAAGGGCACCCCGGTGGGTGACAATAAATCTTCCCTGGGACGGGTCCCTAACTATTCAGCTAAGTGTTTTGTACAATGTCCTTAATTGCCTCACCGACAGTCACCATGAAAACAAACTAGCAGTTAAACGACTTATTTATGGCAAATTTCATGAACAAAATGGACAACACTCATTATTTCATTCACGATTCAAGGTTAGGATGTCGTCTGTATATATATTTTAAACAGTTTACATTATCGAGTCTTTTATCTTGGTTTTTGGTAATTCCAATGTCCATGAATACGCTTTCTGGTGATATTGTACGAGCTTATGGCAGCTTTGAAAACGTCTGTGACGATTATAATTCATTCATAATAAAAATAATTAGCATGGTGCGTGTGAGTTGAACGTGATGGGCTCATTGTCAGGGGCCCGAGTCTCGTCGGGTGGACACTTGGGCCACGGCGTCGGTCAGGAGGATAGACGTAGCAAGTCGCGGGCGCAACCTGGCCGACTCTGGTCGTTGCCCTCGACCGTTGCTTGGCTTGCGGTGCTGCTGAGGTCTTCGCCCGGTCGCCGACCCGCGCCAAGGCCGCCCGCATCATCCCCGCGTATTTGCGGACACATAGATAACATCCGTTTGCAGATTCCACCGACACATAAAAGCCTTATATGTGTGCTCCGAATAAACCAGCTCTCTTATAGAGAAACATGTTTTGTTTTAATAACAATATGGAGGAAAAATATGTGGACTTTAATTATTTAAAATCATCATGACAAATCAAGAACGTGGACAGAATTTAAACGCGGAATAATACTGATTTCAAACAAACACACATTTACATTGTAGCGAGTTGTGTTGCTATTGCAACGCAAAGGCTTAGTTTGTTGAAAACGCAAGTAAATTGCAGTAATTTTAATGGCCGTTTCAAACTAAAATGATTTACAATATAATGGTTTCATAGTATCGTCGTTTGTGTATGGCTCACTTCAAAGAGCTCTAATTGTTGCGATAACATGCGTGGTTTATTGTTGACTCGTTTCCGAGTACTAACGAAGACCGTGATTATCGGAGAGCGGCACGTGTACCCGACTATCCGCGGAGCAGAAGCGCCGATCACAACACGTGTCGAACTGAGCCTGGAATGCCAAAATCCTACACGGAAGTATAGGAACAGCTGACTCGTTAACATGAATCATTACAATACCATGTGCCTATCATTTACGTTAAGAACATGATTTGATTGTACACTCCGTTAAATAACGGTACAAATACATCACAACAGATTCCTAAAGATTAAAACCAGAGACAGATCTTAATAAATGTACGCCGGCAGCGTCGCACAAAGCAAGCAAAAAACCACCGTTATAGCAGACTAAGTAGATTTTTTGACAAAAAGTAATAAAAAGGTAATACTAGATCGGTGCGTCTATGTCGCACAACGGTTGTTCCAATTACTTTAGCGATGACCATCAGCCAGCGATACCTAATCGATGTTCACTGCAAAAAATAAAGTAACTCACCGGCTAGCTACGAACTCTCTTATCGCTAAGAAGTATGCTGTTACTAATACTCTTTATTGACGTCTGCGAGGACAAACGATCATTATGTAACGTGTGACGTTACTGAACGTTTCACTTGGCAATGCTAAGATTGCTAAGATATCAGGCCTTTAAGAGAAATATTTTTGAAATTGGATTTTTAATATCACTTAACCGGTGACATGCCTCGCGAGACGCATACCGCGACGGTATAGTAATAGTTATAGCTCCACAACGTGACGCACGAGTCACCTCTATAGTTTGAACAAGCGGACACGTGCAGAGCTCTTCCTAGTACTTTTAAATATGTATGTACACGTTAACACAATATGCATATGCGCGCAACATATTTCAAGTTCACCGATAACGGCCTTGGTAAACAATTATTATCGCTATTCGCAGCACACCAACAGATGACTAGTAATAATACTTGACAAGTCTGAGTGTGCGTTTCAGACGTTTATTTGACGAATTCGTTAAATAAAGTTGTTTTTCTGTGTTGCGTGACTGAAGCCTACTGTTTTCAGGGCCCGTTTTCCGACTTTAGTTAAAAGTTCGTACGTTGGCAATGAAACGCCCTTGCTATTCACGTCAACCTTCACGTTTTACTCCCAAACGTCCTTTGTTTAAAAGAAGCACTTGTAAATCACCTGACTAATAAGCATTTTACCTTTAATTTTAAAGACTACATTAAATTTGATATAAAAGTGGCTCTTAATATTAGATACAACTAAAGAGCACAGTGCAACAATCCGGTTTCAGGGCTCAGTAAAATCTGGTATAAAAGTGACTCCACGCTTATACCAGACGACAGAAAAAACCACGAGGAACGGCGAAACAAAGCGCGATAGAGTCGCATAGGAAGACAGGGCTAGTCAAAAGTTCGATAGATACCATACTTTACCTGTGTGAAGCACCAGTTTTCCGCGACGGGCGTGTTGCCGTCGTGCAGCGGGCTGGGCACGCGGCTCACCGCCATGCCGCCGGCGCCGTTGGATGAGACGCGCGCCGACTGCGGAGCGGCCGCGCCGCCGCCCGACCCTCCACCGCCGCACTCGCTGCCTGCCCCAAGCCTGCAACAATACATAACCACAGATAAGTCTACATTACTCTACATGCATCAAATCGCAGAAGGTATATTTGGACACCTCAAGGAATCCCAGAAGGGTACTCTATCATCAGGTACAAATATGGATAAGTAATGGGTGTCAATCAAGAACAATCAAGTTGCTCATTCAAATAGATTTAAAAAAACGCTCATTCCAAAAAGGTGGTCATAAAGATTATGATTTAGATAAGGTACACTTTGGAGTTACCATTCGATCATGCAAATAGCAGCCCAGACAACCAGCACCCTAATTGCGTAACACATTTTCGTAAACGATTACGACTAATCTGTTTGATTTTAACGGTTCAAGAACATTCATTGCGTTCTATATATTGTTGAGCAGAATTTTTATCGAACTTAAGAAGCAATGGATTAGCAATCTGTTTCAAAACGATTCAGATTCCGATTGATTGTGTATTACGCAATTAGGGTGCTGGACTATAAATACGACAAGGAAATGCCACATAAATACGAAGGTGAAAATCTATTCACTATAGACGGAGGAGAGGAAACGCTATTTCACGATAAATGGATAACAATTCTGCTAACTTTTCCCATACAAACGAAAATACTTTTGAATACAATAGCCTCAATTACGCACAGAAACAAATTATTTCGTCTGTTCATGTTAGTCAGCCTGAGAGGATATGCCTCAGTATGACTCTCCGGTCTAATTGGTTTAAGTTGTTGTACAGCTGCCATAGAAAATACCGACTAATAAGTGTGTTCTTTACAATAATGTAATGGCAAGATCCAGATCATTACTAAATTATAGCCATAAATGCTAACAGCCATGTAATAAATAATGAAAACAAAGCCTAATAAAGAATCAAGCGAGTAGAGGACAATTTAGTAATGATAATTTAAAGAGACCAGGAAATTAAGTTTATGGATTTTTATGCGTTTATTATCTTAATGGGATACTAGAATAGATGTTAACGTTAAAGAAGTACCATATACTTGGTAAACAACAAACAAAGAAGTAGTTTGTTTAGTCCTAAAATCTAAATGCATGATAACATAAAAACACGCTTCGATTTATCTCCAGGTCAGCAATGCGGTGTATGGTCTACCCAAATATATAAATATAAAGAATCTATCGATGATACAATGAGAATAACCGAAATAAATAGATAAAAACTAAACTGGAAAGTCAAACAGGACAAGCTAATGATGTCACTAACTTGTAATTTGGCATTAAAGCTTTATTTGTAAAACCCACCTAACATTTGTCTAGTTTGTATCTTAATAGCTTAGGTGCAACAAAGACTAATAGGTATGCAATACACACATGAATGCAATTGTATGTACGAGTTAGCACTCAATTAAATTAAAGTAATACAACCCCTTTAAGCGGCGTTGACTAATTAATATTGATGAGGCATTTATGTTATATTATATGTCTTTGGTAAGGACTATCTTAGGGATACATAAGTATCGCGCCAGATAGTTTTTTTTTGAGCTTCATAATCGAATCTTATAATTTTACCATATCGCCATGAAACTAATTTCTTACCTTCTGATCTATCGTGAGTTAGGTAGATCACAGTAAAATGGGTTACCCAAGTCAACTCAAGGTGTGCTGGTTATTTCTAACACGGATAAAAAGTTTTTGTGTTTTAGGTACATTGCGTAGATAGCCAATTGTAACAAATACAATACGCTAACGAGTGACCTAGTGGCCGATAAGCAATACCTGCAAATTCTCATAGAATTGAATGCAAGGCGAAAATGTAGCAACGTCGTAATACGCCAATCAACGATCGTAGTTTCGCTTCCCAAATCTGGGACGTGAACACAATACATTATACACACTTTATAAATGTATATACCGGTACGTGTGCACCGAGGACGGTTGCTGAACAATGACGAGTCGGGTCGGCGAAAGAAGAGTTACACGTTAGTATCTTTCGGCTTTTGGGTTTGGGTGCCGTAAAAATGTCGAGAGTATGTCGAAGTGGGACACTTACAATGTGCGAGATTTGACCGTCCTGCGAGACTTTCACGAACTGTTTTTCGATTACCAAATACGCGTTAGAATCTGTGTCAGTTTCATCACCGTACTGCATCCGTTCACAGTCCGCGTGCGGTCGCTTTTTGTGAAGGTATAATCGTATCACGCCAGTTAACTGAATACTTATTTTGTCAGCTCTATATTTCAGGATATGTTTTATTTCGAGAGGAGACCAAATTTCTAAAATATTTTTGATGAGTTCCAGTAAAAACATCCAATGTAATTTATTTAGTTTCCTCGTGAATCCTATATACCGCGTGCAATATTGTCCTTCCGATTGTGTTATAAACATAACAACTCTTTGGATTCGGTTTACGAATAAAAGTAACAGTTGATTTCCATCCTCATTCAATTGGAACGAAGAGGAAAGTCTAAACAAAGTGAATTAGCAAGAAAGAGCTAACGAGTTCATTTTTATTGCATTGTGTGTAGAACAAGAACAATAAAAGCCTGTATTTCACTGCTCCTGAAATGATCTCGTGTTCATCGTAAGCAGGGTTTATCATCCCAAACATTGTTGTTCGTAAATGATGACTTGATGATAATAGAATGACCTGGACTTCTAGTGAACCCGACAATAATCATTCCATTGTACGTGTACCCAACAACCGTTGTCTCACAGTTTAACTGGAATATTTAGTAAACACACGTTCCAGATCGTCACATACAATTATTTATTTATGAACAACTAAAGTATGTACACAGAATCCAATTTGAATAAAAAGAAACAGGGCAATAGCTGAACAGGAATTGCTGGAATTAAATGGATAGTTCTGGTCTGCATTCGAGTAATGAAATAAAGTATATCAAATATAAAAAGTGTCACAGCACTGAATAAAAGTAGGCTAAGTGAATTAATCGACACGACCCAGAAACTGTGACTGCCGAGAGCCGAGTCTTCCAGTGATGTGGAGTTGAAGAAGACATATTTTAACACCTTATTTTCAATTTCGTTTTCATTTAACGATTTCCCTTGCCACAGATTCCAGTCAATTTACCTCAATTTAATCTCATCAGAATTGCCAAACTCATAATCAAAATGTGTCATGATGATGAAACCATGTAAATGTACAAATTGAAAACAAAAGTAAGACATTTTAGCAAAACATTACACATTGTACTTAAATTAAATATTTGTTTCATGACATCTTTTAATAGGTGGATAACTTTTCATAACGCTGGGTTGCAGATAAGATATCGCACAGGCAACGATCACTCCGAGGTCGATCAACAATTTGCCACTGTAGCAAATGGAGCGGCCCGACCGACCTACATTCAGCTTCAGTAAACCGCTCCTATGACGATTAACAATAGGTGAATCATCATATCAACTCATCTATTACTTTTGACCTACATTTAAAATGTGGCCATAACCCACATATGGAGCATTTAGTGTAAGACGAGTACGATTTCACGGTAATAGAAGGATATCGATGGAAAGGTTGTGATGTGGCCGGATGGCCCTTGCGGTAGACCACCCACGGATGGGACCACCTTGCTAACGAACGACATAAAAAAACTATTATGTATCGTAAACGATAGCGTTTTTGTCAAGACAGATTTATTACTTTAATAATGTTATTTAAAGGATTTAAGATTTTTAATCTATTTCAATGATTTGACTTAGATGCTTTTAAAAACGAATATAACCAATGTTAAAATTTAAATTATCATTATTTTATTTATATTATTCTTATGTTTGGATTTGCATAGTCATAAACGCCATAAATATACAATTTTTAAGGTTATTATATTTTTTGGATTATTTAAAGATCTTATTTAGCATTTCAAGTATTTTAAATCACAACTGAATAGACGACGAATCGAATCGTATACAACTTGTTTATTTTCTTCTTTTTGGAGCACGTTATTAAAAACATTGTTTACTTTTAAGTCAAATTGGGTACGTTACCGTATGTGACAGTTCAACATCAATGAGTTTGATATAAAATGCAGAAGTCAACAACCCGTGAAAGGTTGAGCAATCTACGTAGTGCGTATGATCGGTCTCCCGTGATCTTATTATAGATGTCACCCGACCAGCTCGCATCCTCTTCTATATTTAAGTCCTCTCGACGTCGTTTCACTACATTATTGGGAACGGTTGGTAAATCTCAAGCCGTAACTAGGTACCATAAAAACGGGGAACGAGTACTTCGTCGCATTTAGCTGACTGAATTATTGGTACCTCAGCAGTGACGTTCGACACATTTACATCAGTTTCTGTCGTGTCACGGCTGCTGAATTTACATTAAGAGATAAATACCTCAATCTATGTAACCATCTACGTGTTTCAAATACTATACGGTCATGTGAAAGCTTATTATTAGCATAACAAAGAAATATTGCAAATACAATCACAACGCAGTCACAGTGTTCACATATACACTATACGCAATTAATTTTCTCTATTCTTTCTGATTTATATTCCTGTAAAATAATACTCTGCGTGAATATGTTAAAATAGAATTAAGGTGGCTGTATTATTATAACATTTATTTAGCTTACGTTGCGGTTTTCCGCGCCCATTACATTATTATTACAATTAGTTGTACTTACATGTCCTATATATGTGAAACCCTGAAAAGGTTTACAATAAGGCTGTACAAACATAAATTTGCAATCAATAATAATAATGGAGGGTTTGTCGAGACAATGGAATCGGAATAAGGACGACAGAACAATGAATGTACTGATTCTGATACGCATATGACTGGTTTTATTTTTCAAACGGTGGTTCGCTGATGCAGCGGGCGTGCCAAGGGGGGAGTAACCAAGTGAGCAATGCCCTCTTAACGATGACTGCGTGTTGTGACTCAGACGCCCTGAGGACGACCCGACATTATAGGGTCCTCGACTGGGATCTGAAGGACGGCTTGTTTACAGCGAGCAAATAGTCCTACGATATCGGCATCATTTTAAAGTGCACATATTTTTTACATTCGATTAGTTACATAAAACAAAGTGACAATAACAATGGGAAAGTATTTGCAATAAAGATTGAATGTTTTATTTTTTTTAAAACACAAAGAGTGCATACGCGTTCTATACTTGGGTTTAAAGGAAAAATTCAAGTTGTGTAATACCTAGCCTCTATGAAAAATTTGCAACCGGTATAGGTATAGCTCCCTATCTATCCCTCCTAGGAGAGATTTTTAGGAATGTAGCTATGTGAAAAGGGAGCCATAAAGGGGGAGCGTAATGCACTACGTAGACGTACTGTTGATTTCGTGCCAGTTTTCCTACAGAAGTCTAGTCTGCGTCGAACTGAAGACGATTTAAGTGGACACGAGGTCGCCTCGTCTTGTACGCAGATCATCTAAGCTATTCTCTGTGACATTTTAATAACGGAGGTATTGTATCATGTCCGGTGGTGACGCAACAAGTACAGATGTCGAGGTTACTTATGAGTACAACAAACCTCTAGTGTTCCAAATGACAGAACCTAATTTAGGCGGAGGTAGAGTGATTAATTTTGATGTTGAGTAATAACTGACAATGGAAACCCGTCCTTTGTTCATACGTCCTACATTTTCTATATTAATATAGTAACTATTTATGAAATGAAATTTTAAACAATAGCATTTAACCGTACTTGTTCTAAATTCTCGATGACGAATTTGCGGTCAGGTAGCTCAAAACCGTCTGTGGTGAACAAGCTCGCAAATTGGACATTCTGAACCATGCTAGATAAACTAGTAAGCATTACCATTCTTCACGAGTCCATAATTTGCTAAAGTAATTGTTCATGTCTATATTATTGGCTACATAAATATGAGGTGTATTTGCCTTAACGTGTTTGAGTTAGCTAGGAAATATATTGTTGGACATAGGTAAACATTAACTTGGAATTACATAGTTATTATGTTTCTAACACTCGACCTCTTTACATAGGACAAATGTGTGAAGTAAAAATCGAGCAAGGTTTTAGAAGGAATAAAAATATTAAGTGTTTATATGAAGGTCTCTTGTAGCAGTAAATATTTTCTTCTGAAGTATAATTAATAAAACATTAAAGTATCCATTTTTTATTGGCCACGGGTACTTAGTTAATTGGTATACCACGTACACCTGCCAAAAAAATTACATTTTGTTCAAAAGCTATATGCTTTGAGTGCTAAGTAGATATACAGTTGTAGATTTTGAGAGGAAAAATGAGTCATAAATAGCTTGGATTATGGTATATGATGCAGATAGAAACAGCAGTACTTGTGACGTGTGGAATAATCAAACACATGATGTATTCAAGGTTGCGGCAGCTGTGATCGTCTCGTAGCCATTGTAAACATAACAATAAAACCACAACGAGTTCAGAATAACTACTATATTTAATTGACACGTTATTAGTTTACTGTGACTGAAACTGTATATATATATAACCTTTTAAATGTATAATTGGTAGCGTGACTTTCACTGTACTGTTTACTCCATTCTTTGTCAATGAACTGTAGAACTGAACTAAGTTTATAAAGGGACCTCGAAAACATGCATGCTCTTTTCTCATTTCAGTATATACGTTATGGCTTACCAGCAGAACCATTGTTTCAATAAAAAAGAAAAAGTATTCAATATGTCGCATGCAACCGAAAAGCGCTTTTGCAAGCAGACCTTGTGTAACATTATACGCAATATGGGAAAGTAAACAGTGAAACCTCTTTAAGGGACGATACACAAAAATGAGTTGTGGAAGTGCATGTTCTACAAAGCACAAGTTCATAAAATATTACTCCAATTTCGTCCGGTTATCTCCGCCGGTTCGTGGGGCTGAAATGGAAGATGGAGCAGGAAAAGGATAGCAATACCCTCCAGCATCAATAGTCAGAGGGGTTAAAGAGACTCTAGAAATAACTATACCATTATCAATTGTTAAAATGACTCGTATGTCCTAAGCAGTAAGTGTCACTGTGAGTGTAACAGCTGGCAGTCGAGTGTTAGTAGTTACGACTCCCGCGGTCGCGCTTCAAATTATTTGTTATTTTTCGCCTTTGTTGACGACACTCATAATGAAATGAATACTGTAGACGCATTTAAGAACCGATTTTGTAAACTAGGAGACAATAACATTAATACGTCTTTGTGATGATAAAACAACAAACATGCAGGTATTTGATAAACGGAGACGGTCATTAGGTTGAAAATGTTGATAGATGTGTTTGGAAGCTGATGAATATGAATATAACTGTTGTTAGTGATTATAATTATGTAAATGGATGTATGTTACATAATTAAAATATTTCGCAGTTGGAGCGTGCACGCGAACGCGGAACTAAATGCTCATCACCTTTATTTGTCCGCGATGTGCGAGGACGCGCAAGGTGACCGTGCTACGTCATCTCAATAGATGATGGCCGTACGTGTGCAAATGCGTGTGGCAACCTGACAATTAAGGAATATGCCGTAAGTGGAGCTTGATAATCACGTATCATTTGTATTTCATGTCAGTTTAGGCACAAGAGAAATATGCAACGGTGGTACGAAGCTCTGAGGCTACGTCATGTGACTTCAATAGTTGATCGTCGTACGTGACCGAATGGGTTCGATAAATTCATATTTTTTGCAAGATATCGAAATAACTTGAGCTCTATATAAACAAATAATTAGAATCATCTATCTTATAATAATAAATGAGCCATTTGACAAAATTAACATTAAATATACTATGGAAATAAAGTTCTAACCGTTTCTAGAATCTATCAAAGATCTAAACTAAACCCGGAAAGTGAATATTCTAGGTAGCTAACAGGTGATTCTGATACTCTGATAACATCACAGTACATTGTAATTAACACTTTATCGTGAAAAGTATGTAAGCGGTAGATTAGGAAGATTTATTCAGTACCTACGCATACATACGTTGGTACAAACAAGTTAGTAAGTAATTACTTTAATAATAAACGCTAAGCCTTCTACAATCAAACACGATACATACACCGTTGTGGTTAGTGTGCCTTTGGTGTCTAAAACTCTAGTGGAATCAGTTCCGCATTATTATCTACACGTCCATGAAAAAATATTCAAAAATATGTCAAAATAGCACTTAAAGCAAGATATGAAACCGAAACTGGAATGCTCTTAATCCAGTTTCGTTTTTAAAGGAGATTAAATTTTCCCGAAAAATTGACGAAGTAAAGACTTTGAGGCCACCATTTGAAATTTTCCAACTTGCAATAGGTGTTGAAGTCAGAGTCATGGATGATAATGAACTGCATGATTTATTGTAATTTGGCTAACAACACAGCGCAAGTAAAATTGGCTCAGTTCTGTATGGGAAGACAAAAAGTAATATTGTATGCGAAGAAACGGTATCGGGCTTGTTTGAACGAGGCTTTATCGTTATGACATTGAAAGATAAAATTAACCAATGAAAGTCACCAATAATATAATTTTACTGATAATAGCATCGATTTTCGACCCTTATCGGATAAAACTATCATAGCTATTTGGACCATTTCCGTCATATAACACTAATTTGGAAGACCAAGACCATATAAAAAAAAGAAAATTCTCAAAATGGCACAATGACTCCTGGGAGTCTTTCAGCTGAAATAATAAACCAAATAACAATCACTACTTGAAACTTTTATGAAGGTTTTCCAACTGTTTAAAGATATCTTACAATCATAATTAGTGTTACAATAATACACACTATCATTTTAATCATGTATCTACAGGTTGTTATGAATAATTAACTACCTACTTACTGTGAGTTGTTCATAGCATCCGCAAAAAACAAAAGATTAATTTGCAAAGGTCATTGTGGCAACAGATCTGTTTAACAGTACAATTTACTTGAAATCTCTTGTGTTTATATTAGATTCCGGACCTTCTTTATCAGCTTCTGTTAAGACTTGGCGGAGTTCCAGAGCGATATCAGTGAACGCTTCTTATACACAAATATTACGAAAGTTGACTGCTGTGGAATATTTAACGCAATAATTTATTTCATTCCTACTAGGATAAATGACGAAATGCTTCATGTGTTTCGATAACAGAGATGTCTAACTTGTCCTTGCAGAATAATTAGTGTGATCTTCGGCGTCGTGTTGCTACGTTAGCGACTGTACGTTTCCTGGTTGTAAATCAGAGTTCTATTAGGCTTTAATGTCGGGAGCCACTGCTGCCCGCCAACGGTCTTGAAGTTAAGGAAACGAGTCAGAATTATAAAAGCGCGCATAACCTCTGCTGTCGAGTAATAGAACGTTTGGCCTCGTGAGGAATCGAGCGATGGATCGACAAACTGAATAATGGTAAGACTACATCGTTACGTCATGACCTTCATAGGCTGGGCTGTGACGTAGACTCACTCACGCCTACCTGTTTGCACGTGGCACAATAAAACCAACGTTATTATTGAAACTGTTCACATGGAGATTGCAAATGAAGAAAAACGTTACTGTACTTCTTATCTTGTGTGATTGATTTTTTCCAACTACATATTTTTTGTTACGACTCTACGTCTCCACTAGTTTTCCAGAGAGTATAAGATTGATGCACAACCCAACTAAATATATGTTAGCAATATGTTAAATAGGATAGATACCCAAATCATCAAAGTTGTTAAGATAAATAAATGACTTAAAAAATATTACGTACTTCAACGAAGAGGCGCGCGCGGTTTGCTGATTATACCTAGAAAGGAAATGACAATATTGTTATAGTAATAAATAGACGGGTGACTTTGGAAGAGACCTAGGATCAAGGCTCATACTACAAAAGATTATCATGGGCACAACGGGCGAGGATAAGCTGTAAGGCGGAAGCGGTCGAGCGAGGTCGAGGACGAACGGCCAATTCTGAATCAAACAGAATAATGCCTCGCATGTGAACACTGAAGCGGTTTTGCTTGCCACCGTTACGTTGTAAACCCACATTCCATTTTTTATATTTGGAAGTTTACCCACTAACCATGTTCAGAAAACATTGTTGAATGTTATTAAAGCTATTAAACTGTAGATCACATTTAAGACACCATGTTCTGAAATGTTTACATTATGCAAAAAAAAACCGCCAACGACCCAGCACCAAGTCCAAACAAAGCGTGAAAGTTACCAACTTCTCGGGGAAATCATTTTGAAATGATTACAACGACACTTTATACGTTTTAAATACAAAGAGTGACGTGAGCAGGAGTTTGCGAAGCCGGTTATGTAAGAGCGCACGCAATGGTGGGCGAATGGGAAACGAAACCGATACACGGTCCGCGACCCGCTTACCACCATACACCATCAGTATTTGGCAACATCGCCTTTGGAAAGCGAAGACATCGACGACGGTGTAGCACATGCAGACGCTAATCTAACTAGGACAGATTGATTTATAACTCAAACAAGAAACTGTGCCACCTCGGCCCTACGAGTTCTACATTGTTTTGCCATGAATATGCAGTCGCAAATAGATAAAATAGATTAGAAGTAATGTTATAACATTACTTCTAATTTATATTGCGAATTTATATAATGCTTTGAATGAAAATAATGTTGGTAGACGAATGATTTCTCCAGGAAGCGAGTCCTTTCCTCTCATTGTAAAATGACAAAGGCTGATATGATTTGGCCTCAACTTTTATTGTCCTACGAATTACTAGATGGCCAAAATGATTGGCGGGACCTTGACTTCAGCCTAATATAAATTGCATGACCCTACTTCCTGCACCGACGAGGGTCGTCACTGTCGATTGCCTTTACTTTTATTCACCAATTTTGATGGTCATCCGGAATCTGATTCTTAGTTTAATGGATATTGAATTCTTTGGTTATCTTTAATGTTAAAGCTATATACTCAATCACTTGGTGACGTTATTAAGACCCTTGCGACTTGTCGAGCTGATATATATGCCAGTTTCACTTAAGACATAGCCGCCCACTGAAATAATGTAGCAGGTTAGGTTTACATTGAATCCAGTAGGATTAAATATCGGCAAGGAGAAGCAAGGCCGGTAGTGTCGGCACATCTACACAAGATAGGCCGAGCCGGAGCAGAACACTGAAACGTTTTGTTTAGCAAATACAAGCTATTACACCAGCGGGGTCATTTTAAATAATCTTGAATAATACAATGATTTTAATAAAATAACATCGGGTTTTCCATACACATTTATCCCATATCATATAGCCAAGCAATCTGTCTACACCTACAGGTAAACTCAATCTTTACCTTTAACCTTAAAATATGCAAATATAGCTGTGCCCTCCTTTTTGTAATTTACCAAGTACTCATTGTGCAGCACAAACTATCTATGGTAGGTTGAATTATTCTTATTGCGAGCTCTCGCTCAGCACGTTTATTAAAATTATTTACTAGCCCTGACACAATACATCTCAGATAGATGTAGGTGTGTGCATGTAGATGGTTCAGGCGCGCTGGTGTGCGTGTGTCATGCGAGACTCTGGCAGCAGTTGGTTCGAGGCAGCTCAGCCTGCTCAGCACGGGGCATCGAGAACGCGACCCGGTTCGGCGCTCGAGAAAGCATCGACAAAACTCGGTTGAGGCCGCACACACAGGCGGACGTACACTTTCAGTCTTCGTATGCGCACGGTGTGTATATTAAGAAACACTAGTAAAAACGATATAATACCGTCCGTCAATTACGAAATTTTGTTTTAGATAAATACCTCGACTTTACCGCCCAAAGATCACATTATTTTTGACGTGATTTTAAAAGTGTGAGCATGTCGTGTGGCATTCTTGTTCAGAAGGCTCATCATAATAATGAGGCTGCTTTTAGCTTCAGCATTTGTAAGATATATTTTTTAAAATGTTTTATAATGAAGGAATGTTTGGAATAATTGAAAGCGCAGACAAACATTTAAGAGAAAGTCTAAATTTTAGTATCAGTCCTAATAGTTTGATGACCTCGATAGTTATATACAAACTTCACTAAAGCAGCATTCGTGTGTCACACGGGATGTATTCTCCAAGGTGTTTTAATGTTAACGCTGAATTTGACCGTTCAAAATAAATTTGTTCAGCTACGTTCGACCTTGAAATTGACGCCCCCGTTCTACTTTCCCACATCTTTACAAATCGTTAATCACCACATGTGTGGAAGTAAAGAATTGGTGTTGGCAAGTGAACTATATGTTTAGATCATAATTATTATTTACAAACAATATAACTTTCATTAATACATGCAGAAACGTTAAGTATATAATTAATTTCAAGACTTTCAAAAAACCTTCTTCTAAACACAAAAAGAACCGGGTCAATTTTGACATCGCAATGCATTTTACCTACATGGTAAAAAAGTGGCATTTGAAAAAAATGGGCAAGGCCTACGTGTATATTATACGACTTTATATTTGTAGGGCAATCGTTTACATTGCGCTTTGGTTAGCAGAATCAATGCTATATCTGCACAGTAGAACAGTTTAGTTTTTGATAATAAGCAGACAGTTATGAATGTAAATAAACGAGGTCTCCGATGATAAAACGGGTTACAATTAACTTGTTAAAAAATTGGGCGATAAAACGAGACATATGGAGATCTTCGTCGCGCTCTACAACCGCCGAAGTCGATTTCGGGTCATTCTACACAGTAAGGGGCACAAGGTAAAAGATGGTGCATTGAAAATGGCCTTAAGCCCAATAGCGATCTGCGGTCGCGTTGCTTCCTATTGGCGTCGAGGCGACAATGCCAACGCTGGCGGCTGCTGCGAAGGTGACGGAGCTGCAAAGGTCGATCACCACTCCATCGCTAACCTGAAGCTCAGTTTAATACAGCGCACTAGATTGTCTCAATTTAGTCACGACTCGTTACTGAAGCATGACTACCAACCTCATAATATTCAGTAACATAACCTTTCCATTTAATTATCAATGTAATCTAATTGATTTTAAGAACTATTATACATATAATAATTAAACGATAATAAAATAAACAGTCACGTACAGATTTAAGGTCTTTCGAACTGATTATTCTATGTATTTTACGAGGAATTATGAATAACAAAAACTTGGTCAAGTATACATCGGCCCAAAATAAGTGACCTCAGTTTTGTTAGCTCAAGCTTCTCAAAAGGAATCGATGTATAGTTTAACATTACTAACGCAATATTCGCGTCGTTACACCTTCTTGGATAGATTATATCATTCGTCTTTGTTGTATTATGTTAAAGTTTAAGATGTACTCTTTCCAGTTACACACTTCTTTTAACAGGGACCATAACTTTTAGCTGCTTTTAAAACTTGATTACTTCAATGCCATGGCATTGGTTGGCATGCCATATGATTTCTGGAACGAACAACTCCCCAAAAACATTATCCTAATTTTTTCAGGTAGGTACGAATAATGCTAACACGAGTGACCTCAAATCATTAAAGAGTCCACGGTAAGGTAAACGCAAACACTAGTTTTACGGGTCAACCGAGGCAGGGGCGCCAGGGCCTGCCTACCGGAGGGAGGCCGAGCGCAGAAGGCGTAGGGACGTATAGCGGGGGAGGACCCTGACACAGATCCAAACTCATCAGTAAAGCGGCAAAGGCCTCGAGATTCGGTTGCTATATCATCGATTCCTCTACGCACCATACCGCTTTACGCACAAAATGGGTCATCGCGCGCGGCTCTTCGACCAAGTTGGAGTGCGCGCGATGTCCCCGTTCCGAATTGCTCCCTCGGCAAATTAACGCCTCACGCTACTGTGCTCCAAATCGGCTCCGGATAAAATAATAAATAACAGCTATATACCTGACACTCAATTATCAAAATACATACTTGCAGGATTGTTCTGATATCTATGCTCATTCTACTCAAGAGTTAGTTTTACTCTAAATAAACTTGAATATTTTCTATATAAAAATATCAAACACCGATTATCGATGTATTAATATTAATCGAAAGCTATGTAGAGCGGCGTGGGCATATAATTTAGATCTTACGTGAGTGGGTCTTGTCATAGTTTCATGAGCCACTTTCAGCTGAGTAATGACATAGGTCGAGAGTTACGGTGTAGTTGCGACACTATTCACCTGACACTCGTCAATGTTTCCAAGTAGTTAAATTAAAAGGCGAGAAGTAATATAGAAGAGAGAAAACATTATAATAATTATGTGTTAATAAAGTAACAGAGTTAATAAAATAGTTATCTAACAAATGCACCATTGCTCTATTTAAAATCACATATTTTACACACAGGTCCAACATCTAGTCTCAATAAACGATACCACATAGCTAGAATAGCATACCAAGAGCGATATTAAAAGAAATCTGAGCAGTGAGCTGTTCCAAGTCGTATGTTGGTGAAACTATCGAGATCATCGTACAAAGAGCGCCACGCACCGTGCCGAAGACGTAGCGTGCTTTCCATCGACAAAGACGCTATATTCAAATTATGAGGTTTCACCTGAGAAATGGCCACAAAACAAATTACAGCCATTCTCTCCAAAAGAGAAACACGAGTTTAACAATTGTCTTTTGCCGTAGTCTCCGCTACAAATATGGATTCATATTTTTCCGTGGGTGTTGTAAGTTCAAGCGTCAAGTTAGAATGCAGTTTCATTTATTAAATGACAAATATGCAGTTACGACAATATTTTCCTATTAAAGCCAGTCGGTATGAGTAAATCTATCAATGCTGGATGCTGATGGATTAAGTTCTCTACTCTCTATTCGTTCATCATAATTCGATTCTACATATTAGTAGAGCGAGAAATCGTTGTGATTTCGTGTTATTACATTGGACAGAGTTACATTTCATTTCGTTGTAAACTTTTTGATAAAATTGAACTATTTTGTCAGGGATTATAATCCAAATTACTCTCTAGATTACGAGCATCGGCATTGCTTTAAAACTATGATATCCAATATCTTACAAATCACGAACATATTTGTAACACTGCTTTGAAAGTAATCCAAGCATAAACAACCTTAATCGGAACTGTTCAGTATGAAATTATGTTTTACTCCGTAAAAGTTGTACGATGGCATAAAAACGGAAAATAATAAATTAGATTTCCCAAACAAGATTCAGCCGTGTACATTTGTTAGCCGTGACCTTGTGTAATATACATCACGATAATAAGGAAGACTTTGAATACGTACGTAATCGCTGTTTCAATAAATTTGCTATTTATATCAACATAATTATGTAACTAGGCGTGGCTCCAGTAACAAACTGTATTTAAAAACGTGAATAAGTTGATGGATTCATTTTCAGAAATCGCAATTTAAGGCACGTTGCAAAGATTCTCTAGGTTGGTTGAAGGGCGTCCGGTCAGAAACTAATTTAATATGAAGCAGTTATTTATTTGTTCAAGATTGACCATATATATGCAATAATTTCAGCAATGACACTTAAAATAAAGAAACTCGTACCGAAGATATCAGTCACTATTCAGTTAGGTAAACAACCTTATTTTTTTGTAGGTTAAGTTTGGTTGGTTGGAAGGTTGTATACGTGACCACGTTAAAAGTTATACAATACACCGTAAATCATTTCATAAACAACAGAACGTAGAAGACACTAACACAAGTTGGATTAAAGCCAGAGCTCTAACAAGCTTATCTTTTCAATGACTGCATTCTTCACGATTTACGTTTCATTATTTTAGCGTAACACCATTTCTATTCCGGTAACGGACATTTCTGTTTAATCTAGCGTTATCGAAACCAAAATTCAGCGTCAGTACCGCAAACCCACTTAGTTATCGCATTCCGCTGTCAACGAAACAGGAGCACCGAGTGCGGGCTAGGCCGCAATCTTTCGCTTTGTAAAACGCTCACCGGCGCTCGGACTAAATTGATACATACTTGCGAAATAACCTCGCCCAATTTATTCAAACAATCATACTAGATTGTTGGTCTATAGTACGTTCGATATACAACAATGACTAATGAAACTTGAGCTCGTTCGGCGGTTATAATGCGCCAGCGTAAGTTACTTTAGTAATGGCTGTCACATTGGTTGGTAGAACAATAACGAATTTTGTTGTTTTTCTAATTTGGAATAATCAATAACGATCATTACATTATCAACGCAAAGTTAAATTCAGCATACCGTAATTTTGCTATCGCTTGGCATATGCAAGACATACTCTGATAACTAATTACAACGACTAATTTTATGCGAAATGTTAACTTTGCAAATATGCATGTGTATGGTAATTATGATAATGCTTGTTTACAACAAGCATTCGTCTGATTGAATAAATTGAACTGAAAAGTATAGAAGATCAGAATTCACCAGTAAGGTGAGTTATCTTTCAAGAGGTTGAAATGATATCCAAACAGTCTGAAGAACAGTCTAAAAATTACATATTTTTAATAACAATATATAAAGTACTCAAGTAATCTTCGTAAATGCATTAACATAAATTTTGCGGAGGTAATAAGCTAGAGGGATTACTGAAGACCGCGATAAGTCAATGTGATTTAAATTGAAGTTTAAGAGGATGGTTATAAATATAATATGGGGTGCGAGGGCTCCGAGGTGTTCGTTACAAATAAGAGTAAAGAGGGTCGAGACGAAGGCATCTACCCACACTTGTATGCTCTTCCGTGCATTCTGCGCGGAGGAAGGTCGTCGACCCGCACGAAGGAGCATCTCCGCAAATCTTTATTTTCTACCCAGCAAGACGCGATTCTAACTTTGTATAGACGTCACGATTTTGGGGGAGACTCAAGATGGCTGCGACGAATTTAATATGTATTGTGAAGCTGTGAGGTGAGATAGAGGTGTTTTAACGTGTAACGACCCAAAATCAGAGCCGTAAATATTTGGATTCGCAAATCGGTTTCATAATGTGAGTTTATGTAATGTATTGCAGCCGTTGAGAAATAAGTAGTCAATGTCTTATGTTTTACATTTACATGTAGTTTAATCTTCTGTATTGTGCTAAATGTGCTTACACAACATGCAAGCAAAAATTAACTGCCTACTTTGAAGAGTGGTCCATAATTGCATGACGATGACTAATACATTTTCTACGACGATTATATTGCTTTGGACTAACTTCAACCAATTAAGGAAACGTTAACATATTTCAAAACAGTAAATAAATTGTTGACAGGAATACAGATATTGCTTAAATTCAATTTCAAGTCTTTTATGGTCTTAACAAAAGTTAGAACGTTACATTTGCCTTCACAAAAAGAGGAACATGAATAAATGAAGAAAAAAAAGGCTATTGGAACATCAGACGGCGAGCGCTTTCCGGCCTCGGTTGACTGACTACCTGCTAAAGGAAAGAAACGAACCCATGCGTTATGACACTGTATTTATAGCTACCTCGTTATTAAATTATCTTTGGAACAGATCTTGTTTGGGTGGATTTAAAAATAATACAGGTAAAGTAAGCGAAAATCCTTTGGTCATCTGTTGCAAAGAGCTGCCACAACTTCTAAAGAGGTTAATAAAACAATCAAAAATGGTTCCTGTGGATGAGGGCATATTCCTGGAATTTGATATAATGCAAACAATAATAACTGCAACGATATAAAAACGAAACGTTGCTAAGAAAGCCCATAACGTTCCAAATAAAACACGCCGACAAGCATGCAACAGTGGGGTTCAACTGTTTGGGGTAGCCGTGACGAATGAGGGTGCCAAAGAATAAAAGAAAACATCGAAACACCATAAACTGAACGCGTTCGAGGGGCTGGGAGTGACAGACGAGAAGTTTGATTTTCAATAATGAAGTAACTCTAATAAATGAAACGATTTAGAAAATACTCATTATTACTAATGATAATGGTTGCAGTAAAAGTGACTCGATTTCTAAGTCGCTCCCTCTACCTGTCGTTTGACGTTCAGCTTACACAACAAGGAAAGTTAAATGCGCGTGCGGGGCAAAGCAACTTTCGCCCATTGTAGAGATAGTAAGTACTTAATCAAAACAACACAATTTTGTGACTTAGGGAGATCATGAAAGCATACCTGACAATAATTAATTCATCAGTGTGAACGCTTAGTACATTATACAAGGAAAACGTCGTTTGCCCGTCTGCAAACTGATGATTGTACACGTGAGTGTTCTGTTCTAATTCATGTAACCCATCCGACGAAAAGTCCTTCGATGAACATGATAAAATAAACTAGTTCCGCGTTGACTCCAACAACCAAAATAGCTCACCTGGCTAAGGCCATTATACGTTCGTATAATCCAATTTTCCAAAATAGTTGCACCACTTCGTTTTCACAAATAACCACTAGTAAAATTAAAATAAAAAGTACAATAGTCCACTGAAACCGAACAACACCGGTATGCGAAAGTGTATCACGTTGACAGTTTCACTTCACCACATGGCTGGTAAGTTGCGCGCGGTGACGTGACGGACGTACGCTGCGCTCGACGAATGACGGGCTACTGCCGCGACTGTACTGGACTCTCAAATGCCGCGACTCGGGGAGTCGACTGTAATGTGAATGTGAGCGCTTCTCTCGCCGCTCGCGGAGAGCGGAGCGGAGGCGCGGGGTCAGCGAGGGCGGAACGCCCGACAACGGGCGCTCGCGGGACAGCTGCGCACCACAGACCCTTTCTCCGTTCAGTCTCCATTGTATTGGTGAAAGCTTTAGCCTGTTCATATGCTTAACACGACATTTTGACGGATGCGAGATTATATATTTCAACTTGGGCAACCGCCTAATTTTACATAACTAGCCTGACAAATTATTTTTGATCAAATCTGTCAAGGTGAGGCATAAGAAACGATCTAGCTATGTTTTTATTAAATTGGAAATCTTCTACCAACCCAGAAAGTATATAATAATGAGTCATATGTAGGGAACATATGACTCATTATTATATACTTTCTATATGTAAAAGTAACATTATATTGTAAATAACAGCAAACACAGCAGTTGCTACTTTATATTTAACCTACCGAACAATGAGATATCAAGCTTGAACATTGACTGCAGCTTTGTTCAATGCACGTAGGGAGAAGTTGTTGCCCCCGAGTAGAGCCTTGAGCCGCCCTGTTCGACACGGCAAACAAATAGATGTGAATTACATTCAAATGAAAATGCTTGAACACGGATTTCTGATTAAATATGCATAGTTCTGCAGTAAATTTCTATATTCCAAATAAAGGATCACGTGTTGGTAATATTTGCCGTACCTGAAAGAAAAGCTAACTGAAAGTTTCGCTCGGTTTTACTTCATCTGGTTACTTTGTGAAAGGAAAACTTTTGATGCCCAGGTTGTGGCGTTCTTAGTTTCCATTGAAAAATAATTAGGTATATTTATTAAATGAACTTTAAATCATGTCATGGCACGTTGATGCTGTCTATTAAATGATGCAGATTCGTGAACAATGTTTTCATTTTCGTAATCTCATTTAGGTATTTAAAAATAAAATTATGGATATTTTATTGCTTAAACATGGTCAAGCCAGTCTTTGTTTATTTTATTCCTTTTTTTGCGAATCATGTTTATTATTTTTGGTTTTATGCATTAACAAGAATAAAACTTTAAGGTTAAATTAAAGTCGAGAGAATTCGAATTATAGCAAAGTAAAAGAATCTTCTCATTTCAATCTGAATCACCAGATGAGATGCATAAAAATGTGAACATGGTATGGTAATTCAGAGATATACGAATGGAAGTAGTCGATTGGTAAGGCCGGGAGGTTAGCTGCAGCAATAACGCGTGCATTGGCTGCCACAACAGAATATATAAATAATATGACCGCAAGGGTTAGTCAAAGTCATCGAGTCATCTCGCCCTCAAAGGCGTCTCAAACACCCGTCGACCTTGGCTCGAGCCTTCAGGGTTAACCTCCCGAGGGAAAAAGCCCTCGGCCTCGGATTCCTTAACCCACCTTACCTGCTCAGATTATTTGCTCCTTTGTTTGAATTGAATCGTTTCGGAGTTGTTTCTTAGAAATTATTCGGGATACTTCGGCTCATTTTGTTCAACGAACGGCTATTGAAATAATTAAGATTATAATTTAGTGTTCTAAAGAGAGCATTTCTCATTATATAGTAATTATGGAAACGCACATATCTTTCAGAGCCAGTCAGGATATATTGTAGAATATCGTATCTTATAAAGCCGTCGAAACCTCAAGCCGTTGAATTGTTAGAATCTTCCTCTGAATATTCTAACAATTCAACGGCTTGAGGATAGAAAATATCACCCGATCCAAATAAACACGATTAAACTTTGTTAGTCTTCAAGCGAATGCTCTGAAATGCTTTTCGATTTTAAACTCTAACTATTAAACTTTAATAAATTATCTTTAAAATGAATTCATTATTCCAATATATTTGAATAAAGTAAATTATTGGCATGAATAAGCGACGCAAATTTATACAGAAATCTTAAGACACGTGGTCGGTAAAAAAGAAGTGACAGACCAAAGAAACGATAAGCGGAGACAAAGAAAAGACTTTTTCTAAAGATGACATTAATAGAAAAGGAAACTGAGCAATATCAGTGCATCTAGATTCACAAGAAACTACGTGCAAAAATGCGAAAAATATGTCTTGCGTTATAAGACTGTGTAGTTTTCAAATAATAACGTTGGCTAAAACTATGTTGTAATATGATTAAATACGTGACATATCTATCAATTTAGTTGATGACAGGGAAAATTTTATCCGTGGCCTTATTATAGGAACGAATTTCAGGCGATTTACTGCATACTACCACTTAGTCAATGAGGACTAGACTGGAGATGTTTATAAAAACAAGAGCCAACAGACTTTTGATGCTCTTAAGCCTTATCGAGCCATTACCTATCTTAATTGTGTGACTGCTACTGACAAAGTTGACCATCACTATGAAGGGGGCTGAAGCTTTTGTCACTGGCAAATAATTTCACCGGATCGGAACAGAAAATCTCCAATGGAAAACCAGAAAGGAAAAAATGCAATGGGATATATTAAGCGCATGATCGTTAATTCGCCTTACTACTTTCAAAGTGACCATATTACAAAGAAACGGTGTCACCCATAGATTTAATATGCGTAGCGTGCGTCAGCAATTTGCATAATATTGTGTGTGTGTTTGTGAACTGGCGCTAAACCTTCTTGGTTGTCTTTACTAGCAAAATAGAAATACATTTCGAAGAACCTGATCAAAAGCTGCTCTTGAAGATTGTCAAGACAATGCGCTTACAATAACAAGTGACAACTCTTTGAATACTAAAACTCTAAATCCAAATGGAAAGTTTATTTATTGCGTAGTCCGTTTCAAATAGGTATAATTTAAAACGGAGGAGATTCATAAATGTATGTTATATTTTAAAGTATAACATTTTTATTTATTATCCACGCCATGTTAGTTCATCCAATTAAAAGAAATTATATAGAAAGCTCGACATCCCATTTTTTGTAGCCCTATGGTTACGCAAGCCGATTAAAGAAATTGCGTTTATTACGTAGGCACGTATAGTGAGGTTTGTAGCATGTATTTTTATTTTTTTATCAACAAGGTCTACTCATTCCCTCAACAACATATAAAAATGTATGCACTAGAACAGGAATGATATTGTTCAGATAATGGAGCTGACTATAGTTTATTGAATCAAGTAGCAATATCTATTTATTAAGCACTTGATGTTAACTATAACAAATTTTCGTGAGCTGGTGCAAGATGCTCGAGTTTCGATCTGTTTTGTAAAATTCTGTCGACCAAAACCACCACGTATATAGAACCTATAGGATAAGTTGACTTCCTTAAGAGGCTTTCCGTGCGTTTTCCTATAAATTGATTTAAGTCGTTTGAAACCGTTAATAGGGTGCCCTAGGCCTGAGCCTAGGGTACACTATTAACGGCTTTCTTATTAGTCCAGATAAGGATGACGTGCAATTTACACCAGACAGCAGACAGCGGGGCGAAAGGCTACCCGGTACACTATTTTTTTAGAAACTGCACCTGGTGGCGCAGATCGCACTTTCCACGATTAACTTTCTCATTTACAATACGATTTGACCTTTCGTTTCTATGGTACTCCAAAAAAAAGGGTAGATCTTTTAACAAAAACTTTAATTTTAAATGTAGTTGGATTTGAACAGGTGACACATTATACCGCGGAAGGTGTGATTAATCTCATATTATAATTCATAAATCAACAAATTGATTTTAAATAATGAATTTTGATGTATTATCAATATTGAATATATATATGGATCTTGATTCACATTGAAATCCAATTTTTAGTTCATAACCTACATTGAAACGAAAGGAGGCCATTGAGAAATAAATATTTTATAGAGAGCACTAAGTTCATGAGCGATGTTAAGTTTATACCGACAGAGGTGTTTATCGATATGTAGTGTTTTTGTTCTAAATGTTTTTTTAATATGTATACTAGGTTAAGGTAAGGAGAGAGTCGTGGTTCACTCTCAACTCGACTCTCACTGCTTGGAAAGCTCACTATCTCATCTGGGTGAAAATCCTACAATATCGTAGTTGTTACCTTTGCATCTAGTTTACAGTGTGCTGTTTATACTCACATTATTTATTTCAAAAGTTTAAATGAACATCTGGAGCTCAGCATAAATTCAAAACATCATGAAAAAATATTCAATGAAATGAATGAAATAGTTCAATGAATAAATTATAATATTATTCTAATCTCCTCTGAAAGTGTTAATTACGTTTTGAAAGTATTTAATTGGTTTTCAATTGACTGCAAGACTGCAGAAAAATCTTAATAAATTAATAACATATTATTTATTAGAGAGAAGAGGCGGAACGCAACAGTGAAAGTGCATTTCGCCCGCGCACCGAGTTTAGAGCATTTTTCAGTCGTGATTAAAAAGAGAGAGAAATGCAAGAAAGCGCCGCTCAAGCAGGCGATGGTATAGTAAAATTTGAAAGCGCTACACAATAGCGCGTTGTCGAAATTGGAAAGTTGAGTGGCGTGCGTCCATTGCGTAACAGCTCTTACGAGCTGCGGTGTGACGCTGACGAAAGGTAAGGTGTGACGTCACCAGCATGAAAGTGCATCGGCCGGCGCCCCACCAGGCGCCGCCGGCGAACAAAATAATGCACGTGCGCTGCAGTACTGCGCTTCCTGCATCTGAGGACTTTCTATTGGGAAACCGCCGCACAAGCAATCGACTTCTCTACACATCTAACTATTGGGAAATTCGACTCTCACGCATGGCTACACGAAACAAGATGCATCTGATTGAGCAATCAGCTATACAATGCGTTTGCACAACCATTGACATGGTGGACGAGGTGCTTCGTTAAACGTGCATGCATCTCTGATATTAAGGTACGCACGTATTTATAGTCATTTAAAATATTTATAAGTTTTATACTTACACTTTACGGTGCTTTACGGCCCCTGTAGAAATACCTGTAAGTAAAGGGTGTCGAATTCAGTTATCAAAGAAGACAAACTTGAATATAACTATGAATCTTATATAATACTACCGGCAAAATACGCAAAACGTTATCAATGAAACAAGTCTAAAAGTATGTCGGCACTGCAACAATTTGGACTGATGCAAAATTGAATGCCTACTGGCACAAGGTAAGAACGATGATTATTGATAATCTCATTTCAATGGCCTATCGATATAGGTTTCGATTAGTTTTATCCCAATGCATTCTGCTACTAATAGTGTCTGATTTTATAATTCAGTAATCCCAATTTCAGGTGCACGAAAAAGCATGGCCTATTTTTAGCCTGGACTGCTCACTTCACAGCCAGTATCGATTTACTAGTCTAAAATTGTAAGAGATATTGCGAAATCGAGTGGGAGTAATGCAATATTTCTCTCCCGTATATGTATTTGAGCTTTCCGATAAACTGACAAAACTGCCGGCCACAGTTCTCTGCGCGTAGATCGTTCTTTATAATGATATATTACATTATGTTGATAGTTCCCACTATCATCGAGATCAAAAGCAAATGATATACAATAATAAAATCTATTGTGTAGTCATTTTGTACTCATTTCAAGCTTGAAATCAATATAAGCCGCCTTGACACTGTTTGCTTTTACAGACTGACGGATGCGTGTGTCAGTATAAAATGTGTTACAATGATAAATAATAATTGAAAATACGGATTATGTGTGAGGAGGCAAGTACCTACTGCACTAGTAGTACATGCAGATGACATAGTATTTTTATTTTTAACTTGTTACATTTCATGATAATAATAGTTAATAATTTCAAGAATAAACACACGAACTAAATTCAAAATTATAAATAGAAATGAAAATTGCTTGTGCGCGTTTCCACTAACCCTGTAGAACGTGTTCTTCAAATTGATTAAAATGAAATCAGCCATGGCCAGATTTGCTTACTAGAAACTTGGCTTACATACAAAGAGTAAAGGTATTTTTGCAATGAGCATTTTATAGCCACATAATAGTAATACCATGCCATACAAATGTCACGCCGATTGACCAATAAGTGAGAGAGTTAAAAAATTGAGGTCTCAACGCGGGACGCTCCTCAAAGGAGTTCATGGTTGAATGAAACATGTACGTACACTGTACAGTGTTCAAACGGTCAACTACGCCTTATTATACACCTTAACCCACCACCATAGAGTTTACAACGCCATGGCACATCAGAAGCAGTTCCTAAATGTAGGATTGAGAACGTTAGTGAATATATAATGTTTTAATCTTTATATCCTCTAAAATAGAGTCGACTTCTGTTTACAAGATGGCGGCATTCAAGAAGTAGGTTGAGAGAACGCACGTCTAGTACACTCGTATATCACAAAGACTCATTAACTCATCGGTGTAAGATGTGTTGTGATTGTCAATAATTAACTCTATGAATTTGTGACATAAAAACTGCACCATGATGGCGCAATTATTGCTTTATTAATTAATGTTAAATGACTGTTCCTGACCACGTAATAGACTTAATTATTGCTGTTTGTTTTTTTTTTACCATTGCCCATGGTTTTTTCTTCTAGAAAGGTTGTTGTAATTAATAGAAATTAAAATAATTTCGATGCTATAGCAAGTTGAATATGCATTTTTCTTAAAAGTGCTGAATAGGATTGCTGAATTTTAATGAATTATTTTATAATTATCAATTCTCAGTCTAATTCGACAAGAGTTACAACAATTTAATATTCTGATCTAACAGATAATATTTTGTAGGTATATCAGCCACAGTCAGGGTGTCCCAGAAGCCTACGTCAAGCAGGAATGGGTGATAAACAGAAAAATAAAAATAAAACACACACAGAAAAATGTTTAAAAAAACTTTTTACGTTTTTAAACATTTCTAAAAAACATAATTGAAAAAATTAATGTAGCGACCGAAGTCAAAACACCGACACAGGCAGTAGATTTTCTTATTTTTATAAATGCCCGTAATTTATATTTATATTTTTTTGAATAATTTTTTTTTCAAAACATTTTTATTTATATTTTTCTGTTTATCACCCGATTCTGGCTGTATGTCGACTTCTGGGACACCCTGTATTATCACAGGTATTGTTTCCCTGCAACATAAATAGCATTTCACTATAAATGTCACAGAACCAGCATATATGTCAAATGTACCAATCCTATGAATAAGTAGGTAGTAAATAGTATCAGAAAGGCGAGAGGCTCGTGCACTTTCTACAAGAACATGGAACAAAAGTAACGAGCAAAAGTTACGATATCTCGTGTGATATAACCACTGTGCTATACGTTGCGGTACAGCCGAGGTTTACTGGGTATACACCAATTTCACGCCCCATTCGCCTTTCATAACACCCTTCTAAATTACGCACAATTTCTACAGAGTGGTCAATTAATAAAATTATGAGCCGAATCTGTGAAACTTTTTTGCGCTTGCTTCCTGTATTGATAAATAGAAGAATAGCAATATCGAAAGTTCATAACATCACGCCTTGTTTCCCCGAAAGGTTGGGCAGAGGTTGGCGCCAGTTATGTTTAAGTCCCATGTAACAGGGGGCGAGCCTATTGCCATCAACCGGGCACAAATCCATACTCCGGGCTGCTACTTCCAGATAGAAAAACCCAATAACACGTTGCCCGACCTGGGAATCGAACCCAGGACCTCATACTCAGCAGTAGCGATTGCAACCACTAGACCAACGAGGCAGTTCGAAACCAACAAATCTATACCGATCGCACTCGAACGAAAGCCAAACAGTTTTATTTCTTTTTCAGCTTATACCAAAAGCGTTTGTAAATATAACCCTTGAGCAATACCTATGGACACTTCCTAGTTATTTGCTACAACTCTGTCAACCGTTTCTGCCTACACAGTCCTGTGTATTGGCTAAGGCTGACAAAGCCCACTGACATATCCACGAATATTTCGGTCGGTTATAGCTGTAATTGTAAATGGCTTTTGTGCCTCTTTGTACATTTTCATGGTGACTCATTGCTAAACACAAAACAGACATAATTTTCAGCTTATATTGTTCCCACTGCTGGGACACAAGCACCCTCTCTGTGAGACACAGCTAATCATGTTTGGCCAACTCAAACATGATTAGCTGTTATTATATTTTCATATCGTGCAATTAGCAGTATAGCAATCGTGTTAATGGCAAGGCCCCAGAAACTCACAATGCATCTAACTAGATTTAATTTTATAACATAAAGTGTAGCAATCAAACTTGGAAATACAATTGGCCGCAGCAACAGTTGACTTTAGAAGTTTTTACTAAACTTGTTCGAAACCGGGATACGGCAGGTAGTTATCATGATTGTCTCTAGGGTCGGCTAACTGGTCCAGCGATAAGGCTAAAAGCTCACACATTTAAATAAACAAACGTACTAGATTAGAAACTCGCTTGTTTTGCAAGTTTCTAATGCTGTTGATTAGTTGTAATATGTTGCAAGTTATGAATATCTAACAATCTGGCTGTGCCGCATTCTCTGACGAAGTGCCTACCACGCTGGTAAATTGCAAGAGATCTCAGCGAGAAATACGTTCACCGTCCTAGATGCGCGGTACTTTCGTTTTGAAATCGGCGCGCACAATTGGCCGTATCGAGACAGAAGCGGACCAGCTGCGCCGTGCGCGTGCACAGCTCGGCCGAGCACTCGCCTGCGCATTCCTGTGCCTCTGTCAAACACACCCTTCACAAAATTACATTTGTATCTTAATTTTAGCGTAGGAAATTTATAGGTCATGTATGTTTGCTTCACCACCCCTGCGTCCCAGTTATACTTAAAATATACCGCTCATAGCGGAGAGAAACGAAAACAATTGTCAACTTACTAACTCTCTATCCACAGGCTAATTTGAGTCTAACTAGCATACACTAATTTATTTTGATTTCAAAGATAAAGTCCGACTTGCATGAAATAAAATTTCATTTCGTCAAACAACTTTCATGCAGTGTAATCGATAACTATCGAAATATATAAAAACAGGCATTGAAGTGATAGCAAAAAAAATAAAATTAACCATGTAAAAACTTTCGTTTGTATACTTTTTTAATAAAACTATTGAAAATTAGCCATGAAAAAAGTGTCTGTGATCGATGATCGTGACAACTTTCAAAATGGTGTTTGGAAGAAAGATAATTGAAACTTATTGACTTTCGAAATGAGTAAGTAACTCATGACTTGTTTCATTATTAATTTGTCATAATGAGGATCTAAAGAAATTTGTCCTATTTTCAAGAGAATGGGGAATTAGAGATGAGATAGAGAACAACAATGTCCTAGAGATTTTCACAATTTTCCCGTCGGAATGATTCAATGCAAAAGTAGAAGGTTGAAATTTTTGTTGAGCCGTCTAATAAGCATATCTACGTTGTGCGCCAGGCCCCGCGACTTTTGCAATTCGTGTTACACTAACCGCGACATGGAGAATGTGACATAATTTTGCCAGTTTCGCGGTGCGGGCTTAGATTCTGAGCGTTTCTTAATTAATCACAATAGAGAAACAATGCAAAAATAATATTGTTTGAGTGGATACTTGGAAATGAGTTGACGAGAAAGTTATGAGTTGATAAATTATGGAGCCACCACGATTTAGTTAGTGGTTTGGAAAAAATGCATCAGACCACTTATTTATGTACTGCTGGCGAAAAGACATTTGGTACGCCCACAAGTGGAAATCTTTTGTTAACAGCTGACACAGATTAATTCAAGAGCAGAACGTTAAATTCATTAAAAAAACATGTGTCATTTCGTCACAGTCGTAAACGCAACAGTAAGATACATTTAATGACAATTCAAATTAACTCAAACGGACGTATAAAATCGCTTTTCATTTATGCAGTCACCGTGCGCCAGATTTCATAAGCGTTCTCTCCGCACCCTGATCTAGGTTATGTGGTCGACATCGGCGGCAGCAGCGGTGGCGTATCGAGCGCATCCGATGTTAACCTACATACATCGTTGGCACACTTACACCAACACGGTTGGGGTCGAGAGCACCCGGACCCGTAAAATTCGTGACCCAGCTCCCTCCCTTGCGACCTCTCGTTGTATTTGAAGCCCCGCGACGTCGAACGTTGTTAGATAACAAAATACTAGATTCTGATTTTTTTATAAGTAGGCACTTGCGCAGTAAATGCGCATAGAAAAAGAGGCTGGGTTAATAACTGCCAGCTCGTTATGCTTCAGCATCCAAGCCATTTCCAACAGGTATTGTTTCAAAAAGGCTCAAATTTACAAACAAGTGCAATTTGTTTGTCATGGATGTATTTTCACGATTTTTTAAAGGCGTATTTACTACTGTTTTCAGATAGCACTTTATACATAATGAAGATCCGGAAGTGGTTATCGTTTATCGAGGAGTCATTAAGCAGAAATATTATTGAAGCGGTTACAGGTGAAGCACATTATTCGTTTTAATCAAGTACATTTTTGTATAAATGAAGGAAGGTTGTTCATTATTTACTGACTACCTTTAATTTAATTCCCAATAGTTTCTACGGTGAAAAGCGGAAATTCATTAAAATATTCAATGTTGAAGCCATAAAGTGAAAATATGAATGAATGTAGAGATATTTGAAGATTGACCGTAGTCTACATTTGTGGGGTTACAATTGATCTTTTAATTCATTTTAACTGTGGTCACGATTACCATCTGCACTTACTACTTTCTTTCCTCAATTAATTTTTAAAAGTGTCATTATCTTTTTAATCATGTATAGACTATTATCTCCATTTCAACTCTAAAGGGTAGTGTCACTGCAATAAATTGGATCAAAGAATTACACGTCGTGATTTCGTGAATTTACAATGAGTGCTTCAGTAAAACCTTCGTTGTTTATGCTTTCAAGACAGGCACCGTCGCTCCTCCTTGGGTCACGATGCGCTTCGGTACAAGTGGCATGGCTTGCAGTCACGAGGGTCGATGCCCGGCCTGTGTCGCTAACACAACCAATCGATAACCTGATTTGCACTACTCATACAACACTAGCCATGATTCACCCGATATAACCGAATGAACTAATGTTTAATTACTACGCCTATCTCGATTCTCGATTCCTAGCTGTCCCGCTCGCACATACCGGTATTTACGCGGTTGAGTAATCAAACCCTAATGTGGTGTCACATGTGCCGTTATCTTAATTCATAGGAAATTATTTATGAACTAATTAAGGCGAACTGGTATTAAATTTAGAAGTATTACTATGTGATGTAAGCTTCGATACAAATTCTTAGAAGGTATATGACATTGTTCATAAGGGGAAATTCCTGGAAGCCACAGCGAAGCTCAAATTCTGTAAGTAGGTACTTTGTTGACATATGGATATGTGTAGTCAGGGTTATTGCGATGCGAGTTGATGGGACAATGCAAGTGTCTATAACCTGGTCCGCGTGCAATCCGAGGTCGACGCCCTGTCGGCGGACGAGTTAACCGCGGAATACTGACCCCTCCCGCACCATATACTCAACAATACACTTGCGACTCGATCCACATAAGGATAAAGTCTGTTTTACAATGGCCTGACTACCGGTTAGAACAACCACAACTTTGAAAGTTCAAATACGAACAGATATCAACGGCATAATTCATGCAGGAAGTAACGTGCGTATTGAACATTCTTAAAGAAAAATCCTATCAAATTAGGAACGTTATTTATTTTATAATTCTAAACACGACGTGCCACTATCAAAAACATTTTTTTTTGTAAAAAAAGTGAACATTTGCTATGAAATCAATAATTGTAGAAATGTTTGTAATACGCAGCATAGCTGTATGTATGGTGTTTGCGCACTCTAGGTGCTATAAAGAGGTAATTGTTTACCGCTTTATAGCACCTAGAGTGCTATAAAGAGTTAAACAATCGTTAGAACAATAAAATTGTGAAGTGTCACACTTTCGATGACAAATGAGCAGGAAATGTAATGCAATAAACACTTCATCTCTTTGAAAGCAGATTAGAAGACGTGTGTGTGCAACCACAAAAAGTTCAGTGTCAAAGTCAAATCATCTATTTAAAATAAAGGCATTTCATTTATTAAAAGGAACTTTTGAAATTCAAAATTTACAAAAAAATAGAATTGTTTCTAGTTGCCCCTTCCAAAAGGTAGTTTCGTAGGGAGGAGAATGGGCAGGAAACTCCACGTATACAAAATGTCTAATTGAATTATAAGTTAAGACGATGCTATTGACCTAGAATAAAATTACAATACATTACAAATTACAATAATGACAGGTAAATTAATTATGTGATTGATACATGGTGCTCACATATATTATAATAAATGTAGCTGATTTACCAAAATTTATAACAAGTAATAATTTAATGTGTGAGTTAACGTAATTACAGAATATAAAAAACAACGACTTAATTAATCATGGTTAAAAGTCTAACTGTTAAACAAGGTCGATTTGTCTTTCAGGTAGGGTTTCATCGTCGCGCTAAAATTGTACAGTTAACTGACGTTTCATTTAACCGCTAGTTCTAGATAGCCCTAAAACTGAAATATCTAATAGATATGTAGTGCCGTTGTACCGAATTAGATCGAGGTAAAGCGATGAACACCGCGATAGTGAATGTTATACTGATAACTTATCTGCACTGCGAAACAGTTTGCTTCGAACAGCTTCAACAATATGGTACTAAACACTTAATGGTATTTACGAGTATCAGTTGAGTATACAAGGAAGTATTGTTTTAACATTGTTATCTGATAAACATGAACGTTCTGCAGGGTCGTCTGCCATCACGAATTGATATTGAATCAATATTTTAACCTTATAATTTACATGTTCAAAACCTATGCTTTGAGGATGTTACAAGGATAATTACGTCAAGTATTTTTTTTGTGGTTATTATTTGAACATGTATTAGGTTTAGGTTTCGTTTTTGTCTGAAAGAATTACGAATGAAACACGTCATAGTAATGTACTTACACGTATAAATTCTATCTTTTTTCCTTGGGGGTGTCAAATGCTATAGACAGAACGCTATGTGATACGATAATTACATACTAGGTACATTTGCTTCTTCCGCATAATTTCACTAATGAAATCTGGTCCTCCTTGAAAGAAAGTTTTTAATTACCTCTAGTCATATGTGGGTGTATTAAAGGTACACCTCTGCCTACCCCTTCTGGGATTACTGGCGTGATGTTATGTTTTTATGTTATGATAAGAAAATAATGTTAGATTTTATTACAATTTCGGGAAACATAAATGTACTTACACTTATACAGTCTTATTCATAAAATCTCGCTAACCATTGATTAGCCACTGCTTGGCTACGTAATTAGTTAGCTCCTAAACAGTGATTAACTTTTCATTATTTATAAACGATAGTTAGCAGGTGTTTAGTAGCGAAACGGAATAGAGGTGAAATTATGCATTCAGCACAGATTATGATCAAAATAGTCGAATACAAAACAGAATTTTAAGAATAAAATTGTCAAACCCACGATTTTTATATCTGTGGTGACTTTGACAGACAAAAAGTATACATCAGTCAAAAATATCAACAGAAAATTTAAATATGAATAAAATAATTTAATAAGCTTATTTCATTGTGTTTGCAATGGTAGCAATGAAAAGAATAAGCTCGGATAATTGGAGTAAACAGGAAAAGATCTCTGAATTAATATATAATTACTAATTTAATCTGACCACATGAATGTAAAAGCAGTAGCCGATAATAGCTTTGTTTTTTCATGTCCTAGCTTGAAGAGCGTATACTCTTTTGGAAAGGTATGTAGGTACTTGTGTCTATTATATATATTATGATCTATGGATATGCTGACTCAAACAAAAACGCCATTTTTCCTCTTAGCATCCTCCTAATAAGCTTCCGTTGGTGTTTAAAGAACAATGGCGGCTAATTATTTGAAAAATAAAAGCTTGTTACATAAATGAAATATATTGTAAAATGTTCGTTTCTAATTCCTAAATACATTCTATAAAAGTTTTTATATTTTAAACTCCGTGGTTAATAAATATTGAGAGTTTGTTTTTTTAGCGGTAAATATGAATTTTAAAACAACTAAGCTCAACATTGTTGCCAACCCAATGCTTTTCGCGCGATCTAGAACTTTTTCTACCTGTGGGCTGCAGACATACGTCTAAGAAATACGTAATAGGAAGTGGCCGGTGGTATAAATAAATTGACCTAAACGTAATTCCTATTTATTTACTATGTCATCGTTTGAAAGAGGTAAGAAGTTTTTTGTTTTAGTTGTCCGAATTAATGATGGCAACTCAGACTACGTTGTTAGCAACACTGGCAGTGACAGTTGCTCTCTAGCCGCTGCGCTATAGATAGAAATGTTTGGGTTACAGATGACTTCTTTTATTTCTTTATTAAATAATTCATTATTTTCTCATTTATTCAAGAAACGAAAATTCACACGATTGACGATAGGCAAAAAACTTTAGAACATAAAAATTGTTTCAAATTCAAAATTCCGGCCAAAGAGACTAAAGTCTCAATATTTTTTAACAACGGAGTTTTTTGATGAACATCTTTTCTAATGTAAGTCCAGGAACTTATTACGAACATTTTACGGTAGTTTTCATTAATGTAACAAGCTTTTTTACTTCAATTATAATGATATATAATGATGCCATTGTTCTTTGACAGCTACTAATCAATTGCTTAGCGATCTCTTAGCGCTAAATAGCGTTATGAATAAGAATTTGGCTAATCATTTGCTTAGCAATTGATTAAAATTTAAGATACGTTTATGAATAAGACTGCTTGTGTTCAAGAAAACACGCCCGGGGCTCTTACCAACTTTTCTATTACCAACAATCTTGTACTAAGAATCTAGGGTCCCTCCCACGCAACAAGATTTTATTTGCATAAGTTTCTACAGTTCTCTACTGAAGAAAAGTAGGTAATCATGACATGATGTTGTCGAAACTGTTGAAAGCTTCGTTTAAGTTTGTTTTGTTTGTGCAAGCTCAGGTGCTTCTTTGTTAATTTAATAAAAGAACTGCTTGAATATGTAATACTGTCTGACATCAGACATTTCCATAATATTGTTAGTATATCTATTTACTAAAACACAAAGCAAATCAACAAATAAATGTGATTTTTGATAAAATTCCGTTCTGCTTCAGTTGCTTCAGGAAATTGGAATTTTTTGTGAACAGATAATTTTTGGTACTTTGGTAAAAACTTAATTTCATTTTCGCATATTGTGTGTGAATTCAATATTTCGCTGAAAAAAGCATACGAAAGTGCAGAACCCAATTACCAACAAAAAGCTGACACAAATCCCATAAAAGAAATACCGGAAAATACAGCCTATGATGAGTCAGTAAAAGTAATATTGTGATATTTACTAGATTAGGTTTGACACAAAAATTCCGTATTCAGGGTAGTGGGTGGACCGACCTAGAAACATGTGAATGATGTCATTTATCATTTGGAGCCTTTTCTAGTCCTTGAGACAAAAGTTGCCCAAGGCCGGTAGCACCGAAAATATCCTTCGGGCGGGGTGAAGTCCTTGGAACCTACGCATTACAAGGTCACCTCATTACAGAGACGTGGCCTACCAGTCGCACGACCAGTCCGTGGATTGAGCTTATTGTAACAAGGTTACACAAAATATTTCGGTAGGCACGGGTTTTAACCATAAATTCATTGAGTGCTTTAGAAGTTTATAGAACGTAACTAAATCGGAGGTTATTTTGTTTTACGTAAATACAAGCTCTTTTGTGTGATGCTTAAATTAGTTTCATTTTTCATGGTTTTATCGCCTTCATCATCTACAGGCTGAATGTACCCTCCGCTCAAGGTTACCCTTTGCTTTTGCCTTTGCTCTTTGCACATTGACCTCGGCTCCTGCTGTTGTCATCAGCCCATGTTTATCTTTTTATTAATACCATAATTATGGCAAATAATCAATCAAAAATCAAAAGTCATTTATTCAAATTAGGCTGAGAATCAGCACTTTTCGAACGTCAAAATTACATAAGACAGTCCCCCAAAACGCCCGCCCGTCACCACTTCCTAGTGCTTTAGCTAGGGAGAAGAAGTGGCGCAACAAACTCACCAGCAGCACAGCTGTCTGTTCTGTTAGAAGAACTGGATTCTAAACAATTGTATGCAAATTACCAAAACATTAACTTAATTGCCATACGTCAGCTAGCCACGCCAATACAAAAAAAAACACAAAAAATTAATGTAAATAAAACTTAAAACATAAATAAAAGCCTCCAGGCCTAAAGGGCATGGCAGCTTACATATGCAATACTGGATTTATTATACAAACAAATAAAATGAATAAATTAACATAACAATTACTGTAACAATAATAAAACCATAGACAGCAAGACGACCAGTCACCACAAGCAGCACCCGTTCACGAGCATAACGCAAAGGTCAGCCATTACCCCCCTCGCCATATTTGAGGGAAGGAGGAAACCCGACCCCCGACGCTACCGCAAGCAGTGACATCTAAGGGAGCATGACGAATTGTCGAGGTCGCTAGCTAACCACATATTGCAATACAGCTCATTAAAAAAACATTGTTATGAGTATATCATGTCAATAATAAATGAAGATAACAAAATAATTGACTTATACCGTCAAATAAAATTTAAAAAAAACAAATATATGAACTCATATACCCTGTCAGTACGTAAGCTGATTCTGGAGAAAGAACACGAACATTGTCTTGAGTTAATCACAGCGACCAACAGTTCTTATCGTTTAAGTAGTCGTTAATGGAATAATATGCTTTTGAACAAAGGTTGGATTTTACTTGAGCCTTAAACGCATTAAAAGGCAAATCTAGCAAAGAAGAGGGCAACTTGTTATAAAAGGTTATACCAAGTTGGGCTTGGTATAACCTTTTCAAATGAGTTATGGACCTTATGAAGCCGGTGAAAGGGAGCACGTAGTTTGTTCTTATTTCTAGTGTTAACATTGTGGCTTGCTTATAACTTATTGTGACCAATTAAAATGTAGTTAAACACGTTATTTATTAAATTAAGTATGCTTTTAAGGCCAAGGTTGTAGCTAGGGGTGGTAAGATTGTTTGTACTCATGCAACCTTCAGAGCGCTGAAGGTTGCATGGGAACAAACCCCGGTTCTAAATCACGTACCTGGTACACTATTTTATTCAGTACGGCCTTGCTCAGGGCTCGTAATAAAACAGATAATGAAAGTCGTAAGTGGATGATCAAATTGAGGAGAAGCCCTTGCTGTCTTTTGACACTGTTAAGCAGCGTAAGGGACACCTGATTTATATCCACAAGCAAGGTTCTGGCAGATTGAAGATGGCCACCCAGACATGCATGGATGGAGAAAGGAAGGATGTGGAGGTAGGAAGGAGAAACCGTTTTAAAACTGACCAAGGAGAAGAGAAGAGCGTTCGCAAGACACGTGATTGCATGAGATGAGACTGTTTAAAGGTACGTAAGTTAGAATGCTAGACAGTCTAAGAGGGAAGTGCTAGATAAGCCCGCGTTTAAATACACAATAACAAAGTATGATTCGCGACCGTAACTCGTATGTATGATTATAGTATTGAATTTTATTATAATAATTAAAATCATCAACACAACCCTTATTACCTGATTAATATTTAATGAAACTGTCATTAAATAGGGATTTATGAACTTTTGAATTGTGCTTGCTGCAAACTGCAAAAAACTTAGAAATTATGAATTTCGCGGTGAAGCTGGCGCTTTCCCCTTAAGGTGCATAAATTGCGCGAAAATAAAACGCTGGCTCTAAGTAAATTAAATATAATTAAATGTAAGTCAAACAAAATGTTTTATTAATTTTTCCAACTTTGGGTTATTAACATTTCTCAGTATCCCTGACCTAAAGTTAAGGTCCCCTGAGATTTGACTTCTATTCGATGTCATTGCAACGTAAAGGGTTTTTCAATATGGACGGGTCGATGTTAATATGAAATAAAAGAAGCTGTGTTCGAGCTACTATCAATTTTTATTTATTTTTAATTGAAAGGCTCATGTATGCCATTATGTATGGAATACCACATCATTTAAATGTCCGCCGCGGTTTCTCACGGTTGCCCGGATCCGAGTGGTCCAATTTTCAACAACTCTGCCGCATAGATCTGATCTTAAGGTCATTGGTCGTTTGCGGCCTATTGGCATAGACATGCGACTTCAGAAAACCCCACAAGATTGTTTACCGAACCGGTGGTTTCAAATTTGGTCACCAAACGTTGGAGAGTAGACTTTGAAAGGCCACCGCGTCTGCCGTAAAATGGGCGCAAAGCGCGCAACGTTTGCCCTAACGAACATTCATTTTGAAAATTTTATCATTTGTACGTGCTGCTCAATCGTGTAACTGTACCCTTATTGCGTAATACACAATCAATCCGAATCTGAATCGTTTTGAAACAGATTGCTAATCCATTTCTTTCGATAAACAATTCTGCTCAACAATGTAAATAACGCAATGAATGTTGTTGAACAGTCAAAATCAAACCGATTGGTCGTAATCGTTTACGAAAATGTGTTACGCAATTGTTACACAATTAGGCTGCTGGTCATGGTGATTTGGCATGAGTTAATAAATAATAGGTTAGGATAAATATGCCAAACATGGCTGCCACATACTGCCTACATCGACCCGTCCCAATTGAAAAACCCGTTATGTTATTTCAAAGTTATTTGTAACTTATGTGTTATTTAAGTTTCAGAGATCTTCATAAACTGATTTGCAGTAGCGACATTGATGAAAACAATATCGATTTAGAAGTATTTTTATTTTTCGGCCTTTATGTCTCATCTCATGCAATCACGTGTCTTGGGAACGCTCTTCTCTTCTCCTTGGTCAGTGTTAAAACGTTCAGTCCTTCCTACTTCCTTCCTTTCTCCATCCATGTATGTCTGGGTGGCCATCTTTAATCTGCCAGAACCTTGCTCGTGGATATAAATCAGGTGTCCCTTACGCGGCGTAAGTCTCAAAAGACACACATATTATGTGATCCTGTTAGTTAAGTCAGTAGCTTAGTGGCTGCAGCTCTTGCATATCGTTTAAAATATCCTAATCCATTGTTTCTTTTTCTTTTTCATTATTAAAGTGAGAAAAAGACAAGATAATAAAATTGAGAGTAGTGAGTTTTTAATATCAATTTTATTAACTAAATTACCTATTAAGCAGTTTTTGCATGGAAAATCATTTCATTCTGTATCTGGAGAAGGGCGTTGTTAGCTGCGCTAGAGTATAGTATAGTTTTACAGCTGTCATCATTTTACTTGGTGTAGTACTTAGAGCGAATTTCACCGTTGAAACTGACCGCGTTCAGCACATAAAAAACACGTTCAAGAGCTGTCAGTGTAAAAATTGTTATGGTATATTGTCACTGACAGCTCTCGAACGCGTTCAGTTGTGTTGGTGATATTCGCTCTAAGTACTACAACAAGTAGATAGGATAGATAGAACACTCTTTATTATATACACCTTATAAATTACAGACATGGATGTGGAAATTTTACATTGGGTGACACAATGGGCGGTCTTATCGATAAAAGCGATCTTTTACAGACAACCTTTAAAACGTACAACAAGTAACATTGGTGAAATCGGCACTAAGTCTTGTGTTATTGTTCCGTAATAAACTTTTATATTTATTTATATTATTAGAAATAGTTCCAGAGTTTTATTATGTTGCAGCTTGCATTTCACCACTATACCTTCGGTTTCCTAGGAAAGCGGTTTCGTCACATTGTAACGGTGGACATGGAAATCGGTCATTTTCACCAGTATTTGACTTAGGGTGCCCAAAACCTTGACTTGAAGAGCCAGCCATATAAAATACACATGACTTTCAAAATACATATATTTATGTAAATTCAAATACAAGCAGTGCATAGTAATTAGATTGACAATTCTCGTGAGAAAGTTCCTGTGTATGTAGATCGGTAAGATATTTTATACAGTTTCTTACAAAAAGTATGCATATTAATTAGGTATGTCCAAGGTTGACCGTTACTTTTAACACCCTAGCTGACAAAAAAAACTTAGTTAATGAAAAAGTCAGTTTGACAAGATTTTTGAATTCGGGCTTTTTTAAATTGTACCGTCTTGACTTTGTTACAATCAAACCACTCAAACAAATTGGGCATTGCTCTTTCAAGTTTTCGACGGTACCTCATCTCTGTTGCGAATTATTTAAATAACATGGCAAGCACGGTAAAAAGCGGAAGCGTCCCTATTTGGGTTATTCGGAAACCACACGGTAATTTCCTGAATTTTTATCCAAATTATGTCAAGGTTCGCATCCATTATTAAAATGTTTTTTTCCCGTGTTCAGCGGATACGATAAAAAATCAGGCCAACCCAAAATATGGAAAGCTTTAACCAATTTGTAATCAACTAGGATAAGAGCACCGAGGTCATCATTTATTAAAATATTTAAATTAATATTTGCGGGTTGTGTTCTGTCGTACAGCGCCATCTAGTGGTAATGTGGAAAACAGAACATAAACTTTTTACAATACAGTTATTTCGATAGGTTTTTGAACCATGATGCGTAGTGCGCCGACCCCAAATAATTTCGAAAAGGGCAGGGTGATGTAAACGATGCTTGGGAAGTTTATTCATTTGTAAATAAATTAAATGGGTGAAGTACGATGCTTGGGAAGTTTATTCATTGGTAAATAAATTAAATAGGTAAAGCACACTGCCAATAATTAAAAACAGTATTTAAGGCACCCAGAATCCACATTTTAGGAAGATTGTTAAACCATTATCGCGAAAGCTTAACGGTTTTTTCTACACAATTCTTTGCCAGCTACACACCTGTTGTATTTACGAAGATAGCATTTTTTAAGCACCTCGGAAACGACAGGTGTTCGCAGATTGTTTCACTTTACTTCAATTACACATGCTGTTTCAAGGGTGATATTTTGATTTAACACCGTACAATCTCATCTAGGGAACGTTCTTCGGTGACAGTTTTAATAATTACAGGAGGATGGATTAATTCATCTACTTTACAACGTTAATCATGTCATGACAGTCTCTCCCTACTTTTTATTTTGTTCGTTGCAGCTGTCTTTTGAAGATGTCCATGGTCGGCAATGGCTTAATAAATATGAGACACGGACGTTATTTAGTACATTATTATAACGATTAGTCCTTTAACGCTAAGCAAGCGCACATTACAACTTGCATTTTCCTACAATGAAGTGCGGTTCGGCTCCCTGTAATGGGTTAGTTTAGAGAAAATGTACGTATGTGATGAAGGAGAATTTTTGCGATGCGTTGCGGCGCATCCCGCCCACAAACACGCTCCTACAAAAAAGCGACCCGCAACGCGAATCGCGCGCGGCTCAAAGAGTCGTCGGGCGACATTCGGTGCCTTTGTGTCGCGCTTGTGTGTAGGAGCCTTTAGCCTGGTGTTCGTCTGAGGGAACATCGTACCTACCTACTACAAAACGGATACAGGCCGTATTTCTCACTCTTTTATTAAAAAACAAAAAAAAACTATGTTTATCTACAAAATTACCACTTTGCATGCAAACGAAGGCGCTTTCAAGAATTATGTTTAATAATTAATATCTGTGTGATCTTAAAAAAAAATACAATGCCACACATCACGTGTGTCCTAGGAAAATTTAATAAAACCAGTGATTCAAAGTAAAGCAGCAGTGGCATTGAATGTACCCCGGTTGTTTAAAAACTCAAAGCTTCCGCGTCGAAGTAACGTTAGATTCTTTAGTTTATATAATTAGAAAAATATACATTCCCTGCATGAAATAAATGTCTTTATAAGCAGATAACGAGAACGTTTTGAATTAAATATAACTGGTGGACGCATATCCAGCATCAAAAGATTGCTGTTCACCATCAACTCCATGCAAACCTATCTTCTTGTTTTCGTTTCGACGTTACCTACAACTATGTTACTTAATACTGTCACTGGACCCAGAAGGTGCCACGTTTATAGCGGCGTCAGAGGCGTTGTTCAGATCGATCGACAATTGGTGCATTCTGGCAGACGCTAACCTTGTATCTTTCTCGATTAACTAATAAGAGATAGATGGCATTTTTCGCTCATTACACCCTTAAATAGTATGCAGTGCGGGTTGTATGTGTTTAACTGTGCCCGACAAAAATCCCACATGTCAAAATCAAAATATTTTAAGGCACTTAAGAATCGTGAGACACTAGGTGCACGGTTCCAATAAGTCGTTTCTTAAGGAGAAGAGCCGGCAAGAAACTCCACGGTAAATAATTTAAAAATAATTGGCTTTTACAATGTTTTCAAATTTCAGTGTTAATAGGTATGGGAGGAGAGTTTGGCATCTTTTGACAATACCGAATTTTGGACCCATTGGCTACGATCAATTTGGAAAATACTATTCGGCTGAATTTGGCCTATGTGGTAGTGGACTGAGGAAGGTATTACAGAAAAGAGTATCAGAGACGGAATTACGTTTGTAGAAAAGACAGTTGCAATAAATTAAAAAAAAAACCTATGAAAAAAAAACATCAAGAAAACAAACAAATCAAATTGACTTGCACTCTCGTTGATAAGTTGCAAATAAAAGCTCAACCTACGCGCCTCTCTTGGAATGAATTCGTATCGATGAATTATTTAAAATTACGCGTCGCAGCGCCATCTTGTGGAAAAACTGATGTACCAATTCCAAGCATGGTAGAAGTACGAACTAGTTTCTTTTCCATAACTACAACTGGCAAAAGAGGAGCTTCTTAAACAAATATTCGTATTGCTAATTTATGAGCGGCCTCTAATAATTACAAGCTATAATAAAATTATTATAACTCCTACTCAGTCGCCACACAAACAATACTTCATACCTAAATATTTATATTACGAAGGACATAAATTAAACGGATAACTCCAACAAGGAAAATAATAACGCTTTCAGCCCGCTCCAATGACGTCACAGGAAAGAAAGATTGAAAATAGTATCCCTGTCGTATACGTGGAGTATAGCAAGGGAAGTATTTGATAGTGGCGATATTTTTTGGAATCTTTCGTCAAGAAAGTAGGCGACGACGACCGAAACGAGCAAAATGCAGCTTAGTCTGCGAATATTGAAACCAAACTGTAAAACCGTAATAAATGTAATTAACACTGTTTTTTTTTTGTAAGTTTTAAAAGAAACGCGGTCATCAATGTAACATATACAATAAGGTTACAGAATCAAAGTGTAACCTTTAATATGTGTAACAGAAATAAGCAGTTGTAGGTTAGTATAATTGCACAGTTCCGCAACAACGAGCGACGGACAGACAGACGCGGCGTTGCAAAAATAGCCGTAATCCAGTCGGGAATGGGGCTATTTTGGCAACGCCGCGTTTACCTGTTACACTTAACAACCCTGTTAACACTTTTATATCGGTTACAGACATATTACTGTTACACACACCTTTGTAAGTGTTTTGGGTTAACACATCGTAAATGTTACATATTTGACTTTGTTATCAATTGAAAATGTAACAGTTAAAATTCTGTAACCTTTAAGACGTGTTTTTATGTCCCTGATTGAAACTTGCAATGGAATTATATTACTGTCACTATTTTCAGTAAGTAGCTAAGTAGCATGGCACCCAACAATGACCCCTGTGGCTCTCCAGCTAAGATGCTTCAATATTTTTTTCCCTTTCATTACTAGAATGATTTAATCGATTGACGACTTACAAGCAAGGCAAAAAAGATTATCTGGAATAATAGGCTTTTTATCATCAATCACTATCAAATGCCTGTTGTAAGTCACGGCATGCAAACAAAACAGATCTTTAACCTGGTTTAGGATGAAAGTACGTTTTTAACATAGTTCATGGGTGCATAACGTCAAAGATAGCGGTGTTAGAGTTCAATCACAAAAAAAAACAAAAATTCATTATTTGGAAACTCTCTTTGAGCCTGTTAATTACACCATATATTTAGAGTTACAATTTTTTTTTAGTTTTGAAAAAGAGATGGTTGAGATAAGACGAGTAAGAAAATTGTTTTAATAAATAAATAATGGCCTCAGACATAAAAATATGCTGACTTAGCCTTGCAATAGGAAAGTAAGCTCATAAACGGTTAAGTTTAAAAATTCGTCTGTTTTCCAACAAAAGTAATGCAATGAACCGTTATAATCCAAACTAATATTATATATTCGAAAGTAACTCTCGTCTGAATGTTTTTTTTTTTTTGGCAGGAGTGGGAAATCCTCATGGACGCCCAAACTGCCTCACTTATAAGCCAGCCTAGGCAGTGCCGGACTCTTACCGGCTAAAACCACACTCCTGCCTCACATTACGTTATTGCCAATGTTGATTTTGGCACTTAATTCTCAAGCTATACAATATTTCTGTGACAGTGGAATCTATACCTAGAGCTAACCTAACTTATATTATACACATTTTTTTTTTTTTTCTCTCGTCTGTATGTTACCTTTTCACGCCTAAACCACGAAACGGATTTCGATGAAAAATTGCAAGGAGATAAATGGCATCCTCGGGAAGAACATAGGCTACTTTTTGTCCCCATATGCGATAGCACATTCTCATGGTATAATTTCCGACATCCATTTGGGCCAAGCTGCTTGTTGAATTGTCAAAATGAAAGAAGTTGTTTATCTGTGGTTGAATGATTAGCAACAAGCTGTTTGTTGCCCGGGACTTCGTCTGCACTCCATCATGATCTACAACTCAAAATCAGTGCCCACACAACAGTTCGCTGAATAATAATTGTAATTCAATATAAGACATGGTAAAAGGGTTAAAACTTAAAACATTCATTGAATACAATCAAATGCAGTGCAGCCATAATTAAGATGTATATATGACATCAAGAGGAGCTGGGTCAAGGAGAGTATGGAAAAGTGTCAAGACTTCTAGAGTTTAAACATACATGACAAAGTACACATCAAAATTAGAGTGTGTGGAGCAATCAATACACCACACCGCAGACATGTTTGAAACACATTATGTCTTAGGCTAGAGAGTTACAAATTAGATTGCTGCATGATTACTGACAAATGCATGCACTGACTGGATGGTTCCACTCAAACTGTATGGGTGCCTTCCTCAGAAGCCCATTTCAGACCCCAATCTACATGGCCTACACATTATCTGACCAAGATTGTGTCTGGTCTTTAAAAGAGAATGACCGTGACCTTGTTTCGGTCTTTCTTCTCAGAATAGTCAGACAGGAAACGCCAAAGTGAAGTGTAAAAGTATTTGTACAATATATAGAAATAAAATCACATAACATTTATAGATATTATGCAACTCAGCATTTAAAAAATATTATGTTGAATGTAACATAGAGAAGTATAGTTACTTTAGTATTCATTTTTATTATTTTTGCAAAACATACAGTTGTTGAATGATTGATGTAATATTCTGGTGAAATTTGATAGCAAATAGTAGTAGGATATGAAACAAAAACCCTAACAACCCTGTACAATGTTGCATTATTACCATAATTGTTGCATTCAGAATTATTTTTGTGTCTACAGTTTAATGTCATATTTTTTCATGTTTATTTTTATAACACATTTTTTATACTACACATTTTTGCTTTTAATCATTATTTTAATTCATGATCTGTGATAATTTGAAAGCAGAATAATTTTGTAGAGGCTAAAATGTTTGTTTTTATTTTTCATTATAGATCAGTTTAGTTTTTCTATTTGAATTAACTTATGTTTTTATTTTCATGTGCATAAGTTTCTGTGACAAATAAACTTATATTTACTCAAATAATTTGGAAGTAATAGCTTGTTTGCATTTTAATAATAAATAATATGAACATTTCTATGAAAAAGAAGGAAAAGGGAAATCATACATACATACTTAAACTCACTCCTTCTTCCCATGGGAGTAGTCTTAAACCACAGAATGCCACCTGCTATAATCCTTACATACTCCTTTTGCCTTATTTACGTTCAAGAGAAATCATAGGGAAAAAAAATCATGCCAGCCTTTTGGGTGCTTTGCTTGTAAACAGCGATGTTTACAAGAAAAGTGCCCAAAAGGATCATTTTTGCCATAGAATGTGGCAATGCTGCCACATTCTATGGCAAAAATGATTATTTGGCCAATTTTCTTCATTGTTTTAATTAAAATCAAAGCATTTTTAGAATGATGGGGTTTTTTAGTAGCAATTAATAAATGATGGCAACACTTACTCATATTTGAAAAGTAAGTATCCTTCCTCATAGCTATATTTGCATATGTAATGATTAAATTGAAACAGTCTAATCTTAAGGCATCAGTCTGAAATTATAATGTTTACAAAGGTATTTAATGTTTTACAACTAAGTGTGAGTTTAAAACAAAATAAGGCAATGTTACCTGGTACGGTAGTCTTTCTAGCAAACACATGGCAAAACCAAAAGGTACTCAAAACACCATGGTTCAAGGTCACTAACCACTTTATTAAAATATTTATAGCCCAACATAAAGCAGTGACGTTATAATATACATCTATTCACTAACTTCACGAAGGAACGTCTTGTGAAATTACTAGAAAGGCAAAAGTGCGTGAAACAAACACGAGCTAAGGAAACCGTTCTCCATATTGCCTTGACGTCACATTGAAATACCAAACAATGGTGTATGAAACGCATCACTGTTTATGTATTTATTTTTGTACAGAATATTAAAAAATAGCACGTAAATGTGTAAAAATGTACTAAAAATCAAACATCAAGGGCGAAATACCATTAATAGTTTGACAATTCGCGAATTCTAAAATTACCCACTTACCAATCTCTGCCGTTTTCACCGCACTTTTGAAGATCACCAAACACTTGAAATGATAAACTCAAAAGAAAAATTGTGTATTAATTACGTTCTACCTTAAAATTAGGGAATTAAAAACAAAAGAAGAAATACAGTAATATGGAAGGGGTAATGCAAAGCCTACGCTGTCAAGAGTGTCAAGCTCAAGCAAGGTGTCAGTCAGTCAAGTGAATGATAAAAATTATTTTAAAAACATGTTTACAAGCAGCAATATCTCAATGTATTTGTAAAAGTATCGTGATTTTGGATGATATAATAAATTAATAATACTGTTGTTGCCTTATTTAACGAAAATAGGTTTTTTTAAATAATATTCTACTTGAAAATTAACTGTCGGTAGTTGGTCCAAGAAACTGTAAGAATAGAATAACTAAACGTAGTGATTAATTTTCTCTTTGGTTAGTCGTTCTGAAATCAGACAATCATTTAAAGTTAATTATTTTCCACTTTTTTTTAAACGCTGTTTTTTCATATTGCATACCGAAAATATATAAATGCATACGCGTGGGAGCTCCCCCACATTCGCCCGATCATGGCCTATGCCAGGTGTGGGTGCAGTGGTGCAGGGGTGCCCTTAGCGAGCGTTCGCGTAGTAATATAAGTAGTTTTACGCCCCTGGCTGGAGGCTTTGAGTCCGCTTAAGGCAGCCACAGGATAGTCCGGTTAAGTAGTCAAGACCTCTCAAGGTCAACTACGAGATGCCATACACAAAAAAAAAACTCCCTCACATCGATCGATGCTCGACTCTCGCCGCGGACGGTAGTGTGCCTGCGCTCTTCTGCCCTCGGCTCAGTGTTGTGTTTCGTGTTATTATTCGTCGCAAATACGTGACGTCATCGTAGTCGCCCCGACTACACCGATATAAAATCCAATCAAGAATTTGATTGCGATTTTAATCAATTAAAAAGTGCCTTTTTTCAAGGCAAATCGCATTTCTTTAACAGACTGTTGTGAGTAGCTACACTAGGCCCCTTCTGGGTAAACCACAGTTTCGTGGTCCTCAGTGGAAACCATACGGTGCCAACGAAACGACCTGCTACCTCCAAAACCCTTCATGTAGATATTTTTATTTTATATTTTCCATACAAAAAGTAAAAACTTCCATACAAAACACGTCGAGGCTGCCCCAGGCTGCCTCCGGCTAGGGGCGACGGATCATAATAATAATCATAATCTATTTTTTATATTTTTAAATGTTTTTTTAATTTTTTTTTTAAAAATATTTGAAAATGTAATTTATAAGTTTGTTAAATGTAATAAAGGAGATCATAATCATTTATTTATTTGCAAACATGGGTCAGAGATACACAGATATTTTCCCTTCTAATCAAGTTCTCCATATTTTACCATCAAATGGGTATGCAAATAGAGTTATACAATTTAAAATATCAATAATGTCAACTAAATTCACTAAATCACAATTCTAAAAATCAATAAAAATTAATCAATAATAATTAATAACTAAATCAAAAAATAATAAACAATACATACCTAATAGCTAAATTCAGAATAATCATATAATTAAGTTCAAAATAATAAATAACAAATGATTTTCCTAACATGATAATTAGCTGTAGCAGGCTTAGCATCTTTCATTGAAATACTCATTAATATGATAATAACATTTCTCGACTAGAAATTCGTGTGTTTTGATTCTAAATAGGTCTATATCTTTAATTTCAATGATGTGTTTAGGTAGTTTATTGTAAATTTTGGGTGCCATACCTAAAAGATTTTTATTGTAAACAGCTTTTTTATGTGGTGTTGCGGAAATTTTATTTTTGTGACGTATACTCTTTGGGTGGCTATATAGGTGCATATTTGCTTTGACATAGCTTGCTACTTCGTAAATATAAAGACAAGGAAGTGTGAGTAGCTGAAGCTTTCGGAAATGCGGCTTACAGCTTTCTGGCTTGGCGCACATGGCTCTTATGCATTTCTTTTGTGCTATGAACGCCCCTTCTCTATCAGTCGAGTTTCCCCAAAAGATAAGTCCGTATCGCAATGTTGATGACACATATCCGTGGTACGCCATTAATAATGCTGGCCGATTTGAGATTTTCCTTAAGTTATACAGGGCATAGGAACATTGGCTAAGTTTTTTGCATACATTTTCAATATGTGTTTTCCAGTTCATCTTTTTATCGATCCAGATACCTAAGAATTTAGTACAGTCAGTCTCACGAATACTTTTGTCACCATATCTAATATCTAGTTTCTTACTGTTTGTTCTTTGTTCAAATGAAATGTAAGTTGTTTTTTCTAGATTAATTTTTAGGTTATTTTGGGTAAGCCAGGTGATTATGTCATGTATGCTATTATTTATGTCATTTTCGAAAGTCTCGTCATTTTTGATACTGAATAAAATTGTGCTATCGTCCGCAAATAAGATCATCGGATTAGAAATAATTTTAGGCAAGTCATTAATATATACAATGAATAATAATGGTGCTTGGACAACACCTTGCGGTACCCCGAATAAGCAATTGCGATATTCCGAAGTATATGTGATTTCTTTGTTAGTATAGGAGCAGATTTTCTTTATGCATGTAAATTGTTCCCGATTGGTTAGGTATGATTTAATAAGTTTAAGGATATTCCCTCTGATGCCATATTTTTCCAATTTGTTCAGGAGTATTGTGTGACTAACATAGTCAAAGGCCTTCGTCATATCCATAAATAATGCTACTGCAGGAGTTCTATTATCTACATTAGAAAGAACGTGTTCAACAAGCGCATATATAGCGGAATTATTGCTTTTATTTTTCCTAAAACCATATTGTTCGCTGATTAAAAGTTTGTTAGTTTCTAAGAAGGAATATATACTTTTATGTAGTATTTTTTCAAATATTTTAGAAAATACTGGAATTAGCGCAATAGGTCTGTAGTTGTTGGGATCTTGCTTGTTACCTTTTTTGAACATTGGTTTAATTACAGAGATTTTTAGCTTATCTGGGAATATGTTTTTCTCGATCCCATTATTGATAATGTGACTGAGTATGGGTGCAATATTGAAAGATGTAGCTTTAATAACTCTGGTGGTTATATCGTCATAGCCGGTGCTATTAGAGAATTTATAATTTTAACAATGTCAGCTGGTACCGTGGGTATCATATATATTGAATTAGAAATTACGTCATACGTCAGCATATTTTTATAGTTAATGTCACTCTGAGATTGTATTTGATTTATAAAATATTCATTAAATGATTCCGCGATTTGCTCTGGACTGTTAATAACTTTATTGTCAATCATTATCTGGTCTATTCCTTCTTTTGGATTTTGCATTCGGGTACATCCGTCGCCCCCCAACATCAGGACCCGACAAGGAGGCGCGCGTAGTATTCCGCGCGCGACACTACGCGCGCCGCCTTCTCGGGTCCACCTCACTCCCCCCGCCCGAGACGGGGCCCGCGCAAACGGGCCGGCACTAGCTGGGGTTGCGGAAGAATTAAGTGTTCCCTCGACCCCGGCGTAGGTGAGTGATGGTTTTTTTTTTTTTTTTGGTATGGCATCTCGTAGTTGACCTTGAGAGGTCGTGACTACTTAACCGGACTATCCTGTGGCTCCCTTAAGCGGACTCAAAGCCTCCAGCC